>OZ035853.1:8273250-9727222 GCA_964034905.1 Itoplectis maculator
ACTGCAACGCCGAGAGAGAGTTGAAACTCTCCGCGTTTTCCTTTATGCGCATTGTGCCACCTTCCACTGATACTTAATACTCGGCGTGAAACGAGTACAACTCAACGTGCGCGGCGAGCGTTTCCTTGTATCTTTACTTTTTACCACGGCACTGCTCTGTCTCCCTCTTGCGTTCTGCGCCGCCCGTAGAGGCCGTCAAAAGAAATTTTCTTGACTGGCAAATTGGACGAGAAGAAGCTTTGTGCATCGCGAAAAAGGGGCTGCTGGTACCGCGAGCCGACGACACATCGAGCGCAGTGAAAAGCGAGGTACACGGATGCTCGCGCAGGATCCGTTAATATGTGATGTAGCGGTTTGTGTCTGTACGTATCGATGCAGCCGTGAAGTTTCTGTAAAGACAGATTGAAGCTGGCGGAAAAGACACGGAAGACGCGAGCGATCAATGGTGCGGCTACGTGTTGGGCGAGATGCTGAAGAGGTCACGAAGTGGAGCGTGCAAGAGGGATGAAGTATAAAAGAGAGAAGTTTTTTTCTCTCCTTGTGACGTCGATTTTTCATCTTCGCTTTCGCGCTCGTGTCGTGTATTTCTCCTGTGGTAACCGCACTGGGTTATCTCGTTGCACTGGTTGCGACACAATTTGCGTGTCGACAGTTGCCGTGCACGTCCCGAGGAGTCCGCGAAGGTGAAGATCGAAGCTGACGCGGTAGACAACGCGGACGATAGAAAAAAGAGCACGCAACGACGGATACGGCGAGTCCGGTACGTGCGGAACACCCGTCGGATAAGCGGGAGAGGATAAGGGGAGGGTGTGTGTAAGATCGAATGATGAGAGAAAGGCGAAGTGGCGGAGAGCGCGAAGAGGCGCAGCGCTACAGTGTCGATGGATGACACGACGAGGGTGAGAGCGGGACGTGGGGCATTGGGGCTAGGGTATGGCGTGGGGAGTCGGGCAAAAGAGAGAAGACAGCGGAAAAGAAGGGAGCGAACCAATCGACGAAATTAAGGATTCCGGAGCAGGAGCCTCGTGATCCAATTATGGCCGGCATTGTCTTCTGAAACTGCTAAAGCCCCTTATCTCACTCAGGTTGCCACTAGCTCTCCGGGTCCTTTTACCCGGCAGCCAACTCCGCCCACCCTTTCGTGTCGTCCTGACGTCCTTTGCCCGGAGAGCACGCCGTATCCCCCCCCCCCCCCCCTCTCCCATCCCTCCCAGCACCTTCTTCCCACCCTGGACCCCTCGTTCCTCCGCAACCCGCTCGCGTCCTCTCGGCAATCTCTCGCTCTACGTGTTCAACCGACGCGCGCGCGGCACCGTCGTCTCGTCTTTCACACAATTCGTCGGTCGATGAAGAAACTACAACCAGACGAGACGGACATTTTTTTTATTTTTATTTTTTTTCGTTCCGATTCTTTTTTCCCCGTCACCGTTTACTCGAGGACACGTCGACGTCCGACTAGCCGATCAGGCCGAGGATAAGGTCCGACCTTCCGAATCAGCGAGCGTCCCCATCTCCTCCACGCGACCTCGGCGAACTCTTGACACACGAGCGATACACCGCGGCGACCGTCGACCGTCAACCCGACGACGCGAACGAGGATTTTGTCGACGGACGAAATATCACGAGAATCCGTGGGTCTTCCTTTGATCCCCGCGTGTGTGTTTGCGGGAAGGGTCGAAATATTGGTGACAACTGGGACGAGGGTAGAAAAAAAAACCCATGGACCAGATCCCGGATCGTCATCGGCGATGCAGTTGGATTTTTGCTGAGAGCCCGCGATCAAGCAGAACATACGCATCGACGAAACCCTAAACGGCCGAAAGAAACACCAGGACAAATGACATCGCGGGTACGACGACGATGGCGACGCTCAATGGGGAGAACTTGAAAGTGAAGCGGAGCGCGCGAAACCGATTGTACCTCGGGACGTAATGATCCAGGGTATATCCAATGGGAACTCGATATGGCCGTTAAGTACCGTTCTACACAGAAGCGCCGTACTTCTCGATAACTTCGCACTACCCATTACCCTCCACCCTGGCCAATTTCCCTCCAGATTCCTTCGACACTCCAAGCATCTCGAACGTCTGTGCGCGGCCTCCCACGTTGGAGGTACCTCCGGGGGGCTCGCCGGGGACGGGAAGAGCGGGGGAGGGGGGTCGGGGGAAACGGCGCCAGGATATTAATTCCCCAACTTGAATGCAGTTTAATACATTAATTAACTGGTACTTGGCGTCGGGCGTCGAGCAAGAGACAGAGCGGTGTGCCCAGAGACGACAAGAGCGACAAGAGGAGACCTCGTTCGTTTACCGTTTCGCCAAAAGCCCCCTCAATTTGGCAGCCGTTATCCTCTCCCGCGCGTAGAGTCCCATTCGCCTTTATCTTGCATCGGCGCCCGGTGTAACGTACACGCGCCACTACGTCAAACAGCGTGGCGAGACTGTGAGCGAGAGAGAGAGAGAGAGAGAGAGAGAGAGAGAGAGGGTAGAGCGTGAGAGAGACGGAGTTGCCGGTGGTACACAACGCGATACAAGCAACCGGCGAGCCGGCACTTCAGAAATCAATTTAACTCGTCTGCAGATGCGGGTCGAGATGAGACAGACAGAGCTGGAGAGCGCGCCGACGGCCTGGTGAGGGGCGGGGGGGGGAGGGGGGAGGGGGAGGGGGTGGAAAATACACGGCGAGGGATAAAGGGAAACCCGGCGCTCTCTCATCCTCTCTCCCTCTTTCGTTTCCTCGATTCCCGGCGGTGCATGACATCAGAGTGTGGAATCGGACTTCAGCCCGCAGCAGCCCCCGACGTGGTATATCGGGTCTGTGTAACTGGTGGAACTCGTCCACAGTGGGGTATTGAGGAGCAGGAGGAGGTGGCCGTGGTGCGGTGGTTGGAGTGGCGGAGGGGGGGGGGGGGGGGCAGGTTGGGCCAGGGGGCGGAGAGGGGGTGAGGGGGTACTAACTGTAGCGTCCGGCTCTCTCATCCACCGAGGCCCTCCATCCGCTGTGGCCGTGGACGCAGCAGTTCCAGTCGCCGAGCCCTATGTAGTAACCCGCGCGCCTCGCCGCCACCCCCTCGATTCGCTCCCATTTTACGGATCGAACGGTACGGCGCACGTGAGCGCTCTCGATGACTGCCGGCGCTCTCGTGGCCCGGCACTTTTACTCCACGGCTGTGTTCCTCCTCCCATGAGAGCGAGACAGAGATATATAGAGAGCGGGAGAGAGTGAGAGAGAGAGGGAGAGGGAGAGAATACGATATAGAGCGAGGGAGAGAGAAAGATAGAGAGAGCTGTGTGCCAGTCGTCGAGGTGCCGGGGGCGCATCGACCGAGCCTCGGCCTCACCCTGCAGCCACCCCAACCCACCACCTCCGCCATTCCAACCATTTCTATCGTCCTTCCCACCCGCTCGCGGCCCGGCCCTCATCGCCCCCCTCCAGCCTCCTCCACCTAAAACCCCTCACCCTGCTCCCTCCCCCCCCTCCCCGCCGCCCCTCAACCCTCTCGTCCTTGGTCTCGCCTCTTGATATCGCGAAGCTTGTTATCGTTCGATAATCGACACGAGACACGTACCGGGCTCGGGGCACGTCGCAGGAAACTGAATTACCAACTGCAGCATGATTTAATAATGGCCATCCCCCATGATATATCGGGGCTATTTGGCTCGCGCTCAATCGGGAACGAGAGGGAAGACCGGCGTGGGGGGGAGGGGGGAGGGGGGAGGGGGCAGTGCGCGCGCGCTCCCGGTTCTATATCTCCCACACGAGCGGCGACCTCCTACTCCTTCTCTTCCTCCTCCTCCACCTTCTCCTCATCCTCCTTCACCCCTGGAAAAGCACACGGCGGCCCTCTTCTCTATACACTGGGTATCTCTAACCTTCCCCCCTCCTCCCCCCACCCCCAACCCCGTCGACTCTATATACCCTCTTGCAGTCTCCCGTGCTCCTTGCTCGTCTTTCAAGGGGCCAAGCCACGTGCCCCTCAAAAACTCTCCGGGGAATCCTCGACGTTTGCCCAACCTTCTCGGCTACCGACCTCCTCGCCTCCGCCCCCTTCCTCCCATCCCAAGCCGCTGACTGAGACCTCGACATAATTTATGTCTCCCAGCCGCCACCGCGCGCGTGTGTCTAGCTACTCGTGAACGCATCTTTAATCCGCCGTCTGTGTTGCTCCTAATTTGACTTGACTCCGCAGGAAAAACGAGTATCGCTTTGAGCGATGTCCCTGTCCCTCTTGTGGCCCGCTTTGCCCGCGAAGGGGAGCTTCTTCTTATCTACGGTTTCGCTCGGGACCGTATCAGGCCGAGTGTGCATTTGATTCTCGTGTATATTACCTGTATATTAACCTGTGAAGTGGGCCCCTCTGGTGCTTCGTGCTGGAAGGACAACCGGGGGCCTGCAACCCAGTCAGCTTATTGCGAAAATGCGGGGACGGCGCCAGGCGACGGTCGTTGACCTACCTCGAGGTCCCTGGCACCCGAGAACGTCGCGGATTTTCGCTGTATCCGCGCAAAATTGTGTCGTTAACTTTTCCATCGAGAGCCCAGTCCGAGTACAATGTAGCACTCAACGATGACTCCTCTTACTGGGGTCTATGAGGATCCCTCTGCGGTGGGTAAACGCGAAATGTCACATTCCCGACGTGCCTCGGCTCATTCGTTGAAATACACGTTCAAAGGATCGACGTTACCCCTGGAATGATGCAGCAGCGTCGCCTGGACATCGGAAATTCAGACCCGCAATTTCTCCCAGCATTAGAGTCAAACGGATGATATCCGGAGGCTCGTGGACCAGAGTCTGAACTCAGACGGAACAGAAGGCAGCTCAATTCGACCTGGGAATGGCGGAGCCCTGGAAGTGGAAGCCCGCGGTCGCTGGGTTGGCGTGTGGCATCGGGTCCTTTGATTTTATTCTCGACTTCGAAGCCTTTCAATGTGTAATATTCTCGGAAAAGACGAGCTTCCCGTCAAACGGCCGAGAGGCCGGAGTCGCTCGTGTGGCGATGATTGAGCAAACGCTAGAATTACTCATTAGGGAATGTGTGCGGTGTACGCGACCACCCGCAAAACATCCAGTGCACAGCCACCACCCAGGATTTTTTCTCTCCCTTTCTGCCCCTTCATCCCCCCCTCTTCGACCGAAGTTGGCATTCAAACCGTCACTCGTTTGATGACCGGCTTTGGGACACGACTGATTTTCTATACCGCGGGCGCATTGATCGCGGCCGCGCGATAGTCACGGAGCTTTTTCAATTTATCGCGCGTGGCTTCACATTCATTCGGCTGAGCTCCCGAACAGGAGGATCAATTTATTCCATCCGGTCATTTATCATTTAAATCCAGATATTGCATGATCACTCTCAGTGCAATCAAGTTATCCCGCGTACAATTCAATCCTCCGAATCGATGTTGCACTCTCTGCGGATGTAAAAGCCCCATCGGCTGCGCTGCAACATCGTTCGTACATTATGGAAGACACTAGGCCGTACAACTATTTTTAATTAACCTAAACAACGGCGAACAGTCGTCGAATTTGCGACCACCGATTGATCCAGTTGCCGAAGGTCATGTCCAATGTCCTTTGCTTCGTGTTTCCGAGTTTGCCCGAGACAGGCGCTCGGCGACTGTTGCACAGTGAGCGTTCAATACTGCTGACGGCTGATATGAATTCATCGATGTAGATTTGGATAAAACGATTGTATACATAAAGAAAGGACTAGTGAAAACATGTGAGCCTCGCTCGCACTCTTTTCATTTCATTTGTCTTTCCATGCGTCTCTCATGATTATACGTTTCCATATGTCGTCGCGAGCTTTTAGGTTTGGATCCAGACGTCATCGCTCTTTGCAGTCAAATATACGGAGGCACCATGCTCGCTCTTTGCTGTCCAAATATCCAGTTATCACGATCTAGACATCTTGGCATCCAGACATTCGGATAACAAGATCGCCCCTACACAGGGCCGCACAATAATTATCGATTAACCTACCAACAGCAAATCACGTTTGTACGTTTCCAGACATCATCGCTCCTTGCAGTCAAACATCCAGGTACCACGATCACTCTTTGCCGCCCAAATATCCAGCTACCACGATCACTCCTGGCATCCAGACATCCGCACGCTTCCACGATTGGCCTTGCACAGGACCGGACAACAATTATCGATTAACCTAATCCAACGGGCGAATCACCGTGAAATTGATGCCCACCGATTGGCCCAGGTGCCGAGGTGACTTCGAGACTCCGAAGCGTTTCTCGATTATCTCGCGATGTGGACCCGACCGGGCGAGT
Organism: Itoplectis maculator; assembly: GCA_964034905.1. Lineage (NCBI taxonomy): Eukaryota > Metazoa > Arthropoda > Insecta > Hymenoptera > Ichneumonidae > Itoplectis > Itoplectis maculator. The sequence goes on from OZ035853.1 coordinate 8,279,535, forward strand.
AGACAACAACCTGGAGTACAACACTTTGTAGCTAATACGGAATCCTTCCATCTCTGATGCATCGCCTTAGCCTCCTCGACGATTCCTCGCTGCACGTATACACTTAGCCGGGCAACAAGCCCGGTAATTGAATTCGCTGGTCACGATAAAGATTATCCACCCGGTGTAACAAGGGTCAGATCGCCGGAAGATCGCCCGGCGATTCGATACACCCTGGCGCCCGTTATCTCTCTGTGCCTTCCCTATTTCGCGTTTACCTTTCGCTCGTACAATCTTTCCTCTCATCAGCTGTGCACACACGCGGGCCGAGCGATCGCGAGTGGATCACGAAAATCGCCCCTCCCCCCCGTGCCCCCCCCCCCCCCCCACCCTACTCCCCTGGCTCCCACCCACTCGCCGCGTGCGATTAATTCGCGCCACGTTTCGCCCCGGCGCGGGGCAATAAGAGAAAAATGTTTGAGAAATTCAAACGGAAACCGGTAGATATATAAATAGTTCGTGTGCCGCGAGATGAGGAATTTACCCCGCTGAGCGCGAGTCGCGTCCCGTTGAAAAGGAAAATTGATCGTGGGCACTGGCGTGCGCGGAACGAAATATTTGCTCCGATGACTCCGGGAGGAAGCAAAGAAAGGTCAGAATATGGGGGAGACGGAAGAACCGTTGCCGCTGATGCTGCTGCTGCTGCTGCTGCTGCTTCTGCGGCTGCTGCATATTTAAGGGTGGAAGGGGCGAGGGACACACGACGTCGGCGAGGGGTAACGTGTCCTCGTTGCTCCAAACGTTACGCATGAGCTCAGTTGGTATTGCGGCACCGGCTGCGTATGAGTTTTTTATGAGACTCTCCCCGTCCCCCCGTTGCCACCCTCCTCCCACCGCCATCACCCCTGAACCCCGAACACTTTAAAATAGATAGCCGAACTCGTCTGTATCCCTGTTTGTCGTCGGGTATCCGCGTGTGCCCGACGCAACGAGGGAGTGTACCGACCGGGTCTTGTCGGGCTCTGCCCGAACGTCGAAAATCGCCGGCACGTGTATATCTATACGTCATACCGTATGGGTAACTGGTAGCCAGGCGCCTCGGCACGTACAGTCGCACCTCGATTGAGACCCTAACCCCGAAAAAAAAAGACGGACAAAAAACCGTCTTGGCTATGAAAATGTTACGGGCGCCCCATTTTCGTTTAACACCGCCGGGTCTCTGCGAATAGTCCGCCTGTCAAAGGACGTTTTTTTCATTAAGTACGTACCGGCGGATTCCGTTTTTTCCGTTTGTTCCAATTAACTTATTTTTGCAGGAGTTTTTATCTGAAGTAAACTGGAACCCCTGATGCGGCAGACATATCAGTGTTTGAAGATTTTTGAATCAACTGAATTCAAGCGACTTCATTTGGACACCGCTTAATGTGTTCATATCACAGACGTGTCACAGATGACTTGAGCAGAATTTTTGTGCCAATGCCAATGTCACCTCGTCCCTCAACAGCCGTTTCCACCGAGACGATTTTCCATGAGAGTCGTCTCGTCTAGCATCGGGAATTCTTTTTGTAACCCGCGAGATTCCACGAGATGTTTACAATTCTCGGTTTCCCCAAGCGGCCGAAAGTCACAGCGGTACGCGCGGCCCAAGTGGATTCCGCGTCGTCGCGGTCGCAAAGGGAGAGAACGAGTAGCGGCGGGCAATGACGTTCCTCTTGATTAGCGTGGTTCGCAATCTCCTTTTTACCTCTAAATCAGCGAAGCGCGTTTCTCATAAGAGGGGAATCAAGCGGGGGATGAGGCATCGCGAGAATCTCGCGGGGAAAAATATTGGTTGAATAAGGCAGAGCGTCGAGCGCGCGCGAGATTGTGGGAGGGAAAACGCGCGCGAACGGAGAATACGTGGGGTGGCTGCGCGAGAACGGAAAAAGAAATGACGAGCTCGCGGGAGGTGGGCGGGGGGTGCGGGATGAGGGACGTGGAGCGAGACGGACAAAAGGCGAGAGGGGCAAGAGCGAGCGGAAAGTAGAAGCGGGAGAAGGAAAACGGGCAAAAGATCGAGGGCCGCCGAGGCGAAGAGAGTATAGGTCGGGAACAATGGGAACGATTTTTGCGAAACTCTCTCCGCGCGCGGGGCGAGCAGCTCGCCGCAGGCGGAAAAATATTTGCCGACGGGTAGGCGCGATTCTGAGCGACGACGAGCCAACGATTTCGCCCTCCAGGCTCAATAAACTTCTCCGTCATAACGTCTTATAAATGGGGAGCCGAGACCTCGCCCCCCACACACCCGCAAACCCTTCGCGCTTCTGGAACGCGAGAAGCCGCTGCTCTTTTCTTTCGTTTTTTTTGTCGTTCTTCTTCCTTTCCGATACGATTCTCACAATAAGGGAAAATATCGTCACTTTGAGAGGGGCGAAAAAAAAATTGACGATTTCATCGTTGGAACGATTCGACGCACACCGCGCACACAAAACATGGTCAGCGATTTGAGCGTTTTTTTAGGATCGTTCTCAAGTCGATGCAGCGAATTTTTTTTGCTGATCACGAATATTCAGCTTTTTTCAATTTTTATGTAACGGACCATAAGTCAAATAGGGAAAATTCACGAGGTGCAGTTCTTCATTATGATGGATTTTTTTTTTAGTAAAAATATGAATCATTCCGTCAATGCAACTTCTTGGATTCCACGGAACACGGAAAATACGGTATTGACCAGCGTTCTCGGGGTATTTTTTATCTTCGTCCCGACGTCTCTGCGATGTAAAGTTTTTCGCTGATCGCGAAGGTTCTCCAGCTGCCTTCAATTTCTCCACAATGCACCAGAAGCCAAACGCGAAAGATTCAGACTCAGCTCTATCTCGCGATATCCTTCGCGATTTTTTTCTCTTGTTTTTCCGTATAACTCCACATTTGCCGCGTGATGCATCACTGTCTGAATTCTGGAGATAATTTTTTCTCTTTGCTTTTATTTCCGAGCGACCAATTTCTCGTGTAAAATCCCTTCGAAAAATATCTCCAACAATAATCATTGCTAAAATTCGCGCGACAAAAATATGCATATCTCGCACCGCTGTGAATATACGCAAAATACGTCACACCGATAAAATCTTCGATAATTCGCGCAATATTTTCTCACGGGATCTTCGGTCCGGTATACCGGTCCGGGCCGAACTTTCCGATCGAAACTTTCGTCGCGCAAACGTCGATTCCCCAGACGCCGCCATATAAATATTAATATACAGGAGTCATCCACCCGTGATAACAGCGTTATGCAGCGCGGCGGTCGTTGAGCCGGTGAGTCGTCCGTACAGCATTACAGCAACGCGATGCTGCTGATTTCGAAATCCCTGGGTATACGTAGGTACATTGCGTAGATATACGTATATATAGAGCTCGAGGTAGGTAGTACCTACGTGTATATCCACCCAACGATACAATAGTTATTCCCTCGGCGTAGCTATTCGCCACTCCAAAGTATAATTTGTGGCTCCCATTATATGTCTCCTTACCCTATCCACCCGAGGTTAAACTACACAGAGAGTGCGAGAGGAGGGTGGAAGGGAGGAGGAGGGGTTAGGAGGGGGGTTTGATGTAACGCCCGCCGGTCGAGGGAGGATGTTGGATGGAGCAAGAGAACGCGTGGCCAGGGGGTGGGTTAGCGGCGTGGGGGAGGGGGGGGGGGGGGGGAGGGGGACGAACGAGGTAACACGGGAGTGAGCCAGGAGCCAGGGTAATTAACGACGCCTTGCGACTTCGCCAACTTCGGAACAAGTACATGGGCAACCAACCCTATATATCCGCCCCCTCTTGGGCCTTGGGCTGTGCTACCACCACCACCACCACCACTACCACCGCCTACCATTACTGCATACGCCGTGTGGCTCGTCTCTCTCTGGCGTAAGCTTCGAACCCCCTTAGCGTACCTAAATGAAACTAAAACGCCTTGCGAACGTGTCCGTTAACTTGACAAAACCAGTTTCGTGTCCACAAAGAGGGTACCGGCGAATTATAGGGAAACTCCTAACGAGGCCTCCTCGCTCGACGTTCGACGTGTCTTGATCAACGTTGGGTTTTACATTTTGATTAAAGACGAAAAAAAAATGTGCGCGTCTCGTTTGGTGTGGCAATATATTTTTTTTGTATTAATTGCGACAAAGGATGGTCGTGGAATTTGAAACACCCGGATATCGCGATACAGAGGCAAATGTGGACGACGAGTAATCATTTTTTTGTGCACGCGTAAAATGGTGATCTGTTAGAATTGGTCTGTTATTATTATTTCAATAAAATCACATGACTGTCGGATAATATTGCAAAGTACAAACACTGTAATTATCTGATTATCCGTTCACCGATGTTTCGAAAGCTTTGCAAACCCGCCGAGTGAAAATGACAGCTACCAATTTTTCGTACGCGCAAAAAATTCTGTATAACCATTGCGTTAAATTGATTTTGGGCGGCGTTATTAATATTTTAATAACCGGATGTCTGTACGATAATACGCGATAAAATACAAACGCTTTGTTTATTCGATTATTTGCTCACTGATGGCTTAAAAGCTCCCCGTACAGTTCAACGGGGATAATTACAAAAATTGTCAGATCTACGGGCGCAACGTTAGACCTAAGTAACTCGAAGTTTATTTTTCCAATATTCCATTATACGCGCGCGCGTTCCATTAAACTCACGTGCGCGCGCGCAACTCTCGCGCACTTTAATCTGCGTCTATTACGCGTGTGCTAAACATAATTTCACGGCCATTGGTTAAACTAGATTGGATTTGAGTTTTAGCGGGCTGTAAACGCGTTATAAGAGGCGATTCCGCGCCGCCCGGACGATGCAACGGGCGCACCACCATCGTCGTCGCTACCGGGTCGCCTCGTGTGCTCCGTGCAGTTTTACCCCGTTCCGCGGGCGGCCAAAGAAAATTCTCGTGATACGCTGTTTGCATGAAAGAACAGGAAGCGCCCGATGTACGATAAATTCGGCAATGAAATATCCCCATGAATATGGAAATAACGCGTGCGCCGCGCGGTAAACTCCCGAGCTTTTATTAAATCAAATAAAAATCGCGGATACATTGGGTGTGAAAATTTAGCGCTCCTCGATAAATCCTCCCGCGCCGCATTATTAACGATCGGCATATCACACGCAAATGGGAGTTCGCGGCGATGTATGCTTTTTTATTATAACATCGGACGGGAGCGACGGCAAAATGTACTCGTAATACGGCGCGGAAAAGTGTTGCGGGCGAAACGCAAAAATTGTCTCTTTTACGTGCGATTTTTTTATTCGCTCTCCGTAAAATTGCGATATTTGCACCGGGATTTCATTGTAAGCATTCGGAGGAAGAAAAAAAATTGTGGAACGAATCCAGGCAGAAAAAAAATGTTTGGCCAAAAACTGATCAAATCGTGGTCACGAAAAGGTTCTTTCTAAAATATCAACTTTATTCTATACCATCGTTAAAAAAACGCCTATATTTTCCAAAACTCCGCGCATCCAGCCTCACTTCAGCGGCGAAGACGAGATCCCCGAACGAAATAACAATAATGAAAAAACGCCTCTTCACCCACATTCGCGCGATCGACGCGCGTCATTCGCCGACTGCAGTACGCCGCGAACTTTTTGCCGCGAAAACAGAGTATGTACTCTTGCAATCTATGTACAGCATAACATGCGCAGCACCTGTGTATATATATACACACGCACATATAATATATATTGTATACATATATATAATAGCGTGCGCGCGGAAAGCCAACTGCGATGAAACCAAAATTGGCATCCTCCGAGAAGATCATTACCGAGCTAACGGTGTCTCTATGGAGAATATCCCATGAGCTAGGCGGCGAAGCCCCCGAGGGATCGAGAGCGCGTTCGCCGAGTGCACGCCGAGTGCGCGCGCGCTCAGGCCGCGCGCTCAGAGCGCGCGGGGCGACGTTCCTTGAACTCGTTTCTCGGTGGAAACCCGTTACCAATCTCATCTCGATTCGCCTCGCTCACGTAGACTCCGGGGCCGCCCTACCCGCCTCGCCGCTCCTCGACGCTCTTCGTCTACGCGCGTCTCCTCTTCCTCCTCCCCCTCTTCCACCACAGGTCTATGTACGTCGGGCTCGCGCGAGCGCGCGGATCTTATAGCGCGCTCGCGCGAGCGCTCTGTACGTCGTAATACGTACAGGAAACTCCACCGCTGCTTTCTCGCTCGCTCTATTTATCCACCTCCCTTTTTCCATCTTTCTCTCGTTTTCTCCATCGCTCGATCGTTCTCTCTCCCTCTCCTTTCCTGTCGTCGTGTACTTCGTACGACAGGGAAAGGGGGCGTCGGAAGTGGGCTTCGAGAATCGCAATAATGAGAGGGGAATAAGCCATGTCGATTCGTCTTGGCGCGTCTCGACCAGCAGGCAAAAGTAATTATCAGCTCTTGTACGTGAATCGAAAAAAAGAAGAAGAGAAAAAAAAAATAAAGTCCATAAGGAAAGTTTTACCCCCCTCCGGTAGCCGGAAGGTCCAGGCAATCGACGCAAGTACCGCGAGGTTTATAAGCCAACCCCGCGATGTTGCAGTGATGATCCTGCTGTGATGTTGTTCCTCTCTCTTTCGCTCTCCTCGAGCTCTTCGCCTCTGCTCCGTATTGCACAGGCGCACTGCTACTATTACCGCGACGATTGCTACACCGCGAGGACCCCGAAGCGCCCGCAGCCTAAAGAGCGTGCTCGCCGCCGCCGTCGAGCGCTCCAAGAGCGACGAGCGTATACGCCGGGCTCTCTGCAATCAACCGCGACTTCGCCAACGGGAGCTCATTCGTTGTCTTGAAAATATCATCTGAATGGCACTGCAAACATTCCTTGGTCGCTTATCGACCTCTCTCGCCGCTGCTGCTGCTGCTGCTGCTGCTCTCAAGCGCACGAGGCTCGCTCCACGCTTTTCCGCAATTTTCGCGATTAATTTTCCGCCGATGAGCCGCAGGACCGCTCGGGCGTGCGGACAAACATTATTTGGCGCTTCTCTCGCAAGTCGACGCGAACCCCCGCGGCCTCCTGTGACCGACATCGAGGGCGTTGGAGAATCGCGAGATCGAGAAATCTTGTGGCGCGCTGCGACGGTGCCGGGAGATTTAAAAAGAGAAAAAGGCACCATCGCGTGACGTTTTTCGAAGGCGGACGCAGAGGTGGCTAAAGATTTACATTATTTTTTAGCATTCGCGGAATTATTCTTACAAATTATTACGTAAATTTTATCTGATTTTGTGAAAAGCAAGATTTGCTTCTTTTATTTAAATTTCATAAATCCAATTGTGCCGAAATATTCGCAAACTATTTATTGAAGAAATGCGCGTGTCGAGTTCCTCGAGCCGATAAACAAAAAAGTCGTTAATTTCGCAATCCGGCGTCGCTACTTATCGACCCGCGGGAGAGCTACTCATGTTCCGAGAAACGCCAATAACCACTTTGCGTGGTTAGCTTCCCTTCGCCGCGCGGTCTCCGACGGGTCGCGGGGGGCGCGTTGGTGACGTCGGGCAGGGTTAATTGCCTCCGATGCAATTGTGACTATTCCAGCCACGGAACCGAAAGAAGCACTGACCTGTTCATCTAGGTAAACAATTAATGTAATTAAACGTATATTGGACTGCAGACTACGTGGCTGGAGATTGGTACCATCGTCGATGACACAGGATACGCTTCCATGTACATAGATCCATCTGTATATATATATATATATATATATTTATTTATATACATACAATATATATACTACCTACTATGTACGGGATACTCGCAATCCGGTATCAATTCGTCCCAATGTTCCCGTCTACTTGGTGCACGCCCGCCACCGCGTCAATGGGATGAAATTCGTTCGGTCATGGAATTTCTCATCAATCTTCGCGGCCTGACTCGCCAAAGACCAACCTATATACAGTAGTTCACTGTGCTCCGACGCTATATGGCGGATATATAGCGCATACTTTGTGCTAACTTCGCCCAATTTTTTTTTTCCGCTTCTTCGTTTTTCACAAATATCAAAAGACTCGTTTGAAATGGTTATTAAACCGAACAGCGCGCATCGTTCATTGCAAGCTCAGCCGTGTAGGGCCGAATAATAAATACGCGTATACACGAGTCATTCTGCGTCAGTACATTCATTTTTTTTGCTTTTTTTTCGTATCCTCTCTCATGTTTCTCGTAATTAGTTGGATTTCGTAGATCAAAAGGTTTATCTGTGGTATTCGGCAGATTTTTTTATGCGTTATCGTTAATTTAACTGTTTTACTATCAATAAATTTTACTGTAACAACTCGAGACACGTTTTTGTGGTTGTCAGGGAGAATGATAAATAAACAAGCATTTTGTGTCGATTAATGTATGATTTAGAATCTCTCGAATATTTCTCATTATTGGACCAATTTCTGTTACATCCAAAATTTCACTGTGGACATTTTCAGATCGTCTTCTTTTTTAAGATATCCGATTTACATATTCTTAACAATACAGTAATTTTCGCTGAATAAATAGTTACTCGAGACATAATTTCGTTGCTGCTTACATTATTCATCGTCGTGATAATTGTAAAAATATTATTGTCCCCTCGGGGAAATATGCGAGCGGTGAGGCGGACGATGACACATTTTTCCGGGTGTGGCAGTAAAATCTGGCGCTGCCCGTGAGAAATATTTGGGTCAGACGAAAGAGTGGCTGAATTGACGAAGAATGCCAGATACGTGCGGCGTAAAAATGCTTTTTCATTATTGTGCCGGTGTGCGGTATATCGCGCGGGGAGCGGTCGAGTTTTCTGTTTTAATAAAAGACCATCCGGAATCAGAAACTTTTATCGCCTTTGGAGTTACTGCGTCTTCTTCTTTTTTTCTTCTTCCTTTCCATCCTCCAGGTGAGCTATTCTTCGTCGTCGTCCTTTTTTTTATCATCTCTTTTTGCAAACAAAAGGATGCAGATCGATTCCACAATGCCTGGAGAGGGATCGAAGCCCCGGGAGATAATTTAGCTGAGTAAGTTCCGCTGGCTTCTTCGTCTTCCCCTTTCCGATTGCTGAACAATCGGCGGGTTCTTGTTCTTTTATTTTCACCAGGGACACAGAGAGGGTAAAGTATATTTTACCCTCGCTCTGGCTTTGAGCCGCCAACTGTGCCGGATCGTTTTGCGTGGCTTCTCTCGAGTCCGACGATGACGACACCTGCGAGAGACAACAATAACTATTAGAAATCCGAGTGACAAATGTTTCAGATTCTTATGTCATCACACAGGTAGTTTAATTTCAGTAAATATTGAGACACGTTGAGTAACAAGGTTCTTGTTCGATAGGTTTAAAGTGAATAAAGTGACTCCCTATATTCCCATAACTTATAAAACCTGTTCACTCTCGCCTTGAAATGACTTTGTGCAATTTTTGTCGGACCCGCTTTCCTCGAACCCAGTGACTTTTATCAATATTGCTGCGACGAGGTTTCGTGGGTGGGGTGGCGTCAGGTGGGTGGAGGCGGAGAGGTAAAACGCAAAGGTAGAGGGGATGAAAACACACCATTTCGTATCTTCCGATGAACATTAAGGTCGATGTGAAGGGGGGGGGGGGGGCGTGTGTTCCTATCGGGTGCACGTTTGCCCGCAAACTTGCGCATAAATTCCTCTTCCGCCAACGTGACTGCCTTGGTGCACCCACCAAAGTGCATACGTAGTGCACAGTGCACCGCAACCATACTTATAACAGAATTTATATAGACACACACATATACATATATATGCCATATCTACTCGGGCGCTGGGCGCGTGCAGACGAGAGACCGTAATGCCTTGAGCTGTAACGATCCGCGAACTTCTAAATAATGCATGCAACTACGAAAATATTCCGTTGGATAAATTCTTGAGTGTGACGATGCTCGATATCGGGGCTTCTCCGCGTGCTCACAATGAGCGCCGTATCGTTGGCTCCCCGCTCATAATTGTTGTATACCGCAGCAGTCAGTCCACATCGGGGCCCGTTACATCCTCCCTCGTTAAGTATTCAACGCGCGGTACCCGCGCGGGGATACCGCGACCAACCTGCGGAGGCCAAAATAGATAAGCCGCCCCGATATGGACTGCGCAATGACGGATGAGTTTTATTTGCCGCGAAAGTCAAACCGTCAAACCGTCGAAACGTCGGAAGCTTCATCGGCGCCCAAGCGTGTCGAAGCGTAATTATTCTTGCAGGATGGCTGTGATTCGCCCGATTGAAACATTTAAGTCGAGCTGCCGAATAAAAAAAAAATGAGAAAAAATATCAGCGCCATACGGGTTCGTGCTTTGAGCTCAAAACTAGGTCACTTTTGGAAATTTGTTTTACAAAAACGCTGCTGCCGAGCGCATATAATTTTTCGTCTATTTTCGCAGAATCGGCGCGGTGCATTGAAATTTGTGGAAAATTACATCGCCGCTCGGTTCGCAAGGTTTGTCGACCGAATAGCTGCCGCCGTCGGAAAACTAAGCTAACATGCATTCAACATCCACGTTTTTCGTTGTTCGAACCACTGGAGTTCAAACCATTGAGAATCGGGGAGCACGGTAAAATTACATTTTTTCGAAATAATCATTTTTATCTACCAGCTTGAAAAAGCCACATCCATAATTTCAATTTCTTCTCTTTCAACACCATCGAGGCCACGACAAAAAATACCTCAGCGAAATGTCTCGAAACATTAATCAACGGAAAAATAATCGTGTGTATATATATATATATATATGTGCTGTGTGGGAGGCGGCTGAACTCTCGCATGTCGCCCACTCGTGAAACAAAGTACAAACACACGGACGACAAGTGAAGTGAAAAGAAAAGCGCGTGTCGTGCGAAGCGGCTATACGGATAGTGAGACGCGGTGGTGGCAAAGCGAGATCCTGAGACGAAGCAGCTCGTACAGCAGGGTTGACGGGCTTTGGTGGGTGGGGGGAGGTGGGCGAGGGGGGCTGTGAGGTACACACGTTGCCAGACCCGCACGTAGCCTGCTAATGAATTATAAAGTTGTAGCTCCTGGGAGAGATGCGCTGCCGCGGATAGATAGGACTTGTTTATTGTTACGTCAGCGGCAGAGGGAGCACCGCCGCCGCCACTGCTGCCGTCGCTGCCGCCGAAGCAACACGACGCGCAGGTAGCACCAGCGGCGGCAGCAGCGGCGCCTCGGGCGAGGTGAGATACCCATAGGTGGGTTATATTATACCGTCTATTATACCCTATATATGTATATGTATGTCTGTGTGTGTGTGTGTGTGTACACATCGCGGGTGCCAAAGTTCGTGCTAGTTTTGTTGCCGCGTTGCTCGGTGGGCGCTGTCGCACCTAATAAACGAATGGGTTTTCCATGTCGCCCCGAGACCCCCGTGTCGGGCTTGAAGATCGCTAATTACTTGCACCGATAGTTCATTGATTAATTGCATTGCCGCGGCGGCAGCCCTTTGTGCGTCGACACGACGCCGTGCGCAACCCAAAGACGACGCTGCTTTGAGACACAAAATGTCAAAGTAAGGCGGTGCGCGTATCTCGCGCCCCAGGGATGAGATTTCCGTAACGTCGTCGATGAGATCGAAGGGACACGTGCTGCGTGCTCCGCTTGGATCGACGCTCGGTGCAATTACGTTTCAGGTGCTGCCGCAGCGGCAAATTAATTTGTGCTGTCGTTGATTTTTTTTTTCGTAATTTCCTCTCATTTACTTCTTTTTTCGTCCAATTGTTTTTTTTATTTGGCTAACGGTCCGACACTTTTCTTGGGCATCGAGATTTACCACTTCTCTCTGTTAGGCTTGTCTAACTTTCTCGTACGATATATTAAAAAATGTAATTTCCTTCCCCAAGGAAAACGTGCCCGCGGCTCATCCCGAAGTTCGCCCAAAGACGGTTAATTACTCGCGCCGATAGTTCGTCGATTAATTGCATTGCGGCGCCTTTGTGCCCGCGCCCCGAAGGACGTTCGCGCGGTACACGAGCTCTGCGGCTTGTCAAAATAAACAGCGTCCACCTTGCGCGCGAATTCCTGTAACCTCGCGCGCGCTCGACACACACAAATACACCGAGCGCGTCGTCCTCGCTCCGTGTTGTCTCTCGTTGCCACTCATCTCGCCGGCGTCTCCATCGCCCCTCCCCCCGAACCCCTTCCACCACTCGCGTCGCTATCCCGCACTTTTGGTTTACCTCTCCGCAACGCCGCCGCTCGCGCCACCGTCGCGGCGTTTCCCGCTCCCACCGGTTTCCTAACGTATCCTCATCGCCGCAGTACAAACACATTAGCGGTTTCTCACCACCGTAAAAGCTGCAGCGCACCAGAAACACCACAGAGAGAAAGCGGAAGAGCAAGAGACCCCTCACCCTCCTATCTCGGGAGATATACATATAAAACATATACATGTATGTACTGGATATATATATATACTAAACAGTATAATGTATAGATATACAAAGCGGTTGCAATCGCCTTGAGGGAATGCACCAACGTCTACGGTCACTTCATCGTGTACAGAAGTTCGTGTTGGTCCCGCGGTGGTCTCGCTCAGGACTTTGCCGGGTACACTATCTACGTCAGTCGTGTGTATATGTATATCTGTCGGTATATTGTATATATGTATACATGGATGTAGGCATATCTGTATGTGTATATGTATGTAGTGTAACTACGGCGAAATAAGCCCCAGGCGCAACTGCCTATCGACCTGTAAAATTAGTTTTGCGCCTACGGCATGCCCTCGCTGCCCCCCCCCCTTCCGCGTCTCTTTCCACTGTCTGCTGCGCGCCCCGAGTTCACAGGGTTTGACCGTAGTACCCGGCGGTGCTCTACGTACTTTGAGGGAGTGTACGGTCGTGGGCACCTGAGACAAACGCGCCGGTCGCGTACGCGAGAACGGGAGAACGAGAGAGAGAGAGAGAGAGAGAGAGAGAGAGAGAGACGCAGCGAGAGAGCGAGAGCACTCGAAACTGCACACTGAATATTTTATTTGCCCGGAAAAGCTGCAGCGCGACTTGGACGCGGCTTTCCCGGAAACGAAAAAGACAGCGCGGGTGCACGCAGCGCCGTAGCGCGAAAGTGTAGTCGCTACCACTGCAACAATCAATAACCTCCCCCCCCCCCTTCGCCCTCTCCCCACGACAGTGGAGCATATTTTTGTTTTCTCTCGTCGTCGTGCGACACGTGCCGAGTTTTTGGACGTTGGCCATTGTACACAGTTTTTTCTCGTGTTTTTATGGGGAGGGAGGAATGCGATTTTAATTAACACGCGAATAAAATTTGAGCAAACATTGGGTGAGAAAAAATTACGGCGAAGCTTCGAAGTTTAATACGAAAAAATACGTAGTAACCATGGCAATAAGGGAATAAAAAACGCTAATGAACGAACGCGTAATGAAGCAAATGAAATAAATGTGAATTATTCTTGTTAATCAATTTTATTTTCGCGTACCGATAAACTGAATTTTATTCGAACCAGTCGCGGCGGTCCAATTACATTGGTCTTATCGACGCAATACGGTTACAGCGACTATTAGGAAAAAATATTTAATTTGCTTTTGCGTTTTTTTTTCCTTGGTACAAATTGATGTACCTATGTTTATTCATATTTTGTGCGTAGCGCAGGGAATTGGTACGAAAATAAAAGCGGAATACGACGGAACGGTCGCGTCGCTAACGCAGAAAATTCTTAAATTCTTACCTAGTTTTCGGTCGAAACTTCGGCCGCGAATTTGGTTTTGATTAAACGGAGAACAGAGCGAAGGGCGCAGCGGACCCTTTGGCGATCGAAAGAGAAACGCGAGCGATAAAGAAGATTTCGATTAAAATTTTAATGAACATCGGGTCATACATATATTCGAGGAAGTTGGGGGGGGGGGGGGGGGCAGCTAAAGCAATTACACGTTACCATTTTTGTTTCATTGAGATATTTTCCCGGGGGTTTTTCCGGCGGGCCGCGAATTAATTCGCGCTCTTTCAGTCGATTACGCTGCAGTTTTCGCGACGTGAGTCTATTGTGCCCCCCGACATTTGTACTTGTAAACCAGCGCGATACTGACCGTAATATGCAAACGTGAAAATCGCTTAGCATACAGCCGCGAGGGCACCTGATAATTATATATTATGCATTCTGAACTACATTTGCATTATAAATACAGTTATGCACGAAAATATATATACATGTATAGGTATATGTATACGGTAAAGCAATTTTACTACTGCTAAACGTGAATCCCATACGCACGTTGCTCCAATTTCACGAAATTACGTTATACAAGCCCTGGCCCGTCGGGCGCGCCGGCTACACGCGGGCCGATCGACTCGTCGAATAATATCGTTCTATTGTGTAAACAACGTTCAAATATCAGAATTTAAATTAATACGGAAAATAGTAATGACTGAGACCCCGCGCGAGCATTCGTATTTCAACGTTGTTTTCGCAGCGCGGAACTGAATAAAAACACCTCCGTTAAAACGCTTATTATTGCCACTTGTAACGAGTTCTGTACATTCAGCGATCAATCTGACAGCAAAACAAAACGAAAATCGTTCATTTTTATTGTTTTCAATTTGTTATTATTTTATTTTTTCAACCTCACCATCGGTGATCGCACGGATTCAACGCCGTGAAATTACACATTTTTCCCCGGCAAAATAATCGTTCGATTCAGCGCGCACCTGCATAATTCGTATATATTTTTCGCAGCGATGCGCAGGTGTCAGAAGTTTGTTTCCCCTGCGTCTCGTTCCTCACGGTTACATCCACGCTCACGAATGTACATCTTATTATTACACGCCGCGCGTTCGATACCGAAGTTTTCGCGCAGTTATCGAACTCTCAGGTTGCCGATTCGTGGCGCGTTCCATCGAACTCGCGAACGCATCAATTCTGCATCCTCTAATCATCGTACGCGGAGTGAGCAGCGCGCCACAATTCGCGCCAGAACACGGGAAGCGTCGAGTGGCCGTCTAATAACCGGTAATCGCGGCGAGAAGAGAGTGAAACGCGCCGATTGCCTCGGCGCTCATCCTCAGCCTCAGAGAATTCTTTGCGAGTGAGAAAAAGAAATGAAAAAGAAATCGTGATCGCACCTGTGTAACGTGCGGCTAGCACGCGCGTTTCTACAAATGATAAAATTCCCAAATTGCCCTTCTCGGAAGGTATCACTTGTCTCAAAGCACCGGAATCCGCGGGTTACGTCGCCCCAGACTCGTGAGGAGGCCCAAAGGCCAAGAGATCCTCGCGGTGTATGCAACACATAGCCAGGAATTATTACACACGGTTTAGCTCTCAATTTCACAGGCTTCGCGCGGTCACGACCCTCACGAGAGATAATTAACCCGCGTCCTTTTCGAAGTCCCAGGCTGTGCCTAGATTTCCCTCTCGATCCGTATGTGAATCAAGGTAAGATTTTTTTTTACGAAGAAGAAGCAAAAAGGTCTCGGTCGGAAATGGAATGGCTCGTAGGGTCCTTGGTGTGCGGCGCGAGGCCTTCGTCCAATCCGAGAATATGAGCCTTCAACGTCCGACCCGTTCGAACTCTCACGTTCAGATTAAAATTAACTCGGGCGAATCGTGTGTGTCTGTGTTTGCGTGTGTGTTTGTGTTTGTGTCTGTGTCTGTGTTTCGATTGGATGCTCCCGGCGTGTCTCGATGTGTGGTGCACCGCGAGCGGGATACGTATGCATTTTATCTCCCGACGCGCATCCGTCATTACCTCGAGGACACGAAATGTTGCGCGCGTGTGTGTCGAGTGCGAGAGCTCGGGTGCGCGCGCGCACCCGAGTGTGTAATGATAATAACGCGTTGATTCGAGTACATATCTCGGTATATGAATCACGCTATACGGCCGGAGATTATCGTTGCCATGAGACCTCATTTTCTTCATTGCCGGTGATGCGTCTTAATGGCCAAGACCAACGCGGAATTCCGGGGCCGCGAGCGCGGATAGCGGCCGCGATAAATATACCAACGTGTGTTATTACATATCCGTGCGCGGGGCGCAGACGGTTTTCGGCGATGAGAATGTGGTAGGCATTTTTTTCTGATCTGCGAAGGTGACGACGAAGGGCTCGGACGCGCTGGATTTTAGGTACAGGCGAAATATGGGATGTATTATATGTTTATGTGTTAAAAGGACGGTTACATGTATTATGAGTCGTTCGGTGGATATTCGAAGCTTCTTACAAGTTCACACAGACCGTAAATTGTCGCGTAACTCGCGAATTTACGATTCTCGCAGACTGTTTTATGGAAGCGCCCGTGTCGTATCTAAGCACACACACGGAGTTTATAATAATAATATGTGTAGTGAAGTTATAATTGACGTCATACTTTCTACTATTTATGTACCATTACTTCACATAAAAAATCTTGACAAATATGACGCACGAGGAGCCCTAAACGAAAATGAGGCAGTGAGCAAAGGTAACGAAAAAAGTGTTTGACGAAAAGAAATTCTTATGCGAATTTTTGTATCGTCTTCTCTGAAAATGTTAACTCGCTCCTCGAGTCACGTTATTATATATCAGTGCAGCGGAATTTACGTGCAGCACGATGTTTTAGGCGAAGCGGTTAGGGTAGGAAGTCGTTTCTCTTTTTTATTCCTCGCCTTTTTTCATTTCGCATGGCGAAACTGTTTCGACGGCGAAGGTGGCGACGAGAAGGCTCACTCGAAGAGGAGGAATTTTAGTGGAGGCAAAATATAGGGCATTTATATATTAATAGTCGCGCGAAGAGTCGGGCTCTTTAAAAGCCCTCCGCAATTCCTTGGCCTCGGAGCTCCCTGACGCTCTCAGCGCGCTTGCGAGTCTATGAGACTCGGGGCGTCCTCTCTGCATACGTAATAGCGATGTTCAGGCTTGTTTAGGCGGCTGCTTTCACCATTTACGGTTCCACTTGTTCCACGCGAGTGGCAAAGCGCCTCGCCGAGAGCCAACCGGAGAGGAATTGAGGAAGACGGAGAATCGGGAGCGCGAGCGTCGACTATGAGGAAGAGACGCGGCGGGGTTGGAGAACCGCTTTGCCAAAGTTGGACGGGATTTCTACGGGAAGAGGAGCCGAGATGCCACCGGTGGAAGCGAAAGGAACAGAAACTGAGAGAGACAGACAGAGAGGAAGAGTGAGAGGACGAACGAGAGACAGAATGAGAAAATGAGAGAGAGAGACAGAGAGAGAGAGAGAGAGAGCGAGAGTGAGAAAGAGAGAGAGAGGAAGAAGGAGATGGAGAGGGAGAGGACCAACCGTGGTAGGCGAAGAAGGTCGTGATGGGGGTCCATTAAATGATCCCTATAATTACAGTTGGAGTCAGGGATTCCCATTACCAGCGTCTCCCTCTGGATTACGAGTTGTGGGATTAGCGTTTACTACCGTTGTGCAAAAATCAACCGCCGACGTCGCCGCTACCCCCGCGCGGTCCACGACCGCAGTGCGACCGGGCCAGGACCGCGCGCGCTCGTCTTCTGCAATCCAAGCTCTCTGCGGTTTCGTTTCGACTCAACTAGCTCCTTTGGATTCTGTATTTTCGAGTTCCCGGCGTCTCAGTTGCTGCTGCTGCTGCTGTTGATGCTGCTGATGCTGATGCTGGCGGAGTATCTCGCGCGACTCGTCGCGCAGAGATTCGCAACGTCTCTCACCGCGATGAGCGCCGCGCGGTGTGGCTGGCGCGATTCAAGCAATATCCAACGTAAACACTGCCCTCCGCAAACATTCGAGTAATACGCTTTGTTCATGGGAATGACTGTAATGAAGTTATGCAAATTACGCCCGAGGGCTTCGCCGAGTTTCCGAGGTTTTTATGGACGCGCGCGCAGCGCTTCGCTCGAGCAACGAATTTTAATAAGAAAAATATTTTTTTCGTTATTAAACGTACGCGCGCTTTTACGACTGTACTTCAAGGGAAGTAAAAAAAATTATAGAAGCACTTGAAGCGCGGAGATATACGAGACAGTGTCCGAGACACTGCGACAATTATTAAAATTTTTCATGGTTAGAAAAAGTTTCCGTTTCTTTTTTCTTTTGCGGTAATGAAATAATGAAAGATTATGGTTCTCTCAGGACGGTACAAAAACGACAGACTGTGTCAGAGATCGAGATAATTTATTTTTTAGTTTTTCGTACCATTAACGGAGATGTGAAATGTTTTTCTTTTTTTTTGTTTGCTTGAAAAATAGAAAATTCGGCGAGAAAAACACGAAATTCGTTTTCTTTTTTTCGATGTTTATCACGTCACACGTCGAAGTTGTAGCCTTCGGGCCCAGAAATGCCAAAATCGAGCACTCGACATTCTTCTTTAAAAAATATTGACTTTAAACTTTTTGCTTCCTCGTGCAGCATTTTAAATGTTTTCAACGTAAAAACATTGTTTCTAGTATCGAAAAATCTCGTCGAAACAGACACCGCACAAAAGAAACGAAAAAAATACTGCGCATCGGAAGTGAACTGCGGGACGCGGCGAATAGGGTAGTCGAGTCAGGGGCGACTGCGAGAAGCGAGCTGGAAGCGAGCCCCGAGGCCACCGGGGAAATACGCACTAATAAATCGATTTTCCTTAAGCGTGTTATTGCCGAAACAAATAAAATCATTTCCTTAACGAGGAACTGACAGAAGGCGCGGCACCGTGCTGCGCACAATATGAGAAACAAGATCAGTGTTTCGAAATCGAATCACACGGCAATATCTGCAGCGTCGCGTGGACGACCCTTCGACGTCGTGCCTGTCGCGCCTCTCGATGTACAAGATGAATTGGAAATGGATATCGCTGCTCACACTAGTCCTTCTTATTTTTTTTTCTCGCGGGAGGCTGCATTACAGGGCGGCGGAGGAGGAAATGGGATTACGTCAAATTCTCGATTTACGTGCTAAATGTAACACTGGAGTTAGGCGCAAAACCGAATAAAAAAAATTGCACAGTTGAAATAAAATAAAAGTAAAACTCTCCCTGTGTCGCCACCCCACGTTACAACCACGAAAATTTGCATTCGATTTTCAAGAATTTTTGCCATCAATTGTTTTAAAAAGCTCTGACGCGATCCTGCGGTGTCCTCTTTCAAGAGATCAAGTTACCCGAGTCACCATTTCTCAAATTTTGCGCATAAAACTTCGAACTTATTAACCCACTTTTGTTACATTTTTTCACCTTCTTCGCCGAAATTCTTTGCAAATTTGTCGCACAAAGAGATTCAGCAGAAAAACGCGGAGTAAAAAAAACCGTAAAAAAACCTAATGTAAAATTCGCAAAAAAAAATAAACAACAAAATAATGACGCGCATTTTTGGTTCGTGTTCTACGACTTTTATGTCGCTTTTTGCGCGGTGTTTAAGCGGGGTGGACGTGTTTAATATAATTTTCGTAAATCGCGAAGCGTGTAAGAAGCACCCGTGCAGAAATAGTGACCGGGATCCAGCTGGATTCCAGCTAGCATCCCTACTTTCAGATCAGGATCTAGTCAGGAATCCGACCAGATTCCATGACGGAATGTAATGATTTCAAATTGGATTCCCGTCGGGATCCCTTTTTAGGTATCCCGACGGGGATCTTACAGGGACTCTTGTCCGATTCCAGATGGGATTTAACGCGAGTTCCAGATCGGATCTTGCAGGGACTCTTGACCGATTCTATACAGGATTTAAAGCGGGCGCTATTCCGGATCCAAGTCGGATATTATAAGACGTGAAGGGTTAAAATAATTGTGCCAATAAATTACATTAAACTAGATTTACTGGAAAGCAAAAAACGTACTTACGTACTTATAAAAAAAATTACAAAGACACGTTACTTAAAATGTATTCAAAAGTGATTAGTTTCTTATATTTGCTTTGGCGGTCGACGACGTCCATCCCAATCCTTTGCGTTTGAGATTGCGTTTCCAGCAAATTTAAGTGCCTCAGCCTTTTTTATCGGCGTTCCATCTGATTCCGTGTGGAAACCGATCAGAACATCTATAACAGGAAAAAGCGTAAATCGTACGTTAGAACACAGCAGAGACAGAAATTATACTATTTCGTACGAGTGCAAATTCTGTATTACGTACCGAGTAGACAAATGCCGAAGCTTGTCTCTTTGAGAAGCGTTTTTCCTTCGACTTTTTTCGTCGCTGTGAATCGTGTTATTACCTCCTTGGTAAAAAACGTCCGCAAGATCGTCGTTACGCTCTTCGTCACATTGTTCTGACGATCGAGAAGCTGCTTTAGTGATAAGCCCTGGTATAAAATTATAAATAAAACTGATTAAATATCACCCATTTTATTTATTTTATTTATTATTTATTTCCGGTGCAAGGTACTTACCAGCCTTTGATTGAACGCTTTATCCTCTTGCAAATTCTTATCGAATTCCTGGAACTGCTCAAGTGTCTCGAAAGGCAACGTCAGATTGTATTCTGTCTCGAATTGGACAACTGTGAGTTTCTGCGTGCCTATAATTCCCTTGTCTTTCAAGCAATCGTGTAGTGCGTTTATCGCAGCGGTATTATCCTGCAATTGGCTACACATTCCTTTTATGACTTTCAGCAGAAACAGGGTATCTAGAAACAGAAACATGAACAGTAGATTAAGTGTTTGCAGTCATCTAGTTGGTAATAACATCAGTATAATTACCTCGGGATAAACCTTTGCCCCCATCGATGATTTCTTCTTGACGCTCCCTTGCTATAGCAGACTTCTCGACGATATCAGCTCTCTGTTGCACCGATTGATTGCAATGCTTGTTCCCATTTTCATCGGCCGTGAATGAGAGACAAGATCGCGCCGACGATGCAAAACTGCGAGCTGGACTCCCTGACTTTTCTGGTCTTGTTTCGACGCTATTGTTGTCAGATTCAACGGTGGCAAGAATCAGCGGATTATCTATAAAAATTGCAGATTATTTTTAATTATTTAATTTTTATGCGCGACCGAATTATATAAATGAAGCGGAACGAAGAACAAAAGTGCACGGCTTCGGGTGAAAAAAAATACATTCCGCTCCGGTAAAATTTTGATTTACGATAACAGGCGAGACGCGCTCGTTTTTAAAAATTTGTATTGTTCTCGCGATTGGTCGCAGTGGCGCATGCAAATTTAATCTGAAACTTTTATATAAAATACATAAAGATCTAAATTTCACTCACCTTTTGGAGACGATGAAATGGTTCCCGTAACGATGCTCTCGTTCGTCGTTCGTACGCTGTTGGCGACCCTGTCGCGTTTCTTTGTCGGCTTAGAGCGCCCCAATTCTGCGTCAAATGTCTTGCGATTCTGCGGTTTCCCCTTTAGTATTTTCCGTGTGGCTTTCGGGTTTTTAGACTTCTTCTTCTTGACAGGCGTCTTCGACGAACTTGATGATGAGCTTTTTTCACTCGATGCTAAACAGAAAAAGTAAATGGTAAATTCCCAGAAACACAATGACTGAATTATGAATATTTCGACTGAAAGAACTGAAATACGAATGTATCGGTAATTGGCACGTACATTCGTCTGCAGATTGCCAAGCCTCATCGTCATCATTGCCAAGTTTCGGCACATCAAACAGTTCTTTTAATGATTGTTTTTTTATTTTTTCTGTTGCTGCCGACGCTTTCTTCTGACCATCTCCTTCAGCATCTGTGGTATACGCATATGCTGCGCTTTTCAATTTGTCTAGCCGTACAAGTGCAGCGTCGTACGTGTCTGGAACATATAAAGAAAAATATAATTGTTTTGTACCGTTTTTATGCAAACGTATATAAATATTCTTAACACAATTTTACTTTACCTGCTCCACCTTTGATGAGGATTTCCCAAAGCGGCCAATGTTGCGGCGGAGACTTTTCCTCCTGAACGAATCTCTGTAACTGCATGAGCGTCTTTGCAGTGTAGGGAGGTGGGGGATATGGAATTACGCAGACCTGCCGTTCTACGTTCCACGATACCCATGTTGTCGGTACAACATCAATGTCGAGAAGTCCTTGTTTCTGACTTTCCACGAATGCGACCAGTTGAAATTTATATTCCTCGTCGCTTGACATATCTGAAAGGACACTAACGAAAATACTATAAGTTAAAGTGTAAAGGTACAATGCACAGTGCGAACAACAAGTAACTGCCGCGTAATAGTCGCTTCGAAAAAAAAAACCGGAGAAATGTCTCATTACTCGTAGCGCGCAATCACTAGTTGTATGTAGCAAGCTATTTTCACGCTTCTCTTTTTCTCTCGGCCTTTTTGTTTGTTTACCTTCGCGTTTCGCGTCTCGACGAGTCTCTCCCGTTATCGTACCGAACGCGTCGTGCGTGCCTCGCCGAACGACCGAGAAATCGCGCCGGTTCGTTTTCACGTTCGCCTCCCTTGCCTCGCGCGTCCCCGGTTTCCTCCTCACAGTCACCACGCGTGCTGCACTCGTCACCCCGCGCGCGTCTTCGTTTGTTTCTCGCGACTCTTTGCTACACCCAAATAACCCTCAAAACAAAACCTTCGGGACGCGACGCAATAGTATATGCGTCGGTTTAGCGTTTAACTTGTATCGGCGAGCAACAGGTATCACGCCGCCTCGTGACAAAATGGCTGCCTCCTAAAAAATCGCATCGAAAAATTTTTGCCACGGATTCTCATCAGTCGGGGATAAAAACGACTTTATTAAAAACCGACGACCCGAAAATTCGAAATTGAGCGAACAAACGACACCGAACTCACAGACCGCGACGCGAACACACACTCACCTTTACAAGGTCACAAGTAACAATGGATGGCTGCGCGATCTCTCGTTGTCGCCTTGCCCCTCGTCGTGCGTAGCGTGCAATCACAAGCGATATTCGTCTTTTTCGCTTATCGCGTCTCGCGAGCCCCGTCGAACCGCCGAAAAATCCGAATAAGAATGTCCCTTTCCGCGCTGTCGTCGTGCTCGTCGCACTCGTCGCCCCGCGCGCACTACAATGTTTGTCTCTCTACGATTTTCGCGACTTCTCCGATTGCCCCTGCGACGCTCACAACACAACCTTCGAGCGCGACGCGACGAAAAATCTTTGCCGCGATTTTCTCACCGGTCGGGGATTCGTTTTATAACGCGATTCGTGTCTCGACACGAAATAAAATGAACACGGCGCGACGCGATCACTTGCGACGTTGCGGCGTCGCCATCAGCGCTGCTGCTGCCGTTGCTATACTGTAAACAGCGGCTCGCGCCATGTCCATCGACTGAGGTTATCGATCGCGGCAGTCAGCGCGCACGACGTTCTTCGCTGTTCGCGCGCTCGGCTCTTCGCCGATACATATATATATATATATATATATATGCTCGTTATTCGCGTGCGCGACGTGTGTCTCGGTCTCTCTTCGATCTTCGTAACGCTTTCCGTCAGCCAAATGAATTTTTCGAAACAAAATAGTCGGGGCGCGACTATTACGCTTCGAAAAAAAAACCGAAGAAATGTCTCATTACTCGTAGCGCGCAATCACTAGTTATATTTAGCAAGCTATTTTCACGCTTCTCTTTTTCTCTCGGCTTTATTTTTGTTTACCTTCGCGTTTCGCGTCTCGACGAGTCCCTCCCGTTGTCGTACTGAACGCGTCGTGCGTGCCTCGCCGAACGACCGAGAAATCGCGCCGGTTTGTTTTCACGTTCGCGTCCCTTGCCTCGCGCGTCCCCGGTTTCCTCTCCTCACAGTCACCACGCGTGATGCACTCGTCAACCCGCGCGCGTCTTCGTTTGTTTCTCGCGACTCTTTGCGACACCCAAATAACCCTCAAAACAAAACGTCGGGACGCGACGCGATAGTATATGCGGCGGCGTAGCGTGTAACGCGGTATCGGCGAGCAACAGGTATCACGCCGCCTCGTGACAAAATGGCTGCCTGCTAAAAAAATCGCATTGAAACATTTTTGCCACGCATTCTCATCAGTCGGGGATAAAAACGACTTTATTAAAAACCGACGACCCGAAAATTCGGAATTAAGCGAACAAACGACACCGAACTCACAGACCGCGACGCGAACACACACTCACCTTTACAAGGTCACAAGTAACAATAGAGGGCTGCGCGATCTCTCGTTGTCGCCTCGCCCCTCGTCGTGCGTAGCGTGCAATCACGAGCGATATTCGTCTTTTTCGCTTATCGCGTCTCGCGAGCCCTGTCGAACCGCCGAAAAATCCGGCCGGTGCACTTCCACTTTCGCGTCGCTCGCCTCACGCGTGCACACTGTAAGAATGTCCCTTTCCGCGCTGTCGTCGTGCTCGTCGCACTCGTCGCCCCGCGCGCACTACAATGTTTGTCTCTCTTCGATTTTCGCGCCTTTTCCGATTGCCCCTGCGACGCTCACAACACAACCTTCGAGCGCGACGCGACGAAAAATCTTTGCCGCGATTGTCTCACCGGTCGGGGATTCGGTTTAAAACGCGATTCGTGTCTCGACACGAAATAAAATGTACACGGTGCGACGCGATCATATGCGGCGTTGTGGCGTGTAACGCGGTGTCGCCATCAGCGCTGCTGCTGCCAGTGCTATACTATGAACCCCATCGACTGAGATATTCCATCGCGGTAGTCGGCGCGCACGACGTTTTTCTACACGCGCGCTCGGCTCCTTGCCGATACATATATTATATATATATATACTCGTTATTCGCGCGCGCGTCCGTGTCGGTCTCTCTTCGATCTTCGCGACGCTTTCCGTCAGCCAAAAGAATTTTTCGAATCAAAATATTCGGGACGCGACGCGATTACATGCGACGTTGCGGCGCGTAACGCGGTGTCGCCGGCGCTGCTCGCGTGAAGCCCATCGACTGAGATAATCGATCGCGGCAGGCGGCGCGCACGACGTTTTTCTATACGCGCGCTCGGCTCCTCGTCGATACATATATATATTTCGCTCTCGGAATACGAACGCAAATTGCCGATCAGCTGGACACACCGAACAGCGCCGTCGACCACTAATCTCGTACTTTGCACGGCTTATATACATCTGATATAATATATTGTTTACTTACTAGATATTCGGCGTGGGACAGAGATGCACGGCACAATTTACTTACACATCTATTTTTACTTGGCGACGAGAAGCTGCTTCGTCTTTTAGCGAGAATCGTGCAACAAGGATTATCGTTGGGAACGCGAACAAGAATTTCGAACATGTTTAACTATACGCACTAATGAATAATATAAAAGGAACGATACTATTGATACTATTGATTTCATTTTATTTCAGCATTCAATTATATAAAAAAATGACATTTCCCATCCTCTTCCATTTCGCGTTGCGACACAAATGTATGTACACACGCGAGAACGTACAGCTAATTTTGTATGTTAATGATGGAGAAGCGGAATCGCGAATACTTTTGTGCTTCCCTGTAGTCGCATTGGTAATGCTAATTTAACGATTTTTTGCTCGATTATATCGATAGATGAAATTAA
This sequence comes from Itoplectis maculator, assembly GCA_964034905.1. Lineage (NCBI taxonomy): Eukaryota > Metazoa > Arthropoda > Insecta > Hymenoptera > Ichneumonidae > Itoplectis > Itoplectis maculator. Next base: position 8,304,853 of record OZ035853.1, read on the forward strand.
CGTTGTGGATGAGTAATTTGTTTTCAATTCCCACATGCGCATACTATCCGACGGAGTAGGGAAATTAAAAATATTTCCTTTGACTCTCCATATCGCATACTCTACTTGTAGATCGTTTGGAGATTCTTCAAGATAAAATATGCTCAGTAATTTCGCAATTTTGCCGTTTTTCAGAAGAACGATATCGTCCGGGGCGTTAGTCGTCAGTACAAACCCCATGTATTTGATCTTGCGTACATTTACCAGTCCGTTAATGACGCGACGATCTCGTTTTATGATTAGCAATTCGGTGTTTAGGATAGCTCTCTCTCGCATAACGAAACTTTGCTCATGTAAGCGCCGACAAACTTGTTCTAACGGTTGATTTGGCGTACGTACAAGCTTTTTCAATCTTCCGAGAAAACTTTCGAACGGGAATGCTGTTATTCGGTTCAATGCACAACCCATATTCTTAGCATCATCGGCAATATGAATGAGGTTGTGCATGTTTAAAACAGCTGCGCAGTCTCCATATAAACGAGGCAGAATTGTGACAAATCGTCGGAGATACAATTTTGCAGTTGCATTGTGCATTTGCGCTATTCCGTCCGTACATAAAATTCGACAAGCCACGTGGAGCAACAAGAAGTGCTTGTACAAGTCTTTCGGTAAAATGTTTCTAAGTACGATAGGCCCACAGTATAACAATAAAAATCGAAATTCAGTCGCTTTCCACTGAGCTGCAAATTGTAGACCTCTCGTTTTTCTTTGAAACTCGGCCGGAATTTGATCGTGCAACGCTTCTAATCGTCCTGATAATTCGGTTTTACTTCGCTGACTCAACCTAACTCGTAAATTTCCTGACAACCAATTTTGGACTAATAGTCGCTTCATAACACCGATACAGCATAAATGCATGAAGTCCAATACAAACAATGTGACCATGTTAAGCGAAGGTAATAGCGTGGTCAACACTGATGGGTGTCCGTTGTGGTGCTGTCTATCTTGCATACGTCGAAAAGATTCATCAGTCCTCTCTGGACTGTCGATACTCGGGTATACTGTGCGGTTTTGCACTCTTACTCCATGTACTGTACAGCGTTCGCAAGCACTAAATCCTCCGTGACCTTTAGTTTGCTTCATAAAAGCCCGAGCTGGGGTGTCGCAAATAAAACATTGAATACGCACTGCAAAGCGTTCATTAAGAATATCAATTCTGTCGCGTGACAACGTATTCATTTCATTCACGAAATCTTGCAAATATAAATTTACACAGTGCGGTTTTGCTTCGCCGCAGAAGAGTGCTACCATAAATGGTTTGTAAACATCAAAATGGCAGAAGACCTTGCAAAGAATTGGCCAGAACTGCACTTTACTTGACGTATATATTGGCAATCCATCAACGTTAATCTGTAGATATATTATTCTATCTGGATGTAACGCTGGATTTATACACGATCGTAAACCGCTTTCAACTCCGAAATACACGTACGAACCAGCGGAATTTCCATCAACGTCCAAGATTTTCCGAATCTCATACGGCATCGAGTCTGTTCTTAAAAACGTTTTCGAACTCTTCGGTAATTCTGGCAGCAAACGAACTCGTAAAATATTGAGCAGTTTGTCCAAATGAGCTTGTGGGATATCGCATTCCAAAGCCTAGTGACGTATTTGTTCGATTTCCGGTGCAGCTCCATCGTTCGCTAAATTTATCGCTACTGGATCTAATGCACATGCATTTGCAGCCTCACCAAACGAGTTGTTGCCATCATCGTCTCTTTCTTCAAATTCTGGTAAACGATAATGTTGCAATTCAGTGTCTCGCTCAGCTGAGCTGTCATATTCAGCGATACTTCGAGGAGACAACGAAGACTCAATCGCTTCGATATTTTGAGAGCTGGTTTCCTCGCGTATATTTTCATCTGTGAATTGAAGAGTAAGACATAAATAGTGTAAAAATTCAAATCCTATAAATATTGGGTGTGTAAGTTTTTATTCTAATTGACGATGAGCAGATTGCAAATAAAAGTGAGACTTACCTTGAACAGCATAACGTTGCAATTCAATTTGCATTTCTCGTTGCACTTCTCGATGCCGACGTACGCGAGATCGATTCATCTCACGCTCACTCTTCGATTTGTCCATCGTTTTGATCGATACGATTACCAAGTCGTAGATTCTGCACAAAATGTTTTATTAAATAATATAAGCCTAAAGACTTAACCTCAAATCGTCGATTTTAAGTTATGGCATTTAATATATTTTGTGACGTGATTTTACCTGTATGTCACAGCATATAACCCTGTAACCTAACACTAATAAATATTAAGATTCGATGAAAGTGTTAAATCTCTTACCATTAAATGACAAGAGTAAAAGCTCGTACTAAATCTCACACATTCTCGAGTTGGCGTACCGGCACAGACGAAAACTTCCGAGCCTCTGATCGGGATCCGACGGGTACTCCCGAGAGCAGGTGGCGCCAGTATTTCGACTATTGACCGTCGCTATTAACGCGTATGAAAAATTGGATTCCAGCTGGAACCGTATGAGGGATCCCGAGCTCGGGTTTCCCTGAAAAATCCCGATCGGAATCCAACCGGTATTCCCCGAAAGCAGGTGGCGCCATTATTTCGACTATTGACCGTTGTTATAAACTCGTTTCCAAAGGCGGATCCATATGGAATCGTATGAGGTATCCCCGCCCGGGGACTCCCTATCAAATCCCGATCGGGATTTGATGGGACACAGGGACGCCGCGAAATATTTCTGCACGGGCAGCCGAGGCAGAGCGCGAGGAAAGTGGAGGAGCCGCTCGCGCGCTCGCTCGCTCGGGCGCGCGCGCGCGCGCTTTCTCGCAGGAGCTCGGGACTCATGCGGCGGAGCATGTTGACGAAAAGTTGAACGACACGGATGAGAATCTCGTATGTGCCTACACGTCGCGACGCATTCGTCGGTGGAGCGCTCGGCGCGTTCCGGGGCGACGAGCGCGCGTTGCTCCGTTTAATATTATTCATAGCCAGTCGCCGGCACTTGAATTCGCCCGCTCGTTAAAGCAAATATCTGGCGTCACACTAAATTAAAAACTCATTTAAATGCGCACGAAATGACTGGTCTAACCGCGCGTACGATAATGAAAGTTTTTAAATAAATAAAGGCGCACGTTCGCCGAAAGTGTAATGACAAGATTACGGGGTGAATTAAATCGCGAACCGAGAGCGACCGCGGGACGCGCCACGACCAGACCAGACCAGACAACGTTATTATGGAAACGTTAAAGTAATTTTGGGTTTCGCATCCTTCGATGGCGCGCGAGTATTCTTCGTGGTCCTCGCTGACCGGCATCTATCGGCCATAGGTGGTAATTTTGCGTCCTGTCGACTCATATACATAGAAACCGCGAAAAAAAGCTTAAATTTTAAGCGATACAATCATATTCTCGCGATTCTACGCATTTTTCTTTGCGCTTAGCTCATGCAACCACTCGTGGGGCGTGGAAGCTTCGTTCTGTAGTATTAGACATTCCTGCAGACCCCTGATTTTCGCAAATTCATTGATACACGTGAATTACAAGCCTTTTACCGAAAGTGTGTGTCACGGCTTAAACGTTTTTTCGTCAAAACGAAAACGAGACATTTTACGAAGCTTCAGCCGATCGTTACGCGTTTCTCCGAACGGTCTAGAGCAAGATGATTCGGATCATCTTGCATCTTCATGAGTTTTCGAAATACAAATAGCGTGATTATCATTAAATAACCACGTAAAATACTGATTTGATTGTAAAAAATGGACGAAATTTCGCTTTTTTTTCCCCTCCAAAATGCTATTTTCACCAAATTCTCTTCTCTTTTAATTTTAATCGCTTTTTAACCATATCCCGGTGGGTATAATGACGCGTAATGTCACAAAAGCAAAAGCGTATCACCTGCACGATAAGTGGGTACAGGATGTGGCGAGTGTTTTTCACGCGGCGAGCTTCAAACGGTGCTCAGGCGCATCAGCCGCGTCGAAGGACGTCCGAGACCGTTACCTAAATTAAACAAGGTCCCGTCCCGGGGTCCGGAACCCGGTGCGCCACCACCGAGAGCAAACGTATCGTTAGGGAAGTGCCGGGGCACCGTCGAATAGACGAGTTTGCCCCGGAGTTGTTAGCCGGTGCTCGCAATATCCTGGAAAGGATGTCTGTAATTTGGTAGATTTGAAAATAATGGCTCACGGAAAGATGGCACTGCAATTTCTCCGGTGTGCCGTTCTCCTCGGAGTTGGAATTCAGTTCTTGGCGAAGACCGAGGCGAGGAGCCCAAACGAAAGAGAGCAACGAGCACCGAAATTAAATTTCGCTTTTGCTCTCGATAATCTCCGACCGTTTCGGGCTAAGAATTCGTTAAACGAACGTGGAAAAAGGAGGAAGAAAAAAAACGCAGCTAAAAATAAAGAAAATTTCACTCCCGCCGCTCCGGACCCCCTGATGAACGACCTCGAAGCACCCCCACTTATCGGGGACCACCCCTGCTATAACCACGGCAAGAGACCACGAGGAAGAAGGAGACCGAGAAAAAAGCCCGCGGTACGATTGATAAAGGCGAGTTTCTATTAATTCGCCATTCCCTTCCGCCCTCGGCTCGCGTTGGGTCACAGCTGTCTTTAGTGTCAATTTTCGAGTCAACAGGTGCCGCCTATTGTCGTTAATACCGGGGTTTCGTGTGCAGCTGCACGATTTACCTCTCGCCTTTTTTCTGCGCAAAAAAAGTACCCTATGATTTCCGTTAAAGGACACACCTATGTGATAGAAAAATCAATGTGACTCTTTTCACCGCCACATATTTTTATTTTCATCCTCTTGTCTTCAACTTCGTACACAAGTCACGTATGCTAATTGCATTTTCTACGATATAAATATCGATATAATTTATTGGCTGAAATAGTTATTTTTTCAAGCGTCCAATCATCATATCAATAGCACGTAAAATACTTGATTCCTTCATGATCGACGATCTCGAAGTATAAGTAGAAACACGATTGATTACATTACTCCTGGCGGATTTTAACCAATGAGCGATGTAAAAAAATCAATTAAACCAAATTTCCGCAGGACTTTTTGTCTTCTCTCTTTAACCCTCGTCATCGCGTAGCGACGACAGTGGTCTCGTCTGGCCTCATTCGGAATGCAAGTCACGCTGTGATTGCATTCACATCGCGATAACAATTTTAGACGTACAAGCACCTATATATACGCGAGACACATATATACACACAGCTATACATACACACAACACACACAGAGACGAAATGTATATTTTTACATTTTAATAGGAAATAGCGTTTACTCGCGGATACGCGATCCGAGACATTGCGAGCCCGGGGTTCCATTAAGCCGTTCCGCAGATAAAAACTAATTGCATCGTGCGAGTTAAGGAGAGACCGACGCGCCGCGCACATCGCCGGGATGTAACCAAGGAAGTGGCGCGGGGTTTGAGAAAATCATGAATAAAGAAGTCGCGGACGTGAAGGTGAGGAGGGCGTGAGGGGTCTGACATTGCGAGGCGCGAGAGACTCCAACGAAAATATATACTATACCTATATATATTATAGAGTATGTATATATATATACGACACGCTTACAAGCAACACGCGGCGTGTAATGGTCGGTAAGACAATGGGCGCCGGGTCGGACGGAAAGTGTCGGGGCGGCCGCGGAACGCGGGGGGCGGACATTGTTTCACGCGACTTTAGTCCGAGACCGATTCGTTCGAGGGTCAGCGCAGCAGCGCCGCGTCCGACACGACACACACGTTGGGCCGAGGCGAAAGAGCAAAAGGCGCGTCATTTCGGGACAATGAGGCCCGCGAGTGAGAAAAGGCGAGAAACGTATTCGAAGTTTATGCTGTACACATGCGGTTTAATTCACGACAACCTCGTGTCGCGGGTGCATTAAAACGTACGGGATCCGACGAGATTTTCCCGCGCAATTTTCCGCAAATTCCATTAACCGAAAATGTTGCACGTGTTGACCATTGTCGAGCGATCAATTGACAGGGGAAGTGCTCGATCGTGGGGCGCGCGGCGCCAGGTGAAAATACCCAGCGGTGATTTTACGCTTTCTTTATTTCCTTTGTATTTCATTGTTCGACGCACAACTGCCAACACGATTCGACACTCATCGATCTCCGGTTTCGCGCCCGCCCGCGCCGCGTGTACACGCTCGAAGAGCAATAAAATCATGTATCCGCGCTGGAAATTGTTCTTTTGTTCTTTGATCACTGCTGCCCGGCGCCGGCCGTGTATCGCGTTGCGGAGAGGAGATTGGCTCTGAGTGGGGGGCGTTTTCCGACATCTCTCCATTTCTCGCGGGTGCAGACGATGCGATAATTAATAAATTGAAACGAATAAGTTCGTTTGATAAATTTTGATTCAGCTGAGTGAAATTTGTGGTTTGAAGAAGTACAAACTCGATCGACAGGGATATCCAATTTTCATTGAGCGCGCAACACTGCTTGAATCTTTAGCAAAAATATTTGAGTCTATCAAAATCATTCGTTAATTTCTCAGTCAATGTTTCGCTTAATCCTAAAATTTGTCTTCCAATAAAATAAACGTCGTTATTTCATCGTCGTTAATATTTGCTTATTAAATTTATGGTTCAATGTGCGGTCGACCACTGACGTCCGGTGTATGTGTCGGGGTTGGTGTTTTTTTTTTTATTTGATTCCCCGCTCTCGCTGCGGTCGAGCCGTAGTTGAGAACCCCGCGCACGGGGGGCGCGGGTGGATCTGGACAAACGGTACGAGTCTGCAGGGTGCAGACCGCCCTCGCGGCTCCGGCAACGTGTATACGCGTAATGAAAACCACCATGATCTTCATCACCCCCGCGTGCGCCCGGTGGAAACCGCGGCGCGAGCGCGCGGTCGTCTTGCCTCGCTACACATAACTAACGTCAGGAGACGCCGCCGGGAGTGGTGGATATATACCGCCGGTGGCTTCCACGGAGCGGCGACCGAGCCAAATACAGCGCTCGATTATTTACACGAAGCCGCGAATTTCTAACCGACGACGTCTGCCGCGAATGAACCGGGTAAATCATCTCGCTATTCGTTATCCCCGCTGTTTCCGAGACCCCGAAGAGATCGATTTCGCCGCGTTGCTCCTCTCCGACGTTTATGCAACAATAATACATTTTGAATTGCAAATTACGCCTGGGCGTCGACGTCTGGGGAGGTTTCATTTTTTTTTCCTCTTCAGGAAAACAAGCGTTATTTTCCGCTCTTCCGGAATCGAGACTAAACATCCGGTATCGTTACTTTGAATAATTATATATTTTTTTTTAATTTTTTTTTTCCTTAATTCTGACAGTTTCACGTGTACCTATACATAAAAAAGTCCCGAAAAAATAGTCGAGCGACTGATTAAAAAAAACAGCAGGTGTCTCGCCCGTTTGACGCATTTTTGTCTTGGCGCGTGAAATAAACATGAACGCGCCAACCGCGGCAGCGGCTTCGAATGTCTTTATCGGCGGAACGCGACGTCAGAGTGGAAAACCGGCAACTTAATTGTTCCTTCCTCCTTCTCGCGTCAACCGAGTAATCAGGTTCATTGCCGTGAGGGCGTGTGCTGTCGCCTCCGCGGCGGCGGCTGCCAGGACGACGGGAATACCATCAGAATCTCGTGGCGAGAAACGAGAGCGCGCGGAGAGGGACGGAAGAGGCGGGTAGGGCGGAGGGGGTGAATGAGCTCGGATAAATGCACGCATCTCGGGCGGCGTCTCGCGTCTTACCTGCTGCGGGCTGTGCGGATCGCTTGGTGTCGGGTGCGAATGTGTAGGCTCTGTGTGCGTGCGTTTGTGTGCGCAGGATATATATATGCGCGCTGCGCTCTCCGCTCTGCGCGTCGAGTCGCCGCGCCGGGATAAAAGTCGTTCCTGGGCGCGTCGGAGAGCGCAATGAACTTGGGTGGACTTATTGGCTCGACGCAGAGCACCGGCGGCTCACTCGCCGCCGTCGGTTCTCCTGCCACTGCTGCTGTTGCTGCTTCTGCTGCCGCCGCTGCCGTCGCTGCCGCGGCTGCTGGCGGCTCATGACTCGCGGAGCTCAACTCATTCGCCACACACACGCGCGCTCCAAGGTTCGAGCTTCAAGGTTGCAGAGACCTAAGTCAGCGCGGCGACCAGCAAGCGTTTTCGCTACTAGCTGCGCGCGCACCGGTGAAACGCACAATCATTGGCCGCTGGATGTTACGTTACCGAATTCATTTGAAACGGACGCAGGACCTTCCGTTGATTTTTGTACTGTTTTGAGAATTACAAAAATATATTTATTGGGTTCGAAAGAAATGTGCTGGATTGACGAAATAATGTTGGGTCGGATGTTTAATAATTTTCCTGTGCTACGACGTTCGTTTTTTTTTTTTTTTTTTTTTTTTTTTCAGGGCGATTCATCGACGCTGTAAATACCTCAACGGTAAAATTGTTGAGGTTTTGCGCTGACCGAGAAGAAAAAAAAATCGACGGAAACGAGCAAATAACATGTCATACGAGACGGAAAAAAATCGGGGTCTGAACGGAAATAACCGGTGATCTCGTCGAGCCTCTCGAACTGCCAATCGCTGCACGGGCAACGTTTGCATCTCGGCGCGTCCATCGATCACGGAGGCGAACGAGAGCGAGCGAGAGACACCGCACGGGGCGCTCGCTTGTTCGCCGGAGTTTCGAAAGCTCCTTTGCCCGGCGATACACCACGTCGATCCGCGCGTGTACATAATACGCCGTTCGATCGGCGTGCAGTACCAATAGATCGATCCGACGGAGCGCAGCGCGCGCTCGGCCTCCGAGACTCCGGCGATGCGTTCGGCCGGATCGGTTCCGCTCGACTTGGCTCGATCTCTCGACTATCGGCGTGTGTATACCGCGCGCTATCTGCTCTGTAGATACGTACGGCGATACCGTATACTTAGCTCCGACTAAATGAGCCTACGTGTGTACGGTAATCTTTCGCTTTTTTTCACTCTTGTTTTTTATTCCCATGCCTATGTATTCGATCTGCATAAAAAAATAAAAAGTAAAACGAAGAATTGAATAATACGAAGAAAAAAAAATAAGCTTAAAAATAAATACATGGGCGTTCTCTACGGTCCCCGTCGTATTGTGGCGCTTTGATGTTTGTGATTATTCTCGAATTGAATAAATAATTTGTTATTTCCGAGCCGGTTTTGAATGAAGAATTTGCATTTAGGGGGAGGGCGTTGCGCGCGCCCTCGACGTCCCACGTTGTGCATTATACATATAATGCCGGACACTGTTGCGCAGGTACTACACTTGGGTGAAACGATTCATTGGCATAAATATAGATGGGTATATCAGTGTATATATATTATATGTATGTATATAGTATGCATGTATGTACGATACAACGCGCGGCCTCCTTTCTCGTTCGCATTTGGTTCGGCTGAACGATGTACGACGAGACGCCGGTCAGTTCATTCTCGGTTGGGCCATATATATATCGCATGCTCACAATGTGGACACGAGATCGCACATGATTTATCTACTTTGTTCGGAAAGAACGGCGAACCGCTCGTCCCTTCGTCGCGGAGCGTAAAAGAAATTGCGTTTACGATCTTCCGGCTTTGTACGCGGTACGTGCGATCGATAAAGTGCAACGAAATCGAGAGCTCGCAGACGATGCGTCCGGCGTGTCCGACACCGTCGCGAGCCACTCGGAGCACCGGGGCCCAGGGCCCAGGGAGGCCGGTACGGGGAAATGCGGGTCGTCATTGCCGCGTGAGCGCGATGTTTTAGTGGCCGTATAAATGGAGTCATTCGGTGTGTCGCGTCACTTGCGAGAGTCCTTAATTGTTATTTATGGCGGCTTCGTTCTCCGAGTCAAATTAAAAGCGACAATAAAAGTCCATTGATAGGAACCATTATTTTTCGTGTTATGCTGTTGCGAAAGACACCCGCAGATGATGTACTCCCGAGATCCACCAATTTGTGGTTAGAACTCGGTAGTTTCTAAAAAAAAAGACCGTGGCAAAATGTATGGCAATATTTAGAATACATTTTTCACATTTAACTAGGCCAATCAGACGCGCCGGCCCGCGTGCCCGAAAATTATGCTGCCCTCTTATAAAGCTTTAAAACCTAGGCTAAATCGGGATCACGAAATGTTTCTTTTCAGAATATCGACTTTTAACCTATACCATCGTTCTCAAGTCGCATATTCTACCCCTGAAAACACTGGTTACAACCCTTTTTTAGTTGATTTTGAAAAAAAAAAATTTTGGCCGAACAGTTTGTCAAAAATCGTAGATCTGGCCGCCGGGCCGAAAACCGCTCAAATCGGGGTCACGAAATTTATTTTTTCAAAATATCGACTTTTAACCTATACCATCGTTCTCAAGTCGCATATTCTACCCCTGAAAACACTGGTTACAACCCTTTTTTAGTTGATTTAAAAAAAAAAAAATTTTGGCCGAACAGTTTGTCAGAAATCGTAGATCTGGCTGCCGGGCCGAAAACCGCTCAAATCGGGGTCACGAAATTTATTTTTTCAAAATATCGACTTTTAACCAATACCATCGTTCTCAAGTCGCATATTCTACCCCTGAAAACACTGGTTACAACCCTTTTTTAGTTGATTTTGAAAAAAAAAAAATTTTGGCCGAACAGTTTGTCAAAAATCGTAGATCTGGCCGCCGGGCCGAAAACCGCCCAAATCGGAGTCACGAAATTAATTTTTTCAAAATATCGACTTCTAACCTATACCATCGTTCTCAAGTCGCATATTCTACCCCTGAAAACACTGGTTACAACCCTTTTTTAGTTGATTTTGAAAAAAAAAAAAAATTTTGGCCGAACAGTTTGTCAGAAATCGTAGATCTGGCCGCCGGGCCGAAAACCGCTCAAATCGGGGTCACGAAATTTATTTTTTCAAAATATCGACTTTTAACCAATACCATCGTTCTCAAGTCGCATATTCTACCCCTGAAAACACTAGTTACAACCCTTTTTTAGTTGATTTTGAAAAAAAAAAATGTTGGCCGAACAGTTTGTCAGAAATCGTAGATCTCGCCGCCGGGCCGAAAACCGCCCAAATCGGAGTCACGAAATTTATTTTTTCAAAACATCGACTTCTAACCTATACCATCGTTCTCAAGTCGCATATTCTACCCCTGAAAACACTGGTTACAACCCTTTTTTAGTTGATTAAAAAAAATACGATATTTTACAGAACTGTCAAAGTTATCAAGGACAAATGAACTTAGACTCGATCTGAGAGTCCCAGCCAATCACATCTCGAATAGTTTGCTAACAATGCTTTCCGTTACTCATGAACTTTTTAAAAGAGGGATGAAAAAAAAAATTTCCCGTTTTGCTTGTCAGAAATCCTAGATCCTAGATAAGCCGAAATCCATGTCGTTCACACACACACACACACACACACACGCTGAACGGCACGCGACTCTCTCCTGCGGCTGTTCTAATCATCGTCATAATCATCATCATCATCGGCATCGCAGTTTAAAGACGTCACGAGTCTCGCTGCCTCGTTAATAGAGACCGTTGATGCCCGACGATTCCGTAATCGCGTCTCCCGCATCCGCGCGGCTCCCGAGAGCCGATTGAACTCGGAAGAGAGCGAGAAAGATGCGTTCGACCGGTTCGCCCGCGCGTGCGTAATCCCGCCGAGAAACTCGACGCGCGAGGCCGGTTCTGCTGCCTCCGCCGTCACATCCGCCGCTGCTCTTGGACTTGACACTGAACATCATTAGGTAAGATGTGACATACCTGTATCCACAACGTGTATAGATATAGATGATGTATATTTGTATATGATGTATCCATATATGTATACAACATATATACAAATGTTCGAAGCAATGACCCGAGCTCGAACGTCCGGGGGATATATACGACACTGAGCGAGTGACTCACCCGCCGACTATCTATGTGTATGTATATCACTCATACACGACTGCGTAATCGAAAATTTTCATAACGCGAATATCTTCAAAATTGAAATTCCAACTTGAGGGCCGCGTAGTATCCACTGCATAGTCGAGCAAACTATAGTCATACACTCATATATCTAGATACGGATTACATACGAGGTTGAATTGGTTGCTGCTCCTTCGTCGCGGCTCAACGAAGACACTAAAATGGCTCTGGAGTCTCCGCGATTCCCCGAATGCTTCGGAATGAATTTTATTCCGCCTAACTCAAAACTACAGGCGTATTTCGGGACTCGGGGATCTCAACACAACGTAGATAGCGAACAGACGCAGAGCACAGAGAATACAGATATCTTCACAGGTTTGAAAAACGCTCGGCCAACCTACCGATTCGCGGATGCAGCGAAAATTCGACCAAAAATGTGATTTTCAATTGAAATGTTCGCCGAGCCTTCCGGCTCTGCGTGCGAAATATCATTTTGGGAAGCCGATTTTTTTTCTCCTCTCTCTCGCGTCGCGCCGTTCACCGATATTAAATGGACCCTGACATTTCGCGCTCCGCCACAAAGCGGACCAGATCATGCGAAATGTGCTATAACTTGAGCCTCTCTCTGGTGTTTATGTCGATTTATACATCCGCGTACACGTGTAAATACGTTTTTCCCGGGCGCGCGCGTACGCGCGACGATATATATTCTCCGACACCGGTGTTATACATTTGTTGCAGTCGAACGAGCGGAGCACAAAAAGAGTCCGTGTGGCTTTGTGTGTGTGTACGTGTATTTTTTTTATTCCCGGTGGCTAGGAGCGAGACCTACAGAAATTAATGATTGTTTGCAATTTGCCTTTGAAGCGATCGTCCGATAACGATTGCAGTAGTTAACGCGGGCATCCGTTCGAAGCCCGGCGTGTGTGTGTGTGTGTGTGTTCGTGCGCGCGAGCGCGGTATATTGGAAATGTGGTAAAGTGAAAAATGCGGCGAACGGCTTGCGTCACAGTTATCTCCGGCTCTTTCACTCTTTCCCCTCTTTGTCTCTCTCTCTCTCTTTTGCTTTCCTTCTCTGTCTCATCCCCCCACTGCAACGGTGAAAAATGCTCGAAACGTAATTGAATAGAGTGGCCCAGCAGCCTCGTTGGCCCTGCCGCTAGCCCTCGTCGCGCTTCCCAGCGAGATCATAGCTCCGGCCGACCGGACGACTCGCGTTGGTATTTCCGAAATTAAACGACGAGAAATGTACATAGCCGCTGTATATATTCCCTTTTTCTCCCCCTGCGCTCGTAACCGCCGCGCGCTCCGTTCTCCACGAGACCCGCGACGTTGACAAAACGCCTGTTTATCCCAATTGGAGACAGCGCGCTCGGTGTGTGTCACGATTATTATCATTATCGTCGTCCGTTGTCTCGGAAGTTTTTCACGGTGCCTCGACGCCTGAGTACGAATCAGCATTAATGATCATTAGTCAAAGGATCCTCGTGACGTCATTTGAAAAAATAAATTATGCCTCTGGTTTTCTAGACCCTCGCGCGCGGTTATGTCACATTGGACGGCATTGGACGAATTGATTTTTTCAACAATTATCGGCACACGTAAAAAAATGTAATTATAAATAATTGTTTTGCTTCAACAAAAGAAATATATTCTGTTTCATCATTTGAAAAATCGCATAATTTTTCCTATGTACTGCAGTAAATCGGAAATAAATTATTGCGGTCGACGCGCGTGCGGCATTGACGTAAATCAAGCGCGCGACTGCGAGTAGCAACAAGGGTTCCTCAATCGGTGCGTATCGCTCGACTAATTGCCACTTCCAATTGGAACGGAATAGATTATATTCTAACGGGTAGTTTAGCCTATTTATTGCGAGAAATTTGACGTCGCAGACACTGAATGCCATCGAAATAGACACATCTGATAGGAATCGAACGGAGGATTGACGTTGCCCTCGGCGCAATTCGAGGTGTTATCGAATCCCTGCTGTAGGATATAGCAGCAGTGCACTATATATCTCGGCATAAAATGGAATCGCTCTGCCGAGACAGACCGACCTCGTGTATATACCATTGCTCTGACACGAACGAGCGAACGATATTTATATTTCCCGTTTAAAATTCAAAATTTCACGTTGCACTTTCCCTCTCTCTCTCTCTCTCTCTCTCTCTCTCTCTCTCTCTCTCTCTCACTCACTTTCTCCCTCACTCACTCTCGTACTGCGTACCATGACTGACTGCTGCAAACTCATTGTCCTATCGACAATCGTGCGCGGTTCAACGGCGAATAAAAAAGCGAGACACGTATATAAAGGGATTTGCGCGGTGGAAGCGGGACCACCGAAATTCTATGGATTGTATTCTATGGATTTGCTCATATACGTCTGTCCAATTTATCGCGCGAGAGTCGTTTTATGCGCGATTTCGATCGTCGTCCGCCCATTTAGATGATTATTACCGTTTTGCTATTATTATTGCCGCTATAGTACATTATATTAATAATTCGCCTGATATTCGTTTTGCTTCAATAACAACCGGCCAGAGTTTTGTCCTCTCTGTGCGGATGTTTGTAATATGACCGATAGGACCGTTGTGTATTACAGGTACGTGTATGCATTTAGGAAAACATAAACTCTATGGTGAATTTACGCTGTGCTGTGCTGCGCTGTGCCATGCTACGATATGCTACGCAACGTCATGCTCTTCTAAAACCAAATTATCGGGTCGCATAATCCCTCGAAAAAGCCGTCACTCTACCCGTTTAATTGTTCCTGTAGCTCGGTCGATCGCGAGCAAGAGGTTAGCAGAGATTCGCGCTCCGAAACACAGTCGACATTATCGTGCGGAACCTTGTACACACAAGAGCCAACGACGTCCGGGGGAGTCGGGTACGACAAATTGGGCCCGCCGTACGGTGAGCCGTGGAAAATAAAGCAAAAACTATCGGAGTCGTCCGTTATGGAAAATCTGTTTCGCGAGTCCGCAGAGCGCACACGTACAGATGCATCCATAGCGGCCTCGCCGAACGGCAGACAACAAAAAGTTTTAAGGACGCGAGCACACGGGCGCGGGCGCGTACATGCGGCAGTCACGAATCGGAGCGTATCCGCATAATAATCTCATGGCTGCTACTCCTAGCCGCAACTTATTCGCTTTGCCCTGGTGTCTTGATACAAGGGTGAGATACAAGAGTCACGATAATTCATCGCGAAACGACCGCCCGCGGACGTTTATCTTTCGCGTGTAGGGTAAATGGCCTTCTCTCTCCGTCTCACCGTCGCACTTTCTCTCTCTTGCACTCCGTCTCCTCGAAGCACCGCGTATCTCGACGCGGGCTCACGTACTTCGTATATACTCTCGGCGGGCGCGCGCGCGCGAGCGACTGTTGCGCTATCCTCAAGAGTCATGTCTGTTGTGCACACACGCGGGTCGCCCGGCTGCTGGTGCTGCTGCTGCTTCTGCTGGTGGCTCTCCCGCTGCTCTTCGGGCGCGGGATCACTAGCATCTCTGCGCGTCGCCGTCGAACGAACGGAAAATCTTACTTGGAAATTCCGTGCCTCGACGCGGGACGCCCGCTCGTATATGTGCCCCCCGCTCATGATGCCGAATATATTCCCAAGAATATAGATTACTCGTTTGCGATATAAACGCCGAGGAATGTCGCCGGTTTATCAGAGTCGAGTCGTCGCGGGGGCCCGAGCCGTGTACCCCGGGCGTCTGTCGCACGGGCGACGGGGTTGAAAAAGTAAAAATTCAATTCCATTCTCAGAGCGTGCACAGAGTCGGAAGGGATGCGCGATCATGGCCGAAACTTCGACGCTCCGCGAGACTTGACATGCTCGGGCCATTAAACCCCGAAGCGAGGGAGACTCCGCACTGACGGGGAACGACCTTGACTATTTCCTTTTTTATGGCGCGCGACTGATGTGGCTCATTTGTTTTTGCGACGTCAAAGGTAACGGTTAACCTACAAGCAGGTCCTTCAAGTGGTAACCAAAGAGTAAAAAGTGTATTCAAAATCATTTGGTTCTGTAAGTTCTCAAAAAATAAAAAACGGAACCTGTACCATTCCTGCGAAGCTACAACTAAGGTCATGATGATGAATGTAACGCGTTCCAATGTGTTCCTAAATTTGACGAGTAGTCGAAATTTCGTTCTCCCGGCAGCCAACCGAAAGTCTTGTAAGCAACACCCGGAGACCTCTCGTCATTCGACACGCGTACTTGGATCACGGCACGCGCTCGAGTCGCAGTGTTTTTTCCACCCCTCATCGTCGCCACGCCCGCGCGGAGCCCTTCTTCACTTTGGGCTCCTCCGTAAAAACATTCGTGTGACGAATAAAGGCCCAAGTGACACGAAGAAGAAATATGCTCGGTAGATGGCTCTCGCCCTCCGGTACCCGCGGCTCTTACGTATGCCGCACAAGGTGCAAGCTCTGAAAAAGCCAGAAGCAGCAGCAGCAGGCATCAGGCAACGGCAGCAGCCTGACGCGGCTGCAAGGGCGAAAAGTACAGGGCGAACCGGCAGCTATCCCATCCACATAACCGCATGGACGCTAGGAAGAGGAGATAGTACACACGGCAACTGCGAGTGGATGTCGAGGACGTGGTATAAGGGAGAAACGAAGAGTCGGGGAGCACCGGGGACGAGAGAGAAGCGGGGAGTGAAGGGTGGGATGTTGTGCAGAGGGCAAGCGGTAGCGCTAAACTATGTTGTGCTCGTCAACAAGCCTCGACTGCATGCCAACCACCAACGGAATCTTTATTAGTGTCAAGGGGCCCCTTGAAAAATGTTCCAGCTCGCTCGCCGCCGCTGCTGCCACCGGTTCATACCCGAAGGTTTCTCGCTCTCGGGGTTTTCACTCGCGTTCGTCGCACAGCGAGTAAGAGCGAGAGAAAGAGAGAGAGAGAAAGAGTGAACGTGAGCGAGAGCAGGAGACTCCCCACTGTTTCGTGTGTAGTCAAATGACATCTGCGGCCCCACGCCCGGTGGCCGGCTAGAGATAGGACGACTCGACCACCGCAGTTCTGGAGGGGCAAGGGGGACTGACGGGGGTGGGCAGCGCGGGGAGGCTCACCTAGACCCTGGGCCCGTGCCGTGCGCGTCACATCAGCGCGCACGGCGCACACACTCACACACGCGCCTGCAAGGCCGGGCCAGCGAGTCTCGCGCTGCAGGTTAATAATTGCCTGGCATTGTGCCGCGGCGAGATATCGCAATAATCTGGGCGAGCACCGGGGCACACGGGACAGTCTGAGTCGACGCTGGCTCGGCAGTGACGGGGACGGGGGCCCAGCCTGCCAGCCAGCCAGCCAGCCAGGGGCAATGCCAACCCGGCAGCCCGCAAGAACCCGGCGTAAGACGCAGAAAATACTCTTCCATTGTGTATGTGTGTGCGTGCATGTGAGTGTGTGTATCTCTCGCTGTCTCTCCCCCCGTGTCGCCCTTTCTCTCCTGTTTCTTGCCACGGTTCCCTCGTCTTTACCGTCTTTCATTTGCCCTCCGTCCCGCTCTAGTCAGCTTTCTTCGGCTTATTTCTGATTGTCCGGATACCCCTCCTCGCGTCCCCCGCGACCATCCCGCGCGACCCCTCCGCGCATTTGGCTCTCTCGTTCCTTCTTCTCGGTTCTCTCGCGCAAGCCGGATCTCACATACCAGGAGAGGTAGAGATACGCCATTTCCAGTCTTTTTAGTACGTTCCACCGTTCGGCGGAGCTTCTCGCTTCCTCGTGTTCTACCGGGGAAGTGTGGCTTGTGACTCTCGGTGTCTTCCTTGGCTCTGCGCTAGTTCGCTGCTGCGCTGGCTCGTTCTTCTTCCGCGCCATCGGAAACTCCGCCCGTGCTCGGGTTCTTCTCTACCCCGTCTTCGTCTTTACCTTTATTGAGAAAAAAAAGAATAATTACCGGTATCTGTGACACATCTTTTTTCCATTAGCTCCAACAACTTATTTCTCCGGTATGATGATACATCTTTTCAGAAAAAAAAATTAATTGAAATAATGTCGCTTTGTTTCACAATTTTCGCAACGATAAATTCAATCCTGTTTCGATGAGTATGATCTTCATATCGAAGAAACATGTTTCTCGCACACCGGTAAATATGTCAACGATCTTAGTCATTTTTTTCATTGTTCTTCGTTGACTCGTTCCTTTTCCTCTTTTTCGCCCCGTCCTTTCTTAATCGCCATCTGTTTGTCTCCACCGATCTCTCTGCGTATGTATATTATATGTATATACATATCTGTATATATGTCGTCTCGGGCCACGTGTGCGAGGATCTCGAGAACCGCACAGACCGGAGAACTCGGTGGGAAGGACAGTAACTTGGGCTTTAGCCCGGGCCCCCGGCACTAAATCGCGTTACAACATCCCTCCGATGAGATAAGAAAGTTTGAAATTCCGAGAAATCTTGGCTAATCGAATCGCCCCGGCGCCCAGTGTGAACCAACCCTTGTTCGGGATAAACTATATACCGCGCGGTGTGTTTCCACGGCGTCTATAATTCATGTTTTTACCGTGGGGGCTCTCGCGCGGCGGGGGCCGCCGCGGACAAGAGGGCCTCCATTACGGCTCACCGCGCTGCGGCGCATATCGAGTTAAACTCTATTACACGGAACGTGAGTTATTTTTGTCACGTAGCCAACCGAGATCGCTCGGACGAATTTCTCGTGAAACTATGTTTCCGATAAGAATTCAGATAACGCGGATGACGTTTATACGGAGGTGCCGAATCAGTCGTCGGCCAGACAACACACGGTCCGTTTGGACGGTGGCTCACGATGGTCGACCACGACGGGGACTGGTTTGCTTGATTTGGAGATATGATTTTTTTATTTTTGTAATCCAAGTCCAAGAGTCAGTTTCTTTGTGAAAAAATAAGTTTAGATGTCAATTTTTGTCGTCAAGTGGGATATTGTAGAAGTGCAATTTTTCGTTTCAATACAGAAGGAAGACAGAAAATTCACTGACATTTCTTGAATGACCCAACTTCCCTCCAGTATCTTCGACGTGCATCCGCTCAGCGAGAACGAGAAGATTTGGATGAATCGTGCAACAGGGTATAAACGTCAAACGTCGAAACCTAATCCGTTCATCGGGTTCTGACGCGCAACAAATATATTATATATCGGTCTATATACACCTGCACCTTCGTGCATGTATACATATGTATGTGTAACGCAGTGCGGTCTGTCTATATTGTACCTCGATTCTTCAAGCTCTCCACGGAATTCCCGGGGAATGTCCGAAGACTGATCTCGTTTCGTGACTAGCGACATATTTGAGGGAGGATGACGTTCCTGAGCTCGCGGAGAGATATTAGGTCCCTACATGACGTCGCCGGACGACAGATACCCGAGTCACGTCCTTATTGCTTCTTCTCTCGGCAGACTCTCTGGCCGCGCCTCGCCAGAACCAGCGGCGGCGGCGGTGGCAGCGCAGCCCCGAGTCACATCGTGATACGAGCCATTACTCTGGACGATTCACCGAGATGTCCCACCGGCGGGGCGACACTCGTTTCGCGGTTCAGCCCCCAAAACACCAGATGCATCTGTTCCGTCGTGCCGGAAAAACGTGTTTCGCTGATGGAGCTATTTGTACGATTGAATAATCACGAGGCAGCTACGCGGGATAAATCACTATGGCTACGAGGTTCAATTCATTAATAGATGACAATTAAACGTCCGCCCCGGGTTTTTCCCCGTTGGGACTGACAGATCTTGTTGGAATTTAACAATTTCAACCAGAGAAATTCCCGCGTACGATGTTTTCATTTGTTTCACGTATTCCGCAATTTGATTGGAACTTTTGTACGCATTTTATTTTTTTTGTGTAACATGCTAGGTTTACGAACGAAATTCTAGAGTTTTAATTTATTACATTTTTGGGAGAATAAACTATTATTTGCAATCGAAATCCGGTACTTCATCCCGTTAAAAAAAGGGTCAATGTTTTCAGCTGATTCAATACGTACTTTCCTCTAAGGACCAATGATTTCGCTCAATCATCACGGTTTCTTTCTGAGGGTCACAGTTTTTTGTCCGGTCAATAAGTTCAACCCTCTCAGTCCTCCCGTACGCCCAGCGACCACGGCGAGATACAGTCATAATAAAGAGACAGATATGAAGTAATTGCCGGCGCGACTAAGCAAGAACCGAGTGACTGGATAACCCGCGCGAAAGCCGCAACTTTGTTTCTACCAAACGCGAATTTACGAATTCATTTATCCCAGTCTAATTTTAAACAGTCTCGCCAGAAACCGATGATTTCCGAGCGCCCGGGTCGCGCGTCGATACTCGCCGAAAATAAAGCTATTAATCATCGTACGACATCGGCAGCAACGTGTACAGGCGAATATTATTCAAGCACGACGATGATTTATTAGTGAAATATTTGGTCGCGCGCGCGCGCGGCCTGAGAATAGGACGATAAAGAGGAAGTTATTCGGGCCGATGTTCGGAAAGTCCGCTTACGGTATACATGTATTCCGGCTTCATTCTACGGGCTCAGGTCGCCGGTTAATGCTCGCGTCTGTTAGCCGAGCTCATCGAGTTTGAGCGTTGTCTAAATCTCCTAGGATCGGCGTCTTAGGCCGGGACAGCTCGCTTAAGCCCGGCCCCACTACCTAACGTAGCACTCGTCTAATCTGACGTACGACATGACAGATCCGCGGTATTACCGGTACACGGCACACAAATTGATTTTAATTTCTCCGTGGTGTACGTGTGTATATAGCCCGAAGTGACTCGAGTGATTCCAAAAGCAGCAACAGCAACACCACTGTGTATGTATATGTATATATAAGTGTGTTTGCGTGTATACATGAAAATACTTGCGGAAGCATCGGGTACACCGTTACAACAAACATAACCGTTGCGCACACGAAATCTTAAAGGTGAAAATGTTTCATCCACCACCCGCTACTTGTCGAACATAACGGTTCATCCAATTCCGTGTTATTCCGGTCGTTATCTATTCTAGGCGACGGTGCAACGACGGCGAGAAGAAAATCCAGAAATGAGAACGACGCTTGACAGGTTATCATATTTATACTTCCATCCGGACTTGAATTTTCAGGCTTGAAAACCTCTTAGTACAATTGAAGAATCTATATAGAGGTACATAGAGATATAGATATAATATATATAAATGTATTTTAGGTATATAAACATATATATATATATCTATATCTATATAATATATACATTCTCGTTAGCAAGATCCCGAGCGAAATGTAGCTCCGAGCGAAACCGACACTAAAATACTTTTGCTTCTCTTTTTTAGATTTTTTTTTCTTCTTTCCCTCTTCATCCTCGTCTTCCTCTTATCGTCTTCTTCACTCCCAAAGATTACCAAACCGACACTTTCTCATTTTGATTAGCAAATGAGAAAGAACTGCAGAGGGCCTCCTGGCCGCGAGCTTTTCTCCCGGCGTAATAGGTCGATTTATATTCAGACTGGTGGCTAATAGCTGGAGAAATTAGCAGGTGGGTGTAGACAGCCTGATCTTCTCGTGATCGGATTCCCGCGCGAGCCAACAGCATCCCCGACCCGCTCGTTTACCGACACTTCGCTTCTTCACGATTCGCATACGCCGACCGAGCCGCTTGTGACTCATCGCTACGCGCTAAAATAGCTTATTGCATTTCTCATTTTTGCCCTACGATTTGGAACAACTTTTGTTGTGACGTTTTCATGTTACAGGTAGAAAAAAATATATAAACGTGTTTTCTGATAGTTTTTTCATAATTGCCAGAAAACGTTTAAAGTCATATCTTTATTCTAAACTATTCAATTTGTCAGCTTTTTAATTAAGCATTATGTTTTCACGTTTTGATAAAAGTAATTTTTACGCAAGAAAGGGCTACGAGTTTGCATGTTATTGCTGTATAAAAATAAATATACCGGTACACAAAAGCTGCCAATACCAACACACTAAATTTCCCCAATGCGTTTCGAACAGCGCACTCTCGTCGATAAGTTAAAAAATTCAAATTTCCCGTATTCGCACGTTTCGATAAAATAGCCTTTTTACAGCCGCACCTGCTGTTTAATTTTGGGAGCGAAGGGCTGACTCGGGCGCCCCAAGCGACCTAAGCAATTCTCCAAAATAGTCAAAGGTCACGTACTATTCCCGTATATTCCCAACACAATATCCGTCGCCGGATGCATCTTTTTTATACCCTTCTATAAAATATAGATCCGTCTATTCGCAGCGTGAACGTGGGCGAAAGCTGTACGTTTTTTTTTGCCTTGTCGTCTCTCTCTCGCTGCCCTCACTCATAAATCCCACCCCGGTGGGCGATTATGCTACAGATATAGCAACAGCCCGTGGGAAGTCCTACGAGGTTTCGTGATATCCTATGAAATATACACAGGATTCACGAGGAGGACGATGCGACCGGAATAATCCAAGCGGATCATTGTCACCGCTCTAATTCCGATTATTACGTCTATAGTAAGTCTCGTCGTCTATTACGGTCTTCGTTTTTTCTTCCACTTCTTTATCGCCTTTATTCATCGCCTCTGTCCGATTCCCCCGTCCGATTGCGCCGGAACTCGCAGACTTCGCACCTTCGTACCTGAACTCTCGAAAAGACAGCCGGAAGGGACCTTTTCTTTATATCCTGCAGTGGCTTAGATCTTCCTCTTCTTTTTTTTTCTTTTATCTCTCCCTTTTTTTCCTTCCTCTTTCGTCGCTGCAGCGCCACATACACATGCTACACACACGTCGCCACGCAGACTTTCCTTCGCTAAGAGTTATATTTCATTCTGGGTGCGGATAAAACGTGTGTGAAGTTCGGTGGGAAATGTCGGAAAGAAGATAAATGAGTCAGGTGGATGAGCTCGGTGCCCGGTTTGCCTGTCACAACGAATTATTATACGACAGCGCACGATGCAACTGACTCTTGACTTGCATTCTTGTCGCTTTTATTCTAGAAAAAGAAAAATGTCACCTCCAAGGACGTCATCGCAGTCTGCGAACTTGTTAACTTTAGGAATTGCCGACAGTGGAACTGTTTAATGTGTCTGATGGATTTGGGTAACACGGTTTTTCCAATTTAACATTAATGGAATTTTGTAAAATGTTATAAAAATAAACCATCATTATTATTAGCTCGATATATTTTTTTTTGTTGAATCTAAACATAAAAAAAGATTCGTCAGTTTCCAGTTTCAAAAGTTTGTCGAGAATTCCGAAGTTAAAAAAAAAAAAAAAAAAATCCCTACGGTTGTAATATTTCAAAATTACATTACTTCCGTTTGTTTTGATTAACCCTGGTCAAACTTGTGCGAAATTTGACCTTTGCGCGGTAATCCACGTCGAAACTATCGGAGGACACGGCAACGCACTACATCGAGAACAGCAACGTCTAGATTACCCGATATCAGTTTCCCCTCGCTTTATTATGAAAATAGAAATCTCGATAACACTGGCGGCATCATCGAAGAGCGATGAGCATTTATAGCATCGAGGTTCGCATAAACGTCGGCGGTTGTTATGGGGGCAAAATTTTGGGTCTCGAATATCCACGTTATCCCCGCAACGCGAAACAGTATACTTAGCAGCATAGCAGCGTGCATTATGCAAAGATAAAAAACCGGTTATATTCTCCGACGTTCGTGCCCGGTTGGTTCTAAAACAAATGAAGGCGTGATTGTGATGTCGATTATTTAAGCCACTCGCAGTCAATATATAGATCTAATCTAGTCCCGCATTATTTTTAATCAATTTCTAGCGCTCCGCAGCGACATCCGTTCCAGTCTGAAAAGCTTCTCCAATAATATGAAATTAATTAAATTGTCGTAAAACATGGGTAAGAATTACCTCCTTTATCCCGAACAGTTCTCCACGCAGAAGTTTCCATGAAAACGGATTATCCTGTCGCGGATTATATAAATGTGGATTTCTCAATGGAAAAATTGATAAAATTTCATTTTTGACAGGTTGAATGTATATTGATTAAACTGAATAAAAGGTTATGAGAAGACTTAGCACACAATTGCACATATCAATCTAGATGTATGAGAACGTTTGTCTTATCGCTGAATTCAATTACACTAGAACGACAAACGATTTTTTTTTATTTTTTTTAGAGAAGATCGGTGCCAATGAACTTTATGGATGGAAATGCAATTACCAAGCCGCGCTTGCCGAGCTTGGTTATTCTACTCTCAGTAAGCTTTAAATTTAGTAATGACGAGACGGCTGTGCCTGTTACGTAATTAATTGGCTAATTATATTTCATTGGTTATCTTCGAAATATCGACGTTTACAGTGCTCGACCCTTCGATATATTAACAGCCAGGCAGTTCGCTTTTAACCCGCTAATGATCCTGAGTAGAATTCTCAGTCAGGCTGCCTGGTGTCTGATCAGGTCCAGCTAACGTGTTGGTAGAGTCACACGGATAGAGCGTGCCACATATAACTAAAGTCTGGGCCACGTCTGAATTTCATAAGATTTGCATCCGGGCTGCATCAAGTTAACCTTTAACGTTTCTAAATTTTGTGTACGCAACTGAAGACAACTATTTGGCACAAATACAAGTTGTCTTGTCCCTGAACCAAATTGTCAGGCTATGAATAAATGACAAGAAATGTTAATGTTTTCTCCACGAATCAGAAAGTGGTCCATCGATCCGAATCACTTAGGGGATGTGTGCTCCTGTATCCCCACAAAATTGCGGAATTCCGAGTTCTGCTTCGTCCCCAATGTTCACCACCGCAAGTTCCGGACTATTCCGTGGCACAGTCCTCGATCCCCGCTCTCTTGCGACCAATTATGTTACGACAATTATCGTTATTATTGCAGTCGTAGCAATTCCGTCGTTAGTTGTGACCCGTCGTTTACACGCAATATATAGAAACCATTCAGTGTAGAGACTACCCCGTGGTATTGTATATATATGTAATAAAAGAACACGCAATATTAGGATCACAAGACCGGGGTTAATTGCTTCTATTTCGTATCCCCACGAAGCCAACCATTTTCGCTTAATCGCTTTGGAATAAAGGACAGATTAGCTCTGAATTTTCTTATTGAGAACGTCCTCAATATTAAATCATATAAAGTCTGTCTTGAAGTCAAGAAAGGCTAAATCATTGACTTCCAAGTTGATTGCATCCATTTTGTCCCTAATCCAACCATCCCCGTCTCCTTTGAAAACAATCAAACGCATCCCAAAAGCAGACTCGAATAAACTTATTAAGGATATGTTTAATTTCGTTGCACCGTTATAATCTTAAGTCAATCTTGAAGTACTGAGAGACCACGCTGAACGACTACCTCCCATGTTGATAGCATCCATCTTGTTCCCGATCCAACAAGCCCCTGTCTCTCCCCCGGTGATAGCAGAACATATCCCAAAACCAGGCTCGTTTGTGCTGCCCATGTGCGCGCGTCTGTATGTGTTCGCGGGTTATACGTCCGTTGTATTGTGCTGGTATACTATATTATGTACGAAGGACCCTGAATGCTGGCTGGCCGAATGGTCTGCGGGTCTGGGCTGGGTGGACGAGTGAGGTCGCGGTCCAGGGGTCGCTATGAAGCGTTTCAAGGGAGTGAGATGAGAAAGCAGGCGAGCAAGAGGCTAGGAAGGAGGAAGCAAGCGGGGAAAAAAAGAAGGAATAAAACGACGTCGACGACGAAGACGAAGCAGAAGAAGTAGAAGGAAGAAGAAGAAGAAAGGGTGCTCCCGGGATGAGAGTCGAAACCCGACATGTCCAGGCAATGTCCCCCGCTGCGAGACACTCGTAATGACCGGCCCGATCTTATCAAGTCCGGAGCCCAGGCTTCCTCGCCATTGTACACTTATCTCGACTGCCTCGCGCTCCGCAAGCTCACTGTCTTCCAGTGAGCGAGGGAGACGGAGTTTGCACCGCTGGGAGGTAAGAGAGAAGCCAAGAGTGAAAGAGGCCAACTCCCTTGATCCTCTCCTCTTCTTCCAACGCTGGACGACGACCAAGAGGACGTAGCGGAGGACGACGACGACGACGACGACCTACCGTGCTCCTCGCAATCCCATCTAACATCTCGCATGGCGTTCCTCCACACTGGCTTTCGTACCTCCGTATAGATATATATACCACACTGACTACTTCGTCAGAGAAACGCAGACCAAACGCCTTGCCCAACCACCATACTCCACGCCGGGCACAAGATATCCGAGCAACTCTGCCAGGACACACGAATGCTCTCTGCGCTATGCGTGTCGCTTCTCGGCTGCGATGATGCGGCTCCTGCTGCTGGTGGTGTCGGTGATGGTAGTGGTGGTGATGTGACCCTGCCAACTGCAGCTGTGAATCTGGTCGCTGCGCATTCTGACGCTGAAGCGCACTTGTTCACGTGAAGAAAGAAATGGTTTTGTCAGTCTAAGAAAATGTGTCTTGGTCGGGAGGTTTTCTTGTTTCTCGAGGTAAATTATTGTTATTGGTGGTAAAAATATTATTTCACGGGAATACTTGGTCTTGCTGCCTCTATTTTTCTGAGTGTACGTCTGGTAATGATGATATGGTCTGTTCCAGAAATTTCCTCGGGTTGCGATCCATGAGGATGCAAGTTTAGAAACATAAAGGACATTTTCCATTTCCTGAAAACATAAACTTCATGGCACAAATATATATTGATTCGTCTTAATTCGTCGTTAAACTCGTAGCTGCAACTTCATTGAAGACCATACCAGTTAGCGCTAAATGATCAGAAGCAAAAGCGATGGCAAAAGTGTTTTTGCTTCGAGCTGTCTGGCAAGCGATGAAATACAACCTTTCACGAGTCCGCCGGTTAATTTCTAAAATAATATTATGCATAGGTTAAAAAAGAAGTGAGGCAAATTGCATAATAAGGTGGCACCGGGCACTGCGAGTTGCTATTTTATACTGTACTTTATTGTGCATAATGTCGTCGTTTATTCCGACGAAAGGCGTGCAGAGAGATTATCCACAAATTCGCAGACGAACTTAATTATGGACGAGAAAAAGCGTTTTCAAGGTATAGCCGAGCGCGGGTATGGGGTGCGGGACGGGCGATTATCTCTCTGAGCAGTAGTCGCCGCGGCAGGCAGTTCAGCGAATTAGGGGGACGACCAGCCAGAGGAAACTTTGTGAATCGAGTGTAATCGGCTATAACGCTCGGGGATGTTCAGCCAATCCTTCCACCATACCAGATGTACCTATCCACTCAGCGTTTTGAATGCCACGAAAATGTCTCCCTCTCTTTGGCTCCCTGGCATTACATACGGACTCAGCTAAATATATGAAGCTACCGGAGATGTCGCATTTACGTCCACCACTTATATTACGTTTCGGTGGTACACCGCGCCAGAGATTAAAAAATTATACTTACAACGAAGTTGATGTAATTATTCAATTAACTAGATATTTTATTCACACTGTTACATTGACTAACGCTTTCTAGTTTACAGTTGTCTGGATTACCACAACTTTCGGTGCAATAACTATATCTCCATATTTTCGGTCAAAGTCTCTGATTCATGTGTTACTTCTTCGTTACGCCAGACTGAAACCTGAAAAAATACCAATTACCCATTCATGCTTGAACGAGATGGAACACGAACCTGGCCTACCTCGAGATGGTATTTTATTTCGTCGCTCCCAGTGTTCAGCGTTGATCAACATTTTTTTCCTATCCTGATATCCGCTTGAACAAAGGTCACAAATCTCCGCTCCCAAAGGCTCTGAAACACAGACTCATAAATGAATTTAAAGTAACCCGATCGTTTGGCCTCGGATTTTCCAGATGTAAATAAATCCAGGCCCCCATAAAGGATCATTCTCACATCGTCAGCTTCAATTTCAAGTCAGCCGAGGGACATTCCAAGCCTGGAGCTTCAAATCTGACGGCAGGATACATTCGGAACCCGGGCGCGAGAGAAAGAGAGCAAGAGAGAGAGAGAGAGAGAGAGAGAGAGAGAGAAAGAGAGAGAGAGAGAGAGAGAAAAAGAGAGAGCGCCTGCTCGACGCTCGCTACGATATTCACACTCTGTGCCCCCGGGTGTTGCATGATACTCGAGAAGAAGCAGCGGCAGCGGCACCGGCGACGGAGGCAGCCAGTGGTAGCTGAGAAAGCAAAGAACGAAACGAGAATGGGGAAAAAGGAAGAAGGTAGATCGTTAACGCGCCCAGAACGAGCGCGCGGGCTTCCCCGTAAGCGTCTCAAGGACAACTCGACGTCCCTCGTCGCGTATATAGCGCCCGAGCGAGAGTTCGCGTTAGGCAGCTTATCCCGGAGGCTGCAATGCGCCGAACCGCCCGAGCTCAGCAGCAGAGACCAGCTCCTGACTTCGCATTAACTCGTTGGTATCTCTCGGTGAACGCCCGGCTTGCTTCACTGTACTACGAAGTAGGTGGATATATATACATATACATACACACATATAATATATGGAGACATATATACATATATAGAAACGTGTATACTACGTACATCGGCGCAGCGCAGCCTCGCACGCCCAGTGCACTACTCTGAATGCGACAGACTCCATGAATATTAATGCAAGTCGCACGGATTTGAGAACTTGGACGAGAAAGGAGAACGACGAGGCCAACGCTATTAGTCGAGCTAGAGCAAAAGACGGAGAAACTCGGCGATGGAGAGAGAGATAGAGGGTGGGAGAGAAACGCAGAGATCAACGGTTTGCGGAGAGAGAAAGCATACATAGATTTAACCGCCAGTTTAATTCCGACTAAAAGCGTTTGTTTTACGTGTTTCCAGCTGAGAGCTGGGAAGGGTAACCGCTGTTACTCACCAGTCTGTACCAGTACGTACGGCTTCCCGGGCCCCTGGATCATAGAGGACCAGAGTTGAGCGACGTCCACCGCTATTTTCATCATGGCACGGACATCGGTAACTGCGAATTCGCGAATGTATGCAGCCTTCCAGACAGGATCAAACTGACCGAGAGACTTTTTTTTCGGGGTTCGGTCTGGGATCGAGTTTCAATGTTGCTGATGGCCGTGGGTTTACGGTTGATTATTGTTTCGACGACACAGAACGATCGTTCAGGTATTGGATGGGTTCAGGATAAAGACACTTTTGGGGTTATTGCTTTTCTGTAACCTTGTCGCGGGTTGTTTTTGGAAATACTTTTTTTCCTGCAAACAATGTGGTGTCCATTTGGAAATGGGCAAGGAAAGGACAAAGTAACATAATTAAATAATACACAGCGGGATATCGAATGATATTTTTTACGAAAAATTGGATGATGAAAAATGGTCGTTCTGACCTAAAATACTGTGGGGGTTCGTAGCCACGAGTTCCTATCACTGTACACTTGCGCGGAATATTTGACGTTCCAATTCACGATCTTCGGATATGGTTATTCAGTTATTATAACGTGAAAACTAATCCGACTGTATAATCAAGCTCCTCGGATGTTTGCTAACAGACTTACAGAATGGAAATTGTCCATTCCGTTACATGCCGCATCGCTAACTGGGTTTATCTTTGTGTAACGATAATTTTCTACGACGTCGAAACGAAAGAGTTTCCGAGCCGCGGCGGACTGGCGCAGGAACTTCATTAAAGCCGAGTAGTCGTGAGGATGATTTAAAAAGTTTCTTGCGTCCATATAATCGAATGCGCGAACGTATTATTCTGATCATACTAGTTTTAATGGGATCTCGTCTGTATGGTTCGTTACCGACCCAGCTCGTTATCCTCTAATGGTGTGCACTCTGTTTTTTTTTCTTTCAATTTTCATTTTTTTTTATTTTCCTCTTCATTCTGCACCACCGGTTTCGTCGTTGCCTCCGCCGGTGTCGTCGTGATACTCCGGAGACGACCATATACAAATTTTCAGGATGCGTAACCGAGGTAAATGCCGGAACATAAGCTTCGCATCATCTACAAGTGAGATTCGACGACGTCGTGTGGTCGTCAGCGTAGGAAACCGATGTGGACGTCGTTTTTGTCATCAACCACGACGACGACGACGACGTCGACGACGGTGGCGGCGGTGGCAGCGACGACGCCGGGACACAGTGAATAATCTGCGTGCACTACGACCGCGACTGCGTTCGTCTGCCCTCGGTAAACGTTTAACTTTGAATAACGGTTCATTCTCATTTTCCGAGGAGATCATGCGACCCTCCAGAGTCCCATCTTCAAGTATAATTGAACGTACGCACACAATGTTTTTATTCTGTCTTCTTGTACCCTTGTCGTGAGCTCTCCTGCTTTCCTGCTCGGTGAATCAGCAAGGTAGAAAAATGATGATGGAACGCGGTCGTAGATCCACGGACAGTTGGAATCTGGAAATTTAAATGTGAAATATTAATGGTAGGACATTTGTACAGGTGCAGTGTATTCATTTTTCAATTACTATAAAGGGCAGAGCCTTCCGCCGTTTTTTTTTATTTCGTAACATTTTCCGTGCTTTGACAGCTCAAAAACCACGTCTTCACGCGCGAAAAAATTAGTAGTTGAAGCTCCGATTTGGTCCTTTCTTCAACACAGTTGTATCTGGGCCGCAGTACGTAAGTCTAAACTAGGCTAAAATAAAAAACGAAATTTTATCCTAAAAACAATTTGCCAAGCAATGCCACATGTAGTACTATTATTGCGAAAGTACCCATACCTCGACCTACAGCTCAATAGCCGAACGACCGGTTTGGCATCGACGATAAAACGATAATCAAAACTCGACTGTGCATTATTATGAATTATCGAAACTACGGACTCCAACGTCGTTGATCGCTGCCCGATTTCCGCGCTTCCCAATATTCTCACAGCTCCATGAATAAAATATAAACCCGCGTGAGTGTTCGCAGCGCACCGACGACGACGATGACGATTCGGCGGCAGAAGCGACTTTTCGTCAATGTGCTGTAATGACATTATCGGCCAATCAAGCAGAAAAGGTATCGTCGTATACACTTCATCTACTTTCACGTCTACTTATACAGCTCTCCGCGTGAAACAGTCGAGGCGCACCAGAGTTCCGACACGGGAATAGAGGAATCAATATGTCCCGGCCCCGGCTGGTTGTTCTCCGAACCCTTATTTCACGCTAGGCGGAGGCGAAATTGGCGGCTAATTACCAGCAAGTAATTAGTGGAGACGTTAGTTTGCTTTTGTGTCACTACTGCTACTGTTGATGGTCGCTCGTGCCGGTGCTTCATATATACTATATATCTGTTTTAACTCTCTCCCTCTCTCTCTCTCCGCCGCTTTATACGGGAGAAACACAGTGTCGCCACCCGAGTTCGATCCTCCGCCGCTACTGCTGGGGTCGGTCTCATCAGCGTTCGCAATACGTGGAACAGAGGACCCCGGCGGCAGAGCTCGAGTTTCTGCTTGTGACCCCCGCACTTCTGTACTCTGTCGCTCTTCGCGCCTGTGCCCCCCCCCCCCCTTCCCTCGCTCCCCCCCCCCCCCCCCCCGTCAATTTCTCTCATCTCGACACATTGCACCCCCTGCTTCTCTCCCACCTCCTCCACCCCTGCCCGCAGGAAATTCACGCTTAGCGAAAACTAGAACTCGAACTTACACGGATTTCCTATTATCCGTTTCGCGATTAAAGTTAGTACGAGTAATACTCGTTTCGTCGGATGCGTCAAGCTCTCCAGGTACTCTTGTTTCGTACTACTATAATTAGACGAAAAAAAGTATAATAAAAACACAGAAAAAAAAATACCGGCATTTGCACTTTAATTGCTTCCCTACAAAATAGTAGCGCGGTGAAAGAGACTCTTCAATCTTTGAATATAAATACAGCGCTTGATGTACTGGCGTCAATATTGACAATAATATTGTTCTGGTTTTATTTGCAGTCTGATTAAAAAAATGACAAGATCTTAACAAGATAAATCTTTTGTTTTTTTTTATGTTTTTTTGTTTATTTATTCTTTTTGTTCTTTGCGGCATGAGAAATGTTTAACTTAGAATAATTATAAATAGTTTTTCTCTACTGACGAATATCAAACAGATTCGTACGACGATCCGCGTGCTTCTCCGATTTGGCTGCGTAATCCAAAAAAAGACAAAATTACATCGCCCGAACGCAAGTACATACCGTACGAAATGCCGTTAACGAAATCTCTTCTCAAAATAAAAGGAGAGGTATGTATACATAGCTCATCACCGCGAGCGCTCGTGGATGTTGCGAGCGTAAAATCAATATGTGCGGTCCTCCTCATCGTATCGTTAATGCAAACAAGCAAATCGAATTCTCGTACGACGAGTGACGGAGATGGGCCTGGGCTGATATCGCTCGCATCGCCTCTAACATGAAGTATGCCGAGGGCTGAGCATATCCGCGCAGGGGGAGCGAGATGACTGCGACAACGACGAGGTCGGTGAGGAGCGGTCTCAAAAAATCGTGACCCTGCATTAGCTTCACAGCCTAGAAGAAAAATCTGTTCGCAGAGACACATTACAAAAAATGTGCGTGTGTGACTGTGTGTGTTTGTGTGTGTGCGTCGCATATATGTCACAAATGCGTTGGTCGATGAATGCGAATCGAGAATAAAACGATAAGGAAGAGGAAATGAAAAGAACGAACGCTTGAATGGAAAGGGAAGTCTAGTGAAATAAGTGCAGGGTTGGCGAGAGCCAGGGAGCAGAAGAATCGCCGAGAGGAGTATCGCATCCGCGAACAAATATGTCGGCCCATTATTGATCTGTTCTTTTATGAAACGCAGTCGGGTTGTGACGAAGAATTTTCCCAGCGTGAATGAGGGATTGTTAATGAAACGTTGTGAATGAGGTGTCTGACGCGAATCGACATTTCTCTTTGCCATGATTTCACTCAGTGCTGCGCAATTGAACGTAAAAATCTTGAAACATTTCTTAAATCATTTTTTTCTGTTTTAATCCCCAGTTGTGAACAATTAGAATATATCTTTATCTTTAGATAATAAATTTATTAGTTAAATTAATTCAGATAAATTTAGCAATATAGATGGCTCGCTGCATTCTTAATAATGTAGTCAAATAGTTTATTTTGATGATTTGTAATAGGAGCGTTGAGCAAATAATTGCAGAATCTGTGCGTATACATAAACACTTGTGCCCCAACACTTCTCGTTATATTTTGACTGCAGTAGCGTCTTTGAAGTAATTATAGTTATAAATTGTTAGAGGGTTTAAGTAAAACAGGGTTTCGCGGTGCACGACTCGGGCGACGGGTACGTGGTGACGCTATGCAAAGTACGGGGACTCAAGTACAGAGTGTAATGCGAGATTGTGTGCCAGGCGTCGCGGCGGCGTCGCGACGTCTCCAAAGTTAAACAAGACGCTCGGGCGCATGACTGTTTCCGACGCGTCAATAATTGTTCTTGCGCACCGTGCACCGTGCAGCACGAGCCCTCGACGCGCATATGCACACGCCGATGTAATCGGTCGTGCAAACGCCCGTTCACGTACTTCGATCAATCGTGTGCACACACTGCGCGATCGAATCGAATCATTTACGTAATTAAATAAACACAATACCAAGCTTATTTTACTAATGCATCCGTTGCGATTAAAGATCGAAATTCAATCTCGGTAACGATGTAAATAGTAAAATACAAAAAAAAGCGATACATTGATTTCGGCTTTTCATATCTACCATGAACAATGACGCGCGCTCACGCGCGCGAACGGAGGTTGCACGGCGCTGCAGCGCTCATTACAACGAACTACCAAATCTCCCTAAAAAATCGCAAATCGTAAAAATCGTAAATTATTACAAATCCCTTGCGATTTTTGCTGATTCCGAAAATCACCGTTTTTGCCCGAAAAATAGAAAATTCGGTGAGAGAAACGCGAAAAATGATTTCGTCCCTTGCGATTTTTACTGTAAACGTTCTATTCAAATTACAGTTAAAAAGTTTACAGCTGCAGCGACGCGATAGCCATAAAAATAGGAACTATCTTTTTCACGACCTTACGCTAAAGGAAAATGAAGAAACTCGATATTTTTAACCATAGCAGCTAAGGCGCCGCCTTAGAAAGTCATAAAACGTAAACATCTTCGCATCAAATATGCATAAGCTCTGGCAGGAACGAAATTCGACGCGAGTTTTTTTTCCGAAAATATGTAACTCGCTGTAAATATTTCTCTCCGACTACCTCGGCGTTACGCGAAAGCGTAACGATCTTTCGTCCAATAAAAGTGAACGAAAAAAGGCAACGAATTTGAAAAATACAATGCTTCCGCGGTACCGCGAAAAATTGAGAATGTTATTTTTCGTTCAGAGCGTCTGCCGGAGCCAAATCATGTATCCACAGGAGGGATACAAGCTTCGTACCGGGAGGCATTGGTGGGTGCGGGCGCGAGAGCAGGATGAAGACGTCGGGTGGATGGAGAGCAAGACGTGTACCTAATACTACTGAGACATTCTCGAAGAGAGATATCCGTGGCGAATGTAATGCAACTGTTCGACACGCTTCGCAAATAAGAAGGGATAAGTTCTGAGTGCCGAGTTTCTCCTCGTGAAGTAGTCGTACCTGCGGGTGACCTCGGAATTGGGGATGAGCCGGGTCTCGACGAATTGAGGTCGAAGACAGCTTGGAAAAGTTGTCAGCCGCGGGAAGAATCGCACAGACAGTCGTTCCCTCTCTTTCCACCTTGGCGAACCGGTGAGAATGTGACAGACCGAAGAACCGGGAGTGAGTGAAAGAGAAAGAGAACGAGGGACAAATAACAGGCTGCACCCCGAATAATCCAGAATCCTTGACCTATTTCCGCTCGCTGCACGTAGATTCCGGCTACGTGAGATTTTCTGGAGTGTCTGAGGGAGATCGGGATATCCTGCCGGAATATGGCTCACTTGACAATACTGCAAAACACTTAGCTGCAACTAGGCACGTTTAGCCGAAAGCCCTTCAACGACGCCCGTGCAGCTCGCATTCTTGCGCCGCGAATAATCACTTTTTTCATCCTAGTTCCGCTGTACTCGGCACGCAAATGAAACCTCGTGGTAGGCAATTAACGACACCCCATAAGTAAAGATGTATCACTTATTTGTCGTCAATATGCGTAATTTAAACGCATGTTGATAATAATATTAACCACATCCTTAATTGGTCAACGCCTGCGAGGTTTTCAATTCGTTATCATGAACAATGGAATGGAAGCTTTATCTGGAGTTCAATAAGAACCAGGGTGGTTATCAGCTGACAATCAACACTTAAAGTTATTTTGAGAATCACACAAAGTCTGCCATACTGCTGAACTCAGGAAACTCACGTACTTGCGAGTGTCTGTGTGATGTCCAAGTAGACACATACGTACAACTTTATTACATTGCAAATAGCGTTAAATAAATAAAAATTCTGGAGATGTTGGGACGTCACAAAGAGACCGGCAACACCGTATTTCGACTGTCCGGCCACAATGTCGCTAACGCATG
Source organism: Itoplectis maculator (assembly GCA_964034905.1). Taxonomy (NCBI): domain Eukaryota; kingdom Metazoa; phylum Arthropoda; class Insecta; order Hymenoptera; family Ichneumonidae; genus Itoplectis; species Itoplectis maculator. Next base: position 8,340,119 of record OZ035853.1, read on the forward strand.
CAAACGTTTACGTGCGGTTCAGCGTGGCGTGCGTAGAGGACATTGATGTTTGCGCTTCGCTCTGAGCGTCTTTATGGCAGTTAGGAGTCGAGGCCTAACCCTCTTATTACGGCGCTTATGGGCTCCCTCGTCGAATTTTTATCAATCAAGAAACGCGCCTGTTTCTCAACGCTAAATAGGGCTACAAAAGTGCCTCAATATTACTAAATCGTTCAGGCAAATTTATCGCGCATTCCACTTATTCGGCCGAGAATCGGAAAACTCCAGTGTGAATCGTTTTTGCGACGATTATCGGAATGACCTCTATTCACAGGCGGCCACGGCCGATCGGTTGTTTGAAATTTAAACTGGACGTTGACTATACGGTGGCTGTACGATGTGACTCGGTATCTCGGTTTGATTACCGCAGCGATAATACATAATGCCCAGCTCCGGCGACAGCACTGGCGAAATCCTGTCATCGTTCACTACATAAAACGTGTTTATAACCGTTCGCACGACTAATCGTCGTTTTATTGCGATTCCGTCATACCTCACTCACTACTGATAAGTAGTGTGGCGTTGTTCAATTGTCTTTTTTCCTGTTTTTTGTGGCGCCCCGATGGGACTAAGCCAGATTTAGCGCGTCGATAATGTATGCATAGCATCGCAAAGTTGTTACATATGAGGCGTCTCTATTTCGGGATATATTACAATTCAGTTATATTCTTGCCGAAATGCGAGGATTGTAAGCGATGAGTCGCTTGGAACTATTTTATTTGCCCCGGGCTGTAATATTTTATCGTCGAGACTCGCGATAATCGCATTAGCCTGTTACTTCTCGTTGGTGCATATTCAGTTGACAAGGATTAATAACATCTCCGAGTTGCACGAAATTTTTGTAGCATTTGGGACCTTCCTTAATATGAAATGTCGTCAAAGGCTGCGACGTTCCGGGTTCAAATTGAAATTAAATGTTTAACATGCCGACAGGAAGATGTGGATCGGTTTTTTTTTCACAGAATTAATTTTGCAGTGTGAATCCTTCACCGCGTCTTCATGACACAACCAGCTTACACGGTGATTTCGTGAACTCGTTCGGTCATATCATATGTATACGTATATATTGACGTTCAAGGGCTGGAACATCTCTCGAATATTACATGCAGCAACGGAAGCTCGACCTCATCAGGCTCGGACGAGTCTAATAATATAAGCTCATCCCCAAGTAGGTTGTACCACTGAGCTTCTCCTGCAATCCCAGCCCCGAGCTGGCTCGTAACACGTATTCGGAAAATAGTCTTTGTCCGTAGTATATAATAAGGATCCGAGATAAGTTCCGGGGAAAATGGAATCAAGTCGGTAGAGCCCTGCAGGGACCGTGGAGCTCGATGGTAATGGCGAGAGATGGGAATGGAAAACTCACGACAGCTTCGAACTGAATTATTCCTCTACTACTTGTTGTTACACAATTTGTTCAAAATTAATCATCGTCACCCATCACCGCAGCTGCCAAACAAAAATTTACGTTTCTCTTAATATATCCATTTGCCTCTCCCCGCTCCTTCCATTAGCAGCTAAACGCCAATTTTCCACGGTGCTTCCACCATCAACGAACATGTTCGAACCTACTGCCGAAAATGCTGCTTAAAATTCCACGGAGCCTCACTGACAAAACGCCAATACAAATATCCGGGAGAAAAACCCCTCTCTCGACACGTAGGCATCGCATACATTTGACGTTCACGAAAAATGTCGCCCAAATTGCTTCTTCACGCTTTAAGTGGCCGCCGACGGTTGTCGAAGCGTGCCAGTTGTTTCATTACCAGTTGCACGCGCTCGGTACGGCGCCGGGTCGAAAAGCGAGAGGAGAAAGTGTGCGACTGAAACCAGAGGGGGTTGGAGCCTCCACTCGCACCGCTCGGGCCGCGTCCTATAGGCACCTCCTGACCCACTTCCGTGTTCGTTCTGACGAACCATTAGCCCCCTGTCGTTCGGCTGTATATCCCTCGAGCGACGATTTACAACGGGGATCGCAAATATGCCAATGCTGGCGCAAACCGTGGCACTGGGTCACCGTGATCGCCGTGAGCCTCGGCAGGACTACGTTGGACCTGTCCCGACGGACTCGCGGCAGGTCGCGAAGCGTCACGTCGCGGGCGCTGCTCGGACGCGACGCCGGGCGCTCTCCCGCGGCGCCCGAGCGAACCCGCCCGCCTAATACAGACCCCGTGGCGGTATATTTCTTCCTCGGGTCTCGCGGCCATCGACAGATCGCCAAAGCGTAACACAGCTACTGAGAGTGGCGAAACAACGGGGGCTACGTTTTTCCAAGACTCCGCGAACTCTCACTCACTCTCTTTCTCTCGCCTTCTCTCTCACGTCCGCCCAAATAAAGTCCGTGACACGTTCCCTAGAGACGTAAGTTATACACACATTTTTCTTTGGCTTTGTATTTTTTCTCTCTCCTTTTTTTTGCAGCAACGAGGAAAGTCCTCGGGTTCTCGCGAACGCGTGGAGGGGGGGGGGGTGGAGTCGCACTTTCTCCCAAATTGCGCGCACGGTAGCAACTTTTCCGTAGCGGTGGAGCGTGCCTCGCGCGCGGTCGCGACGTCGAGACGGCCACGACTTACCGCAGGGTTAGGTACTGATGTCGCTGCTGCCGCTGCTGCTGCTGCTGCTGCTGCTGCTACTGCTGCTGTTGAGCGTGGGTACTACCAACTACTACATCCGAGGAGTGCGCCGCGACGACGACGACGACGAGAACGAAACACACCGAGGATTTATGGCCTCTACGACGGGATTTACTTTACGGCACGAGCGGAAGAAGCCAGTCGAGTAAGGCAGAACGGCGGGGAGAGTGGTGGGGGGGGGGGGGGGGGGCAGGTTGAGAACTCGAGTTCGGTAATGCACGAACGAGACTTTGGGACCTTCCGGATGGTATAGTAGGCTGTACTTCACTGGTATAACTCGCGCTGCTCTATGTATATATATAGGTTATTGCACGGTAGCCGCGCGCGAGAGCAGCGAGACAGCCCTTACCGTCCGCGAACAGGGGCAAACCTGAGCTCTCTCGGCCATTAGGTCATATACCGGTAGCCGAAGGAGGCTCGAAGACAAGAAAATCTGGAAGAAAAACAGCGCGCGCTCAGCCCGTGAAGAGAACGCCCATAACCTCCCCCCCCCCCCCCCCTTGCCCCCCGCAGCCTCGATATTTATGAGGGGATTAAATTAGGTGAGAATAATTTATTGCTCGTCACGGGCGGAGCGGGTACTCCCTCGTAGTTTAGGCTCATAGCGCCGAGCCGGGTATTTATGATCGCCCGGGGTCACGGATTGTGTGCTACTTGAAAAATTCAAAACTCCCGATGCCCCCGGTAACTGCACACGCTGCTCATTGTGACAGCAGTCTTAAGACAGACGGACCTTCCGGTAGCCCTTCGGCAGTTTTCCCATCCTAAGCCGACACCAGCATCGTCTCCCCCCTAAGGTTGCGGTGTCCTTGCGAGATATTTAAACGCCGGAAAGTGGCCCAAGGTCAACTCGCGTTCTCCGGGTCGACTACTGTCCAGACGCGGTGGTTCTTTTGGATTTTTTTCTGCCTGCTGGTTTTTTTTTTGCTCGGAGGTCGAGCAGACGTGAATAAATTCTCCGGGCTGCACAAATGGCCATTCGCATAACTGAAACGTTGGACGTTCACGAGGGTAACATTCTTTGCGTCAATAAAACAATGCTGCAAAAAAAACCCTGAGTGGGCGAGAAAATCGGTTAATAAAAGAATGGGATGAACAAGAAATTGGTAAACTTTAACAAAATTAAAGGTATATATATATATACATATTTTATATTTCATTCAAGTTAACAGCTACCATCAAATATATGCAAATTGCCGTGTTTGATCTAATAACAATCCTCGCAAGATTCTGTCTTCTGCTCCGAACCAAATGCGCAACGACAGAGCCTCATTCGTGTTTATCGTTATAGCTGTCGGCCGATCGATCTCAGATAACTCCGGCGTTTATTTTGAATAATCAACGAGGCCCGAGAACGCGCCGAGACAGCGGCTGAAAATAGGATTTCCTCGCGGGGCGCCCTCGGGGCTCTGAGCGGCCCGATAATGTTATAAATAAGAGCGCGTCGAATCGAGTGACATTATACCGTGGAATCGGCTATTCAGACCCGCGCGGTCCGCGGATCTAAATCTGAATAAATATATCGGAAAGGGAATTTGTATTATTCCCGGGGTGGAACTCGCGGGGCGAACGGCTTGAAAAATAAAAATCGGGGCATTTTCAGCTCGGGTCCGCGTCTCCGCAGCTGGTATTTTTCTGAAGGGGGCTCAGCGCGCGGGCGTAGAAGGCAGGTAGTCGACAATGCCGGTCCGTGAGAGTTATCCCCGAGAGCAACGACGAAAAACCTGCCAAGGATTCATGCAGTAAGAGAGAACTCGAGAGAGAACTAAACCACCTATACCCCCTCCTCCACCTCCCACGGTCCGTCCTCTTCGTATAAAACATTTCCCGTGCCCCTCACGCTGCTGCTGACCGTCCTCGACGTCGTAGTAGAAAACTCTCCTCCTTCTACCCTATATATACACACACCCATAGCCAACCTTTGAGAATAAGGTTTTTCTGTTTACCTAGCCGATCCCAATAATGTCGTTAAAATCCTTCGGGTACGACGAGCGATGTTCGTGGAAGCCGCGATGTACGCGGGGGCAGCTCCGAAAATATTGGTTTTACCTTTTATATGATTTTCTTCGTTTCGTTCTGGCTCCTCCTTCGGTTTTTTTTTCTTCTTTTTTTTCGCCCTTCCTCCGCTTTCTCTATTCAGTGGCGCCAGCTGAACCGCTTGTGTAGTACTTATCAACCTGCGAGCACCCGAGCCTACGCTCCGCCAATTAAAGTTAAATAATTTTTTTTGCCGGCGTTAATTGAATCAGCGAAATTTACGGCTGTCGAGAAAATGTATCGGGAAAGTATCCCCTATCGCTGCATAATGTCTCTCGCTCCGGAAGTTCGTTTTTTTTTGCTCTTTTTCATTTTTTTTTTTTTTGCGAAAAATTACGATACCGACTCTCCGTAGCCAGAATCGATACGCGCCTACAGGGGACACACCTCGTTGGAAACACACAAAGCCACCCCTTCCCCTCGCCCCCTTCCGCGAACCCCAGGCCTTTTTTATTTTTTTTATTACGTATCCCATTTACAGCGGTAATCAATAATGTCACAAAGGGGTATAAGGGCTTGACGGGTCTCTGGTCATAAATAAAGAGGGGGCTTTTGCTGTGTATTCGAAAGCAGTATAAACCGTTGTAGAACAACGACAGATACATTTTTTAAGTGCGCATGAAATTGGTAGACAGGCGCGGGTGTTTTTCCGCCGCTGCGATAAATCCACACGGTGCTCGTGCGCGTATATCGCCGCGTTCGAGGTCAACACGAGAGACCCAAACCTGGGCAAACAAAAAAAAACATTAACCGCTCTCGACGCATCGCGAGGTAATTTAAAATACACAAGTTTTACGAATTTAAGAAAGCACTTTACGATTGTAACTGCGTCGAAAAAAAAAGTCTACACCAACCGTGAAACAGTGTTAACCGTCGTTCCGTAATAATCAGGAAGATCCTAATTAAGGAGGCATCGACGAGGTTTGGTCAGGTCAGCCGCTGGAATTTCAATTTCAGCCGAGATTCAATTTAACTTACGTCTACCTTGTCGTTATTTCCCTTGAAAACCATGAACAAAACCTGTACCAACATAAAAAAAATTATTTTACCGTTGATACGTGCCTCAAAAACCGTCCTTGAGTAAACAAATTTCAATCCATTCATTCCCATTTCGCTCAGCCAAATCGACTTGGCCCTGTATCTCGTATTCTTCCGCAGCTGAAGCGCAAAAAGCCCGAGGTCCGCTATACATATACGTGGGAAATAAATATACGATTGGACGGTGTACTCTCTGGTTTCTGATTTCCGGTGAGACCCCGGTCGCCGTAGCCCGGACGACAGGATAAAGATGTCTTTCTTAAGTCCCGGGCTCGTTCGGCGCGACCGTCACTGCGTCGTCGCCGGGTCGACGCTGCTGCTGCCGTCGTCGCGCTGAATACGAGGCGAGGGATCGGTATAGGTATAGAGCAAATATATTTGTCTATGCGAACGCCGTGAGCAAGAGATACAACATCCCCTCGGGATGAAAAATGGAGTTTCACGAATATACAAAGTTCGCCGAGAGGTAGAAAAGTTTTTGGGTTCACGGCGCGGAGGAAAAAGCGACGAGCGGGATGGGCCATGGGCGTGTGGATGTTGCCGAGCTCTCGTTGAATCGATGGAGCGGCAGCGACACACGTTGAGATCGAGAGCTCGAGGCTCTCTCGTCGTCGCGGTGTCTCCGTCGTCGCCTGCTTTGCGATGCGTCCCGCGCGCGCTCGCACCCCCAGGATTAGACGCCTGACGTACTCCGAAGCGCCGAATAAACACTAAATTACTTTGTACAGATCGCGCCGTGTCGCAGCAGCGTCGGTGCTGTCTACGCCTCCTTTATCCTGTCTCCCCAGTCGTGTCAATTGTCCCCGCGTAGTTTGCGCTCGGTTAAGATCCTGAACAAACAGAGAAACAGTGTGTATATTTTTATCCAGTCCGCGCGCGCCCCGATGCTCGGGGTCTCTCTTCTCCCTTTCTCTCTCGAACGCTGTGAAAACGACGTGAAAACGCCGCTTAAGCGCCGCGTCGTGACAATGTGACGAGGCGTCTCATCCAAGCTGAGCAAATATACGGCGCGGAGCCCACGTTGGATTCTCACTCGTTTGCAGCTACGACGAATATGCGACGAATAGATAGATACGTATCATTTGTGTATGACTGTGAGTGTAGATGTGTGTGTTGCCTGTTACAGGAAGGACGTCGATGTGTTTTCAACGAGATGACGATTTTACTCCCCGATGCACCGGAACGTTGATGTACACGTAGCTGGAGGAAAGGGGATCACGAGCACATAAGAAATAGGATTCGAGTGGTCTGCGCGACGAGATCTCTTCATTTCATTCGTTTTGCTCGCTGATGTCTTTGGGATCTCTATACTGCGTCGTTCTCTTTTTCTCTCCTTGCACCGAATGGAAGGACTAAGCCGATGGGAAAGCACAGCTACTCGCGTTCGACACGACGTCCCCGAGGCCGGCACGCGTGCAAACAGCGCCGACTGGATCCAAGAAAAATACCTGAGGCCCCTGGTGAGGTGAGGGTAACGTTGTCATACAAACAAAACGCCCAAACTGATGTTCGCGCGACGTCTCTCTCGTTGCCGTTGCATCTCGAGGAAAAGTATTCGACGGCGCGGTTGGTCGGTGGAAATTTGGTTGTTGCCATGTTAATAATTATTTTTTGACGCTCATTTTGTCCGGAAATAAATAGTAATAGTTCAAAGCATCGAAGGCCACAGATGGTAAAACTGTGGACCGTGATTTCGTCGATTCGCAGAGACATTTCAACACTTTAATTGCAAAGATAGAAAATTTTATCCCATTGCAAGTAAAATCTTACGACAGTAAAGTCATGTCGTATTTTTTTTTTCGTAATAACTGCGCAAATCTTTAACTATTGGAAAAGGGTGGCTACAACTGCTACATTTGCTCTACTCAAGATAATATCTTTCGCTAAGAAAAATTGTATCTTCAACTCCAGAGAAAGAGGAAAAAAAATTGATTCATATCAGTGAATTTTATAAGCGAGAAAAAGACAGATAGAAAGAGCGAAAGGGAGAAAGAAAAAAAAGGACCTTAAGTGGTGCCTCTCGATATGCAGCAGCTGCATCGCCTCCTCTCGAGATGGTAGAATTCGTATTTATCTTTTCACAATGCGAAATATGAATAGAAGACGAATGTATAACTTCCGACTTTTCTATTATTCAGAATCTCTGATATTCCTCTCAAGAGATTTTCCGTGGAAAATTGTGTTGCGCACCCCCGGCCCCCGGGGTTCTTGAATAATTTCCCCTCTCTTTCTCAGAGAAATGGCACGGAAACCGTTGGTATTGGAAACTCGTATTATTAGTATCTATCTGCGTTATAACTCGAGGACAAGGCGGAGGAGAACGGAGAAGTGCATTCTCGACTATCAAAGAGGAGAGAGCTCGTGGGTCCGGAACAATCCTCCACTCGACCTCAAATTTAATTCGGTCGAACAGCAGCTCCGTTCTGACCTGTTGGGCGGATAGTGGAACCCAGAGACAGAGAGAGAGAGAGAGGGAGGGAGAAAGAGAAAGAGAGAGAGAGAGGCAGAGGGAGAAAGAGAAGAGAGAGAGAGAGAGAGAGAGAGAGAGAGAGAGAGAGAGAGAGAGAGAGAGAGAGAGAGAGAGAGAGAGAGAGAGAGAGAGAGAGGCAGAGGGAGAAGGGGAGGGATGATGGGAGGGAAGGCAAAAGAGGGACAGAGACAGAGGAAGAGAGAGAGAGAGAGAGAGAGAGAGAGAGAGAGAGAGAGAGAGAGAGCCAACAGATTCCCCATTTAGACTTTCGAGTCTCGAGAGCAATCAGCGCAATGCGCTTACATCCATAATTGGCGGTCGGGGAGTCAGCACCGGGACACACGAATGCTCGCCTCCTCCAACCCCTGTTCTCCACCCCTCGGCCTGCGCCGCGCTCTCGCCGTGCCTCCTCTCGTATATGCGTAAGTGTCGAATTGCAATGGAAGTGGTTTGTGCGCTACGGCGGCGGCGGCGGCGGTAGCGAGCAACCGGACACCAATCGCATCCGACCGAGAGAGCCCGAGCGAATCCGCTGAGGCTGTATTCACACTGAAAAACGAATTAATTCGCAATCTTATTTGGAGACCGATAATTACTTCGTGCGCGAGGTAGAAGCGAATTACACACGTCGTACGTAATCTCGTATAGCTGACGTCGTTCGACTAAAATTTTACTTCCTGTGAGGTCGAAGACAATATTTTTCTTTTAATCCGTGGATATGAAGCGCCAATTGATAATTTCACTTCTGTCTCCTAGATACTGCGCAAATATTATACGAAGCTTCCCTCGACTTTGGTGGAAAGAAAAAATGACATCGTCGTCCATCGGGGATGCACGATAATTTCACGACCGCGTCTCCCAGTGCCATGTAAATAATACACGAAGGCTCCCTCTTCGCATGTTCGCGCGATGAAAAAATATTTATTTTGCTTACGCGAAACGCTCGTAACTTCGTCCAGCTGCCAAACGACAATACGCGCCGCCCGAAGCGCCGCAGGGTGCACAAGAATCATCCCCGCGCGTTTTATCGAATCCACTGCGAGCGAAGGGAAGGAAAAAAAAACGAAGAAAAAAAACTGCGAAAAATATGTTCCATTGTGAATGTACCCTGAGGTCGAGATTTCCTCGCGGTGGCAGATCGAGCGAGTGTAAGAGGGAATACCTAACGAGGGAAGAGGAGTACCTAGCGTCAGCCGGAGGTGGCGAAGGAAGCCAGACGCGCGAAACGGACCGAGGGAGGAGAAAGGAAGACGGCGCGCGAATTTAAGGCCTTTGGCGTCGGCGTCGTTCGATCGGAGCGTCTGAGAAGGCGAAGAACGACGAGCGACGAGAGGCGGAGATTCCGCGCGCGGCGGTTTGGCGGGTTCGCTCGTATTCGACGCTGCACACGGAGACGTTCGAGCGGCGGATCGCGATTTCGAGACGGGTGCGAGGGATAGAGAAGAACGCGAGGAAGAACCGCGGAACCCAGAAAAAGACGAAGAAGAAGACGAAGAATACGAGGAATATACGAATGGGAAAACGAAGAAGAATAAGAATAAGAAGAAGTAGAAGAAGAAGAAAACCAAGAGCACAGAGAGACAGGTCGCGCAAAGTGCGCCGAAAGCCCCGTGACACGTTTCCAAGAGTAAAGAGACGACGGCGAGGAATAAGACGAAGAAGATGCCGAGGAAGAAGCCGAGGAGGAGTAGGAAGCGAAATAAAAGAGTACGGGAAGCCCGGTGACACGGACAGATTCAGCGCATACCACCGATTGTTCCTCCCCCGTCCCCCTTCCCCTCTGTCCCTCCCCCCTGCTCCCGTCGACTGAACAATGGAGATCTGCCTATACCGCGAGATAGCGCGAGAGACGCCAACGCGAGAAGGGCAAAATGTGCGGTGTGTGAGCGCCGCGATCCGCGAACGTAGCCACAAGAGCTGTTTGGGACAAGAGCCGCCGCCGTCGGTGCCGCCGAGCCACACGAATCTGCCTAACACGCGGTGTCGTTAGACCTCGGGCGAGCGAGTCGCGCGGCTCGACTCGACTGTTCCTCTCCGCAGAGGCTAATGCGTCGAGGACATGCGTGTTAATTAACACACAGCCTTCGTTCGTATAATGCCTTCGACGTTCCTCGGATCTAGACACGTAGAAACGCGAGAAGGATTGAGAGGAGCGAGGAGAATGGCGGGAGGTGCGGGTAAGCGGAGAGGGAGAGAGGGAATTAAAGGGGTCGAGGGGGGAGGAGGTTGGAGGTGAAGCGTCAAGCCAAGTGTCGAGGTGTCTAGTACTACACTGTTGTGGAGCCGCGTAGAGCAGAGTCGGAGATAATGAAAGCGAGACCGGAGAGGACGGGACCAGGAGTCATGGGAGTTTGGCAACCGCACTGACGCTTCTGCGCTGCCGTGCTGCCTCCAAGTACTGTCATAGTAGGTCTGTGCACCAGGTACAACCACCGCGTCGCGCTACTCGCGTCGGGTTGCTAGTCTCTCTATCTCTCCCTCGGCTATGCGGCTCGGTGACTGTGTACGTCGCCGGTGACTCTGCGCGACTCTCCCGCTGGCATCAGCCGCCTCCGCGCGCAGTTATTCCCGCGTGTTCTCTCAGCGTCCCACTGTATCTCGTATCTGGACTGGAAGTCGAGGTCCCGAGGAATCACGTGTCGCCGAGCGGAACACGCTCGGATGAATGACAAGTTGGCGGATGCGCGGCGTCGCGCACGACGGAAAAATATGTAGGGGATGATAGCCGGCAAATCGACTGCGGGGGCTGAATGTTTTTTGTAGGTTTTCTTCTGTGGTTTTCGATCGATGGGGCGGGAGGAAAAAATTGGCTAGAGCTGAACGAGGGACAAGTAGACCGTGGAAAAAAGGGTCGTTGGAAATGCAGATTTGGGACATCTGGTACATTAGGTTTTTTTTTTCCAAGTGTCGAGGTTGTCTTGTGACGAAATTCGGCTAACGGTAAGAAAATTGTACAATGGGGCTAATGTTGATGTGGGTCGTTGCGGTTCTTGGCGGGAGATTCGAAATTAGCCCTGCATGATGTCCATATGCATGAGACTGTGCAACGACGTTGGAGTTAAAGACGCGATGACCGTCCATGAATAGGCCAGGTGAAATTCAATGACATTAGACCTCCGACGTTTCATTGATTCTTTGCATTTGCTCGGTCATCGTGCGCAAACGTGTTGTCAACACGTTTTGAGGGCGGTGGTGGGAGACGAATGACACTGACACTCGATTGCGTGAATCTGAGACTGTGAAGAGCTTCACTCCAATTGGGTCAGCACCGGTCAATGGTGTCACTTGATGCGTCGGATCGTTGGGAAAAAAATCCTCGCTGTTGTCAGACGGAAGAAGCAACGGTTCTCGCGCGTTCGTCTTGTGACGCAATCCGCATGTCGCGAGATCATTGAATACTGGAACGAGACAAATGTCATCCATTATCTCAGCCGTCCTGGGCGTCTCTCTCGAAATAACCCGCAGTCTTTGGCGACCCGATTTTCCAAACATCCGAGGAATTCCGATACCGGGCAATTCTGTTAATCCGCCGAAGCCCAAGACTGTCAATTCGATTCTGGTACCGTCGCTTCAACGCGCTCACGGTAATTCAATTAAACAATCTCTGCTCGCGATGCCGAGAAGAACGCGACGATTTTATCGCTCTCTGTCTCAATTAAATCCAAACTGTCCAGGAGAAATCTCGCGTCTATCCGCGCGCACACTTCTATTTTCGGTATCCGGGGCAAGCGCGGATAGCGTTTATGCATTCAGGTACAACACATAAAATTGGCGTAATAGTCCATAAAATGTACCGCTGACGGTGCCATATATATATCGCATCTTCAATAGCTATACACACTTACAATCGCGCATTGAGCACGCGCACATTTAAACACAAATGTGCATGTATATACACGGCACACAACACGTACATATATACAGTGCACAATACATGTACATCTCGATACCACGTCTTTATCTCGTTCTTTTCAGCTGAACGTGTGTCCTTCCTCTATTCCATCCTGCATCATACGTGTACCACTCTCGTTCCCGGTCCGTGCGCAAGCTATACCCATGGGTATAGGTGGAGGTAGTACATAGCCCAAGGCTTCCACGTACGACAATCGATTTCTCGTCGAGTCCGGATCTTGGTGACAAGCGTGTATAGCCCCCCTCCCCCCCCCCCCCCCCCCTTCGCGCTATCATCCACATTCCTTTATACTCTGGGCTCGTGTGCGTCGCCCGACACGAGACGATTCGGCACACTCATACACACATGTTCTCCCGTGTTCCATGTGGGACATATATGTATATATGTATGCCGCATATTCCGCCGCGTAAATAGCGACGTATACACGCGAAAAAATCCCGCGCGGCGCATTACACGGGCACAAAACGATGCGGCCCTCGCGCTCGTGGTGCCTATACACGACCCATATACACGCCGCAAGTGCCCGAAAAATCGTCAACCAAGGGAGCGCCGAAGAAGAGGAGGAAGAGGCCGCCGCGTTCGCTCGCTCGCTACCGGATTTCGTAGTCACGCCATTTGACAGCGGCTAGATTGCTTCTCGCCGCCGCGCAGTCGAACCACAAAAAGTTATGAATACCGGTTCTCGGCTCTCTTCGCCATTCAATGCAGGCTAGTGGCTCCTGCTGCTGCTGCTTCTACCGCCGCCTTGTACCTTGTGCCTCGCTATAGCGATACCCTCCACGTACGTGTGTAACGCGTACCCGGCGAGCCTGAATTCAGCCGAAGGGGAAGGAAAGACGACTGCGACGACGACGACGACGACGACGAGCGAAACGAATGACACGACGGAAAGCAGCGTGGATATCGTTGGGCTGGAAGGAGGAGGAAGGAGGAAGGCCGAAGGCGCACACGGGAGATGGAAGAGCGAGAGGCGACGTGTATGTAGGGGGAGACCAGCAGCAGGAAGTTCGACAGACCTGCTGCCGTTAAAAGCGAGCGAGAGGCAGAGCATGTGCACCACCGGTGACATTCTCTCTATGGGCCTCGAGTGCTTCGATTGTCCCTGACGAGACGCGACCGGGACGACGGTCCTCTTCTTCTTCTTCTTCTTCTTCTTCTTCTTCTTCTTCTTCGTCTTCTTCTTCTTCTTCTTCTGCTTCTTCTTCCTCGTCGTCGACGTCGTCCTTTTCCTTACGTCCTCCTCGCTAGATCCTGAAAATGTAAGGGGAGAGACGTCACGGCCTTTCGCTGCTGCCACTGCGGAAGGGCCCCACGATGCCACTGATGTCTCTCGCAACCGGGGAGACCCGCAACCTTCACGGGGAAACACTTATCTGCGTATAATGCCCGCTTAGGTAGATGTATACGCATCGCGTATATGTAGATGTGTATATGCCGGTGTACCATGTGTCCACCTGGATGAGAAAACAAGATTCCCTCTGGGAAGACCACGTGCCCGGTGGAAGAATAAAGTGAGAGTATATGTTGAAAAAGATGAATCAGGACGATAGCAAGTGGAAGTGAGGGAATTGTGACTGTTGAGAAAATAGGACGGTATAAGTTTGGGTTAGGTCGAATGTCATACGGCGACAGGAAACCAGGTTTCAAGCTGTTGAAAATTGTGGACGATTAATGTAATTTGGGTGGAGTTACGATCGACACCATTAAACGTTAATACAGTAACGTTTGTTCAATTAGCGCGAGTGCCTTTAGTATTATGAATTTTCTTTGCCTGACGCGAGTCGATGAAAGTCAGCTGATTTATGACGATCGATATTGCTGACTTACTGAACGATCGACGTTCGTACGTGTCCGTGAATTTCATTCGACCGGAGCGAAGTGCGAGGAAGATGTGCTCGAAGTTTTGAAGTTGCGCATGCAAATTGATCGCCAGCTGTCGAGCGCTGTCGTTGGTGTGGACTCACTTAAGCGCGGCGGCTCAGAGCTGAGTTTTATCGACGGACTTGCAGTTGGTTTCGTTGAATCGTTTGTGCTCTCCATTTGGACTCTCATGAGAGTGGCTAATCATTCGCGAGCGATCGCATTATTATTGTCGCGAATGCAAAATTCGTTGAATGGCATTTGTCTTCAAGGTTAACCACTCGTCTTAGTTTCATTCCAATCCATTCTCATCCATTCACAGAGGAGACAAGTCGCTCCGTTCGTACGAATACAGAAGCATCTAGAAACCACTTTCAGCTCACGACAAAGAAAAATTCAAAACAATTTGCATTAAGCATAATCGACATTGTACACTGACTCTTATTTCTTCAGTCCGTCTCCGGATCCCCGAGCGTGTGTCGCTGGGGCCTCGCCCCGCGGGCCGCTACCCTCTTTGCTCTTTGCGTCCAACAGCGAATACCGTGAATACATGTATGTACCGTGTGTACACAACGTGGTACCGCGCATGGCAAGGAGGGAGGAGGAGGGGGACCGAGAAGGTCCTCGCGCAGAGAGACCCACGTGCCCCGAAGAGAAAAAGACGACGACGAATGCGGGGCGTATAAGAAGATGGATGTGGAAGATACCACGACACGGGAGGAAGCGAGAGAGGCGCAGAGGCTCGGTGGCCGGGCCGAAGCCGCGGGAAATGGAGAAGGACGCGCGCGAGGGAGGAAAAGAAAGGAGGCGCGATGGATATAGAGCGTGTCACCCAGAGAACGGCAGCGGTGCTCATTCGGTGACACTGTGTGTGTGTCTGTGTGTGGAGGTGTGGTTGTGTATGTGTGTGTGCCGTGCGGAGTACGTTAGTCGTCGTTGCTCGCGCACGTCGCGCGGGCTGCACTGATGTATACACACGGCATGCACGCCGCCTCCTTGCTCCCCCCTTAGTGAACCAGTGGCAGGGGGAGGGGGTCGGGAGAGACAGGGAGACACTGCACACACAACAGAAGGAAGTGAGCGAATGAGGTGTACAAGGGACGAAGAGCGCGCACAGCGACAGAGCGGGAAGACCGCAGATGCGGACGAGATAGTCCAGAGGGAAGGAACGAACCAAGATACAGGAGACATAATGCGGACAGGACGACGCGAGATGCGGTGACGATAGGGACGAACGTTCTATATCGCGTTCCCGTCGCTTTCCAGTTGTACCCCCTCTCCTTCTTCCTTTTGCACCCCTCCTCGACAGACCAGGATATAGTTTCTTCTTTTCGAAGATGACAGAGACACCGAACGGAGACATAAAGAGGAAGCGAATGGAGGCCTCAGAACGTCCCCGGAAGACACCACTTGGCGAAGAATGGGAATTGATCGAGATTTCGCATTGTGGTTGGACGCTGCAGCGTGCAATCGTCGCCAAAAGCTCCCCTCCCCCCCTCGGCGGCTTCACCTCTAGAGCTACGGATGGGGGGTTTGGCTCATCCATTTGCCGCGTTGGGGGTCTACCGCAGCTGATTTATCCGGACAAAAGGGAATACGAGACTCGCGTCTCGTAACATTCGGCGCCTCTGGATCATATTATTCTCCGCAGGGCGAGTTATAGGTATAACGTTGCGCCGCGCTCCGCAACAGGTTGGATGTTTACCAGAAATAAAGAGAATGAAGGATATAAGCGGTGTATCTTAGCGCGTGGGATATAGTGCGATTGCGGTAATTCAGCGTTTTGCCGATTCCGCGGCAACAGTGGCCGAGGAGAGATATGGGAACTTGAGTTTTCATCTCCCGATGTGGAGTGGAGTGTCAAGGATGAATTATTGTTGCTTGTCGTCAATCAGAGATGCAAGATATCGACTTTTAACCTATACCATCTCAAATATTCCAGCCCTGAAAACACTCGTTTCAACCTTTTCTTCCCCTTGAATGTGAAAAAATAACTTCCTCACAAACCCAAGTTCCTTCGAAGCTAACAAATGAGACCGTGAATAACGACCGAATATATCTCTGTCTAGACAATAACGCGCACTCGATAGAATCTTCGTAACGAGCTGGAACAAAGAACCGACGTTTAATTGCCAACTTCCAGTTGGCCTCCCGCGCGACATCGCGTACGAGCGATGTTCTGCCGCCACTGCTCACGTCACGGTCCGCCTCGCCGACGGACCATCAAAATGACACGTATGGCCACCGTCATCGAGACCCAAACCCCCCCGGCGCACGAAGATTATCATATCTCGGACATCGGTAGGTGTACACCGCACGGGACGCGATTACCGTGACCCAAGAATAATATCACACTCAGCGTACGACTCGAGTGACTCGACCCCGCGAAGAATGCACTGCGGGACGTCCCATCCAGGTTCGAAAATCCATGGAGGCCTGTAGTAATAATCCTCACAATCAGCGATCTTCGCGTCACAATGGAAAAAACTCCAGTTCGCCGCGATGCGTCATACCGCGTGCGGAACACCGGAGTAGCTCGTGGAGAACCGAAGAAGCCGCAGAGACGTCCGGGTGTGCGATGCGTCAGATCGTCTGCGTCTCCGCGTGGGGAAAAGAGAGACGAGGACGAAAGTCGAACGCGATCGGTGGACGAGCAAGATATATCCTTTCGGGAGGCCTAATACACGCCCTGGCATGATGGGTAATGGCTGCTCGCGCGCCATACAGCGAACCCCCGGAGATACGTCCGCCGATAACTCACCTTTCTTCCTCGACCACCGATCCACGCGCACCGGTCTCGTGTTGCACACAGCGCCGCGGTGGTTGCAGCCGCAGTCGCTGTGGATGAAGAAAGCGAGTAGACCTGGACCATACGACTCGTCCACTGTGATCACCATAGCTGCACGCAAGATCGGCATAGGAGAGCACGCGGCGATCGTCATCATCATCCCGGAGACCCGGACAGACTGGCACCAAGGATTAAGAACGGACGTTTGGCCCAATGTCCCTCTCGTCTCTTCAAGGAACACGCGGGCCTCATGTATACGCACATACGTTACATTCGGCGTAGCAGCAGCCGCCGCGAGCTATGTATTTTCCAATGGTGTTTAAGTAAAAGGGCTTATCGTAGCGGTATCTGCAGGGCCTATCGGGGCCCGATCTCCGCATTAAGCAACAGCCGCGCGGGTGAGCTGTGAACCTTTCTCCGTCTGCGCTGTCCCAGTGGTCTACCGCCGCGCGACCAGCGCCTGGCCCCACAGCCACCGCCGCACCACCGACACCACCACCGCTGCCACCGCTGCCACCACCAATCGCGCCGATCGGACTGAGATATTCCCGTACGATAGTACGAAATGCAGGTAGACAAGCGACGCTTCGTCATATGTCCCGCAGGAATGCTTGGACTGTGCACACCAACTGACACACCCATACTCAGAGGCACACAATGACACACACGCAGCGTCTCTACCTGAGCGAAGGAGGACGGAAGACACGGAGATGGTACATGGAGATGGACAAGGGGGAAGTATGCTTCACGTAGGAGGACAACGAGCATCATCAGGCTGAGCAGCAGCGATGTCTCCGCAACGGTAATGCAACGCACACGCCTTTGCCTTTCACGACGCGCGTACACGCCTAACGTCTCCCGGTGGACGACGTCACTCTCGCTCGACCTCCGATGTCGTCTCTCTGTCTATCTCGCCAATGGCGACCCCGTACCGATTATTCCCATCGGAAACGCATTCGTCCGCGACAAACGCCCAATTCGCCGCTGGTGACCCGCCCGAGAGAGAGTGAGCGAGAGAGAAAGAGAAGCGAGAGCGAGCAGACTCCGCAGCTGCGTCGAGGCGGTCCCGGGGCGAGCGAACGAACGAGGCTCGGTCCCCGATCGGAGCTCGCCGGAAGCTCGATTGTTAATTCCGCAGGTATTGAAGGAGAGCGCTCGAAACTCTCGGGGTAATTGTTCGGACGAATTAAACTCACGCGGGCAGCGGAGGTTTGATGGAGGACAGCGCGCGCGCTCGAGAGCCGAAGTTGAGTAATCAACCGCGAGCGAGTTCGTTGGTTGAACACGATGAACTCGCGAGCGCTGAGCTACGAAGTCGATGCGACGATAAATGGTAGATGATGTTGGAACGGTAGGCCGAGCGTTGATTTGGAGTCTAAATAATGCGCGACCTGCTGGCGAACGTTTTGGAAGAGGTTGTGAGTCCAGCAGAGGCTGTACCCGATTGCCCGTTATCAGTCGAATCGAATGGACCGAATCGGCATCGTGATGCAGGATCCGACGATTATCCAACGACTCGCTCGCTGTCCCTGTCGTCGACGTTCCCGTTCGACTCGTTGGATTTTGGATCAAACAAATTTTGCGAAGCCATCGGAAGACCCGAACCCGACAGAGAGCCTTACGACTCGATCGCTGTTTCCGCCTCCGACGTTCCCGTTGCCTTCGAAGACATGAACAACGATCGGGAATGTTTTGATGCAATGAATCGCAACGACCGGCTGCGTGTGTACAAAATAAGTCGTCCCGACACAATGACTTCTCCGAGGGAGGAGTGATACATCCAAGAAGAGCACAAAAACCCGGGGAAAAGTAGTGTCACACATTCTCGGCGACTTCCTATTCCCCGCGACCGGTGTGCGAAGGCGAAGAGTGCGGACCGCTCGACCGAAATGTTCACGCTGCGAAGGTTTGTCCCGAGCATAATGGGGGTTAGGGGCGCGAGAGGAGCAGCAACGAGGAGTTTCACACGGGCGATTCTCGGGACTGGCCGCAGGCAGGTTTGGCGACACTTCCGCCAGGCGTCGCCACGGTCCGGCGCCCGAAGGTTTTCTCCCCGGGGCAACCAGGAGGCGTGCGCACCGATGAGTTTTCGCTGCGTGCACTGCGTACCGGTAGCAGAAACGACAGAAGAACGCGAGTCCACCGCGCGGGGAACCCCCATACGACACATCCCTGGGTTGTGTGTAAGTGCAAGCATGTCTGCGCGAGTTTGTATGAGTGTGACGTCTTTTTATTCCAACAGCTGCGCCTCCAGTAGTACATAATGAAAAGCTATAAAGAAGTTGGACCACATAGGGTATGCGCGTGCTGTGACGCGCCTACCGAGGATGCACAACGACGTAAACAGTCTCATCCACACACACACACACACATAGACACACAAGTACACAGGACTCTGGCAGGATAAATCGGTAAAGCAAGATTAATGGAGTACTTACCGAGGAGCCCAGCGCGCGGCACGTTTCCCCTCCTCGAGGAGGGAGACGACGTCAAGTTCAATGGTGAGCAGCCCCACGTTACAGCGACTGCGCCGAGACGTCGCAGGATTAGCATCTCCAGAAACGTGGAAAAGAACATTCTATAATACGCGTTTTTTTACGCGTCCACGAGCCGACGGGCCATTTTTAGTATTTTCGGCCGAGCGAGCAGCGGGCATTCCCAGTTGGATGTCCCGGGAGCGACAGGTACGAGTGGAAATTACGAGCCTCGATGTTGCCTGCGTCTCAATCGAACTGACTGGAAGCTCGTGGGAAACATCGTGTTTCGCTTGGAAAACAGGACAATGTCACACGTGCTATCGACATCAACGTGACGATGTTTGGGCA
The DNA here is from genome assembly GCA_964034905.1 of Itoplectis maculator. NCBI lineage: Eukaryota > Metazoa > Arthropoda > Insecta > Hymenoptera > Ichneumonidae > Itoplectis > Itoplectis maculator. The sequence goes on from OZ035853.1 coordinate 8,359,722, forward strand.
TTGTTTTCGTTTGCTTTTTTTTAGACACGACTGAATGTCGCACTGATTGTCGTACGACATAGTTGTAAGATAGAGTATTATTATTTTTCCGGGAAGTGGATCTAATTTCGAGATTACACGAGGCGAACAAGCTGAAGTTCACCCGATCGAGGGTGATTATAAGTTCGAATTCGTGGAAGGCAAAGTTGTCGCGTGAAGTCGACTCGCGGGGCCATAAATATACAACTTCACCTGCGTATAACGCGAGGCGCACATTGAATATACCGTCGTCCTGTGGCCGTGCGCGCGCGCGCGTCGACGGTGTAACTCTATCAGTTTATTTGTAAGCGTATATAAAATGTCTCGGAGCTGTCTCGTAAAAAATAATCCGCTCTAACAAACTGGTATACGCCTCGCGACTCCACAAAGACGCCTTCGAGAGATCGTTAGGGCGTAATTTATCTGTACACTAGTTAGCCTCCTCGCTTTTCTTCCTGGATATATATTCCTCGACGCCTTTTACTCCGGGGCTCCTCTCTCCAATAAGAAGGGCGACCAACATTCTGCCGTCTGCCGCGCCCTACTCTTGTGTACGCCCGCGGTATATAAGTATATATATATGTGTCTGTAGGTATATGCGCACCCTCAAATTATTATTTATAGTTGGGCCGATATTTACGAGCCTGGCCGACACCACGAATTTAAACGACGCCACTCGTATAAACCAATTTCTCACAACTCGCTGCGCGGGCCTCGAGTAGGAACGTCGCGCGCAATTTCCGCTGCCACTCGTGATTTTCGATTTTCTTTTTTTTCAACGAGTTATTTTTTTTACGTTTTCTTTTCTTCGTTTTGGCGCTGCTAACGATTCTCTTGCGGAAATACATGCAAATATAATTGACGCACATCGCGCATGAATATCGCTGTAGAATGCATATAATATCGCTATATTATGCAGGTCATATAATATTTTCCAATATACACCTCGAAGAAACACATATTTTATTCACGCACCCAAAATATTTGATTCCCAACCGCGAATATCCGCTGGGTCTCGTTAATCCACCCGGCGCACTGATTTGCCATTACATTATTTCGGTATTCGAATTAACGCGACGGCGCGCTATTTCGCCGCAAATTAAATCGCGGGGGGAAACCGTGAGAGTCGCGCGAGACCGAAAAATACGGCCGAGAGGCGCAGAAGGACTCGCGGCGGGATAATGAAGGAAAAAAAGAAACGAGAATTTCAGCCCGGAGGTTGAACGTGCAGTTGGAGTGTCGCGGGGCTTTGGAACAGCGACGGCGAGCCGTGCGAACAAAGGAGCAAGAAAGCCGCGACGCGTGCGAGACGCGGACGCCGCGCTGCCGTGGACGTCGCTGCCGCCGTCGCTGCTGCCGCCGTCGCTGCTGGCTGGTCGGAAACCGTGCAGTCCCCGACCGACCCATTTATTGTGTAATTTAGCTTCTCGCTAACATTCTTGTCCTCTCCGGCGACTGTCTGATATACGACCACCCGAATATCTACCTGCTGCTGCTGCTCGGCCGGTGCTTCTGGTTGGTGCCCGGTGGTTCCGACCGTCTTGCCGCTCAAACAGCGGCGGCAGCCAACCTTCCCCCGTGTATACATCGTGTCGGCATGCGACAGCGCGTACATCGCTATACACAACGCAGCGACGTGTAGATTGCCGTATCGATCTCGTTAGTCGCGGCGATTCTCCGACCATCGACACCCCGCGCCCGCATTTCTCTCGCACACGCCACATGCATCTGCGCCACTCGCGCGCTTTAAGCAGCTTTTGTCCGCCAGATGGATTACAAATAGTACACAGCCCCCATTGAAATCTCGGATTATACCTTCCGACTGTTCGGCGCGCGCGCGCGCTCGTCGCGGGAAGCAGCTCGTACGATGAACTCACGCGACGCGGATCAATCGGTCGATGCACTTGGCGCAACGTTTGGCGATACAATTAAAAATTAATCGGTCGTCGACGACGAGACGAACGCGACTGTCGAGGCCGCTGTTTAAAAATGTTCGGGAGTCTTGCGGATCGAGACGTTTGACGTTTTTCGACGTCGTTCGGAAAAGCAGTGAATTTAATACTGAAGTATCACGTGTAGTAACAACAGTAAATAGAGTGGAAATTCCCAAAAAAAAAAAAAATTGCAAATTCACAAATTTTATTGCGTTTGTAAACCACTTGTCAATAAATAGTTATTTACAGCCGTTTCATTCCTTTGGTAAGTTCATCTATACTTTCAAATCCCTTTTTTTTCACTTTTTCTCTTTCCTGAATGAAAATTGCGATTAAAAATGCCGACGATTATCTCTAAATAATGGCGAAAATTCTATAACCAGCACTTCAAATCTGCTGCGGTAATTGCACCGGGAAAGCAGACGACGAATGATTGACCTTTCGAGTCACCTTTTTTCTTCTCAAACACCGAAAACTCGTTTATCGCGCTTTCCACGAGGTGACTGACACACTCGGAAAACTCGGGAAACCCGACTTGTCCGCTGAATAATTTCCAAAAAAGTGTCTCGCCATCGCACGAATGTTAATTAGCGCTCCCCGTTGATTCGGCCTCGCTTAAGGTCGCGGGGTTTCAGCTGCGTTGGCCGATTCTAAAAATACGCGAATGCCGCCCACTTGCCGCGCTGAAATAGATTCTCCAACGATCCCGCGCGCGCGTTACTGCTATTTGCGGTTGGATTATCGTGCGGCTAGCGCCGCCGCCGCTGCCTCCGCGCGGCGCGCGATTGATCCGAGCGGCGCGCTCGCGTGGAGAGTTCACGCTCGCTCTCGTCTGCACAATATCTATGAATAGGTGTTCAAAACCCGACGATACGTAGCCGCGGTTGAGCTCCCTCTCTCTCTCTCTCTCTCTCTCTCTCTCTCTCTCTCTCTCTCGGCGTTACACACAATACGGTATTTGCATTGGCTACGCGAGTACAGCAGCATCGCGCTCGCCCATAGAGCGAGAGAGCGAGAGAGAAAGAGCGAAAACGCGAAGCAGCCACTCGACGAGAAAGAAGGGCGAAATTCTTTCACTGTTAATTGGCACTCCTGGTCGACATAGCCGAACGGCGCGGAAGAGACTACACGGCGGCACGCGAAATCCACTACAGATGGTATTGATTTTGCCGCGGCTCTGAGCTTTATTTAGTAATCCATAGGACAATCGTGCCAATTATGCTATCCAATTTATCGAGCTTGCAGTTAACAGTTCGTTCGAACCATTTGCGGCCACGCCGCGTGCGCGTATCGCTCCCCGTAATTACGGCACGGGTACGTTTTCCGGCTGATTTTCCGGCGTTTTTGCGCGCGACGACTCGTCGAATTAGCGATATTATCAGTGCGGCAACCGACTTCACGTCGGGGGACAGAGAACCATTGCGGAAGATCAGGAATAGAGGTCCCACGGCTTGTCCTTCATTTTTTTTTTTTTCTACTTACAATTAGCTATATAGTGGCGGGAAAATCAATTATCGTTTTCCGTGAAACGAGTCGCGACAAAAAAAAACCTCGGTACTTACAGGCTCGTCCCTCGATGTCGGACATTTATCAGCGGGGAAATGTGTGACAAAACATTAGTACGGTTAATTAAACAAACGTCGCGTGGGCTCCCCCCCTCGTTCTCTACCCTCGACCTGGGGTAACCGCGTCAAGCGGTTTTTATAGATACTGAATACTCGTGGATTTTTTTGCCCCGCTCGCCTCGCACGTAATTACGTCGCTTTTCATCCAAGTCAAGGAGCACCCGGCGGTTGGTGTATGTGGGCCGGGGGGGGGGGGGGGGGGGAGGGGGAGCGAACGGGATGCCTCGCCGCATGAAATACTCGGGCCGTCTTCGCGAGCTGCAGGGAGTCGTGCGAAGAAGTCGACGAGGAAGAAGAAGACGGAGCAGCAGGCGACGAGGAAAAAGACGTATGGAAGAAAAACGAAACGAGAAGGAATGAAGAGTCATAAGAAGTTGCGGAGAGTCTTTCGACGACGACGACGACAACGACGCAGCGAGGCGAAGGAGGACGTACGGTGTAACACGTGTCCCACGTTTCCGACACATGGATCCGAAATATCGTCTAGCCCGGCGGATCGCAGGCTCGGCACGTGTGAGCCGCCCTCTCTTCCCCCCTCCGCCACTGCCATCCGTTCCCTCTCGCCTCGTCGACACCATGAGCGTCGCGGGCACGAAGGAGAAAAGAGTGCTTCGAATTAGTGCGGGCGTGGTACTAATGGGGTCGTTTGTTAATATGAACTAATTTCATCGCGAGTCTCCCTCGCGCTATGCTGGTTTATGGATATAAATACAGGAGGGGGAGGGCGATATGGATGCAAAGCCCACGGAGCTAATAAATTGTACTTATGGATCTTTAAATACACACATTTCGTGGGGACTGCTATTAATACCGGAGTCAGCGAGGGAAATGAATGGTCGGGTTTTGTAAACTCGACCTTTGATCGATGCGACCGCGGTGGGCGGGCGAAATCCTCTTTGTTTATATTCGAATGCAACAGTAGATGTGGTTTTTTTCACGGTGATCCACGTGATAAGGAAGTCGAAATTATTACATAGCTAACGGGGCTCGTGGACACTCGCGAGAGTCCTGCGCGACCCACGAGTGTAGTTTCACTCACACACTATAATAAAAAAAAATTGCATTGCAATCGCGCTTTACGTATTTTTCCAATTAAAAATTGGAAGTACAAACGGTTCCAGCGTTCGACGATCCACGTGAAACTGCCTCGAGGGCTTTTTTCTCGAACATTTACGAATCTCCAAATGGTTTCTAATTACCCGGCGGAGACAACCGACGAAGTACGTACGAGTCGGATACGCTATTTATCCGCGGCAGAGTAGAACTAATCGGTTGTACCGATACAAGGAGGACCCGAACGAGTGGGAGACGGTGAACCAACTTGTATTTTCTATGGCGTCGGCGTTGGGGGCCCCTCGCGTGTCTTCACGTAGGCCGATCATCTCGCGCCGGTCGTGTGTGCATCGCGTTTCGTGTACACGGAGCGTGGATTTCACTCGTGTCGGCCGAGCCGCAAGCTGTGCGTACCCCTTGCCACGATTTGAAGCGTCATCGCGACGCGGCGAGCTCAAGGGGTTCCCCCGCCCCCCCCCCCTCCCCCCTCCCCCCGCGTGATTACCTGCGTTAATAATTAAGCGACTTAGGCTCGAGCCTCGCGGTGACTCGACGAACCGCAGCCAGCGCGAGGCAACCCGAGGAATCATTCTCGATTAAATAATCCGCAAAAAAAAATCATCATCTCCGATTTACGCACCGCATCGTCGATGGTTATCTCGAAATATCGGACCACGAGTCCAAAGCCCTGGCAATTAGAACACCGTGCGTTGATCCTAGCCACGCGCGGCCATTAAGGCAAAAATAGCTTCGTGATAAAATCAATCAATGAAATCAACAAAGGCGCGAATACTGATAGCTGCTGGGACCGTTTCGGCTGAATATAGTCAGGAAACTTGCGTTTGTCAGTGCAAAGCTCAAGACCATAACTGCGATCTCGTGAAAATATTGCACAAAATCACGAGATTTTGTGGATCCCTCTTTTAAAAAGCTAATGAGTAACGGAAAGCGTTGTTAGGAAACTATTCGAGCTATGATTGGCTGGGACTCTTAGACCGAGTCCAGGTTCATTTGTCCTTGATAACTTTGACAGTTCTGTCAAATATCATATTTTTTTTTAATCCACTAAAAAAAGGTTGATGGCGTGTTTTCAGGGGTAGAATATGCGACTTGAGAACGATGGTATAGGTTAAAAATCATGGCACTTGGCGCAAGCATAAAGCCAGGCGGAAGAAGAAGAAGAAGACAAAGGTTAAAAGTCGATATTTTGAAAAAATAAATTTCGTGACCCCGATTTGGGCGGTTTTCGGCCCGGCGGCCAGATCTACGATTTCTGACAAGCAAAACAACAAATTTCTTTTTTTTTGTTCAAAAGTAACTGAACAAGGGTTTTTTAGTTGCGATTTACCCTTTTAAAGCTTTACTAGCAACAACGCGCTCGCTTCGCTCGCGCTTCTGTTATGTTCACGCCGCATGACTCACTACGACGTGTTCATTCACAGATTTCGCGAACACCAGGATACCAATTTTGTTCACAGTATTTCGCGAGCAACAAGATACAGCCATTCGAAACGCGCGCGCGCGTGACACTGCGGCGGCCATGTCGATATATCGAAGCTGCCGCCGTCCAATAGGAACGCTCGAAAGGCGGCTTCAGAATTGCGACTTTCGATTGCCATGTCTTTTTTAGAGAGGATACCATCGTTCTTAAGTCGCATATTCTACCCCTGAAAACACTGGTTACAACCCTTTTTTAGTTGATTTTGAAAAAAAAATTTTTGGCCTAACAGTTTGTCAGAAAACGTAGATCTGGCCGCTGGGCCGAAAACCGCTCAAATCGGGGTCACGAAATTTATTTTTTATAAATATCGACTTTTAACCTATACCATCGTTCTCAAGTCGCATATTCTTCCCCTGAAAACACTGGTTACAACCCTTTTTTAGTTGATTTTGAAAAAATAAATTTTTGGCCGAACAGTTTGTCAAAAATCGTAGATCTGGCCGCCGGGCCGAAAACCGCCCAAATCGGGGTCGCGACATTTATTTTTTATAAATATCGACTTTTAACCAATACCATCGTTCTCAAGTCGCATTTCTACCCCTGAAAACACCGGTTACAACCCTTTTTTAGTTGATTTTGAAAAAAAAAAAAATTTTGGCCGAACAGTTTGTCAGAAATCGTAGATCTGACCGTCGGGCCGAAAACCGCCCAAATCGGGGTCACGAAATTTATTTTTTCGAAATATCGACTTTTAACCTATACCATCGTTCTCAAGTCGCATATTCTACCCCTGAAAACACTGGTTACAACCCTTTTTTAGTTGATTTTGAAAAAAAAAATCTTTGGCCGAACAGTTTGTCAAAAATCGTAGATCTGGCCGCCGGGCCGAAAACCGCTCAAATCGGGGTCACGAAATTTATTTTTTCAAAATATCGACTTTTAACCTACAAAAAACAACGCGCTCGCTTCGCTCGCGCTTCTGTTATGTTCACGCCGCATGACTCACTACGACGTGTTCATTCACAGATTTGGCGAACACCAGGATACCAATTTCGTCCACAGTATTTCGCGAGCAACAAGATACAGCCATTCGAAACGCGCGCGCGCGTGACACTGCGGCGGCCATGTCGATATATCGAAGCTGCCGCCGTCCAATAGGAACGCTCGAAAGGCGGCTTCAGAATTGCGACTTTCGATTGCCATGTCTTTTTTAAGAGAGGATAAGAGCGCAGCAGCGCAAAAGTATCTCGGGCACGCGCGCCAGCGCGTGTGATTAGCCTAGTAATATTTATTTTTCAATACAAAACCAATAACACCGCCCTAATAGTACTTTGTGATACAAGGGCGAGAAAGCGGCCGTTACGCGCGGAGGTTAGGAAGCGACGCACTCGCCAAATCGAGTGCTACAACGACACGAGGCGAAGCCGAGTGTTGTTTGTAGCACGAGAGGCGGCGAGTGCACTGCTCACAACGCATGAATGCGCGCATGGACGCGTGCATGAGTTACAAAAAAATAATTCTTTATCCCAAAACTCTTTGTGCCTATCGTGCAGACGTATCCACAAACAATTGTCAAGGTCCAACCACCGAACATCAGTCGAGCTAAAATTTCCCCACGCAAATTTCGGCCCCAAAAAAAGGGGTGAAAAAGCAACGAAAATACCTAATAGCCTCCGCGATTGAATTCCACGCAGCGACAAAACGCGACTCTCCCCGCAGCACCATAAAGAAACGCGATTATTGCCTCGCGTGTATCACACACGTTTTATCGCGACCGCCCGTTATGTGTCTCCATGCTCCGCGTGCTTTTATTTTCATCGATGAAGTACACACGTGACACGCGCGCTTGCGCTTGCTGCTTTCGCCTCGTCGACGAGCACGATTTTCCGAGCGGCATTCCGCAAACTGATTGATTACCACGTCAACGTGCCGTTTGACGCGTCATACGCCTCGGCAACGCGCAGTATGCGACCTGTTTGTGTGTGCGTGTTTCTGCGTATCTGTGTGTTGTGCCGCGGTCGCACATCACGGGAGCTCTCGAACCGGCAGCGCACGTCATCCGCGCACCGCACACCAAGTGCTCCGGTTGCTCAGTTAAACTTCAACTTCAACCATATCCCTTGCACAGGCGAAGCACTCTGGCTCCATCTCTCCCTCTCTCTCACTCTTCCTGTCTTCCTCTCTCAATTTATCTCACTCTCTCTTCCTGTCTGTATCTGCGCCGAGAGGCTCTGAGGTCGCGAGCTGAAACTCAAAGTTCTGTGCACGCGTGATGTTCACTCGCGATACCATTATAACCGTCAGCCGTGTCTATTATGGCCGAGACCTGTAAGCCTCGCGGAAAATTAGAAAAAAAAAGTGCGCAAACCTTTGTGCTCGCGATACCGACGAGCACACACAGGCCCACACAAATATACACACACATATACATCGAATGCTCTCTCGGCATTCTTTCAGATATTTCTTTCGCCCCGCGCATGCGCGCGCCCACGTCAGCGGGCTCAAGTGCCGTCCGCGCGCAACGAGCAGCAAACCGCGCGCGGCGTGTGACATTCTTTGATGTACAACTTTGCCTCCCGTAATGAACTTCTTTCTCGCGGGCTCGCGGAGTGCGAAGTCGGATGACGGGCGAGAGAGAACGAGAAACGAAGAGCCGAAGAAGAAAGAGAGAGAGAAGCCAAACGAACGAAGGTGGACTGAAACGAGGAATAAGAACCGCGGCGGCCGAGTCACGAGGAGAAAAAGAGACGAACGATGATCCGTGAGTGGCGGGTGGCTTTGCGCCATTTGGGAATTCTCCGTGGCGGACTCTCGCAGTCTCGACTCTTCGCGGCACAAACGGCGGAATAAGAGAATGAGAGGAAAAAGGAGAGGAGGAGGAAAAAAAAGAAGAATGAAAAAAGAGGGATTGCAAAGGGGTGGCGAGGGGAGGTGAAGGCGGCGAGGAAGGCGAAGTGCTGAGGCTGGCCGTGCGTCCCCGCGGTCAAAGATTGCAGCTTTCCTGAACTAATTGGAGACTCAATGGGGCCTTCGGAGGCAGCGGAGTCGGTGCCCTCTTATGTGCCGCGCGCGCGGCCGGCGAGCGAGACGCTCGGGCTCCTTCGGGCTCCTCGCACCCGAGAAAGAGATGCGCGCGCCGGCGGACCCTTCGAAGAATGTCGCTTATAGGACTCCAAAGAGATAGAGAGAGAGAGCGAGCGAGGTCCCCGCGGTTCGCCCGGTATATCCCTCGCCTCGTCCGCGCGCGCTCCGAGCTCTTTCCGATTTGTTACACGCGAGCGTCTCTGCAAAGATGGAAATAACGTGACGCGTCGGGGTCGTCCCGGCGTCGTGTCCTCTCGCACCGAGAGCCGCCGGAGCGTTCGGCCCTCGGTATACCTGACGCGGTCGACGACGACGCGGCGGCTTCAGCGAGAACGTGCCCCGCGCATATAGGTTCGTCGAAGGGTAACGAATCTCATCGACGGCCGGAAAAATATACTGTACCGTTCCATTGTACTTAGCTCGCATAATAGCCGCGGTTCGGGGAAATTCGGACGCACGCGCGGTAGGTCCTTTGACGACAATCGCGGTTTTTGCGGCCGCGCCTTGTGAAGTCCGGGCTCCCTGGAGAAATTGAAAATGTTGGGGGGAGAGGGGTCCTTTATCAAAGTTTGTCGTTGTGTCGTTTTTATTGAGGAATTTATGTTGAAGAGCGTAGCGAGAACGTGCGTTTCTTCAGGGAAACATATTTTTTTTTTTGGGATAAACTTCCGATCGCGCGTAGTGGCATTAAACGATGTTTTTTATTATTTTTATACCGAAAATTGCATTTGCGCCGATTTTCATTATCATATTCGTGATCAGCAGGTCAAAATACGTTAGTATACCAAATTTTAGATCGATCGGTGGTATGCGCTTTTCGGAAGTACACCCGAAAAAACTATTCTTGATTGAGAAAAGAAAGGATTCGAAAACGATACTAAGAACCCTAACGTGTAAGATCCCGAGACAGTTTTTCTCTTCTTTTCACGGCAAAAAAGACGTACTACATGGGACGTTGCGGCCGAGTCGTAAAAGCCAACACGCAACGGATTCGCCGTCGCAATTTATTCAAATAAAAACGAGTCACGGTAGCGAGAATATTTGTCGATGGAAAAAGTAGCCGATTCCGCGCGGAGCTTCTCTTTATTACGTGCAATTCCCATTTCTCGTCTACCGGTGGCGGCGAAGTAAAACAGTGCGCGCGCGGGCGACCGGCTAGTAGCGCAACCGGAGATATATATTTCTCGAAGCGCTATAAACACGTTGCCGTGGATACAGTTATAGCGGCGCGCGGCTCGGTTGACCACAGATTTATTTTCTCTCCCACCGGTATTGTAACGGTGCGGCGGCCGCCGCACACACCGGGAGGCACCCCCCGAATTTCTTAATAAGGTGCACGGGCTTTGTTTGCACTTCTCGACTGGGTCAATATTGCAGCTAGACCCGTGGCGCTACTACGTCCAATACAAACACGAGTCGGATGGGCCGGATCGAAATACATGTACGCTATACTTGGGAAAGTACACTCGCACACCACGTGCACATGTATATATAGATATACCTGACTATATATATATAAAAACCAATACAGTTATTGGAAAGGGCTTTGAGAACGCACTCAATCCCACTCTGTCAATACAAACCAAAAAGTCGCTCGAGCAACAGTGATTAACTATTGACATATAGATGCGAATAAAAATAGTGTAGCGGTTCGAACCGATTTTTTTTTTCTTTTTTTTTTGAGGACATTGCACCGCGAAAAATCCAATGGTCTGAGCCGATTTGTTTTGGTTTTTCGAACAGCTCTGACCCGTTTTGGTGTTAATAGCAACTTTTTGCGGCACTAAAATCACGCGAGATTTAAATTTAGTTGCGTTGAAAATTTCTTTTTATCGTAGCACTGGATCATTGTGGCACATTGAGAGAAAACGTGGTAATAGTTCAGACAACTCTGGATCTATAACTGCGAGTTGTTAGTGGAGTTATGATCGTTACGCCAACTTGCCTATAGTTACAGCAACTAATTTAATATTTGGCTTAAAATAAAGTCGTAAGTTAGGTTAATTGTGAGCGTATAACGAGTAAAAGTAACTTTTCGAAAAAATGCCGACATTCTATTTAACTTTAAATTTATAACTGGTGATACCTTTTTTTGGTCCGTCGGTGCACGATTGAAATCTTTAAATGTTAAATTTAGTCGATGTGTTTTTTCCGCGCAATAGACGATAAATTGCCAGCACGAACATTTTCACAGTCTCGTGCTTTCCTATATGATTGAAAATAATTTCGCGTCGCTTCGGGGCAAGAAGAGATCTCGGGCAATCATATTTGAGGGCCGCCTCAATGGAGTAAAGACCATTAAGTGCTGGGTTAATTGAGGCACTCGATTGCCCGGGTTCGCTCTTTATGCGAAAAGTGCGGTTAACGATTTCCAATCGTACTCGAAGGCCGCGAGAAGAACTATATTTTTGGTGGAGCGCAATTTCACTGATTTGCAGTAAAAACAAAATGCTTAAAAAAATAACATCGTAAATAAACGGCCCTTCATAAGAGTCGGTGGGTCACGATGTTATTTTACGGAATTTCTGGGAGATGCAATGCATTCATTGGCACTGGACGAAAGCAACGGTTGATTTTTTTTATAAAATCAAACCGTAGATTCATATTAAAATGGAACATCCAACAAAAATTATCAAAACTGAAAACGGTATGTTATGAAAAATAAAAACGGTAGAAAAAATTGTGTGAAAAAGGTGAAAAATGATTAAAAACCGTTTTTCTTCGTTTCGCCGACAAATTTTTATTTTATGTCCCGCACATGTGCGGATGAACGAGCGGTGTTCATACGGCGATGCGTTTAATCTTCCGACTTTCAAAGTTCATCGGCGGCGTCTTCGGCGATAACGGTTAGCACCGAGTGTTGCCAGCGTTTAATGAACAACAGACCGCCTACAACCACTCGAGATATCTGGCGCAGCCGGCCCAGCAGCGCCACTTGTGGAGCGCGGCGCGCGGCACCCACATTAAAGCGCCGATAAGTGCTCCTGTTACACTGTAACACTAACCCCCAACGCGCGCCATAATACCCCTGTAGTATATTTTACTATATAGATACGTCGGCCCGACCGTCGGTATCCCGATGCTATCGAAGCGCCGGGTGAACTCCTATGAATTCAGATGCAATCTGGTGGCCTCGGAAATTGATGACTAAAGTTGAGACATCTTTTAATTAGGGATAACTGTTCCATGCCTCGTCGGGCGATTTAATCAGTTGTTAAATTTTCGTGCTACTGGCCCCGCCGATGTGCGACGTCAGATCGTCTTCCGGATAAATTTGGGTAACAAAATAAAAAAATTAAAAAATTTTAAATGAGAGGAAAAGGAAAACTCAAAGTCACGGAATCACCAGCTGCGTAAGATCGAAGCCATTCGTCGAAACGGACGGGGTTAACCCAATTAAGATTAACCCGTCGGGCTTAAACCATGCCTCACGAAAGCTTTTCGTCATGATTAATAATTACAGGGTTAAGCTGTCTGCCGAAAGCTTTGATCGACTCCAGTGACTTTCGGATGAATTATTCTCGATTTTTCATCGTCAAACACTTTTGCTAGGTCGACGGCAAAATTGATCTATTTTATTCATTTCTTTTCTCGAAATTCGTTTTTTATAACATTTTATATGATTTATTTTATTTTATCATTAGCGCCAATGATTTGTTATATCATTCGAATACAAGTCAACAAATTGTCGAAAAATAATTGCGTCTATCTCCACTTCTTCGAATTAATTAAAAAGAACGGTTACCTCAAATTTTCATTACATTTCCCAAACAAAATAAAAAAACATTTCTCATATTCCGACACACGAGGTCGAGTGCAGCGGTGCGAAATCGCGCGGAATGTTACACGAACCAAGACGAATATTGCAGCGCGCGGGCGCGCGTGGATTTGTGCGCAGGGGCTGAGAGGTCAAACTCGTTAATTTTTTTCCTCTGTTGCCCTCGGCTCTCGCAATCGATGTCGTTAGCGAGTAGTACATATCGGTATTTTTATCGGGGCTTTCCACTCGAGATATGCCATATACCGATTACATATGTAGAGTGAACACATACATATATGTACATGTATTTATATATGTACACTTGTAGGCGACATTCAAATGGAATGGCTTAACGAGGTCATGAGGCACTCTTCGGGACACTCGCGAAAGAGCAAAGCTTGTTTCCTGCTTCTTCGACTCGATGAATAAAGTGCATCGCGCCGCGCTCGTCGTTTTCTCTCTGTCTTTCGTCGCTTCTCCTTTCTGCTCTTTTCCTTCGGGCCATCGCTCTCTCTGCGCACCCCTTCTCGTTCTCTCGCTCCTTCTCCTCTCCCCCTCCTTCACCTCCCGACGCTCGCTTCCTCGCTCCTTCACTCGCACACCCTCTTCTTCCCTTACTCACTACTTCTCACTCTCCCTCGCTACCTCTCTCTCTCACTCTCTCTCTCGCTATCCCAACGAGTATCCGTTGTACCCCTGGCATCATCTCCCTTGAGTTTGCCTCCACCAACAGAGGTTGAGTGTTTGTTGAGACTTGTGTACCCAAGCTCACGTACACCAGGGAGGCTTACTCAACCCCAGAAGAGAGGTCCTACCGCTTCTCTCGTGCCGCCGATATACCAATGCGCACGCGCTCAAGGAAAAGCAAATTAACGGAGACCAGGTAAAGGCGCCTACCGTGTATACATGTATATTTATACCGTAGTCTGCTGCCTCCCTCCAACGGCAGCCAACGGCAGCAGCCGACTTGCTCGGCTTCCGTCTCGGCATAATGCGTCTGCCGTATACACACGTTCACCCTAAAAAAAATCCCGCTCAGTGAGTGCTCGGGCTGGTACCCAATCACATTTAAGCATTAGCCTTTATACTCTCCGAGTATTCGGGGAACGTCGCGAAGGAGACTCCAATCGGGGACGACGAGCACCCATCCTTTCCTCCCCGACTTTGATGCCCCCCGAGAGACGCCTGTTTGCCTTGCTGTATTTGATTAATATCATCGTTATTAATAATTTCACCCGTGAAACCCGGTTGGGAAATATTTATCAAAACACTGCGGGAATATGTGAGTATAGGATGAATTAACGATGAGGTCGTATTAGAAGTCGTTTGCATTGTCGAGTTGTGATATTTAACGCCACTCACCGCGGATTTGAGAGACACTAGGAGGTTTTCGGAGACAGGAGTCAATATTTCATACATGACAGAACTTTGAGGAAAATTGCATCTCGTTGGTATTGCAACTGCATTTATTCATTTACGAAGTAAATACGTTGACCTACATTTTTTATTCATTCTACATTCCAATTGTTATTTTTCTCATTTTAAAACTAATCCCACGCCACTACTTTGCTCCCAATACAATATTCAGGAATTTTCGCACAGAATTCTGAAAAATAAATAAAAATCAACGAATCCAGGGAATAAAAGTACGTTTCCAGGAACTCGTCACGCTGCACCTGTAAATGCGCAGCCTCCAGCTAACAACCCACACAAAAATGATACATTTCCGGCGCGATCGGTTTTCCCTTTTTTGTCCCTATTTTTTTCATTTCACTCCTCCGAGTTCTTCGTCCGTCAGCTCCAGACCCGGAAACGGCACTGGGAAACCCGAGTTTCCAACGTAGGCGTCGCGAGACGTCGTCACCGGTGGACTGCGGCTAATTATCTCTCGGCAAGTTTCATCCCCGAAAAATCCTCGATGATTATACGTTTCCTGACGCTCTCACGAAAGGAAGTGATTCGTCAGCGAGTCCCGACACCGCGCAGTCGTCGTGGCAGCAGCCGTGGAGCCGCCGTGCAACCCAGAGGGCGCGCTGTGTCGTGCGCCGCGCGAGAACCGGCAATTTCCAGGCAGCAGCCGCCTCCGTCTCGCCCTTTCCGGAGAAACAAGAATACTAATAGTACAGCGAGCAATGCGGCTCTTTCTGTGTTTCTAATGCGCCCGCGGTTAAAGCCGACCCGAGTGGAAATTGGCAAGATGATTTCTCGGCGGTTTTGTCTTCGGCTCTCGAGAGTCGACACGATAATAACGCGCTTCTTAATTTTCGTGGCCTGCGAGACGACGTCGTGCGGAGAGCAGCGACGCAGGCAGCAGTCACATCTGGGCGTTCGACCCGCGTCAAATCACCGCGGGGTGGACGTTCCTCTTATTCTTCCTCGGCTTCTGCGGCTTCTGCTCCTTCTGCTCCTTCTGCCTCGACTTACTCGTGTCAGCGTGGAACTCGGCTACCAGGGTGGCGCACGCCGTCCCGTGCCCCCCCCCCCCCTCCCCCGCCCCCTCGGCGAAACTCAAAAGATCTTTTCTTCCCCCTCCACTCGGCCGCGACACTATTTGTCACCTGACGAACGACGCAGCTTGATTCACTCGCGTGTGGTCTCCCATCTGGCGGAACTCTGTTCGATTCCGTCGTGGGCGGCTCCATCACATGAATAGAGTACAGTCAAATATATTTTAATACACGTCATGTAAAATATTGTACTTTTAGTTTGCGCAATTTTTTTTACTTGACCAGAAAACTCGTTGAATATCACGTCGCAGTTCCTACACATTTGACAGCTCAGTTTTCGCTTGCAAATTTCTGGTTCGTCACAACGAACGAAAAAAAATGTAGCCTCCCAACCCCGTCGGTCGAGGAACACAAGTTTAAGAGTTTTTTTCGCGCTTTTACCGTTTCCTCCCGGTGACATCGTGAAAACTCGGTGACAAATGTGCACGGAGCTTCTCCTCCTTCTTCTCGGAGCGTATCACACGTGGAGCTGCTACCAGGGTGGCGCATGCCATGCCCACTCGGCGTACCTCAAAAGCCCGAAGATCTATTTCACTCCCCTCATCCCCCCCCCCCCCCAACCCTCCCTCACCGTCTTCTGACTCGGCGCAACTATTTGTCACCTGATGACCGACGATTGCAGGCCCCGATTCACTTGTGTGACTCTGTGTGTGCGGTCTGCTCCCATCTGGCGCAACTTTATGTCCAATTCGTTCATGGGAGGCTGCGCGCGCTGCTCTCCCGCTGCTTCAGCGTGGAAAACACGCATATTGCCTGCATTTCTTTATACCGCCTTATGAACCTTCTGCGCCATTTCTTGAGCGAGGAACCCGACGAAGCCGAACGAAAAGTCATTTCTACGTTTTCATCTTACGTGTGTGTATTTATATATATATATGTGTAACATGGATACACCTTTGTTGTGGTGCAGGGGATTCTTGATACACCCCACGGGCCGGATTCGCCCATAATGCGAGATATAACTGTAGCTACTCGGTGCTGCTACCCTCTCGGGTGGCTTGTGCTCTCTGCGGTGTGTATCTCGTTTTTCGTTTCACCCCGCGTCGTCCCTTTTCACCCTCCAGCATCTTATTCCCCTGCGCCGCGAGCCCTTGCAAACCAAGACAGTCGCAATCCGGCTGCTGCTCGTCTTTTGTCTTCCGTAAGTCAGGACGAAAAAACAAAAAAGAAAAAAAAAACGAAGACGAGAAGCTCTGAGGAAGCTTCGCACAGAATGCGAAACGCCACTGGGATCTCTGAATAAATGGAGATACCGTGCGGACGGCGTGTGGGACAACGCCGGATTATAGTTTTTGCCCGAAGTACCGAAGGTTCGGCATGATACGATGTCTCTCGCGAAAGTGAATTCCCCTTTGGCGTTTCGCGTAATAAAGATTTTTTTTTGTTGATGCGTTTTGCCCTTAACAACCTAATTATCTTCATACATACAAAAGTGAACGGAGAATTAATTCTGTCTTTGTCGTCAACATTTTCGTTCGCCTGATCGAAAGGACAGAGTCTTTGTAGTTTTTCCAATTCTAAAATACTTCGATTTCGAGATATAAAGAATACTTGATAACCAGACGACGGTTTTTTATTTCTTTTTTTCTTTTCTTATCTCGAGATAAGATGTAAATGTAATTTTATCGCCGATGAGATTTTTCGCGGGACGAGAAAAAATAGGTAACTTTAAAATCGCCAGAGTGACAATTATTTTTTACGAATTTTTCTTTGGATTAGAAAAATACGGAATCACAATTCCAGCTGCAGTTGGATGTCGTCGGCAAGAAAATCATTTTGCTCACGCGACGAAAATAGATTCGGTTAAATCTGCTGAAATTATTTGCATTTCGCTCGGACATCAAAATTTCCGATAACCTAGTTCATATACCGCAGCCCGGATTTTCAGCTATTCCCGATCGCTCGCCCAAAACTCGTATGTGTTATCAGCGCACACAGAGACGAAAGTGCTGCACACAAACAGAGTCGGTGCAGATTCGCGGTGGTTCTACATCGGCGAAAGTGTATCGCGCGGATCGCGACAAATACCGAGTTATTTTTAATGCTCGTTCACTCGTTACGAGACATGATTTATTCGCGCCCGGCAGAGACGTTTTATATGACAGCAGCGGCGTCGATATCGGTCTCATCCAATTTTCGGAAACACTCGACGATCACCGCCCGGCGAATATGCTTCCCGCTTCGGGCGCGCGCGTTTTTTCGTTTGTCTCTCATTTACGGTCGCGTGTCGCGCCCAAATTTATTCATTTTCCTTCGGTCTGCGTGCCCGTCGAAACTCAGGTCGCGTCAT
Organism: Itoplectis maculator; assembly: GCA_964034905.1. Lineage (NCBI taxonomy): Eukaryota > Metazoa > Arthropoda > Insecta > Hymenoptera > Ichneumonidae > Itoplectis > Itoplectis maculator. The sequence goes on from OZ035853.1 coordinate 8,377,434, forward strand.
TTGCATATCCGACTGCGTAGGCGCCGAAATTTGTTCTCGCGTCAAATTGTCGTCAAACTCAATTGTTTTCCAGTCGATACATTATTTTCGGATAATACGCCATGAATATACATTATTACGCGTCACGCCGGCTGCTGTGTGGCTCGCAATATTCGACGGCTCACGACAGTCTGACACCCGGGAGATCAAATTTCCAGCGAGATACATGCGTTTCGATTGTTCGTCACATTCTGCGCTGCATTCGGCGGTGGCGACAGGGTTTTCGACGTTTTTGCAAAGTTCTGATTAGTAACTATTTTTTTTTTTATTCCAGCCCAAAGTACGTGGTTTGCATCGACCAGTGTGTTATTTTATTTACCAAATACTGCGCGACTGTCTCGTTGTTAATATTATTTTATTTTTTTGTTTTATTTATTTCTTTTTTATAAAAATGTTCCCACACAACGACGATATTATTATTATTATTATTATTATTATGCACCCATAATGTAGTATACATTCGTACAGCGTGGTTGCACCCAACGGGGACGATGAGGATGCGAATTATTGAAAAATATGTACCATTAATACTTTCCGATCCTCGCTAGGTTTCGAGAAGGATTTTCCATCGGGTGCGCAGAGTACAGGTTTTACTCGCTAATGGATTTGTGACGAGACAACAAAAGTCGTCTATTTCGTAAAATTTCTTTTTTATTTGCATCGACGACTAAAAGCGTCGTTCGTCATTATACGAATACTACAATTATGGTTGGAATACTCCTGAAAATAGTTTCTCTTGTCATACGTAATTTTTTTGCATCACCAAACTAACGTTGAGCGGTCAGACGGTATTACAAAGTTTGCGATTTGTCGGGGCATCAGCTGTGTGACGTGCTGACCGAGCCACTAACTTTTCATAGCGGTTTGAATACACCGGCGCATCTTGAGGTTATTTCGATTAGTCGGAGGACTGCGAGAACGAGGGAGAAACAGAATGAGAGGAAGGAAGAGACGAAGAGAGAGCGAACGAGAGAAAGAGAGATAGAGAGTGAGAGAGAAAGCAAGAGCCCTTGCATCTAAATTACGTGCCGGGGGCCCGTTTCTGCTTCGGCGCGATGCTCAACTTTCTCAACTCTCGACGGCGCGTGAATTACGCCACTCACGCTCACCACGAGACCTGCCCCCTCGGTGCTTCTGCCTTTGCGCTCCTATGCATAATACTAATTTATTTGCCACCGAGGAGATTCAATATTTTTTAACGCGGACGCCAAAACCCCCGTGAATTATTCAATACAAATAGACGCAGGGTATACTCGTCTCTCGCGCTTTCACCGCATCGTTAAACCGCGGATATTTAGCCAGTTTCATCTCAAAAGACCGAAACCGGCCACCAACTATTTCCTCCGAAATAAACGCTCTTTCCATTCTCCTCGTTTCCATTCTTCTTTTCTTTTTCAATTTTACTTTCCACATTTTCTCCCGCGCGAACGTCGCCTTTCAACGTGCTCCTTGGAAAAGCGCCGTGCGCGCAAAAATGTATCCCGCGTGTATACAATCTCGTGGACTTTAATACGCAAACCGTAGCTCGTAGAATAATCGATTTTCCGGGGTCGAACAATGGAGCGAGGTTCGAGATTAAAGTCGCATGGTCTTGGGAGTTGGGGGAGGGGAGGTGCGTTCGGCGCGTTCGGCGGCGCCGTGTCGTGCGCCAAGTGGCTCTTCATTTACCTATGGGTAATAGGCCCCGTGGGGCTTATAGGAGGTAGTAGTACCTACCTTCCTACCTACCATCCTACCTACCTACCTCGCGCTACCTACACACAGCTACCATAACACTGCGAAAGGAAAAGCGTACTGCAGCTCACGGGGACCGGTGGCGCTGGTGGTGCATGGCTTGCACTGGGCTATGCCGCGCGCTGCGCTGCAAGCCAGACGCTTCTTGCGCGCACCTCTCGTCGAGCAAATAATAGACAACTATAATGGAGTATTTGCTTAGGATCTAGCGGCCCGATTCAATCTGCCGTTTAATTCGCCTCTTCACTGTGCCACCGGTGCCTCCTTCACCGTATACCTATATATGTCTGTGTATATACATACGTAATAGTATATACGTGGGTTATATGTTTACTACATGTATTTACATAACGCACGGGATACGACCCTGTAATACCGAGGCGCGTCCTGTCGTCGCCTGTATCACACACGCCAAGAGCCCCTCATTTCTCCGTTTTTTAGTGCAACGACCGACGAGCTAACGCATCGCGTCACGTACGCGTCTTACGTCGCGCCGATAAAGTCCTCGTAACGAGAGGTCTTTCCTTCTTTACCGCGTGTGTTGCTCACAGCGCACTGCGTAGTAGAGAAGACACTTCGCGAGCTGTATCCGGTGTCTACGACGTTGGAGGAAGATTGATAAAAAAAAAATACGTCGATTGTCTTCACCCGACGACTGATTTCGCTGTCTCTCGTTTTTATGTCCTCGTCGAGGTAAACGGAAACTTTTTATCACAGCGATCTCGTGTTGCTCGCACTGTTTCGCGACATGATGTTGGTTTACTATTTTTGTCTCGATTTTTTTTTACAAACTGCTAAATTCCGCGATATTAAACAACGAACTGCCGGTTTCCCAACGACGAATCGGAGGCCGAATAAATCGGCAACAATGGTTGCTCACGAACTTTTCTATACAGGATTTAATTTGCGAATTTTTTTCAAGGAGATGAGGGGCGCCTGAAAATCATGGAAATTACATTATGCAAACATTGCAACAGCATTTATTTTCATAATTTCATCATCGAAAATAAAAATAAAAATAAAAACTGCATATCCGAGTTATTCGTTGGTGCATTTCGCAATCATTTGAAAATTAAATATTGCGGATTCATGACGCCGGGAATGAAACTTAAAACACGAGAAACCCAGCCTCATATCATATGCCTTCCACATAGTTTCGTAATTCCATTGCGGTGCTGGAGCCCGACCGAGCATTCTCAATGTGTCTGAATTTCCATAATTTCCGGAGTTTCCGCGCGCAAAAGCAAAAGCAACTGGCGTCATCGTCGTGTCTCAAGGGCTGCTTATTCGTCGACGGTTCGCGCAGCGACGCGAAGCTCGCGCAGTGCTACGTAGTACCCACTCGGTGAATGCAACTAATACACCCGTAAAATCTGGGTTGCTTCATTCTCGCTACCCCTTCGACACTCCCGTCGCTCTGTCTCTCGTCTCTCGTCCCAACAGCCCCCCCCCCCCCCCTCGTACCCCCAACCCGTTCTTTCCCCACCCCTCGACGGCAGTGCACACGTGCCACTTCGGCATGACTCGCATACTAAACGATTCTGCATTTACTCCTGGGGGATGGTTTATTCGCAGCCGGGAAAAAAATGGAATTATCGCGGATGCAAGCATACGTTGCCGTGTACATATAGACGCACCAGCGACGCAGATGGGTTGTGACCGCACAGTAGTCGAGTTTCCTCAACCAACGGCTACCGGGGTCACTTGGCACACTTCTTGCATTTCTTGAATTTTATTTTTTTTTTGCTTCATGGTCCTCTAAATGTCCATGCCCGTAATCGCACCTCGGGGCATTTCCTTGTCCCATTTTCCGTAAAAAAAAATTCCTAGCCCAGTTCGCAACTTCATTCGTACCTCAGAACAACCAACAAACGCAGCATTTCTCTCAGTCCTCTTCTGTTAGAAGTCGCGTTTTGGTAGGGTCACTCATTTCGAGTTTCACAGAAAAATTCCTCAACCCTAGAGACTTAGACAATGCACTACATGGCGGATGAAAGAAAAATAATGATATCACAGTGTCAAGTGACCACGGCCACACCCCTCCCCCTCTCAGAGGTGGGTTGCCTCGGTTTCGCGAAAAGTGTGTGTTATTGCGTGAACGTGTGTGCGCAGATGGGCAACTGGCAGTGGAAGGGGGGGGGGGGGCGCGTACGTCGTTTGAAAGGGTTGAAAATAAAATGAATCCGGGATTCGTATCACGTGCACACGGAGACCAGAATGGTGTGCGCGGGAGCTGGAAGGCGCGGTGATGGCAAAGGGATAGATGTGGATTTTACGAGGTTCGAGTGAGAACGCAGCCACAGCCAGCACCTCCACCTTCATCGCGTCCTCGCGATTCCACCCCCACCCCCAACCCCATCCTTTTCCACCCCGCAACGCCTCTGGGTTAGTACCAGGCAACGAGAGACAGTCGCGAGCCCGCAACGTATCAAAGAACGCTCTTTGCCGAGCGTTTGCTGATGCTGCGATGCCCGAAGAGCTGCTGGTGCTGCTGGTACTGCAGACACCGGAGAGAGAAAGAAAAGAGAAAGAAAGGGCGCCTCAACCCCTCCACCCTGCAACCCCTTCCCTCCCCCGCTCTGACGTCGCCCACGGCGATGTTCCATTCGCCATATCGCAGTTATTGCGCGTCACACGTTATGAAATTCGGTGCGGCTGGAAATCGAAAGGATCGCTGCTATGGATTTTTCTACCGCTTCTTCTGCTCCGATGGTGAGGGGAGCAGGGAGGGGAGGGGGGGGGGGGGAGGAGGCTACGACCCCTCTATTGCTGCTGATGTAACCGAAAATGTCGTTACTCCCGTTGCAGATACGGCTGACGTATTGCGCGCCGTGAGAATATTCGAATGGAACGACGCATGTCGGGTGAACGTACCCGGGTGAACAGACCACGTGGTACCAGACTTGAAATACTTGTTTTTTTGTCGAATATATTCGTAACTTTGGGGTATTAAATGTGCAAGGCTTGAAAAACGGTTCCTTGATCTGAAGAGTTTGCAATTTAAGAGAATTCTGTCGCTGCAGACGATTCGATCATAATGAGTTATGCAATCGTTTTAAGGTTTTTTCTTAGAAGGCAAACATCATTAAAATGTCACAAACGGTCTCTTTATGTCAAACTCGGATCTCGGAATGTAAACGGACATGTGGACATGTCGGAATAACACATCTACTTATTTTTCCGTCATTCAAAGACGGCGTGCACAAGGAAATGAGTTCGTTCTACATATATATGTAAAACAAGTCGTGAAACACATTCCTAGGTTTCCTTACTCGCTCAACTCTGATTATGACCAACTGGTTCCGTCTCCCTCACGCCCGTACCTGTTTCCCGTATTCTTAAGCCAATAACAGACGATACGTCGAGCCACCACGGAATATCGTCGGTTTATTACCGGGGGTTTGTTTGGGTAACGGGATTCATTATAGAATAATCGAAAGATGTGTCAATAACGCGTGACGCGACAATTACTTGTTCCCCGGGAGTTCTTGAAAGTCCTGCAACTGGGTCACGCGGCGACTGCGCGGAGCGTGGCGAGCAGACGCGACTGTTCTTGCGACAGGACGAACGTGACGGACAAAACAGAGTACCCACAGGTAGCAGCGCAGTAAATTCGACGGCCTTGACCGATCTCACCGTTCGCTTTGGGTCAGTAATTTCTCGTCAGCCCTTTTCTGCCACTCCCTTCGTCACTCTCTTTCTCACTTTGTCTCTCTGTCTGTATATGTCTCTCTCTCTCTCGCTCTCTCTTTCTCTCAACTCTGTCTCTTCTTTCTCCCTGTCTCCGCGTTACCTGGTACCCCGTATTGTCACCGGACGAGTGATAAATCATGAGTGAAAATTCCTTCTAGGCCGATAGTAAAAAAAATTTTGTTCACTTTTACGATCACGGTCGGATTACGGTCAGCCAGAAGCTACCGGCGGAAAGTTATATTACTTGGTATCTCGTGGCGCGCGCACCGGTGTTACCTGAAACGCACATTTTTTCGTTTAACGTTCCACATTCCAGGCCGCGGGAATATCGTCGCTCGGGCGTAAATCCCATCACCGCTCTCCGGACGTTTATGAATAATCCCTGGCGCGAGAGTGGATATCTTCATAAGCTCGGAACCAGTGCTCGACTGTATAGGTATTTTGTACACGTTTATTCTTTTAAGACTACACTGTCACCGATCGAGGGGCTTATGCTCGTCGGTGCGATCGTAAAAAAAAAATCTATGGCACGATTGTATCGACACTTCAAACGGGTTTTATTCGTTTGAATTTTATTCGTTCGCTCATTAGACGCCGATAGAAACTGCGACGTTGAACTTTGGGTTTTTGGATTCACCCTGCGCGATATCCATGGGAATAAAGACCAGGTTGATGGCTTTTGAGGGCCGAAAGTTTTGAGAGTCAAACAGGTGAATGGGAAGGAATTACATTTTTTATTTGATACACGAATTTTCATTTTTATACACGAAATGCAAGACAATCTGAACGACTGCTGTTTTGAACTTCTAGGAATTTTGCCGAAAGGCACAGTCATAATTCCGATAGCCACAGATTAGAGAGAAGAAAACCCAAGTCAAAACGTACAAAAAACGTTACGATGAACATGTCTCCGTTAACGGGGACGAAAAGCCGATCTTATGGGGGATTATCGGTGCCACGTCGGGCCCGAATACGAACGGAATGTTGGCTAAAACGTCGAAAGTGGTAGATAGTCGAAACGGATAGGCGAAGGAGGCTTGGAACGTTCGTCCAGGTATGGGACGATGCCGTACGACTTTTTATAATGGTAGGTACACGGGGGGTGACGCTCGTAGGCACTGTGGGAATCCTCCCTTCGGCACTAAAGGGCAACAATAGACCGCGGGGATTCTGACGTCTCACAAACGGAGCAGTGGGCTTGAGTGGGTCGCAAACAAAAATACAAAGAAACCCAAAAATATGTCAAACCGGTCAGCGTCCCCCGTACGCCCCTGCTTTCCGAGACGCCGCTTCTACAGGGTGTCTCGGAAATTGATAAACGACTTCTACACTCTCCGCCCCGTTGCACACACGGCCGGCCTTCTTGACATTGTCCACGGAAGCCGGCTGTGCTTTCCACTTAATTCGACGTGAATGAACTCCGCCGATGCTCGTTCCTCAGTTGATCACGCGTTGCGCATCAAGGAAAACGTTAAACTGCGAGAAAGGTGGAGATCTTGCAAAAATGTTCTCCTTTGGTCGGGAACATTCGAATTTTGCAGCAATTTCATTATTTAAATAATGATAAATAATCATTATTCTGGTTTGGACTTTATATTTTTTTATTACGATTAAAAATGCATCATTGAAATTGAAGTTTTATGATAAAAGTAGAAGGAACTTCCACTGAAGTTTTATAGTTCAAGTTTCCCAAGCGTGGTGCAATAATATATACACCGGGGCAACTATTTGCATTTTAAATTGTACGTTCAAAGACTTTTCGCGAGTTTTCAATTTGGACAATTTGGACTGCTTTGTTTCTTCTCTCTGCCTTTTTTGGACACCTTGTATATGAGCCAGAGTTAAATTGTCCCCTAACAGGGTCGAAAAAGGTAGAGAAAAGGAGAAAAAGGAACTCGACCTGGGATTTGAATGAAGGACAAGGGACAATCAATTCGGGGGATTGATCGTATCTCGGAGGCACCTTTAGATTCCGCGATAGTATGACGAGTCGTGGTAGGTGCACAAGGCCCCGCATTGTTGTTGTCGAGCGGTTTCGTTGATTATAACGGAACCAGCGTGAGACCTCGCATGCTCGTTAGACGTGGGTCCAGTTTTGCATCTCATACGAACCGACAGGAAATCTTTTCTATTTTTTTTTTACGAGTATAAGACAGTAGGTCCAGTAGACGATCTTGATTGTGGGCAACTTAGGGAAAACAGCTTGAAAAATCGTCGAAGTCAGTTGATATGTGTGACTAAAGAGGTTCTTTTAATATTCAAATTTTTATTTCAAAATTGAAAAAAGAATCACATGCTAAATAATGCGACGTGTAGAATCTTACTAAACTTTTTGCTCAAAAATTTTAATCATACAGTGACGATAATAAATTACATTAATGCGGACGGAGCAAGAAATCGTGAATTACCTTATGAAAAAATCGGTGTATTTTTTATACTTCTCTCTTCAATATTGATGCTAAATCAACTGAGGAGGCTCCATCTAGTAGCGAACGTGTGCACTGTTATTCCACTGGAGTTCCGTCTCGTGTATTGCACGGTACACGAATCGGTATCGTGCAGTCGGCACCGGCTATCGGTAAAAATGTTTCGTATTGATTCTGGATCATCCCGTCGGTAAGGGCGCTCTCCCTTTTATACCGACTATAGATCAGATCCAGTGAATGGATGCGTCAGTGCCACTGGATAGTTTCCTAAACAAAATTACTTAATTTTGTAACCAAACACGACGAAATTCTCGCTTCGGCAGAAATTCCCAATCGCCAAACATCAATCGCGATTGTTTAAGCACGAAACTGCAATTATTCCACGTCAACCGCATGTGAGTATTTGCCCAACGTGCTTTCCGTGGTTTAACGTCTAAAAAACTGCTAATACCACGTACCTCCTCCTGGTGAATGTTGTAGATTTCGGTGCGCGACCGATAAACATTCGCCTACTGAAGGTCTCGCGCGCCACAGGGTTAATTGCAGTAAATATTATACCCGTAAACATTGACGATCAATATGCATTAAATATTGACTTAAAGCTCAGGTTTATCAGAGATGCGGAATGACGCAGTCAGCGAAAAAAAAACCATCAACGATATATCGATTGTCCGGGTAGAAAATTGGCATACATCAACCGGGTCGGGTAATCCATCCGTGTGTACTTTTGGAATGAAGATATAGTGGTCTGCAAATGGGCCGGTATAATCGAGCCTTCCATGAAAATCTATGCGTCGCATATGGAGCGACTGCTGGTGTGGTGATGCTGCTGCTGCCGCTGCTGCTGCCGCTGTTGTAGATGCTGCTGCTGCTGTTGCTGCTGCTGCTACGGGGCTGTATATGAATATGAACAGCGCTGGGCAGTAACTAGGAATAGCGGGGTAGTATTCGGTGGATCAACGCCGGTTCCTATTGCGTATTACACACAGTGCACATAGCGCGAAGGGCGTCGGAGGGCGCAGGGCTGCAGGGATGCAGAGGCACGCGGAAAGCCCACCCGCGTTCTATCCATCTAAATAACGGTCTGTACCGAGGCATAAATAAGACCGGTTGGTTAATAATCTTATTTAGCTAACGGAGTAATCGCAATTTGCTTAAATCTCGCAACCCTATTCCCGCGTTGGTCTCTCTCAAAACCATGGCGTCCTCCCTCCCTCCTTCTCTCTTTCTCATTCCTGCTCTCCCCTGTTCCCTCGCTTTCTCTCTATCTCTCTTCCTCTTCATTGCCATGGCTCTGCGTTGCCCTCCCAACCGCCTCTACCGTCCCTTATTCGACCTCATGCAGCCTCGGCTACTGCCTCAGGGCGATTAATGAATTTATGGGAGCTTGTTGGGACGCTACGTTCGCTTTACCACAGGATTCGAAGCCTCCGGGCTATAAACTAGACTTGCCAACCCGTGAATCTAACCACCGGTTTGAAACTTCAGGAGTACCTACCGCTTGCTATACGTACACGTACTGGCAACTCGGCTTGAGCCGACCGTCTACGACGGTCAGAGTGATTGCTAAGTCGTGAGTCACTTGACTATGTACCGGAGAGAGCCGAGGCTCTATCGAGAGCAACAGCCAAATCTCTCTGTCTCTCTGACGGCTGACTTTTTGAACTTGGCTCATCATTGGTTTGACGCCCTTGGGTGCGTAGAACAACAGGACAGTGATGGTCAGACATCACCTCCAAGGAGTATCTATATCCAGGTGTACAAGTGAAAATAGTGGTTAATAGGAGTTATAGCTTTTATTATGATTAACATTAATAACACTTGACATTGATCAACATTAATCATCCATTCCAACATATATCTCTGTTTTTATGGTATATACAGCATTTTTCCTCTATGGGCACCCATATAAATCTACTTCATTGTGATCATCGGCCAAACAGAGCGCAAGTTTTGCAGAGTGTTAAGCTGACGTCGGCAGATTGTCTGCGATAAGACGACGAGGGTTAATCTGAAAATCGATTTGTCGCCGAAAATCCTCGAAATTTCCGTCGCTTTAACGAGTTTTCTCAACTTACACCGGGTGCCGTATCGCCCGCGACTTATCTCGTGTTATCTCATTGGCACGAGCGAACGCCTCCGAATGGCCCGACATCTTCGAGGGGGGGGGGGGGGGGGGGAGGGGGGGGGGGGGGGTGAAAAAGGGGCAACGCATCTCGCTAACCGTCAGCTTCTGCTTCATTGGCGAGAAAAAGAAGTAACCCCTCTTGTAAATCCGACGCCTTACGTTGGATCTCGCGAGGCGTAATTACTGATCGAAAGATTTCGCCGTAAATGGTAACGGACGAAAAACGCCAACTGCGGCGATATCTTCGCTGCACTGTTGCCATTTTGCGGGACGTGCGCGCGCATCACACGGCGCGCAAGGGGTGAAACTGCGCGATCCGCGATCCCGGCACCCTCTAATCTTCGGCGCCATTTCAGAGGGCTTAAAAAGTTCGAGACATTACAGCGCCGGACTTAAAGCTCGAGGAGTATATCGATAACGATTGCCCGGGACTCTCTCATTTCGCTTTTTTTTTTTTTTTTTTTTTTCGTCTTCGCGAATATATTTTTAAGCTCATAATGATCTCAGTCCCGCGGATATATGCGCGTTGAATATGTATCCCGATGCTCACAAAACTCGAACTAGACTGTGGACTGCCGCGAGGCGGCGGGCGGTACCTGTCGGAAGTTTTAATGATGTGTCGAGTTTATATTGACGCTTTTCGACAGTAGCACGGCAAATATGCCATTTCCGAGATGTCGAGACGCGTTCGAAAAATAAATGCGCAACCGTGGGAAGTTCGTACATGAATATTGCAAATTATGGGGCTTTTTCGCTACATCGTGTTTTTTCAGGACAATAATACCACGAAAAGTTAACAAATTAATGTTCCGCACAAAATAACGAAGTTTTCGAAAAATTAGTTCAAAGTATTTTTCCCAACGAATTCAACGATGATCTCTCACCATTACCGCATTTTAAAGCAACACTAATAATTCTCAAAATCTTCAAACACCTTAATTTAATTTTTTTCTTAATTTTGTATCTCGTACCAAAGCAAACATGTCCCACGCTTGTTGCCTGAAAACATTTGTCAACGCGATTAACCATATTAATTTTACGATTTCCCGCGACGACCGATTCGCCAGTGTCGAATGTCCCGCTACCACGAGGGACAACTAAACGTTTAACTACATCCCCGCAGTGTAGTTAACCAATTACAGTAACCAATGTATTGCATGTCAATAGAACAAAATCCATATGCCCCGCGTGTAATAGATTCAACGGTGTCACTACTCCCAGTGCATTTATGACTTAATATATACATATATATAATACAACTATATATCTATATCAATCTGTCACGGTCGTTGGCAACGAGAGAAGTTGGTGGTGGGGCACAAGCTGGGCAAGTGTATGAAACAGAGAGTCGGGTCTGAACTTTTAATGATTGCACGGGTTCATATACTCGCGGGCGTATTGAGCGAAGCGAATTCGAGCAATATATACAATTCGTGTTGGCTGGTGGCTGTCTGCCTGTCGGTTGCCTCGTCTGGTCGTGCTACCCGGCGATGCCGTGTGCCATATATGTATATATACACACACACATTCACACACATATTTACACACACACATGTATATATAAAACACACACAGGCGCTGCGCTGCCGCCGCTACTGCTGCCTGGTGGTGGTGATGGTGGTGGTGGTGGTGGTGATGGTGACGGTGATGGTGATGGTGGTGGTGGTGGTGGTCGTGCAGCAGTGGTAAAACGCGAAGCTCCGCGCGCGACACGAAAGGACATAAATAACCAGGAGAACGAATCCATTGGCGGAGTGTGTGCGCGCGCGCGCTCGCGTTTCGAGAGACCCCCCAGTGCCGCGCGCGCGACGAGGACGGGACAGCGACGCCCGAGAGTGCGATACGTGCCAGGATATCGATTGTGCGAAAGCAAACTGTGTCACTGTGGTTTATGCAAAGCGCCCCGTTACTGTCCAAACCCCGTGCCACCCCTCCCCCCTTCGCTCCTCGTCGACCCCCCGTACCCACCCATCGCATCCGCCTCACCTTGCCCCTTGGCCCTCTCGCAGCCACCGTGCGTCCACCCATCTCCGCTCTCTCCTGGCGCTACGTGGCTATCGTTTGGCAAGTCAACAACGCGACTGAACTTGGTGAACGCGAGCCGAGTATATACAGCCCCCCCCCCCCCCCCTGCGGGAGGGGGGCGGGGGCGTCCACCTCATAGCGCGCAAGAGCTCGCCGGATGCAATGAGAAGCTCGACCGAACGCAGAAACAACGGCGTCAGCGTGAGCATTCGGCTGCACACGGGAAATTTACGATTTTGCCGATACCCATGATTCGACGATTCGGGAAATTCTGGCCTCGTGCGGTTATGGGGGTGGCACGAAGGTTTGGAGATTTTTCGCAGAGGGATTGTTGCGTCGATGACCACGTTTCGTTTCCACGCCCCGATTGATCAATGTAACGAATTTTTTTTTTTTTTTTATGTTTGCCATTCGGAATCCACCTTGGCTCGGGAGGAACGACCCAAATGCACCGCGCCGACGTCGGAGAAATTGCCTCTTGCGAGCGCCGAGGTCACGAGGAAACTTGGCAAAAAGACGTTGCCGAGGAAAACCCATGTAGAAATCTGTCGGGGAGTCCCTGTCTCAAACTGGATCCTGGTCGGGATTGGCTCGGGTCTCCCCAAATGGGTTACCCGACTCGGAATCCGAACAGATTCCGAATTGACTTCCGGTTGCCCACTGGATGAGTTCATCATTCATCAGGGTTTGTTAGGGTTACCCTGGTAGGGCCCATAAAGGACTTCATAATGAAAAACTCTGTCGACGAGTCCCAGTCTGAGACTGGATCCTGGTCGGGATCGGCTCGGGTCTCCCCAAATCGGTTATTCGACTCCAGTTGTGCACTGGATGATGAACTCGAGTTTATCATTGATCAGAATTTGTTAGGTTTACCCGCGAGGGCCCACAAAAAGGGCTTCATATGAAGAAATCTGTCGGGGAGTCCCAGTGTGTCTGGATCCTGGAGACTGGATCATGGTCGGGATTGGCTCGGGTCTCCCCAAATGGGTTACCCGACTCAGAATCCGAATTGATTCCGAATGGACTTCCGGTTGCGCACTGGATGAGTTTATAAACAATCAGGATTCGATATGGATACCCTAAAACTGGGTCTTTATGGTTTTTGAGATGCGAAGTGTTACTCAAGTAGATTCGCAAATACAACTTGAGACTTAAAAAAAATCTGAACAGATTTTTTTTTCATTTAAATAAAAAGTTGTTGAACATTTTTTTCATTAATTAATTAACAATATTTTAGTATTATTATAATTAGAAATGAATTTTCGCATCTTATTTATTTTTGATTTTCTTCATATTTGTATACTATTGAGAAGAGATCGGAATTCTCTTCAACCATGCGCGTGTACATCATCAAGAGACTTACACAGATTTTTCAGACAAATTTAACGTCAATTTGACCCGTGACCAACAAAATGAAATCTCATGATTGGCCGGCACAGTCCAGTTCTACTTTTATATGTTCTTCCTTAGCCCTTAGACTTAAAGTTGTACCAACAACTCAAGTATAAAATTCGAATTAAAATTTTCTAAGATCTGAATGGCCGAGTGGGTAAGGCATGTGTCTACAGTCCGAAGGGTCGACGGTTCGATCCCAGCATGCGACAAAATTTTCAGCGTTTTTTTCAGGGTGTTCGTGTTTCTGTTGATAGTCTACGTTCTGATAATAAACAAAAAGTGCAAATTACCGCGGTAAAGTACAGTCGTAATATATTTTTAAATAATTTTTATGAGCTGGATTTGGACTGGATCCGGTCTGGATCCGGTCTGGATCCCAGTCGGGATCCAGTCGGAAATCCCGTTCGGAATCCAGTTTCGTAGCGTTACATCTCATGACTGGAATCTGATCGGTTGCCCGACTGGATCCCGACCACAAGATGGATAATCCAGATCGGATCCAGCCGGATCCCGCTCCAAATTTCTACCTGGGAAGTGGCAGATCGGGAGATTCGCCGGATCTCGAGAGAGGTAAATATTCCGGTAGTACGATCTCGAGTAACTGCTGGTATCTTGAGCTTTCGTCTCGTTCTCTCTCCCTCTCCCTCTCTCTCTCTCTCTCTTTCTCTCTCTCTCTCTCCTACAATCCGATCCAAGGCACCGATTCTACAGCGCCAGTATGTACCAATTTCCCTTGCACTCGATCCGTCCCAAAACGTTGCAGTATCCGAATGAGAGCAAGACGCTGCGCATCGCCAGGAACGCCGGGAATGCATACCGCGCGGGTACGTTTCCCCCTCCCCTGGCTGCCTCACCGTCATCGCATACTCCTGTGTATTTGTCGCAGCCGAGCTATTGCGCTCCTACCCCCAACCATACCCCTCCCGTCCTACCCCCTCGTTGAATAGCACTGCTACCCGTACTGCAACAAGTATAAATCTTTTTATAATACACGGATGCTATATTAAGCGCCGGGCGATGTACATCATACCGTAGAAATAACCCTGGTTCTTTTCGCGAAATACGCAGAAAATTCAGTAATGTATCGCATACTTTGGCGTAGTTTATTATTCCCGGTACGCGCACGACGCGCGCCGGCCTTAATGCGCGCGCGATTATTCTCGGTGTAATGATCAATATACGGCATTTATGTTTGAATTACAGTCGCACCTTCCGCATAAACTACCGGATTCGTCGTTACGGAAAGCTGCGGTCCATGTTGTGGGAGATTTGTACAATTTATCATTCTTTTGCATATTCTTATTTTATTTCGTTGGATAATGTAAAAATTGAAGAACATTTGTGAATTTTTTTATCGCGGAAAATAGTATTTTCCTTCTCGATTTTCGCGAAAAAACTCTACGAGAAAAACGCGAAAAACGATTTTTTTTTCTCGAATTTTTTTTCCGACAAACTTCTAAATTCCTGGATATTAAACAACGAACTGTCGGTTTCCCATCAACTAATCAGAGGTCGAATAAATCGACGACAATAGTTCCTCACGAACTTTTTAATAGTGGACATTTTTTATTTTTAGCAGTGTCTGTTTATAAGCTACGAGGGATTTGCCAATTTTCGTAATTCGTAAAATACCAATTCGATAAAGAGCGAGAGAATATTTTATTCACAGTGCACTTTTGAAAGGGTTCATAATAATTATTCGGTTCTAAAAGCCACTGGGTGCACCCAGCGCATCGGTGTACAGTAGTATCTCCAATATCGCACCCCTCAATTACTTTTTCCTCCAATTAACTCTAAGTATGCTCGGAGCTAGTACGCAGTTCCAATTTTCCCGCGTGGTCCCGCGCGCCATTGGCAAATAATCGATAGTCCATTTGAGAAAAATATGCTTCTGTGACTCGCGTCGTAAAAGTGACCAATATACGCGGCTGGAAAATAACGACCATTGTCACCTAAAAAAACACACGCTCGATAAGTGGGAAAGGTCGGCGGACAGATTATTTTATTTTATTTCCCGTCGTCCTTTTTTTCTTTCTTGTTTGCTGCACACATTAGCCGTTCGTAAATACCGGAGGCTTTTTACGACTCAGATGACACAAAAGTGATAATAAATGTTTGGAAAATTTTGCGTCCAGAGACGTCGCGCAATTTGCGCGACGAGGAAACGACGCGAGCCGCAAATAATATTTTTCCGCCACTGTCGAGACGAAGAAGCCAGTGGTCACCACTGTTATTCACGCAGTGCCGTTGCTATATTGGACGTATCAGGACATCGAGTACCGGTACTCGGGCTAATAAAAGAAAAGAGAGCAGGATGATGGACAGCCGATAGAGAATTATAGCGGGTATAGAGTAGCCGCTCGCCGTCCAAGATAAGCGACACGCGACGAAAATGCTACGTTTCGAGAGTGATGCGAGGAAAAATCAATTGATCGATCGATGCAGCAGCAGCATCGACGCTCCACCGCCGCCGCTCGGAGCTAAGGCCGCTGCAATGTGCCTACATTGTGCACTACTGCAATGTCCCGGGTCGTTCGTGTTTGCGGAACCTCCGCGCCGTCTGCCTTGAGGACAACTCGAGAGTACAACGACCGAAGTCCGACGTAGCGTCGTCGTGTCCCCTTCACTCGGGGAACCTGCGCTCTTATCTGTACGAAAAAAAAAGAATTTTTTCGTATAGATTTCTTATTTTTGGATTTTGAATAAATGACCATCTCTCATTTGGGTCAATTTAATCCAGTTAGCTATTCGCAATCATCAAGAAATTCTTCTCTCACTCAACGAGTGTAGTTAAAACACAACAACAGTTCAGTAAATCTCATGGATTCGTACTTCACTCAACGTGCAGACATTCGAATGCCGATGACTCGAGTGATATTTTCGTTTAAAAAAATTCTGCAAATAATTCATTGAAAATGAATATTCACGTTCCGAGCGTTGAAACGAAATGCCGCGTTAATTCTCTGAGCGGACGTGGAACCCTCCGAAACACACCGTCCACCGCGAGTTTGCTAAATCGATCGGAACCAGTTGCCGCATTTTTTCCTTTTTTCTTTTCAACCAAACGACCGACCCATCTTTACGCATGTTAAAGGCGAATCAATAAATCCAGCTGCAACGACAGATGCAACTAGCCCAGCATCGCAATGAAAGATTCAAATGTGAGAATGGCGCGGAGTAAAATTCCGATCTCCGCGCGCTGTACTTATTTACCCATACCAAAGAATCACCTACTCTCGCTGCTCGTACTTTTTGCACTATTGCAGGGGGCGGCGCGAGGGTGGCGGAGGAGGAGGGGCGAAGGGTAAAGGGGAGGGGGTGGTTGCACTCTCGTATCGTTATTTCCGAAACGGCCAACGTTCATTACCCTCCACATCTCTCTCGCAAGAAAGGTCAGGACGCGTATATTGTTCCGCCGGCTCTTTACAGCACAGCGAGCGAGCGCATCCCGCGCGCCGCGCCGTGTGCCTCTCGCCGAAACAGCGGGAGCTATTTTACCGTCAACGTTCGCACACGAGCGCTGGAAAAATATCGGTAGACTCGTGGGGCATTAAACCCACCAGATTGTAGGTAGTTTGTGTCCCTTTTTTTCTCTCTCCCATCCCCACCCGCCCTCTCCACTCCCTCCCTCTCCGTGTCTGTCTCCCTCTTTCACTAACTATCCGAAGCTTTTCTCGAGAAACCGGCGGAGAACAACGAAAAAGGCAACAAAAAAAAAAGAAAACACTACCACCGCCGCCAAGTAGCAGTTTGCAGAGAAGCTCAGAAGTTTCATTCTGCGCGTCTGGTCATTGACGCTCGCATCGCCCGCCGATTCAACGAACCTAGACGTCTCGCTAGTCGCTAGCGGCGAGATCCACCACATTCGCGTGTGTCTGGTCGTTGAGACCCTTTCCGAGCCTCCGACTATCCTTTGTCGCTATTTCCCTCTTTTCTCTCTTTTTTTTCCGTTCACCATCTTTTTTCCCAGCCGTTCCTTCCGATGAAAGGCAAAACGCGAAAACGTAGACTCGCTTCGCTCGGCTAAGCGATAATACATCGAACCCTCGCGCGCGCGTTACAGTCCGTTATAGAGCCCGGCGCGGCGGGTAGAATCTGTACGTGCGCGCTGTGTGTCTCGCTATCCGGTAATTTGCGCCGAACGATTCACATGCAGGAAGCTCTCCGGGTCTCCGCATCGCCGAGTATCGAAATCCTCCCAAGCGCATATTCCGCGCGCGAGCACCGGAGAGAGAACCGAAGCCAAGTTGTTCGCGCGCGGCGTTTATGCACCTGAGAGTTGGCGCGGAGTTTATACCCCGTGTAGCCCTGTGGCACACGGTAGGAAGAGGGTAAAGGGGGGAGGGGGTGCGGGAGTGAATATCGGGGGCTGCGGGAGTCGACAACAGGTGCCTCGGTATCGGGAGACGCGCGGCAGCGTCTCGAACTACGTCGTTTATGTATTGTATATACATATATGTGTATATACGTGTATATAGAATTATATGTAGATACGATATATATATTCACCACTCCCAAGTCGACATTTCGGTATTGCCCTCTGTGTCAGTGGCCAAGATCGTTACAACACAATACAATCCGCCGTTGAAGTTACTAATGTCTCCGCTGAACCAAATATACTCGCCGTGAGGTATACTACGCATGGTTTGCATCTGAATGGAATCCCTTTCGTCGCGCGCTGGGGTGTGCTGGCGGCTTCCGCGGGTTGCGCGCCGCCAGTGTACAACCTATACACACCGTATCACTTGTCTGGTGCCAAGTACCCGGCGTCACTTGCCGTGCCCGTTGATTATATCACCAGAAGCTGCTCGGGAGACTCGCGCGCTTCGTCGACCCGATTATTATTCAGCCCTGCGAAAGAGAAAAATCTCCTCGCCGCGCGCGCTACTCGGTCTTGACGCGCGAAATTTTAATTATCGCGTCGATCGTTATGACGCGTTACGCGACGTCGGTTATATCACGCGAGGAAGGGTTGGAAAAAAATTATTCCAAGATGTTGGACTTGGAATTGTTTTTATAGGACGAAATGTATATGTTGTATCGAGAGAGATTTTGACGGTGGAATAATCAAACGACTTTTTGAGATTTGTCGAACTCGTCGATTATTCTGTTGACGAGCGAGTGGAGATTTTTTCTCAGGCGTCTGTGTGCCAATGATTAACCGGTCAATTCGTTGATTAATTGTTTAATCCTTTCCCCGCTTATTACGAAGTTTTTATCGTGACGGAATAAGCTCATTGCGTTCGTCGATTATGACGCATCAATGATTAATGAAACATCGTCTCGACCGCTTTTGTAAGAATCGTCGTAATTTTTTAATTGTCGGGTCTCATCGTCCAGACGGGTAAAACATTTTTTTTATATTTTCCGTTAAATGCTATTGATTTAAACCGGTGGCTGTGGTCCAGGGATCGTACAATATATGACGAGAGAATTTCGCGCGTCGGCGAATTGTAGTAGAGATCGTCTATTGAATGCGAGGTAACGACTCTCGCGCCGTACGACAATTAAAGAGTAAAGTTGCAATAATTTGCGTCGCGCGAAATATACGTGCGACGAATCCGTCGCAACTGTGACGCTGGTGAATTCGTACGCGACAATTCGCGACAAAATGGAAACTTCGAATGGTTCTTGAGCGGGAGGAACTTGATCGAAGGTGACGAGGGGCACGGTGTGTAATTTGCAATGCCCTTTGACTGCGAAGCCTTTAATCTCGCGCGGATAATTAGGGTGGTCCGCGACGTTACAAGTGAGAGCAAAGTGTCTCCTCGCGCAGCTCGCTGATAGCCTCACAGTCGACTGGTAACAAGATCAACATAATATTTCACTGCAACGTCCCGTGATGATATATACGGCGGGGCACACTTGGCCCGTGGAGACGCGCCGCGACGTCTCTCGATGTAGAATATTCCCACTGATTTGTCGCGGTGTCAGTGCCGCAACGCGCACAGCGGGTACCAAAAAGCACTCATTCCAAAAAAGTGCAGCGTCTGCAACGAAAATAGTATATCCGATATTTGGCGATGAATAAATTAATCCCATGGTCATAATTTCGTATCCCTCTGTTAAAAAGTTCATGAGCAACGAAAAGCATTGTTAGCAAAATATTCGAGCTGTGATTGGCTGGGACTCTCAGACCGAGTCCAAGTTCATTTGTACTTGATGACAGTTCTGTCAAATATCGTATTTTTTTTTTTAATCCACTAAAAAAAGGTTGATGGCAGTGTTTTCAGGGGTAGAATAGCGATTTGAGAACGATGGTATAGGTTAAAAGTCGACATTTTGAAAAAATAAATTTTGCAACCCCGATTTGGGCGGTTTTCGGCCCGGCGGGCAGATCTACGATTTTTGACAAACTGTTCGGCCAAAAAATTTTTTTTTCAAAGTCAACAAAAAAAGGGTTGTAACCGGTGTTTTCAGGGGTAGAATATGCGACTTGAAAACGATGATATAGGTTACAAGTCGATATTTTGAAAAAATTAATTTCGTGACCCTGATTTGGGCGGTTTTCGGCCTGACGGCCAGATCTATGATTTCTGACAAGCAAAACGACAATTTTTTTTTTTTTTTTTTTTTTTTTTTTTTTTTTCAAAACTAACTGAACACGAGTTTTTCAGTTGCGATTTACCCTTTTAAAACTTTATAAGAGCGCAGCAGCGCAAAAGTATCTCGGGCACGCGTGCCAGCGCGTGTGATTAGCCTAGTCAAGTTATAATTTCGTAGCAGACGAAAAAGAGCCACGTAAAGTAAAAGTAGCGCTAGCGTCTTGGTCTTGGTAAAAAATTTCTTGTTAATGCGACCAAAAATAAAACGCAAAAAAGGCCGCAGGAGGTCGAATTAATTTCTTTTAATTCTTGGTGTCGAGACACCACCACGTCTCTTGACGCGGACGCTCCGATAAGCAACAGAAATAACATCGAGGAGCCTGATGTCTGATATGGTAATTTCGAAAAAAGGGGGAAAAAAGTATTCCGAACGAAATATGCGCGGAATAAAAATGGAGACAAAAGATATCAGCGTGAAAATAAAGCAATAAATAATTTACTTATTTTTATCAGGTAAAACGTTCGCATGGAAAATCATAACATGTTAAAATAGAGAAGTCGCGAATTACTGGTTTCCCGTGAAACCACTGGACAACCCGAAAAATAAAAATAATCAGAATTTTCGATAAGAGGATATAAATCGAATGTTCCTAATATTTTTATGAGTTTTCATTTCCATCCGTGTTGTGTTCACGCGCTATTTTCTCGCTCGGATATTTTTCGTGCTCGTCGTGCAAATATCTCGACGCACTGACATTAATTTTATAAATTACCATACGAATTATAAATATGCAAAGGTTAATTATACAGGGAGAGAGAGAGAAATAAAAATAAAAGAACGCTCATGACAAACGAGATGCGACGTGTGATTTCGCGCGACCAATACGGTCTATGACGTCGGGTGTCGCCGGCGGTGCGGGGGCGGGGGAGAGCGTGAGATTGCCCGTGGAAAATGTCAGAAACAAATCAATCGTGCTCCGGCGGCTATCGCATGAAATCCAGAGGAGAAATATAAATTTTCTCGTGCCATTGCGTGCGACGCGGGAAGCGAAAGGAAAAAACGGGAGAGAGGAGAAAAAAAGAGTCGCCTGATAAGGGTGACAGTGGCGGAAACAATCCCCGCGCCCTTATAAACATTGGTATATTTAATCAGAGGGCTGGTAATTAACGAAATGGATTCGTAATGGGCAATGGCCATTAGCCCTCCCGTGACTAAATTTCTTTTATCGTCGAGCACTCTGGAACAAACATAAACATTGCTCTCGTTTCCCCCCTTCGAACTTCTCGGCATCGTCGGGGGCTCCGAGGGTCGCGACCAATCGAGACCTGAACTCATTTGTATGCTGGTATATAATACACATAACCTCGAGTGTATAGAGTACTCGGCATTGCTGCTGCTGCTGCTGCTGCTGGTGCTGCTGGTGCTGCTGCTGCTCATGCACATCGGAGGCCGAGTGGGACGAAATGGTTTGCAAATGTAATTCGGTATTGTAAATGACAATTGGGGGACTCGTTCGTTTCTCTGTAACGGTTTCGTTGTGATTTACGTGATTTTGTGTTTAACAAAATAATTAAATGTTTACAAATTACAATTTTCATCACAAAGTTTTTCCATTACTTTTTTCCATCAGTAGAAACGATCAACATATTTATTTCTCGAAGGACACCAAACTCCGGTATCACCCGAATTGCGCATATCCAATGCCTCGCGATATTCTCATTTCGAAAGTTCCCAAAGTCACCGGAAAGTCGAAATTTAATTCATTTTAATTAAGTTTCGTGTACCATTTCCCCCGACGTATACATCGGGGGTGTACGTGTTTATACATATATATGTATATTGGCATTACAAATCTACGCACGTATACATTAAAATGTAGATAAAAAACTGCTGCGATACACAAAGTAAACGCGCCAGCGAGCGACGCCCAAGGAAACTTTGGACTCCCGGCGGCGAAAGTTATACTCGTATCGCGAATTAAGAATTTTCGCATAACTACACAGCGGGCGCAGAGTAGTGAACGAGACTCTGAATAATAACCGTGCCAAATTCAACGGCGTATTGTGTATTCCTGGGAGGTTAAAAACGCGCGTAATAATAATATCGTAACGAGGAGTTTATGAAATCGCGCTCGTTTCCATTGCCAACAATTTGTAAACGCCAGGTTTCCTTTATTACCCCACGTTCTCACCGAACCCCTTTTTCCGCCGTCATTTATTCTCGTGCGTCAAACGAACGCGTATCCCCCGACCCAATAACTTTTCGATGAAACGCGCGCGGTAAATTCGGTGAAAATTTGTTAACTCTTTTGGTAGCAACGGGGGTAATTAATGATTTTCCACTGTCCGCCGTCACCATCAATTATTACCAACGAGGAAGAAAAAAAAAATCGAGACTCTGACAATGCTGTTACCGATTTTTATTATCACGTTGGAGGCGGGAGAGAATTTTGTAGTACAATCGGGGTACTGTCGCAACTATTAATTGATGCATGCGACGATTTTTATAGTGACATTGACCCTTTTTATCGGAACCCTTTTTCTGAGTAAAAAAAAATCAGATTAAGAAATGTTTTTGAATGATTGCCTTGTAATTCATATCCATAACTAAAATCTCGACAATTTAAAAATACTGAGAACATCAATAAAATATAAAGCACTCCAAAAAATAAAAATGCATCGCTATTTGGACGGCCAAAGTGGCCTCGGGTTAATAGCTTCCCCAACTGTCTAGATTTCGTCTTCTGTAATTTTTCCCTCGCGGAACGAGGTGTATAATAGTAATAAGTAGTGAGTGTCGCAGTGAGACGTCAAGATGGGAGTTTGCCGTCGAGGGTGGACCGGCGAAGGAGCGAAAGAGCGAGGGAGAGACAGGCAGACAGAGAGAGAGAGAGAGAGGGTGCCAGAGAGACGGAGAATGAAGAGAGAAAGAGAGAGAGAGAGAAGGAGAGAGGGAGTGAGAGTGAGCGAGTGCGCCCGACGGGCTGCCTGGAGCAAGGGGGGTGGCAGAGGGGAAGGTCGTTGGAGGGCAAGGGGTGGGTGGCTGGTATTGCGCTGGCTCACCCGCCGCCGACGGCGACGGAGAGAGGGAAGCGAGTGAGTGAGTAAGTGTGAGAGAGAGAGAGAGAGAGAGAGAGAGAGGGATGGGGTTGACGGTGCGCGCTTCCCCAGTGAGGGAGACACGCCCTGCAGGTCGATACCGGAACCAACGCATCCATCGGTATCCTGTCGCTGGTGCCTCGCGCTCCGCTGGCTGCGCTGGCGGCATCTCTTCTCGTCCCGCTCTCGCGTTGTACCCCATTCACCATCACAGCCCTTACGCATCCTTCTTCCATTCCGCTCCTCGCGGAAAACTGGCAGATCCCTACCACTTCCTCCCCAGTTCCGTGGGGGCCTTCCCGACGGACGCCGCCGCCGCCGCGCGTCTCTCGCCCGCTGCGTTACACGCGCTTCTTCCCAACTATTTTCTTTCCCTTTCAACCCTCCGCGGGCTCCAAAGAGACGCCAGAGACGCATCTCCCACGGTCGCAGATGGCTTTACAAATTACTGGAAATCAGCCCGCATTGCCGCGCGTAGCAGCGCAGCATCTTTGAAGCGCTCTCGCGCGCGTCGCAGCTCTCTTATTAACTCGCGGCATTTTCCGAAATATTCCGAGATTAAATTCTACCCAGTCGTGAGTATAGTGTACACACGCACACACCGTGTATGTTTGATTGCCGGTGTGAAATGCTGGAATATACCTCTTTTAAAAAGTTCATGGGCAAGCATTGTTAACAGTTTATTCGTGCTGTGATTGGCCGAGACTCTCAAACCGAGTCCAAGTTCATTTGTCCTTAATAACTTCGACAGTTCGTCGAATATCGTATTTTTTTTAACCAATTTTTTTTTTGTTCAAATCAATTAAAAAAGGGGTTTTTAGTTGCGATTTCACCGGGTCGCAAAAATTTCGCTGAGACGGACGTTTTTTCGTCGCTACAAGTTTTTGTGGTTTAAAACGAAGAAATATAAAAAAAGGCAAATGACACTGAGAGTAAATGACAAAAGGAAAATATTTGATTTTCATTCGAACGGGATGATCGGGAAACGCGGGCGAAAAGATTAACAGCGTCTCGTCGGTTAATGGGAATTAGAAATTTCATTGGCAATAAAAGACTCGAAAGTCGGACGAAGCGGTCGGTCGGAATTGAAACGCGAAGAAAAGAAATTATCTTCGGCTTTGGAATGCCGAGAGGCGAGGAAACTCTCCCGGGCGGCTTTCATTGAAAACAGATGGATAGTCGTCGTGACTCGAGTCAACATTTACTCGAGCCGCTACTGCATTACCCACCCACCTACTTCGGACATTGATCAGAAAACTTCTACCTCGTCCGGAATGGCTAATGCCTACCCGGAGCATTTTAATTACTCGAGCGCACAGAATGCGATTAAAGTGAAGGAACCGGCGAGCGCAATGTAGGGGAAACTAAGGGACAAGGGAACCAGCGGAGCGAATGGAAACATTCAGAAGTCCTGGCTCGAGCGCAGCTATATGGGCCCTTTCAAGAGATAGAAACTAATGCGCGCCGTGCGGAACTCGCGCAATAAGGGCGAATATAATGCGCTCGTCCTCGCCTGCCACCGACGCCCGAGCAGACGACCGTCCATTAACGCCAGCCTAATTTAGCAAATATCGCGCGTGAATTATGGACGACAGTAACTCGGATTAATAACCCGTCGAACGTAAACGAGCATCTGTTGTCCTCCCGTCAAAATTCAGTATCTCCGACCTCCGACGATTTTATTCCGCAAATATCGGGCCAGGCAAAAAAGTACAAAACTCACAGACACCCACAGAAAAACTTGTGCAAACGTTTGCAAACGTGCATAATTAAATTGCGCGGCATCGAACACGTCGGAGTTTCCGAAAAAGAGATCAAAATTGCAAAGAAATCAAAAAGTATTGTAAAAATGTATATAACTAAAAACTCTGGCTCACACGACCGGAGTCGGAGGCGTTTTCGTCGGTCGGCTGAATCGCTCGATCGATTTCATGCGGAAATACTCGAGAGAACCGCACTCAGACACACACACCGCTTCGCCGCTCGGCTCGTACCGAACTCGGGTATAAAACCCGCCGACCCTCCGGTTGCAATTTGCTCCGATTCAACTATAGCCGAAAAGACGGGAATACAGGATTTTAAAGTGAGCTGTGAGTGACAGTACAATGTACAGCTTGTTCGCGGTGAAGTCGTCATCCTGACTGACTTGTGCAGTTTCAAATCCAGTCTAAAAACGTAACGTACTGTGCTATCGTATTTCTCGTATCTGAAGCTCGTTGAAGAACTATTTTTTTTTTTTTTGCAAACGCTGTCACCAATGCTCGTACGTGCCAATTAACCGTCATATTCATTCTTTTTTTACACCCCTCATCAGTCAAAGTCTGACAATCACGATAAATCACTATTGCATTCTTTTATAGAGCTGCCACGAGAAATCAAGAAAAAAAAATGCCAATAACGATATTGCTAAAAACCCTCACGTCTAATGTCATTATCGTGATGCCAAAATAAACCCGATAGACGTTTAAAAACGAGTTTTCGAAATATTCCATTATTAGAGTCCTATCTGCTCTTCATGATTTCACGCCAGTAGCCACTTCGCAATGATTAAAGCTTTTAATAAACGTTGCCACCAATATTCACCTGCGTCAGTTATACGTCATATTTTTCGTTTTTCTGTCGCCTTCCCAGTTTCACGGACAACGCGTCCTTCATCCAACGGCCGAACGCTGATATAAAAATAATTGACTAAAAAAATGTTAAAACGCGGTAAAATTGCGGAAAACCCTCGTAATATAATATCGTGGGCATTTCAATGCCCGAAAAATCGCGCGGACGTTTTAAAAACCGAGTTTTCGAAATATCTCATATTTAAATTTCCATCTGGCCTTTTCGCGATGTCGTGCCAGTCGCCTGTCCGTCCGGTTGGACGAAGTGTCCGAGGGTCGACGTCCCCCTTCGAAACATTTCGTGCCAGCTCGATTGATTCGTTCGAGTGAGCGAAGCGAGAGCGACTTCACCGAACTGTAACGAGTCGGCGCAAAAAAAAAAGAAAAAAGGAAAAAAAACTGAAAAGAAAAGAGAAAAGAAATTTAAAAAAACTTTCGTGTACATAGCATATACATCTAACTCCAATAAAAAAGTTAAGCCGGGAGAACGTCAGCCTAATCGTGTAAGATGGTCATTAGAGAAGGAACTTGCACGGCGGCGGTGGCCGCCCAGACCCAGATATCTCAGCTGAGCTTTTAAAAACTTCTACCGCGGTACACTTTGTACAACGTTCTTCAGATAAGTCTCGCGGTGCAGCGATCTCTCCGGGGGGGATTCCCCGCTTTGTGCTATATCTGCTCTCGCTGTACTACATGTATTATATCTCCGTATACCTATATACATATACATACACATACACATATATATATTTATATGTATATATACATATACATATACATTAATCGAGCTGGCAAGTCGAGTGAAAGTCGCATTTGTATTTTAACTCGAAACTTTCGTACCTCAAGCGGCGCCACTACGGGGTTTACGGGCCAGAAGGGAAAAAAAAAGAAAAAGAGAAAAAGGGCGAAAAAAAAGAATCAGAAAAATGGTTACGCCCACGAGAGAGGCCACAGGCCTGCGAATCGTTTTGCGAATATCTCATTGATCTATCGATCCGATTTTTCTGTACAATTCACAATATACGCGCGCGGTGACCGTATATACATGTAGAGTATATACATGTAGAGTATATAGTAAACTGTGACCGTATATACATGTAGAGTTAGCCGTGCGCGTGTGGCGCTCAGTCGTATTTCGTATGCATTGAAATATGTCTGTGAATCACCGGGCCATTTATTCGCACGTGTGGCGCCGGCGCGCGTTGTACGCAACGCGTGTGCGGTACCGGGGTATCGGGCCCCGTTGTCGAATATACAATTTTCAGCGTTGATATACAGGGTGTGGCAAAAGTCCTCCCTCCGGAGGAAGTTTGAGCGTCTAATTCGCAATAGGGTGGAAACCTATAGCTTCCTGCGTCCGGAGCTTCAGTACTTTTGTTACACCCTGTATAAACATGTATATCTGTATATACTGTACATTCGGCGATATGAATTGGGCACGCCCGACAGTCGCCGGTGTCGGATGAGAAGTCGCGAGGGACGCAGAAAAGTGTATTGAAAATAAAAAACCGCCAGCAACCCCGATGTATCGTCGAGACAAAAATAAGAATGTCATTATGCACGATACAAAGACGGCGCTGCGCGACGCGGGCCCCGCGACGTCAAGAGATTCGAATCGCACGGCGACGTCGCGCCCCGCGTTCCCCACCTGCGAACGGATGGCGCGCGCCCTCTAACGCGCGCCACTCGCACACCACGCGCCGTTCTTTTGTAAATCTTTGAAACGAGATATTCGTTGTAAATGGAGGTGGGACCAGAACTCCCTGAAGTAACCACCCCCTCAGGGCTGCATTTTCCTTATTTCCCTTCAAGTGCAGTACACGGCCTACAGTTCGCACTCGCTTGCGTCGCAATTGACACGACCGAAAAATCGAGCTGAACATTTAAGTTATGAATCACCGCAACGCGGGCAAGAAGATAATGACGAATCATTGCAGCAAACTCGTTGTCCAGCGCAGGACTTTTTTTGTTAAAAAAAATGTCTCAGTGGATTCAAACACAGTTCTTATTGGAAAATCGGTTTCGTCAGATTCACATTGATGGCAAATCCTGCAGATCTGCACGATATGTGGTTTCAATGATTCTACAGTCTTCGACGTTTTGCCTCCTGTTACCACTTACGGGCCGACTTTTCGGCACCGCGAGTGCACTCTCCCTGTACTCGATGATGTACTTCTTTTTTCACATCTATACTCTACTGGAAGTTTTATTCACGCCGATTGTCCGGGATCGCTCATCATTTTTCTTCATGCAAAGCAAACATGCCACTGTCTGCGTTCGTCGCCGCAATTTTCGTCGCCGCGCCAGACGGCCGCGACTTACGCAACGTTCAACTGTAAAACTAGTCGCGCCGCGCGCGCCCTCGCTCGAGGCTAGAGACGTCGGTCTTTGCTGTTATTCCGTGTGAATAAAAATATCGCGAGTGCGGCTGGTTTTCGTACCCTGTTGAACAGTGCTCTCGCGCACACAGCGTGCACTGTGTGTGTTTGTATTTGTGTTTGTGTGTGTGTGTGTGCAGTGCCGAGCACCTGAACATATCGCGCACAAGGGCGAAGGACGAGGTAGGCGGGGAGTCCGGGGGTGGGTTTGGGTGTTGGTGGTGGTATACGCACGTCTGGCAAAGCCGGGATAAGACTTGTGGAGTGTATAGGATATTCTGGAGTGCGCGCGCGGCACAGCGGAGAGCTCGTAATTAGGGCGCGCGGGCGCGACGTCGGTATGGCCGGGTGTATGTGCGGCTATGGCTGCGGTGGTGTAGCATGAAAATTTACACGAGAGCGAGACTCTGATACGGGGGACCCGAAAAGCTCCAGAAGAGTGAGAGAGAGGGCGAGAGAGACAGACAGAGAGAGTGAGAAGAGGAAAAAAAACATGAGAGAGAAACTAAACGGGAACGCCAAGAGTGCACACGCCTGATACGCCAGTAGTGGATGGCCTGAAATCCGGCCTCCCTGAGACTGCTTGCCGCCGGCGCTAATAGCTATATACTCGCAATAGCTATACATATAGATGCGTTTATATGTATAGAGAGCTATATGTATTACATACATTTTGATATATATATACACATACGTTTCTGTATATATACGCAATATATATATCAGGAATAGCTAGCAACCTCCTAGTGGCGACTAAACGCTAAGGTTGCGTCGCACGCCGCGTGGGGGCGCTCGGCGCGCCGAACCGCCCGCCCCTGCGCTCGTGAATCTGGCACATGCAGTACAGATTTATCCGGTAAGGCATGCACGGAGCACCCAGTGAACGCGCGGACCCTATAGAATTGGCCGGAGGGGAGGGAGTCCCTGCGGATTGCCGGGAGGATGAATATTCCGTGCGCTCCGGAGGCGCATATGACATACATGCTGGGTGTGACCCTCCGCAGCAACAGTGGCGAAGGTGAAACCGCTGATTACAGCGTTGCGCACGTAGCACGTAACGGGAATGAGGACGAGGGCCCCGGGATTGAGGTTGTGCACGAGGACGAGAAGCCCGAGGATGACGACGACGACGACGACGACAACGACGACGATGATGGTGGTAGCGGCGGCGATGACGATAATCAGAGCTCATCGACTATGCTTCGGCGATGATTGGTCAGGGCGCTTATGTATGCGTGGAGTAGTGTTACAAATCAGGTCCTGATGATGTTCCGGGCTCTTATCTCGTCTACGTGTTATCATCGATCGGGGCTTAGCCCGAAGCGCGTGGTTCTCCTCGCTTCATCGTTTAGTCATAAACTTGACCCAGCCTGGCGGAAAGCTTATGCCACTCTGGATAATACGTCACCCTTTGCACGTGCGGTTGAAATCTCGGGTGGAATGGCCAATCATGTACGTGTTGCACAATCTTCAGTTGACCAGATAATTAATTAAAAAACCAAACGACCTGGCCGATAACTTTTCTTCGTCTCCTCGTGTCGTATCGAACTTCACACTGCCAGATCTACTCTTAATTCGTGCTGCGTGTATAGCCACGCTCATGTTATCGCATATCTCGCACGCTGCGCAAAGCGATATAAATTCGGTTTTCTTGGCCATCGGCGTTCGCTCTTCTGCACGAGCCAAAAGCGTCTCGCGAAACGCGTTCCGCAGTGGCGCACGGCGCCTCGGTGCTCTTAGATTTCGAGGCATTCGCGCAAAGTGTTAGCCCGGATATACACTCTCTTCCGACGAATCAAGCCGCAGAGTTTTTCGTGAATGGCGCGAGCGAGCGCTGGCCGTGGGGAAAAGGAGGCGAGGGGGGAGGGTGTCCGTAGCTTTGAGCGACCGCGGGAGAGCCAGCAAACGAGAAAGGATGAGGGGTAGTTGAAGGTTTGCTCGTGGCAGCAGGTCCTCGTTGCGCCGCAGAAACGCGAAAAAGAGAAAGAGAGGCTCGTGCTTCCGCGCTGCTATATACTATATATGTATGTATATAGTATATGCGCACACATTCATACATACGTATATCTATATATGTACACGCGAAGGGTACAGTGGAGGAAAGATAAAAGGCATTGCCGGTCGGACGGTCAGATGTTCCAAGCTCTGACTGGCAAAGGGGGCCCAGTCAGCGCTCCCGGAAGCCCTGAGAAGGAGTTATGCCGAGTTAAAGAAGCGAAAACGCTTCCCCGCGAGGAGAAAGAGGAAGAATGGGCGCCAGGCTGCTCGGAGCTTTCGTTCGTTGGAGAGCTAAATGTGTACCTACTTTACCGGAGAGAACGGGGTGCGGGGAGGGGGTCAAGGGAGGAAAAAAAATATTTTTTCTACTTTCTTAGACTTTTTCTCGGCTCTCCTCCTTTTGCCGTTCTCTCTTCTTTAATTTGCAACCCACCGAGTACCGAGGCAAAGGGAAAACGCACTGCATACTACTTCCGCTAACGATTGTTCGTACACAGCGCGCGCTCTCTCCACAGGCCGGATTCATGGCAGACGCGGCGCGCGGCTGTGACCACTGGTACCGGTTGCGGCCGTTTTCACTGTAATTTATTCCGAATCACTGCTCGCTCGTGTTTCCGCGTTGCCGCTTGGTAAGTGTTCGGACGATTGAGCAATATTATCCACTCGATTTTTTTCGTACATGATTGGACATTTCATGAAATTTACAATTTAAAAAAATCTTCGAGGAGTTTTCGATTTTTAACCGAAATTTCTCGAAAATTTTGACTTTCAACATATACCATCAAAGAGTCGGAGAATTCTGAGGACGTAAAAAGGTATCTTTTCCGCATGTTAAGGCCGTTTTCCATTTTCAAAGCGAAGCTTGGGAAACTTTGAAAATCCGTGCGGAGTGCTTTTGTGCAACGTCATGCACCGTTCTAATTGGAGGGGAGGAAGGGGGGAAGTGAAAAAACAATTAGGGTCAGGGCCAGATCGATTTGGACTGAACTACCCCATATAGACACGCATATAGAAACATATGCATATATTCACACCAGAGGGACGTTATAGTGTAAGTGTGGCCACAGTTTCGTCGGCCACGTAATATATGTATACATATACATACATATCTATATATATACGCACGACCCACGGAATTACAGCGACGGCGTTAATCGGATAACTTTCTAACGAACCTCTTTCACTATCGGCCTGGCAGCGCTGGCTGTCACTCCCTCTCCGACCCTCCGCCGCCGCCGCGGTTCACTCCCACCCTCTCGGCATTACCCGTTGAATCCCCGTCGATCTCTTCGCTACACTATCCTACGGGTGTATATACTTACCCGCCTCTATATACCCTCCCTGATGCTTGACTCAACTCGCTAAACGCTCCATCTCACCCGAGCTATTCGCATCAGCGCGGTGTATAGCACCCGGAGCTTCTATACCGTAAACAGTATATGCATAAAGCTCGCTCCTTGATAGAGGCACATCGCATCGATTCTCCAAAGCCTCGGCGAAATTCCCGACAGAGAGCCAGAGACCGGCAGCAACAGCAGCACCAGCACCAGCAGCAGAGCAGAAGCAGCAGCAGCAGCACGCACGTTGCCTGGAATCCGCGGCAACCGAAGGGGCGGGCACAGTGATTGGCGGCGCCACCGTTGATCGTCTGTGACGCGCTTCGCTGCTATCAGGCGCCGAGCCCGGCCAACGGCTGAGCGTCGGCGTCGCCTTAACGTGCCAATCGCTGCTCCGAAAGCCTGACAAACTCGCCAAACGTACCTACCCTGCACGTCATACATGGGCGCAGGGCTTGAATGGAAGTTCTGGGCATAATACAAGTGGAGAGCCAACGATCCATCGAACGCTAATATGTCGGTACAGCGAGAGCGATTATATAAGAAGACGAGAGAGGCGAGAGAGCCCCCGATGTGCGATGAAGCGCACGACACGACGGAGATAGAAGAAGATGGAATGATCGATAGAAGGCGCTTTGGCGCACGGCGCGAACGTGGCTTTAACCGGTGGCGTACATGAAGCGCGCGAAAGCTCGCCGATGCCTCTGTGTGCGCGCGCGGAATTTCGGGAAAGCTCCGCGGCGCGGCGCACACTTTCAGGAAGCGGGGAGAGAGCGGGGTCGATGCGAACTTCGATCATTAATTCCGAAACATCGGCCAACCGGGCGGGGAGTTAGGAGAAACGTAAAGTAAGCAGCAGCAGCACCAGCAGCAGCAGCAGCAGCAGCAGCAGCAGCAGCAACAGCAGCCCTTGCGCTTGGTTTCGCGACTCGGATTTTCCGCCAACGAAAAGTCCTCCTAGGGGGAAGTTTAGCAGGGGGAGGGGGATAAAACGGCAGCGCGCGAAGCTTCTCGCTGAGGGAGCCTGGAAGTGTGCGGTACCCGCACTGTGTGCTCCTGGAGAGAGGAAGGGGGGGGGGGGGGGGCGCCGGAAGGGCGAAAGGGTTAATCGCGTTGAACCGAGCAGATGAGGCTCTTCCCTAATAACAAACATCTGGCCCAATTTCCTTGGGTTACAGCACCCCGGGATTTGCCACGGAGATTATTCAATCGCGCGTGTAGTATAACGTGTCTCATTGCTTATCTCGTGTATTTTCACTCAGCGAAATTATCGTAAGACTCGCCCCGAGCCCGAGAGGCGGCTCCGCTCTCGCGTCTGTTAGCGTACGTCCGCTCCCCTTGCGCGCGCAGCGTTGATATCTTGGATCGCGACGTCTCCGAAAAGGAAGATTCCCTTTGTGAGGAAGCGAAAGAGCCCTGCAAAGCGGAGCCCTTTCGCCGCGGTGCTTCCTCGGAGATTTTCCACCTTCCGCCAAGTCACTTCCACCGAGGAAGTGACTTTGACCTCGGGGCGGATCGGGGACCATTGTCCGTGTCCGGACACGGGAGTAAAATAAAAATGACCGTGAAAACAAAGCTTCCGTCCGGGTAGAAGCGAAAAAAAAATGACACAGTTGGGGAGGAGAGGGGAGGGGGGTGGGCACCTCCTCTTTTACGGTCATGATTCTCATTTGCCAATCGTCTATTCTCCCACGCTGGTGCCAAATGGAACTCGTCGGTCTTCGTACGAACCTTCCAATCTGTCTTATCTCCGGGCGAAAGGAGAACCTATCGAGGTCTTTCATCGGGGTTTCGGGCTATCGGACAATAACGACGGGGCCCCCCGGGCTGTGTGAACCTTGGACGCGATTCGAAAATAAACGAATCCATTGGAAACAGTGATAGTAGCGACGGAGACGCGGTGGTATAACGGACAGAGAGCGCGAGAGACGGAGGGACAGTCGCGGTGCGAGAGCGAAAAGAGGTGGGAAGGGGGTTCGGGGGAGGGGGAGGGTTGAAGGCGGCTTTAGTGAGTACTGATCGGTCCGGGTGAAACGTCGCGGCAACCCATTTATTTGTCGGAGAGCAAGGATGGACGGGCCAGGAGACCGAGATTTAAGATCGCGTGGGACGCGAGCAAGCTGCCATTAAATGGCACAGCACGAGAGAGGGTGGAAGGGGTGGGCCGGGTTGTTGCTCCACGGGGGTGACCCTCCTTTTCTCTACAACCGAGAGTAATGCGTCCGCACCCTATATACATAGTATACTCTTACTCCTCGCATTCCCCCCTATCCCTCTGTCGCCAACCACCCCCTCCCCGCCCATCCCCGCGCCCCTAGCCTTGCGCTCTCACCCTCTTGTCCTTTCTTTCCATCGTTCCACTGTTTCCTTTTTTTTTTCCTCTCTTCTCTTTTTCAACACGCACGACTAGAGCCTTCCGCACTTGTCGCGAAAGGCAAACCTCCCGGTTTTTCGCATAGCGCAACACGCAGTATAGCGCAAAAAGATGTCGAGTCTTTTTCTACCCCTAGTTGCATGCACGGTCGAGCGAGCACGAAAGTTTTGCTCGTGGGGTGCCAAGCTTCGGGTCGTGGGGTACGATGGCTGGCCGCTTAAGCAAATGGGCGACGATGACGCTGTTGAAGGCTGCAGTGATGGGCTTTCCACTGGATGCTTCGAGAGAATGGTTGAACCATCAGTTGGGTTATTTTATTCTGGAAGTTGAAATATTTCGAACACTTGTAAAGAGTTGGAATAAATTCTAGGGCTCATGGTATAGTACCGCATAGCATAGCATTATCTACGAGCCTCACTCCTGATTGGTCAATACAATCTTCCTAAGAGAAGCAATGCAATGCGTCATTTTTCTAACGTGCACCATTCCTTGAGTTCGATAGATAAAATTGAGTTACCCGTGCGACAAGGGATAGCGAAGAAGCCGCGTAATTGACCATCACCATTTCCATATCATACCATCAGCATTGCTTCCCAATCTGGTCCCTCATTGGGGATCCCTTCTCAAGAACTTCTGTTTTCAATGTCCAATTTGGTTTTCAGATCATTCTCTACAAAGCTCCCAATCACTCCTGACTTACCAACAACTGTGCCGACGGCGCTGACTTGCCCGGGCGTTCACCGACTGCCTGCCTGCGTCGAATGACATCAGACTCCGGGTGGCCCGCCTGCGCGTCAGCCCGCGATCGTTGAGTTACGCTAAGCGGAAAAGATGTCCAACGGTGCCTGTCGGAAGGAAGAAGAGGAAGCTGACGACCGTGGAGGGTGGCGACGAGAGTCCTGCAGGATATACGAAACTTCAGAGCTTCAACCTCGCGCGGCTATTGTTGCGTCGAGTCGATGGTGCGAGGAGTTTGGCGCCGGCGAAGCCGAGGCGGCTCGCCCCGCTGGCGCAGCCAGCCGATATCCTTGGACGCGCGGAGCGAGGAGCGCGGACCGAGGAAAACGACCATAGCGAGAGACGAGGGACGAGATGATGGCGACGACACGTTTACCGCCTCCCAGCGCGTGCGACGTCTCCCGTAGCGCGAGGTATAAGCGAGGGAGGGAAGAAAACCCGGTCCGGATAAGCCTGGAAATTTGAATAAATCGTCGTTGGCTCGCCTCCTTTACGCGAGTTCTCGGCGCCCCCCGACGGCGTCATTTAGCCTCGTAGCCGGAAAGTGCACACGAGGCGACCGGGCGAGCCAGCCACCCCAGCAGCGCGAACAATCTCACAGCCACACGGACCTCGATACACGACCCCGAAGAGCTCCCCGCAATTGGATTACGTAAGGGCTATGATGTAGGTGCTCCACGAAAGCTTCGCCAAAGTATACAGCTATACCCGGGCCCATGGTCGTCCAGGCTCTTATACGCTACGGGTTAGGTGTTTTCGGTACCGGCGTGTGCACACAAACACAGACACACGCGCAGACCCAACGAGATACTGCGGTCATACGGTTGGTTGTACTCCCGTTCTATGCGGTATATTGGTGCTTGAGTTACGTGGGGACGAATCGTAAACCAAAGGATTTTCAGCTGCGGTCTACGACGCGCTGGACATCTTTTACTTCCTTCCCCCTCGATCCTTCCGAAGGAGATGAAGGATCGGACTAACGTCCTTCGCAGCTTCCCGCACCTTCACCCCGACGAGGAGGAAAGACCGCAGAACTCCACCGATGCTCCTGAGAGGCCCGGGAGAGAGGCTCGTAACGACGGGACAGGGTCGTTCGCCCTCACCGCGCCGAAGGATCGTGCCCCTCAGCCGGACCCCGGCGTGATCCTCTGTCACGATCCAAATTGTATCAGGATTTCCGATTTTCCGTCGCCACTGCTGCTCCTCGTGTCGCAACGCGTCCGGGGAAATAGCCATCGGAATTTTGATTAGATATGAAGGGATCATCCGGGAGATAGTTGCACGGACGCCGAGCTGCCCGCGGTTTAGTCGTGGATACAGGTGGATAGGATATGTTTCAACACAAGATTTTATGGCGAGAGAATACGCGGAAGTATCTAATCCCACCAGCGATGTGCAGATGCACTTTCATCTCGACGCGCTGCGGGAAAGCAGAAAACCGGCGAGTGCATTAAGATACAGACACACTCCGGCGTATTCGCAAATGGCATCGGCATCGTTCTAATGCACCGTTGATATCGGATACACCCGGGCGTATCGAATTTCCCGGTGACGCATATGGAACCGTCGAGAGCGCGCAGGATATAGTTTGCAGTATTTCTGCAGTGCTGCCGCGGAAAACGAGGGTCTAAGAGCCTCCGGGGCGGCTCCTGAAGTGTCGTAACGTATATCCCCACAGCGAAATGGCGGGAGAAAAGAAGGGACTTGCGTTTCGTGGAACAGGATGTAACTCTCGTCAACCAGTGCAGCGTTACGAAGAAACTGCCGTGAGGAGAGCACCTATCAGGAGGAACTACACAAAAAGTAAGTACAACGCGGCTGTGCGAGGCATATCTCGTCGACAAGTGTGCGCCGAAATGTCCCGTAGATAAAGAACCTAACGGGACGCAGTAATCCTGAGTTGGAAATTATGTTCGCCAACATTACGGAACGCGTGAAGATGGTACAGAAATGGCTAAAGGTGCAATCAGAGTCGCGCGCCCATATTAACTGGTGCGCCATACCATACGACGATACTATTAGGTATTAGTTGCGTCAACCAGACTACGGAGGAAAGGACTTGGGAACGAAGGCGACAATTATTCCGTACAAGAGGAAGAAGCAAGAAGTACCTGTAGGGAACAGTGGGAGTGACGTGGAAGCGAAGATCGTAACTTGCCGCACTGAGAGGAAGCGTATCTCAAGCCATTGTTCGAATTCAAAAGGAATACGCAAACGACGAAAGAAGTTGCAATTGCAGTGAAGTGTCTGGGCTGTTCGCGGCGTTGATGCCTCGGAAAAGAGGCTTTTCAGGAAATGAAATTCCCCTTGTGAAGAGGCGAAAGAGCCGGCAAAGTGGAAGCTCACATATTGCTTTCCCGAGATCCGCTATCCGACACAAAGTAATTTTCACGTGGCAGTAACTTCAGTGAATCACAGACCATTTTCCGTACCCGGACGTGAAAATATTTTAAAAAATTCCACTGGAAACAAATGTTCATCGATACTAGACTCATCCTACTTCAATAGATATACGAAACCGCGAAAGCAGTCGCAATTACACCGAAGTGTCCGTTCCCGGAGTCCGGCGACAAAAGAGGATGTAACTCCCGTCGCCCAGTCGCGGGGTCGCCAACGAATGGCCCCCGACAAACAGCGAGAAATAATTCTTCGGCAAGCAGCGAGTGTATCGCCGCGTCTCTCCCGGCAAAACACCCGGCAAACAAGCTGTTGAAGTGTCCCGGAGGTAAAGAACCCGACTGGCCGCGGTGGTGATCCGACCGGGGAAATGAATTCGCAGCCATTACTCGACGAGAGGGCACACGAAAGGGATGCGCAAACAGAGGGAAGAAGGTAGAAAATAGACTAGACTGTCTAGATTAGCGGTTTCGCAGAGCAACCTAGGCGTACATACCTATAATTCAGGGAAAGACTCTTCTGGCTCCGACACCGAAGGAGGCCGTTGGGTTGGGCTGGGTGGCGGCGGAGCTGTTTAAAATGCGTCGCTGCCCACCGTCGCCAGCAACAGCAGCACCGGCAGCACCACCACCACCATCGTCACTACCGTCACTACAACCTCGGCATTATAGGAAGGAAGTAGGAAGGAAGGAAGGAAGAAATGGACGAGCCAAGTGGGCACGTAGTCTCTTTCTCACTCTGTCACATACACTTACGTTGGCTATGCAGATTCCTCCTTTAACCCTCCCTCCCCCCGCGATGCCTGCCGGGAGATTGCCGGGACAGCGGGTGGGAGGGACAGTGAGAGACCGAGAAATGGGAATAAGGAAGTGAGGGAAGAAAACACGAGTGGGCAGGGAAAACGACTGAGAAGGAGGAGGAGGAGGAGGAGGAGGAGGAGGAGGAGGACGAGGAGGATGAGGAGAAAGAGGAGGCGGACGGGCGAAGGGGCTGGAAACGCAAGGAGGATACAATCCTCGTATACAAACGAGTCGCGAGGCTTGGCGCCGACTAGACAGAATCCCGTTGAGATGGATGAGGAGTCGGGAGGGAAGTGGAGAGACGGAGGAGGGCGCCACCGCCGCCTCACGTTGCTTGGCAATGCGAAGGAGGCGCACAGGACGCTTCCATGGACTAGCCAGCCCGGCGCAGCAGCAGACACCGGCCAGAGGGACACACGGAACTACTGCGAGCGCGAGAGGGAGCGCAAACGAAACGGAATGGAATGGCACGGTTTGCCGGTGCCGTTGATGCGCCGCCGTTGTTGGCTGCCTCTGGCTCGGACAATCCGTCCGTTTGCGACCGCAGCGCGCACCCAGCGGATTGGGAGAACCTCGCGCCGAGAGAGAGCTTTCCAACTTCATCATGATTATATATGTATCGCAGTATCCGTCGGGTGGCGCCCACACCCCCGTCGCTTCCTCGCACACTTTCCCTCATCCCGGGAGGTATTTTTTTTTTCTCTCTTTCCCTCCCCCTCGTCTTTTTTGTTTCCTTCCTCTTCATAGATCACGCGGCCGCTTCGGCCCATCCTCTTCAAACCCGAAAACTCTTTTTCTCTTCCCTCGTGCCACTCTCACTCTCTCGTTCTCTCTATCACTCTCTCTCTCTCTCCCTCACTTTCTGTGTCTCGCCTGCCTTTCTCAGTTTCGATTGTTCCTGTCCCTTTCGGCGCGCAGCATTCTCTCTCGTTTACTGTAAAAGCGATAAAGAGAGCTCCGAGTTTTCTTTATCTCGCGGGTTGCGCGCTCCTTCGTTGCTGCCTTCGCTCTCTCTGTATTTCAGACTCCGACGTCCTTTTTCCACGTCTCTCGCGGCATTGTTTAACGTGGCACTTTTATTGCGCGATTCATCCA
The DNA here is from genome assembly GCA_964034905.1 of Itoplectis maculator. Taxonomy (NCBI): domain Eukaryota; kingdom Metazoa; phylum Arthropoda; class Insecta; order Hymenoptera; family Ichneumonidae; genus Itoplectis; species Itoplectis maculator. The sequence continues at coordinate 8,416,244 of OZ035853.1, forward strand.
CAATGGAGATATCAAGGCGGTGAGGGGCGGGAGGGAGGAGAGGAAGGACAGAGGAACGTGGCCGTCGCGTTGGCAGCTGAGATTGGCGCGAATCGCGAGTTCGCAACGATTTCGGTATATATATCGTGTGCATTATTATAAGTCTGTCGCCGGCGCGCACGCCTCTCTAATTATCTCGTCTCGCTGGATCTGATATACAAGCGCGGCTTGTACGGTCGACGCGCGTGACGCGGAATTATTCACGATGACAAAGTGCGTGCGGATTGCGATAATCCTCGCCAGAAGCGCCGGCCGGTGCATTGTCAAATGGAAAGTTGGAAAAAAAAAGAAAATAAGTCACGTATGTAATACGCCAGGGCTTTGGACTATGAGTGAGACACCGGAGACGCGACGTTAAGAGCATGCGTGATCCATTTTAACTCGGAGGCCCCGTAATAGTATTGCACTTTATCATCGTTACGACGCGGGAAACGTTCGCCATCTGGCTGCCAAGTACCTGCTCGCCTGCCGCGGAGAGAGAAAAAAAAGGAAAGGAACACGACGACGAAAATACTGGAAAGGAATACGTGATATATCTGCGCTGCCGCACTTTGCGCCACTGTCTCGGGGGTGAAACGGTGGAGGGGGGGGGGGGAGGGGTAGAGAAAAAGGAAAATTATTCAGACCGTTTCGAGGCGAACCCCAGGCGCGAGCCTCACGTGTATCGTCGTATTTACAAATGAAGCATAATCAAAATCCAGTTGCGCCGCAGTCTGCGCACGGCTCTCCGGGGAATAAGAATTCAACGGGGAGGGGACGACGACGACAAAAAAAAGAGACATCCGCGTACGAGCGCGCATCATATACACCGCGATATATGGCACATGCCGGGGTGTACACTGTGTATACATATACGTGATTGTTATTGAGCACCCTCGAGAGGATAGTTCCTCGCTGCTTCTCGCGCCTAACACCACTCGTAGCCGTCAACCCGTGGGGGGGGGGGCGCCGCGCGCGCCAACTTCTTTATTTTACCCTTAGTCCCGCGACCCCTCACGGCTACATCCGGCGCAATCTCTCGCATTCTCTTCGAATGCCTCAACCTCGATTCTCTGCCGCCGCCTCACGACCGCTTCATCATTCGGTGACCCGAGGTGAAAGAGATGATCATTCCAGCTGCGAGCAGCCCGCGACGAGTCTCCAATTATCTCGGATTCGCGCGTCCGAAACTTCCAATTACACTGTACTTCACCGGCGCATGTCCCAGTTTCCTGAAGAACGACGAGGGGACTTTCCACGGCTGAGAAAATACGCGAGTACCCATCGATTCTGAAGGTCCCTGAGGATCTCGAACGAATTATCGAAGGTCGAACTCAAGGTCGATCCTAGAATCTAACAACGTAAGTTATTATTTACGCTTTGGGTTGAAATAGCTAAAAGAGGCGATAATTGAAATCCACTTGAGACGAATTTTCATCAATCCACTCGAGTCACCCCTAAAGCCCAATTTCCATGAAATATTTGTCACCGCTAATCGGCCTAACCGATAAATCCCGGACTGTCCCCAACATCACTGTCTGTCAATGTGCCGTAAAATTGCCATCCGCAATGTTCTTACTCCCACAACGCCTCATTTGGCCTGCAGCGCAGCGTTCGAGAAGTGTATCCACCGTGGCGGTGGGATATAAGTCGTCATTAGTGTCAAGGCACGTATCCCTATTATCCCCAACGTTATTACATATCATCCTTGCCACACAAACACACACACAATCGCATACAAACCCCATAGAAAATACTGTTTCATATTGGCTGCCTTCCTTTTTTTCGTTGCCACCAATCCGGTATTCACCACGAGTCTTCCTCCCCGCAGAACGAAGCGAAGAAGACGAAGAAGAAGAAGCTAAAAGATGAAGAAAAAAAATAGAAGGATGAGAACAAGAAGAAGAAAGGACATGAAGCCAGAAGCAATCTCTTACGGCGCGACACTCCGAGGTCCATCGAGCGCACGCAGGGCGAAGAAAGGGAGTTCGGCCCATCGAAAGGGTCACCTCGGTGTCGCGCTTCGACCGCAGTCGAAGTGCTACGGTGGTCACGGGAGTGTGGAGAAGGTTCAATGTGGGGGACACACACGACGCTGCGAAGGCAGCAGCAGAAGCAGCAGCACATCAGTGATCTCCTCAGATCAATGCCGAACAAAGCTTGCGGTGGTGGAGGGTGCAAAAACCATCCTGTGGGATTTAGGTCGAAAGGAGGAGGATCGTCTCTTGCCGTAGCGCGAGCCGCGAGGGGAAATCATAGGTGTCGGAGCGGGGCTTACGGACAATGATGCGAATCCCTTGGGGTACGTGCACGAGGCCTATATATTCCACATGTAGCGAGATGTCTACTTGTGGTGGTGGTGGTGCAAGAGCGTCGGCCATGCATGGACACGGACCTGAGTCGCGGTCGGTGTAACCCCAACACGCAAGAAAAGGTGATGGATGTTGCAGACAGAGATTGCTCAATAACACCATGAAGACTGACGACTTTCTGATGACATCAAAAAATTACTTCGGTTATCCCAGCTCCACTGTCTCGTTCTTTCTTATACTTGTCTGTCCGTCTTCGTCTCTGTCTCTCTCGCTCTCTGCATCTTTCTGCAACGTTATCACACGCGAAATTCCCCCCACTTTTGATAGAACAACTCTCGGGAGGGCCCATCAACCCTGGCCGCTATCGCAACCCCCCACGGCGACAGCCACACATCGCGCATCACTCACAGTCGTTTTTATTAAGTTATACACCGTAAATCGAACGTCGCCTAGAAAATTATTAATGGTGCCTCTGTGACGTTGCATTCTTCTTGTTTTAGCGCGAAAAAAACGAAGGTCAGTGCGTGAAGAAAAGGCATCTTCGTTGAGACAACTAAGTGGGTTATCCTGTGTCAGCTGGGGAAAAACTTGTCTGCTGGTGTAACCGAGTAATTCATCAACTGAGAAATAATATTTTTCAAGGCTATGTACATTTTTCGATTGGAGCAAAACTTTGAACACCATGTTAACCCACTGACCTTCTTTCGCCGTACGTATGAACGTAAGTACCCCCACCCCCTGCCCCAATCGGTGCGATACAGAAAAGTATGCCAATATCATTGTCGCCCGAACGAATGTTACTTTTATCAGAAACTTCTTATTCTCCGCTATCCCGCGCGACAGCTGCCGCCGTGTTTCGAGATGAAATTCCCGATGGAACATTTTTGCAAATAACCGTGGCGAATCGGTTCTCAAGGGGCATAACACGGGCTACTTTGAAAATTCTCACTCGATTCGCTCGACGCTCGGCTCGACTGCCTCCGAGCTTATCGGCCGATTGCGAACACTGGAAATACTCATATGTACCAGACGAGCTGTCTGCGCGAGGCGAAGAAAAATAGAAGTGTATACGTGCGCTATGGTAACGCGTGGATAAAACGCCTCGCGCGAGGTTTCCTCTTATTCTCACTTCTCCCCTCTCTCTCTGTCTATTCGGCGCCTTTGCCCTCTATTTTCCTCTCTCGCTTTCTCTGTGCGTCTGAATTAGATCAGCCGATGAAATATAGGGACTCGCGGAGGCGAAGAGGAGGGGCGTATAATATGGGCACCATTATGGATTTTACGAGACGCATGCGAGACCCGCACGCTAACACACATCTGTGCGCGACGGTACGTAAGAAACTCGAGCGTCGGAGCTTCGAGCCCAGAGCCGCGAGTCGCTCGCTCACATACATACATTATGCAAATATATTACAAGCGTGCGCTCTCGTTTCCACCGTGGAGAAAGGCTGATTTTCTGAAAAATGTGCTCAACACAGAGAGAGGCCCGGAGGGTTTCAAATAAATAACTTGATTCTTTTTTCCTCGCCGCCCCAGAAGAGAACGAGGAAATCTCGTCGTTTTTTCATCTCCGTGTTTTCCGTTTTTTCACCGAAGATTTTCCGCGGCGAAACGTCAGCGGCGATTCCGCAGCTGCCGCCGCGGAAAATACCAGGCTCATAATATCGGTCTGTATACGGAAATTGAACTCGAACTTTCGCGGAAGTTTGTGTGTTTTCTTTTTTTTTCTTTTGTTTTAATTAGCAAATACATCCGGCTCGCAGCTACGTTTATGCCCGGACGTCCGATGGCCGTAAGTGAAAACACCATTTATTACCGGAGCGAAGTTATCGCCGCTCCGGGGGAAACACCATTTTTTTTCATGCCCGCAGGACGAGAGGGACGACGAGAATCGCCGCGAAAACGCCGCGCGATGATTTGCGGGTCGACCTGGTTCGTATCAGTCTTTGGGAATGTACAGAGTGGAGCGACAAACAGCGTAGGGCATGATTGCGCGGTTGAACCCTCGCTTTTTCAACAGATTGGGCGCGCCTCTCTCGTGCAACGGGGAAAACGTCCGCGCGAGAACCTGGCGTGTTCAGTGGATACCAGGAGCGACCAGGAGGAACCAAAGGAATCGGACACTTGTCAGGACCCTCGACACTCGGTGTGTCCTACCCACTCTTTCTTCGCACACCGTTTGTCACGCCTCGAGACTCTAACCGAAGGAACAGCGGACGAGACACGTGACGCGCGAAAGAACAGTCGGTGGCACCCAGCGAATGAACGTGGATTGGTAGTGGACATTTGTCACCGATCCATCACTACACACGACCACGAAGGGCGGCAAGGAGGGGGAGAGGGAGGGGGGATAACGAAACTCTCGTCCCTCTTATTTGGAGCTCGTCCCCTTCCTTGTCTCCTTCGTCGCCCGAGGAAAAACGCCCGGAAGGGACGCACGTAATTTCGTCGGCGTTCCGATAAGATTTCATCTTCACGAAACTGCCGGGCGATAAGATTTTGGGTGTTCCGAGACAGAGAGAACTCCCCTCACCCCGGATATATATGCATTTGAGATTTCGATTACGCGCACCGCACCCCTACCAATCGTTTGTCCAACGCAAGCGATTCGCGATATTGGAGGCCTGATTTACAACGAAAGACTCGCTCGTTTTCGCGTCGATCGCGGAATTGCATTGTCGTTATTTCGTTTTAGGAATTAGAGGGAATAGAGGTTTTCAGGCAATTTAAAACAAATCGCCACCTTATTGATCAATTTATCCGGCCTCCGATTGGTCGTTGGGAAACCGGCAGTTCGTTATTTAATATCGCAACATTTGGTAGTTGGTCGGAAAAAAATGCTAGAATGAAGAAACGATTTTCGCGTTCGCGTTTTCGCCTTCGCACAATAACCGCTAGCTCAATTATACAATCAGTAAAGATTACTAATACAAAACATTTTTGCGTAGAAAAACATTTCATCCCAAACTGTCGACGAAGTATTTCATGTGCAACAACGAAAAACGAAAAAAAATCGAAGCTTTAGTTCTCCCCGTGCAACATTTGTCGCGCGAATGATTTCGCGTGAGACTCTTTCCCCCGTTGGGATTTATTCGTAAGACGCTAGAGCCCCGAGTCCGCGATGACAAGTTCTCGGGGAAAATCCTGAGGCCCCGTTATTTCTCGAATCGAACTCGAAAACTGCGCGAGCGGAAGAGGAATAATATTGTCGCCGAGGGAAGAGGAGAGCTTAGGACCCGCGATAGGTGTAGTAGTACCTGCGGGTGGCAGCCGTGGCTGCTGCGGCGCTCGTCCGGGATCGGCGCGGATGCATGCGGGATCCGCGCACCGAGAACGCGCAAATGCATTTAGTATTGGATCGTGATCCGATTCGCTTTTGAAATATTTACTACACGCTCTACACGAGCCCCCGAGCCGCCCGCTACGTATATCCCACGCTGCTGCAATATCTTTATACACCGGGGACCATTAAACCTCTTTTCCGTTAGGGGAGAAAATTGCACGATCCGATCTTCCGTTTCTATCTTTTATATGGAATTTTCATGCAAAGAAAAGGACGTTGGCTCCGAGCGGAAAGACAATTTCTGGGGATGACATTTCTCCTAGCCCCTCCGCGCGCCCCCGCACGGATATACCGTATTCGCAAAGATGCCAGACTATATTTATTTTTTTGTTTTTATTTATGCGCTTGATATCGCGCTGTTCGTGTACATTTTTCGGCAAATCGTCGTGGTGTAATAACACAAATGCATCTAGGTTACAAAATCTAATACTTTTAATAAAATTCAAGGGAATATTTAGACAGGGACGTTATGTGTGTTTAGTATTCTTTTGTTCTTACTTAATACTGAACATAGTAATTTCTCTAATTTTCCTTTGTCTCTCTATATTTAATTCTCAATTTCCTGTATTCCAGTTTTTATTTTTCTCCGTCCAGCTGATGCAATGTTATGAATATATGAAGGATCAAGATGTTTCGAAAAAAGTGACTCTGTAAATCGACTTGTGCTGGTTTGACATGATGAAAGAAGGTGGTGAATCGACATACGGAGGACCCGTGTCAGTGACTTTCCTTTCCGTGAAACGTCAAACAAAACCCTCGTCGTCGCTCGTGACGGTTTTCGTCAGTCGAAAAAGCTCTCACCACCGCTTTTGTCTCGTTTTCCACGAACGGACTGGCGCAACGACGCGTAAAATATCAGCTTTATCGAGAATATCTTGCACCACCGGCGCCTTGGTTCTTGTGCACACAAAGTATATTACCTCGGCCAATTGGATCGCGAGCATTGTTGGCTTGGCGTGAGCTCGTTGCGAGCAGCGTAAGCACCTTTGCATCGATCTCGTAATTTTCCGCTTTTATCGCGAGACGACGACGACAAAACACGAGAAAATACAGATCGTGGCTTCTATTGTTGAGTTTCAATTACAAGCGACCGTTTCTATTACCACTGAGCTCGAATGTGTTTTCACGGCTCGTCGACATCTCGGCCGTTTGCTCAGTGCCATGAAATTATTACAGTTGCGCTGCGAGAGCGACGAACAAACAAAATCCTTCGATAAAAATAAATTATTGTGGCGAATGACGTCGAGCGCGCACTGTTTTCGCTTGTAACTAATTAGGCATCTACGTCGGCAGAGCGTAAACGCGTTCCCTCGGCAACGAGCGCCTCCACGATTTTCCGGAGAGTTCGTCCTGTATGTCGGTAAGCGCTTTGCCCTTCGTCTCCGGTTGAATGAAGTATAGTACGAGAACGTGGAGACAGGTGATGATCGAAACGGTCCAGAACGAATATTGATCGCCGGCCGCGCTCGCGATGACCTGCTCATAAATATGCATAACGTTAACGAAAATTCTCCAACACTTTTCACTTTGATTGTTCGCTTCGGACATTTTTGTGTTTTCTTTTTTTTTCAGCCTCGTCTGATCGACGTACCTGCCAAAGTTTCGTGACGGCAAGTCCGGAGCTGCAGAAGAACAGAGTTTTTATCGACATCCCGGTGACACGCATTTCCGACGAGTAAACCTCGCCGGCGACGACCGCGGCTACCGAGGACAGACCTATCGAGTAGAAAACGGCAAATAGCAGGACGCAAACGACCGGCAGATACTCCCATCCCGTCAGATTCGTGCCGATCGCCTGGAGATGAAAGTAAACTCCCATTGTGGCCATTAGAGCCGCGCTGATCAGACCCGAGAATGAGAACATGAATTTACGGCCGAAAAAGTCGACTAGTATGGTGCCTATGACGGTGAAGAAGAGCTCGAACAGTCCCATCAACATCGCCACGTATTTTCCCGGTATAATCTTGACGGACTTTTCGAAGAGCAACTCGGCGTAGGTGTTCATCGCTTGGATCCCGGAAAACTGTTGTCCTGTTTGCGAAGACAAGAGGAAACCAGATGTCATATCGGATGTCATATCATATCCACATATAACGTCGATCGGACTCACCGGACGTGAGGAGGATGACGATGAGCACGGCTCTTCGGTTTTCCACTCTGCTGAACATGACTTTGGTCTTGCTCCAGACGTCGTTGTCGATCGTGTAGAAACTCGCACCCTTTTTCACGAACTGAAGAATCTCCTCGTACTCGACGCCAACGTTCTCGCTGCGACGCAGCTGCTGCAGACACCTCCTTGCCTTCTCGTATTTGCCACTCCGTGCGTACCAAAATGGCGTCTCGTCGGCGATCAGGGTCAACACGACGAGATACAGGACCGTGATGGCTATGTAGATGCCGGCGGTCTGGCTGACGGCGAGATACGGCTCGATGGACACGGTTAGCAGCAGACCCAGGTGGACGCTGACGCTGCAGCCGGCGCACAATCTGCCGCGTATCCTGGCCGGCGACGATTCGGCTATGTAAGATTCCGTCACGTCACACGACATGCCGACCATTAGTCCTAAGACGAAACGTCCGATGAGGAGCTCCTGAAATCGGACGAACGATGACATGTTATAGATGAATAGATGATACAAATAATATGATATAGATGATATGGAATGTTTCTATGTTCTCGTCTGTGCGACAGTCCATTCTGCAGTGTCATTACCAACAATGACATTTCGTAAACTCTGAAGTCTGATTCCTCACCCAATAAGTCGTGGCAATCGCGATGATAATCCATCCGGTAATTGTTGGCAGAACGCCGAGCAACATTGTCCGCTTTACCCCATATCTGGAGGCTATGAGCATAGGGATAAAACCCCCGAGAAACAGACCGCCGTACATAATCCCAGCGACCCAAGCGCCTTCGTCATACGTCAACGGTATCGTCGAGTTGGTGGACAGTAATTGAGGTAGCACTGACTGCGGCCATCCCATAATAACACCCGACATAACGAAGTTAATATTCGCTGAAACAGAGAATAATTCGATCTGATTCCCGTGTATTTATCATTCATAACGTACCTGCACGCTTATACACAATGCCCTCTACAAATAGCACAGTTGCATTCCAGTGTTATATGACTCGTGTAATGGGTTCAGGTGTAATCATTTATTACACCGTGAAACTGGTCCTTTATTTGGCATCGGCTGTACGGACGGTACGCAGGACGAATTCTCTTAAGTTTCACCGCTCAAATGAAGTGACTATTTTCGCACATCCCGATGTATTAATTACCAGAAAATCTAAATTAACGATTTAGTAAATTTGGGTCTTACCTACGGACGCAATAGCGTAAAGCAAAACATTGCTGCCGCTGGCCCGCGAGTGATACATTTTAACTATTATCCTCAACACTGCCGTGAGAAACTGAAGCTCCCAGCCGCGTCATGCTTAGCGCGCGGTACTGCTCTAATCTACCTGCGCGACCTTCCGTCTAAGCTCTGGTGGTGATAACCACCACGTGTTACACGATACACATAATACACATAATATTCCACTCTGTAAGCAGGAATCATCCAGTTCGTCGCTCATATTTTTTTCTGTAATATACGTGACAATTAAGATAGCCGATCCGCGTGGCGCATGCATTTCTGCAATCACTCACTCATATGCATACAACCTGTGCTGTACTACGGTTAGCGATAAAATCTCAAGTTCGCTTTCAGCGTTGAAAGCTTTAATCAATCACATTCATATTCCATGTCAAATACAGAATTTCGGACTGTTTTGAACTACCGGTGCACAAGAACGAACTTTCTCGCACACTTTCTCATACTTAAGCAAAAAACTCCACTTTCGCCATGCGATACTAGTACGAGAAGGGGGACTGTTTGTCATACTGCCTTGAGTTCTTTTTCTTGAAAACACCAAAATTATGTCATGGGCCCATGGATTATTATATATAGGCTGTTTGTCTGGAAATGCATTTCGATAATTGCTTAATCTTCCATTTCTTGAAGACAGATAGAACTTTCGCAGAAAATTGAATTTTCAATCCTACGTTTTTGCAGTGAAAATCACGAAAATCTAATAACTGTCGCGATCGATCGCGTCCCAATCGTATCTACGCGATAATAATAACAATATTATTACATCAAGTTCCAAGGATATATATGCGACGACGCTATTTCCGTCTACGAGTTGCCTTTTCCATTACACTGGCGTATATACCCAAGTCGATGGATCAAACGCCGTAAACGTATCGACAGTATCGGGAGTTTCCACCGGAGAATCGCAGAGCCCTTTCCGATATTTTCTGATTAGACTCGCCCCGGAGGATGCCTCGTTCACTCGGCAACTAACTTTAACTATTATCCCGAACTATTTCCGTCGGGGGATCTTGACCAAGGGGGTTCTAACTGCGCGCTCTAATAACACGAGAGAAGCGTACCAATGGGAACTCCGCGCGCTACGCTAGCAGTGTGTATCGAAGTATCGCTTCAGGAAAAGCAATAAAGTTGATAAGTTCGCAATTGGAAATCGACAAACGTTCGTCGACGATGCTGCAAATAAATACTTGTAACTTTCCCCGAGAACATTTTTCCCCGAGTTGTATCACACCTTTTAACATTTTACCGCCGCGCCGGCCAATCAGGGCGAACGAAGGACGCAACGATTTCGATATTTTTCGAGTCATCTTGGTTCGTGAAATCTTAAAGTTTTCAAAATAAAAATTCACAGTTCACCCCTTCTCGTATTCTCGGTTTTCCAGGTTTGAGTCCCAACTTCAAACAAAAAAAGAAGAATTTTCAAAAAGATATGAAACGAGCAGTTGTCAAGTTTGGCTGATTATGCGAAAAAAACTTCATCAAAGAGATCTCCAGAGATAAAACGTGACTGGGTCAGCAGAATATTTTCTAATTCATTTTATTCGGATACATTGCGCCGCGCGCGTTTGGACACATTTCATGATCGATTGCCTCTTGTCTTTCGTGAAAAGACACGATTCCGAGAGGCAGGCTCTTTGACATACAAATGTATACGTTCGCCGCTCGGTATTGTTAAAGTTGGAAACGTTCTGTTCCGCCGAGCACTTTCCGCACTTGTATTGCAAGTAGGTCATCAGCTAGAGCAGCCACAAGGGGCGACGTATGCATAACAGAGGAGCGAGAGAGCACGAGACCGGGAGAGGTTATTTTTTTTTTATTTCACCTCTCTTTCTCACGGTCAAAGCTCACGGAATTTCGAGCTCTCACGTCTCCCTTTGTCAACCCATTTTCTTCGTGCAATGCCCTTTTGCAATTCTCTCATTCCGCATGCATCCCACTGACTCCTATCTGGAAATTTATGTCTCATGCATCCATATTGGCTCCTTTACATGGCTCCCTATGGGCCCTACGCCCCCTCAAAGCGTCGCGCATCCCGCCAAAGTGAATGTTTAATAATGCTCCACCGCTGCCATCGATACACAGAGAGTGAAAGAGGAAGAGGAGCGAGGAAAACGGAGAGAGGGACATAGATAGAGAGGAGAAAGTGCGAGAAGGAGTCGAAACGACCGGGAAACGCATATCAACGTTTCGAATCTCCGTTACCGTATAATGATTTACCTTTGCGTTAACGCAAATTTACCCGCGCAATTGAGATAACTCGATGCTTCCTTTATTTCTTTTCATTCGCAAATTTGGCTTCCGAGCGTTTGTTTGCCTCATTCAAACTGACACAGTTGGTCGCTCAAATACGCAAGCCATTTCAGCGCTTCGCTCTGTCCCGGTGTGCAATCCCGGCGAATCAACGCCATCCTTGCGAGTCTCGTAAGATAAATCACCAGCCGAGACCCTACGCAACAGACTAAATATAGCAACGTTCTGAAAATCAAACTTTTACTTCAATTTAACTTCGCATTTACGCTTATCACACATGTGCAATCGAGATACCTCAATGTTTTGTCCTTGATGTCCTTTTGTATTTTTTTCATCTATATTTGATTTCAAACGCTCGTTTGGCCCGTTCAAACTGACATAGTCGGTCGCTCAAATACACAAGCCATTTCGGTGCTGCTCCACCGCGCGTCTACCTGTCCCTATCTGTTAATACAGACCGGGCACGCCGAGAGCGAACGAGCGTCATCCCCGAGCTTCATAAGATAAATCAGCAGCCAAGTCCCTAATACGTACCAGGGTAAACATTATCCCGGGAAGCCGCGCGGTTTACCCTCCACTGTCTCATTAGGTTCTCTCTCGTCGCGCGCAGCTCCTGCACGACGGTCGCTTTCTCTCTCTCCCTCTCTCGCTCACTCTCGGATTTCTTTCTCCACCGCTATTTTCCCACTCTCCACCCTTTCCGCGCGCTCGCTCTCCTCTTTTAATCTAGCCGCGGCTCTGCGCGTCCCGTCCTACAATTTCCGGGCTATCCTCGCTTCGCGCTTTCATTCAGCTCGGTGGACCAACAGCTATGCGCTTCGATAAGTCCTCGCGCACTCAAACGGAATTATAGTAGGAACGGATTTCTCCTTTTTTCCGAGTGGTTTCTCGTGCTCGACTGTCTTCCCGCGTCTCGACTCAAACGAAATTACATAGACCATTTTTTCCCAGAAGTCGGAGCAGGGAAAATCTCCTCTTTTTCACTTTTTTTTCATTTTAATTTTTTTTTTTTTCTTTTTTCACTCTCTGCGTGCTCCTTCGATATCGACACCACATCGTCTCGCGCGTTTTTTCCTTCGCGAATACGAGAAATTTAAATCTAATTTTTTTTTCTCTCTTCGAGGATTTTTTTGACTCGCCTTTGCTCGCTCGAATTAACTGAAACTCCCTCGGCGAGTTTGTGCGTTTCTTTCGACGTTTAATCTTCCCCCTCGCTGTCTTCGACCCGTCGTCCCTTTTCCGGATTGTCGGGGATGCGAAGGGGACCCAATGGACATTAACCGGGTTGTTAACGAAGTTATTTTTTCGAGGCTTGTGATTTCGGAATTCAGAGGCCGAACTTCCGGTGGAAGTGCCGATAATCGACAACACGATTTAATCATTTTTGTCAAACAACTGGGAGTCATCTGAATTGCGAATGTCTCAACTTCTCTAAAATATAACCATAGGACAAAATGTTTATTCTAAATTCGTAACTATTTTAAACACGAATAAACTAATGAAATCCACGTATCGACAAGTCATCACTATTTCTGTAACACAAGACATTTAAATCTGATAATTTCTTGTCTTTTCGTTAAATGATTTTTTGTCCCCCACTTATTCGCTCGAATTAACTGAAACTCCCTCAGCGAGTTTGTGCATTTCTTCCGTCGTTTAATCTTCCTCCTCGCTGTCTTCTCCCCATCGTCCTCTTTTTCGACTCCCGCGGGGACGCCGAGCGGTGCGCGCATAGACATTAACCGGGTTCTCGTGAATTTTGGCCGTTATGAAAATCGGATAGGCGAACGACTCCCGCGGGAAGAATGCGGAACGCTGCTGCCGTTGTGCGCGCTTCGCTCCGCGCCGGCTACGCGGCTATATAACCGGTGCGCTAGTAGTCTGGCTGGTCCATGGTTGGACGTTCGTTTGCTCATGCAGCTTCCTCTAAATAATACTCAACGGAGCGTCAAGACAAACAACGAGGCGAGCCCACGTCTTTTCAGGCAGCGCAGCTGTAAACTTCCCACCGTCTCTCATCCTCCACCGAAAGACGATAATGAATTCCGTGTACACGCTAATATAGGTAGACCAATAATAACAGCCGCCAGGTTATCCGCATCGTTGCCCCAATTAAATTCAAACAAAAACACCTGCCCGACGCTTTTGAACAATTTTAATCATTATCCCCGAAGTTACAATGGCGCGGGGGTAGAATGCCCTGTAATGCCCGATAATTAAAAAGCTGCGAATTTTTTAATGCCCCGGATAAGGCGGGACAGGGTTGTCGGCGCGCGCGAGCCGTCCGTGTGTCCTTATTAAATTTCACCAGAAACGGACGATTTTAATAAGCAATATTTAATTTTGCGGTATTAAATATAACGAGCATCGTTAATGCTGCGTGAAATTTTGGCGAAACGGAATATCGTAGTAATTATTTTCTTCAAAAATCAACCTGGGAATAAAGCAGACATTCGATAAGACAAAACAAAAGCTCATAGAAACTCTATATGATTATTCGTGAATGAATATTTTCGATGAATTTTAATTCGAACCCCGCACGTATCCTCGCAGCCGCCGCACGGTAGAAACCCGAAAGTTGTCGAGTATATCGCCGTGGCTGTAAAAACTTTTGGCCGTCGGTGAGAGTCGGTGGTAAACGAGCTTTTCCCTATAAATCTAAGCGCTCCCACTCGAAAGTTGTCGAGAGCTGGCGGACTCTGTATCACAGGTCGGCCATGCAGAAGTCGCTATAATGAGCTCTGTGCAGCGCATGCAGCTATTTTCCAAAAGCGCGTGTATGTTTCTTGAGAGCGGGGGGCGACGGTGGTTGAGGGTCGTTCACTTTGATGCTGGACTACCGGGGCTCCCACTTCATCTCCATCCAGCCCTTTTCAACCTCTTTGCCAGTGGCTTTTTCTCGTTTCCTTTTCACTCGCCGTCTTCATCTCTCGCCCGCACCACCCCCCCCCCCCCCCGGCCCCTCGCTCCTTCCCACCTCCCCACCATCCCTGCCCCACCCCTTCCACCCACCGCTACACACTCTCCACTCTCCGAGCACGGAGTCCGGACAAGTGCACGTACCAGTTTGAACGTGACGCGAACGCGAATTATGGAAAATTCATGCAAAACACACAACTCGATAACGCACTCGGCCGACGTCGGTGCTGTCGCTCTCCCTCGGCTCCCGGGCCAATTCATAGCTTGCGGTGAGAAAGAGTGAGAGCGGGAGAGCGCAAGGGAGAGAGAGGGAGACACACAGAGGAAAGCACCCGTCGCGTCCCACCCATCCGGCGCTCCGGCACTACCCCAAATTTGATATTTGCGCGTTTATACGTGCAATTTGTCACCAAGCAATTCTATTTATAGCCGGGTTCGCGCTGAGCGGCACTGTGCACGCCTCCTCGCGTATCTAGCGCCGCGTGCGCCATAAAATTGCAGCAGCTCACCCCGCGCGAGCATCGCCAAACCCGAACGAAAGAAATAGTTTAGCAGCGAGAGCGAACTGTCAGGGTGGTCTCATCTCGCGATTGCGCGTCTATTCGTGATACGGGAAAAAGAAAGGCGGACCGAGATAGAGCGAGAGAAAGATAGCGGGAGTAGGGGAAAATTCTGACACTGTAGGACAAGCTCGGTATCACGGGTGAAGGGTGCACGCCGTACACCCCGGCGTCGACCCCGGGAAAAACCCTCGTATGACCGAACGACCAGATTCCTCGAAGATGGATGTCGGCGATTGGGTATGAGTCATAGACTCGGTAGCTACCGATTGCACGGCTCGTTGCATTCGATCGACTTTTCCAACTCCACGAACACCCCCAGCCCCGTGACAGAACCCCCCCCCCCCCTCGACCACGCCAGACCCTGGCTATCTTTCTTTCTCTCGAACGCGGCGCTTCCACCATTGTTGACAATCATACACTTTAGCTGGTCCGCTAGGTCGTCTGGTAATATATATTCTCCCTTGTAATATATGAAATGCTTCTTATAAGCGTCTGCGTACAATCTTCGTAATCCGGCCGTTCCATCATGCTAATACGATACGCGAATGGATATTGTGTGTGTCACGGGATACTTTTGCCGGATGGTAGCATAAGAACTGGCGCACTGCGGGACGACAATATTTTAACTTTGTATTTGTTAGGCACGGTCGACGATTTATGGGCCGAGTTTTGGACCTGAGATTCACTCGGTTTGGGGAATTGTCTGGACTTGAGTCGTGACTTGATTTGAGCTTGAGACACAATATAAGTTCCAACTGAAGACTTAAGTTGAGTTCATACTTGACACACTTCATCTTCATGCAATGGTGCAATTGTTATATCAAGATTCTCGTGCTACGAAAAAAATATAATTACACGAGTGACTCACTTAGGACATGACTTTTGGATTGTTTTCTGATAAGCCTGACTAGCAATATTCTATGGTTTTCCCCAAACTCAACCGAGGGTCATAATTCCGGGTTCTGCAGTACAATGAGGACTCCCTTTAACCACCCAAGTGGTATGGAAACTTGTTGGTACGATTGGAACTAGTGCACCAGTGGCAGTACAGGCGGGTATAGTGGGTACTGAAGCCAATTGGTATCTTGTGTCGTAAACTAGATACATTAATTCCAAGCATAAGTACCGATAATACGAACCCCTCGCCGGTGGCGAAGCCAAACCGTTTGATTAAACTGCCACTAAATCTAGGCCATGTCAAACAGTCATTCGTTATCTCGGTGGGCGAGGGAGAGCCAATCGGGACTGGGGTAACACGCCCGGTATACCCCCGGCGAAAAGCCTCGACTAACGTTAGCCACTTCCACCCTCGGAGCGCGCCGATGAAAATCTTTCGACGTTAAATCCCCCCCGAGTTTTTCCAGGGGGTTGATCAAACCCCGTCGTCTTTTTTTACGCATTGTGAGTCTCAAAGTGATCAATACGATCTGGTTTATCGGGAATATTGGACCCTCCATTTGATGCCACTCTAGCTTTATTGTATTTACATATCGGGGGAGGGGAGGGGGGTGGGTTATGCGGTTCGATGGGTGATAGCCAATTGCAAAGAAAAAAGGATGAACCGTGCAATTGATAGTGCATCGTGTTAGCGATAATGTTATCGTGTGGATCATTAACAATATTAAAAAATCAATGACGATGTTACTTTTTTTTACTTATTTTGATCTTTTTGCACGTTTGGCAAGACGAAGAATTAAATTAACAATTATCGAATGCATGGAAAGTAAGAAAATTTCCTCGGAGTTACTCAATCTTCACGATATCGGTGCATACATAGCGCCGACATTTTTGTAACAATGCAATAACGCCAAGACAGCACCGAGCATTGTATACTCGGCGGGGAAACTCGAGTACGCCATAATTTCTAATAAAGGCGTCACGCGCTCTCCAGTCACCGGGAAGATTTATCGAAGGACCTCCCGCGCTGATTAATGAAAGGCTCGAGTGCGGTCTGCAAGAGAGCGAGAGGAAGAGTGCAAAAGTGTCGCTATATTGACTAAATTTATGGCGCACGTGGATATAATTTATCGTTCTTTTTCGGGGGCAAATAATTTGTTTAATTAATAACCGTTTCGTAAGGATTATCGGTCGGTTCTCCAGACATTTGACTACGCAATCGTTGCACCGAAACGAGCAGCACATTCGTATAATTAACTGCGGATGGCGTTGTACTCGGCCTTCTATTTAAACGCAATTACAGAGACTCATTATGGTTTTAACGTTATAATACGTTTCGGGGTGGAGTCGCGTCCGAATGAATAAGCGTGTAGACATTACGTGACAGAATTTTAATCCGGAAGCGGATTCCGAGCTTCCGCGGCGCGAATTAAAAAAATAGGATAACTCACCGGAAAAATGGTTTAAACCCGGCGAAGTCGAGCTCATTGGGAGAGAGAGAAAGAGAGAGCGCGAGCGAGAGAGAGAGAGTTGGAAAAATAGCCCCGGTCCGGGGTGAACGCACCTCGCTGAGCCGCCGTTAACGACTGGAAAACATTTTCTCGCGGTCAAGCTCGTTCGAGAAATGTTGTGAAAACTGCGAAAGAAATTAATACAATCCCCTCGCCAATTTACCGGCGGTCAAATTGCCGCGCGTCCGAAAAATAATAATAACACGTATATGAGAATCCGAGGAAAAAAAATATCGTAGCGTTCGAAAAGTCTCTAATCACTCAGCAATTTGATAACTTTAATGTTCCCACATTTTTCATCGACACCCAAAACTCCTCGCAACCTGCGAATTTCGCTGCTTTATTTTTCCATTTTATTTATTTTTCATCGCGATACCGAAATTCCCTCGCCCGTCCGTCAATTGAAGCACCTCGAACGAAGATGAATGACTCACGGCATTATTGTGACGCATTTGGCCTCTTATGGCAACATCGCGTCGATATCGCAACGAGGCTGCTGAATTCATTTTGCAATAGCCCGCGCGCGATGCCGAGAGCGCTCGATAATAGTAAAATTAATCATGTTTGAAACGCACCGCCACTCGCGCATCCTCGAGTATCCTCTTTCACACGGTCGTTCGTTTGGAAATTGATTCCGTTTCTCGCTCGAGTATCGATGATTCTAGTTGCGTGATCCTATCCATTTGCGGTCGGGCGTCGCTTCTGTGTGTATCTCCGCCGCTTAGTTTTCGAGTTTGAGCACATCGCGAGCATCATTGACGCGGAAAGCGCGCTGCGCGCATACCACGTGTCGATGGCCCGCGGAGTTAACTTGTTCAACGAGAAAATCATTTGAGTCTCTTGCTCTCCCTTTCCCTCCTTCTCTTTCTCGCTCTATTGCGGCGTTCGAAGTGCGGCTGCTCCGGAAGCTCTCGCGACGAAGACAAGAACGCGCTGAATAGCGAGAACCCGACTATTCCGCCGGATCACCGTAGTTCCCGATCAAGAGGGCTCCCCGGAATAGGGTCGATATAAGCTTGATGGATTTGTCGGCTCTTCATGAATGTTATTCACGAGCCTATCGCTCCTGAATTGCTAAGCTGTAAACGTGCCACGGCTTCCGGAAAATTGTCTCCGCGGGTAATGGCCTGGAACCAAAATCGATTAACATCCACTCTTCCTCCCTCCGTGCGGACATTTTTTTTTTTTTTTCTTTATTTTTAGCACAGCGGTGGAGATTCTCGTAGAAATATCCCTGAGTTTAAGTACACCGGAAAAAGCAGTTTTTGAACTTGAAATTGTTAAGCAAATGTTTTTTTTTTTATACTTTGTTTCGAGAACTTATTTTACTCGAACCTTGACATTTCTCGATTTTTCGCAATCCCAACACAAATTTCGGGCGAAAATGTTAAACGTTGAAAAATGTTCGAATCTCCGTATACTTTTCGCCACATTTCGAGTATCCCCATGTAGAAACAATCTAAAAAAAAGTTTTCCCGTAAACCGCGCGCGCAGCCTCTGCGGCGAGAAAAAGCAGTGAAAGACATAAACGGAAAATGGGAAAGTTACCTCAGTGCCACTTTGTCTTATCGCGAATTTCGCGTAGCAGTTACGTCGCGCGCGTAAAATCCGGGGCAACCACATGCTCAGCAACAAAGTTGGCAACTGACAAAAGTGCTTATAAATCATTTGCGTAACCGCGCGTGCGCGCGCGCACGATGCTTTGGTGGAAATTCAACGGTAAGCGGAAATGCGATTCGTCGACACAGGCAAGTGGAGCGCGAAGCGTCGAATTGGTAAATGGTGTAGAGAGGGGATGATATAGAGAGTGAGAGAGAGACAAAGAGAGGGATCGAGAAAGAGAGACAGGTCAAGGGGCGAGAGAGAGAAAGAGAAAGATAGAGAGAGAGAGAGAGAGAGAGAGAGAGAGAGAGAGAGAGAGAGAGAAAGAGGAGCGAGAGAGAGGGAGTAAAAGCACTGAATGGCAGACAAGCGAGCGATAGGGGTACGTTATAAGGCCCCTTCGGCCACGGCCGGCGTATATATACAGTGCCTACGCCAACCTAACTTTTTGATAGAGAACCTTGCCAAATGGCCTCGCTAATCATTTAATCTCTTCCGTCGCAGTTAACGCTTCTTCCGACTCGATACTGCAATTTATGGGCTTCGGCTACACCTGAAAAGTTTCGTCCACGGTCTCGCCTATCGGCCAGAGCCTTCGCCACTGGCCCCGGAGACCCGTGTCACTATACGAGAGACTGCCGAGAGCGGAGCAGGAGGAGCAGGAGGGAGGGTGGATCGTATCGGAGCTATAACCGCCCAGCGAAACACGGAACTTCGATTCGAGTTGGCTCATGCGAAAGAGACTCGCTGATGTATTTTCCCTCTTTTTAACGGGGAATCTGTTAAGAACAAGGCAAAAATGGCACTTTTTGTTCCGTCGTGCCGGAAGCTTTTTTTTGGTTCGTGGAACAAGCTTTTTTTCGAGATTTTTCCGTCGGGACACTCAAAGCGACGTGAAACGTCGAGATAAGTGGCTTTCATAGAAAATGCCCGGAAAAACGTAAACCTGGGAAAGTCAGAAAAATCTCGAATATTATGGGGAAAAAGTGTCAGTAGAAAAATGGAATATTCCGGAAAATTACCAGCGACGTTTATGTAACATTTGGCGAATGGGAATAAAATTTTTCTGAATGCGAAATTACGTTTCCGGGACGATATCTAGTGCCTTTAAACAGGGAAGCGATATGTGCGTCCTTTTTCTCTGCACACTGGTGGGACCTCACGGTCAATAATAATATATCTCCGAGCATTTTTTGTTCTCTCATTTTTACATTTTTCCGTCAGTATCCGCAAGCTTGGTGCGTGTGTTTTAGACGTAACGCGGCTTTCGACGGAAGAAAAGTTAAAAGCTATAATAAACGAGGCGAGGTTGTCGGTGGGGGCCCGGTGACGCTGCGGTTATTTTAATTAACAGAAGCTATAAGCCCTTAGAGCGCAGCGGCGGCAACCCCGACCGCCCGACACCCGCGCGACCCTCTCCTTGGCCGCTTCTCGGCCCCCTTCGCTTTTATACTCACGACCTACCGACCGTATACTTGATCGGAGCTGACTCCGCAACCACCTACTCGCCCTGACAACGCCTCATTGAACATGAAAAACAGAATTTTTGGCTCGCCGGCCGCGCAAGCTCGCTCGACGCCCTCGAAGATTAGGGCCGGAATAGGTTGACGTACCCCACTCGACCTTGCGAAAAGGGCGAAGCCCATCCACGCGTCCTCAATTTTAAATCACCATCAGACACAGAATCCTAGCAATCAATGGGATGAAAAATATGAAACGCACTTCCTGCTTTGTTTTGTGTAAAAAATTGCCTGGATTTCCTTTAAAAAAAATAAGTAAAAAAGTTGTTACTGCCGTGGCTATTTCATTGAGTCACAAAAATGTCACCAAAACTGTTCGGTTTTGTACACTCAATCGATGATCCGTTCCATGCATGGAAATGAGCTTAGAAAATCGAAGTCCACAGTCGCCCTTTATCCTCATTGATAATAATTTCAGTGATAATAAACGGGAAAAATATTTTTTCGATAATAACGTTAATCCCTGCGCTCGCACTGAAAATGCGCGGTCGATTCTACTGTGCACATATTTTTACGAAAAGATAGCAATGGCTCTACTGCTATCATGAAAATAAATAATATAACCAGTGATTAAGTTATGGCTACAATAATTATTTGTAGCAGTTGAACTCACTGTATACTCGGAATTCTGTCACATTTGTCTTTTTCGTTGAACGAGCACGAAATTCGTTACCCCACACCTGATGAAATGTTCGGGTTCGGTGTAATCTTCATGAAAATAATGCCTGAAAAACTTCGATGAGACAAATGCAGGAAAAACACTTGGCAGACGTAATGAATCGCGCGGGTCGTAATAATCCAGCGACTGTGCAGCAGGACTGGAGCCAAGAGGTTATCGAGTGGCGTTCCATGATGTCCTTCGAACTCTTTGCAATGATAGTCATAGCCATTCCAATTGATTGCATCGCGTTCACTCTTGGTCGTTCATCCGCGCGCACTTTCGGCTCTGTATTGTATCTTTCCCGTAAACTCGAAAAGTCTCGATAAAAAAAAACTTGGCCACGATTCCTCAAACTCCACCGAGACGTGCAACGCTCTTCAACTCAGGGACGCGTGAGTCAACGTATAGCAGTTGAAAAGCAGCGTGGATCAGCGATACGAGAAAAAATTGTTGCCATCCATTCGCAAGTTTTCCACTTACAAAGATTCCGTGGAAAATGTCAACCCTCCGGCATTCACGACCTCAAGCAAATTTCAGCCTGTCGTGTATTTTTTTTTATCATCCGCCTGATTCACTCAACGAAATAAAACGCTACTGGTTGCACTTCACAGAAGCCGCGCACCCGTGAGTCTTATGATCTCAGATTTCTCTTATACCTCTTAAATTTGTCGGGTTTTTTCATCCTCCTCTCTCGCTCTCGCTTTTTTTCGCTGAATCTTTCGCCCTGCCTGGTATTCCAGACGAAAACTCCGTATCCTTTTTACTCAAGGTGAAAGGATTCGATATCGCTGCGCTCTATGACGCTCTCTCATTGGGACTCCAAGTTGCCCCCAGTGCGCGCTCACCTAACTACGAGCAAATCCAAAGCTGACTTGAGCCTTGAGCAGCACCCACCTGACTCTCTATCTCTATCCAGTGACCCTTTTGCCCCGTTCACTTACTTTTCGCTTTGATCACGCTCTCGCATTCCCCCCGCCCCCCGCGCAAACCCCCTAACCCCCGCCGCCCCACTGTTACAAGTTCTCCGAGCGGCGGATTCCCGATTATTAGCGATTCATTAGTAAGGTACACGGTCAAAAGGATGTGGATATCACAAGCCGACCGGATGGACCTTATACGCATGCATCACAGGGTCGCGAGTCAAAGCGGAAAAGAAAGGATTAAACGTGGCTCAAAGGGACTCGGGACTCGCTTCTTGTTTAACGTCCAATTAAATAACTCACCGGCCGGTCTCTCGTGTTATACACGTTATCTTGTAATACATCAAAATTATTTTCGTTTCCGAGTCGCGTGCTTTGGTTGGACCTTCTCAACGCGATCCTTTTGATAAAACAGACTCGTTTGACGAGCGTTAGATAAGCTTCTTGAAAGTATTTTCATCGGTGTAATCTGAAAAAGCTGAATTAAAAATGCAAAAAAATGTCGCTGAATTTAAAACCCATCGTTCTATAATCGAGAAATGTCGTACCCAACTTTTTGTCAATATATCAAAATTGTTTCGGTATGTGAGTCACATATTTCGATTATTCTAAAGCCCCCGAGGCTTCCAGCTACTGGTCATTAATTTTTTTAATCTTCAATATCGTTTATTACACTTTTATTAAGTACCACCTGTTAAAAAAATCGTACAAAAATCCACAGGCAGTGAGTACGACCTAAGTCCCGCCATCTCCCAGCGCCCAGCGCAATCCGCGCGAGGATGAAATTTCTGGGGCGTCCGACAGATGGCGCGGTGGTTCGTTTCATGACGCAGGCTCGTATACCCTTCGAAATCTACTGTTATTGCGAGACTGAGTGCCGAGTGTGCACAGTATAGTACGTGGATATTTGTAATACTACCCCGGAGCGCGGCGCACTCCTTCGCTGAAGGTCCAATTACGATTTACCATTACAATCGGCGCACGCTGCCCTTACGTTGACATACGAGGACCCGGCGCTATATACACACACATACGTCTACATATATATAGTCATATATATTTATATCTACATATTATGTATGTATACAATCTAGCATTCGAGCCTAACGCGAAATGCTAATTATATGAGTTCATGAATTACATAGCCCAAGCTCGGTATATTGTTCTATACCGATCACGAATACCTATTTGACACTATGTTACCTGGAAGTTGGTGCTCCACAATACCCCAACGATTGTAATTACAATTCCGCTCGTTCGTGTTTTTTTTTTCTTCTTTTTTTCTTCTCCTTCGTTCGCTCTTTTTTCTCTCCAATGATTAACCAGAGGAGTATAAGAAGCCGGGATCTGCGACAGTAGTCACGGAAGTGTCACTCATTGCTGGGGGAAAAGGAAACGACACGCAGCCCCAGTAGTCACGACAGTGTGTGTACCGCCAAATGGTGAATAAGAGAGAGAGAGAGAGAGAGAGAGAGAGAGAAAGTGAGAGAGCAGGAAGTAGATACAGGACATCGCAAGTGCGCACTGAGAGACCGATCTATTTATCGCCGAGGGAAACGTCGACGGAACTTCGTAAATGAAGTCACGAAGGGAAAGGTTTTCAGGCTTTCAACGTGGTGATCCGGGGATGGGGTGCGAGTGGAAGGGAGCGAGGGCAAAGGATCATTAGTCCGACATGCTAATCCCGAGTATCATTAAACTCGTGGAAAGTGACAGTGATGACTTTGCAAGCTCTCCACCTCACCCCTAATCAATCAAGTAACGCTATACCCGACTCCGAAGCAGACTCGACGAGCAGTTTCTGCGCGAATGAAAAAAATAAAAATAAAAAAACTCGCCTGCTCGGCCAAAAGAAAAGCATCCAACAAATTACGAAGCCTGGCGATGGGGGCGCAGGAAAAGAGTGTTGATGGTGGCGGTGAAAAAAATTGCAGCGTTAGTCGGCATTAAGTTGTCAGCGGAATTAAGTTGGGAGCCTCGTTCAAGGGCGGGAGTCGACGGGAGGCAGCGCAGATTCGTCAGGAATGATTGTTTGCGGCTAAAACAATGATTAGAATTTTTATTCAATAATTTCTCTTCGAAACATTTTTCTAAAGACACTTGAAAAACTAATTTCACAAAATTGTCATCATTTTCGTGTGTATTTCATGATAGCAGCAGGACAATTGCAGGGCTATTAAAATTTGAATGCGTTCAAGTTCTGGTTCTCTTTTAGGGGAGCCATGTATGTCAGGGATGTTCGTTTAGTAATGAAAACGATAATAACAATTTCAATTTTGTAATTTTATTTGAGTACATGTCGAATCGACGATTGAAAAAATGTATTTCACGAAGTTTTTTTTATAAATTACAAATTCGCTTTTAACTGAGCGGAACAATGGGACAACAAAGCTTGTCATCTTGACGCGTTAGCCCTTCGTTGAGTATTCTTTGTGCGGACGTCGAGGGTGGAGTTCCGCATCGAGGGGGGCGACGAGCTGAAAAAATGATTGGACCTCCGGGGTCCCTGTTTTTCTGTTGGAGTACTTGTATTTTGTGCGAAAGTAGGTCGTCATTCATTCCCGGCATTCTTCGAGTACATTTCAATTTGTCGAGGCTGCTATGACAAATTTTAAGCTGCCAAACGATTATTTGTTTTTTTTTCTCTCCTTCGTCTCTTTCAGTCTTTCAGGTGACAGCTGAAGGCACCGCACAAATATTCATGAACATACGTCGTATACAATTGTGAGAAATTTCACTTGTAGTACTTGCGGCGCATTCCTATTCCTCCAATTGCCACCGAATAGCAGAAAGAGTACGATGAAGATTTAACAGCATTTACGTGGATTTCCGCGAAGCCCGGAAACGCCGCTATCGTTAACCATTAAGCACACACAGCACGTATTCAAGATCCTCATACCGCTCTTGCAAAAAAAACGTCTACCTCAACGTTTTATCCTCGTTGTGCACTTCTGGAAAAAAGATTACGAAGTCGATTAGATAAATCGTCCGCCTCTTGAGTCATTTAATTATCGGAAGGTTTAACTCTCTTAAGAGCTCCCGAGAGCAACGTGTAAATAATAAGAATAAAATAAAAATTAACATCTTATCGTATTTTTTTTACTTAAGAATTTTTTTATAAAAACATTGGCCTTCATGCAATTCAAAACATTTTCGTCTATCTTCGCGCCCATCAAGAAATTCATTAAAAATCCAATCCCGGCGTTAGCGTTCTTCATTGAAATTACATTTCTATGATTGAATTACTAATTCGTCGCTAACCTGCTTAACCGATGCCTTTTATTAACATAGACTCCGGCGCTTCGAGGAATGAAAAATCGATAATTGGAAAGTACATATCGCTGCGGAGTGTAACACACTGGTGCGGAGGTGCATTGTGCCATAGGAGGTACTTTGCAGCGCACACCACAGAGGATTTGAAGGGGCGGTTTTTCGACGGGGTTGGGCTAATCCGCACGTGGAACTTGGGTTCGTACGTTAAATTAAATAATAGATACGTTAACGGGGCAAAGAAGTGTACAGGTGTGTGCGTCGGTAGGATTCATATGGAAAGGTGCGTACACTATTGTTTGCACACGTAATCCTATGCGGTGAGATGAAAGGACCACGGAGGGTTGAAAGGCATAGGCATTCCCAGTATAGCGGCTAATGTAATTAAACGGCTCGAAGGTTCCCCCCTTTACCGCCATTCTCGCAACACCCCCCTCCCCCTCGTCTCCCTGCCCGCCTCGCCCTCTACGCCGCAACCCCCGCTAACCACCCCACGGACAGCGCCAACCCCTCCGAGCCATTGCCATATCCACTTCTGCCTCAGGACCCGAGCTAATGTGGGCAAAAAGCGACCTCTCTTTCCCCCGGTTACCTCGTGATTCCGGCCCGAGCCAACCACTCGTCTGGCTGGGTGCACATTGTTTTGCTTCCGGACGAAACAGCTCGTAATATTATTGCATTTTTGAGCACCCGCGATTAATGTATTCGACCAATCGCACCCGACAAAGAGCACACACAGCGAAAATCGGAACAACACACACAGCCGCACATAAAATAGATCAAGTTTTCCACTAAAAGCCCATTGTAAATCAATTTTCTTTTGCATTCGGCAATCATTGTTCGAATGGAAAAGTAGTTCAAGTATTGAAAAAGTTATTATCATTGTTGCAGTTAGTTATCGTGGAGAGGCAAAAGTTTTGCAGCTTGGGTAATAATTATAAATAATATTGAGCAATTGTTGCGTTACGTATAGCAGGTAGGTAGATGAAGGTAGTCAGGAGAATTCTGGCATTTACGCAGCGAAACTTGGTAAACTTAGTAAAATATATCTGACTATATTGGCCGGGTTTTCCACAGTTTCCCTGTTCCCTCGTGCAAATGCGATACGGGTAGTGCATTAGGAAAGACTGCGGGTAACACTCTGGGGGATCTCGCGGAAACAGAATGAAATGGAAAGAGGAAAAAGGGAGGTGTTAGGTAAAAACTTGAAGAAGGTGGAAATGAAATAAAAAGTGATACGCTTTTTCGTTCGAATGCTGCCAATTCCTGTGTTAAACGCTATACATATAAATTGTTTTTAAAGTATTAACAATATTATTAACATTTGTTCTGCGCCGCAATTTTGTCTTGCGCCGCAATACAAAATACATTGAATTTGCAGTTTACATTGCACACAGTAGATGTGGGCAGTGCCCTGGGGATTCCACGGAAATAAAATTAGGTGGAAAGAGGGAAAGAAGGGCAAACTTGAAAAAGGTAAAAATAAAATACTTTCGCATGCGAGTGGCGCAAGTTTCTGTCTATAACAGTTAGATGTTGTTCACTCTGTTACGTATATTCTAGAAAACTGAAAAATGGTCAAGACAGACGTTGTATATACCTGCAACATAACCCACTCGCAAACCCTATATCAATCCAGGATGAACGGCGCTGCCCCCAAGCAGCAATTAGTATTCCTTAGCACGCGGTATATGTTAGTATACATTAGTATATATTATCACAATGGCTTATTAGTATATATTACAACAGGCGATATTCATCAGGTGCCTAACTTTCGCCCGACTTCATCCTTCACTTAAGTGGATGACAAAATTGTTTCGCGTATACTACTCATGTCGTAAGTTTCGAGTCTCGTCGATTGTGCAAATTACTTTTAAGAAGACGATCCATAAACATACGTTTTCGGTAGAAACGATGATAATGCAAATGACAGAGACTACAATACAGGAACAATGCAGACAAAAATATTCCCTGCCATGATACTATAACGTAGCCAATTATATAACAGATCCAACAGGAATAAAGAAAAAAGTGAAAAAAATCTGGCTGAAAATGCCTCGCGTATATATTAACCATAATTCTATACATTCGAACGACTCCCAACAGGCTGCATTGTTGCACTGGCGACAATGCAACGATTGCACAAACGAAATGGTACGAATTCGAGCGACCGACCAGTGCCGTGTTACATGCACCCCCAAGTCCGGGATTTCATCGCATGGCTTCAGTCCGTCTAACTTTCAGACTCCACGGGAGTGTAAAATACGTCTTGGCTTTGAGGCGCGCGGGTTCCCAACACCACCTTAACACCGCAATTCTATAATTGCTTGTCTGCGGGGGTTTTCAACTTTGTGGGTTTCACCGGCTCGAAAGACTGAGTTCCCCATGGGAGAACCCGCGCCGCAGTCAATGATGCGGACCGAACAAACCTTTCGTTATTTTTTTCTCTTTTTTTTTCTTTCTGCCTTTTTCCTTCTCCACTTCGTCGGAGCAATTTTTGATAGATACATTCGCGTGTTCGCGAATGAACGCCTACTGTATATCTGATAATAATCTTTGTGCACTCGATCATTGTTTTTTTTTTAATTGTCGTGAAACCCCTGAAAATTGTTTCCTCAATGTTTTAATGCCTTTAACAAAGACACCTGTGAGTGAAGTACAATTCCAACACAATTCTAAACGCGCTGACACGGGAATCTCGGTGGAAAATTAAATTTTTCACGAAAACAATGCCGCCTCCACCGCCGAGCAAAGGGTCACAACGCAGAACGTCGCAAATTGCTTTTTCATTATTTTCGACGCGAAATGTTTTTCTTCCCGAACTCGCGGGGGTTTCATCGGCCCAAACAGAGTCGAGTTTCCCGTGGGAGAGGACCGTCAACGATGCCGCGGCCCCGCGACAAAGCTTTTCTTTATTTTTTTTTCCGCCATTTTTTTCGCCCCTCTTTCGACAGCGAAATTTTTTGTTTTTTGATAGATACATAGGCGTTTTTGCAGCGGAACGCCGCGGCTATAGTATAATAATCTGGTTGGGTCGAACAATGCGTGATTCTAGACAGCATTGACCGTCGAACGGGGAGTCCCCCCGCCCCGCACTCGCGGGGAGAGCACGTGAATGGCTCGTATGACGCGGGACTATGTAAAATCGAAGGGGTTGATATTTGTTCCCCCTCCCCACACCCTCCCCACGCACTCTGTGTCCACAGATCGTGAATATTTTTTTACTTTAATTGCGATGGGCAAAACGAGCGTTTTGCGGCGTAATTGATGCCGCAGGGACTGCGGGGCTGATGCGGTCCCTCTGCCTCCTCACCTCTCGTCCAGCATATATATGCTGGTTATAATGTGTCTGTGTATATATGTAGGTATACACACACATACAGCGCATATACATATACACACTCGTCGACCCCCTTTGATATCCCTTTGTCTGTGAGCAATTAATTGTCCGTGTACGCGAGAGCGCGCGCGGCAATGTTTTCACGGTACACATAAATATTTTCACTCCGTTAACCTTTGACGGCAAAGTTATTCCGGCGATTCTACGCGCGCGCGGCTTCGCCATCGCGACTGTCTTCCCGCCGCGCAGCGACCCTCACCCTCACCTTCTCGTCTCGTCCCTCTCTATGTGTATCTCCCCGCTTTCGATGTAACGCGCGTCGCACCGAGGATTTGAATTTTTTTTCTTTTTTTTTTATCTCGTCTTTTTTCGCGTCTTTAATTTATTTACGAGACTTGGGTGGGATTCGAGCTGGCAACGTCGGGCAAAAAATACGCAGAGACGAGATCAAAGCGAAAGTTACTCAGTGAAAAAATATGCGTCTTATTGTTTTAGCGAATAACCAACACGCCACTGGCCCAGTGTCAATGGGGAACCCAAGAGCGAAACATAATATCCGGGAGCGTAATTATTTTGCAGCTGTTTCGGTGGTTCAAACATTTTTCTCTTGTGATCATATTTGGTTAGTTATTTTAATACACGGATAAAATTAATTCGAGTGCATTTTTTTTCTACTCTTTTCTCTGGTCCACTATTATCCCTCAATTACTTTTCATTAACTACTCCAAAGCAGGAAAAATTTGCACGTTTAATATTAAAGTTGCGGTATATCTTCATCGCGGCACGGAAACAGACGTTCAAGCCGCTTACGGAATAAATGCGGCGAAACAATTACAAATTGATAATTCCTCTTCGGTATTCAGACGCCTCGATTAATTACGCGACGTTATTTACTAATTTACCTCACGTTGAATAAGCGAAACTACGCGCGACGGAAACGCATAGAAATCAGCGTCAAACGAAACCTCGCTGCCGTCTTTGGGGCATTGCGACTTTGCGCCGCCGCGGCGCGGGGGTGTTTTTCCGAGTGACTCTCAGAGCTCGCGAGAGCTCCTGAAAGGACTTAAACTTTCAGCGATGTAATACCGCGGGGATGACGCGCCATAAATTTCGCATGAACTATCCCCTCGATGGTGCTTTGCGGGTTCTTTTACAGCCGCGCGCCGCCGTACACGCATCGTCGTACGACAATAACGTTTCTCTATAAAAAATAAATAAAAATAAAAAAGGGGCGCACGTGTATCGGAAAAAAACAAGCGCCGGCGTTTCCCTCTTTTAATTCGATATATAGCTGCGTCGTTTTGAGGAAGAGGCAACAACGAAAGAAAAAAAATTGTTCTGCGAAGGGAAGAAGACGACTTCTCGTGCCCCTCGAGAAAAGTGTATACAGATATATCCGCTCTCGCTCGACTTATGCACGGATCTGACGAGAATTCTATTACTTTATTGCTCGAGGTCGTAGACCCCCTTGTTTCTGCCCCTCCCGGGAACTTTTATGCCAGCCCTAAATCGTCTTTACGGGACGCGTGTTATGGTCGCGAGTTGGAACGTGAGCATTCATAATGGCAAAGACGTGTTCTCCGCGACTGCATGCCTGCCGGGGAATATGACAATTAGATCATCCGACATTCTTATAGCGATTCACTGACCTGCGCGCACGTTATCATTTTCCGCGCGCACGAAACCCTGTGCAAAATTACGCTCGCCCGGTGAAAAAGAATTTCGCGGCGGTGTCATGATAAAAAGTTGTAAAAACCTTTGGCGAAATGGGAGCAAAGAAGGAATTAACAAATAACTCCGGATCTCGTTATAACCCGTTACGAGTACCGCGAAAAGTTATCTGATATCAGTGAAAAAATTGTACGACTCATGTAGAGCGACGACTATGCAATTTTTTAACGTAATTGGTAATTAATTAATTGACAAGCGACAAGTAATAACGCGTAAACACTCGAGCGTAATACTGCAAATAGTGCGATCGACCTGATCGATCGAAGCCTCGCGATGAGTACCTGCGATATGTTACCGGCGATACTGGAGATCGATAAGCTGCTGAAAAACCCGAAAACACACGACCTTATCTCGTCGAAGATTGCAACTATGATTACTGCAAATGACACTGAACGTTGCCTTCGACTTTATCCTCACTTACACGACACAATTACATGCGATAAAACGCGGATTATCCGTGTATGCGCGATATAAAAATCGAGCAGACGTGCGAGTGTTCGGGAACCTTGAATACCTGCATATTCTTTCCACGAATTGCAACTCTTTAAGACTTGAGATAAAACTGCAAGTTTGTCGTGATGAAATAGTGGAAATATTCCGCTTAAAGAAGATTAGATTTTTTTTCTCTGCAACTATCATGCGTTGACACGTTTCAGTAGAATCGTGATTTTACAAAACTAGATTATTCGAAAACCGTTTGAAGGGACTGTCAAAGTTACCAAGGACAAGTGAACTTGGTCTCGGTCTGAGGATACCGACCAATCACAGGGCAAATAAAGCGGTGACATTGACTGCGATACTTCGAAATTTTCAGGCCACGAACTTTTTGGCAGGGAAATATTGTAGTTACACTGGCCTTAGGTGTCGAATATGAAAGTAAAATAGACGAGTGACTGTTCAATAAGGAAGATACCTCGTACACATGCATAATCTTCCAGGCGCATTGGAATTGCACATCTCGGGACCCGGGAGAATACTGCAAATTTGCGATAATGAAATAGCAGAAATATTAAATATTCCCTCCAGGAAAATATCAGTGGTTTTTCAGCTATTGCAATTCACGCGCGGTATTTCGGTGTTACCGACATTTTAATGAAATATCGCGAATATGCTGACCTCCGGCGGCCGAGGACTTCACGTGATACATGGAAGCAGCAAATCAGGTGTCCGCTTTAATTACGTAAGCTCGGTCTCTGTACTTACCGAGTAATTGAATGGGGGAACTGCGGAGAGCGCGACGCCGCCCGAGATAGAGAGATGTTTCCGAGAGATTAAACGCGACTATAACGTTTCCTTGAGAAGTCCCGGAAGTGCTATGACTGGCAAATTGCAGTCCCCTGAACCTCGTGCATTCCGGCGTTGCATTTTCATTCCGCAGTAGCTGCGCACCGATACTATATATCGCTGCAGCGCTCTGCGGGCGTCAGCCATTTTTGATGCCACGTTGCCGGGGATATTCGGTATTTTAATTAAAGGGCTTGCGGCGCGCGTTGTGCATTAAACAATTTCCAATTCCGAACCTGCGAGAATAGCCGACTTTCCGTCCTGTCAAATTCCCGGCGTATTAACTTGTCAAATCTGTCCCGTGATCATTATTTTTGTGATGACAATTTTTTGAATTTGTAATCAGTATTTGATCCACTCGCTTTCTGTTGTATACAGTAGGTACGAATTTCATAGGTATTTAAAAATGTTAATTCAGTTGGTTTCGACTATTTCATGGGCTTCGTTAGGTTTTTCCCGTTCAGCGGTTAATTAAGGTCAACGAGTTAAACGTATTTGTCGAAATTGCGGTGCACTCGCCACCCTTCTTAATTCGGCCCTGGGACGAGTGAGACCTGCAGCCGCGCGCCAGTATTGATTTCAACTAACCGGCAATGGAAAAGTTTCGCGCAACACTCCGACACCGGCCGAAACTGCAATACGCACCGACGCGCTAAAAAAAGCTGATGCTTCGAAAAAACGAAAAATCATAACATTATGTCACGCACCTGTAGTACGACGCAACGCGTGCGGGCGTCATTCGCGCTAATCGATCGCCGCTCGGTGAGAGCAAATAAAAAAGAAAAACT
This sequence comes from Itoplectis maculator, assembly GCA_964034905.1. Lineage (NCBI taxonomy): Eukaryota > Metazoa > Arthropoda > Insecta > Hymenoptera > Ichneumonidae > Itoplectis > Itoplectis maculator. The sequence goes on from OZ035853.1 coordinate 8,448,554, forward strand.
TCAAAACGACTGCGGTAAGCAGAAAAAAAATGAAGTAAATAAAAACATCGTGGGGAAGGAGGTGGAAAACTTTCCCGAGGTTTTACGAGTGTCGCCAAATTCCCTAAACGTCGGTAATGATTCGAAGTTAGTTATAAACTGGATCGCCGGAACTTTTAGTTTATCGAGACCCACGAGGCCCGGCTCGTCGATGTACTTTTTTATTCGCAACACGTTTCACTCTACAAATTTTATTCGCGCCACGTTCCACTGTACTCGTGTACCTTGTAACGCGTTTGTGTATGTGTGCCTATGTACTTTCATATATACTCAAATATATATGTATACGTATGTATGCACAGATACATCTGCTACAGGGGGTACAAACGAGTATACCTAAATGTTTCTGTGTATACAGTATTCAGAGGATCTTATGTGGAAGCTGTAGAACACGAAACTTCTCTTCTTCAACTCCTGCCACGTAAATCTACACCAGGAGAAAAAAATTATGGCTACGTTGTCTCGTAGAATTTGCACGATTAAACATTTTTTAGGTGCGAATAAACTTAAAAGCGCTGCTGCGTAAAATCTTAAGTGGGTGCGAATTTTTTTTTTAATTAACTTTTTCAAGATCCAATACATAGACAGGCCTCTAAATGTATCTCTAATCAACACATTAATTAACCATTTTCATGCCTTTCATTTTTACCTGCTTTCCCTTCATCGCAGTCAGACCGATCGATCGCTGCCTTATCGACGGATCCACCGGCCAACATGACCTGTATCTGCCCTAGAGTCCGGCACTTCGTTTCCGGCACCGCGAAGAACACGAAGACGACGCTCATGCCGCAAATAGCCGAAAAAATCCAGAACGCCCCGTAGGTTCCGATCTCGCGCTTCACCTGTCCATAAAACTTGGTGACGACGAACGACATCAGCCAATTCAACAGACAGCAGCTGCTCGCGGCGACACCCTTGATCTGCGGTGAGAACAGCTCGCCGATCATCATCCACGGGATCGGATCGAAGCCTACGGAGATGAAGACGTTGAAGCTGCAGATGCAGACGAGCGGGAGCCACCTGAAGTCATCCATGGAGTCGCCGAACCTGTCGAGATAGAAGTACATCGCCAGGACGAAGGTCGACAGACACATGACCACGCCGGAGATCATAAGGAGAGGCCTCCGGCCCCATCGGTCGATGGCAAAGGTGTAAAGGAGCACAGCTGACACTTGCATGACACCGATGACGATGGTGGACCAGCCTGCATCATCATCCCCGGTGGCGTCCCTAAAGATGCTGCCGGCGTAGAAGATGATGACGTCTATACCGCTGAAGGATTGAAAGAACATCAAGCCATACCCTATGAGGAGGCCCTTGACGGCCGCCCTTGACCTAATGGCAACGAAGAACGACTCCTCATTGCGCCTGGCTTCCTCCAGAGCGTCGCGATGCTCCTCCAATTCAGACTCGACGTCGTAGTGTCTCCCGCGAAGCCAGATCAACGTTTCCCGGGCGGCTGTCACGTTGCCCGTCATCAGATGATACGTCGGGGTCTCCGGCATGAAGTAGAACATGGCGAAAAAGGCCAATGGCACAACGGACGATATCAACGACTGAACGTGCATATCGTGAACGAGTCCCAGGATGTAGGACGAGAGGATACCGGCGCAGAGAAATAGCTCGAAGTAGGAACCGAGACGTCCACGTGTCTCCTTGTCGGCGATCTCGGCGGCGTACATCGGGATGGTGACGCAGAAGGCGCCGCCGCAGACGCCGAGAACGAAGCGACCGAGTATGAGGGTCGAGGCGGAATTGGGCCAGATCACGCAGGCCCAACCGACGACGAACGGACAGGTCAGCAGAAGCATTGACCTTCGACGACCTATGGCGTTGGTGAGCATCCCGATGGGAATGCATATGGCAGCTGCGCCGACGTTGAATATTGAACTGGTCCACGAGAAGATGTTCGCGTCCAGGTCGAAGGGGTATTGGAGATTGGCGCCGTCGTCGCCGGCCGGCGAGGTCCAGCCGTACATCAGACCTGCGGCCAGGGCGCCAAGTGACGCCGATATTCCGGCGACATATTGAGGAAACTTCCGTGGATGAACTTCGACTTCGAAGTTCTTATCGACGACGACCGAAGTGTCCTGGAAAATTCCCGGCTCCTTCTCGGTCATCCTGACGCCTCGGGCCGTCGATGACGATCAAGTCGGCGGCATCGATCGACTCTGTCTGCAATTTGTCGGTAATCAGACACGAGACACACTGTCAATTTCCTGTTAATTGTCGCGCTTGTGCGCAACGTCGCGTGTCTCGAGATTGACGGACGTTGCGGAGGCAAGGGAAGGGGGGCGGAATTGATGGTCTTTTTGTGGAAATTAAAGAAACGGGTTCTTACCTTCTGTATCCAAATTAGTGACACCCAAGTGAGATTACGATAATGTTGATCAGGCGCTATCGGTGGATCTTGAGAAATTGCTTCCCACCGAAGCGGCGTCCCGCGATCGTCATAATAAGTTCGCACCGATGGTGTCGTGATTTTCTTTCGTTTTTTTATTGTTTATTAATTGTGTATCACATTATTTTTGGTTATAATTGTTTCGAAAGCGTCGCCAACCGATTAAGCTTGACGATGACTTAATCGCCGATCGTGACGCGCGCTCGGTCGATCGAACGAGATTAATCCAAGAGGTGTACGACTAACGTCTGACAGACGATCCTGACTTGACTCGAACGCCGCGATGCAGCCGCCGCGAGATTCGACTTATCTCGGAGCTTAGATAGTATTAAGATGCAGCCACGAGGCGAACCTTCGATTTTACGACTAGTTTATGACCGCCAATAGGTATAACTCCGGACGAACAATTTCTGCAAACTGCGCGCGCCACGGGGGAACTTTGATGGCATCCCGACTGTCGAGTGGAGCCGCCCGCGCCAGAAGTTCGGAAATGCCGAAGCACGTAAACTGTTGTACACCGCAAGGACGGCGCCGGTCATTGAAGAGCCGAGACAATGTTCCTTGCGCGGCGCTCGCGGGTTCGCCGAGTTATGGCGATTTCTTTTTGTGTATTTCCGCGTGTGCGTTGCCCCGTAAACATGTCCGAGATGAATGTTGTTGTTGTAGGAAGTGCCATTTGTGTACGACATTTATGAACTCCCGGAGGTCAGACTGAAGGCGTTAAATGAGTGACTTTAAAAAAATATTTTCTTCATTTCCTGTCATTCATCTCGTGTCCTCCAGTTAGAATTGAAAGGTTGGAAATATTTTTTATAATGAAAATGCAAAGAAAATTGTTTCATTTTAATTTCAGACGATTCCAAGGTCGGAACGTGCGTATTTAGTCGAAAGCAGGTCTGGTGTTCGAGTGTTCGACGGAATTTTTGAGGAGATAAAATCGAGAGTCAAGACGAATTCCGCAGAAACGCGGGGAACGCGATATCTACGGACCGACGAGCCGCTAAGCTCTCAACACGTGTTGCATCCTCCATCGTATTGGCAAAGATGCATAGAGCGAGCGACCGACGGTGTCAGTGTGCTAAAGCGAAAATAAAACTTTTCATCACGGTATTCGTTATCAATAAACGATGCAGTCCAGATATTTTTTTGCGACCTTCATCATCCGCTTTGATTCGTGCATACATAATTTTTTTTAACTCACACAATTTATAACAAATAATATCTAAATTCACGTTGAAAAACGAGCATTCATATAAATGCTTGTCAAAATAAAAACAAATCAAATCAAAAATCAATTCACAAAAGTGGTTGCAACATTTTCTCACACTCCGACGTTTACAATGTTGACATGTGTCGATCAATAAAACTAAACACGTTTCTCGACTTTGCACAATCCCCACTGGGGTTATTTGATAACGTTTATCTGAAAGGAGGGCACGACTTCGTGTAACGCGAATCAGAGAATCACACGATCGTCGCGACGCCACACTTTTAAAGTCTCGGCCCGGCTACGACGATGATATGTGCGGCGAGTGAAAAAAAAAAAGTGAAGATAAACGGCATCCACCCACCCATGTCGATCGACGATTACCATAACAGTCTCCCGCTGTAACCTAACGTTATCGCGATTTTAATATTAGCGTAGACAAACGATACTGTCGACGACAGTTTGCTCCGATCCAAAGTCCGTTCTCAACATATACAGTCGAATCCGAAAAGCGTCCGTTGATCTGATCGATATCGTATAGCGATTCGAGATATTACGCGATGCTGCGATACGCCCGGATGTTTTCGAGTAACGTCACGAACGCTCTGACGCGCCTCCAAGCACGTGCGACGCGACGCAAGCATTTCGTCTCTTGCGTCGCGAAAACAACAACGAAAAAATACAGATCTTGACCAACTACTGCGTCCAAAGTCCGAGTCCCGGGGCAAAACAATAATTCCTCGAAATCGATGCTCGATGCGCACGACGGACGAAACGATCGGGGTGCGTATTTTTGCTCTCGGATCACGGAATCCCGAGATACTGGAAGTTCTAATTGTTCCCGCCGCATTTGACGCCAATAAACTCATCTTGGCTAAGACTTTCCTGAAGTTTTCTCGAGATGAAACATTTTTAGGTGATACGGATCCAAAATTCTTAAACTGCTCAAATCCCTCTTTTAAAAAGGTCATGAGTAACACGGAAAGCATTGTTAGAAAACTATTCGAGCTGTGATTGGCTGGGACTCTCAGACCGAGTCCAAGTTCATTTGTCCTTGATAACTTAGATAGTTCTGTCAAATATCGCATTTTTTTTTAAACCACTAAAAAAGGGTTGTAACCAGTGTTTTCAGGGGTAGAATATGCGACTTGAGAACGATGGTATAGGTTAAAAGTCGATATTTTGAAAAAATAAATTTCGTGACCCCGATTTGGGCGGTTTTCGGCCCGGCGGCCAGATCTACGATTTCTGACAAACTGTTCGGCCAAAAATTTTTTTTTTTCAAAATCAACTAAAAAAGGGTTGTAACTAGTGTTTTCAGGGGTAGAATATGCGACTTGAGAATGATGGTATAGGTTAAAAGTCGATATTTTGAAAAAATAAATTTCGTGACCCCGATTTGGGCGGTTTTCGGCCTGGCGGCCAGATCTACGATTTTTGACAAGCAAAACGACAATTTTCTTTTTTTTTTTTTCATATGTTACTGAACGAGGGAGTTTTAGCTGCGATTCGCCCTTTTAAAGCTCTATAAGAGCGCAGCAGTGCAAAAGTATCTCGGGCACCCACGCCAGCGCGTGTGATTAGCCTTGTATTTGTATAATCTTCTTTATTTTATTTCTCAGTTTTTTCAATATGTCAGAATTAATATCGTGCTGAGGGTCCCGGCGTTCAATGATGTACTACGAATTTTCCTTGAATCGAACGAGATGACATTTCGAATGAGACTCATGCAACGACAAATCACACGGATCCGCGTCAAACCGGAGATTTCTGAAAATAAAAGCACCGCGATGCGGATAGTGAGTAATCACACGCAAAAATTCAAGGCTCGTCGTGCTGCGAGAAAGATGCACGGTGCGTGCGTCGAGCGTTGCGTTTGTCCTCGCGAGATTCATCCTTGATTCCGGTCAGATGATTTGACGAATCGGTGCAGAATCGTGACGCACATGCATCGAGCCTCATTAGCAACTCCATAATGGACACCTGCGACTCTGCTATGGCGAATACGTGTTTTTCTGCACATAATACAATAAAATACGAATTCCAATACATGCAACGAACAATCCCCACGATACTCGCTGATGCTTCGCATTCCCTGAGTAATGAAAAAAAAATTAATTCGTCAGACGTGTGTGAAGCATTGAGTGTAACTTATATACGAAATAAGTCTCTTGTGCGTAACAAGTTATTAACTTATTACGAACATGCGTCAGTCGTGAACGACGCACGAGTGACGATCATATTTAATACATTATAATTGCAAGTCGCACCGACAAGTGGAAATTCCGCTCGTCCCTACGACAAATAATCAGTGAATCTCGGTAAATCCGATCGTCACTCGCGTATCGATCTTTCGCGGCGTTTAGTCAATAACAATTCGCAAGGTCCAATAGATGCATAATATAGACGTAAATAATAGGACATTCGTAAATAAACAATATTTTGTACATTATTTGATTTTACCATAACAATTTTTGTACTTCGAACCGAGCTCGCTGTACCCGAACGTAGCGATCGTTGCCAGATAATTTTCCGGCGCCAACGCGCGAGACTATTCCAACTGGCAGGTCGTACGCTCACCACAACATAAACACTCGCCTATACTCGCCGCAATAACAAACTTATGTACCCCGTTTGTGTCAACTTACGACGCGTCGCATAAAGCGACTTCGAACCGCGATCCGCATGCCGAGCGCACGCGAGGTCACCAACGATCCGCGAGAGTTCAGGTACATCCCCGGCGGTATTTCCGTGCCCGACATTCGAGCACGTCAGTCGCGGCGCACGTACAGCTGTCACAGCTCGTCGCAACCGCGAGTTGTCATTACTATAACGTGGCGCGGTATTAGGGCGTTTTTTTCTCTCTCGCTCTATTTTTATTGCGCATGATATACGCGGTACAATAAACGCCCGACGGATATTTCGCTCGTGACGTTGTTACAGCCGCGATAAATCATCGATGCGGATCACCGAGACGCGAGCCGGAAGACGTCGCGAGATTTTCCGCGTCTTCGCCGATTCAATAGAAAGCGACGCACGACGAACGCGACGAGTTCGAAAAAAAAAAAAGCATATCGCTAGATATCGCGGGGTTATCGAATCCATAGGAAAATTCAGAACACTTTGACTCGCCAGTCATAATCCTCTTGACGTGTCCTATGACAACGCGGATTAAGTATCGTCTTATGCTTCCCGAGAGTCGCGGCTAAACGCGATGTCAATAGGTCAAAGACGCCACGGCCGAAGCGATAGTTCCCGATCGGAGCTTTCTGTACGCGACCTCGTTGCACTCGCTGCGCGCCCTTCGACACGGTCACGTGTCGCGCGCTGTCGGCGATGGTCATGGGAAAATTCGTACGTATCGGATTTTTCTCAACGATAACGGAAATACAACTTTTGCGCTCTGCAGAAAAAAAATTGATGAGTACACAGAGAAGAAAATGTTTACGTTGGAAGTAAGTAAAACAAATTTTTGTTTTTTTACTAAATTATCTAATTTGCTGGATTTGCTTAATTTGAAGATATGCATGACAATTTCGAGGCCTCTCGTCTCCCCACCAAAGCCCAACCAGGAGTCAAACACGCGGTCAGGTTCGATGTGTGTCAAACAACAACACTACGAGCGACCCTTGGAATATCCCACAATTCAAATGCAACACTAATATCGTCGACTGCTCGCCCGGATGACAGGCAAAACATGTCACGAAGAATCCACTTGTTATTTCGCGCTGTTTCTCATTAATTGTACGTGCGCAGCGGCTCGCGTACGCGCGATTTAGCATTCAGTCTGCGCGTTGTGTCGGGTGGATCGATCGGCTCGGAAATATTCACCGCTGATAACCGCGTTTTCCTCATATTCACTCTTTTAATCGACCGACGGATTTTCCTCACGTTTCCGACCGAAGTCTCGCGCGGCGAAAAATGTGTGCACGTCGTTTCGTTGTAACGATGTTGACAGGACAAATGAAATATTGTAATACAACAGAACAATTTCGCGTCGTTTTATCGCACCTCGACCCGCTTTACACACCGTCTTATCGACGAGGAGTCCACGTGATTGACGTCCATCACAATATCAAGACGTCCATTTGTCTTCAGGACAACGAATTTTACAAACAAAATAAAAAAATACATCCCATTTACATTTCCCAAAACCCAATTTTAAACAATTTTTTCCAAGTCAAAATTCAAAATAAAAAATGTCAATTATGTGAATCTTGAATTATCAAATCCAATTTTAATATGTGGACTATTTGAATCAAGCACTACTGAGTCATAGTTTACAAGGTTCGGTCGGGTCAACGCACAAATAGACTCATTCACGGTCGATCCTTGTTTAAAATGCCAGACGCAAGCCCCTCGACCACGTCGACCATGCAGTCCTTGCGGTCTCGGAACCAGGAAAAACACTTGGTGTCATCTGCGCGAGGGACGAGGCCGATGAAAAAAAAAAGACACCGAGGCTGCGTTCAGTGGAACACTCTTCGTTTCGTCGTACCGAGAAGTCCGAAGCGCGTCACGGACCGTCGCGCGCAAATTTTATGTCCAGTGCTCCCGTCGCGCCCCTCTTTAACGTCGCGTTGCTCGCACAATCGGCGTGCGAGGCGATCACCGGCCTCGCAATCCGACATTGAACAATATGCTCGCGCGTCGTCAACGTCACGTCGGCCATTCCCACTTCGCTCGACATATTCATTCGCGACTGAGAATTACGTCGATGGTACAAAAAAATTACCGGTGTCGTTCGTCCGGCGATGGGGTAACAATTGTCGTACAATTGTTGCCCGATTGAATTACCGCACAGCGATAAAAAAAAATCACTGAATCACACGCGGTACCATCGCGCGGTTTCGTTTTCCTTCCAATGCAAGAAAATACCCGGCATGCCTCGACGTAATAAAACGATAATGCAGCGCCGCGCATTTTGCATCATAAACGCGCTGATATTCCCGGAACTTCCGTGGTATTTCGCCGAAGCCGGGAAAACGAGACTTTTACCTGAGCAACCTGGGCTCGATGTATACTTCGAACAATACGCAAGATGCAACATTTTCGGTAAAAATACATTTCCGAGATGCAAAAATCTCGAGCATGGACTCGTACGAATTTTTTTTCCTAATCAAAAAACAAATAAATATCTTGTCTTTCCACTTTTTTACAATTGAAATATATTCACAAGCCGCGCCCATAAATTCGTAAAAAAACGGAAATTCCGCGACAAAAAAAAAAGACAAACGTTCGACTCTCGGAAGCAAAGTTCCGAAAATATTTCGGCGGCGATGGTAAATCGCCGCAAAGAGTATATAAATCGCTCCGAGCAATGGTTTAACGTCGTGGCTCACCGGGCGTTCGAGAGTCTCGATCGCTGAGCTCCAGTGTTTTATTACACAAGAACCGCGCACAGAGTGAGGTACCAATTTGTGGGCCAATTTGCCGGCGCGATGTACGCGCTGCCGGAGTGCGCGGGGTATACCGTGGCTGTATACCGTTACGGCGATGTGCGCGATACGCGAGCATCAAACTCTGAAAAAGCATCCGCGATTATTCGAGTCAATAAACTCGATACGCTTCACTTATTACCGCACGACGACGACGCCGGCGACGAAGACGACGAGAGGCGCGCGTCAATGCTCCGAGCAGGAATTCGCGATTCCTTCCGACTGCGGCATATACATGGCATATATTTCCTCTTATCTTCAAGGACTAACCGCGCGACTCGTATTTCTCGCATCTATCGGTTCCCCCGCCGTCGTTGCTCCGAGTCCGCGCGGGATTCACTCGCTAGAATCACCGCAAAGTTCGGCCCCCACCGCTCGAAGCGTGTTCTGCGTTTCCACGCCGCGAAACCGAATGAGTTTCTCGCGTCTTTATTGCCGCCCCCCCCCCCCCCCCTCCCCCACCTCATCGCGATACGCGGTACAGCCAGACGTTACGTCCCGCCACCTGCGGCTCGTCTTTTTACGCCGCGAAAACGTGTGCGGCGACCTTATATTAATTCCTAGTCGTAAATGTACTGTGTAATCTAAATCCAAAGAAAAACCGCTGTAAAACGATTTTATTTAGTGCAAAATGTACGGGATTTTACGATTTCATGTTTGACGTTGATGTTTTTTGTATGTCCAATTTCGTTGACGAGTAATTCTTTCGTTGATCAGGGAATGGGTAAACGGAATTTTTCATTTTTTCCACTTCCCGCTTTTTGTGGTACTTTTAAAAAATAATAATTGGTTGTTGAATTTCGCTTGTCTTTTGGGAACTGTCATTGAACACCGATTAACATTGAATTTGTATTGTTAATTTTTTTTCAATATCAAACACAGTCTCTAGCGCGTGAAAACTGGATTTTCAACTTTTCATGTATTCGATTCGCCTAATCGACTTTTAACACACGTGAATAAGTCACTTACAGAATCAGGAATGCAGTTTTCATTATATATCTACTGTAACATATACACAGCTCGTTACACAGTCGTTATATACACTTGCAGATTCGTGATAACAAAATCGAATCTTAAGGGGATCTCCTCAGGGAATTCAAAAGTTAACCAAGGTGAGTATGAAACTGAAATGATGAGCTTCTTCTTTTGAATCGAGTCTGAACTTAACCTCGATAAGTTCAAACTTAAGCAAGTGTCGCGTTTGAACTTGTCTTCGTTTATTTATTTTTTTTCTTCTTGTCATTATTTTTTTTATCGCTGCTCTATTTTCATAAATCTCGGCAGAATTATTCGAAGTCACAATTGACCAGTGGTGAAGGTTGCACAGTGACATTTCTGCGCTTAATTATTCAGCGACGCTGCGCGCGGCTGCGCATTATCAGCGCGATAATCTGCTGTCAAAGAACGAAACGACATTCCATTAGAGCATCTGGTGAATCCGCGCGAGTTCCTCGTGTGTGTGTTTTGTATGTACTCAGACGTCGATGTTAATCCGCACTAGAAACAATCGTGTGTCTCGGTTTTCGACGAATCCGCGTAATCGTCCGCGGAATTGCGACGAAAACAAAGACGTCGACTCAAAACAAGTCAACCTTGCCTCAACCTCGCTCGCGATTTTTGAGCTGTGACTCAGGTTCGGCACTTCCGCACCTGTGGGGACCACAATAATAACCCAACGAGCTCCACAATCACCGATGGCAGATAATGTTAATGTCGCGCCACGTCACTCCTGTGGCATTACTATCGCAATGACAATTACGCGAGTGCAATGTCAAGGCTGTGTGGTCCGTCGAGTCGATTAATATCCCGTATTGATATTGTTCGCAGTGAGAGATTTCCTTTTTTTCTTCATTTCTCTTTGTCAAAATGATTACCCGCGGTTTTTCCACCGTAAATCGAAATATTTCAATTTACATTTTTACCGGTTGTTTTACAGCAAGTCTTCGCGATTTCATCTCGTTGCATTTTTTTTTTATATCGATTGCCATCACGAATCACATTTGATCTTGCGGCTTGTAGCCGCCCGGTTAACGCCAACCGCAAGCCGCAAGTTCACGGTTAAAAAACATAAAACGCTCGGCTTGGAAATTTAACGCTGTCGAGTTTATCGACTATTGCCGCGCGTCTCTATATTGGACTCTCAATTGCGTTTTTGTCCCATCCGCAATCTCAGTCGCAATTTCTCATTTGCATGATTTCCCCCCCCCCCCCCCCCGCGCTCCCTCTCCCTCTGTCTGTACTCGAAGTCAGCTCGTGTGGACATATTAAATATTGTAGTTGAAATTGAACTGGCAATTTCGCGGAGTATCGATGTTCGGAATATGCCGAGCGATAGAAGCGCGGAAGGCCGTTCGCGTCGTCGGTGCGAAGAAAAATGAATTTCAATCACGATAAAAATACTTATGCGCGACTCAAGTAAAGTGATTTATCGTCTTTGTAATTTTTGTCGAAAAATAATTTCCCGGTGTTAAAAAAATCACTGTCTTCTTTGCCCAAATAATAAAATGATTTTGCATCTGATAAAACTGAATAAACAGTTCGCGATTCAAAATTAATTCGGCTAAAAATAAAAAATCGTCAACAGACACGAATAATGAGGAAAAAGTGTGTTCAAAATAAAGTGTGTTCAAAATATTCATCGTATCTTATCGTGTGGTCGCGAGCCACCAGAGCCTTATCTCGCATTCGTGCATTGATTTATTTTTGTGCGTTGCATTGGTCGCAGCGTCAATTGATCGTCCGCGAAACTGCGGATACCGCGCGCATCTGGTGCGTTTCATAATCAGCAGACGGACGAGCCCAGTGCGCAGCTCGTTAAATCGAATTTCCGTTCGTCCGCGCGAGCTTGGACCTCGCGTAATTGTTCCGCGCGTTGTAATTATTGCGTCGGAAATTCCTTCGGGTCGCGTTGTGTGTATTTTAAACGAGCGGGGCGGGCGAATTTTTTCCAAAGCTCTCGGAAAAACGCGCGTCTCTCGATAACCCGGCAAAGCATTCGAAACCACTGGATACACTGGAAAATATATACGTATACGCATATAGACATATATGAAAATATATAGATATACATGTGACACATCTCATATAACGTAATCTGTCTGGCTTGTATTTTTCCCGACGCTGCACGTTCGTGTGCATACACTACGTGACTCCGGTTTCGTTCAAAGTTTTCCGATAATTAACGAAACCACCAAGCCTGTCGAGTGCCACCAGACACACTTGTCGCGTCTTCGTGCCCCGTTTTATTTTTTTTTACGCATCCAAGACATTTTTGCGACCACACGCACAGACACGTGGACAATGTGTAACCGTCGGAATCACGATAAAACATTTTTTCATGTTTTCTTATCTATGTTTTCTTAGATTCAATCGGGATGTGGAATATTTTTCTACGTAGGAATTCGATGGAAACGAACCCTTTGACGTCCATCGCCCTTTTTTGTAAATACTTGAAATACATCGGAAAGGTCTATGACTTATATCATGATATTTGCCAAATAAATTATTACAACCATTTCGTGAATATTTGAGAAAATGTTTGCGGTTGTGTCAATAGAATAAATTAATTAATCAAATAAAATAAATAAAACGGAGGGAATGTTGAAGTGAAAATAACGAAACTCCATAACATTTTTTAACATAACTGATTTTCTAACTCTAATTTCATTGTAAACGTTACAGATATTGCACGTAGAATCCAACAATGTGTCGATCCGAATCGCGATCATACTTTTTTTTTTCATGTTCTCTTATCAGACTTATCGTTCGATCGTCAGTGGAATGTTTCTCTATGGAAAAATTTTGTAAAAGAAACCCGAACCCTTTGACGCCCCACCCCATTTTTTCGAGAGCTTCAAAGAGAATGACGTTTTTTTCTCATAATATTGATCGAACTTTGATATATTTAATCTGCGCGTATTTGCCGCACGTTGATTAAAGTTACCGAAAACATTTGACAAAATAAATATTTTGCACAAACATTTTTCGTGTTTTGAATAAATAAATAAACATTTCGTCGAATTTCCATCCAATGTGTAATAAAAATGTTTTCAATAAATAAACATTGAAGTAGAAACAACTCGGTATTATTTCATAGAAAACGATTTCATCGATATTGTCACACGATTAATTGATCCAATTGAATAGTTTAGTTTTTGGCGAAATTAATGTCAACGATTCTTATGTTTCAACGTTGAAGAAAAATTCTCCAGGATAATTGGAGCGGCCTTGAGTCCATCGTAGCCCGGGCATTCCGGTGCATTCCGATTCGCAAACAATAAAAACACTCCCCGTTTTATACGCTGCCCCCTCCCGTCGTCCTCGTGTTCTGCAATGAGCGCGTCGATATCCCGGCAACACGCGCCGCACCGCGCGCGCGAGTTGGTGAGGTTTAGTCGAAATCGATCAGCCCGCTGGATTGTTCCGCGCGAACGAGGAAGAAGAAGAAGTGCGCACGTTAATCTCTCGCGCGCTGAGCGATCGCCTCCGCTCCGTGAAATAAAATTCGAGGGAACGAGAAAGAAAAAGGGGGAAAAAACAATAAGCAGCAGTCACGCGATAAAAGGTTCGAATCATTGGTTACCGATAACTCGATCGGCTGATAATATCGACAGAGGAGAAGCCGATAGCAGCGAAGAGACAGAAAGGAAAAAATCACAACAGCGGAATCTTAAGGAATGTTGTATCGTGCCGGCTGCTCAAGCACCGGACATCCCTGATTTCATCAATTTTTTAAGGTATTTTTTGTTTTTTTAATAAATCATTTTGATAATTTGTTTTTAAGTTATTCGTCAAGTTTTTGTAGTGAAACCTCCGGACATTTCAACTTTTTAAAGTTTGTTTTTTGGATGTAGGCTTGTAGTAAAATAATTTCATGTTATCTTGTTTGATTTTGAAATAACTGAATTTATAAGAGCTAACTTTTTTTTTCTTATTTTTAAACACTTTTTTTAGACTAAAAAACCATTAACATGTTATCATTTTTTACTACCCCGAAAATAAGATAAATGGCGTAAAAAGTTGCTGGCACCGTCGAAACTGCTGTACAGTGCGAATTGGGTTAACTCAGTGGCCGAGTTGTAAATCTTTTCAAAACGTTGCATGCGCTAAGATTAAGCGAACACGTAAAAAAGTTCGAGAACTGTACATATCTTGGAATGAGCTTGGCGATCGTCCCGCGTCATGTTGCGCCGCCTGCAATACACGATTTAATTCTCGGCGGGCAACCTGAGGTTCGTCGTGTCCGGCCGATTCTCTTTTGTTGTTGGCAAAAAAATGCGTAAAAAGTTCGCCAATTTTTTTTCCATTTTTCCGTCAGTGAAAAGAAGTCAACGGAAAACTCGAGTGTTCGTCTTGTGTGACAGAAAAGAAAAACCTTGACTTTTTTTTCTGCCCGAGTCACTGAATGCACGGATAACACTTTGTTTTTCAGTCCGTTTACGCGAGTCAAGGTATCTCGTTCTCCGAACACAAATGACAAACCTTATCGCGGCATTTGTCGATTACCTATCGCCTCCTGTGTGTCCTTAAAATTTTTCTCGACAATCCGTGATATTCGTTCATTCTCGGTAAAAAACGTGAGGCTTTGGCGCCGTCTCAGTCACTCTTATTTTTTTCGGCTCCGACTTTCTTTCCACTGTGATTAGTTTATTGACGACGTCACAGTTGTAAATAACAGTAAACAAGGGTGAACCAAATCAACATTAAGTACAGCCGTTTTACAAAAACAAAACTGCAAAAACAATTCTTCAACCGCCAACATTGCCAAACGACGTCAAAAGAGATTTCAACAATCACGACAAAATCAGGAAATTCCAAACGTTAAAAAATAAAAACGGGGATCAACATTTTTAATCCGTCATATTTTTTTTTAACTCTCCAAATGTTTTTTTTTTCTGCAAAATTAATTCAGCCAATGAGAGCTGTGATACCAGCGCGCGTCGAGTGGATGACGCGAATGAGTCTGGGCTCGGCAAATGCCCGAGATGACAGAGACAACGCGAACCAGCGAATGCAGCTGAGATTAGCCGAGTTCATTTGCCAGTTGCGGGCAGCGATAGCGAGAAACCAGAATTGCACGAGAATCGTAATCAGCCGCGCAGCGGTTTCTTTCGTTATCGGGACGCAGAGAGACGACGATATCCGCAGATATCTCGCGGGCTCTCTCTCTCTCTCTCTCTCTCTCTCTCTCTCTCTCTCTCTCTCTCTCTCTACGGTCTCTTCGGCTCTCCGCGCGATCCGCGGGCTCCGCTTGCGCTGCGCGCCTACGGTACGTCCGGAATCCCCCTGCGAAGTGCCCCCGCCGCTCGTCTCGTTGACCAAACGACTAGTGTAACACTAGAAGTGGGAGTACCGGCTCCGGATTTAAAAGCATCGGAGGCTCGGAAACACGTATCAGTTGTGGCCTGTCAAAGTGCGCTCCTCCGTTGAACCGTTATTATCGTCCACACGAAGAGAACGAGGACATTTTTGGTTTATTGAAACAAAACATTTTGTGTAGGTGCAGGTGTTTATACATTATTAATAATAATAATAACGATAATATTGATATTAATAATAATAACAATGTGAACGTCGTAATCGTGGCCATAAAATCAAATTCCTTGACACACGTCGAGTTTTCGTTTATATTTGGGGAACCTTGAAGAGTTTTACAACACCCACATATTTGCGACGTGATGAGTTTTGCGCGCGAGAACTCAGTGATCGGAATCTTTTATGTTCTATGTGATAATAATCCACTTTCGATTTTTTAATCGATGCAAAAGCGGATAATCGGTGTTAGAAAGACGATTCAGTTTCGCGATTATCTTCAGTAAAACGCGCGCGCCGATTTCGTTCGCATCCCCGGCTGGTTGACGCACTCGGTCGTCCAACTTTCGGTCCCGCGTTTTGAAAAAGACTTTTTTTTCCTTGGGAACTGCGATTGACATAATATGGTCGGTGCATAATTAGATTACCAAAATATAAATAAAACAATTTACCTGATAAGAATCGAAATATTAAACTTTATTACTACAAAAAATAGTCTTCTTTCGATGAATTAATTATACTTCATTCCGACTGTAATTACGAACGCGGTGTATATTTGTTACGATTAAAGGAGAGAATAATTTCGAGTGAGATAAAAAATGATTTTCATTTATTTTAATAGACTTGATTAGAAATCTCATTTTTACGATCGAGGTAAATCCCCGTGGCTAAGCGGTCGCCGATTGCCCCACGATGTAAGCATTTATGCACCACCGCGTATATAGGTGTTTCACCTTCTCGGGCCGATCGTCTCGCAGCGATATATATCGACTTTCCTCGCCGCGACCGGTGCAAGCGAACCTCCGACACGTCTGTCTCGGCTCTCGATCTCGTGCGATTTCTTCCGTCTCGCGTTCGCTGTGACCGAAGCCGGCTGCTCGTCCTCCGTTGACGTGCATGACCAGGTGCACGGAGCTCGCTTTAAGGTCGACCGTGGCTCGAGGGTGATGGACCTACATAAGAATTAGTCGTCGTTAAGTCGTCGGCAACGAGAAGAAGTGGCAAATCACGCGAGTGGCGTTTCCTATCTCACGGATAAACGAAACGTGTACACCACCCGACGCCGAATGTAAATTTTCGACGCGGCGTTCGACGTACCGCGCATATTCGAGTCGTTCGCGTGACGTAGCGATAACTCCCGATGTAATCTAAGTCACGCACATTGAAAAAAAGCTACTCAAATTAATTTTCACATTTTTTCAATAGCTCCAATATTATATTTTTTTTTGGTATAGCGATGCGACCTATTGGAATATATATTTTTATTATTGACACGTACGATTGCAATTTGATTGACACGACTCAAAAATGTCATTCATTAAATCTTAATTAAATTCGCGAAAAAAAATGAAATAAAAAGTGATTTTTATAAAATTAAATGTTGTCCCACTGTAAATTTTGTATTAAATTCACGTAATTTTTTTTATTTATTTAAAATAAATTTAGGATCATAACATTTCACCGCCATTCGTGCAGGAAAGGAAAAGCAAGGGAATTCTCGACGTTTACGTACGAATGGGGGGAGTTTGGCCGCAACGTTTGGCAAATGTCAGCTGCTTCGCGCCAAAACAACGACAAAGTGCAGCCGGACGATTGTGGCCCCAATAAAGTTTTCTCGTCGCCGGCGCGGCCGGATAACCGCAGACTTAGCGGACTCGCTCCCGAGTGCTCCAGATCCCGCTTTATCCGTCACTCACGTGCGCTTCCGGGCGACAGTGAAGATCCAACGCCGCCGACACTTCGTGTGTTTGTCAGCGCTCTCGGAAACTCGAGCCTACCGACAAATGTCACGTGGAGCTCGGTGTGTCTGTGTATTTAATTCTCGCTTGGAATGTCGAATGTCAAATAGGACACGTCAGTTATGAAGAAGGGGGATAATTAGTCAATCTCACGGGAAACTATCGCAAGTTGGTTGAAAAAAAAAATCCAGAAGAGTTTTCCTCATCAATTAACACCAGGAAATGATTCTTTTATACTTAATTCATGTATTCCATATTGGTGAAATTACAAAGTCACGATTAAATATTTCAAAAATCGTTCAAACATTTTTTTCAATTTTTCTTCAATTTACAGAATAAAAAATTGTTCTGTCCTGACTTAAATTACAGAGTTCCGAGACGCTAAACAGATTTTAACATGGTAATCAAGTTTGAGATAAATATTCACGCATTTCGGAGACACAATAAAGTCGTCGGTGTATTGAAAGTCTCGCGTAACTATTCATTTCTGTGTGAAAAAGTTGCTGTCATCGTCTTGGAAACAAACGTGTTTTCTTTTCGAACGCAATTACCAGTTCTGTCACTCTCGACTGGTTAGACGCTCGTCCAACTGCTGTGTGCGCGCAGCGTCCAGTCTCGTGTGTGCACGGAGAACGCGGTAGATCCTCCCGTGAACTTCCGTAAACGGATGGTAATTGAGATTCCGTAGTTGTATCTTGATACGTTCGCGTCGCCTTAACAGTCGGAGACAAAGAGCTCGGGGAAAAAATCGCGAAATAACGCGCGTTACCGTAAACTCGTATTTTCTGGGTCAAACACTCCGGTGAAATAATAATACTAGAGGGACCTCGGGCGCATCATTCGTGAATAATGTTTTAATCAAATACAGAGACGCGAGATAAGATCTTTAGTCTTTATGATTCGCTGTTTGATCATTTGAGGCCTCGAGCACCGGAAATCTGTTAATATCCAACCAAGTAATCGGATTGCGTAAAAAAATTCGGGGATAATTGTTTTTTTTTTATGAAATAAAAATTTAATAATTGAAGGACCATAAAAGTGATAAAATTCTAATCGCTTCAATTTGTAATTTTTTGTCTGACGAATTATCAAAAATGATCCAAGGTAATCGACCCGCGAAATTGTAATGACGTCGGAATGCGATCGCTGATGATGGCGTAATGCATAATCGATAATAAGAGCCACAAACCCATCCAATCTATCCGGAGCAATCGGGTTCGGAACTCTCGCGTTTGCTCTTATACTTTTTAATCGATCGCACTCGACGACGACGACGACGACGACGACGCTGACCCAGTTTTCGATCGAAAATTCTCCCGGAACGTCTCCCGGTGTTTGTTCTCACGTGACGTTCAAACCACTCCTGCGGTAACCATCTGCAAACACGCGGACCCCGTCGATCTCGCCTCTGCACCCCGAGTACACACGTGCGCTGTACGCGCGCGCCTTCGGTGTACTTACGCGTATATCATAACGAAGTACTTGTAACTTCAACTTCTCGAGAATCAAGAATGACCTTTACCGCTATCTCGATAAATCGTGGCCGTAGAAGACGATGAACTTTCCCGCAGCTCCATAAATTTTGCACTTCGACCGAACCTCCCAGTCTCGTCATCGCTGCACGTCCCGCACGTTCCATTCGATCTGAAATCTCAATAAAGCGGAATTTAATTGCGTAATCTTGGATAAAAAAATATAAAAAATGTACAGTCGCCCAGCGATTTTGAAAATACAATTTTACCGATGCTCTCATTTCTCATAATTATTATATAAATGTTTGACGAAATAAAAAAAAAATGTTTTTCCGCATTCCAAGCGATTTGGAGCACCTTCGGCGAACCCGGTGATGACGCGATGCCTCGTAGGAAGGCAAAATTGCCCGCTAAACTTCCTACTCTTTGTCGTGTGCATACGGGAATCGCGCCTTCTTCCGGTGTTTATTTGTCGCTCGTGCTTTTGGAAAATTCTTATGCAACGCTTTGGGCCGCATCTATATGTATCGCGCGCTGACATTGACCACGACGGTGCGGCCACTTTATTGCCGCAATTTCGTCGTAAAAACGTTGCCGCGCCACGCAACACAGGTCGTCGATATTTGTGCACGGCAATTACGATATCTAATCAATAATCCGGACGAACGAGAGAGATAGAAACGTTATATGCAGCGATTCTCGAACAGCTCGAGTTATTAGATTTCCTGGCGAGAAAAATGCAGCGAGGCAAATTTATCCTGGTGAGGCGATTCGAAAAAACGTTTATTTTTATTTTTTTTAATCTCGTTCTTGATTACATAAAAAAATTGTTCTCGCATTGTCACGTTGAAATTTCTAAAAAAGTCGTTCTCCAGGATTTCTTATTTTTTATGGAAATATGCATGTCGAGTTTTCGAAGTTTTATTTTTTATTTTAGAATTAGATTTTTTTTTATAAATAAACATTATTTTCTCCGACGGTTCGATTATACATATGGGTTCCATTATCTCGCGAGTCCGATAGTGCGCACCTGACGTCGTGCGATGTGCGCCGTGTCACCTGGTCGCAGAAAGCGCGGGTATATCGGACGACTTGCTCGGGGATTCCGACAGCGATCGCGCGATCGCCGGCGGTTCGGTCAGTCAGATTTCGCATTACACAATGGACTATAGCCGCGGCTCGTGCTTGAATATCGCATTAGCAGCGTCGATACGGATCTGAGAAAACAACGAACAAAGACGTCGCGTCACCGGGGGACGTGTGAAAAAAAATGTCTTACGGCGATTCCTCAACCGGGGAATGTGACGGCAATGTGCGTGATAAGCGCCGTGATGAATGCCCGACACTAATGAGATTCAAAATTTGCAAAGTCAAAGCTTGAAAAAAACGCTCAAAGTATT
The DNA here is from genome assembly GCA_964034905.1 of Itoplectis maculator. NCBI lineage: Eukaryota > Metazoa > Arthropoda > Insecta > Hymenoptera > Ichneumonidae > Itoplectis > Itoplectis maculator. The sequence goes on from OZ035853.1 coordinate 8,468,781, forward strand.
GACTCGGTTAAATTTGAACTGCCACGCGTAAATAAATACGATAATTGCATCGGTATTTCTGTGATAACGAGCCAAATCCAAAGCGAAATCACAAACGTGAAATCGGGATTTTTTTAGTGTGCGGATGTCAATTGTGATTTAGTACAAATTGCGGGGAGTTTTGCATAGTCGGCGCATCGAAATGTGTCTGGGTGATAAGGACAGCAGGACGACAGCGGGATATGTCCATTTTTTTCAGAATATTTATCACCGGTAGTCGAGTCTTTTTTATAAATATTGAAAAGTGAAAATTGTACTTTCAAATTCCACATTGTTTACTTGCTCGAGTTTATTCGAAGGAAAACCCAGTCGGTAAGACAGAAAACATTCTGCTTTATCCTCGGGGTCTACCTTCATATATATTAGGAATTTTCGCTATTCAATATATATTTATTAAAAAAAAGTGGAACCTGGAATGAATTTATAAAAATGGCCGACTCGCGTTTTTTAATTTTTATCATTAGCTGAAAACGCATTAAATTTATCGTAGTACCGCCCAGCCAGTTTCGAACGCTGCACGTCTCGAATAACATTTGCAGCATGCGTCGTGTGCGAGAAAGACAAAGTGACAGAGAAGCACGGAGATTGGATGTCACATCATCAAGAATCCACTTTTTTTTTTCGTTGCTTGTCAGTCTGACTCCGCGCGTCGTCAATGGCAGTACTTAGTCAACACTGTGTTGTACTTCAAAATTGTCGCAATTAAGTTTTCAATCTTTCGCCTCTGTCCAAAATTGATCGAGCTTCGATCAATCTGGCAATCTTATCCGACTCGCGGTTGATGAAGCGTATTTTCGTGCTTGTGAATAATGGACGAACATATCGCGGCGATGGCAGGTTCAAGCAACAGTTTGAGAGATGTTCGTAAAATTTTTCGATAATTATCTCGTTTCTTCCTTTGTTCCTCACAACCTGACGATTCACTGGGATCGCAGATGCACGATTCCGTTGCACTGGTGTCGACAGCTCGCAGACTCGCAGATCTTGTATTCGTGTGATATTCTGTTATCATTTCTTTAGTGTGAAGCCACAGTGTATTGTCACACGTAACTGCAGAGACGATGCGCCAATGGCCAATGGAGTTGGCGCCACTGAAACCGGAAAGCGCGCGAAAATACAAACAGCTATTATCCCCTCGTGTCGTCAATTCACTAAACGCTACTCGAATAAGTCTAAATATTCCACGAATAGTTACTGTTTATCATGAAAACTCGAATTCAACGAAAATATTCGCAGAAACGAAGTTTCGCAGTAAAATAATATTTCATCATGATAATGTTATCTAATTGTTGTTATTAATTATTTTCAGGTGACCGAGTCGACGCCCTTGCTGAACGGCCCTTCAGCCAGAATGGTGGAGAAGAATATCGGAATTTCGCAGCAGACGCTGGTATCGAATGCCGGCGAGGGCGGCGCGCGACCGCGGAAATTGCCGCAGTACATCGCGGGTCTGGCGTCGACCCTGGGTGCCCTGGCGGCCGGCATGGTCCTCGGCTGGACGTCGCCGGCTGGTGAGAACGGCGTCAAGCTCAACGAGAACAAGGTTTTCAGCTTCGAGCTCAACGACATCGAATTCTCGTGGGTTAGCTCGATATTCAACCTGGGCGCGGCGACAATATGCGTGCCGATCGGTGTCCTCTCGGACATCATTGGCCGAAAAACGGCTATGCTGCTGCTGACGGTTCCGTTCACGATTGGCTGGGCCTGCGTCATCTGGCCCAACAGCGTGGCCACCCTCATAGCCGGACGCTACATCCTCGGCATAAGCGGCGGCGCCTTCTGCGTCACGGCGCCGATGTACACAGCGGAGATCGCCGACAGCGAGACGCGAGGCAGACTCGGATCCTACTTTCAACTTCTTCTGACCGTCGGTATCCTGCTGACCTACATCCTCGGCTCCATCAGCGCCATCAGCATGATGACATTGTCCCTAATTGCCGCCGCGATTCCCCTCGTATTCTGCGCCGTGTTCTTCTTTATGCCCGAGACGCCGAGTTACTACTTGATGAAGGGCAACGTGGACATGGCCAGATCGACCCTGACGTGGCTAAGGGGACCTCACTACGACGTGGAGCCTGAGCTGCAGGAACAGATACACGCGCTGGAGGAGTCCAAGAGGAACCGAGTGTCCTTCCTCCGGTCCATGAGGTCGAAGGCTGCTATCAAGGGTCTCTTCATCGCATTTGGCCTCATGTTGTTCCAACAGCTCAGCGGCGTCAACGCTATCATCTTCTACGCCGGCGGTATCTTTCACGACGCCACCGGCGACGACGCCGACTGGCCGACCATCGTCGTGGGCGCCATGCAGGTCATAGCCGTGTTCGTCAGCACCCTCATTGTCGACCGATGGGGTCGGAGACTCCTTCTCCTGATTTCCGGTACCGCGATGTGCATCACGACGCTCATTCTCGGCGTTTACTTCTATATGGACGAGTTCGGACCGTCCATGGAGAACGTTCGCTGGTTGCCTCTTCTCTGCATCTGCGGATTTATAATTCTCTTCTCGCTGGGTTTCGGCCCAATACCGTGGATGATGATGGGTGAGATATTCTCGCCGCAGGTCAAGGGAGTCGCCGGAAGCAGCGCCTGTCTCTTCAACTGGCTCATGGCGTTCGTCGTGACGAAGTTCTACGGCGACGTCAAAGACGCCATCGGGCCTTACGGTACCTTCTGGATATTCTCGGCCATCTGCGGGCTCAGCGTCGTGTTCGTTTTCTTCATTGTTCCCGAGACCAAGGGCAAGACTCTCGATCAGATTCAGTCCGAATTGGGCGGCACCTCGTCGCCCAGTCAACAAACACCCAGAAAGACGTAATTTTTGTTTTGCGCCACGGAAATTAGAAATTGCAGCAGTTGACGGAAACTAGAAGTGACTTTTGTATTGACGTGTCACTTGCGAGCGAGTTTCTTAACTTTATCTACGCGAAGATAAATCCTACCGCATCATCGTCATCATCGTTTCGCGAAGAGAGTTACTTACTGTCTGCTTGTTGTCCTTGATTTCATTGTAAGACTGATTCATTTATAAATCAAGCCGTAGTATTTAGGATGTGTGCTGAGTGTGCATTATTTATAATGTTACTATATATGAATATATTTTATTCAAAGTTGTAAATAAATCATTTATATGCTGTTGTTATGTTCGAGAAATCGTGATTTTCTGATTTGTCAATGAATGTGCACCGAAGCAGCGAGCCAAAGCTACTTCCAAGAAAGCATTTATAAATCTATAAATATATGTCATATATTTGTGTTAAGAAATTTGGTCCGTTGTTTTTATGTCCCTCTGAAATCAATCCAAAATCCTGAAAGACCTTCTTCGTTATTAGGAAAAAAATACTTCAGATTAATAAAATCGAATATCGCACACTGATTGTAGTCTGTAACGTATATTTATGTTTCTCAGAAATGAATACATTATAATTTGTATATAATTCATCATTAAAATTACGATTTGTTTCGTTTAATGATAAATAAAAGAAAAACTTTCGGACATACGAAAAATCTAAATAGCTCGTTGAATGGCGGGAAAGCTACCGTGAAAGCTCGGATTTTCTGTACGCGGGCTTAGCAATACAAACGTGGGGCTTGAATGAAGCGCCAAAAGCGCTTAAAGAAAAAGAAATCCTGATTCATGTCGGTGTATCGGTTTGTTACTCTTGCGGTCGTAACCTTTAATACTATACAGAGAGAATTATAATGGCAAAGTTTTTATGTGTAATAAATTAAATATTTCAGGTATACAACTAAGCGGCGAATGACTACCTTTTGAACGCGATACTTAGAGCATATCTACGCCTATTTATTTAAAACGCCGATCAACGGTACCAAGGTATTTAAGATTAGATTAACTTAGGGATGTCGATTTTCGGGAATCTGTAAATACATGTAATAGCCACAGAGGAAAACGCTGCGAAATCGCAGTGTTAAATTAAGAATATGAATTCTAAAAGAAAAAGAAACGTCAAAACAATACTCGGAGCATTCGGGTGCTCGCGAATTTGAGACATTTTCGTAAACTTCATTACAAACAAAACACACGTTTCGATGGTGGCAATAGTGCCGAAAATTAATCGAATAAAGGAAAGAAAAATAGTGCTCGCGCGATTACGTACAGTATTAATTAATAAATATGTATGACTGGGTTCTACCCCGTATTTACACTTGAACAATCGTTTCGTTAATCAGCGCACACCTCAAACGGGCGTTATTTGTAAAAGAATAATAATAATTTAAATATCTCAATAAAGTTTCGCTTATACAAGTTTTCATAGTATGCTAAAAATTTTACAATTACGACCCAATGACACCGGGGGTTATTAAAAATATAATATTCCTTTTGTGCAACAAAGCTCTACTCGCGCGAACGACTTGCGCGTAACTTCTTATTTTTTCCACTTTTTTTTCTTCTTTTTACCTTTTTTATAATTTGTACAATCAACTTTCTCGACTCAACAAGTTTGGTCAGATTAAAATTAAAAAATAATTTACAAATAACTCTATACACGTTTTGTTTGTTTGTTTGTTATTGTTTGTTTTCTTCATAGCGAAATCGAGAGGGCCGAGCGTCGCAGCCGAATTTCGATTATACCTCTTTGTGTCACTCTTTACCGAGTCTCTGCGTTTGATTTTATCTTTAGCCGCTTGTGAATCTCTTCATATTCACACTACTCCATAACTAATCGTACGAGGGAGACGGTGCATTATCCCGAGACGAGTATTTCTTGCGCTCGCAATTGATATTCCAATTATTCTCAAAGAAAATAAGTGACGTAAATTCTTTTTTTTTTTCAATTTTTAATTATTTCCAATAATTACCAAAGACAACATCTAAATAAATAAAAAATAAAAAACACAAGAACTCGCAACTCGCCCCGAGGGAATATTCCATCTATAAACATCTGGTAAAAGCTATAAGCTGAATGGACGGGATGTTTGGAAAAACCTAATTATCATATTTTCTTTTTTATACGTACACAACTAACGTACTTAAAATTAATATAATTTATCATACAACGTAATGATACTGACCACCGAAAAAAAGCGAATTCCGCGATTCTCCACGCGCGAACCGCGCCCGGGCAAATTGATGTACCTGCCGCGGCTCTCGTGGAGGACTTTGTAACGGAATCTCAACAACTGGTGCTAGACTCTACTCAGGCCGTGATAAACGATAGAAATACACCGTCCTGTGATTCTTTCTTCAACAGAGTTACGGGGTAACTCGGATTAAACATTAATATTACAACGGCTCGCCCGAAGCAGCGCTATTTACATCTGGATAGTCCAGTCGGATTGCGCTTTGAGCCGAGCCTACTAAATTGTTCAATTGAAAAGAGTGATGAGCTTTTCTTCTCGTTTTCTACTTTTTTTCCTTGGTCAGGAAGAAAAGTCTTTGTTTCTTTCTTAGACTTTAACGAATTTTTCGAATGTAAGTCACGTCGCGAGCGTTACCTACATGCTGCAGTGTCACCGACGTCGCGTAATCCACTGTCACGGATTCAGAGCACCTATCCTCTTGCGATTTCGACGATTTCGCTCGAGGAGGAACGAAAGATCCAACGGATCCTTCTTGTTTGGCATTCTTTGAAGGAGATTCATCAGAATGTTGTTTAACCTCTTGCGCTGCTCGTCTTTCTGTAAAGCGACCACATATTGTAAATGTTAAAGCTGTCGTTATACAAATTCCTCTAAATTAATGTCGAAGGAAGGTTCTTTCTTTCCAAAAAATTTCCTTGAAATTGGCGACGTACCTGAACGCAAGAGACGGCAAACGAGGGACCAACAGAGTTCTCGCACGACCTGCGCCGCGTTTTACTATTGAACGTCTTTGATTGGTCCTTCCCGTTCGTTTTCGTAGCTTCGGCTCCATCCGGGTGAGAACTACTTTCTGCTTCTTGATTTGTCGCTTTTTTCTTATCCTTGGGCACTTTGCTGCTGCCACCTTCGATACCCTCGAGACTATGAGGCTATAACGAAAACAAAGAGAAACATGTACAGACGATACATTTTTTTCGTTCATAAATCATTTGTGTAAAAAGCTTACCAGATAAGTCCTGTAGTGTTTGATGCGCTCGGGAAATACTTCGAAGGCGTAAGGCTTGACACAGACTTGATGACGAGCCCTGGCAACTTTGGTGAAAAGTCTCGCGGCTCTGTCGACTCTGTACTCGCAGACGTACGTGTGCTGTGGCGTAGAACCGACTGGCCGACCTACGTAAAAAATGACAGTAACAATTTTATTTTATATAACAAAAAAATACAGAACCGAATTAATATTTCAGTCGACGAGTGTAAGTGTTTCTTGCCTTTGCAGTAGGTGTTCGGGTCGAGGACCCAGCAGCGCTCGGCAACAAGATCGCAGGGAACTGCCTCGTAAAGAGGCGCGCATACAACTTCGTTCTCGTAAAATTTTCGCGTCGGTTCGTGATATGTCTCATGCGGTCGGAGGTAATGATGACCGAATACGAAGCGTTCTCCCCTAAAAAAAAATAAAATTATTAATCAAACTGTGAATGAATAGAAGATCGCAAGTTAGATAAAATTCAATATCGTACTCTGCATTTTTCCAGAGTCTTTCGATTCGGAAGATGTCCATCTCCTCGTAATCCGGCTTTTGTATCGTTTTGTATGTATGCTTTTCGGGTGTGTCACGCAACACATACACGGTGTCTCCCTGTCTGAGCTGCATCTCCCCTCGCAGCAAAGTAACGTACTGTTTCTTTCCCTCCTCCTCCTCTTCGCCCTCGAGAGGGATCTCCAGGTCGACTTCTCGCGGCTGGCATCGTTCGCACAGGTAAGAATCGGCGGATGTGTCGGCTTTCACGCAATCGCAGTGTTGCCAAACCAAACAACGTTCGCACTGGATCATCAGACCTTCGTCTCTGCGTTAATCAACGAATAATTAGTGAAATTGTACTTGTAAAAAATGGATCTCTAAATAATCGGTTGTACAATTAAAATCAGCGTGAAAAAAAATAATTCATAAAGGAATATCAGCGATCGGTTATAAATCTGACAAATATCGATTTCCATACCTGTGAAGACCACAAATGCATCTTATAACATCCTCCTCTCCAGCGGTCAAGCCCTGAGGAGGCAAAAAGCCGTGAGCAGGCGGTGAGCCCGTAGCCTCGGTTATAGCCTCGATAAAGTCGGCTTTGCTGCCGAGATAAAGCTTGCGCAGTCGCGCAGCAGCTATTCCAACTTCGGAGGTTCGTCCGAAGAACTTGACGTTATTGTCAAAGAGTTTGATCATGTCGTGATCGAACTGCTCGGCCGACTTGTAGTGCCCCGTGCTCACACCCTGATCTATCATCGTCAAATCGATCGGATCCAAAACTTTGTCATAGTACTCCGGAAGCTTTCGCTTCGGCGGTAGCGACACGAATGGCGTGCACAACAATTTGTGGTTTTCGTCGTTGGCCGTCGCGACTACATTGTACAAATCCTTCAGCACCTGAAAATATTTTCAACGATATATAGAATAACATTTAGAATATACATTTCTACTGTTTACCTCAGCAGCATTAATTAATTCGAAAAACGCCGTTAAGTGGAAGAGTTTCGTTTTTTCATACCTTAGCCAACTTTGCAGTCTTATTAACTTCCGGATCGTCTTGCGCCTGCGCAAGTCTGCGTGTTCGCACGGTGCGGCATGTCACATTGTTGAGGGCCGTAAGTTGCGAATAAAATGCATCCGATTGAGTCTTGGAATCTCCTGCAGTCTTCTCTTTGATCGCTTGCACAGTCTTTTCTCTTCCTTTGCCGGTTTGCGCGAGCACGTGACTGCTCACGAGGGATTTTAGTCTTCGGACTTTTTCCAAATTTCGCAGAAGGAAGCAGTGATGCTGCTGAGCAAAGCAGCGTTGTTGGTGGGACATTGGCTTTATCGAGGGAGTTTGAATTGTCGAGGAGTCGCCGATTTTACGGGTTTTGCACAGTCCTTTCAAATTCGCTGACTGCACGATGTTCGATTTTCGGACATTTTTCCGAGGTCGACCCACGGACCGACGCTCCGTTGCATCTACCTGCGAAGGCGTTATCGCCAGCGATCTCGCTACCCTCTGACTCTTTCCACCTAATCAAATGGCATCAAAATCATTTCGTCAAGTTTTATGATTGTCAATCTGTTTTTTTTTACTAATTTATACAACTGAATTGATAAAAACGTACCGATGACACCTCTGCAGCCTTCGCTGCCGCATCTGCACTGCTGGCCTTCTGACGGATTAAAGAGAGCAAAGTTGTAATCGTACGTCAATTCCTCGCCGGGTTTGATGTCCCGCGAGGCGAACAAAGCCATTCGTGGAAGCCCGTGAACGCTCCACTTCTGCATCTCGCAATTTGGCTCGCAGGAGTGATTGACGAAACGGCCGTCGCCACCCATACGATGACCGTCGATCACCAATCCACCATCGAGATGGAGGCAGTAGTGGTGCGTGTCATTAGCGTACCTAAAAGCATAAAGTTGAAACATTAGTTTATTCGTAATATCAACTAATGTTGCAACACAATCAAGGCAAATAAAACTTATGATTGTCTAAATACCTCGTAGCCATCCTTGACTTGAATTCACGTTCCGAGACAACTTCCCCCACGTATTCGAGTATAAAATCACCCACTTTAATGGAATCCTTGGTCCTTACGCCCCAACCCTTACAGTCGGTCATGAATCTCTGCAAGCCTGGTGCCCACTCGTGTCTCTGGATTTTCTGATTCTCGCACTTTTCTCCGCAAGGACAGAATTGAGGTGAACACTCGCTAAATACCATACGGTTGATGCAATCATCGCCGCAGCCGCTCTCGGGTTTGCATTCACAGGCCTGCGCCTCGTAGAGCATCGTCGGTTTCACGTCGAAGTAAATGTTTGTCCGGATTTTTCTGAAATTAGGTGCAAGATGGTTTATCTAGTAGCTACAAATATTTTCGAGCGCAACGAGTTTATTTTTCCTTTCAGAAAAACCTTACCTGTAATTCCACGATGGAACCAAATCTCGTCCAGGCAGTCGCGAGTGCGTGTGCAGCCACCAAAGATCGTAGGGCAGCTGGAAGTGAATCTTCCGCTGCCTCAAGAATTTTCCGCAATGATAAGGCGGCGGTAGCAAGCCATGGGGATGTTCCGCAGGATCGTAAGCCATCTTGTTCTTCCCCGACGAGCTGTCGGAGCTCGGAACTTTTCTGGGCTCGTCCTCTTTGTAATAATCCGAGAAGAGACCAGCCTGCAAGTATCTCTTCTTCCACCTAGGCTGTTTCCTCTTTCCCTGCGATCCCAAAGGCTTTCCGATCTCAGGTTCGTCACTGGCTACGTCGCTGCTCGGCAAAGCATCGCTCTCCGTGTCGTAGCCGGCGTTTCTCAAACGCTTTATATTTCTCAGCGTGAGATTGCAGGGGCTCGTCGAGCCTCGTCGCCGCTTATGATTGTTATTCAAACATCCCGCGATCTCGATTTTCACTTCGGAGCTCGCTCGATCGAGTTTCTTAACGTTCTCGACGCTCAATTCGCCCACCCGCTGACTCTGATTGTAACGCTCGAGCGACTCCTCGAGAGTCGCATTCTCGTCGTACATTCTCGAGTCCTGAATCTTCTCGAACTTGACGGGGCACAACTTGTCGCACGGGCTACTTCCATCGCACTCAACCAGATCCTTGCGCACCCGCAGTTTTCCCGAGCAAGCGTGCGACACGTTCTCGCAATTGCTCTGGCCTGGTTCCTCGTGTTCCATCAGACCGCAACCTTCGAATTCTTTGTACTCGATTGGATTATCTTTTTCGTCGTCGCTGTCCTTGACATCCGGTTCTTTGACGATCGGTAGTACTTCCTGAATCTCGCTGTCGAGCAGCAACGATTTTTCTTCGATGGTAATTTCGACCTCGTCGACCGCCGAATTCTCGACAATGTCGGCTCTTCGTATCAACTCGAGTTTTCCGGAGTCTTCGCCGCTCGCCAGCACCGACTTTTTCTTCTTTTTCTTCTTCAGCGTCGGGAAACCCGTGCGATTAATCGGCTTTCTCCTGCGAATCTTTTTCTTCGTTAGGATCGTAGCCGCCAGAGGATTCACCGGGTTCGGCACGTTGAGAATGACGTCGTTTTTCTTTTCTTTCTTCTCCGCCTGTGGAACTTTTGCGACCGGAGGTTTCGAATCGCAGACATCGGGCGTGAGCTTCTCGCTCGTCGTTTCAACCTTTGTGCTTTTGATTTCCTCGACTTTCTCAACGCTCTCGGGACTCTTGTCGACTTTGACCGGTTTTTCCGGGACTTTGTCGGATTTTATAGGCTTCTCGTTGCTCTTGGAAATTTTCTCCGGAAGATTTTCCGTCTTCTCGGGTTTCTCGGGGAGCCCGTGACTGTCGGAGGCCAACTTCGTGACTGTGACGCGAAGGTCCTTGACGATCTTTTTCTTGCGTCGCGGCTGGATTTCCAGTCGATTCGCGGGCTTCTCATCGGCGGATTCGCAACTCTCGCTGATCGGCGCCTCGGCGGCCGCGATTTCAGCGTCCCTGTGCCTCTTCTTCGGCGTCACCGGAACGATTTCCTTTTGATTGGAGGTACCCTGACTCTCGCTGTACCTCGTTATCGTAGCCTCTATAGCCTCCTCGATGTGATTCTCCGTGGCGTTGGATTCATTGGCGTTGACCTCGGCGCCGCTACCGTTAGAGCTTTGCGAACTGTGAGGACTGGACACGTGATAATGTCGCTTCTTAAGAGGCAACCTCTGCTCGTTGGAGTTGGAATTGCTGCTGGAATTGAGATTGCTCTTTAAATCTCCGTTCAAGGGTATTTTTTCCTTCTTCAATCGGCGCTTTAGCTTCTGGTCCTCGCTGGCGTTGATGTCGCCGCCTTTTCGCTTCTTGATCATCTTCTTAACGCGAAATATCTGCGGCAACTCCGGATGCACCACGTTCGCGTTGTTCTTGCCCAAACTGCAGGACCTCGAAAACTCGTCAATGAGTTTCTCCAGCTCCTCGCTAACGCTTGGATTGATTTTGATCGGCTCTTTCGGCGGCACGACAACGCGTCGTCTGTGCTTGTGATGATGATGCTTGTGTCGATGATTGTGCGAGGGTTGAATGGATTTCTCGCATTTGTAAGATTCGACCTCTATGTTCTCCGATTTTAGGGGATTTCCCACTGGAAGTGAAATAACCGTTTGCACTGCTACTCCGTTGGTTTCCAATTCGCCGGAGGCCTTTTTGCTGCTTTTATTTTCCTTCAGAACGCGCCTCGGCACGGGTGGCGGGCACTTCTTCGCCGCAATTGTCTTTTTACTCGCTGTCGATTCTATCCTATTTTCCTTGGAGCTTTTTCTGCTTCCACTGCTGCTTCTCTCCTCCTGCGCCTGCACCTGCTCCCGCCTCTGCGTCTTCTGCACCGTCGGCGACATCGCTTTGGTCGTATTCGCAAGTTTCTCGTTTTTCGATTTTTTGCTAATTTGTTCGTCACTCGGTTTGTCTTCTTTCGCGCAAGGCTTCTTCGGGCAAGGTTTACTCGAGGATTTCTCGAGAGTCTCCGAGCTCTTGTGAGTCTCTTGGCAAGACTTCTCCTCGGCCTCGGCCGCGATTTCGGCGGTTGCGCTTTGGCAAGTCTTTTTCTTCAATTTTTTGCTCTTCGGCGCGACCACCGCGTTTTTGCTGCTCTGCACGGGCGTCACCTTTGGCTCTTGACTCGTTTTCGAGGCTTTGCTCTCGTTGCTGTCGCTCTTTTTAGATTTCGCGGTGGGCCCGTCGCTTCTCTCCACTTTCTCGATCTTCTCGATCTTCTCAATCTTCTCGACGACCTCGGGCCTCAGTCGTGGCCTGCCTGGTCCTCTCGGCTGCGTGGACACCATCTTAGCGGGTCTGCCGGGTTTTCGCTTCGGCGGATAGAGCACGCGGTCGACATTCACTGCGGGCTTCGGCGGAGCGGTTTGCACGGGCGATTGGGAGGGCACCGGCGGGCTCGGCGGGCTGATCGCCAAGTGTAGCGGGCTGTTATCCACGGATTGAATGCCTGAATCGGGCGATACGTTCGATAAACAAGCGTATTCCGGGTCCGTAGCTTTCTTAACCAACTTGCTGCGTCGCTTACGGTGTTCCGACAGCAAAGCCGTTTTTTCCTCGAATTGTTGCAGCAGGGTCGAGCTGTAAACAGGCACGGGATTCTGATCTGCTGTTTCGCTCGAGTCCGAGTCAGCGCCGAGGGACATCCGCTCAATGGCCTTCGAGACCAGCCGGCCGCTTTCCGAGTCCTCGAATCCGTCGAACGGGGCATCCTCGTGCTCCTGATCGGGCAATATCGCCGCCAGGTCCTCCTGATTGATCTCCTGAAGCGGTTGCTGCAACGAAGGCGCAGCTGGTGTTGGCGCGGGAGTCGGAGCAGACGGTGCCGGAGGTTGCGCCACTTGTTCCTGGGAATTCGGAGCAGTCGGTCCCGCCGACGAGTCGGAATCGTCGGTCGTGTAATCGCCGCTCTGTAAAAATGTATTATTATTAGTTTGTAGGCGTTAAAGGGAGTCCAGATCTGACGCATTGATTCTCGTCGAATAATTACTTTCGCGGTGGTGTTCGCTGCCTTCACTTTTCTCGTTCCGATCCTTCTGATCTTATCGCTCTTCGGTTTCTCGATTTCTTCCTTCTTCTGCGCTTTCATGCTAATCTTCAGCTTGAGCGCACCCTGAGATCGATAATACGGACGTGAAAATGTCTAATTCTATTGAAACTATTTCAGGAAGCTTCGCTCGTACTTTGTTGAGAGCTAAAGTTGAATCGGAAAATTTCGTACCTGCTCGAAGTTTGTTTCTCTTATGGAGAACGTTTGCTCGCTATTCTCGGAGGAACAGTCAGTGTTCGATCCAGTCTCTGCGCATTCCTCTTCGCCGCTGCTTTCGTTTTCAGACTCTGAATCTGAGTAGGAACAGCTGCCTTCTGTTCCTCCTGAGCTGTCCTCATCGGATTCGGAATCATCCTCCGAATCAACTGAATCGGTGTCTGCATAGAATCAAAATTAATCATACAATCTCGAGTTTTTTTTTGTTTTTCTTATGTACTTCTTAACTTACCATTTCGACCAGTCGCCGGATCCCAGCTGCCTCCTCCTTTTATCGCATCCATATCAACGGTCGACGGCAATTCCCTCTCAGGTTCCTCATCATTTTCGTCCCAATTCCAATTCTGGAGCTCCAGTTCCGACGGATGATGGATAACAGCATTCCATCCCGAATCACCGGACATTTTTCCGATCGTCAGACATCCACGTGTTTCAAGTTTACAAACATTCCTTGGGATTTAGCATATCCTTAGGATCCATCTAAGGTGAACTTCATTGACCGTAACTGTTTTCCTAAACACACAAAAAAATGAATTGTTTGTAACACTCTACACATAAAAAAGAGAAGTATAATTTATTATTTACGTGCAACCTCAAGACAACATTATTACAAATAACTTTCTATTGGAACCGAGCTACTCAAACAGAAATAAAAGTCGAGAGACACGGTGCCCATCGCAATGGTAAGTTGCCTCCATAACCAATAATGTGCTTTTTACGATTCCATGACTATGAACATTATCAAAATCTATATAGCTTGGAAGTACCACTGTCAAAGTCGTGCCAAACATTAGAATATTGTTCTTTCCTCTTTAAACATAACCCAATATCACACATTAGTGCTCCGCAAAGGAATAACACTGCGGAAAGGTACCAACGTTTGCCCGAATGCTCTGCGATAATCATAAAACACGTACAAACACCTGCGACGTACCCTAACAAAAACACCTATAATTTGGCACAAACAAACAATTGTCCATGTGCAAAGCTGTGACTCGTCGAAGCTGTAATGATTCTTTTGCCGTAACAACCCACTGTGGGATCACGCAGGGCAAGTGCGATGGAAACTGTGCTCGACCAGTGCAAAAATCCAAGCGCATCAGCGCACAACCAACAACACTGACAGCAACGAGAAAAAGAAACGAGTCGAGCGAACCGCCGAAACGATCGTTGATACTCGCAAACGAAGCGTCTACCTCGCATTCCGTGAATTTGCCGTTGCAACTGACAACAACTGATAAGAATCCTGCATTAACGGTGGCTGGACAGCTGTTTCTCGGGGCAAGCGAGACACCAGGTGCACCGCACGAATTGGCGCGAAAAATTAATCGCCCCGATAAGCGAGCGAAATCGCGCACCGGCTTCGGGCGATAAGGACCCGTTGTCTGGCGCAACGCGCGTCGCAACACCCGCAACGTCGCTAATGTCTCGTGCACGCAACAGATAAACTCGATTAGAAAGTTTGATGTTTACTTCTCCGTGCGTGTGTGCTGCACAAAATGGCGTTGAACGGCCAAGACACTTATAAAACGGCACGAAAACACTGGCTCGCAACGCCGCTCGCGAGGACTCGGCCGCCTCGTTCCGAGGCCTCCCCCTGTATTTTGTATTATCGTCGGCTCTCGTCACGGTCTCGCGGTTAATCGCGGATTATCGGCCAACGCGCGAAATTCACATGATTTTTTTTCACACTCGGACGTCGAACGCGGTCCGCGTCTCACGTTTCTCGGTCATTGCTTTACTGACTCCGCACGTCGCGGTGACTAATTGAACGTCTTCTCGATGCCCCATCGATAATGAAGGAAAGGTGGAAAAAAAATGTGTTTTCAATTAGGACCAGGTAAACAATCGGCGTCGCTCGGTCGTGAGCGCGACCGCCGTTGCGTCGCTTCCGCGTGCCATTAGATCCCGACGATTAGCATATTATTTCGATTACGCACCTCGCGCTCCTGATGCGTTATCAAACACGCACGACACGCGCACATGCGTACGCACGGCGGTTATATTTACGTCGCGCGCGCGAGTGTTTTAACCCTTTTGCTGATGCCTCGCAGTTGCGCGCGCGTCTCGCTCCATGTATAGACGTGCCCGACTATTGCGACGGTACGCGATACCGACCGAGTTTCCAACTGCGAAATATCCGTTCTCTACTCTATTTTATCGGAAACCGACAGATTTTTTTCTTCGAATTTCCTTTCGAGATCGTCGACGTGTCGCGCGTCTTACGACGTCGCTCGCAACTTCGTTTTTCTCACAAATAAAACATAACGAGAGGTACCGAGAATTTTTCTCTTGTTCCGTCGGTAAGAACGGTCGCCCGCTTGTCGACCCCTTCCTTACCGCGAATAAAAAGTTCTCTCTCTGCTTGACGAAAATAAAAATGCATAGAACACACAAAAAGTGTCAAAAAAGATTGCGATTGAAGACACTTCGAGTATCGATCGTAAATAACAATAGTGCCGGAAGTGATTTGAGCATAAGTAAAAAAAAAAAGCTCGGAGATAAACGCGATACACAATTTGAAAACGAACAAAAATAACGCACACCCTATCGATTTATCCAAATTGCATATATTCGTCGCCCGTTTTGCAATTAACGACAAATAAATGCAACGTCTTCGGCACGTCGACAATTCAGCGCAATTCAGCGTCGGTTCCCCTCGAACGAGACGACATTCGAAGTCGCGTCGACGCTCGGCTTCGGTACGTCGCCGCGTCGGGACGCGGCGGCGCGGCGATCGCGCGGCTACTTCCACTCGCGGCGGCGTCGCGTCTGCTGTAAATTGTCGCGCACCGCGGCCGTAGTAGGAGTGGAAATCCCGAGTCGGCAATATGGCCGGCCAGATGTGCAGCAGTAGGGTGGTGTCACAGTGGTGTTAGTGCCGTATTATTTATGTCGAATTATCGCAAGTCCTGTCCGAACCTCGCGTGTTTTCATGGGCTCAGTGAGATACTGTGCAGGAGCAGAAATTCGGTGTGCATGAGGGCATAGCACTCACCCCCCAGCCCAGCAAACATGAGGTGAGTACACGTACCGCACAATATATAAAAGCACTTCCTCCCTCCGTCGGCCAACACACGGCCTCGTCGTCGCTCTCTTCTCCGGATTCGCATTTTTTTTCTTCCCATCCTTCCTTCCCTTCGCTTTTCCTGTCGCACCTCGAGCGTTGTGTTTATCGTCGTCGCGACACACGTTCGTCGTTGCCCTTTTGCCGATGATTATTTCCGCCTCTTCGTCTTTCGTACAATTCGCTACTTGGGAGAGACGAAGGAAGGACAAAAAAAAGGAAAAATAAAAAAAATAATCGTGCAGTCGAGTTGCGCGGCCTGGACCGCGGAAAGCGTAATCATCGTCGCAGGGGGGGCGGGAAGGCGTTTTTCTCTCTCCCCGGGTTGTTCGCTATCGGCCGAGCGCCGAGCAATGGGTACCTACTAACGATTTTCGACTGGAATTATTCTCGTCGACGCGAATATCCTCGCCGGACGTCCGGGCCCTCGAAGCTTCGCGAACCGTTTTTCCGCCTCAACGCGAGAGAACGAGAGAGAGAAACAGAGAGCAACCCGCAGCCGCCGCGCGGATTTTACGCTCTTTGTGCATCTCGAGGAGTGCAGCCCGCTCGCTGCGTCGGGCGCACAGCGCTGCCGCACGTTTATTATTATTGCACGGGGGCCTCGCGGCCTCGCGCCCCTGGTGTCATTCACACTGGACGTGGGAGCCGAGCCGCGCCGAGCTGCGTAACGACATGTGAAACGCGGCTTTTCCCCGCGTCCGGGCCGTCGCTATCAAAAACGCGCCGAGAGCCGACCGAGTGTTATTGTCGTGTTTGGCTGTTGCTCGAGATGACCGCACGCAGCACGCGAAATTCGCGGCTGCGGTCGGCAGTCGCGACCCGGACGGCCGTGTGCGCCTTGTCAAAACAACGCCACAAAGGAGGCGATTTTGACGAGAGAAAATTCATTATAAAAAATACGAAAGATACTTTCAAGGCGCGAACGTCACTCTCTGATAAGAAATAAGATCCGCAAAGTGCGCACGGCGATATCTCGCGCCTGAGGCGACCGAGAACGAGTCATACTTCCGTTAAAACACTTTTTTTTTTCTTTTCCTTTCCTACCTTTCGATTCGTCTTAACCCAATTCGCGGTGCAACATCGCCGGGGGATTTGTCATCGAGCTGGGAATTCCCACGATTGGCGAAATCCGCGCCGGTGGAGGCGAATACCCGGAGCTTCGCGGGGGGCATGGACAGCGGGGTGGGGGAAGGTGGGAGGGGGTTCCCTTCGGGATTCGTTACTTTCATTCGGTGACTCTTCGGCCCCTAATCCTCGCCTCCCCCACTGCGAAACGTACCCCGAGCGCCACGCACGCGGAGCAACGTCGCACGTTTATATACGAACCCGGCGACGACGTCGAGGGTGAGTGCGTTGCAACCGGCGGCTCACGCCCTAATACGCGGATCTTCGTTCTATATTATATCGCGCACGCTTCGGCCGGCTGTGCGACACACAACTGCGCGCCGCGCGGTCGTGTTTACTCCCGGAACTTCCGTTTCCTAACGTTACGCGATATGCGCGGGCGGACACCGCGTGCGCGCCTCTCGAAATATTATTCAATCGCACGCCGAGAAACTGATTGCGTTCTATCGCGGCACAGGAAACGGCCGGCCGACGCGCGTACAGCGTCGTCGCCCGGACGGGCGGACGAACGGACGGGAAGGTCGTTGGCGCGCTCGGGGATAACTGTATTTTAGTTTCGGTAGCCCTCATGAAAATTAAGCAGGACGCGCGCACACAGGGGGGATACGATACTTGTGCGCCTATTGCGCCGTCGGGGGATGACCATGTTTGGACCTTCGTTAACTTTTCTTCATGGATGGATCTGACCAATGAAAATCTTGGGACGGAGAATCGCGGAAAAAAATTGAAGCATAAATATCGCTGTCCACCGGTTTCAACTTCAATAACGCGTGTTTATAGAAATAACACGAAAATTGTTTTTTATTTTTTGTTTAAAAATTCAATGAAATAAAAAAAATCATCTATGATAAACGATAAAATGCGATTTTGCGTAAGAAATCATATTTTTCCGTAATTTCCTCGTGACGACTTTCGCGGGGGACAAGTCGAGTCAGCGGTGCGTCCGGTGCGGTTGTTTGCGATTTTGAGAACTTTCACTCGTCGGAGTTTTCGCGGCTTCCCGATTGGATTTCGCGCAACAACGGTCAATCGGGCTCCGATTACAGTTCGGATCGGCGAGAGAGATACGCGTGGCGCGAGCACCCGAGGAATACGCACGACCGGCCGGACATGGCGTGCGTAATATACCGCGCGGCTCGACGCGGCGTTAATCACCGCGACTTAAACGATTTGCCACGGGTGCCGAGAGGGATTTGTCATTAACGCGATCGCCTCGGCGTCGTTTCTCGCGCCTCGGCATACCGAACGCGTGACACGACGTCCGGGGTCCGCACGAATGAATTCCGTCTGCTTCCCGATGCCGCACGCGTTGAATTCTATCGATTTCCGTCGTCTACGAGTTTTGCGACACTCTGTACTTCACGACTCGCGTGGACGCCGCCGGAGACCACCGAAGGCCGAACG
Source organism: Itoplectis maculator (assembly GCA_964034905.1). Lineage (NCBI taxonomy): Eukaryota > Metazoa > Arthropoda > Insecta > Hymenoptera > Ichneumonidae > Itoplectis > Itoplectis maculator. The sequence continues at coordinate 8,487,224 of OZ035853.1, forward strand.
CGCAAAGTCACCGATGAGTCGCCCTGATAAACGCGTCCCGCGATCACCTTGAGCACCTGTGACTTGTCGCGCACCCAGACGTCGTCACCGTCTCATCGAATCGTTCGCGCTGGCGTAGAAACGTTTTTCGCATCACGTTTGTATACTTAGTAAAGAAATAAAAGATCTGGGCACAGATTAAGCGGCTTGAAAAGGGCGTTGAACAAGGCGCGTAGACGATTTTATTTATTTATTTGTATTTGTGAACGTCAACACGTTCACACAGCTGCGGATTGAATTCTTTTTTTCTTTTTCAGCAAACGTATCATCAGAATGATGAGCCGAATTTTCTCATACCCTTTTCGGATGACTCAGCCGCCCGACCAAAGGGGCTGAGTCAGTTTAGATCGATAAAACATTAGCACCCACGAAATTCGTTTCGCGCCATGCGAAGGACGAATTAGGGGATTCGCCTTCGCCCTCGGACCCGCGGCGAGACCACTGCACGAATGTCGCGCAACTTGTCTGACAAATCTTACTTTTTATTTTCGAGAGTACCAGGCAACTCGCCGCCACGGACAACGCGCTCGACGGATCCCCCGCCCGACGATCAAGGACAAATGACAGAAACAAAACCTCCTTGAAGCTACACATGTGTCGCGCGTGTTAGAAAATACGGTAAAGACACGCGACGACGGGCGAGGAGACTCTTCTTTCGGTGTCGTCCGGGTCAGCTTACTACCCCACTCAATTAACCATATGCTCTTGCTGCAGCATGCAATCATATCGGATGACTCAAGGTGAAGCCCCACGACGCACACTCGCAGCCGGCGCTCGACTCTCGAGGAGAGAACGAACACACGCGAGATGCTTTCCCCGGACTGCGTCGTCGCAGCGTGGATGTCGCCGTGAAAACGTGGACCGAATCGGACTCCTTACTGGATTTTCGAGGTTCGAAATAAGTTGCATTTTCGCTGGAAGAACCGACAAAAACCGACTGTTTCTCCTGAAAGGACATGGTTACCGGGCATCAAAGCGACTTGGCTGGAAGCGAGTTCCATCTGCCAAATTAAAATCCACGTTGTGCTGCTGCTGCTGCTGCTGCTGCTCCTCGATTCAACAAAAACACGGCTTTTATGCTTAAGGGCTCTGGGGTATATGCACCGTGAAACGGTAGCTCTCGCTGAGGAAGGTAACCGAATATATCTCCAGGCGAGAAAGAGAGGAAGAGAGAGAAGGAGTGAGAGTCCCGTATAAGGTGACCTGGGGACACATACGCTTCAACCAACGTTCGTGAGACCTGGCTTTTGCACAGCTCGCCTAGTTTCGCGCAGTGACTCCTCTCGCCTCCGACCCACCCCCGCCAGGAGCCCCAGCCCCATCGACCCTTCCGAACACACTGGGCTTTTCTAACTTTCATCTTGGCATTTGCGGTTCTCCGTGCCCCGCGTATATAGTACTTCAAGCACATTTCTCTCTTTTTTTGCTCCTCAGTTGGTCAGATTATTAGTGCCACTCGGGCCTTTTATATTTTGCTCCCCTCCCCTCAGGGTATACTGAGCATGAAAATAAAGGCTTGTTCGTTGCATATCTCACGGAGATTGCACTTCGGGCGACTGAGATGCATTTTGCTTCTGAGGATTTAAAACGTTGCTGATGTTTTTTTGTCTCTTTTATTTTGAAATCCTACTCTTTACATTTGCTGAACTATTAGCTAATGAATCGTGCTCCGTTATGGATTTGATTTAACTGGCAATCTGTGCTGATTGTCGAGCACTTTGTATTCGAATTACTCTGATTTCAATGAAAGGAATATTACGAGAAATGTATTGAATCACATTTTTCTGCTGATACATTCATAAACGTTATTCAGATGAATTGCAATTGAGAGATAAAACAGAAGAAATGCCTTAATATGAAATGAGTCGAGAGAGAAGAAGTGAGTCAATGAATCGCGAGAATGTTGTACAATTCGAGATCGGCAATCGATCGAATACCAGGTACGCGAAGCCTACTATTATCTTATCACGTCGACGAGTCACCGCTTATTAGCGTTTGCACTCGTGTACGAATATTGTATACTCGACACTCGTTATCTGCAGTTCTGCGGTTTCTCAGACGTCGGGGCACGGAAGTTACGGTATCTAGCCACATCCTCTCTCGCTCTCCCGATCGCAGTCGGCCGTGTTTTGTGGGAAGCAATAATTAAATAGTTCATGGCGTCTTGATGCCGGAAGTCGAACTATAATTTGCATACTATGGGAATACTTTTCAGACCTTCGGAGAGCGCCGATTAATCTCAATCACAGCTGCTGAATTTCCGAGCGAAAATTCAGTAAAATAATGTAAAATAAAATGAGAATTATCGTTTTGATTTTCGAAGGAACAAAGAGAAATTCCATAAATATTCCTCGTGTCAGGGAAAATCGATTATTATGGCCGAAAAAAATGAGGCTGTTTCTATCCATTTTCGAATTACTGGAGTCTCGACTTTTTTTTTGTTTCGTCCATAATTAAAGCCATTAAGCCTCAATTTACTTATTCGTGCAATTGCGTACGGGCAAAAAGATAATTGGACGATGCGCGCAGCACATGAGGATCATAAACTTTTTCATCCTGTGTGTCTGTTACGCGGACGAAACATTATCTCATTGTCAGCGGGTTCGGGCACACGCACACGACCGACAGACCCGTTAGACTGGAAGTTCAGATTATCGTTAACTCCAATTTATCTCCGAGCTTTCGCGCGTTAGGCACCGCACAAGCGTGGGTACGCGCTCTATCGACGAACATTGCAACAATCGTGCATGCAATAATGACGATGCTTAAAGTTATGGACCGAATTTACGTTTAACTTCGCCATATTTAGCCTCGTTCCCAAAGGGAATTCCGCAAATCTGTGATAACCTCACTTGACATTAATTAAGAAATTTCAACCTGGAGGATCTGGAGGACTGCGGACATTTTTCTTTGAATGTAATAAACATTCAAACCTGTGTGCAATAATATGAATCTTTTTTATAATTGACCAGAATTTCCTACAGTTTGATACATCGGGTTCTTCTTAAAGAGCGACGGCCGAGACTGACCTATTTATAGCCGCTCCACTTTTTTTTCACAATAAATTTGCTAGTAAAACCGTTCTTTTGTTGTGTCAACAGCGAAGTGAGCATATCATCCGCCCGTGCGTCGGTGATGGTCTACGACGACGTCAACAAGAAATGGATACCAAGTGGAACGTCATCGGGGCTGTCGAAAGTCCAACTGTACCATCACCTCGTCAACAATACGTTTCGCGTCGTTGGAAGGAAATTGCAGGACCATGAGATCGTGATAAACTGCGCGATTCTGAAGGGACTCAAGTACAATCAGGCCACAGTGACGTTCCATCAATGGCGGGACAACAAACAGGTTTACGGCCTCAACTTTTCGAGTAAGGACGACGCTGACGCCTTCGCCAGGGCGATGCTACAGGCGCTCGACGTGAGTTAACTCAATTGTATTCGCGGTTCAACTGCATTTTCCAATTACTCCTGAAGACATAAGCAACATTTTTTATACTCGGAAAGACACAAGATTTATTTATTATAAGCTTTAATGGTGGAGAAACTGAAAAGTTCAAGTACTAAATTAATTGGAAATCAATTTGACGATTTACGTTCGACCAAAAAAATGTAACTTCCCATTGCGCACAGCGATCAATCTTTCTTTTCGTTAACAAGAAATCACCAATTACGCTTTTTTGGACGATCAATTCATTGTACAAATTCTGAAGGTCCCAAAGGACTCGATTCCAAAGCGCTATTACGACTTCAGCCTCGAATTCACTGTAATTGATCTAGTCATCGTTAATTAACTGTTTGGTACCCTCGTGTAGGTGCTGAGCAATGGAAGCAACATATCACGCAGTCTGGGTCCGTCAGTCACTCCGGCAACGCAACAGCAACCAGCGTATCCTCAGCAGCCGCAGCAGCAGTCGCAACAACCACCGCAACAGCAACCTCCTCAAATGAACTCGCAATACGACGAGGATATGGGATACAGGTGGGTTAAAATCCACGAATTTCTCAGATACGCAAAAATAAATGAAAACGGAGACAAATTATTGACTTGCGGAAAAAAAAAGAATTGACGTTTGCGCGCGTTTCACGGTGATATTACTTGGCATTCTGGCAATTCTTTACTGAATATGATTTGGTAAAAGTTTGTCCTTAAAAAGCTGCAAGTAAAAGTGGTAAAAAATTAAGATTTTAAGAAACTATCGACAGAACATTTCGTAATAACTCAGTTTCTCACTAAATCTGCGTCCGATTCCTTTTGCGAACGAAGTATTTTGTCGACGTAATGCACAAAAAAAATGCTACAAGAACAATTAATGACTGCGAGGATGAAAGAGGGCAGCTAACGACACAAGAACAAATCAAATTAACACAACTTACCCTCCAGATGACGTAAAGAGTTTTGTCATTTTTTTTTACTCGCGTACCGACGACCAGAAGAATTCATTTGATTGTACAGTGTAAGTAGCTTGAAAGGATCGTTGGCTTTGTACACACCTGGGTGCACGTGACATACATCATCGTGAAAAAGTGTATATTCTACATTCCATGTCGTCACTCGATCATTGTAAAACGCTAGTAAAAAACAAAAGCGAAACAAAGACGCGGAAGGCAGAGACGCGATTTTTTTGTTGTTCTCGTCGTGGATCGTTCGCTGCAGTAGTCTAGTGAAAACGGTTCATTGAATGTGCTCGTGGATCGTTCCAGTCAAGGTCAGGCTCAGGTCCAAGACATTAGCACGATGGGAGCTATCTCGCGGGTCTCGTTGTCACTTGGCCGACTAACTACGAGAGGGTCTGCACCCTCCTCCGTGCCCCCGACCCCAAGCCCCAACCACAACCACCCATCTATTAGTAACGGTACCACCACCGTCATACAGGTGGGCTGCACACCCTGTACACGCGGTTCGCCGGCTGAGGCCCCTATGAGGTGACTTCTCGATCTAATCTTTAAAAAAAGAAATTAAAAAAAGACAAACAACCAAACAAAAGCAAAAAGCAATGATGATGATTGCGCGATTTCGAAGCGTTGTCATTGATTTTTCTCACATTCTAACGGTGGCGTTCGTCCGATAGCTTTCATTAACAAAGCGAAGCGTTATATAATCTCTCGTACCTCGCGGTGCATGCCGTTCTCGATCCAATATGCGTATTGTGCGAATTCATCACCGTTCGTTATTGAGGACGGGTCAATACAGTCTTGTCAAATGTTCACTACAACAAGCGACACATTCTCCTTAAGTTAGTCTCACAGATTGATATCAGTCTAATGACGATTTGGACGTGCTGTTTTGGAAGTCGTCAGTTAACAAATTGTATTTATTTAACGAATGACATTTTTAGTGTAGAGTTCCGAATCATTTGTACTTTATGATGCAGATGAACAGACGAAGAATACAGGAAGGGATTTTTCACGTCTCTGACACGAATTTCACCAGACTGTACTGGCCATTGAAAACTTCATCGATCGCGGTGTTTCGTATTTCGCCTACACATCTCGCTTAACGGTGCTTGGCCAGCCTCGCAGCCCGAATCGCGCGCGCTCCATTGCGCCAGTAACTCTCGAGGCCGCGTGGCTGGAAAAGTCCCCTTAATGGTCCTCTCACTTGCATAAGTATTAACGATAATCGCAGCGAAAAACTTCTGACGCATTATGGTCATTCGCGTAGCAATGTCAGCGGTAAATACATTTTCGTGCGAGAGAACGTTTGCGCGTTTCGTCGCTGAAAATGCTTCAATCGGAGCTTACATTCACGATCACTTCAGTACAAAAAGAAAACCAGTAAATCAGTCTTTAAAGACCGTGTTTCTCACACTACACTCAGCGATACCGCACGAGGACGTAACGCGTACGTGTCTGAAGTGCAGTCGCAACAACCTGTGAAAAATAAAATAGAATTATCGTATCTCAAACAGAACGTAATTATACTAATGCGTAACCACCTTAGCGATAGCCGCTTACGTGATTGAGGGTAAGTATGACGTTCCCGCTCGACGCAAAATACGTTCTATATCTCCATTTTTCTGTATCCAACTCAGATTTAGAAGTACTTCCTCACTGGAATGCGTCTAGAACCGAGAATCCCTAAAAAAAAAAAAAAAAAAAAATCCGTTATTGATTTTCATATCTTGAAAATACATTCCACAAACGTCAAGTCTCGACAGAACAATCCTGCTCTATGCGAACGTGAAATTGTTTGTTGCGTTCATTCTCAAGCAAATTTGCGAGTAAAGTTAGAGTCTCCGACGTGATCGCTAAGGTGGTTCGATGTTTCATCGTCTCTTATAGGTAGCTGGTTCCTAGAGGTATAACACATATATTTTTTACTTTTAATACGTTAGTCTAGCTGGCTGACTAATCCTGCTTTGCATTATATCTATACAGTAAAAAAAGAATTCTCCATTACTACAGTTAAAACTTTGCTAAACTTTATTAACTAAAATTCTGCACGAATTTTTGTAGGACCATGACGCGAGAAGACGTGGCGATAATACAGGAGCGCAGGATGTCGCAGCAAAATCAAGGTAAGAGTTTGAGTGAATTCCGGGGTAGCGTTGTAACGCTCCGTCGATATTTCCAGTGTAAAAATATATCACTGATACATTTGTCCAATTCTCAGCTACGAACGGTCCGAGCGCAATATCCCCGAGTTGTCCACCGACGGTACAGCAGCAACAGCAGCAGCAGTCAGGTCATCACAGGACATCGTCAGCGCCGCCTGCGCCCCAACCGCAGCCTCCGCCGATGCAGCAGCAACAGCAACAGCAGCAACAACAACAACAGCAACAGCAGCAGCAGCCGCCACCGCTACCAGGCACAATGGTTCCGGCGGCTCCGCAAATGTCTGTCGTGGGTCCACCGATCCCTCCGCCGCAGCCACCGGCGGCGCCTCCGGCTCCCCCGTGTCCTCCGGGAATGATGAACTTCAACACTCCCGTGCCACCCCCAATGATGACTCAGTACGCACAATCGCCTTCCCAATCGAGCGTCCCGAATCAGTCGCAACCTCAGTCGATTTACGGCAGCAATCCGTCGAGCAACTCGTACGGCGGCAGCGGTAGCGCGATCGCGAGTCAGTTTCCCGGGAATCAGAGCCAATACGCCGCGAATCAGAATAGTATTTACGGTAGCAACGGTCAGAGCAGTGCCTACAGCCAGTCGGTGCTTGTTAGTCAGAGCAATAGTCAGTACGCGAGCAATTCGGGATCGCAGTACGGCGGTAGTCAGTACGGAAGCAGTAGTTCGATTAATCAGTATGCTCAGGGTCAGGGACAGTACGCCGCGGTCGGGATACAGCCCCAGGGCCAGTACGGGAATTCTCAGAGCGTTAACAGCCCGAATCCTTACGGTAGCCCCGCGAATAACGTCAATCAGTACGGCAGCGGCGGTCCCACGGCTAACGCTAACGCTTATAATCCCATCAGCAGCAGCGGACCCCCGCCGCCCCCGATGGGACCGCCCGGTGGTCCTGCCGCTCCACCTCCACCTCCACCCCCGCCCGCTCCCAACGCTGGCAACAGCAGCGGCATCCCCAGCGCCCCGAGTATGGGACCTGGTATGATGAATAACAGTTCCTCCGAAATGCCGCCAGACATGAACTCACTGGCGGCCGCTCTGCAGGCTGCGAGACTCAAAAAGAAACAGGTATGGCGATGACTTTTGTTTTCAGAGAAACGTCTAGTACATCACGTTGAAGCTGTTTAGTTTGGACGTGCAGAAATTTCGCTTTCGAACTCCGAGAGACCGCGACGGTATTAACGTGGTTTATGATTTGTTGGCAAACAGCAATCGCAACCGGTGGAAAACAGTGGTTCTAGTACCAGTAGCAGCGGAAGCGGCGGGGGTGGCGGTAACTATGGAACGCTGGGACGCGGCGGTGGCGGCGGCATGGCATCTATGATGGATGAAATGGCGAAAACATTGGCACGACGACGCGCCGCCGTCGAGAAGAAACAGCCCGAACAGCCGCCGGTAAACACTCTTACTGTACCTAGCGCTATTCTATTTATTTATTTTGATTATTATTCTTACGTTCTGACACGGTACGGTACACTTTTGCATCCGTGTGGTCTACCGGTTTGAGTAATAAATTGTTTTGTTATTATTAGTGTTACTTTATTGTATGCTTTTAAACAATTAGGAGCCGGAAAGTTCTCCGGACAAAAAGTGGGATAAGAGCAATTCGTCCAACAAGTTCTCGAACGGTGCTGAATCCCCCAAATCGGCTCGCAAAAGGTTCGGCTCCGCCTCGGAAGACACTCTTCTTAAAGTGAACGGCGTTAGCGACGGATCATCGTTTTCTGCTCAAGAGATGGAGGCCTTCAAAGCTGAGATTATAAAGGAAGTGCGGAAAGAGTTCCAGAAGATGAAACAGGAACTAGTTGATGGTAAGAACTCATCAAAGCATGTAATGTACGCCTCCCTGCTCCCGACCCGACGAGATTTATTAACCTAAAACTACAAAAATCCGTGAAAGTAGAAAGTAAACGTGAATAAAATATTCTTTCAGCTCTGAGAGGAGAATTGAGAAATGGGTGAGGACGCGAGTATAAACCGCACTAAAAAGTGACAAGAGAAAGGATAAAAAAGATCAGCGAAAAGAGAGATTTGACTAGATAGCTCAACCGCAGCATCATCGACAGCCACATACAGGTTTTTATTACATATTTGCGAATACGATGTAGTAAAATATTCGTGTATATCAGGCATTTGTGTGTAAGTCCGTCAATCTAGTTTAGTATTCTAAATAAGCTTTTACCCCTCCGTTGCCTATTGCATACCACACAATATCTGTTAATATTCGAGATAGCCCGGGGTCGATTGAGCTGAACTACGAAAACATTCAGTATTTTTACTTTCATACATTGTCGCACAATTTTACACGGCACAGAGTTCTTCTCGATTAGCTCGACGCGCACAAATCATCGAAGATGCATTTAACACGAGTAAAAGGAACAATTTTCCACGAACAAAAGGCGCCAAATATATGTATATTTTTTATTTTTACTTTTTCATTCTATCATATTTATTCTTGCGAAGCTCAGTTGACCCACGGCTCGTGGACACTTCACCGTCGGTCGAGAGAGAATTTCGAGGAAAGCGTTCCCTCTAACTTCAATCTTTTTTCACATCTTTCGAAATTTTTAAGCAAACTACGAGCTCCAACGCGAAAAGAACAACGTGGCAGGAAAATTAAACGTACAGAAGAATCAACAACTTTATAAAATCATTCGAGGCTGCCGCGTTTCTAATTTCCACATATCGCATGCATTCCAATGAATCACCGAGTCGCGCCCAGACTCCCGTACTGAAATAATTCCGGGCACCAATTTTGCATTTATACGATCTCCAATTTTGACTGACATTACCGGCCACGCCTCTTGAGCTCAAAACGTCGTTCCGTCTTTTTTTTCGATAGCCACGTCGTTCGCGTATTCGGAGTTAATTTATCGTGAATTTCGGCGGCAAATCTAAACAGCTCAGCATAAAATATGTAATTTCTGTATTTTCTCAAACGGAGGGTTTGACTTATAATAAGCGACGAGTTCTACTAGCGATTTAGATAATATAACAAAAATTTGTGATTTTTTTATACACGTGGTCATTAAAAGTAATACGTACGTTTTTACGTATAATTCAAATTGATTTTTATTTTTTTTTTTGTTTTGAACTTACGCGATGATTCGCCGATGATTTCGAATACCGTTTGAAGCTCATGTACGAAACAGTCACGTGTCACTCGACTTGATGATCAGTAGAGTAAAACTCACGGTTCGTCGATCACAAATCAGCCAGGTAATTCACACTTCAAAAGCGAAACATTATTCGCCTTGTAATTCCCGTAGTTAGAATTTCAAATCAAAGTTTCTGTCGATCGAAGCGCGCTATTTAAATCGCAAAATAAGTTAAATTGATTATACAATCAGGAGTTGACGATTAACAAACAAAAAAACAAGTAAAATTACTTATATATAATCTGTAAGTAAACTCCATCGGTGTCGGTGCCGACGTACAAGATTTTCAAAGGCTGATCGTAAACTTTACATGACTCAATGCGTCGCACACATGACCTGAGCGAGCTTCGGCGTTCTGCGACCTTATCGATTAAGCAACGAAAATATCGAGCAATTTTTTCACGATTCTGCGAAGAGGAATTGATCGTTAAGATAAATGAGCCTGAATTAAAGAATTCGATGTAAAAGACAAAAAAAAACGAATAACAATCAAAATACAAATCATTATCTTTGCATACATGTATTTTCTAATTCGAGCTCGTCCCTGTCGTTAAGATTATTGTCTTTTTGAAACGTGAAAGTATTTCTCGATTTTCAGTCCGCATTGGACTTGGGTAACTCGCGAAAGCGTCCGCAAATACCATCGAAGGGATCCCCGGCTATAAAGGGATTGTAATCCGCTGGAAAACGTCGAAGCTCGTGTTATGGGTCAGGGCTTTTAAAGAAGATACACAATACTCTTCTTCAATCTATCGCTATCGACCTAGGAGCTTTATCAGGATGGTATATCTGTATATATACTTTCGTTCTGGTAATAAAATAAAGGAGCTCGCGAATTAGAATTTGTCCTGTATGAAGATGAAAAGAAACCAAACAAAAAAGAGAGAAACGAGAAGAAATGCAAAATATAAGACTGCGTCTAAATCTGTGTACCGTAATAATTCGTGAAAGCGCAGTTTTTTCGTAGGCGTCGTACAGGCGGTGTTCGCACACCCGTACCCTCGGGCCCTCTTTTTTAAATGTATTTTATACGCCCCTTTTGTAAATATAATTCTTATATCTTCCAGTATAATATATTTATTTTTCATTTTTCTACAATGCACAGACATTCATTTCGAACGATCTTTTAGGATTTTAAATGTCACGGAAATAAAGATAGAGAAAGAGGCGAATGTCCTCAGTGCGTTTGAGATCCGTGACGAGCTCTTTATCCTCGTTTCAATGTATTTCTCACGATTGGCATATATGTATATCATTCTAAACGACTGCTAGTTTGTTTGATTAATGATTTAAGACGTCTTAGAGTTGCTTCGTAAATGGTTGAACGTGATACGGGTTATATTGTCTCGAGGCAAGTCCATTCTACTGGTATTATAATTTCGTGTGTTTTTACTAAATTTTCGACGAAAGAATTATTGAAAAAACGATTCAGTATTAGCCCGGTAACATTGCTTTGGTGCATATCATTTTTGACACTGTCAATGATCAACCCTCTTTTGTTAATTCGTCTATCAGTTCACACTAAAAGTCTGTCGAGATCTCGAATATACGAATGCTGTCGATTCGAGTTCGCTTCGAGAACCGAGCCGAGTCTAAGATATACACACGATAGAAATTTAAGAGAAGGAAGTACAGTCCAGATCTGACAGTTGTGCGAAAAGCAAAGTGATCCGAGAATCGAATCAAATAGAAGGTCAATACGAATGCTTAGATGTTTTATCGGCGCCCTCGAAAGGCCCGTTCAATTAAGTTGCAGGAGATCGTTGTTCATTAACGAGAATCATTACCGGACCAGATTTATTAACAATTAAAGTGTAAGCCGCATTTACACTGTAAACTTTATCATTTATATCGGACTAGAGTCTAGAAAACGATTGCTAGGAGTGTTTGTTAACATTAAATGCATTAAGAGAGAGCTATCGAGGGATAGCGCGGAGTGCTGCAGGCGCGTTAAGACCGCGTGTTAATCCGCGGTACGCACTTGCAGACACGTACGTGTAATAATGCTGGAGATATATAGTAACCGAGGCCATTATAATATCTTGTACTGTAACAATGAATTACCTACACTTTCGCGAGGGACAACGAGAGATCTTTTCCTTTTTCAATCAGCAACGGTCACCTTCGATGTAATCCCGATCTTGCCGATCGAAGGATCCCCGGACTCTCGTTGACGCTCGCGAATAACACATGTTTAAAGAGAACAAAAAATAAGGAAAAAAAGAATGAAAATGCAAAACAAATATTATGAAATATTTTATAATCCCTGAAGAGAGAACAGTACGAGGATATGTAGTCGATTGATCGAGATTGACTGGCTGCTTTTCGTAGATATATTGTCGACGGAGACGGGTGATACGAGTCCATCGAGCGCAAATTACCGGAAACCCAGTTTTATTCTAATAAATTTCTCCTACCTTCTGAGTGCATTAATTCAAAGTTATTTAAAACAGCGGGAAAATTGTAATCATTTACCACTGCGATATGCTCCAAAAACCATAGAAACAAATTCTGAAAAAAAATTTAATTACATAGTAATTATTTTATTTTTCGGATTAAGTGTAACGAGAATTGTTACAATTTCTCATTTGTTTCGCAACTATTTGCAGCAGTTTTGCACTAATTATATCACTGCAGTTTTCCTGCTGTATTAAGATTTTTTCTCCGTATGTCGTGCTCTTAGCTCTGCTTGAAAAAAAGAAAGATTCATTGACTCATCAACGGCACTATGTGCAATTAGCGATTATTGGGAAAAGCAAAATGGAAGAAAAAAAGAATTTTCGTGCGGCGTCGTAGGGTAATTTTGTATTTTTGTACTCATTGATTCAACGAAACTCATCGGCTTTAGTCATAAGATCGGGAGTCGGGATCGGGAGCGTAATACCTTCTTATCGATCGTACAATCTGATGAACGTGGAAGCTACAATAATTCTTCGAGTATCAGGCATTGGACATGGGGTTGCCGATAAAGGCTGTGATTGAATTGGTACACATTGCACGTTATTTCACACACAACACACATACACATACACAAAAACAACATGAGTTTCAGTTTCATATGGGGAATTGACGATTCGCCTGGCTGTGAAGCAATTATACTTCACTCAATGCGCGCTCGCAAAAAAAAACCAAAAAAAAAGGCTCACAACTGGATATTCCGGTAAATCGATGACTCGTAGAGCCCAATCTCCTCGTGCGATTTGTATTCGTCTCCCGTCGAAATAAAAGCTGCAATTTGTGCGAGAAGAAAAACTAAAAAAAAAAGCGATTCCGCCAACTATAAATAATGACGTTATTATAATTCTCCGTGCATTTCGGCCATTTTTCTTCGCACCAATTTCACGAGAATGCGAATCCGATGGAATGTTCGAAAGGAAAGAAAACCCCAACTTTGAGTCTGATAGCCATACATTCATTTTTTTTAACCGCTGTATGTAACGTTATTTTACCTTCCAATAGAACGACAAAAATAGGAGTGCGTGTGCGTGTGCGTGTGTCTAAAATCCGTGATTAAATCGACCACGATCCGTTGCGTTGTTAATCTTTTTCTCGACGAGACACACCCGAGAACTGGGTTTCCCACACGTTTTTCGTCCCTGACCGTTGAAGCGACGATTTAAGAACATTTTACCGAGCATTGTTGATTCGTGTTGGATTATAAGGGATCGTTTTTTGTAATAACTAAAAGAAGAAAAGACAAAAAAGATAACTGGTGAGGCAGTAAGGAAGCGTGCATACCTATAAATACGATTGAGATTGGGGAAGTGATTTGACAACGCCACATAGTATTTGGAGGAAAAAAAAGCAACAACAACAATCTAGGAATATAAGTAATGTAAAAGTACTTTGTATGGATACGTTTAAATTATGAATAATAAACAACATAGAGGTTAATAATGAAAGGAGCGAAGCGCGCGGGATAATACAGACTAGTTCATTTCATAAACGTATCTTGAAAATATTTGTATGTAAATGAATGACAAAAAAAAATAAAAAGTATCATGTGTATCTGTACACATTTCTCTGGAATATTTTATTATCGCTTTTGTGAACAAAAACCTCGCAACGCGGACGTCGGTTGTCCGCCTCTTTAGTATTAAATACATGGCTTTGATGCCGGTGAACCGAACTCCTGAATGACGTCTCGTCTGCTCCTATTTTTCCTAAAAAAAAAAAATGTTTGCTCAGTGCAGCCTCCTCTACACGAGCATTTTTTTCACTCAACAACGCAAGCCCCTCCAGACTGCGAGGGGCCGTGACTCCTGGACTTATGTCACGGCGATGTAATGCCGACGTATCATTCCTATAAATAACTCGTTCGCAACCTTTACGAAAAAAAAGAGTACTATAACGTATAAGCAATGAGGTAAGCTCACGGAGTATATTATGCTGATGTAGATCTGGAATAATTCTTGCTAAACAGCCACGATCTGATTTTAACAACGTCTGCAACGTCAAATTAATACAGCTCTGAATTCTTAAGCAGAGCTTACTGTCTCGTGTTACCGACGAAAACAGCAGAAGAAAATTCAGGAAAAAAAAACAAAAACGAAAAAGAAACTTCTCCCAGGGTAACAGAATCGCCATAACATTGTGTACAAATTTGAAACAATTCGTCTGACGTAAGAAATAACAAGTTCGTGATGTTTGTTTTGGTTTTCACTATTTTCAGCATTTCGTCGGATGTTTAACGAGCCGCGATGCCGAGTAAGAGTGGAGTAGCGGGTGCGCACCGGATCGATAAGAGAGTCGGACGTTGGACGTGGCTGCTGGTGCTGCTAGCGCTGCGCACACGAACGCAACACAGGCTGGTGGCATGCGGACTTGTGCGAGATCGCAAAGCGGTACCGCCGCGAGGAAATAAAGAGAGTGGGGACCGCGTGAAAGGAGAGCGACGGGGGTGGAAAATAGAAGGGGGACTCGGACGATACGTCGCCGGCGTGGCGGCATTATGCCTCGGTGCTTTAATCGAAACTCCAGATCGCCGCGGAGTCTCGCACATGGACGTCGTCGGCATATTTTTTAGATTATTTCCTCGCGGCGCGAATCCGTGAGCGACGACGAAATCTCGCTCGCGCCGCTTTCCATCTCTGCCGCGAGGAAAAACTGCGGCAAAAGTCGTTGCAATTTTTTTGCCGCTGCGGTCGGCGGGGAAACTGCGGATAAACTCTCTGCTGGCTGGATTTCTCGGGTTTACTGTCGCTTCACCTGTGACGACTCGTGCGCGAGTTTTGATTGCGTGGGAATTTTGTGTTCATGTTGTCGACGATTGACAGACAGTCTGTCGAGTAGTGATTTTTCTCTAAAAAAAAAAAATAACTTCTGTTATTTATTCGATAACAGTGGATCTGCGATAGCGTGAGACCAACCTATCTATTGTTCGTGCTTTGTGACTGTTAGGTCACTCGTTAAATCTACGGTAAAACACGAGAAGTTACATTTTCGGAGTGGTGAGTGTTTTTTTTTCACTCTCCGGCATTTGAAATACGTCGACAAATGTTTTGTGTATTCTTTGTTTTGTCAAGCTTGTCATTTGTTTGCTAAATTTTTCCTCATAACAATATTCAATTTACAACAAACAGCGTCGGCTATTCTTTTTTATTTGCTTGCCTGTAGAGTAAATTATTTTTTTGATATTTTCCTTTCAATACTCGAATGAGACATTCATTACGAAACAAAAGTATAATCGGTTTATTTTTGGAGAGACGGAGTTTTATTTTTAGCTGCTTTTGCGACGTTTCCAAACATTGCCGATAAATAAAGAAGAGATAATCACATAGCACTAATTGAGACGAGACAGTCTGGCCAATTATTTTCTTCAACTCCTGTAATAACTGAGTAATTAGATAGTGAGATGTTGTCGACTCAGTGCGACCAAAACAATTTTTTCAAGTCCCTTGACCTGAAGCTGAAAAAAAATTCGTCGTGTCTTTTTTTCTAGTCTAAGCGAGCGTTTTGTTTGTAAACGATTCTTTTTACAGGTCACCAGACGTCAAAACCTTGAGGAGCAACGCCCGAGCACGTGTCCGCCGACCGGTAGTTGAGGATTTGGCGCGCTGGCTCAGCTACACTCAGCGTTCTTATAGCGAATGCTAATGCCATGTGCTGCTGGCACGAGAAACGTCACGTACTGGCTTCGCCTATGTGAAGTGAGACTGTCGCAGCAAGCGAACGTTCTCCACCGAACAACTGGAAGGACCAGCGAAGACGGATTTACGAGGCTTCACGATCAGACGGACTTCCTTTCGTTACGAATCGGTCGTCACTGATACACATCCATTGCGATTGACTCAATTGGACGACTTTGCTTCCAGTCAACACGTCGCACCCGATTTTTTGTACTCGAACGACAACGAAAATCAACGAATTCCCTTTTGAAAATAAGAAGACGTTGGCCGTGATACAAAGCCGTGAGTAAGTGAGGATATTTTTTAGTTCGATTCAGATACTAATCCACAGTTTAATTACGAAAGTACAAAAAATTCGACGAAAATCTTTCCAAATCATGACAAATAAACATCTCCGATGGTTTTCACGAACACTTCTGAGTTTTCTTACGTTCAAAAAGCCAATATTGGTTTCTTAAAAAATTCAAATTTAACGCGCGAAGCTATTTCAAAGTATGAAGAGGAATTGCAGCTCCGAATGGCACACGCGCCGATAACAAACCCGTCGATTATTAAATTCCAGATAGGCCCGAGGGAAGGATGTCGAGGTCGTCTGGAATCTCCGCTCGCGTTGGCTGAGCCGCGAGGCCCGCCGCGCACGCATCGGTGATCCGAAAATACTCCGAAACTCATCGACAAGACAATTCATCGAGAGCCGACGACGAAGACGACGCCGAGTCGGTGTGTTCGTTGGTAACGAGGGAAGGTGACTTTCGACGAAGTTGAGAAGATCGTCCGCAGCTGTATAATCGAAGAGGCGGCAGCGGCGGCGACGGCAGCGGTGGTATACCGGAAGGTGCCGGGCGAAGATCTCGCGTCGCGCGTTGCGCCGCCGTTATCGTCGACGGCCGGTACGAGAGACCCCGCCAGGGTGTACGCAAGGTGTATAAATAGACGAGTCCGAGAGCCGCGCGATCGTAGGTGGGGGGCCGCTCGTCGGTGGAAATAGAAAAGAATGTTTTGGGAATCCAATTGGACTTGGTTTGCAGAACGATGGGGCAATATGGCCGACTTGGCCGAGCGGGTGGACGATCTGATATGCAGTTTCGATTCGACTGGTGACACGACGATGGACACCCTGTCGATGCTCATTTTCGGCTGGATGCTGTTCGGCCTCGTCGTACTCTGTGTCGGGAAATTTTTTTACAATCGCTTCGTCGTCAATGATGCGGGCAAACGAGAAACGAGCGGTGTCGGTGGTGCTCCGGTTGGTGCGACGAGCGGCGGCGGCGGTGCCGCCGCCTCCAAGGAACACGGCCATGCATTCCATATCGGTGAAAGTGTCGTGGGTGCCGGTAACGTTGCGAGCAAATTATTGGCGAATGAAAAACCGATAAGAGCTATGATGGCCAAGAGTGCGTCGATGGGTGTCGGGGGCGGCGGGGGCGGCGGCGGATTCGGCGGGGGTGGAGGCAACAGCGGCGCCGGAATTCTCATGTCGTCATCGATGAGCTCATCGGGCGGCGGGGGCTACGTGCCACCGACCCCGCCAATACGGAAACGCCTCACGAGGAAAACTTCCGGGCCGCTTATCAGTCCCGCGAGGAGCTCGCGATCCTTGCACCTACCAGCGGCCACTGGCGCCGACGCCGAGGCCGTACGCTGGGTTAACGAGCTCGTCGTTTGGCTGCACTCCGATCTCGTGATTCTCAACGAACTCCTCGCCACCTGGGTCGTCTCGCTCAACGACTTTGTCACCAATTCCGTCGAGGAGGTACGAATCACGTTTTGTTTTCGAATTTTTTTGTTATCCTTCCTCCTCGTGTTTGTCTCCTCGATCGAGGATTCCGGCATAATTTATCCTGAAACGGGTTTGTGCGGCCGTTGGTTTTTCATCTGGGAACAGGGTAAAAACAAGTTACAATTTTTTTTATTTGGCGAAGACTGGATGGGATCTCGTCTAGCGGAGAC
The DNA here is from genome assembly GCA_964034905.1 of Itoplectis maculator. Classification (NCBI taxonomy): domain Eukaryota; kingdom Metazoa; phylum Arthropoda; class Insecta; order Hymenoptera; family Ichneumonidae; genus Itoplectis; species Itoplectis maculator. The sequence goes on from OZ035853.1 coordinate 8,505,074, forward strand.
TCATGATTCGAGGTGATAATTCCTAGATTTTTTTTTTACGATCTTTTAGGACGTGACGATAATGTATTTCCCATAGTAAAAAAGACATGGACAATGGAAGTCGAAGTTCGAGATAATCGTGAAGCTATTTTATTCGTGCTGTGTTTGGTCGACGATGACTACGTCATAGTCGATAAACTTTGAGCGGTAAATTTGAACTAACAGGGCACGCGCAGCGTGCCCGTTCGTAGCGAGCCGTGCGACGTGAAAATAACAGGAGCGCGAGCGAAGCGAGTGCGTTGTTGCTAGTCACCGTAAAAATAACGTTAACGTTAATGATATCCAATTAATGTGTTTGTATCTTATTTTATTTATTTATTTTTCACGTGAGCATCGTCAAGAACGTATAAATAACTGGCTCACAGGAGCCATTTCTGGGTGTGCATTTTTTTATCAACGCTTTTGTATCTCCGGCGCGACTTGCACTTTCCTTGGAGATAGCGCAATTGACGATAACACCGCTCGCGCAGTTGCAGGACGAATTCCGACGCGGGAGTGTCACAATAAAACGCAAAATTACATCACGAACTCGTATGTATACGAGTGTTGGGTAAACGGTGTCTGCGAGAAAAAGCATTTTGGCAGCAACACCGGTGATTTCTGTCGGGACAACCGATTGACTGGTTGGACGTAAAATCTTCAGCTCCGTCGTCGGTATCTTCGCTCGATAAATACACAGACATACACCGCGAGATTAAAAAGCAAAAAATAAAAAGTAAATACAACATGTCGTAGATATATTTTTTTCTGTCTGTTGACGAGACGTATAATTCTGCTGCGGGCGATGCGGCTACGAATATAAATTCCGCGCACGACGTCGGACTTTTATCATAAGAATTCCACGGAGCGTGACCAATATGATATCCATTATAAATAATGAAGTTTTATACCGCTCGTCCTCGTCATGTGATGCTCTTAGCCGCGTTGAATTTGCTTTTGTGGGTTGGGCTTTCGAGAACGACGGCAATTTGCATCAAGCACCCAACCGCCCGGTCACGCATCTTCGAGTTGTGCATTGTAAACGGGAGTTTTATTCCGCCAAGCTATTTTTGTCGTTTCAATTTGTAGGGCAACTTTTTTTTCTTCTTTCTATATTACATTTTTAGTCGTAGCCGCGAAAATTCTTGGTTCTGTGACGATTGCCGATGCTGCTGTACGAAAGCTCTTGTAGCACGCATGAATTAACGGGCAATTATCAATTCTACGTGAGCGTCCGTTGAGCCAAGGCGCCTCGGTGCATCGCTTCGCGTCGCTGCTATCTTACTTAACGTCTTACGTCTGCAGGCGATTCGCCGGTTTTTATTTTACTCCGGCGCATCGCGACGGTCCGCTCAGACTGCAACCTACATATCAGCGGAAAATTCAAAGGAAAACAATCTTGCAAAACTGTTTTGCTGAACTTAAATTTTGATTAACCTGCATTTTGGCTACACGTACAGGTTTATAGGTATTTATAGGTTTTTTTTTCAATTCAATATAATAAGTTAAAAGAATTTCTGTCGGTTTGTTTTTCTTATATTGTTGATTTTTTAAATTGGAATTCAACCCATTACATTGCATTGCGTTTGCATTGTTGTTTACATGTAGGAAAAGAGGCCGATTTATTTTTAGTAAAATTTACCGAGCAAAACCGAGTTTTGGCACAGGGGGAGAAAATTGAGCGAACAAGAGTTGAATAATCGTTCGTTAACTTGACTCGATATAGCGTTTTAGTGTGAACGATGCTTTATCGAATTCACACAGGGAAGCACAGTCGGTGAATTGGAATAGTAGCAACGTCGAAAGTCGATGTAATATGAGGTCATGCCGGTTACGTCGCCGCGCAGGAGAGGAGTAAGATATTTCGTCACAACCTGTCAACGGCCTTGCTGCGTACCAGCGCTGACGTCATACTGTCAAAAATAACGTCTCGCTCTCCACGCGGACCAGCCGCTCGCTCCTCGACATTTCTTGTCTTGTCCGATCGGAATCCTATTAGTTCTTTTTAGCGCAAACAGCAATTTGCAAATATTTTTATTTTTCTATGTCGGTTTGATGCATGTCTTAAATATGTACTCATTGTTTACGAGTAAACTTCAAAGTTTTTAATTGTATTTGGTTTATGACAAACCTTCTAATTGTTGGTAAATAATTGGAAGATAAGCTTTCTTTGATTGCCATTGAAGGCTGCACGGATGAATGACCGTTGTGTGTACTTGACACCATTCACAAGACTGGAGGCGAAGTGTGACTTCGGTTGCACTATTCAATTACTCACCGAGCAATCAACAATCGTAATTGCACTCACAAAGTGTTTGTTTGTTGACGATTTAAAAAAAATGCTCAAAGAACCTTTTTCAAAACACTTTTTTTATTCTATATTTTAAGTTAGGATCCAATTAGTATTTTTTCCATCGACATATTTTGAGACTATAATAACGATGTCTCCAGTTCAAGGCGTCAATTAACGGCTGTCTGGCCTTGATTGAATTATTGCGATTGATGCCTCACGAGGTCTCAGACACGGGGCATAGTTTAATTTGCCGGGTCCATTTCATACAACACGGAGATACTTTTCCAATACAAGAAAACAACATTTTTTCTTTTTTTTTCGTTCTATCGGTGACCTTCGATTTTTCCTTGGTACAAAGTAAATGACAAGCTTATCAGCTGTAAATAATTCTCAAATGACTCAGTCGATATACTGCTACGATGCTTTGTTCTCCACGTGGCGAGCCATTGTGTAATACGTGCACATGAATCACACATACAACCGTGGTGAATGTGAATATAACGCTCCATAAATACTATATCGATAAGGCCGCGAAATATGATAGACGGAAATATGGGTCAGCGATAAATTTATTTTTATTGGACTGCATCATTTCTTATGTAATTATTATTATTATTTTTAATATATTTTTTGGTCAAAATTAACTATCTGATTTGTTTACAGCATGGCGTCGGTGTTGAATTCGTTCGTGTCCTGCCAGAAACTCATTCGCCAGTGTTGTCCAACATTTTCTGCGAGTGCGACTCAAAAGACGATGTTGTAAGTACAAAAAGTGTCTCACAATGAAAAAAAAACCAATCGTATAACAAATGAAACATTTAGCAGCACTTTACTTGATCAGTTTCGATTCCTATACCTTCCACAACATTTTTCACTGATTCACAGACAATTACTTGCGACTGCGAGGCGACGCCGGCTCTGCAGTTGAAGGCTTTTCGCCAGAAAGGCGATAAGGTGGAGGTCAGTCACTATCGTGTCAATGTTAATCGCTTCCGGGCCCGACTCAACGTTGTTTGCATCACGGAAAAAATGCTGCTCGATTTGAAATGCGACGGCTGGCCAGAGGTAAATTAGCTAGTTAATTGAATATAAACAACGAATAATGTGGAAGAGCAACTGTGCGTGCAAAATTAAAAATAAAAAAAAAACGAAGGAACAGATCTTAATAAAAATATGATTTTTTTCTTGTAATTCAAGGTGAAGGTCTCTCTGGCTGCAGTCGGTACGATTAAGAAGGACCTAGACGAGAGCCAGCTCCAGGAAGTCGTAACCGAGATTGTCGTCGGCGCTTTGAGAGGCACAAACGTCCACCTCAATCTCTCGCAATATCCAACGTGCCCGCGTCTCTGGCGCGAACCGCCGCCGCAACCGGGACACACGTTGCCTCTGCACTACGACAGCATGGTAAGAAAAGTAATTCGTTAGCTGCTCGCAATCCAAGCGGATGTACCAATGCTATTAATGCGATTATCGTGGCTCTTCCGCGCTGTGATCGTTTCTCTCCAGTTCACGATTAGGTGGCTCAAACCCTTGTCAGTCGGTGTGAACAATGTGTAAATAGTGTAAATATTGTGAATTACTGGGTTATCGATTATTTTCCCTGGGTCGATTTCCGGTCAGCTCGGTTCTGATGTATATAATGTAAACCAAAGAGTGAAGATATTTCTGGCAATAAAAGAGGCGTAGTTGAATCTAAAGAACGTCTCAATTTATAAAGACAAAAGTCGGATTTTCTTAATCAAAGCCCAAGTGAATTTTTTTGAGTTTGGCATATTAATATTGATAATTATTCAGTCCATTGTTTGGGATGAATATTCACACTTTTTGCTGAACATCCGGAAAGTTTCGCTTGAGGCTTCCCTTGAGTACTATTCACTTCCCAGGATGTTGTTTCTTTTGTTCGTTAAGAGAAATCGATCTCTTCTAGCTATTTGTCTGCATGCTCAACGGCGTGAGACTACGAAAAATCTTTAAAAGCGCTTTTCTTCAATAAGCTTCTTGTCGGCTCCTTCGGTTGCTCTTACTTTCGTTGTCCTCGTCGTCGCCATTTGATGCCTGTATTGTGCTTCGCTCGTAGACCGCGTCGCATTCAATGTCACAACAACCTCATCAACGTCACCAGGTTCATTCGTCGGCGTCGACGATCCACCAGTACGCGCCGGGCGAGCGACGTTTGCTCGTCAAGGTAGTCAAGGCCGCGGATTTGGGCGGTCAGGAGGGCTGCAGGGAGCCTTTCTGCGTGGTCGAGCTGGACGAGCCGCCGCAAAAAAATCAAACGTCTATCAAGAAGGACACGAACAATCCGACGTGGGAGGAAGCTTTTCTATTGTAAGACGCTCTCGACAATTTTCGTTAAAAAGTTTGCCGCAAAAATGCTTTACGTGCATTCGTTTTCATTCCAGCGACATAAGCCACAATACCTCAGAGGTACTTTTGGAAATTTACGACCACTTCAACAAGAGCCAGAGGTTTTTGGGTCTTGGAATCGTCGGAGTGGAGGAACTTCTCGCCAACCCGAGCCAGCGACAAATAATTCCCCTTCAAGCTCGGCCGTACGAAGCCGACGAAGTTACCGGGACTCTGACAGTGGAGGTACAACAACTTCGCGACTTTTGTCTTGTATCTTTTAACAGCGGAATGTGAAGTATGTCTAGACGATTTTGATACATGATTCATTTGCACAGTTCTTGTTCATCGAAGGGGCCGAAGTACCGCAGATCGGTACGAAACCTTTCAAAGTAAAGGAATCGATAAAGCCAGTGTCACCAACGCGTACATACAGCCCAACGAATCTACTCAGCAATAGTAGTCTTAACTACAACAACGGTAACAGCACTCTTATCTTGTACGACTCTACCAGTCAGTCTGCCGGCGGTAACTACCGATTACTTATATATCTGGAACGTCTTGCTACCCTGCGTGAACCTCTAGTTTCGTAGGGCACGTTCATCCATTCCAGATTGAAAAGTCGCTTTGAAAAAAAAAAAAAAAAAAAAAAAAAAAACGAATTCGTACACGATCGACCACCTCAAGCACAATCCGCCGTTTTTCCCCTTGAGATTGGTAAAATTTAGAACCCTTTGGCTCTTGAATCTATCGTTTAGATTTCCCAGCCTGGCATCTGCTGTTCGAGACACAGATGCATTTTTGTCAATAATTCATTTCGATTTATTCTACTTGATTAAAAGTTAAATACGCTTCTGTCTCCGATGGTAAATGTAGCTGACAGCATGAAATACTTGACTCCCAACGCTTGACGATCCGTCACGAAAAATCGTGATCACCCGTATTCTCGCCTTCTGCAGTGTAGAATATTCGAATCATAGCGATAGAAATATTAGACCCATAGATATCTGAATCCCCATTTACACGCAGCACAAAACCTAGAAATTACGTCAAATTTTTCGACTAATTGCAGATTTTCTAACGAATGGCAATACCGACGACTCGCCTTATCGAACTGGACAAACGAACGGCAACAAAGGCACCCTCATTGTCCACAGCCAACAGAGGGTAAGCTGAGTCTGACTTTCCGCGCTTGCAACCCGAGTTCATTAAATTCGCTTCGTTATGCATTTTTCTCCCGATTAATCAACACATCCCACTACAGTTTGTTTCTCGTTTTGTCTGTTTTTTTTTAGCAATCCGAGCGGCAGATTGTCAAGGTAAGACATTACGGTTGGAGAAAATTTTTAAAATATTGAAAGTTTTTGGATTTATATGGAAACTTTGAAAAAGCATCAAGTACGGCCGTGTCCCTGATAACGAGGAACCCTGCAATGCGGTATTTTTCTCTTAGACGCAAAAGCAGTGCCACTTTAGAAATTTATACTTCTTTTACTGATGAAGATTCTAACGTCGCCGGGCTCAAAATTCGGTTGGCACGCCGTTAGCTGCAGCGACGAAATTAGACGATAGCGATGATATCCTTCATCATCGGGTTCTCTGGCACCGTTCCAAGATTCTTATCCCTCTCGGATTTCACGTAAAAATCGCGTGACCGAGTGCATTGATGAGTTGTTTGCAGTACCAGTTTTGCAACGAGCCGGTCCTTACTGCTTTCGACCAGCGAAAACTCTCATCGGCGTCGAGTTTGACGAATAACAATTCTTGAATGCCGTGTGTTTACTAATCTAACAGGTAGCCCTCTCCGACAAGGGAAGTTGGCAGGAAATTTCGCCCGAGGTAAATATTCGTTGTACATTTTTGATCTTTCCGTTTGTGTTTTTTTGGTCACGAAAAATTTAAATATTGTAATTGTAAAATTTTAATAACTGTTATTATAAAACGTCAGTACGATTCTGTGTAAAATATAAAAGCATTTATTTATTTCAGCATGGCAATAGAGACACCAGCGCTACTTCGGGTCCAGAAAGCACTCCCAATTCCTCAAATTCTGAGAGCATGAGAGGTAAGTGAATCAATTAAATAGAGCGAAACGAAAAGCAAACGTAATTTGATTCCTTTTTAATATTTGTTCTTTTTCTGCAGAACGAGGAAGAACGAGGAGGAAACGGCGAGACTTCTTCGGGACTATAAAGCGACGCCTCGGAAGATCCAAGACGAGGAGTCGATCGGTAGGTCCCGAGGGAGACACGAACCACGAGGAAGCGCACTCCAGATCTATATCTGCAGACAGAGCTCGAGATCCAGGATCTGGTAAATTTCCTTTGATATAAGTTTCCACATTGTTGCCGTTTTATTGCGACGAGGGTAGATCAAATAGAATTACATTAGATCATTCGTTCAACATTTTGAAAAAACTATTTTATTATTGTCGTAAGTAATCATTTATCTTGGCCTTGCTTCTCTGCTCTATTTATCTTTACACTGAATGCGAAACTCTTATACAACATTCGAACACTATTTCGTGCTTACACTATTCTACATTCTTCACCGTCGGTAAGTTCGAAATTCGTACTTTGTAGATTTTTTTAATTTAACAAAGTCTCAGTTTTTGAGGTATATTACATTAAACGACTGTAGTAACTGTGTGAAACTGTAGTTGTACAGTCCAATGAGCACCGTGACGTAGATTCGACTAGTTTAGAATAAAAACTGCGCTGCGATTCGAATAATTATCAATTTTGTGAAATATTTGTTTCAGCATTGCTGTCTGTGCCAGGAAAAGAGGAGCACTCCAGAAGATCAAGTCTGAGCGAAGCTTCGGCAATTAGTGGTACATCAACTAGGACATACATCAACGAAGCGTCCACCTTGGTGTTAGAAACATTAGAAAATGGAATTAAGAAGTAAGATTTAGCCTCGCGACTAAAATTTTACCGAGTGACGTTGAACATGTACTGAATGCATTGAAAACTGTTTAGACATTACCTCGTACCGCTGTCCCTCGCACAGAAGAGCAAGTGGCGAAAAAAGGGTACAAAACTTCATATATTCAACGACCACACATTCATTGCGAAACACATGCCTGGGTAATTATTAATTCACAATAAAATTACACAAAAAATCGCATTAGAGGTAATATAATGAATATTTATTCCATTTAATTGCAGTGGCACGGTGTGCGAGGTATGCAAAAGGACTTTAGCCCGGAGGTTGGGAAAGCAGGGTTACGAGTGTCGAGACTGCTTGATGAAATGTCACAAGCAGTGTCACGTCAAAGTCGAGTCGATGTGCTCGACGTCCACGATTCAGAGCATCGAGTTGTAAGTATTTATCCGAAGCGATTTCTAACAAAACTCGGTTTTTTTTTCTCTGTTGAAAAAACGATTAAACGAAATTCATATGAATGGCCGCTTGGATAACATTCGTACTTCGACTACTTGTGTTATCGTTGCGCATCTTGACGCTGTGTTTTCACGAGAAACCGCTATCCGCGCCAGTTGGAAAATTATTTCCAGTATCTAAGAACACGTGGGTTTCTCCTGGAACACAAAGGATGAAAAAAGTAGTTGCGTATTCATTGAAACGTCAATTTTAACGTCTATATTCTTTCGACTACTCTCGAAAAGGTCCCTACTACCGGTACTGAGCGAATAAGATAGGTAAGCTAACGACGAAGAAACGTCAGGTTGCTGCTGCTGCTATGAAAAGCATGTAATTTACGAACTCCGATAGTAGCGAAACGTTTGATGCGCTGTTATAGAATGACTATTATTGATTGTGCATACTGGTTACACTAATTGCGTGTTGGTGTGTCCGTGCTTGCGATAAAAAAATATCAGGAAACGAGGTTTTAATCGATAACTCGCGGCCGATTTGTTCCTTTACATTTTTATCGACGGTTGCTAACTGTACTTTCTTCATTCAGTTCTACCATTATTTGCGGAAGTTACCTTTTCCTGGTGCTGCTAATGAGCTGTAAATAGATATCGAAGCGGCTAAGTATCGTCCGTAATAATTTTTATGAATTTTCCGTTCTGGTTTTCGAAATATTGAGCCAGTAAAACGGTGAAAATTTTAATAATTATCTCATAAACTGAAATTGAACTGAAATTGAATATTGATTATATTCAAAATAACGTACTTGAACACAATTTTAGCAACTTAAAAACCAACCGTTACCGTGAATGCATTGCTTGCGCACGAATTATAGCTGATATCCTAAAAAAAACTGAACCATTTTGACTATGCTATGCTTCTCTCGCTTCAAATCTATCCAATTGTCTGTCCCAAATGAAAAAAAAACTAGTAAAAGAATTAAAATTGTGCAAGAATATACATTTACAAAAATCACTGTGTTTGAGTGAAAAATCAATCCCCATATCCGTATTATGGAATTTTCGCTGACCGCGGCTTTCTGTTTCAGAACCTGCATCAAGACTCCGCTACTCGAGAGAAGATTTTCGACCCGACGATGCTAGCGAAGACTACCATGTTTCTTACGTCCGCGCCGAAAATTCAACCCAGGGCTTGGCAGAACATTTTTCACGACTAAATTTCCTTAACCAGCTATTTATGTTGCCCAATTTATCGCGTACCGTGGTCGTACGCGTGAATCACACCCAGGGTGTAACGAAAGCTCACCCACGAGTGCGAGCAAATATTCTCTCTGGGTGAAAATAATTTTTCGTTGATTTGGCTATTTAATTACTGACAATACGGCAACGACGCCTGGACCTTACTCAGCATTTGCAAAGTCTGGTTGACTGAAGTACTACATTATTACGTTATAATCATCGACATATGTCGATACGCACACTAATTGCCGCGGGAATGATGAAAGCAGCGGCCGAAGCTGTAAATACAGTTTACAAACGGATCAAGCGGATCGCTAGGGTTTGGTTATCAGCGTCGCACAAGACTACAGAGTCAAAGGTGGGGTATTTCACATAAGAAAAAACAAAGTCTTCTAAAATTTACAAAAAAAAAACCTTCTAATCTTTCCAACTTTGTACGCTGACAATTTGTCTCCTTCTTTCTCCCTTTCATTTCCACGCTAGAACATTCTGTTCTCCTCATCGATAAGATTGGAACTGAGATTCACTTATATCGTTTCGTCCCACCTTTCTCTAGCGTAACTCGGAATTACTATGGCTTCCTAGAAATGCTCTCTAGATTCTTTTTCTACTGCAACTGTCAGTTAATAGTGATAAAGATATTTAAAAAAAAAAACGAACGAACGAGCAATGCTTGCGGTGCTTAACGGGATCTTCCGTTTAATGAGTACTTCCACTTTGAATGACGCACCTTATCCGAAAACACGTGGCTATTTCAAGTGTCCTTCGAAATTCACCTTTGGAAATGGGGATTCACCTTCGAAATTCACCTTTGCAAGTGTCATCAACTATGGCTATCAGTACTGTCGCTAATGAAGTCAGACGTAACTAGAAATCTCTGCCTTTTGATGAAGACTTTGGCGATCGCGTAGCAGCGAGAATCGACGAAGCAATAAGCCAAATGTTTTTGGATTTTTTACTCGAACGATGAAAGCTCAAGAGTGGCGAATTGTTAACACTGTTGTAACTAAAAATTCGTTCTTAGCTCGAGCATAAATATAAGCGGTGCTGGGTGCAAATTAAATCAAAATTTTTATTTCAAACACTTTTTGAAGCAGTAATTTTATTTTGACGGAAATAAAAATATGTTTTATTATTGCAGTCCAGTTAAAGAAATAGCACATACGATTTTGTTCATCATCTTCCTTCGCCTGGCACCGATCGTAACTGTATATCGATATCGTGTAGCTTCGACGTCAAGGCGGACAATCAATCGAACGTGGTAAAGAAATCGAATTATTTACACAGGTGTCACAATGCCACACCTTTTTAATCATAGAGGTCTAGTTACGACTGATTTTACCTTTAAAAGAAAACCTATAATCAGTTTGATTACATACGAACTGTTTGACTTTTATCGTTGCACGAAAGTCAGCACGTGTCTTTCCCAATAATTTATCGTTGCGTCACTGCTGGCTACATCGAACTTTATACTATACACATATACACGCATACTATATATCCAGAATATATATTATAACCGTCCTTATAACATATTATGCAAATGCGAAGGCAATGCCTCGATTGATATATTATTTATTTGTACACTCACAAACTCGTATGACTCATTTTTCTTCCTTTTTTCGATACTATTTCTAATGCATTCGCCAGCGGGACACTGTACTAGGATCATATTCGTCTCCTAGCCTCTTTTTCGGAGCGATTGATATATCGCAATACTTAAATGCGCTAGATTTCCTCATCTTTTCATCCAAGTCAAGAGCGATTACGCACAAGAATCATCGCACAATTTATTCACGTTTTCAATCAGATTTTTGTGCAACATAATTTTGTTTTTCAGACATTCACTATCCTTAAGAGACGTTATATTGAGGACAAAAAACGTATTATTTTTTTTCCCAAGAATAATGTGTTCACTCACGCTCGTCAATCGACATTTATAAGCAATTCGTCGTCAAGAAAGTTGATAAGATTAATAATATTAATATTAATATGATAATACGGCCTCGTGAGAAGCAACTCATTACTTATATTGAAATACGTCGCGTTTTTAAAGACGCAAAAAGTACGACGTAAAAAGTGCTGCACGCGAAAACAAAACTTATGATAATAATGATCACTTTACATGGGCTGTGAATGATAAACGGAGATATATTGTGGTAGGGGGGCGACAATGAAAAAAGAAAAAAAGAACGGGAGATGACGGACTCTGAACAATCTATCTCTGTATCTATCTCCCTCTTTCTATGCAGACTCATTTTCTATTTACATTCGCTTTGAGCGTACAACTTTTCGTCGATTAATACGTTTTTCTTTCGCGAATTTCCGAATCAGACTGAATGCTAAAATCAAACGTAGATACGTCGTAAAATATACTCGTCCCAGTTTGAATACCGAGATCACTAACTTTTGCTACTTCCGAGCAGGCAGTGCGTTTGTTCAATCGACTATTTATTTAACACGAATTGTCGTACAAAAGAAATTTTATAAAAATAATTTTTTTTTGTGTCAAATGAATAGTGGAATCAACGAGCGAAAAATACCGATTCGCGGAGCCGGAAAATTCTAAGATTGAAGTCGCGAAATCAACACGAAAGTACATAGGCGGGTCGCACAAGCAGATGAGACGCGAATATTTAAAAAACAAAGAAATGATGAATCCAGCGAGAATGCTTTCTAGAATTCGACCGAATTTCCTTCCCATTGTCGACTACTTAGTACAAGCGAGGCAGCTATTACATAAACGCGTATAAAATCCTAGCTTGCGTAATAATGATAAAAACCTTTTTCATCGACGCAAAAATAGTTGCGAAGGTGAGAAAATGTTTTTTGCCTTACAATTAATATTATTGACGAATATATAATATATTGCATCGGCTTGCCGAACAAGTCCGAATGATCAGATCACGCGGAAGTTTTCCTGTATCGTATGTTAATAAATAAAATCCTCTAAGAGAATTAACGCTCTTCTCAAGGTTCATACACTCTCTCACACACACCCACACACACAACCACAAATCTCTCGTAGATTAGCAAAATAGCAACGACGCAAAGAGCAGACGAATAATTAAAAAAAACAGTAAGAGAGTTTTTATAAACGAGCTCGACGACAAAACAAGATCCAGGTGCCTATATGGGTGTTATTGTTGTTGTATACTATACGATATATATATCATACGTTTCACATACATATTTATGTAGATGCTCTATTTATTGATGGCACCCGCGAACGTGCCGCAAAAAATGCTAACAAAATATTTTAATCAATCATCGAACTTGCGACAATGTTAATTATGTATACATCGTATGTGACACATGCGTACAAATATATATACATAAAATATATACATAAACGTTTTCAGACCATGACGAGTCGATAATGACGCACAGCTCGTTTATTATTATTACGATTATTAAAATGATGATATTATGTTTATTATGTGGATAGCAATGAATCTCGCATTGTTAACGAAGCAAAGCACATTACAATCGCCTGCACTGTTTGAACGTGTACATTTCTGAAAAAAATATGAACCAAAAAAAAGAAAATGGAAAAACACTTAGCATTATTCATCGATTTATTTCATCTCCTCGTTTACCGGTCTAATGCGACTTCGCGACGAAACTGAGTTTTTTTTTGTTTTTTTTTTGTCAAGAATTTCTACGTGAATTGAAATTGCGAAAAGAAAAAAAATACGCGCGGGAAGGTAAATAAATTTCACGGCGAAGAAGGGTAATTTTTGCGCCGCGGCCGAGGACGCATATGGGTTTAATAATAATGGAACAAAAGGACTTGCGGGAACGATCGAGGCAACGAGGGAGCGAGCAACAATGCCCATCAACGAGCCATTATGGCATTACGGTAGGGTGAACCGTCAAATTACCGGATTGATCGATACAGCACGTATATACCGCGTGCTCTCGCCGACGTCTGGGGTGCGCGATCGCTGCTTCGGTTTAGTTGGCTTAGCTGGCAGCAACAGCAACAGCAGCCGCCTCCTCCTCGCGCAGCCACACAATTTGTGCTGCGGACTCGCAGGCGCTTTGCTTCTCTACTCGCGCGGTAATCGGTGGCAAAAGGGTTAAAAAGAAAATGGTGGATACTTGACGCCCTTGCCCCACCCTTGACGTGCGCGGCCTGCGCCGTGTCTAGTCAGGAGCGTACATAGTACGTAATGAGGCAAGTAAAATTATTAGACGGTCGTATACACGATTAACCGGACGTGTGGGATAAGCATGTCTGACCAGCGATACGTGAATATATGTGCGCACGTAATTTCGTTCCAAGTGCGACTATGCAAAAATGAGAGGTCGCGAGCCTGCGTGCGCGCACGACTGGTACCACGGTCGGCAGGTGGCGCCATTTGCAGCAGCGCGATCAATCGAGACACCAAGATGGCGCCTGCAAGCGGGTCGACGTCGTTTCTACGCGTAGCTCTCGAAAAAAAGCACATTGAATCTGGAAAACTGTATTTTGGTATTTTAATACTTACACCGAGAATCTAACGCACGAAAAATTCTATTCTTGGTTTTGTCGTGATTCCGTTGCGTTTAAGTGACTAGCAAAGAAACAAAATGTACCACGCGATTTGAATGTTAAAACTCGAAATGTTGATACTCTGCCTGAATGAAACGGACTACCTCATCCGAAGCACCCGAAATATCAATCCAATCCATCGACATATTCCATAAACATCGTCACGGTTACGCGTTTCTCCAATTTTCTCGAAATTTCGTCATCCTCATCCGACTTCTCGCAGACTTAACGACTGACCTTTCCCACCGACTTTTTTTTTCCAATAGTTATTCACAATTCGTGCGGAGTTCGTGGGTAAAAGGCGAAATAATTCGAGCACATTCGTAGATCATTTTTAGGTCTCTCGTCGAGCCGCGGCTCGTCGGTGCCTCGTAATGACACGAAAGTAACGTCCGAGCGCGGCCGATTCGCGCGCACAGTCGGGAACGTGCAGCAGGCGCGAACCCTTCATCGACCTTCACTGGCGAGAGGCGGCACTCGCCGAGGCAACTCCCATGTTCCCCGACGACCTCCCTGCCAGATGGCTCCACCGGGTAAGTACGTTCCACGAGCTCGCGCGACTTGGCCGATCGCGCGGTGCCCGCACGTCGCGCGAGGCCGGAGGACCCGGCGAGCGCTCGGTGCAGCCTCGTCGCTCCGGCGTCTCGCGAAGCGGCTCGGGGAGGCAGGAGCGTCGGGCGAATGGAAACGCCTAGCAGTTAACATATCGGCGAATGGGAACCCGGGAGCGCGGCGCGCTCGGTGAATCGCGCTCAAATTGCGGTACCAACGAGACCTGTGTATATATATATACATATATTCCGTGTATATAGATCGCCGAGAGGCTGCACACGCGTTTTACAAGCTAAAGAGCGTCTGATGCGCGAGCGAGAAATGATGATACACCCATACGGGGGGAGGGGGGCTTCACCCCTTCCCCTTCTTCTCTCCTCTCCTCGTGCTCCTATCTCGTTGACTCGCGATATCGATATATTACAGTTCAACGATCGGCAAGTACACTTTTCCCGAGATCGTCGCTCCGGGATTGGAGAGAGAGGAAGAAAAGAAGAAAAAAACGAGGTTGATTTATCGAAATTGATCGCACGAAAAGGTGTATAAAGTCAACTCGGGGCTCGATCGTGTAATCACCGCCGCACGGCGTAGGGAATAAATAATTTCCAAAACGAAATGTAATTACATCGTTTACGCGCCTCGCGGTTCGGTAATTGCTTCCCTTTTTTTGGTTTTTTTTTGGCTGCGAGTGGACGCGTCGCGAAAAAAGCTGATGACAAACTTTTTTTTTTGTGAAAAAAAAGAACAGAAAAAAAACGATTATCAGCAATGAGACGTGAGGTACAGGGTTGACTCGTAATTTTGCGCCGGATGTGACGAAAACTTATTTCTCACCATTGAATTTTTTTTTCCTTTCTGTTTTTTTTTTTTTTTCGTTCCGCAATCTGTTGATGGGTTCCGTGTTAGGGTATTGAAAATTAACGACTATTGGATTCGTTCGTTGAGAATAAAATGAAAAAAAAAAAAATCGGAAAAAATTCCAGATAAATGGATAATAAAATCCGGCGAGTGGCTCGCGAAGGACGGAGCCATAATTCCTTTTGCAAAAATGTTGGAAACACTTGTACAGTTACCTCACTTTAGTATCGCAGTTAACGTGTTCGCCGCCGCTGCACTATCATCAATGCATTGAAGAGCACGCGGATGGCACGTATGTCTGTGTACATCAATGAATATAGGTATATCGCGTTGGCAACCTAGCGTATGGCAACTATCCACATTGAGGGACTGCTGAGAGTCGTAACCCTATCGTTTCATACTTTATTCAGCCCAACTTTACCCTGTCATCTTTGTGTCGAACCCCGGAGAGTCCATTAAGTTGGTCGTGTTTGCGTCTATATATATATATGTGTGTAGTGCATATCGAGGGTTGCGAACGTTGTGACGACAACGAGCCACAATCAGCCTCCTCGTTGGTCGTTACGTTTCATGACTTTCCGCGAGTTCATCAGGTTCGTTAGGACACATGTACGACTAATAGGTGGAAGGTTGCCGGCCGCCGTTTTATGGGGAATCTTCTCCTTCTCTCCCTCTGTAATAATTATTTCTCCTCCATAATGAGCATAAATTGATATGATACCTCGTGCAAAATACTTATTATTCCTTCAAATTAATTACAATAATTTTGTTTGCAAAACCTGAAAAGATCGAATCAATTAATTTTTTTCGACTTGGATAATTTCATTGACACTGGAATTGTTATATGTAGGATTTTGACGAGAATTCACGAGAAAATAATCTTTTTAGTTCAAGTTGGAATTGTGCGGTGACGACCGAGTTTTGAGCCGGAAGATTAATTCCGGAAGTCGTGGAAGGAGAAGCCTCGTTCCTCAGTCTTTTGCTCCCTCTCGTCGTCGTCCCAGTTCTACAATCTCATCCTCTCGGTCTCTTGTTTTCGACTTTCCGTTCGCCGCAGTCGCGCAATCATCTGTATATGCTAAACGAGCGTATAAAGGATTATTGTACGGGAAACGCGTCGTCGGAAGAACTCAGCGTCCGTGCATAACACGACAAACGAGATCCATTCACATCGAGTTAATGGCCCACGATGATTTAACGACGGAATTTCCTCTCCCCGTTGGCATGAAAATTGTACGAACTTCAGAAACATCAGACGGACATTGTAGCTGCTTCAAATTAATTTCCTTTGGTGGTCAGACTGTCGTCATAATACTCGTTATTTTTATTCTCTAATCAATCTCTTGATTTTTCTCGTCAAAAACAGCTACAAAAATAAAACCAAAAAACAACCTTAGAACACAAAAAAAATATGCTCTGCTCAACAATATGTCCATTACTCCAGCTTTATCACCCAAGATCAACCTCAGTCGTTTTAAAATCAGGGTTCTCGCAACAATTCGTCGTAGAATCAGAATGACCGAAAACCCTCGTACGACACGAATGATTACGAGAATATCCATCACTCGGCCGTAAATATTCCACCCAGCCAGCGGATATCACAATGGACATATATATCTCTCTGTCTCTTTCTCTCTCTTTGGTGGTACCCCACATATCGTGCGATCGTAAAGAAAACTGCGATGCATACAACAGCGCGCACGGAGGTAGAGAGTATCGCATGCGGCTCGCGGCTGAACGTTCGGTTGTATGCGCAGAGGAGAAACCGACGCGCGCGCAGAGTGAGTTGCGCGCTGCGCTATATAAGCGCGACCGTATAGAACGACGATAACTCGCGCGAGTCGCGGGAATGTGTGTTTCGCATAGTCGTCGTAGTCGTCATCGTCGTCGTCGTCGTCGTGTTGCGCGGACGGCGGTACATAAACAAGTTCCTCCGCCGCGAGAGAGTCTCTTGTCTCTCTATATGTTCGCGCGCAACAAACTCAGATACGGTACGATATCAATTATCGTTACTTAGCAGTTAAACCGCACGCCGCGCGATCGTAAAACGTTGCTGCCGTGGCGCTTTAATAGGCGAAGTTGCCTTTTCTCTCGCTGGGAGTCGTTCGCGCGGCTCTCGCTCGATGCGCGCGCCGTTTCGGCGCTCGCAGCGCAGCGCACGGAGCAGCACCGCACAGGGTACAGCGAAGCGCGCAGAGGGCCCTGCGCGCGCACCCCCCGAGCGTGCGACTCTGTAAATGCATTTTTTACGATCCGCTCGACGCGCGTAACGCTGCTCGCTCGCCGGGCCCTCGGCCAATGGGACAGCCGCGTTTCGGCTCTCAATGGGCCAACGAGAGAACGCCGCTGCCGATCGTAAACGCGAGGCAAATTATTGCGCTGCTCATGAGAAAAATACAAGATACCCCTGCGCGCGCTCGGTCGTGCCGCGTAGTGCGCGAGACGACGACTCGGGAAATAACAACGTATTATTCGCTCGTCCGTCCTTCTCTCGCGTTCTCTCGGCCGCCTGCGACCGGCGACGAACGACCGCGGCGGAATATAATCGACTTTCCAGAAGTCCTCAACGAGATCGCTGAGCAGTGCGCGCGGATCGTCGGGACTTCTCGCTGGCGATCCGGTCGGAATTCTTCGCCGCTGGTGGATCGTTACTCGACGATCCGCGAGAGTCGAGGAGCGATGGCGATTAGGATGTTTTGCGAATATCGAGAGAAGGAGTTAAATGCAGTTTTGGATGCTGCTGGGAGGGATGAGGGTTACTTGGGATTTTTTTTTTCTTCCCGCCCTAGCAACTCCGGTCACGATGAAATTCACTAAGTTCTCACGTTGGTTTCACCGTGGTGGTTATTTTGGAAAAAGCGACGATAAATCCTTATCGAACCACCTACCAAATCACCGTACAAAATGCACAGGTGGTGGTTTTTTCGGTGGTTTGAGAGTGGTACAACGTCGCAAACCACTACGCGAGAGAATTTACTACGGTGATTTCGTTGGTTGTTCGGTAAATATTATCGTCGCTTTTTCGAAAATAACCACTGCGGTGGTTATGATAGTGGTTCGTCGGTGGTCGGGTATGCCAGGGCGAATATACCGCTTTGTACTGTAGCAAAGCGATATTCGGGAAGATTCGTACTTGCAACATTCGTACAGCATTTTGGATTCGCGCTTTGAATCCGCGAAACAAAATAAATTGTTTCAATTTTTCTTTCAGGAATTTTATACATATTTTTTTAACTTGATTTTACTCTACAAAATGCTTTCACATTGTGGCCGACCGTCGAACAAACTTTTTTCTCCGCATTTCACGCAAATTTATTCTCCAATCTTAGTTATACCCGAGGCGGAGCGTATAGTTTCCATTTCGCGGATTGAACTTTTCGATGCCGCTTTCGGAAATTGTGGGGAAGGCATAGTCAACGAGGCTATGATTATTATTTTTTTCTAATGCCTCAATAAAACGGCTGCGACGAACAACCGTGACCGATGTGCCTCCGCCGTTCGACGATAAATTATTCAAGCTGCTCGATTAGTCGATATACTCGTCCGAGTGAATATCGTCTTTTTTTTCGCTCGTGAAGAAGCTCCCCAATTTCGCGACGTTTCGCCCGAGCTAAAGTCCAAATACCGACTACGTCTGGGGCTCGTACGTGCGGATCACGCGATCGGAATTACAAAGTAATATCGACGATCTATTAGATATCATGGGCAGTTCCGATTGTCATCGCCGACGAAACAAAAAAGCAAAGAGAGCAAAGAAAGCAAAACGTACATACAAATCGACGATACAAAGTTTCGCCGTCGCGCGTTTCAGGGGTGTAAAGACCCGGGGGCGGTTTGACCGCTGCCAGAAAGAAAGAAACGCGGGGAGGACGCGGAGATGAGGTAAAAAAGCCAGAGGACGGAACGCAATATCTATTAAATTATTCACAGCCAGTTACCAGCTCGTCAGACGGTCCCGCCTCTTCTCCGTGTTTTTGCCCCGTGCACCTCGCGCGCCGTATACCCTCTTTCCTCCTCGACAGCTCGACGGAGTCCTTTCTTCATCGTCGTCGTCGCGAGCGAAACTCTCCCCATATCCCGCCGCCCGGGGGCCACTGGGGTCCCCGTCCCGCGTATATTAGGAATATAATCAACGTAACGCGCACATCATTAACTCCGACAAATTGCAAATTATTTCACAAGCTACCCGACGGTTGACTATTTGTTGAAATGATTATTCAATTTTGTCACAATTTACGGTAATAATGACGGATAACATCCGGCGCGTCACTGCGCCGACATGAAGGACGTGACGGTTGAGGGACGGGTAACAAAAAACAAAATCCGCGAACGTCGGAAGTGTTCACGACATTTTTTACCGTAGACCTTTCTAACGCGAGGACCTGAAACGTCACATTGAAAATTGTGATATTGTCAATTAATACCAAGATTTTGTTCAGCAAATTCGATTTTTTTTTGTCTTTCTCCAAACTCGAGTTATTACCGAGCAGGAAGCTACGTCTTCGGTACATCAAAAACACAATCGGGATCGCTCGAAATCTCGGGGTTTGAAAAAAATAAATTGAAAAAAAACGAAAACAGTGGGCGTGCGAAAGTAGCATTGAAGCCGAACAGTTCCAACAGTTTTTTGCTGCGCGTTTTTTCCTCGTGTTTGGTGAACCACGTCAAAAATATATAAAGTGGTAGAAACGCCGAAACCGCGATCAAGAAGAACGCGGCCGCAAATATTGGGTTCGTCGATCATCGATCGCGGTGAGAGCTTAGAGAGGCCGCGATCGTTCGAGTCGCCGTGGTCGTCGCTCCTGATGCTGCGCGCGCGAGCGATAAAAGAGTTTGGCACAGGACGCGATGTGCTTTTTGTCGGTGCAGCGGTCCGCGGAGCGTGGAAGCATCGCGCGGCCGGCATCGGCTTCTCGCCTCTCGATCGCGCTAATTCAGAGACGACCGACGCCGAGGGAAGAGATGAAAAACGTCTCGAAGAATGCCGACTCGACGACTCGGCCGCGCTACGCGGAATAGAAGTGTGGTCGTCGCAGCCTCCCGACCGCGTGGGAGCCGCGATGACTTTCCCGGTGGTCCGCGCGCTCGTTTCTGAACCTGCTTGACCCTTGGAGACATAAATAAAAAAAACTGCTCAAACACTCTTCTTCCACATTTGTGTAAATATGTCACAATATTTGATTTGCTCGAGCAGGAAACGCGTTTTTGCAAATGGTTTTTGACTGATGATGATATCCGTCGATGTTATAAAAGTTATACTATTTTTTACTATTTTGTTCCCACGTTGGTTGCACGATTCATCGCAGGCAAATCATATTTCAAGATTCGAACGTCATACTTAATCACGTTTAGGCACGTTGATCTCGCTGAAATAATATTCGAAAAAATAAAAATTAGTTTTAATCATTTTCATTAATTATTAACTTATTAATTTCCAGGTTCAATTACCGTCGATAATAGTTTCCAACCTCGAAGAACGTCCCGAAACTCCTCCGTCCGGCAGAGGTACGCTTCCACCTAGATGAGCAGCATCGCCGCGACCATCAATAACGAGATCCAAAAGCTAATAATACAAAAAAGGAAATAGAGTTCATTAAATTACCGTGCCACGGGTGCGGAATATCACGCTCCGAGCCGACGGTCGATCTATGTACAATAGAGCGGAGCGTGAAAAATCCCAGCGATACCGCGGATACGTCCAGGTATACCCGTTTAATTGATTCCACGTTGATGATCGACGTTCCCTGCGGATGGTCCCCGAACCGGCGGAACATTCCGACGAGTCCGACGAGGCATCCCGGCTACGTCGGCTCGACCGGCGCGCTCCCAAGTTGAATTCGCGTGACAAGCTGAACAATGAGCTTCCATCTCGGGCGTCACTGATGCGCTCGATACGCCATCAACGCCTGAAAACACGGAACGAAACCGACCTTGGACCACCGTCGTCGTCGCCGTCGTCCTCTGCTTACCCGACGCACGAGCTCGTCGGACCGCGAGGAACCGCCGCGAATGCCTCGCCCGTCGCGGCGTCCGTTGCCTCGTTACGAATTAAAGTGCCCGCGGCGCCCGCGCGACACGAGTAAGTACTCGACGATACAACGCACGTCCGACAATAAGCGACGTGCGTCCCATTTGTTTCCTTCTAATTCGACTGTAATTTAACAAACCCCCCTCCCCCTTCGACTCTCCTCGCGACTGTACGGCGGCGCACGCCTGCCTCTGCGGTCAAATTTTCGAGATATGATCGTTGCGTCGCGGTCACGTTATTCGTATTATTCGATTAACGGCAACGCGATTTTTATTCCAATTTACAATTATATTTTCGAGTAAATAGCTGTTGGTAATGTTAAAGTAAAAAATATATGTTTTCAATCGCCTGAAGGACCTCGGTCGATTGGCAACATGTATATAATAATGCGTTCTGTCCTCTATTAAAAAGTTCGTGAGCAACCATTGCTGTCGATTTATTCAGCATCTGATTGGTCGTTGGGAAACCGGCAGCAGTTTTGATGTTTATCGCGAAATTTGGCAGTTTGTCAGAAAAAAAAATCGTTTTTCGCGTTTTTCTCCTCGTATTTTCGATTTTTCGGGCAAACACCTGTCGTTTTTGGAATCAGCGGGAAATTTGCTATCGGATAGGGTTTTTAAACTTAGTGAAATCGAAAACGATTTTTTTCGCAAAAAACGCAAGGGGTACCCTTTCTAAAAATATGCGATTTTTGAGGGTCAGCTTTAAAAGTCTGCAAATAATCGAAAAATCGAGATAACGCGTTCCGCCTGGCGGCATTCTCTTCGTTGGAGAGTTTTCTTTCGAATGCAATAAGAAAATCCCGATTATATTGATCCAAAGAAAAATTACGCCGATTTGAGTAAAGTGCCAAAATTGGGAAAAAGTGAAAAATCGTTTTTCGCGTTTTTCTCCTCAATTTTTTTTATTTTTCGAGCAAAAACCGGCATATTTGGAATCAGCGGGAAATTTCCCATCGGATAGGGATTTAATACTTCGGTAAATCGAAAAAAACAACAAATCGCCAAAAATCGCAAGTTTCTTCCCTATGCTGGCTAACCTCGAGTATGCATATAACCTTCGTGTTGTGTATTATCAATAAACTGTCTGACAAATTTGTGCGTCTCTCGCCCGATTCGATTTCCACTTTCGACAGACGCGAAACTGACAATGCGCACCAATGAAAACATGGCAGACAGGCTTGCCGATCGCGAGATCCTAACTAGCGCCCCCGTTCAGGGGGCCGAGGCGTTCGCGCGGATTTCTGCGGTTTTATGTTGCATGTAACACACACACACAACACACACACACACACGCACGCTCGCTGGGAAGACCCCTCGTTGCTCAGGTATATTTCAAGCGTAAATTGCCAGGCTATTTCGAATGAGACAGCCTGTATAAACGCGATAGAAGAGGACGAGGAAGTCGGTCGATCGGTGGGTCTGCTGGTGCTGCCGGTGCTGCTGCCGGTGCTGCCGCCGCAGTCACTGCTGATGGTGATGGCCGTTGTTCATTTAACGATTCGCCACGCGCTCTCGCGGCAGCCCCGGGCTACGGCTTTCTCCGTCGGTATCTTCGTCCTGGGTCTCCTCTACATCTACCTGCATATGCACACGCGTTTCTGTGTTTCATTCCACTGTTTTGTACGTAGTGACACGTTGCGGGGATTCCGGGCGTGGACGTGGTCTAATGTGTCCGTCTCAGTGTGTGTTGAGTTATATATATATGTGATATGTATGTACACACACGCAATACATGCGCGACGACGCCATTATCCTCGGTGTACCGCGACACCACGCTTAGCTGGGCGTCGCGGCGTTACCATCGTTGCCTGTGTATACAAGAATACTCCTGACGCTCCGACCACCGACCAAGAGAGAAAGAGAGGCGCAATGCACACGGGGCCCCCGCTTGGCTTTGGGCCTTCGCCGTGCAATCACTAACACGATAACAGTGCGAGGCGCCCAGCTGTGACCAATAATTCTCGGGGTTGGATGAAGAAAATTAATTACGGCCATCGGAGAGACTTCGCCTCGGGTGCTTATTCGCCTGATTCGAGACACCTCGCGGCGCGCGCACTGCCACAACGACGTGGGGATTCTCTCGACGCGCTATGTAACCGGGACGAGCGGTCGCGGCGTCGGCAGAACACGACCGGAGCGCCTAACTGGCGGAGATCGGTGGAATTGTCATCTGGCCATTTCGCGGATGCGATTCAGAGCCTCCTGGGGCCCTTGTCGCACTATAACAAAATCACGCGGAATGGATAAATTAAATGTTGTTATTATTTGTAACAGAAATTGAATTGTCGCCAGCCTAATAAACGTATATGATAAAACATAAACGTTTAGTTGTACTGACATAGTGAACATTTTTATTATGTTCATCAATGAAGTTCAATGACCCTCCGTAATATGTACACATGTTCCATTCGCATAACACACAGCCACTAAGTCCTGATTGGTTTCCCGGCCGATTACTTCACAGGAGTTCAATACCCGGACTGTTACGCGTCGTGACGAGTTACGGCGAATTGAAAAGTATAAAACAAACGTGAACATTGCATTTTGCCTTTTGGCGCGACCGAGTCTCGTGTGTTTGACTATCTTATTTGCGTATAGAGATAGCGCAGTGCGCGTATAAAATAACTCAATGCAACCGGTATCAGCGCGGGGGACAGGGTAGGGGCTATCCCCCCCCCCCCCCCACCGCTGCCATTGCGCGGGTGTGTTTACTCGGCTCATAAAGTGTTTGAACTCCGTGCGCCGCGTACGGTTGAGTTGCGTCGTGGTGCTGCGATGCGTGCGCGGCCGGGCACACGCGCCGCGTGCGCGCCGCCACGTGGGAATATAAGCCAGGGGTCTTCGCCACAGGCCGCATCGTCCGTACATACAGGTACTGCATATGTATGCAATAGTGTGCGTACGCGAAATGGACGGGCGACTATTGCAACGTGTCACATCCGGCGTACACGTTGAATTAATACTGCACCGTGCGCGCCGCAGGGATGCTGAATAGTTAATATCTTTCTCTTTATTTTCTAACCTCACTTACCGCCGCGTCGCGCTCACTGCCCGACCGCAGCTGCCCGTCTCCGCGCTACCGCGCGCCTCGTCCGCGCCTGCGCGCGCGGCTCGCGTTGCGCCAACGTCCTGCGCAGTGCC
Organism: Itoplectis maculator; assembly: GCA_964034905.1. Lineage (NCBI taxonomy): Eukaryota > Metazoa > Arthropoda > Insecta > Hymenoptera > Ichneumonidae > Itoplectis > Itoplectis maculator. The sequence continues at coordinate 8,529,426 of OZ035853.1, forward strand.
AATAGATTAAACACCGCGCGCGGAGCACCGCGGCCCGGCAATATTTCAATTATTCGCCTTCGCGCTGTATATTCGCGCCGACGCGCGCGCTATTAATTCCACGACGTTTGTCAACTCGAACTTTTTACTCGCGTATATTCGTCTCGGGACTTTACGATCGTGGGATCAACGCGCGATCGTCGCTTTGCACCGAACAGTTTTCTGGGAAGATTTAAGGTTTGACGTCGGCAAAGTGGTTTTATTAAATAAATTGATGTACTGTAATTTGTTATTTATGTTATGTGTACATATTTTTATATTATTTATGTATGTGTCGTTTTTTATATTTTATTTTCTCTTGTACCTCTTTATGCGAAAGGTCGCTAATAGCCAACGCCGTTGATGCGACGATAAGATTTGATTAAATAATAATAATAAAGATTGCATAACGCGCTTAATGTGTGTACACGTTGCTGAGTCCTATGCCCAGAAGTGTATCAAGGAGAGAGCGGATATAAAACTGTATACGTCATCCACGAGCGCATTGTTCGGGGAATGGACGAAGCGAAGCGACTTCCGTTCGCTTTTTTGGCCTAACGAGCTCGGAGCCGCGAAGCGCGATTTACCACCGCCGTTTCTTCTGTGTGTAACCACTGCCACGGACCACGGCTTTCGTGTAGGACTACCGTAAAGATCCTCCGGGGATAGAGTAAAAAAAAAATTAGTGGGACCACCTTGAACGTCGCCGCAGCTCGTGTCTCGTGTTTTTGTCCGACCGTCGCGATCGACCACTGGACTATAGCAGCGACAACGACCTATCGAGTCATCGCTCTTCGTTCTATTATTTATTTGAGTCACAAAATTTCTCTTTTCAAAATATCGACTAACCTATACCATCGTCAAGTTACATATTCTCCCCTATTGATTAATTACAAAAATTAGTTTAGAAAATTCAGACAAATATTGTAAGGATAACACATAGATAACTCCGATCAAATAAATCTCGTCCAGTCACGTAATTGACTGCGTCATTGATCTAACGATAATTTCAAGGTCTTTGGCTTTTTCTCCTTAGCCAGGAGGGAAAAAGTGCTGCGAGGCCCAAGAGGAAGGCAGGAAATTACATATTAACAGAAGGGTGTGGGAACGAGGCTGTCGACGTGAGACAAGTCAGCGAAGTGCGGCACGAGTGGGAGTGGAATCGAATTATTCACAGTTTATCCCGCGTCGAAGCACGCGCTGTATCCTCGCGGTGTCGTCGGGCGGCGGTGGTTGGTGGCCAATAAGCCACGCTACGCTGTTCTACAAGGAGTTGATCGCGATACGCGAACCGATCGAACGTTGCCGCTCAGACACGAGCGTAGCCGTGACGAAATTATTGAATCCCGCGGATGACGACGACGCCTCGGCAGTGCACTCTCGTCAAGTTCAGAAAAACGTTTCGTGTTTTTCTGATCTCGTGCCGAAGGCGGCGGGCGGTGAAGGTGGAGGGGGTCGCACCGCAGAATCCGACCATTAGCCCCAACTGAACGCCAATTTTTATAATTAACAGGAACGCCCGCGACAGTCCAACCGTAAACAGGTTGACTAATTTTCCTGAGAGCTGATGCTGTTGTGCTCCTCCCAGTGCTGTTGATGCTCTCTCTGCACTTACTCGGCACGTTTAACCACCAGTCGTTCTATAGTTTCAAGCCGTTTACCCTTGATATGCGAACCACCTAAGAAAGAGTTGTAACCAGGGTAGAATATGCGACATGAAAACGATGGTATACGTTAGAAGTCGATATGTAGAGAAATAATAACGCAAGAGCCCCGTTATAGTCGTTTGGTTAAAATCCCTGGTCCCTCTTTTAAAAAGTTCATAAGTAACGGAAAGCATTGTTAGCAAACTATTCGAGCTGTGATTGGCTGGGACTCTCAGACCGAATCCAAATTCATTTGTCCTTGATAATTTTGACAGTTCTGTCAAATATCGTTTTTTTTTTAATCCACTAAAAAAAGGTTGATAGCAGCATTTTTAGGGGTAGAATATGCGACTTGAGAACAATGATATAGGTTAAAAGTCGATATTTTCAAAAAATAAATTTCGTGACCCCGATTTGGGCGGTTTTTGGCCTGGCGGCCAAATCTGCGATTTCTGACAAACTGTTCACCCAAAAATTTTTTTTTTCAAAATCAACGAAAAAAGGGTCGTAACCAGTGTTTTCAGGGGTAGAATATGCCACTTGAGAACGATGATATAGGTTAAAAGTCGATATTTTGAAAAAATAAATTTCGTGACCCCGATTTGGGAGGTTTTCGGCCCGGCGGCCAGATCTACGATTTCTGACAAATTGTTCGGCCAAAATTTTTTTTTTTTTCAAAATCAACTAAAAAAGGGTTGTAACCAGTGTTTTCAGGGGTAGAATATGCGACTTGAGAACAATGGTATAGGTTAAAAGTCGATATTTTGAAAAAATAAATTTCGTGACCCCGATTTGGGCGGTTTTCGGCCCGGCGACCAGATCTGCGATTTCTGACAAACTGTTCACCCAAAAAATTTTTTTTTCAAAATCAACGAAAAAAGGGTCGTAACCAGTGTTTTCAGGGGTAGAATATGCCACTTGAGAACGATGATATAGGTTAAAAGTCGATATTTTGAAAAAATAAATTTCGTGACCCCGATTTGGGAGGTTTTCGGCCCGGCGGCCAGATCTACGATTTCTGACAAACTGTTCGGCCAAAATTTTTTTTTTTTTTCAAAATCAACTAAAAAAGGGTTGTAACCAGTGTTTTCAGGGGTAGAATATGCGACTTGAGAACGGTGGTATAGGTTAAAAGTCGATATTCTGAAAAAAATTTGATTTAGTTGCGCTTTACTCTTTTAAAGCTTTATAAGAGCGACAACAGCAACAGCGCAAAAGTATTTCGGGCACGCGCGCTAGCTCGTGTGATTAGCCTAGTACAATAAAAATGCTATCGAACGTTGTATGTTGTATTGTGTACCGGCAAATTTGCTTGAACGGAGTTGGTGAAAGTGAAATGCAATAACAATAACTTAACCCATTATTAGTGCATAATAAATTATCGCACGAAATCGTACTACGATGTTGTTTAACCGAATGAATAATCAACACATCGAGGAAGTATGCGCTCGAAAGCCTGTTAAATCGTAATTAATGTTTGTCAACTTTTCACAAGCCCACTCGCGACTCACCCGCCTCGCTCGGCCACAATGACAAAACATCGGACGTCGCCGCGTGGGCGACGCTATTTATCGGATCGTTGTAACTCAAGATAGGAATCGTACGGACGACCTTCGTGAAAGAAATCGAGGTGAAATCAAGTCGAAGTATCATGATGCACGGGTTTTATTTTATATATACAACAGTAGCCGATGCGATCAACTGTGGCGTTTTACTGCTTCTTGTGGGCGGTCGCGAGCGTTGCCACTCGCCGGTTTCCGCAGTAAAATATAGCGATAATAGCTACAGTGTTGTTCTTTGTAGGATCACCCAACCGCCGTTGGATCTCGAGCCTGAAACCGGCAACTTCGTCATTTCTTTTCCGTACCGTTGTGGATCGACGTCCCGAAGAAATTACAGCAGACTAAAGTGCAGTAAAATAACGTCAAATAGAGTGTAATATCCATCAGCGGTAATAACATTAACATCCACAAACGTATTCTCGCATAACTTATCAACCTCGAAAAATAAATACATCACCGAGAGACTAATCTTCCCACTGCTCGATTCGTCATTCGATGAATTATTAATCGAATCTTTGTATTCCTTGTAATAAAAAAGAACATTTTTCATCGAGATTTTAATATCGAAGAACAGGGAAATGTGACGAGCGGCCACAAGCTAATTACATAGGTGGCGCGTATATAGATATACGTTAATACAGCAAAAACTACAGCGTGCGGCAGAGAAATAAATTAATAAGCGGACGAATTAATTACGTCGAGGCATGTAGTACGTACGCGCTCGTGTTGGCCGCGAAGAGAGAGAGAGAGAGAGGGAGAGCGCGAGCGAGCTTTGCCTCACGCTCTGTTTGTCTCTTTCTCGCTGCTTCGCGGTGTACACTCTGTGTGGAACGATTAAGGCCTACCCTAATCAACGGGATAAGGATCTGAATGCGGGTTACCGTCGGTCTCAGTATGTATCGTGTATTTGCATTTATCGTGTACATACGCGAGCGCGCGCGCACGGACGGTCGCGAGCTCGCAACTGAGGCGAGCGGGATATGCGGGCCACAACGGGAGAATACGGCAGTGGCGCTGTTGCTGCTGCTGGTGCTGCTGCTGGTGCTGCTGCTGACGATCGGCGCGTTTACTCCTGCGGTCGGTCTTCCACCTTATACACACACACGTACACAGGCGCAGCCACAACTGCAAACACACACGCGCCTCGCGTCAATACGTACACGAAACACAACGCCGGCGACTAATTTAATGGCACCAAACATGCACATTATTTGCATAATTACACAGCTCGATGAACACTCATTTCTAATTTCTTTCGAGCCCGAGGACACGAAGTACAAAAGTCCTGTACGCGCTTCCACATGTTTTTATTCATGGCTGCCGGGTAATAGCGATTAGAGGGCGGGAGGTAACGGTGATGGTGGTGCTGGTCAACGTTCGGTCGCGGGTCCATTCGGGTTGCCGTTCGCGAATGTCTCGCGGGGCATTCGTGTACGTTCTCAAGGAGCGTTCGAGCCAGTGACTGAACGCGAAGCAGTCGCAGTGCTGAAAATGGATAAACATGTAGAAATGCAAAAATATTGGTAATGTAGGAACCTCGGGTTTTCGCGGACTTTCGATATCATATAAAAAATTATTTTCTGAACAATATAAAAAAAGGATACAAAAAAATGTCAATTTTTGTTAGCATTAATTTCATTTGTCGCGACAATTAAAATGGCTGATTCAAAATTTCGAGCGTAAAAACTGCAAGTCGTTTGTTACACGCAAAAGTTACGTTTCTACAAGTTTAAGAAATGTCCTATGGACGCACGGCGACCGCCATGTTGCAGCATCCATGGCACCCGGGATGAATGCATCACGAGGGAGGCGAATATGCCCGCGAAGAATCCTTGACATATAACGAGAGTAAAGAGTATATAATATAGGTACATATGAGGCACACACACCGACGTGGGTATTTATCACGGTCGTAGTACGCGGAAAGCACGCCGGGGGGCGTGTTTCCTGGGCGCATCGCGTCGTCCATTAGTGACATGAAGCCCGGGAAGGTCCTGGAGTTAAAGAGCCCGTTACGAAGCGTGCAAAATGCCGCGCGCGAGTCCGATACGCCAGTTCGCGAGGCAACGACGACGCTGAACCCCGCGCGCATTATTCTCTCGTCGTCGTCCTCTCTTCCTCTCCCTCTCTCTCTCTCTCCCCCTCTGTATATAATAATATTTTGCTTACAAAGGATACGACGAAAAGAAACAAGAGTACCCCCCTCGTCTCCCCCGGCCCCGGTCGGTGCACCCTTCTCGCTCGCCTCGGTCATGCCGCCGTATACGTTGTTATTTACAGCGACGCTAGGATCTGCGTTTCTGTAGTGTATTTATTGCTACACGAATGTGTGTCGGTAACCCGGCGCATCGGTTGTATATCGACGCGAGAGATCGGATAGTCGCGCGCGGTAGGTAGAGCACATTTCCACGGGAAATTAGATACAGTTTAGTCGCTTAATTCATCGGGAAGGGCGATTCGTCGCGCTCAGCTGGTTAAGAATGCCGATCGACCGTGTCGGATCCTTCTCACCTTTTTCACTACTATCCGCACACACACACGCACGCACAACACACGCGTTTACCTGAGTCCTCTGCGTGCACTTCTTTGCGTCTATTGATTTTAATAAGAGCAGTCGCGCCGCTCGTCGTTACTTGAAATGTATAATCGTATCTGTGGGGCTTCGTTGTTCCTTCACGGTCGCTCGATTGTCTCGACTTCTCACCCTTTGTCTCGAGATTTTTCTCCAGTCGAGGGGAACTGCAGTCGAGCAGAGAATTATGAGGGTCTTGTTATACTCTCAAGGTCAATCGGCTTTGTTGTTTATTTTTATGTTCGGTGGTGAAAATACAAAATCGTTTGAGGTGATCGGATTCGATCATTTGAGCGCTCGAGCCGCGACAATATTTGGTAAGTGAAAAAAACCTAAATATTGTTATATATATTAGGCGTATACCGACGCCGCGTAACGTCCACAAAATGAACGTCGACGTACGGCGGGGACGACTGTGAGGAAGGAATTAATATTCTGCCTCGTAAAGCGTCGAATGGGTCAGAGAAAAAGCTGCCGGGGGTGGAACGTGAGCTAGAAAAAAAAAAACTTGTTAACGACGGAACGCACCGTCGCACCTGAAAAACCGTCTAAACGTAAATGTATTCACCCCCGACGATAGAATATTTTCAAGAAGGTTGCAACAACGTAACAACCTAGCGTAACGCCTGACGTAGCGCCGAAGACTCGCGAATCAGGTATCACGATAAAGTATCCCAGATACCTGGTTTTGTGGGAAAAAAAACGCAAGTAAAGAACATCCTATTGTTGCTAAAAAAATATTCCCCAGTCGATGAATAAAATCGGGGATCAGATTCAGATGTAATGTGATTTTTTTTATCTTATCGGGCGATCGGCGATAAAACTCACCAACGGGGCAGCTCTGAAGTGACGGTTAGTCGCCATCGATGACATAACCCACGCCCACTTCTGTCGTTTCGTAATTCCCGCTTCTGACCTCCGTGACCGTTGCTTTTCATCGACGTCCACCGCGTTCGTCCCGAGCACCGGGCCGCGGCCAACAGCACGATTATTCACTTCGGAAGTACGTAAAATTACGCGGTGCGGCACGAAAACACTTGTTGGTTTCGTTACAACCGTTCGCCGAACAACGGAGCCTCGTCCTCTCTAACGGCAAAGGAGACGGACACTTGCGACGCCGGATGTGTGATCTAGTGGACAAACGTGTACGTGTAATCGATGCCAACGGATATCCGGAAGAATCACTGCTTCCGCGCGAATGTGTTGCGCGCGCAGCTCGCACGACGACAACGACGATGCGGCACGTCTCATCGCACATTCATTGGCATTTCTAACGGTAAAGCGAGCACAAGGTGGAAGTGGGTTTGTCGATTATTCCGTCCGTGAATCTTTAATCGCGAAACATCCCGAGACGCCAGAATATGCCAGGTGAGAATCAATCCCTTCGTGTTGCATGAGACGCGAAGTAGAAGCAGTGGCAGAACGAACGTCGAAAGTCCGGATTCGAGTCGGAAGAATCGGAACGTCCGAGACGCCCGAGAGACACAGCGAGAGGCGCCATCTTTGTCAGCGACGAAGACCACACGCGCGGCGCTCGCGTCGCGCAGTCTCTGCACACTGAACTGAGCCGCGAGTACAATCGAACTCACACGAGATGCGACGGTCGATTGAAAAACCCCGAAATTTCAATAATTACCGAGCAGCGCGAGAAGCAGCGAATCCCGGGGAGCGCCCGATCCAACGTGCGTGACCTCGAAGCGCGTCCGATATACCGACACGAATAATTCCTGCCGGTGCGACGAGTGCCCTGCGCGAATATGCAAATCCCGCGCGATTCTCTTTTTTTTCTCGGTGCTTCTTCGTTCATCCTTTCGGTAGTTCCGGCGTAATAAGCAAAGTGTTGAAATTAATTGTGAGTGCTGGAAAACATGCGGCCTCGCACGAACACGCCACAGATCGTTCGGCGCTGCAGGTGCGCAAACCCGCGCGCTGCGCGTATACGCACGTCGTGTGCGTGTGCCGCACATTGTGGAGACGCGTAGGGACAGAGAATGGGAGAGGGAGTGAGAAAGAAAGAGAGTACGGGCACGTCATGCAGAGCCGTAGCGGGTCTCGTTACTCAGAAAGGAAGAGGAGGTAGCGCTCGCGCGCATCCGAGTCTCTCCCGCGGGAGCCTTGGCTCTCTTAATGCCAGTAATCAGGCCTGTAAAGCAGTAATGTTTATACTATAGTCCGAGCGGGCGTCCATGTACACATGCATATGCACGGCCGAGCTGCGAGTGCACGCATACATATACATGCGTACAGGATGGTTCAGAATGCTCTCGTGATTTTTCCCTTCAGCGATAGCAGATCGAAGCTCAATTAATATGTCAGTGATTTATTTTTATTCGTAGTTATGCAATAATGAGTGTCGTAAGTTTAAACGAAAGGACCTGTGAGGAACCTCCCCGCGGCTCTGAGATGTAACAAGATACGTGCCTCTGATTGTTCTACATCTTTAATTAACTCAATAAATATTGTCAATTAAAAGAAATTGTGGATATAAATCAAGATTTGATTGTTTTGATTAAAAGTTGACAAAAAAAGCTCGGATCACCCTGTATTACGTGCGCGTTGGTAACGTCTTCGCCCGCGTGCGCATCACTGCGTCGACGTACCGACGAAGTCGCTATACGCGCTCTCCGGCAGCGCTCGGGCCGTCTCCACATTGCGTGGAAGGGAGAAGGGGGAGGGGGTGGAAAGCAACCGACTCGTGTGTACGAAGGCGTAGGCGGTGCCCGCGGAGCAGCGTCCTACGTGACGTTGACGTGTGCATACGCGCAGGGCGATTTGCGTACGACGCGCGCCGCGTCTTTCCGCGCATGCGTCAGCGTCACGTCTTCCCTCGGCTTTCGGCGACGACTCGGCGACATGCTCTGACTAAACGTGTCGTTTTCTTGTTTTGTTCCAAGGAATCGGAGAAATGTTCCCGCGACCGCGCACCGAAATTTCTCATGACACGCTTGCCTGAAATGCGAATTTCCGCGAGCGGCTGGGGAGCGAGAGAGCACATTGCGACGATTAAGAGCGCGGTATGCAGCGGCGAGCATTCTTTCACTCCACGCCCCAGTGCCTGGGGGCTTTGAACAATGCGCAGCGCCAGCTGAGATGATGCAGGATGCAGGAGAGAAGCCGCACTTTGGTACGATGCGCGTGCAGATTTTTTTCTAGTCACGAATGTATATCACTCGCGCGTGTATTATGGTTTCTCAGGGAAAGGCGGAGCTCGGGGTCCGGTGAATGGGGAGCAACTATGAAGTAATTCTACGTCGGTCGTTCAACCATTTCTCTTTACTTTATTATTATTATTTTCCAAGAGAAACAAAATCGTCTATTTTTTCAAGCACTTTTATAATAAATTTCATTTGATAAAAAGGGCCGCGTGAAAAGAAAAAATCTATATAGCTTCGCATATCGAGGCTGGTGGAAAAATAAATGGCGCTTTACATGCACTTTTGACGAACGTATGACCGAGTGCGCGCGTAAAATTATACATCTCGCGTGCTCGACCGAGCGTAATGCTTCGAGAGCCGCAAACGTACACGGAGAATCAATTGCACCTGGGTTCACGAATTTTTAATGCCACCCGGGGCATAGTCGCGTGGTGTCGCTGCTCGAACATAGTTACGAGAAATTCGCGTTGGCCATTATCGCATTAGACGTGACGCGAGCTATGATTTCGCGAGCACATCGCAGTCACACACGTGTATATATTGATTATAATGCCAGGGATAGCGTTTGACGAATACGCGGTAATGATATGTATTACACGAGGCTGCGGCCGTTTATTCTCGAACTTTTGCGGATACGCGTTTACTCTTTTCGTCTCTATGTCTGTGCGCATCACGACAGTTCCGAGAACGCGCGTAGAGTGCGGAAAATAAGAAAGAAAGAATTCTCGGTATCGAGCCGCAAGTTTCGGAATGAATGTCTGAAGAACAACCGAAATCCTAGTACAACTTTTGGAGTCATAAATGCGGCAAATATTCGCCGATTGATCCTTTCCGCTTGCATGGAAATTCGTATTATATCAGTATTATCGAGTTCGCGCAAATCTAATTCGCCGTTCGAGTCATTTGGTTTGTCGCGACCCCGCGATAGGAGTTAATTTTCAGGGGCTCGGTATTACTGAGAAGAATTAATAGTTGCGATTACCAATCGTTGGTCAGAGCAGCCAATATGTTGGTAGATCTAACCAATGAGTGGTAATCGCAACTTTTTCTAAGTGTACAATCACGTAATTAAGCATAATTTTTACGCGGAGGGAAATGACAGAGACTCGGCATAAGCAGGGGGCACATACGCAAGTTCGGTATAAGCAATGGCAACTGAGTACAGTGTATTACGACTTTCCCACAGAATCGAGAGAGCCGCGGAGCGAGCCAGGCAACATACCCGGCGATATTCGTTTTTCCCATAAGCATAACGCACCGGCAACGTGAGACGGAGAGCGAGAAAGAGAGAGGACAAGACACCGCGGGTTAAAAGCCGAGCGACGGTTGCGGCGAGGGAAGAGAGAGAGAGAGAAAGCGAGAAATGGAACCAAAGGGATCGAGTGAGACCGAGCGGAGGAGGCGGACGGCGAGTGAAGGAGCGGGAAGGTAATGCGCGATTCGCGCACATCAATTAAGCTTCCGCGTTCAGCGTGGTCTAATAAGTGGCTGGCCGTGGAACTCGCAATTTTCCGGAAACCCACGCGAAGAAGTTTGCCGCCGCGGAATAGGCGCAGACAACGCAGAAGGAGCAGCAGCTGCAGCTGCGCTCGCCGCAAATCAACAGAGGCAGAGAGAGAGAGAGAGGGAAAGAGAGCGACGAATCCGTCGACTTCCTTATTTTTCTTCTCAAGTGAGTAAGTAACTCTCAATTTTCACAGGCGAAAATAAGACAAATCATCGCCTACATATGTGACGTTGCAATTTTATTTTTCCTTTCCGCTTTCGCAGGACGAATGAGAGCGAGGAATAGACGACGGCAACGACGACGTCGTCGGAACGTAACTCGGCAGTCGACAGCGCTCGTAATCTGTATCATCACCGCGCGGGATGTGGCGCAGCGCGTATATCAGCTTCACGCAACATTGTATTACTTGCGCGATGAAAAGACAGTTAGGCCAAAGGGGCCCCCGATGAGTTGCAATCACGCGTTCTCGCTGGTAACGGTCGCGCCGACGGATAAGTAGTGCCTCGCAGTGCCAGCATCAGCGACGCTCGACTTATCAATTACAGAAGAGGACGAACGAAAATAGGAAGTTGCTTCGCGCAGTCGCGAAGCGTCGAACTGTTGCGTATATACGCGATGAACGTATTCCGGACGGAGACGGCCAATTTGGTCGAATTTTCGTCAGGAAATTGCGTCCCGGGTGGCACATATAACCGATTGCATTGTAAGCTTTTGAACGGAAAATGCGAAACATAAATCTGTATTTCTTGTCATTTTAATTTGGCGTTTCATTTTTTTTTGCAGAAGGCCAGCTTCAGCTGAATTCTGCGTAGAAGATTCGTGGAGCGACTGACGATTCTACTCTACGGATTTATAAATTCGAGAAGAAAACATGCGTTGGCGCTAAAGCAGCGGCCTCGATTGCCGCGATTTCTCCGAGTGCATCGGAGCCTGAATGAAAAGAAAAATCGGGCAGTCATCACTCCCCGAGTTACCCCGAGCTAAAAATATGCATAACATCGCGCCACCACGTAACCCCGGTTAACGTCGATATACTCTAATTCGCAGTTGGCAATATTTCCGGAAAACCTCGGACTGCGCGGTTGCATCTCCATCAACGAACCGACAATTTCTCTCGGGTTACCCCGCGAATCGTCCTCGCGCGCCGTATACGCGCATCTCGCGATACGGTCTACATCGCTCTCTTCCTTGCAAACGTTTCCGCGAACGTTGCACACTTGTCGATCATTATAGCCCCGATGAACGTGTAATGAGTTCGATGAACAGCGCTCGCTCCAACTGTTACGACATTACAGTTTATGATTGGCGTGTGTATCTAACTGCATAGTTACCGCAGGAAGCACGAAGACGTATTACACGGTACAATGTACAGTAATTGTCATACCGGTTTTATAGGCGAACCTGCAACAACAGCGAAGCAAAATAAAAGAAAAAAGAGTGAACCAGTTATGCAAATTTTCAATAATCCCCGTGGAAAATTTGCCATTGCAAAATTACGTTGCACCTGAAGTTGCATCAATGCGCCGCGTGTGGGGAAAATCACGTCGATGTTTGCAGAGCCCAATTTAAAATTCTCCATGACGTCGTCGGCTTCGTGCGTATCTGCGGAACTGCGATCTGGTAAACTCAAGGAATGAAAAGAGCAGTTATAAGTGCACTTCGATTCATTCACTGCAATGTAAAATCAATCGTCGCACATCTATTTATATTCCAATCGTTAAGTATCGCGATGAACCAGGATATCAGGCAGGTTTTCTGCGAGCGTTTTGCGATATCCCGCGTTTTCGACCCGCTCGAGGGAAAATGCGTCCGCCTCGTGGACACGCATGTGACTCGGTTAATGCGCGGAGCGCGCACACGCGACAGCCGCTGCTCAACTTGTGAATAATAATAATTCACGTTGCAGGGTATCCCGAGGGCGCAGCGGCGGTGTATTGACAGAGGAGACACCAGATGCGCTACGAAACGGATTGGAAGACACCGGACAAAGGTGACCACATCCTCGCCGCGCGCGCACACAATCTTCATTGTCATCGAGTCGTCTTCCGCACGTCAGCTTGTATTTTTGCAAGCGCAACGGGAAAGAAGAAGGACCCCGGGCCGTGTCAACCCCCGTCGCCACCCCGTCGGCCCGAGAGCACCGGGTACATTCAGCGAGGAAGTCGCCACGACGGGCGTGAAGAGCCACCGCTTCATCGCCGGAAACGCGCCGTCTTCTCTCCCACGACACGCTCGACCACTTCCGACTAAACGCTGCGCGTCGATAGATTCGGATCGGCGGTCGACGGGAACAATTTCTCACAGTCCGGGTTAGAGACGAATCTAACGCTGTTCACAAGAACAGTTCGTCATAAATGTCCGCGGTAACTTCCTGAAATATCGCCAAGGTTTATCTGCGGTTCTCCGCAATTTCAATAGTCATTGCATTTCTATATTTGCAAAATCTCGCATCGAGCAATACATGTGCCTCGTGAGAACGATCGCAGAGACCAACGTAGGATTTTCGACCGTTCGTGACTGAGAACGCTGATTCGAAAGGTGGGGGGAGGGTAACAAACCTCCGACGATGGTCGGATATAAATTTAAAGAATTCTCGAGCACGCATATCCGCGGTGTATACAATGTGCGCGGGGCCCACGGTAGCCAAATTATCCAGGGGATGTCTCGCCCAGCTGCGATTCTCCCACAGTCTTCCGTCGAGTACGCGGAGCATACACACGCGTCGAGAGAACGGCTGATTGAAAACCCTTTATGAGATCGCGCCCGGTGTTGTTCTCCTTGAATCTTCGCCTGACGTTTCGAACTTTCACGCGGTGGACAAAAAGCTCGTTTATTTATCTTCTCGTTTCCTTTTTAAACGACCGGCGGGCAAACTGGTGATGGTCATTTCTATACTCATAAAAAAATATTATTGCATAAAGCCACACTAATTAATTACAATGAATCATTGTAATCGTCACGGCGAATTGTTTGACGTTATGCATATTGTTGCGACAAGGAAGGAAGGAAGGCAACACCTCGGGTTGCATCGAAATGAGACGTAACGCGGCGGTATCCTCAAGGGGTTAAACTATATTTGCTTGTACTTACACGAATATATATACTGACGTTGTGATTGCCAACTGTTATTCGAGGATTCTTCCAATCAGTAGCACGCAACGAGGAGCTGCTTGTTCCTCGCGCGCCGACACGTAACTCCGTGCTTATACGTATATATATCCGCACTGTACACGCTCACTAACTGCACCAGGACAAACGAGTGCGGAGCGCAATAATCGGCGATCAGAGAGAGGACCCGCCGGCCCGTTCTGCCGGTGTTTCGCTATACGCGAATCGGCGAGCCAAACGCTTTGGCAATTTTTTTGAAAGAAAAAAAAATAACAAAAAAAAAATCCGTGTTAATGCCGCCCCGACGCGGCTCTCGCGATATCAGTCGTAAAGCGTGTGTATTATATCGCAGGTAAACGAGTGTCATAACCGTCGGCCTAAGAAAAATAAAGACGTTTTGCTCGTCACAGTCGCAGAGACGAGTATCTCTCTCTGTCTCTCTCTTTGAGGAGCGCGAAACACACCGCAGGGACCACTTTTCGAATGTAACTGCACGTTACATTCATCGGATTCATTCGGCGGAGCAACGAAAATTCCGCGTTCGCGTTGCGTGCGAATGATTGCGGCCAGGGGTGCGCAGAGGAGGCAAAAGAGAGCGCGCGACTCTTCGCGCCGGCAGTTGCAGAAATCCCCGAGAGAACGTATCGCTTCCCGCGTGCCAATATGCGCAATGATAATTATGATGATACACGGCGGGTATATCCGGCCGCCCCGGGTTTTTTGTTATATTGTTTACACGACATGCCCGGACCGCCATCGGTGCATTTCGGCGGGTGCCCGGATCAGGCGGTAAATCACGTATATTCATGGATACATTTAAACGATTACACTTCTTAAGTACAAAAAAAACTCATTTAATTTACAAAAATTAACGCTATTTACTTAAACTTTGGCCCAAACTTGGTAATCACGTCACGCAACTCCGCTCGTTGGATTTCAGCGCAAAAAAATCGCCATAAAATTGCGTAATGTACGCAAAACATTCGCTGATATTTGGTCTAGGATTATAATCGCCTAGGTTCAAACCGGCCGTAATACCGAATTCCCCTGCGAGGTATCCAATGATATAATTATATGTTCATAACGATCTTGAGTAATCCGACGCAGCGTATGGGGGAGCGACGCGCGGGTTTTTCCTCGACAAAAAGAATCGTTATTGCGCGCTGGATGCAGGTAAAAAGCCGAAGAATGTTTTATCGGTCGTTAAACTAATTAGATTACCGGGCATTGCGGCCTGTTGAGCTATAAATTAACGTTTCGGTCGTTTACGGCCGACATTGAGTCTACGGTGCGCGCAGGAGCAGCCGCCGGGCAATCCGGCGCGGTGCGTATACCTCGCGCCTTGTGTGTTGCCTTGTGTTGCCTCCGAGTATCTTGCAGCGCTTGTGTAGCTCGGTGTATAAGCCCTCACCTACGGTTCCGCTTACACAGTTGCCTCAGCATCCCGGAGGCATCTCGCGTGTATCTCTCCCCATTGTGCACGTGAGACTCCGCGGCCGAAGATTAACTCTCTCGCATCCGCGCACCGGGCGCAATATAAGCGCAAGCAACCGGCGTACTTGCAGTACTTGCGCTAATGTACTAGTCGAGTGCCCCGACTTTATTGCATTCCTACGTGTGCATGTTTGATCTCCGTTCGCGGATACCCTCGGCCTCTCCGGTTGCACATTGACGTTTTAATATCGAGACAAGCGAAATCGAACGAAATTTGCAACTAAATCACTGATAGGTTTACCAAGGTCAACTAGGGATGATGCTCGTTGACCTCGATAAACCTCCCGACCTTAAATAATGAAATTTCATTTCTTAGTGAAGCTTCAGGTCGACAAAGTGGAATGAAAAAAAAAAATGATTTGTTGGCGTGAGAATAATTCAATTTTCACGATTTCAGGTCAGTAACGTCGCACGAAGAGAGCGGCCGCCGTGGCAGCCGAGGAGCCGACCCGAGGATGAGCCAGCAGAGGGAGGACCGCGAGGCACGAGGAGAGGTGTGAAGGAACGATTTTCGAAGGTGTAAAGGACGAAGCAGCCCGGGCGGCCCCCCAGGTGGCTGACTGACGGTCACTAATCGCGGCGAGGCGGAAAACAAGCGCGATGAGTTGCCGCTTCGCTCGGAGAACGGATCTCTACCTGCGCAGAGGAGAACAGACACGGAATTGGCGACGGGCGAGAGCAAGACGAGAGGTCGAAAAATTTCCTCGCGTCGCTTCCAGTCGGACACTTTCCACCCGCAAGACAATCGTCGGTGGCGGGCAAAACTTTGGTAACGAGGGAACTCGTCCACTTTCCACCTCGCGCGCCGCGGGGGTCGATTATAAACAATGCGAAGGCGCGTTATGGAAAACAAGGGAGGCGCGACAGAGGGCAAAAGGGAAATGTCGAGGGGGAGGCGGGAAGAGAAAACAGTAGGAATTTCAATTAGAAAGGAGTAGAAAATTCTTCGGTCACAATGAGCCCGAAGAACAGTGGGAGCTCACAGTGGCGATTGGAAACTTTTTTTTTTTTTTGTTTTTTTCTTCCTCATACAATATTAACCGGTCGAGTCGTATATATCACCTCGAGGCTGCTTCTCGAGTTCGTCGGGTCTGGTTGGACATTATTAAAATATAATGGGTTTACAAAACAAATTCGATGATGATGCGCGCGCCGCTTAGGCTATTTCCGGAAAACGCGGACGCTCGGCTATAATTTGTGGCTCTGTTCATCAAGAGGCTCTGGGTTTTTTTTTCCTTTTTTCTCTCTCCTTCTCTGTCTCTTCCTCTCACTCACCGACGGGACGAGCGCGTGTGGCTATATACGAGCCAACCGCGCGCGCTTTTGAGATAATCCTGCTCCTCGTCGTCGTCGGAGCGCCATGAGCGCGCGGGGGAGACGAACGCCGCGCTCGTCGGTTTTAATACTTATCGCTGTCGGCGTATTGGCGTAGCCGAGAGCCGAACGGCGCGGCTCAGGCGCACCCAAACGCCGCGCGGTGCCGCCGCCGCGCGAGATTTAGAAATAATTAATGTAAATTACAGACGCTCGACGCTACTGGTTATGCAGATACGGAGCGCGCGGATCACTCGGCGCGGACGCGGCTCTCGTGCTGTTTGTGTGCACAGGCCGCGCGCTCGCTATATGCACGCACGTTACACGCGTGTCGTCGTCGCGGTGCGAGACCCATGCGCTTACACGCTGTCGCCCAGTGTCGACGTCTCCGCCGTTCGTGACTCGTTTTCTCGCCGCATCTGATACGCGTTAAGTCGCGTCTCGCTATCACGATGACAAAAACTCCAATTTTTAGCAATCATCACCACATTCGCTGTACACGGGTTGTTCCGCCAGTATGGCGTTTTTTCCAATAGAACATTCTATCAGTCGGTTGCGTGAAGAAAAACAATGAGTTGCGTTTCAATAATTTAAATCGAGATATCGAATCGCACGCGCGTGTTGCACGTCGCTAAAATTGTTGCTCTCAAATTGCAGATCCGAGAAACTAGCGCGGGAAAACCATTGCTGAGTTCTCGTCCGCAGCTCTCGCGGTAGTTTTAGCGCAACGGCGGTGGCATCGGACGGTGGTGGTATAGTGTTGGTGGTGGTGGTGGTGGTGGTGGTGGTGGTGGTGGTGGTGGTGGTTATCGACCATGATGTTTCTCCTCGTATATTATCGTGGTTACGACTCGAGAGCGCTTCGGGAGTCTCGTTCCGCGTGCAGCCCGCGAAGGCGCGCATCACGTCGCGGGTCTCTCCCTCGGCGAGCGCAAGGCGTACCGTATAGAAAGGACGCACGGTGAAGTTGACCGCTCGAGTGCGCTCGAAGCCGGAGATTCTAGCGCCGAGTCCCGAATCGGCCGGTCAGCTTCACGAAAAGCGTCGACATCTTCCAGCACCACCACATCGATATATTCACCAGTTAATACACCTATATACATTACATTATATATCTATGCGCATCTGTGTATCTATATATATGTATCTAATACCCAAGAGCGAGCGCGAACGAGCCAACCGCACTAAACAGATGCGGCGCATGTAATTTATGAATTATTATTTTGTAGTATAATGTCGAGCGCGGCTCCGCGGCGTCGTGGAAGCCTCGGCTGCCGTCTCTGTATCCTCGTTCACTCGGCTCATACGTGCGGTTCCGCCCCCCCCCCCCCCCCCCCCCCCCGTGTCTATGTGTGTCGTCGTCGGGAAATGGCAAGAGATAAACCAGCGACCATCGCTCTGCTGCGGTGCATTGACGTGTGTGTGGCGAAGCCACTCCCGAGTCGTATATTCGAGTCATATAGCTGGATGTTGCGGCACTGCGCGACTGGAGAGCGCGGAAAAATCGAATCTGGGCCATTTGTTCGGCTCGTTCGTTTGTTCCTCGGTGCGCGAGGACGGTCGTTTCCGGCGTCATTAACGGCGCGCTTTGTCGCTCGCAGCGCCGCTCGTCGGTGGTCCCCCTGGTGGCGACAGTCGTCAACCGTACGAGAAAGCACCCAACGTCCGCGGTTACCGGTTTGACGCTGTTCTGAGCGTGTGTTACACTTTTCTTCCGGTGGCTCGAGAGAAATCTCTGGCTCTGGTGAGTCGTGAGGTGTGGATGGTTTGTCGGATGGCTGACGCAAATTAGAGCCCTAAACGGACTTCTTCATGCAGCGGTTTTATTCGACGGTAATTCGAATATAATGTATGCACTTGGATACATAGATGGAGCGTCACATTTTCATTCATGGATTATTGCTCGTACCACTCTGGATCCAATCCACGTAGTTCGTGTGTTACCTTGTTGCAGCAACCGCAGTGTCAACGCTCCACACGTCAGGCAAGAATCTGAAGGTCCAAAATTCATTCCAAAAATGACGTCCAAGATGAAATTCGAGGCCTCGAATTGGAAATCTTCGGTGCTACCGGGACGACGGTGGAGAAGGTGCGTCGACCTGTCGCGGAAAACGGTTATCCGGATTTCGGACGAAGACGATGTGCGCGCAGAGCCTCGATCATCGAGGGGGATCCCCGCGAGCGGGAGCCGGGAGCGCGGTCAGACAGTGCGGCAACGAGGATACGACAGGAATACAGAGTGAGAAAGCGACCCGCGAGGGCGCGGATGAGGGAGCTGCCGCTGATCCCTCGCTCTCTCGCCTCTGTCTATCTCTCTCCGGGGCTAGTCCGGAGAGCGCGGTTCTCTCGTCGGGGCCCCGAAGAACTATCCTATAATTACGAGTAACTCAGCCACATTTGCGTTGATCCGACACCTTAAAGATAGCATTTAGCGGCCCCTTTCATCTCCGCGGCAAACAAACCAATTTATACCGTGGGCCGAGCTTTGTGCCCGGTCGATGGGCGTGACCCGAACCTACAAGGGAGAGACGAGGGAGATGGACCCGGACCACGGGTCCATCTTCTGTGTATCCGCGCCAGCCACATCGACGGCTCCTCGGTATTCCACATATCTCACCGTATGGACCTTTCTCTTTCGTTCTCTCGATTCTATTCCCTCTTCGCCTCGCGACCGTCGTCGCCGTCGTCGCAACCTCGCGCGGTGTATAGGAGGCGCTTTTACCGTATCGTCAGTCACTCCTTGGGTCAGAAACTCTCTTCCTGCTTAACCGCGGCCACGTAACTCTTCGAGGAGTCATCGAGGATGTCTTCGATTCTAGGAAAAATCAGCACGAATTCCGCTATTAAAAACTTCGCGCGCAACCATTGCTGTCGTTTTTTTCGTCATCTGTTTTTTTTTTTCTATTTTCTATTTTTTTCCAGCAAACAATGGTGCTTTTCGGAATCAGCGGGAAAATTTACGATTTTTGTGGGTTCGTTTTTTTTATTCAGTGTAGAATTGAAAAATCGAGATACAGCTATCCGCCTTGCGGCATTCTCCTCGTTAATGTATTTTCATTCCAATGAAAAATGAAAATCCAGATTCCATTAATCCAAAAAAAAAAAAACCTTCATTTTAGTGTCGTGACAAAATGTCAAAAAAAGTGAAAAATCTCAATCGCAATTTTTACGATGGGCCGAGCACATGTCGCGTGGGTGAAGTTTTCGTACGCAACGTTTGTCTCCTATGTCCACCAACTAAGCACGAACATCACTGACTTCCGGTGTTCCTCGCGTCTCTCCGGATCTTTCCCGTTACCCTCTCGATTCTTCCCTCTGCTCGGCCGACATTCTCCTGTACACGAGGTTTCGCGTTATTGTCAGTGGCTCCCCGGGTCTCCCCACCCCCTGCCGTATACCGCATCACCGTGTAACTTTCGTGGGAGTCACAACTCGGATGTCGAACCGCATCCCCGAGGATCGACGACAATTGCGAGAGAGTCGTCGCCGGGCTCGCGACGCTCCCGTGTTTCGTACTGTCCCCTTTGAGACCTCTCAGTGACACAACTGTCGTGTGGACAACACTACTCGATCCGGTCCGCGTCGGCCACAGAGACCAGATGTCCGGTCTAAGTGTCCTCGTGATCTTCTTTCCCACAGCACGACAGATCGACGGCGTTTTTACTTTTCATTGTGACTTCTGTCTTCTGGGTCGATGGACTTGCAACCTGTCCTCTCGTTTGTGCGTCTTTCGCTCGTAAATACGCGTCGCATTTGTGCGTTACAGGCCGCAATATCCTGAGACGCTGAGAGTCCGGAGTGACCCGCTGCGATGTGCTCGATTCTCGAAGACGAACGTTTAGTCATCGCGTCGTCGACAATGGCGTCCTCCGACGATGCAGTCAACGTCTATTGACTGCATCGTCGATCCCCCTCTGATCTTACCACAGCGGATGTGACACACGAGCGGGGCGAGCGTCGCCGGCAAATGACTCGGATGATCGTGGCCATCGCATCGCCGGCGTGCGTTCGATCCGTCCCGCCGGTTATATTAAGCCGACCAGTTTGAATCCGGTCGGCGGCTGAGCGCCGCCACCGCGTAAACATACAGGTTGGCGGCGACAGCGGCGGCCGCTCTCGACACTCGACGACAAAACTGCGTCGAGCGTCCGCAATGAAGATCGCACGAAACGTGCGGCAACAAATTGAGAGCGCGACGCTTCGAAACCCGCGAATCGCACGACTCTCCGGGTCGTGAAACGACGATTAACGAGCTTCGGCGGCGCCGTTCGGCTGTGTTTTCATTGCTACGGCTTTGGCCTTCGCAACGTGCTTCAAGAGAAAATAAAAACAAAACTCGTCTTGAGGCCATTCAATTTTCTCTCGACGCTTCGCGAGGCTACCACATTTTTCACATATTAATCAGCGACGTTACAAGCGACGATGAATATTATGAATACAGGTGAAGTATCAAAAGAGCCTTGAACAAATAAATCCCACCAATCGTCGTGTATCGACAGCGAATTCATTCGTAGTCGATCGAAAAATCAATTTACCGAAACCCATTTCCGGCGGCGCAGCGCAAGTTGCCCAAGGAAATCTCCCTCGTCGAACGGTTTAATCGTCCGCGCGTTGTGTATCCTCAACGTCGGATCCCAATCCGTCGGGTTGTATTAAGCCGACGAGCTTAAATGTGGTCGACCGCTACCGCCGCCGCATAAAACACACACAGGTAGTTTTGCTGCTCGACACTTTACGCCAAAACTGTCGGATATCCATATACACATATATACATATATACATCCATACATCTATATGTATATCACACTACTGGTATGACATTAGCGCCCCACTCGTTGGTAATGAGATGACTCGGACATCGTCGCGTTATTCCGACGCTTCCCGGCTTATCATACGGGTGTCGAGATTCTACTATAGGCACGTGGGGGGTGGCGAGGATGGGAAGGGAGAAAGGCGGAGGGGGAGCCGGCTAACTACACTCGATCCCGGTGGAATAAACCCGCGCGCGTCATGTCGTGTATCATTAAACCGCGTGGATGTCGGGTCGAAGCCGCGCGCAGCACCTCGTGGATGCTCTCCGTGCACACCGATACCACACGCGCAAAACACTTACACTTTTGTGTGGAAGGGCCACCCCGCATTTAAGCAAAGTGGCACGTACACGAGCGCGCGTTCGCGTCTCTCACAGGTCGGCAAAGGGGGCCCCGCGAGGCAGTTTGGTCCGGCCGCCGCTGCCGCCGCCGTCGCTGCCGCCGCGACCGAACGGCTCTCTCGGTATAATCTCGTTGAATAAGAGAATACGAGACACCGAGGCGGCCGGGGCCCCGTGCGCGCTGCTGCTCTTTTTTCTCGCTCGCTCCTTGCCGCCGCGCCCGGGCGTCGAGAGCACACACGCCGAAATGAAAGAGGAAGCCCCGAAACCGCGCGCGGCCGCGCGCAAAAATCACGTTCCTCCATCTGCGGCGTGAGACAGTTATTTCCGTAATATAGCTGCGCGCCACGTAAAACCCGCGTTCGTTTTTTTTTTTTGGTTTTTGTTTTTATTTAAATTTTTTTCGTGTCGGTGGCCGCGCGATTTACGAGGGAAACACGAGGCGCGAATAAACAGATGTTTACTACGTGACATATCGGGGCGTCGATTGGACACCGAGGCTCCGGTGCTTTGGCTAAATAGACGGCGGATGATGGTTTGATGAATTATATTGATACGTGTCATTAGTCTAGGCGTTTTTTTTTTCCCTCGCATCTTTCATTAGTTAGAAGATAGTAGTCCTGATTATTGCCCATTAATATTCACCAGGGCTGCCAAATCCCAGTGCGCGAGTAGCGTTCGATGTTCCATTCGCAACACTTGACTGACAATCGAAGCGCACGCGAGGTCGTTCATCGCGCGATCGGAATGCCGTACTGAAAACTTCACGCCGCTCTCAGCGTCCCATTGGAGTTCATTGGGCGATGTTTTTGTCTCTCTCTCGAAATTGAAAATACCATCTGCTCAGCCCGCGCGAGCTGCGGTCTTCCGCGGATAATTGGACGTAGCAGAGACTTCTTTCCTCCGTTCTACGCAAAGACGTTTTTTCTAGAACGCGCGAACGCGAACCCCGCGACACGCAGAAGAATCCTGCGCCGGGCAATGATTCACTCGAGGCTCGGCGGATTTTCCTCGCTGTAACCCGTCTACAATGTAAGAAAATTCTCGGGCAACGGACAACTGGCAGCGAGGCCACAATGTAGCTTCTTCTTGTCTCTAATACGTCGATTATCTTATTCATCCGTGCGAAGAAAGCACGCCCAGAAATTCTCCAATTCCTCGGTGAATCCACTGCGCGAACCGCAGATTGCTGCCCCCTCTCCCACCTCTCCTGCCGCCTCCTCCTCCTCTCCCCCCCCCCCCCCCCCTCGCTCTAATCCCACGACGGCAACATAACCTCACTGTTTCGATCGTTCCACCCGTTTATACGCGCGGCGGCGCGCGATCCGATCGCCGCGAGTTATCGAGTCTCTCCTGGAAAATTCACGGTCCACACGTTCGCGCAGGCGCGCGCGCGCTCGCTCGCCTGAGCCTCGGTCACGTCAATTCGCGCTGAGAGCGCACACGTTTTCATGGGCCGCTCGAACGCCCCTTTTCAACGGGTCCTTGCGGCGCGCGCGCGTTCGCGTTCTCGTTCTCGTTCGCTCGCTCTCGCGTAAGAGATTCGCGATACTTCGCTCTGCCCCCCTCCGCCCCTCGAGAGAGGAGATGTGCCCGTGAGGCACTTTCCAAGGAGGACGCGACGATAGCGCCGCCCGTCGAACGGACGGAGACGGAAGCAGCGCGCGGCCGAAGGAGGACGACAGAGAGAGTGAGAAGGAGAGACGGCTCTGAGGCCCCGCGAGCGCGCGCGCAGCCCCGCGAGGTCGGACTTTAACGGCCGAACGAGCCGTCGGCTTCGCGCCTGGACGCCTTTCTTCTTCGCCGACGCTACCCATCTTTGAGGCGCGCAAGACGCTGCTCGCCATCGCCCGAGAAGCGGAGAGCCCCGGTTTACGATGCCCACGGAATCCTTGAAATATCTTCCGAGGCTCGGTGTGCAGCAAGTGTGTTTGTCTGTTGCGTTCGCGGGTGTTTGTGATGTGTGTGAGGCTCGTGTCTCTGTGTCTCGGCTCTGCGTGTGTGAGGTTATGTGTGTGCGCGCGGAGGGTTCCGGGCTGAGCGCAGAGCTCAACTCTCGGCGCTGCTTCCAGCAGCAGCGGCAGCAGCATCCGACTCGCTCGGGACTTTTGCCGTCCTTCCATCGAACTCTCCTCGTGAGCGCCACGGTTCGGACGTATATAGGGCGGTCGTTAAGAGCCTCCTCCTCCTCCCTCCCCTCCCTCCTCTCTTTCTCTCCCCCTCCCCCTCCTACTGAGCGTCGGTAAGTGCGAAAGCATCGCGAGACACCCAGCGCTCTGTGTATCACGAGCCGCGTAGCCCGGGAAAGCGGCGCGCCGGCCGATCGTACGCTCGTGTTTATGCCCATACGCGTCGCCGCGTGCGTTTCCATGCACGCACGCGTGTTGTCGTTTATATATAAAACGCACATGCCTGCGGATAAGCTGCTGACATCGCAGCGGGCCCGGGAGAGACGATTCCGCGAGATGGGCACTAACTACCCACTCTAGACACGTTGAAACAACGTGCTGCTGATTTTCCCCGAGATACGTTGAACGGGACTTTAACGCCGAACAGACCGATTTACAACGGTGGCCGTCGAGGGGTCCTGCCGGAACGAGCCGAGTTTAATTGACGAGTCGTTTTTTGTGTTAGTGTGTGTGTATAGGAAAAACGTATTATAACGAGGCTTCACGTTTGCGTCTCGAGGGCGATACAGGAGGATACACTGGACCCGGGTATATCCGAGGGAGCGGCGGCTCTCAGCAGGTGCTAATGATAATTCCGTATGGTCGTCCTCCCGTGCATTGTGTCGTCGTGTTTAACTTGGGAAAACGCTGTTAAAGCGAGGCAGCTTCGGTTCTGGCGCGACTTTAATGAGTCGTTTTGAACGACCATTTTGCACACTTTCGCCACAACCGGTAGCTTCGACTTCCTGGTCTGCTTTCCCAGCCCGCTTGACTTTAGTGCCGGTGGCGAAATAAACTGGTGGGTCTGGGTAAAAAATCGCTATTCTACGGATTCTAGTATTTTTAAGTCATCGATTTGTTTTCGGGAAGTTTTTTTTAATTTTTTCATTGCAAAAAAGGTAAGTGATCTCGAGCACTTATGTTGAATTATTCAGGGATGACAATTAATCATACGAAAACTGTTTTTTATTTCCAGGTTCACGGACCGTCCCTCGTCTCGTGGCATTGTCATCCCTCATCCCTGAAAACGGCATGACCAACGCAACAAACGCATCATCGTCGAGACATTGGAATCACCATTCTCCGTGCGGTATGCGCCGCCGCCACCATCACCACCACCACCACTACGACCATCGGCCACCGTCGGCACCACACGAACGATCCGTCATGCTGTTCTCACTCGCCTAATACCCGTCTTGGCATGCGCCACCTGAGTTACGCAGCCGAGATACAATCGTACAATGTTGAAACGATCCGTGCGATAGCAGAGCCGCAGCAGCGCGAGATTAGAGTGGCCCGCGCGAACGTCAGCGCGGTAAAACGAAAGAGCATTTAAAACGCCGCGCATCGCCAACCATAAGAACCTCCGGGCGTCGTGTGCGCGCACGTATAGTGCATATACAACAACAACTGCACCCCGGCTAACACGAGACTCGCCGGCTCCGGAACGCTCGTTACACGCGAGATTTCCAACTCCTCGGATCTCCCGGGGACTCGGCGCGATGGATGAATCAGCAGGACACACGCGCTCGTCGGACAAGCGGCATCGCGAATGGGCGAACCTCGGGATATCACGCGTCCTCGTCATCAGCGAAGGTCCAGGATCTCATAAGCCGGTTCGCTCCAGCGACTTCACGGACATAATTGATTGCGCTTTTTCCGCTTCCGGGTTTACCCCCGAACGACTGTATCCATATCCAGCGCGGTGTTGTATATACATAACGTGAATGCACACGGCCGCATATACGTGCGCCGTGTACCGAGACGCGCGGGCATGTCTGTCCTATACAACGACGGAGCGCTCGCGCTCGACGTCTAATGCCACACGGCTATTTCAACAACATCGCCCGGGCATGTGTGGACATACACACGACGCTATATACAAGCGTGACGCGCAGTATTATGACTCGACCAAGGAGAACCGTGGCGGAGTCGTTAAAACGAAACTCTATATTAGTATAATGGAACATTGCGATGGCCGGGACGCTTCGGCCCTGGATATATGTATACGCGTATGCGCGGCAGCGACGCGTCGCACATGTCCTGCACGGGCGGACCGGTTGACTCGTCGAAAGAGGTTTACCGTCTTGGCCCGAGCGTCCCGGTAATACATATGTAAACGCGTGTATGAATATTGAATACCGCGGGGTATCCCCACGTTGCGTTGTCGGCCGTTTCGGTGGATGCAACGAGACCCGCGCCGAAGTCGCCGATTTCCAGCGACTCGTGTGAGGGAAACACGTCGGCTCACAGATGTTGCGCGTGACCCGCGAAAACACTTCGGCACTCGCCTTTTTCTCGCCTCTCGTTTGCTCGCCGCGCCTCGCACACCCTCTCGACGAGCTCGTTCGGAGGTAGAAAAATTATACCGAGAAGCGGTGAGGCGAAAGTCAGCGAGGGGGAGAGAAGGCGAAGGGCCTCGACGGGGATACCCCGTCGAGATGGCACAGGTGTAACGTGTCATTAGCGCGGGGGACCCCCGCCCACAGAACAAACAGATTGTTCGGGGTGTTGTGTGTGCCCGGCAACACCTAACGCCTGTGTGCCGAGACACGGATACCTGGGACACGCCGGCTTAAGCCCGGAGAGCACAAAAGCGAGCCGACCAATTCGAAGGAGATCGTCCGTGCGCCCCTCGGACAATGTTGCCCGGGTACTTTGGGGCTTTTGTGGAAAACCGGTGGGTCGTCGTTGGCCAATACGTAACGCGGCCTTTACGAGCTTTTAATTGATTTACATTCTGTTGTCGGATTTTCGTTGTTCTTGAGACGATCCTGCTGGTCATCGAGGATTGTGAGCGCATTCCTTTTCACCGTCGCCGAGGCGTCGGGTTTTCTTTTATGGAAAGTCCGCGAGGTTTCAATCGGTGTTGTTATGCAATCCACTCGCCTTATCGGTCTGAGACCGACCAATCACAGGACGAATAAAGCGATGACAATGGTTGCGATATTTCACGATTTTCGAACCATCAATTTTTTAGAACGTCATTTATTTGACGTAGTTCGTGCACTAATTTTCCTTAATGATCTTGTTGGTCCCCGATGATTGCTCTTCGCATGACGTTCAACAACGCCGTTCGTCTTCTGTGAAAACCCCGTGCATGGCCATTACGCATTCTCTGTAATGCGACTTTCGTAAGCGTCGAATTAATTTATCTTGCGGTTTATTTGCATTGTCGCGTTATTTAATGAATCAACCTCGTCGTCAATAATTGCAAAACCGTCCCTTCCCCGTGTTCGCCACACAACAGCCGCTTGTTTATAGTATGCGGGTACGCGACTAAGTAACGTATTTATGATCTGTGAGATATATTCTGTCCACATATAGTGTGTGTACACATTATAACATGTACACGGTGTTACCACGCAACAGATAGTATCTAGTTCACACAAACGATCTCATACGTTATGCTTATGAAGTATGACGCGGGAGAAAATCCCCTCTCTCGCCGAGGATAATGCGAATTATGCTGTTGAGATATGCCGTGTACGAGCGACGAGCAGAGAGCACGGAAAATGTTCGTCCGCGGCGCTGAGGTTGTCGGCAAACCGCCGACAATGTCCTTAACGGCAACTGGCGGCAGTAGCGCCAGCAAAATTGTAGTAAATATTCAATTTCGCCACGCCCGTATCTCACACGTTAATTACCATCGATTATGAAGACGTTTCCCCAGTGCGAGACCGTCGGAAACCTGCGAATTATGCAGATACCGCGCATTCGCCGACTCGATTCGCAGCTCGTCAATGAAGATTTCGTTCATTCGCGCGCCGTCGTCGAAATCTTGATTGCGAAAAAAAAGAAGACACGCCCAGCTCTCGATCCACCGGATTATTTGCGATATTTGCGTCAGGTGGAAACAGAACGATCGTCGGGCGCCCAATCGTCGGCAACTTTGCGGCGAAGATTTGCCGACTTATCTTGAGAATCTAACTTGGTAATTACGAGCCGATCGATAATGAAGATAATTGCCGAGCGGTCGTGCGATAAAACAATTTTTTTAAATTAATACGTTCCCACCGCGCGAGGGTATCATTTCTCGAGAGACAATCGCGAATAATCATGCGCGCGCTCCGCGCGTTTTAATGCCGACTTTGTATTAAAACGTTGTTAATCGCCGAATCGGGTGCGAGCGCGGCGAGGGTTACGTGTTGCCAGGTTACGCTTTCGTGCCGTTCGAGCGGACCGATTCGTTGGTCTACGCGATGCTTGCGCGGCGATGAGGAGCTCGCGCGTCGGAGAGTAAGAGTTAATTTCTCCTGCTCGGTATAGCGCGCGCGAGCGGCGCCGTTTGATGTAGACTTGTTATCACGCGTTATAAACTGCGCTCCCGATGCCGACGCTCGGTGAGTAGCCGCGATGCCGCGTGTTCGGTATATGTTTACCAGTTGTGCTTTTTTTTTCTCTCTTTACGCCACATCTTATTATCGCTCGGCCCGTCGCACTCGCATCCGCGCACGGCCGCGGTCACTCTTGTCCCGGACAAGCCGTCAGCCGTCGGAGTTTGCTGCGGACGCACAGGTGGAGACGTGCATTGTACTTTCCACTTGCCAGGAGCCCTCGTTACGGCTATAGCACTGTTTATATCGATTCTGCAATGTAACGCGCGCTCGCGATTACGAGTAATGCCTAGGCACGGTATCGATTGCCAGCCTCGGCAACGAGAAGTACTTGCGGAATGATTAAATGAGAGCATAATGGGCCTTGTTTCTTGCGCTGTGTTTAAGCGTGAGTGACGGACAGGCCGTGCGGCTTCCCGGGAAAAATGACGCGGGCAACGATTTCTTTGTCAATGTTTGATTGCGTTGAATATCGCATCGACGCGAATCGACGAGCTGTGAAATCACCTGTTTCGGTCGGTAAAGCAGGAAGGTCCAGCATCCACGCGACACGAATTGTCGCACGGCGTCCAATAGAATCAATCGGCGTAGTGCCGTTCTCCGCGCTCATTGGACGGACCGTCGAACAGGTTAGAATCACAGTTTACCTTACCGACGGAGCAGTATCACGCCTCGCTCTAACCGGAATTCGAAGTTTTTGGTATTGATTTTGAAAATAACTCGCTCTAGCCGACGTTCGTGCCGGGCTCGGCGGGCGAGAAGAAACAAAACGAAAGAAACCAAAAGAACGAGGGAAGAAAACAAGTTTTTAAACGTCGCGAGGGTAAAAATGCAGTTGCGGTAAAGTTCGAGCTCATCCTAATTCATCGCGGCGGCAGCGGCGGCGTAGCTGCTGTGTCGGAGTGCCGGGCTTCCTCGACTTTCAGTCCGAGCTTCGTCCCTCTTCCTCGAGGTTGATCGCGTGAACGTAATATCACGGGGGATATATATACACTACGCCCGGGCGTCGAAACTCTGTCCACGAAATCGGGCGCCTATGGGCGAACAGACTGATGTTTAGGTTGTTTGACTTGGCGGCCCGAGAGCGCTCTGTAATTATCTCGCCTGGCATGTAACTGCCTCGCGATGCCCAGCTGTATTACTATCCGATCCGAAAGACCGGGACGCGGCCCGGGCGAACGCGATATTCCCCAAATATTACTAACCGTCGAGTGAAACTACACCGCACACGTTTGTACCGCACACAGCAAGAGCTCACGTGCACGTACACAGCGCGACGAACACGGAGCTGGTAACAGTAGCCGAGCCGAGAAGCGGCTAACTACGTTGGAATGCCGAAGAACTTTGTAACTCAAATGGAATTTCATCTCAGGCTCGTCTCCTGCGCCGCATCAATGCTATATCTACGTTATTTTTACGAGGTCTTTTTATGTGTCAAAGCTTATAATTCCTTTTCAAACAAACACTATGTGTCGAATCTTCGAATATTTACGCTTTACTTTTTTCCCAGGGTTTCCAAGTTTCGTCTGAAAGGAAACTGCATAGAATGTTTAGTTGAGAAAAAAAGGTATGATCTTGGCATTTAGCGAGTTTCTATCGATCGGATTCGATCAGATTCAACGCGATTCCCGAGCGACGATTTTGCAAGGCAAACGACCCAGTTACCGTGACGTTTAACTCTCAAACATTTTCGTTTGCACCTGTAGACAATAATATAGTCATAATTATAGACATTTCGTTGATGAAATTATTGTTATCTTTCGGCATCGTTGAAACGGCGAAGGAAAAAAAATCGCCCCTCTGGCGAACAGGTGTCGCAAAAAATGCAATTTCCATCGTTACGAGTCACCGTTTGGCATAGCAAATTGAATGCCGCAATTGCACGAAGTTAATTTTTCCCGGTCGATTGTCAAATCTTCGTCAAGCACGGGTGGCATTGGAGGTTACGATTGCTCCCAAGTCGCACGCGACCGATTATTCTTCGCTTACAGCGCTCGCAATTGATCTCCCGCTTTTGGCCCGCGGCAGGTGCGCGTGTTTTTTTTTTTCGAGCGTGCAATTTTCTGTTTCTCGCGTATCAATTGTACGCGAGAGCGCGCGCGCGGAGTATCATTACGCTGGGTTCTTATCGGTTAAATTGAAAAGGCGAATGACGATCAATAACAATATAAAGACGTTGCCAATGAGCTTTGGTTCCAAAGACACACACTAGGCGTCTCTCGCCGAGTTAATCCGTTTGGCCTGTAGTCCCGCGCGGTGGTCGTTAGTCTCTTGGTGAAGATCTGATAATTCACGCTTAACCCGGTTGTATCGATCGTATATATACCGCGAGGGACCTGCAGCAGCAGCAGCAGCAGCGTCGGGCAGGGTAACAGGTGCAATGGGGTACAAAGCTCCCGAGTACCGAGGCAGAGCTCGTATATACGTACATATCATACATATATAACCCCACACGCACACATACACACGCATCCTACACTATTCGTCCATTACAGCTAGTGTACACTATACACAAGGTACGACCGAGGAGAGCTGTAAATAGTTCGCATGCACGAGGGCTTCGCGTATAGTCGGGCGATTGCAGCGTTCACGAGAACACCGCTTCGACTTTATAAAGTAAATCTACCAACACTAAATGAATTTATATTCACACGAGAGCCGCGCGTACGAACGCTCTGCCCGCGCGCCAAATTACTTTATCCCCATTCGACACGAACGCCGCCACCACCTTCGCCGTCGCGTCTCCCTAAATCTGCATCGCCGGAGTTACGCCATTATTCAACGTGTACACGCCGGACACGTTAATACGTGTTTGCAGAAAATTCTGCGTTGCGCGAGACGGTCAACGAACGAGGATATGCACGACAGGTGCGACGAAGCGTCAAAGGATCCGCGCGCGACTTGCGCGCTCGTCGCATTGCGTCGAGGTTACGTTCGAGTCCTGTGTGCCGACGAGTCGACGCTCCTCAGGCAGGCCGAATGCCCGATAATAAACCACCGTGTGTGCACGCTCGGCGAGCAATGGGAGATACACACCGCGAGAGCCAATGGGGAAAAGCCCCGCGGCAAGTTGAGCGTAACTGCGCGTCGAGCAAGTCAGCAAGCGAGCGGGCCCCGACGACGATGCCCGTCCAAGTGGATACGCGTAATACGCGTGCGCGCACTGTATCATTGGCTGGAAAAGTGCACCGTACGCGCGATGGTTTATACGACGACGCGCGCTGCCCGGCGCCGGCGACTCCGTATATCACTGCTGCGAATCCATCGCGAAGCCACCGCGCGAATCTCTCACGCACCTACAAACGCGTGCACGACGGTGGCGCTGCACGATGACGACGACGACGACGACAACGACTTACGACGGTGACGCGCCGTTGCCGTAACGCGACACGACCGCATTCGCGCGAACGCGCGTGGAAGGCGCGACGGGAACATCGTGTTAAAGTCGGTTATCGCGAGCCCGATACACAGTGGAATATGTATCTGTAGTTTGCATAGACTTAGCCGTATGCAAACGCGTGCGCCTTCCTGCGCCACGACGCCGGGACGCGCCATGCAGGCGCAAGGGCTCTTGTTTTGTGTAAACTAGCCGACGAGAGAGCTGAGTGAAATTCGCGCGAAATGACGGGACGAAATGTCGAATCAGATAGCGCGTCTCGTCCGGGGAAAATTGCGCCAAGTGCGAACGTATTTGACAGTCAGATCCCTGACAGGCAAGCGGTTAAATCGAATGAGCCTAAAAGCTGTGTCCACATATATTTTGTAATGCTAATCGTGATTACCATTAATTGCTGTTCCTGTTATCTCGAATCGGGTGCTCGCATATAGATGTTCTATTATTATAATCCAGTCTTCTTTTAGAGGGACCCAACATTTTCCATGTGGAAGTGCACAAAGAGCCAGTGAAGTCACAAAAAAAAATCTTTTTCCCAAAGAACGTTGCAGCTTGTATGACGGTGACAAAAGTAAATCCTCTCTTAAAAAGTACATGACACATCGAAAGTCGAATATCGAAATCGGAAGCCGCTGTAAGGGCCAATTACAAGCGCTCCTGTGCCAAGCAATCGTTCTGGTTGGTCGGTAGCGGCTTCGATATATAAAATCGATTTCGGAATGTCATGGCCGCTGAAACGTCACGTATCGCGCGCATTTTGAATGGCTGTACTTATTGGCCACAAAAGTGGAAGCAAGGAGCAAGGAGCAAGGATCAAGAAGTGCGAGCGAAGCGAGCACATTGTTGTTAGTTCTAAAAATATCTCACAACGATGCCCAACACAATTCGCAAAACTACTTAACGACGACGCCAATGACTCGGGTGGACAGTCCGCTCGGTTTCACTCGGACCGCGCAGGCCGCGCCGGTACAGTCGCGCCAGATATTATGACGAATGCGGTATAGGTGGACAGGCAGCCAGCCCCGTCGGACAGACCGGAGAAGAAGTTTCGCACGCGAGCGCGCACGAAAAGCTTCCTTCTCTCCTTCTCACTGTCCACATACACACAAACACACACACACACACACACACCCTGTGTGTATACTCGAAGAAAGAAGCCACACAGTGCACAACACAGACACTCTGTCTCTGCGTTGCAGCGACGGGTAGTAGGTATATCCTCGTTCCTCGCGCTTCTTCCTCAGTCCACACATAGTTACCGTCTCTCCCTCTGCGTCTCTCTTTCTCCCTCTCTCTCACTCTCTCAGGTGTCGGTGCGGATAATACGTGTATAGAGAGAGGGAGTCCGCAGCAGATATACGATCGGGTCCGGAGAGGATCAGAGGTGGTGGCGGCTGCGGAGGCTAATCACAGGCGGCCGAGCTCCCCGCCAATTAATACCACCGCCGGCAACACCTCGGCCAGCGGAGAGCGGCTCCCTCCTCCCCCCCCCCCGTCACTACTATCCGCCGCGTAGCCTCAGCGCATGCAGCCTCGACGCGCTCTTCTCTTCACGGCTTCTTCGCCACGTTCTCTCTTTCGCCGAGCGAGCGATCGAGCGAACCCAGCCATCCACTTCTCTTTCCCCCGTTTCTTCTTCGTCTCCTTCTTCTGCTGTTTCTTCCTCGACGTTGCTGCTTCGTGTGTGCACGGGGTGGTGGCAGCGGCGGCGGCGGTGTCTCCGCACCGCGCGCGGAATACCCGCGGCCCCGGTGAGATGAATACCGCAGATTTCGAGACTCTTTGGCAAGAGGTAGCAGCGCGGCTGCTGCTGCTGCTGCTGCGCCTCTGGCCACGAACGTACGAGACGAAACACGTCATTCCTATTTTTTTTTCGCTTGTTCTTTTGTGGGTTTTTTTTTCTTGGGGAGCATTCTTTTTCCTTCGTACGGCAGCTTGATTACGTTCACGCGAGGACGCGGCGTCATCGGTGAACGCAGAAATCGCGCGACTCCTCGTTGGGGGCATCGAGCGGAGACGGTCGACGATGCCTGTTTAATGCTGACGATATTGATTGATGGATACGAGGAATCGGTGGTCTGATATTATACGAGCTGATCGCACGATTTTAGGTTTTTTTTTGAGTCGTGTTACCGCGAGGAAGGCGTGGGCTTTGATTGTATTTCACGCGATTGTGTGCATACAATGTCTCGACGCGCGTGACGTGACGGCACGATATACTTTCGGCTTCTTTCGCGCACGCTTATTCGAGCAATATCGCGCTTAAACGATATCGGGTGTTCTTCATGCATTGAACGTCGTGCGCCTTGCGGTTTTGCCGGAAAGAAAATGTTCAATTTCGTAAAACGCAAAAATCGATTGTTTCGATTTTTTTTTCTGACAAACTGCCAAATTTCGCGATATTAAACAACGAACTGCCGGTTTCCCAATCAAATACAATCAGAGGCCGAATAAATCGACAACAATGGTTGCTCACGAACTTTTTATGTAAACTAGCAACAACGCGCTCGCTTCGCTCGCGCTTCTGTTATGTTCACGCCGCATGACTCACTACGACGTGTTCATTCACAGATTTCGCGAACACCAGGATACCAATTTCGTCCACAGTATTTCGCGAGCAACAAGATACAGCCATTCGAAACGCGCGCGCGCGTGACACTGCGGCGGCCATGTCGATATATCGAAGCTGCCGCCGTCCAATAGGAACGCTCGAAAGGCGGCTTCAGTATTGCGACTTTCGATTGCCATGTCTTTTTTAAGAGAGGATACCATCGTTCTCAAGTCGCATATTCTACCCCTGAAAACACTGGTTACAACCCTTTTTTAGTTGATTTTGAAAAAAAAAATTTTTGGCCGAACAGTTTGTCAAAAATCGTAGATCTGGCCGCCGGGCCGAAAACCGCTCAAATCGGGGTCACGAAATTTATTTTTTCAAAATATCGACTTTTAACCTATACCATCGTTCTCAAGTTGCATATTCTACCCCTGAAAACACTGGTTACAACCCTTTTTTAGTTGATTTTGAAAAAAAAAATTTTTGGCCGAACAGTTTGTCAGAAATCGTAGATCTGGCCGCCGGGCCGAAAACCGCCCAAATCGGGGTCACGAAATTTATTTTTTCAAAATATCGACTTTTAACCTATACCATCGTTCTCAAGTCGCATATTCTACCCCTGAAAACACTGGTTACAACCCTTTTTTAGTTGATTTTGAAAAAAAAAAATGTTTGGCCGAACAGTTTGTCAAAAATCGTAGATCTGGCCGCCGGGCCGAAAACCGCTCAAATCGGGGTCACGAAATTTATTTTTTCAAAATATCGACTTTTAACCTATACCATCGTTCTCAAGTCGCATATTCTACCCCTGAAAATACTGGTTACAACCCTTTTTTAGTTGATTTTGAAAAACAAAATTTTTGGCCGAACAGTTTGTCAGAAATCGTAGATCTGGCCGCCGGGCCGCAAACCGCCCAAATCGGGGTCACGAAATTTATTTTTTTCAAAATATCGACTTTTAACCTATACCATCGTTCCCAAGTCGCATATTCTACCCCTGAAAACACCGGTTACAACCCTTTTTTAGTTGATTTTGAAAAAAAAAAATTTTTGTCCGAACAGTTTGTCAGAAATCGTAGATCTGGCCGTCGGGCCGAAAACCGCCCAAATCGGGGTCACGAAATTTATTTTTTCAAAATATCGACTTTTAACCTACTAAAAACAACGCGCTCGCTTCGCTCGCGCTTCTGTTATGATCACGCCGCATGACTCACTACGACGTGTTCATTCACAGATTTCGCGAACACCAGGATACCAATTTCGTCCACAGTATTTCGCGAGCAACAAGATACAGCCATTCGAAACGCGCGCGCGTGTGACACTGCGGCGGCCATGTCGATATATCGAAGCTGCCGCCGTCCAATAGGAACGCTCGAAAGGCGGCTTCAGAATTGCGACTTTCGATTGTCATGTCTTTTTTAAGAGAGGAAGAGAGGAACATACGACGTATGAAAAAAGCTTATACGACTTACGGCCCACGAAATGGTACAAATAGACACATCGTTGAAAAAAAGCACTTGGCGCATGGGGCTATTGATTCAGAATCCCTCGATGGTGTCGTTTCCCCTGTCACGAAGTTATTGCGGTGGCTGGTTGTGCGTCGTAATGGCATCGGTTACTATATAACGGCGACCATCATGAAACGAGGGTTGCAAAAGTTGCGTCGGCGGAAGTATAAAGGGGATAAACGAACGGCCGGACCCGGGCAGCCACCCTTCATGCTGTGTCAAGGGGGGGTTCGCTGTAACTTCTCGATGGCCATTTAACCCTTTATAGTGTACCTAACCGGTGTCGTGCTGCGGCAATAGAAATTCGCTAGAGGGGTGGGGAGGGGGGTCTCATCGGTCACGTAACTAGAAGCTCGTATATCGTTTGTTACAAATCAACATTTCAAAACTTTCGTCTTATGTTCACGTTTTGCAGTCTGCATTTGAAAGTCGATACAGTGCAATCGATTTATTTATCGCACTATTATTCACATTATTTTCATTTATAAACATTACCGAAAGTGGTCGATTGCTTTATTTCGGTCATCAGCTAGCTATTATTATCCATTAACTAATTCATTTATTGCGAGACTGATACTACCGTTTCCTATCACCGCGCAAAAATTGAATACAAAGTTTAACAAACTCAGGTTACCATAACTCTGTTCACCTGAGCAAATCCGAACGGTTTCACCTTCCAATCAATTCACCATTATTTCTGCCTCAAACGCCCGTCATCCGGTACGTCCTGTATCATTCATATCGAGCAACTGTCTCTCGCGGACCGTCCGCGAGGAGGGCAACAAAGTAATAGTAATACCGCGCGCGCGCGTTGCATCGCGAACGCGCGTCCGTTCCACCTACCCCGGAGCGCCGTGTGCACACGGCGAGGAATATCGGCGAAGCAAAATGTGTCGAATTCGTGGAATACGCCGATGCTCTATCGTCACGCCCCGTGGCTATACGTGCGCCGTGTTTCCCCGGCATACACGCCACATGCAAGAGGACAAATAAAAAAAGCAGCAACAAGGGAAGATGAGGAGGAGGAGGAGAAGGAAGTGGGAAAGGACGAACGGATAAAAGCGCGTGCGCTATGCGGCTGCGTGGAGAATCGCGCGATCGAATCGACAAGCAATACTATTCGATAGAGAATCGGGTTGGCGATCGAGCTTAGGATCGGCGATCAGCCGGAGGAGATTACGGCTGCCGGGACGCAGAACAGACGCGGCGAGAGGCACGAGGAAAGAGGGGGGCAAGGGCGAAGGGGGAAGGAAGGGGTGTGCTGTATCTCTCGGCGAGAGCCGGTGTAGAGCTCGCGGAGCGTAGCGTAGTGTATAGACCGGCCGAGCGGTGGTGCAACGTCGGCCCCGGGAAGGCGGCAGGGGGAGGGGGGGATGCAAGGGAGATACGAAGGTGTTTTTGGGGCGTGGCGAGCGCGCATGATTACCGCGAGGATCGGTCAGAGCGGTGAGAGTTCAAAGCATCAAAGAGCGTCCCGACCAGCGAGAAATTGCTCAGAATTCATCTGCCAGCTCTCTCTCTCTTTCTCCCGCTTCCTCCGTCTCTCTCCCTGTCTCGCTTTTTCGCTTTCTCTCGCTCTCTCACACTCACGCTTCCTCCGGATCTCCTCTCTCGGCCTTGTTAGAACAGCGCTGTATATATCGCGAGAAGCTAATATACCGTAAACGACTCGTTCGATCTCGCGCGCCCGAGGTACGTGGCTCGGGGTGTCTCCTCGCTTCTATATCCGCGTATATTCGTACGTTGTCGGGTGCACACGTGCAACGCCGATGTAGACACGCATGCGCGTGTGGAATACGCTCGTCTGTGCTCGTGAGCGCAGATATTTATGTGTATGCAGAGAGTTCGAGATATCGGGAGAGGAGAGAAGTGAGCGAGCGATTTGAGGTTATGCACGGCGCAAGGCGCACGACGCATGCGCAAGGCATGCGCGGACACGACTCCGCGCGCTGCGCGCTCGTCCTTAACTGGCTCGATGCACGAGCTCGTTTATGCGCTCGCGAAGAACCCGACCGAGCAGGTGAGGATGGATCGGGAGCAACGCTACGTGTATCGACATCCCCCGACGTTGCTCTCCGTCTCGCGCTCGTTCTCGGCCACGTTTCCCTCGCCGCACCGCGAGCGCCCAGCGATATAGCTTTACGTCGATTGAATAAATTGCGCTCGTATATGCCGACCCGAGCTGTTTTGTTCCGCGTGGCCTATTACCAGCAGATATATTGTTCGCGTCTGCATCAGGGTGCACGGAGGGGTGGGGTGGGGAGGGATGTTTATTTCGTGCTTCGGGTCGAGCGACGGCAGACTAGCAACGGTTGCAGCATCGATATTGGAGAAATACGTTTTTTTTCTGAATTTCCGTGTGATGTATTTATTTATTTGAGTGCCGGGTGAGCGACGCGAGGAGCAAGGGGACGGGGGTAATTTAGATAAGGGTGAAACAATTTTGGGTCGTTCGTTCGGCAGCACTTTGGAGATATTCAATTCGCGCAGCTGTACCCGGGCGCTTGAATTTTAATGACCCCTCGGGGTCTTCGCGGAATACTAAGGACCCCGAGACGCCGCGGCAAATTGAAAAAGAAAATTTAAGATTTCCTGCGCAGCGCCGGGGTATTTTGGCGAACTTGCGCCCACCGTGATTACGATCAGTGTTCGGTTTTTCCCGACTCGCCGAAACCCTTCGCCTTTTGTCTTTTACACGAGCTACGATTAATCCAACGGATTCTGCGAGAAATGAGTTGATTTTTTTAATGAAGTTGAGACGTTGATTGAATTAACGTAAAAAAATGTGATTTATAGCGATTTTTTTGTGAATTAAAGAAGTAGACATTAAAGCATTCAATTGAACTGATGTGAGTAAACTGAAACTGTGTAAATAAAAAAAAATTGATTATTCACAGATCGTTCGATGATTCGCCACTTCTCGTCTGACCTTCCGAGAGTTGGGGAAAAACCATTTGCAGAGTTGACTCAGCTGCGCAGAGACCACACGAGCGCGCGCGTATATGACGATCTACAAGACGTTGCCCATATGCCTCGCGCGCATTATACACAAACCCGCAAAACGTCAACAGGCTGTCAACGCGCGGTGTTCTTACCATTGTAGAAGTCGGCTAATTACACAGTAGCGGACATGAGGGCGAGGAGCAAGAGGGTCGGAGTCGCGATATTGTCGATGTTATCGTCGCTTCGGTAATTGCATACTTTTTCGTGCGCTTAGCTTCAAACGTATTATGCATATGGACATCCACGTGCTGCCGTCGCCGCCGCCGCGCCAACAGCCGACGCAATACACGACACTGCATCGACGACATTATGTCCGATTAGCGTCAAACTCATTTTCCACACACTTCGAGCTTGGAAATAAAAGTAATTTGCAAGAGAAGCAATAAACGCGCAACTAATATTAGCCATAGATGTCGCACGTAGAGAAACGTTTACATCTATTATACTATAGGCTAATATATTGGAGTTGCTTTAATAATTTTTAAAACGATTTTTTTCTTGCAGAATATTTTCTTCGCAAGGATTTTTAAAAAATGTCTATTTGATGGAGTGGCTGCACTTTTTTTATACTTGATTTATTATTTTTATTTCGGAAATTGTAACAGTTTTGCCAGGAAATTTTTCATCGAAAATGTCAAACTTTTTTTCCGAACGTCGGGTGTGTGGTCGGCTGTTTAAAATTGGCTGTTAAGAAGCGACTTTTAAGGCCTTAATACGAGAACCCTATTTAGAGCAGTTATAAAAGTAACACCCGAAAGACTAACAACACGAATATGAGAATCATCAAAGGCGTGGTGGTTCTTTGTTGATGGGGGCCCTCCCATATAGTCTCCTCGCTGGTCCGTCTCTCGAGCCGTAGGCCACGTAACACGCACTCCAAGCAAGGTCCCCGGTACAGCACACACAGTCACACATGCCAACGTTAATGGTTTTATAAATTAGTTTGGTCGGCACCGGAGGGACACGAATTCGCGTCGTAAACCATCGCTCATCGCGGTGAAGAGTTCCCTCTGCCTGCGGGCAATCAGCGTGGCGCGCTATACGAGATTCCGGTACCTCCGCAACGAAATTCTACATTTAACTATACGCACGAACTATTTCTTAGATAAATACATTGAATTTCACATATCTTTGGTTACCAGAAAAAAATCAACAGAACATAATTCTTCATAAAAATGTAATTCAGTCAAAACAAAGCTTCCTCACTGAGAGAAGAGTTTGTTAACAGTTAACAAATGCAGTGTTAAATATGGCGAAATGAACCATTCAGTTATTATTACTAAATCTCAGTTGAGCCAAATAAGATTTGTTAACTACGAACAAATGTAACTGAGGTTCATTTGGGCCAACCAAACGTTATTTAGCTCAACCAAAATTTGTCAATAATAACTAAATGGTTCATTTCGCCATATTTAACACTGCATTTGGTAACTGTTAACAAACCCTTCTCTCAGTGCTCTACGATGAAGCGTAAATATATCAACATTTAATTACCGAAAATAAAATTGTATAAATAACTAAATAAAATAATACAGCACACGGCTGAAATTTAACAAAAGGAAAAATTCATTCTGTCCAGATAAATTGAAACAGCTCGGAACTAACAAAATTCCGCAAAAACTGCTTTAACGCAACAGAGTCAACGAGGCAGCCTCCCATCGTCGTCGGGCCGCCGGATTGGAGTGCGAGGATGCGCAGAGGGAGGGGTCTCAAACGAGAGAGGGACGAAAAAGCGCTGGTCCTCGGGGGAAAAAGTCCGTGCTAAGCGAAAGGCTGGACGAGCCCTTGCATCCCGCTAGGCAACGAGCAGCGTTCGCAGGTGGTATATCTATACGCAGGGATGGCCCTTTGTTCCACCATTTTATTCATAACCGAAATGCGGGACGGCGGTGACTTCCACGGTGAGGGGGGAAGGGCAAGAGAGAGGGGCAGAGCGAGGAGACAGAGAGAGGAAGAGGTCGGGGGTAATTAAAACTGACTACTCCGGTGAATCAGCACCGAGGCCCAATTAATAACTCGCTCTGCCTCTGCCAGAATGCACACGTGTGAATGTACACACTGACACAGACGTTCTACATCAGAGTGTGCCGTACAGTGTGGCTTATATACATAGAGCGTTATAACCGAGAGCCGCGCGCGCCATTCTTCACAGTAGATTTATGATATCGGCGTTAGCGGCGGCATTTACCAAGAGTTTTGGCCACGGATAATAAAAGAGTGCTGGAAAGGTGCTGCGGATAAGAGACTCGAGCGAGAGCGTCGCGGAGGAGACAGAGGGAGGGAGGGAAGAGTGATGGACGGTGGCCGATCAGCGCCGTCAAAATAATGATCAACGTAAATAATGAGGCTTGTTATACGGGACTCGTCTTCTCCGCGCATCAGGCTTCTCTCGATTTCGAGCCGCGTGTAATATAAAAAGCTCTCTCGACCCGGTGCACCCCGCGAGACGTCTCGGGCTCGTCTCGACCCGGCTACTAACAACCCTGATTTCAACGGCAATCACACTCCGGCCTCGTTATAAACAGGCAATTCCGTTCGACGCGCCCGCGTACATTAGTGATCTTCGTTCGTAGGTCTCGATACTTTCGATGCGTCGCGCACTATCAATCGGCTTGGAGCGTTTGATCTTCGAGAGGTGGAAATGTTAGCTGCTTGTCGTTCTCACTATTACTTATATTTTCACGATTTCCGCAGCGATCATGGACCTGTGGATGAAAAATTGACTTAGCAGTGCAGTTGAAAGAAGAGCAATTGAAAAAATATGAGTCTCAGAGGCTTTGCTCTATTTTATCTATCTTGGATTATTTTGTTTGCTCATGCAGAATACTTCATTTTTGTCACATTTTTTGTATGTTTCAGGCTGAAGGATGGATACAAGTCGATCAGTTTTCACATTAAAGTGGAAATAAAAGGTCTCAAAAATTGGGTTACAAGACTCGTGAGCCATGGCTCACTCACCTCAAGTTAATTAGTACATTTCGCACGGCCCGCAACGATACTCTCCCCCCGAGAAACCAAGATTTCGTGGAGCTTGAGAAACATTCCAATCGCCTTGGCGAGAGAAGTCGGATGAGTGACAAATAAGCGCGTCCACGGATGTTTGCCCAAGTGTTTAGGATTCCGAAACGCAAGA
Source organism: Itoplectis maculator (assembly GCA_964034905.1). Taxonomy (NCBI): domain Eukaryota; kingdom Metazoa; phylum Arthropoda; class Insecta; order Hymenoptera; family Ichneumonidae; genus Itoplectis; species Itoplectis maculator. The sequence continues at coordinate 8,571,051 of OZ035853.1, forward strand.
ATATCTCTTGTTATTGATATGTTTGTATCGCGTCGCGACAGCCATTGGAATAAACGGTGTGTCTCACCAAGCGGCGTATAAATACCGGTATTTGCATTGCTCGTGTGTGCGGGACGTATGCAATCGAGATGGCGATTAATCACCATCGCCTGCAACAAAACAAATCGATTTGAGTTAAAGTGTCTGGCAAAACGACGAATGGACATTAAGAAATCGAAAGAATATACAATTTTATAATTCCACCGGACGCCGCACGTTGGGTTTTTAGTGTAATGACTCGTTGCGGTATAAATCGGTTGAATTCGCATCCTCGAGGCCGCCGTATATATACCGCGCGATACACCGCGGTGCATCGTATAGAAAAATTAGCCAGCGATTATCAATTTAATACGATTGTATCGGGGCGCTTCTCCCCCTCGTGTGGCTGTATCTACTTCGGTAATAACGTCAGACCAATCGAGGCAACGAGATAGTGCGCCCTCCCTGTATCTGATTTCATACACGCTCCTTTATTACTCGAGCAGTGGTGCATCCACCCGGCATTATGGTATCCTTCTGCGGCGAGATCGTTATCCGATTTACATTATCCCTCACAATTGGCCGGAGAATCACTCGCGGTAAACGGATACGTTCATCGCGAAAAATAGTTGCCCCAGCGATGAAAATAACGATCGCGTTTTATCGTTGCCTTTGCGCGCGCAGAGGCGAAGACCCGGCGCGTGATGTGAAGTCGATTTCGCGCGGACGTTCGACAATTCGCGCTTTCGTCTATTGATTGCGAAATTCGCATTTCATGAGATGTTCTTGATAGAATCTGAAAAAAAAAGTATTTACAAATTCGTGGCAAAAAATTAAATAAATTAAATTAGCAAAAAATACATCTGAGTCAGTTTTATTAGTAAAATAATGATCATTATTATTATTATTATCATCCGATAGTAATACATTTCTTACTTTCGTTCATCCTTCCATCTTAACGGAAAATCCTCGTCCTCTTGATCACAGATTCTTGGCAACTGCAAGGCGCAGCAACTTCTCGACATTCGTCCTGTCTGTCCAAGCGAGCGGCGTTTCTGCAAAAATTGGCAAAGCGTCGGTACGACGGAAAAACGTTTTCCATTTAGTGATCGGGCGGTCGGGCGCGAACGCGCGCTGCTGGGGCTCGACCTGTTTCTTTTAACCCTGCCACGGTAGTTTGGCGAAGCGATGTTTTGCCGGCTCGTGTCGAATTCGTCGTCACGGCTGTCGGCCACGGTGGCGACGTCGTGGAGCGGGAGAAGGGGGGGGGGGGGGGGGGAGAGCGAGAGAATCGTGAAAATCGGGACACACTCTTCCGCGGGGTCGCGTTGTGCGGTGCGTCGGGCGCGTACGAACCGTAGCCGACGAGCGACAACACGAGCACGCGGCTGCCGTCGTGTTGTTGTCGTATACGCAGGGGGCACCGTCGTTTCTTCCCTCGTCAAAGGACACGCAGCGGAGACCCGTGCAGACTGTGTACAAGGGGGAACGCGCACTCTATTATACACGAATTACAAGCGCGTTTGGGGATTACATTGTAGTCCCGTGAACCGCGCGCGTCAGCTATGTCGACTTTGGCGAACGTGCGTAGGTATAAACCACCGTCGATACATACTTAAACGTAACTCACACGGCGAGTGTGACACTCGCCCCACCGAATCCGAATCTGTCGGTCTCTCTTTCTCGCATCGATTCTTCGCAGCGCCGCAGCACCACAGCTCCCGCTCGCGGACATATGGCGAAACGCGCGCGCGCGCCCCTCCGATGACCGCGACGAATCGCCGCTGAATCGGTCGTTTATATTTAAAATAAATTGTCCGTACCGCGACGCGCGACGCCGTCGATCGATCGCGACATTGCCAAAAATGAGCGTGTACAATCCCGGGCCGGCATTGTCGACCCCGGACTCCCGGGGGTCCGTGACGGTTGACGGTGCAGCATGGGAAAAGAAAAATTGGTGCATTTTACGTTGTGGACGTTTCTTTCTTTTTCGTGGTTATGTCGTGATCCCCGCGACACGGGGAAAGTAGATCGAACGTTGATCAAGTTGGGCGAGAGAATCCGCTGGTTCTACGATATTTCGGAACAATGGATCGATAGGAATTCTGCGAATTGTGGATACCCGTATTCGTATTTTTCGATGGAACATCGAAAAATGAATCTCTTCCGGCGACAGTGGAAATGTTTCTAGCCGGTTTTTTTTTCGCGAGGAGACGATAGTGACGAATGAATACGTTGACCAGTCGATTTCAATCATTCGTACACGAGAAATTTCAAACTTTGCATTTAGCTGAAAAGAAAACCCGACGAAGTTCGAAAGCTCATCGGTCGGCGATATCGCGCGCACTTAAAACCGCGCGGCATCGCCGAGACTCTCGCGAGTCGTGAGTGCGCGGCGCTGATTGAATATCCGGAATGGCCGTAGCCGCAGCAGCTTCCAAACGGGCGTCGGAGTCATCGGCGTCGTTACACCGGGCGAAACGTGTATCCATATACACACGTCGGGCTTGCGGGGAGCTTGGAAACCGAGACGGAAAAGCCATAGCCACACGGCGTACACAAAGGGCACATTAGCCGAGGCTATAAAAGTAAAATAGCTGTAGCCCCTATTCTCTTCTTCTTACGCTTCTCCCGCGTTCTGTTTCTCTCTGTGCGTCCCTCTCTCTCTCACTCTCTCACGAGAATAACGAATCCCTCGTGCGAGAGTTTCTGCCCGAGCGAACGTTGGTTAGTGCCCTCACGGTTCTGCAACATATATACATTGCATTACAACGCTGTGTTTGCGTGTTCGTATGTGTTTGTTTATGTTGTATATATGGTTCTGTATGTATATATCTCTTTTTTGTGTGTGTATACATATATATATTTTGCACAAGTTATATACAACTGTTTGTCGGACAAGTGTGCACTCGGGAATGGTGGGAGAGTCTACTTAGCGAGTGTGTCGAATCCCTGCGGTCGATGTATACGCGCCGTGTACCAACCAACACAAACGTCGGTCGCGCGGCCCGGCAACCAACACACCTTTAACACCCGCCATTACGAGGTGAAAGATGACGGCCATTTTGTGAGAGCCGTCGCTCGGAACGCGAGCCAGCAGTCAAACACAAGTTCTCTGTCTTTCTCTCGCTCGCTCCTTTCTAGCTCTTTCGCCGCTGGAGCCTCGCGTCTCGAGTACACGCCGACCGTGAGTTATAGTTGGTGTAAAGAAGCGGAATTGTTACAGGGCAAAGCTGCCCCAATACACACATCCGACAAACCGACGGAACTCCGCGGTTTCTATGCAGACGCGCTCGAGCGTTGCTATCGAAAAATTCGCGGCCCCCGATCGACGTCCTCGGCGTCTTTTTAGTGTTTCACGGCTAATTGCAGTTTTTGGTTGGGTATTTTTCGGGAATTGTCGTCGCGTTTTGCCGCGCGTTCTTGTCACGCGTCACATTTGGGTCACGAACGGACGGACACAATCGCCCGGCATGGATAAAATATTTATGAATTTTTGAAATTTTTCTCTGGCGATTGAGAACTGTGAGTTTATTTTTTGGAATTCGGTATCGCAGATGCTAGTGGAATTTATCGATAGATTTTTTTTTTACTTCTTTACTATTTTTTACTGTAATTTTTCTAATCATTCGTCTACGACCCGAGTGTAACCAATTAACGTCTCCGTACAGTTTTATTCCTTTTACCGTCGATCTCACCAAGCACCCGACAAATGTTGACTAATAATCTAATAATACCCCCCCCCCCCTGCCCGCACAAGAGCCCCGATTTATCATTCGAAAAATCACACTCGACTTAACTTTCGCACAAAAGTTAAGCGTAGGCATGACAGAGCATTTTTTCTTCCCCCCTCCGAGCTCATTTTTTTTCTCACTGTTTTCTTTTTTCTGTTTTAGAAAGAAAGAGCGAGGTGAGCTGTTAATAATTCGGTACGGGGCGCGTCGCGCTAAGAGGATAAGCGTGTCTCGTCGAGGACCCGTGACCCAACCCCCTCCCTTCGTGGTCCTGCACAGAGCGCGCGGTGGTGGAGCCTCTTGCACGCCCGCCCGCTACCCGAGAAAGTGCGGTGTTTGCAGAATTCATTGAATCATTGCCATTCCCGGTGGCACGCGCACGCCCCACCCTCTCCCTCTTCCTCCCTCTGGCTGTGTCTCTCTCACTCTCTTCTCGCGCTCGCGTGCTCGGCCGTGCGGCTGGCTATTTTTCAATTGTTATTCCTCCCCGAGAGGAACAAATGAATAATGCCCATGCGAATCCTGGAAGCTGCGCGACCCACGGAGGGTGGAACTTTGCCTCGTAACCGCACCGCTACTATATTACACTTGACTGTGCACGAGGCTGATGCTGCTGCTGCTGCTGTTGCTGCTGTTGCTGTTGCTGTTCCTATACACGAGTCGCGTTGCGCGCCAAGGGTGAAGCCCGCGCGAATGACGAGCGTTATTATTTCAGTGCTGCACCGCTGCCAGCGGCGCGAGCGCGCGAATCGGCAGCGTTTTCCAATTACACCACGATAAATCGATCTTTATTGGCTGTCCGCTGTCGACTCTCCTTATAAACCACACAAGTCCGCGCGCGTCCCTTTGACTAATTGATTTGTAAATTAATTGCACGGCTCCAGCTCGAATAACTGTCTAATCTCTAATAGAGATTCATGGATATCGATGCCTAGGAATTCTCCCAGCAGTTCTCTGCGCGCACGCGCACACCCGCAGACACGTCTCTGCCGATTTATACTGGTTTACCGGCCTCCCGCGTGATTCTCCTTTTTTTCACCTCGTTCCCAGGCCAACCGCGCGGCGCGGCCGATAATTAAATCGAAGATAAGCCCCGCCGACTGTTTTTAACGCGGGCGTTCTTCTGTTTTTGCGTAATTAGCGCCAAGACTCGGGCTCGATTTATCTCGACGTTTGCACCTTATTTATGCTGAGATCCTCGTCGTGTACGTGTTACAGTTTTTTTTTCTTCGGCTAAACCGCCGGTTACTCGTTGCCCACGCGAGAGAAGCTTTTTGCGCAATTATCAATAAGTTGTGGATTTATTTGTGGAGATTAAGGGAGAGCGTGTTGAGCTTAACCATTTTTTTCATGTGTTTTTAAACAGATAAAAAAATGCGTAGAATACTTTTTTTTAATCCACAATATTTTGTTTTTCTTTTTCCCTTAACTGAAATTGAGCCAAGAAATAGATGAGTACGGAATTAAAATGACCCTCGATTCGCGATCAAAAGTCAACACTGCGAATTCGCGTGCTCGCAAAATGTTGCAGACTGCGTTGAAACAGCCGCTCGACTCACACGACCGTTCGGCGAGCCAACAAACGTTGACCTCTGACGTCGTTTGTACGCGCGAACCCACAGACCACCCAGAGCCCTCGGTAAGCCTGTCGAGAAAATCTAACTTTATCGGCGGTGCGTCCGCATATCTCGCCTCTCGATATTCGCTCGAGAGCCCAGCGCACATTTTCCAGCTCTCGGGCACGCGGATTACATTACAGATGCGCGCGCCCGCGCGCAAAGCGTCGCTCCTTGTATTCGCGTAAGCGCGATGAAATGAGCTCGTTCGCGCGTCTCGCCCTTGGGGCGCCCAAGGGCGAGACGCGTTGCGCTCAACGTGGCTATAATTTGCCGCGGTTCAACGATTCGTGCGGAAACCAACTATTTTCATTTCCGTTATTGAAAAACTCCGGGGGGAATATAAGTAAAGAAAAATATGGAGAAAAAAATGAACAAGACGAATGAATAGGAGACGAGACGAAGCCGGAGGCGAAAACCGAGGCGCGCCCGAGACCGGCGCATTTCTCAGGCAAACTGGAAATCTCTCCGTTGCGGTGGTTTACTACTTTGTATTCATGCCCGATGCCATTCTCATCGCACATATAATATTCCATCTATGTATATCTACGTGCATACATGTGTATTATATAGATAATATATTGTAACGTGGGTGGAAATAAGGAGTCGCAAATTTCGGGAACGGAACGAAAATGTTTATTAAAAGCGGAGCGCGTTTAGCTGTCACGTCTGTTCAAGTCGCGGTGTTAGCCGAAACTGAATGTCGTTGTTTGTCAACGTTGCTAAGCGGATCCGTCGTCAAGTCCGTCGTCAAGTGTGCCGCGCTCGGTCCAGTAACCCCAACCAGCCTGAACTAAGGCGCACCAACCGTTACACTACTCCCCTCCCTTTTGAGTTGCCGTCCCGGCAACTACCTAAAAATGCTGTGATGTGGTTGCCATGGTACATCTCTAGCTCTACTCGCGACCTAATTACGCTGCCCTGGCATTCGCCCTAGTCCCGAGGGAAAACCATGGCTGAAAAACCTGGGAAGGACAGCGTTTACAAAATTTGAAACTCCTACACTTGGAAGAATTTAAATGATCGTCTCTGTCACGGAAACAGTCCAGTCAGTCTCTTAAATAAATAACAATAAATGCAAAATTGAATCGTTCTTCTTCTTCTTCTTCAGTTCTTTTTCTCTTCATACTCTCTGTCTTTCTCTCTCTCTCTCTCTCTCTTTCTCTATTTCTCTTCTTCATTCGATGGTGCAGGGATTCTCCAGAGTCCGTCGAATCCTAACGATGATCCTTAAGGATGGAGGAAAGGAAGGAGGATTCTCAGGAGTCCAAGGAAACCTGTGACAAAAAGAAAAACTCTGCGAAGAAATCTGCACCACATATTTTAAATCGTTTTTTTGGAATTATCAACCCGGAATATCCGTCATCAATGTGCTACTAAGGAAAGATTTTTATAAACATCGGTCACTGCTCGTGAATAATAAAGTGTGCACCCAACTATTACCCCAGTGTTGCCGAATCGACGAAGAAATCAGGTATACGTCCCGGGATGTTCTAAAGTAACCAATAACCGAGATTATGATCAGTAATCACGATTATTTGGAGATCACTCTAGCCCCTAGCCAGCGAAACCTGAGCAGGAAGTCCCGAACTCCAACCAAGCCCAGTTAGAAATTCAGCTAAATCCCTCTAGATTCTCCGGAAACCCTTAACAGGACGCCCTTCTACACTTTACCCGGTGAAACAAAGAAGCGTCCAAGGCTCCAGCCAAGCAATCAAAACACTCTCCCCCATTGATGCTCTATGATCTGTCACCTCTAAATAATCCTAATTTTCGAAAGGGGCTAAACGGTCAATATGGACAATTTTGAGTTTTCCTCGAGGTGGTTTTTGAATTCTGTAAACTACGTCGTTGATTTTCGTTCTAACTACAAATGGTAGGACCATTTCTCTATGTAACTTAGGGCACTTTCCTTTGACTTTATGGGGGTAATAAAGCCAAACCTGTTGTCGGGGTTTAAAGGAAAGCATGTGTGACTTGACGTCAAAACTGGATTTCATCTTGTCGCTTTTAATTAGGAATCGTTTTCTGATTTGCTCATGTACTGAATTTAATTTTGTCTTATGTTCGTCAACAAATTATACGGACGCGTGTATTTGTTGTTGTTCCGCGAGTCAATCGGACGCGTGTATTTTTCGATGTTTCGGGAGTCGTTCGCGAAGTTATCCTTCTCGAAGAGATTCACGGTGTGGATGAACGTTTGCGTCGGAGCAACGTTCGGGATGTAAAAATTTTCAGCCGCGGCGCGATCGAAAAATCGGTTCCGGGTCACGCGGGACCTCGCGATTTCGAGTGAAATCGGAAAGAGGGATAGCGGAGGCAGAAGAGGAAGGGACAGTAAATAGAAGGGAACGTTATCTGTCTGATTTATTGATGAGTAGGACCATGAAAATTTTCGCTGTCTCTTGTGCGCCGATGGCGGTGGTCTCCTGGACAAGCTGCTGAGCGACTTCCCTCGCGGTTAATCTTGTCGGGTTCGCCGGCCTCTGTCACAGGACCCGAATCCAACGGATCTTCTTTGGCGGCTTCTCGTCGCCGCGTGTGACGAGTGTTCATTTTCACTTCACTTGAAAAAAATTTATCACAATCCCGATCGCGTTTTTTTTTTTTTTTTTTTTTTTTTTTTTTGAAATCGCGGCAGAAAATCCCACTTCTGACACCAATGTAACGTGGGTGGAAATAAGGAGTCGCAAATTTCGGGAACGGAACGAAAATGTTTATTAAAAGCGGAGCGCGTTTAGCTGTCACGTCTGTTCAAGTCGCGGTGTTAGCCGAAACTGAATGTCGTTGTTTGTCAACGTTGCTAAGCGGATCCGTCGTCAAGTCCGTCGTCAAGTGTGCCGCGCTCGGTCCAGTAACCCCAACCAGCCTGAACTAAGGCGCACCAACCGTTACAATATATATTGTGTATACGCCCGCGCGAGAAATGTAATGTCCCGGCTCGTTGCATCCCCGTGCGTTTCCTATATATACACATGTATATACATAGACGTGCAAGTACAGGATATATTCGGAGTCAGCTCTCGCCTCGTCGCATCTATATCCCTTTCCTTTCCCGCAGCCGCGACCCCCCTGTGATTTCGCCCTTCCCGTCCGTGGCCCTCGGGCGTTACGAATCCGTCGGTAATATTGCCGTACCATTAACCGCGAACATGTGTAGGGAGTTCATAATCGACTATTTCTCCAGTCCCTCACCCCTCGCCCGAAACTCCCTCCACGCCGGCGATCACCCTTTTACGGTAACTCGAAACAGATTTTCAGAAGTCGCAAATGCAAGGGAGGAAGCAGGGACAGCCGCATGATTTTTAGTCGTCGACTTGCACACATTTGTGGCCTGTTTGCGAATCGACGGTGGAAAGAAAATTCGTGGTATTATTATCGGGCAAATTATCGACAATGTAGCTGTCATTATTTTTTTTAATACCAATCCAAGCATCAAAAGAATTCTTTCTTAGAAAAGCAAATGTTATGCAACATTTTTGTTGGAGCGAGAGCCCAACGACAATCGCTCGGAAAATCGAAGTGTTCGATAATTTATTGATTTTTATTATTACTATCATTACCCTCGATCGAACCCCGGGCAGCGCGTTTGCGTTCTAATAAATTTCCATTGCAACACCGGAGTCAACGGCGGTTGCGTTTGTAAGATAATTCGACGCCCTCGTCAAATACCTTCGATATGCAGCGTATAGAGAGATCTTTGCCTCAATTTCAGCTCCAACGTCGGATCGATTAATGATTTACCGCCAAGTCGATTTATCGTCGAGTAGCCGAGTCCGGGTCTGTAAATTATTCTTTGTTCTTTCGTACTCTCGCGCGCGCACCCGGAGACTAAGTGCCGACTGTGTAATGGCAATAGCATAGACGCAGGTATAAACAGCGCCCTCCTCGTTTCTATACCTCGTCGCACGTTTACACATGCGAACTATTCAGCCGCGGACCTTCGACGAGTGCCGAACGAAAGCTCGAATACCCGCACGGGAGACGTGTAACGACGAACGCGTTACGCGCGCGGCTTTGTGTAAATCCGCGAATACGTCGAAGACATAGCGCGACACAGGCTAGATCCGTCCAACCACGGCGAGAACGCGACGAGAGCGGCGCACGACAGTTCGTTGACCGTGACCCGATCGAATTTTCGCTACTCACTCCAAGCGTCGTGGAGTCCGTCGTTATTCCCCGCTATTTCGCGACGATAAATGTCATCTTGTGATTACCAACCTAAATTTTAAAAACACAAAACAACAAAAATAAAAAACTAATGAGATCTGGCCGCCGGACCGAAAACCGCCCAAATCGGGGTCACGAAATTTATTTTTTCAAAATATCGACTTTTAACCTATACCAACGTTCTCAAGTCGCATATTCTACCCCTGAAAACACTGGTTACAAGACTTTTTTAGTTGATTTTGAAAAAAAAAATTTTTGGCCGAACAGTTTGTCAGAAATCGTAGATCTGGCCGCCGGGCCGAAAACCGCCCAAATCGGGGTCACGAAATTTATTTTTTCAAAATATCGACTTTTAACCTATACCAACGTTCTCAAGTCGCATATTCTACCCCTGAAAACACTGGTTACAACCCTTTTTTAGTTGATTTTGAAAAAAAAAATTTTTGGCCGAACAGTTTGTCAGAAATCGTAGATCTGGCCGCCGGGTCGAAAACCGCCCAAATCGGGGTCACGAAATTTATTTTTTCAAAATATCGACTTTTAATCTATACCAACGTTCTCAAGTCGCATATTCTACCCCTGAAAACACTGGTTACAACCCTTTTTTAGTTGATTTTGAAAAAAAAAATTGTTGGCCGAACAGTTTGTCAGAAATCGTAGATCTGGCCGCCGGGCCGAAAACCGCCCAAATCGGGGTCACGAAATTTATTTTTTCAAAATATCGACTTTTCACCTATACCAACGTTCTCAAGTCGCATATTCTACCCCTGAAAACACTGGTTACAACCCTTTTTTAGTTGATTTTGAAAAAAAAATTTTTGGCCGAACAGTTTGTCAGAAATCGTAGATCTGGCCGCCGGGCCGAAAACCGCCCAAATCGGGGTCACGAAATTTATTTTTTCAAAATATCGACTTTTAACCTATACCAACGTTCTCAAGTCGCATATTCTACCCCTGAAAACACTGGTTACAACCCTTTTTTAGTTGATTTTGAAAAAAAAAATGTTTGGCCGAACAGTTTGTCAGAAATCGTAGATCTGGCCGCCGGGTCGAAAACCGCCCAAATCGGGGTCAAGAAATTTATTTTTTCAAAATATCGACTTTTAACCTATACCAACGTTCTCAAGTCGCATATTCTACCCCTGAAAACACAGGTTATAACCCGTTTTTAGTTGATTTTGAAAAAAAAAATTTTTGGCCGAACAGTTTGTCAGAAATCGTAGATCTGGCCGCCGGGCCGAAAACCGCCCAAATCGGGGTCACGAAATTTATTTTTTCAAAATATCGACTTTTAACCTATACCAACGTTCTCAAGTCGCATATTCTACCCCCGAAAACACTGGTTACAAGCCTTTTTTAGTTGATTTTGAAAAAAAAAATTTTGGCCGAACAGTTTGTCAGAAATCGTAGATCTGGCCGCCCGGCCGAAAACCGCCCAAATCGGGGTCACCGTAGGTTAAACAGTGCTGCAGCGCTCATTACGACAAACTGTCAAATCTTGCGCTGTTAAACAAAAACTGTCGGTCGTCACGGCCCTCGACCATTCAGAGACCGAGTTATATCGACAACAATGGTTGCTCACGCACTTTTTAATAGAGGATTTTTCAAAGCCTGGACCATTTTCAAATCAACGAGACTGCGAAGCATCTTCAATGTGACTGAATTCGACGTTGATACTGCCACACGATTTTTTTTTCATCTTCTCATTAGGTAATCGAGGAGACGACGTCTTATCGCGAAAATTCGGTAACAGCCGGGCGCGCGCGTTGCCGCCGGACGGGAGACGCGAAAAGCCGCGCGAGGCCGCACCGAGATCGACACGGGGAAGGGCGAAAGGTCGGAGGTAGAGACGAAGAGCAGCCGCGCGGCCGCCGCGGAGCCCTTTGGCACTGGGCGAGTGATTTATCGAGACCGCCTTTGTGCTCGCTGGTTGTCTTGGCCCGGCCGCGCGACCACATTCTCGTATACACGGCGGAACGAGCCGCGGAGGATGAGAAAGCACGGCGAGCGAGCTGAACCAAAGGTGGCGGAGGAGGCGACGAGCCCGGCCGAGACGAAGGAAGAGACGAAGGAAGACGCTGCGGCGGCGGGAACGCGGCAGACATCGAGGCAGGCGATGTGCCGCGGCACCAGACAGCGTGGCTCTACGTGGCCACAGGTGCGTGCCTCTTCGACCGCCCCCCCCCCCCCCCCCCCCCCTCTGCCTTACCCACTCCTCGTGCGCGCGCGCACTCGCTCTGCCGGATCCGAGACCCCGAGAGGGAAAGAAAAAGAGCGAGAGCTCGGGCTCTCTCCGCTCCCTAAAACCCATTACTTTTTCGCCCGGGCCCAAATCACCGCGCGCGCGCAGCACTCTTCTCACCCGCGCATCTCGCGCCTCCTTCACCGATTCCTGCGGCGCTGACGCTGATGTTTACCGCACTCGACGAGAGCTACGAATTCGAATGTCAGTAGGGTTTTCGGATTTTTGAAAATTAAATCGCGACATAGTTTTCGAAAAGTCGAAACACAATTTTATAGCAATTTTTTTTTTTTTTTTTTCTAATTTTGACATTGTACGTGTGTTCCGTTGACGTCAACGAGCGTCATTGGCCGAGCGCGATTTTCCAGCTGTAAATGAGACGCACCCGACGCGAGGAAAAAAATATCACGTAATTGTGTTGTGACGAGATCTCGACTGTCGGAGGATTTTACGAACTGACACCCGAACGATTCTGTCGCTTCTTCCGTGTGTGGCATGCGGGGGAAAAAAGTAAATAAAAATAAAAATCTCCGACGAGAAGTCACACGGCGTGCGTGACACGCAAGGAAATATTCGGAAGTCTGTGAAAAATGCGATAACAAACACCGGGCCCGAAATCTCGGAATCTTGAGAACGAGAGAGCGCGAGCGCGACACGGGCGCGGCGAGGGAGCGAGAGCGAGAGTGACGTACCGACGTGCGAAGCGTCAGAAGCAACAAACACGGTGGGACTTCCCAGCTCGCTTTTCTTCACGCTCAAGTCCGAACGTTCAACACTGCGGTCCCCCCTGCCCCCTCCCTCGTCCCTCGAGACGTATCTCTCGCGCGGGCTTCACGACTATAGGCGCAACAAAAGCCAACGTTAAACCATTCGGTCTGTAGCTAATTTTTATTTTTCATTTTTATTTCTTTTTTTTTCGCTTCGGTTTTGCGGCGGCATCTCGACCGAAGAGAGGAATTCCATCCATCAGAGGTTGGGCTTGCCACGCCGCGTTAGTTATAGTTATAGGTAGTGCGCGCGAGACAGTATATACGTGTGTGTGTATATATATGGAATATATGTATGTGTGTATACTATACACATCGTCGCAGCTAAACTGTGCTTCAACTATACCTATACAGCGAGTGTATAAGTATAGCTATATATACGCACACACCTATAGGATCATCCATGGTAGTAGAGATAGAAGCTGCTGCCGCTGGTTAGAAGGTAGCGGCGAGGAGCGCAGAGAGTATAGAGAATCGGCTCGTAGTGTGCGCCCCGCCGTCTACAATAAGGGAAGGAAGGAACCGAGCGAACGCGAGCGAGAACCGAAGTCAAGGTGGCGGGGCGAGCCTAGCGCTCGGCGAGGACTCAGGTGTTGATGACCAGACAGTGCAACGCTCAGCGGCAGCGGCGGCAGCTCCAACGACTACGGTATCCCCGTCTCTCTCGCACGCTCTCCTCTTTCTCTCTCTCTCTCTCTCTCTCTGTTTCTCTTTCTCTTTCTTTCGCTCTCCTTTCTCACTCTCGCTCTCTCTCCCTCTCTGTCCCACTCGTTGCGGTCCGACAGTCGTGGCTCAGCCACCGCCGGTTTCGCGTCTCTCACCGCACGGCGGTGTTTTCAGCCGGGATACCTTTCATCTTATCATCTCTCTCGCGCGCAAACGACTCCCCAACATCTCGGTTACTCGTCTCCCTCGCGCCCATTCGCGCGAGTGAAGAACTGCTTTACCAGTCTATCTAGACAACTCGCGCGCCGCCACCGTCGACACCGCCACTTCGAGCGCTCGCCCAAATTCTCTACCCGCGGCGAACAAATTACCGCACGCCCATAGACACCACCGATCTACTCGACTTGTATACCGGGCGCGCGCGCGCAGGCAGCGCACGCCGCTTCACACAGACGCGGGGACACAGCGCCTCGGTGTGTGCGCGACGGGAACTCGGCGTAATCTTTCTTCGGCTCGAGACGCGAAACCCCACCGACGTCGCCGCATTCTCGACACGCTCGAGCGTGTTCGAGCGTCCTGCGGAATTTTCGCTGCGACAACGTAATCGAGAGCCGGCATATCGCGTACTCGAGTGCTTTCCCGCTGGCATTTGACACGACGACGCCGTCGTCGGTGCCGCGCGTCAATCGTGGAACTCGAGATGCACGACTGTGACTTTTTCCTTCCCAATTTTTGTTGCTAAATACAAACGATGTTACGAAAGCGAAGAGTAACAGGGATGATTGAAAGAGTGTCAAGCACTTCGTGTAGTGAGTGAAATAGGCAACGGGCGGCCATCTTGCGATATCTATCACAAACGCATCGTACACAGATTTTCTCCACCTCGAATAGACAAATAGACAAATTGATTCCGCGACGAAGCGCGCATTGCACCTAATCTTAAAGAAAAAACGAAAAACGCAGACGTCGAGGTTACCGCGGTTTCATCGTCGAAAGAACGGAACAACGTGACTCGTAACAAAGCTCGCGCGAGTGGCCGAAGCCAAAGGAGCGCGCGCAGTACATAAACTTTCGATTCTCTCGAATATATATCGATACTTTGATGACCGTAGTTACGCGCGTATAAGCGCGGAGGGTATATACGGGCTCTCGCTCGCGCGCGGGCTCACGGACTGACGGACGGACGGACGGTCGGTACGTACGGATGGGTGAGAGCGAGCGAGCGAGCGCGCGCGCGAGAGCAAATTGGTACCCGGCCGCGCGATTATTCATGCCATTACGGGATGTGTAGCCTTTGCTTTGCGCGAGGCCGAAGCGGGATGGATCTTAACGAGGCCTCGCGAGCAAGCGCATCGGTATCCCTGGTTACCGACGAGAAGAACACGGGCCGTGCACAAGACACCACCACCAACCACCACGGGCGAGGATGATGGGAGGCGTAAGAATATCTGCTCACTGCTGCTTTGCCGCTGCCGCTGGTGCTGCCGCCGCTGTTGCTGCTGCTGCTGCTGCTGGTGCCGACTCTGTCGACTCGGACGCGAAGAAAGAGAAAAGAGGGTTGTACCTACTCTACCTATATAATTCATTTATCCATTGTGCCCGGTGTACAACGACCATGGAGAACGAGCCCGGTTAACAATAGACGCGCGGCCGCGCGTCCTTACAATGGTCCATTTTCATTTGAAACACGGACTCACGCGACTCTCCGCGCACTGTTTCACCCGCAATTTCGCATTCGCCTCTGGCTCGCGTCTTTTCAATTTGTATATACATAGTATTACGCGGCGGCGCTCCCGCGCGCTGCCGCGGCAGCGGCGGAGGAGGCAGTTTTCTCGCGCGCTCGCGTGAGCGCCACTTCGACGCTTCCAGCGATATATACGAGATCCTCGGCCTCGCGGAGAGCGAGGAACAGAGAGAGAGAGACAGACGGAGAGAAGCGGAGAGGTCAAAACGATGAAAATTGAACTTTGCATATTTCTCACAGGGCGATATTACTTACGCTTGTGGCCGCGCAACGTTATGTTCTGAAAGTGGAGAAATGTTGAGAGTAATTTTTTTTTTTCGGTTTTTTTCAGCGTTTAGCTCACACCTATTACCGATGTGTGCTCCACGTGGGAGGCATTTCACACGACCTCAGGCGGTTTTTTGGCGGAGGGAAATTTCAGAACTCTGTTCTTGGGACATCAATGATTGCTGTGAGGTGAAGAAGATTTCGAGGAGGACATTGAACGGGATCAAATATTTATCGGTAACTTATTTTTTTTTTATTTTCGCTTTTGTTGACGATCGATATGAATTTGTCATTGTCCGGCCTTTGGAAAAGCAGCGACTTGGCGAACTTTTCGCTGACGCTTCGGAAAAATCACGCACAACAAGCAAGTCGACGGGACGCGGCGAGCAGTTCCCGCGGGGAGGACTCGAGTTTGCAATACATAAATCACTATATGCACAAGCGACCTACCTGCGCCCCCGGTTTTGTCATTATTTGATGCATACATCGAGCCGCAATTGTGGACGCATTTGCCGATGAATAATGCACTATTTTGCGGTAATCGATTTGTTTGGGGCCCCCGATGCCTTTGTCAGACCTGCAGCGTGTCGTCTCGCTCCCGAGCCGATCGAGCTTTTCAAAGTTTTTATTTCAGCGTGCAAACTTTTTTTTATTGCAATCTGTGGAGAGAGACTTCGATCCTAATGTTATATTTATGATTGCAGAAGGGAGAAACGCGCCGAGGTACAGCGAGTCGGACGCGAGAAGCGAGTTGCATCGGATTTACCGACGAGGAAACACACGACGTCAGCGAGCCCACCGAGACAATTCATCGGGCAAATACTCGTCGGTGGCCTGAAACTTTTCTCGCGAATACCGAGACGGCTGTCGCTATTGCTATTGACGCTTTGCGCTCGAGGCACCGATATGCCGGCCGCCTGCTTATAAATCATTCGCCAAAGTGTCGTCGCTGTGTGTTGTATGCCCCGCAAAACTGTGGCCCTATACACACGCTTGCATACGCTTCCCGGACGATGAATTATTTCCGCCCTGGGTATATCGAGCCGCAGACCGAGTTCTCTCCTTGCGGCGCTCGACAACACCAAAGACCGCGCGATGTATATCCTCTCGGAGCAAGTTTTCGCCTCTCCGCAGACGTCCGATCGTCGCTTTTCGAGACAGATTTTTCGGAATCCCATGACCAAAAACCAATCGTTTTATTTACGTATTAATATTTTTGTCGTCGAAATTACCATAATTGTCAAAAGCTTTTAGTAGGCTTTGATACATGACATCGCCGCCCAATAAGAGCGTCGAATCGTGGATTGAATTGAAATTGAAGGAAGCTCCAGTCGAATCGTTGCTTACGTCCCGAAGCTTATCGAAGGTCTAAACATCGTCTCCAGCTCGGGCACAACGCTTATTTATTCAACGAACGTGAGGTATCTGTAAAACGATAAGAGAGGAAAAAGCTCAATAGAAAATAAGAGAGTCCATTGTGTCGAGGTCTCGATATACTTGTGGCATTGTGAAGAGAACAGCGTGTACAACCGGACAGGCGAAGGGGATATATCGCGGCGTCGATTGGCCACAAAGTCCGACGATTAATATCCGACGATCGTCGGGAACGTCTACGTGTGTATAGGCGCGCTCTCGAAGCACGTTTGGTTTGTGTGTCGAACGTGTAACGTGTGCAGGGAGTTGCACAACGGGCATGGCAAAAGAATGAGGCAACAGGAATTCACGTATCCTCACAAAACAAATTATGCGGAGGGAACTAATGATGATTTGTTTAACTTTCTGTCGGGCCTTCGAGGCACAAGCGTCGAGAGCTACACATGTGTTTATATATAAATCTGTATATATATATATACATATATATCTATTTTTATATATGTATATGCAGGCACAATACTGTAATAGAGTGAGCCGAGGTAAGCGATGTGTAGGCGAGGACGCGGGTGCGAAGCATCAAAGAAAGGAGAGAAAAGGTGCCTCCTCGTGTCCATACGTGTGGGAGATCGTACACCTCCTGACCGCTCGGTCGACCGCCCGCTCGCTTGTCTGATTGAAGAGGGTCGTTCCAATTCCCCTCGCAACAATGATCAACTCCGAATCACGCTTACAATGACGCTAAAAGACCGATACCGGCGCGCTTTGTGGGGATCCCGTGAATGCCGACTGTAAATTATTTTTTTCTCTCCTCCGTTCTCTCGCTCTCTCCGCCCTTCGTCGAACTTGTAAAACAATATATCATACTTACCGATCACTGTCCAAGGGCTATTTGCACAGCTATCGCGTTCCGTCGCTTTTCTCGGGCTTATATATAAATTCACTGAACGAATTACAAGTGCCAAAATTTAAGAACAACTATTCGTGTGATTTTTAATTGCGGCGATAAAATATAAACACTTTTTTCATTTCACTAATTTTTTTATGTTGATTCACTTGCATGGACGATTTCTTTCAACTAGGCTAATCACTGCGCTGCAGCGCCCGTTCTCTTATGTCTAATTAGGCTACAATCTGAATTTGTTCGGCAGTTTTTAGCAAATGTGCTCGATGACAAATTCGGTGAAAAGGATCGAGGATTTGGTTCGTCTCTGTGGGACAAGTGAACATTCGAAAACAGAAGAAAATTCGTTCTCAAGTATTAATATGTACAATAATTTATTTATCGATGAAGTTTCTTTCTACAATTACAAATACTTTTTTGCGCGTGTGTGGGTACGTATAGACGACGCGTAATGAGCGTTATCGAGTGTGCATGCTTTTTTTTATATACCGACGAAACCAGAGTACACGAAATTCATTCGTTCAACAGGGTTATAGTATGTATATCTTACGCATCATACTATAGTTCATTTTTTTCTTCTTCCACGTCTTCGCTTTAATGTATTGCGCCACGGGAATAACACGAGCCTACATTCTTCTAAAGGTCGGTTATCGTCGGCTATACAACTTTAATGAATATATAGTCTATATCGGCGCGTTGTTATCTCGCGCTCTTCACTGCTTCGATCACAGCATTCTTCCTGCTTCATACGAGTTTATATGCAATACGAGCCATCTCCTCGCGACCTGCCGGTCGACCGTGCTTGCCGCGTTCGTAACGTCGCAATGGAAATCAACAAAATCTCAGTGATCGTCGAACCCGCGAATTTCTCGACGTAATCTCGATAGTAACACGTTGGGACTGTGCGATGGTAACCGGATATACACATCTTGGGTTTGTGTAATTCGGGACACGGAGAAAAAAAAATCAGTAATGATTCAATGAGTTACAATAAAAATTCCGGCGTTTGCGTCACCAAACTGATTAAACCAAATTTTGTCGAATTATCACGATCTCCTTTCCTCCGTGTGCAAGTCCCAACTTCCCGCCAGAAAAAAAAAATGTTCTCTGATTCTCCAACATCGCGGCGCAGATTCCGGAGCGCAAGATGGCGCGTGCAATTTCTGCCAACCCAGTCAAAACCTGTGCAGCGTCGCTGGTTCGACAATTTCTTGCGCGAAATGCACCAATCTCGCCCGACTCTCCTTTGATCCCTCTCGCGAGCGAAGCCCGCGCGATTAAACAACATCAATCTGGTTTCGGTAGGTAGCTATCGCCCTCGTCGACGTCCGCGTTTCCACTCTCAACCGGCGAACGCGCGTCGCGGCGAGAAAAAAAAACACAGAAATCCCTTCGGCCCCAGCACGAACTCTCGATTCGTCGAAAATCATTGGAAGTCTCCGAGAGCTCGACTCTCGGCAAAAGTGTCCCGAACTTCTTCGCCCGAACCCCACGCGTCGCGTCCTCATGTCGCGGCACCGTACGGCGGTCTATGTATCCCGGATCCCGTGATGGGCAGCGCGTAACCGGCGTACATGGGTCTCGGCATCTGCAGCAGCGACGACGTCTTACTGGCGATGCCCGAGCGCACGAGGTCGCAGTGATCGATGCTCGTCGTTGCCGTCCTCACGACGTTCTCGGCATCGTCGGGCGCGATGATGTTCTCGATGGTGAAGGGCTTCTTCGCTTTCTTGCCCACGTGACCGGCGAGCGTCGTCGTCGACGCGGTTATCTGCGATTCTTGCAGCCCGGGTGACGTCCTAGGGGTTCGATGGTGGTGCTGCTGCTGTTCGAGACCGTGCGGCGTCGTCATTTCCCCGGAGTCACCGTAGTTGGGCGACAGGCGCGGCGGTGGCGGCGGCGACGACGAGCTCGCGCCGTACGCCACGTCCGTCGCTGTTCTGTACGTTTTGGCGGCCGAGAGAGTCGGCGAAATGGAAGTCGTGGGAGACGCGCTGTCGCGGTAGAGGCCGTCCGGCCGGGAACTGCCGCCCGACATGGATTCCTCCTCGCCACTCAGCCGCTCGGGATAGCCGAGCTCGTACACGCCGTGATCGCGATAGGTGTCGCTGCCGTCGCTGGCGCTCTGTCTCGCACGCGCGCGACCGTCGCGCTGGTGCTGCTGCTGCTGCTGCTGCTGCTGCTGCTCGTGGTTGCGTTCGCGTTCGCTCATCGTTGTCGCGGATAATCGGCGATTACACAGATGAACCGCGGCGGCACTCTCGGGCAGTTCCGCCGCGAGCAGCGCCGTCTGTCGGGCCGTCGACGTCTGCAAATAGGTCGGCAAATGCGTCATGTACGCCGAGCTGTTGAAGCCCGAGAAGGCCCAACTTCCGGTTTGCAGGAGCGCCGCCGCTTCGTACGGGCTCGCCGTGAGTTCGCTCCCGTCGGCGAGCGATCCCGCCAGTCGCTGTCGCGCCTCCGCCGACAGGAGATAGTAGCCCGGCGCGGTTTCCGGTCCGGCCGCGGCGTCCATCGCGAATCCCGCGCCTGCCGCCGTCGACGCCGCCGCCGCCACCATCATCCGTCGTTCCTGCATCTCCCAGCGTAGAAGATCCTCGCGCAGACGGTGAAGATTCGCGGCGCTCAGACCGCCCGTCGACGCCGACGCAGCCGCCGAGCCGCACGCGCCACCGCCACCGCCGCCACCGCCGCCGGTCGGCTCCGCGTGGGGCGGCGGCATCGCCGAGGCGAATGCCTGCAGCTCGGACTTTAGCAGCTCCTTGTCGGGCTTGTGAAGCTTGAAGCGCTTTCGGCGACGCAACAGCGAGCCGTTCTCGAACATCGACAGGGCGGCCGGATGAAGCGCCCAGTAGGCGCCCTTGCCGGGCCTGTGGGGTCCGCGCGGCACCTGAAATCAGACGGAAAATGTTTGAGGTTAGAAACGCTGATTGCGATTAGCGCTGCGGAATACTGATTTGTTTCATTTTGTCTATCGAGACTTTGGGGGCTTCTGGTCAAACTTTGTTTCAGCAGAATTATCTCGACGCTTCAGATCGGTTTTGTCGCAGCGCGATATCCGGATATCTGTGATTCGCGGAGTCTCGAGGACCAATCACAGATGCGTATTTGGCGCTGCATCGCGGCAAGCGCCAATCTGTTCGCATCGAGAAGCACTTGCAAAACATTTTCAAACATAAAATTACGACTAATTGTCGCGCAGAAATAAAAGTGTCCACGTGTTTGCGACAATTACGAGTGTGTAATTTGTAGATTTTTTTACTCTGTACAGTGAAAGAAAACGCGAAAGCGTTGCACGACTTTTCTTGCGCTACTTTTTAACTATAATGTAGTATGCAGATTAGCCCGAGTCTTGATCACGCAGGCGCACTGAGACGCCGATTTTAGTCACTCAAATGCCCGGTATTTCGTAATGAATAAATTAACTCAAAGGTACAGTGGTGTCATATAGTTGTAACTATACGCGGAGCCCCAAGTTTTGCACTTAAAGAAATTGCCAGGAACATTTTTAGAACGTTTTTTTTTGTTTTTGTTGAAAATTTATCGTCGGGTCGCGAGAGCTGCCGACTGTTCGCCGACTCCCCCCAAATTAAAGTCCATTAGCCGAGTTCCCAGCGGTAACCGACCACTATGATTTTT
Organism: Itoplectis maculator; assembly: GCA_964034905.1. Lineage (NCBI taxonomy): Eukaryota > Metazoa > Arthropoda > Insecta > Hymenoptera > Ichneumonidae > Itoplectis > Itoplectis maculator. Next base: position 8,592,189 of record OZ035853.1, read on the forward strand.
TTCCCTCTCAGTCTGACTGATCCTGAGTAAAAATTTTAACGCCCCAGAGCAATGAAAATGTTAACAATGTCAATGAATAACGCGCGCGTGATTTTCAAAGACACCACTTTTCCGCGTCAAGTTTATACTTTTAAATGCGCGATGCAACGATTAACCCGAGGAAGCGATTTAACCGGAGCCACGCCGAACGAACAACGGAAAATTGCTCGCTATTTAAATGCATATATAACCGGTAAATAAACAGTCCCTCATCGTTGCGGAATTATTAGTCGCGGAAAAGCGTTTAAAGAACGCGTCTCGATAGCGCGCGCAATATATTATTATAGATAAAGAAACCGCGCCGGGAAACGAGTTTCAATTTAACCGCCGTTATGACAAACTTTAGCCGTGCGAACGATTGCAAATTCAATAGCAGGCTTAATGGGTAATGCATCCGATGTATCAAGATTACAACCACACTGAAAAAAATGAACGGCTCTGGCAACAAAACAAAGTATTGCTACATCCGTATTTCTTACTGTAGCTATGAATATAGTTGCATGAGCAACGCGTATTTCTACAAGAGGAATATCGTATTGCTGCACATGTATCCGTTACTGTAACTATGCGAGGAATTAAATAGAACGATACGCGATGTAGTTCTTGGAGAATTTTCGGTATAGCTGTGGGAGCTATACGCGCCGATGCGAGCGCTATACGCGCCGATGCGAGAGCTATACGCGCCGATACAGGAGCTACGCGCGCCGACGCAGGAACTAATAAACGCTCGGTGGGGAGCGGCGTGCGCACTACGACCGGCATCGACTCGCGCGGCGTTGTTTCATAGGTTATAGCATAACTGCTAGAATAAGGTAGCCATCGTTCAGTTCCCACAGCTATACCGTTTCGCTCCTGCAAGCGGACGACATAAAGTGAAAAGATTCAGCTGTTGGAACTGAACAGTAACACTGTCGTGCGGACAGATTCCAAGAGAGCTCCGGCAGCCAGATTTTTGGTTGTCAGAGCCGCTGATTTTTTTCAGTGCAGATGGACGAACGGGCAATAAGCGATGTTTATTTCCCTGATATCCACTTGAATCGCGAATCGAATTTATCGCTTTCGATTAAGATATGTTTGCAGATTAAAAAAATATCTATATGGCACACAGATATATTTTATTCGATTAAAAAAACAGTCATAATCAGCCGAGACCCCTCAGCTCGTTCTACCCTCGTTTATATCGCGGAAGGAAATTAGTTGCTAACTCGAAATTACTCGACGACCGACGCCGGCGCAAATTTTCCCGCCACAAATATGCACCAAGGACGAAAACGCGTAGTGCAGGCTGGATAAACTTTGAATTTTACGGGACGTGTGGGTATAATCAATAATAATTTACGGCAATGGTTTAGTTTAATGGACACAACGGGCCGGAACGGCAAAACAACCGTGAACAATATGAATGCTCCAGCTATTTTAATGGCCGTTCAATTTGCCGTTCGCTTAAGTCTCTGCTGTAATGTTGTCACGATATTCTATTTATTACCGTCTACTTTTGCCGCGCTCCGTCTCGTCGGCTCGTGGATGGGAACAAAAAAAAAATGAAAATAAAAAGAAGCGCTAAACATGTCGCGTGTCCGCAGCAAAACGTCGAGTACACTTGTAAAATAATTGATTGTAATCGCGCGCAGCCGGTGTATCGTCAATTTAAACTTTCTAACTATCAGTGTCGAAGTTTACCGAAGAATTAACCTCCTCGATACGCGGCAAGAGCCAATTTATATTTATATCGATTTACGGCGTGAAACACCTGCAGCTCGCTCGTTCTCTTTCTCTCGCCTGTGCCGCCTCCGATCGCAGGTGAAACTCTCCGGTATAGACCACGGCGATAAATACAGATCGGGCTCGTTGGAAATTAGAAGATAAAACCGAAGCCGCATCGGCGCTCTCGTCGTGACTCGCTCGATCGATCTATGTGTGTCCACCTGTTCCAATGTGGACCGATCGACTGCGAGAGCGACGTCGTCACCTTCGACACGAGGATCGATCGATATTAATAAACATTTTAATCCTGAACGTCATTAACCATCGCGTAAATCGTTGCATCACTTCGTATAATTTTATAATTACGATATTACAATTTTATAATTAGCATTATCCGACGTTTTTGTATGCATTACGGTATATTACGTATCCTGAACAGGAGCTAGTTTTTGCATACGTCACTTTTTATTTTCACAACGAATTTACTTTTTTTTCAGCGTCATTTTTCCCCCGTTTTCTTCACTAATTTAAATATTTTTTAATTACAGGCAAACGCGATAGCTTTGAAAGGCATTGAAGTGCTGATTACAGAGGAGCGTCATTGGCTGCCAACTCTTGCCGGGTGGTTATTTCGTTATTTCCGCGGCTTCTATTGCGCGTGCCACTCATCTTGTAATGAGACCCTCGTTTATTGGGAAAATAAGCGGCACGTAGCAATTTTACCATCAGTCATCCGCGAGCCAACGGCACCGCGTGAAAATTCCATGTGGCTCAACTTCGGGCACGCAACTTCGAGAGCTGCGCACCGCGGACTTGCGAATTTTTCGTTCGCCGATTGGCGAAAGATATATCGGTATTAAGAACAGCGACGGTATAAACAGTCGCACATGCTTCTCGGCTAATTCGCCACTATTTTTTTCAGCCTCTCTTCTCCGGCTCATTGTGTCAGTCTATTCCAACTAGGGCTCAGGTCTTACCCACGGTGAGACCCACGAAAATAGACAGCACGTATTAGCAATTTTACCATCAGTCATCTGGAGCCATAACGACACTGGTGAAAATTCCACGTGGCTCAACTTGCGAATATTGCGTTCACTAATTGACGAATGATCTCGGTAAGAACAACTGGTATGAACAGCTAATTCTTCGCTATTTTTTCAGCCTCTCTTCTCCGGCCCATTGCGCAAGCCTATTCCAACAGGGGCGCAGGTCCCGTGGCAGGTGAGACCCACGATCGTATCGGATAATGCGACTCCTTACGCTCTAACTATCGCCTTGCTGCACGAGCATTAGACCCGCGTGCACTTTTGCGGTGCAGCACCAGCCGAGCTGCTGCTGCTGCTGCACCGGCTCTAACGTCAGACCCGGATGTTGCCATTTTCCGCTTGGTAAAAGGAAATCCATAATTGCCGTCGTCAATGATACCTCTGTTGACACGTTCTAAGCGTCGGTTGCTCCACGCACCGTGGCTAAAATAGCCGCATTGTCAATCTCCGTTGCATCTGGTGCTGCGGCTTATCAATGACTCCTATTATGTTCACCCGACGTAGTACGACCATCAGCAACGCGAGAATTTTTTGCTACGGGCGCCTCGATGGCAAAAATGATCCCTCTTACTTTGCCGGATCATTAACTGGCACAACTGGCGAGACCACTGAACACAACTTGTGACTTACGCACCGAGGAGAAAATCTAATGGCAATCGATGACTTCCCGCGAGTCTCCAATCAACGTTCCTTCAGTGCGGCAGCATCGGAAACGCAATTCCACACCACAGGCGGTCCGGGCGATAACAAACGATTCGCCTCTGACATCCGACTGATCGTCGAGTCCCGGCAGAAGCATCGACAACGCGACTGCATCCAGGTATAAACAATCCCGCGGCGATGAACGACCTCGCCGTGACTTCCATCCACCTCTACATTTTTTTTCCAAATTATCCCGAGCATCGCAATTTCCCGATGCGGAGTCAACGCCGCGGCCGATGATTGATTTCCGCCACGTCTCTCGACAAACACCGTTTATAATGAAAATTGTTGTTTGCAGATCAGCACCGGACGCATGTCCAGGCGAACAACGCGCATTGAGCGCTCGATGCACTTTGCCATCAGTCGAGAAATCCACGAGGAGACCATGGGGATTTCTCTATGAGATTTACTCGCGGCGATTGACTTGCCGAAGGTGATGATGATCGGGCTGCGCTCGATATATAATACAGCACCGGAGGTGCGAAGCGTTGGCAGCTGCGAAACAGATGCTTCGGAAATAATACCCGAGACAGGTATGTATACAACAACAAACGCGCTGCGCACACAAACAGCGGACGCGCAACGCACACAAACAGAGGACGCGCAACGCACACCAACGACAACACGAGCGAGAGACTCGGGGAGAAAGAGTGGGAAGCACCTTGCGCCACGACTCATTTCTTCCTTCCTTCGTCTCCGGTCTCTGTGTGTATATATCACGCATCATCGGCGCGACTACCGCACCGTCTCGCTTCTCTCCCCCCCCCCCCCCCCCTCACCCCCCTGAATCGTCCGAGCCCGAAAGTGAAATCCTTGAATTTCTTTGCATACAATATCCGTCCCTGCATCTCTACCCACGGGGCACCTTCTGTATTACTGTACTTTACGCGCGCGTACAGACCGAGCGATTGTAAACCGCAAAGCGTCGAACGTCCCCGAACGACCTGCGAAACACCACGGCGGCGTTACCAGCCGCGTATTACACGCCCCGGGTGTGTATTATGTATATCCTCGCTGATGCAGTGATATCGATGGCAGAGCGACACGACGAGAGAGGTACCCTGTTCGTCGCCAGAGGTCGATGAGCGTCGTTCAGGCGTTAAGCCAGAGTATTAACGATGGTGTGGATGATGGCGACTTGAATGGATCGAGAGATGGCAATCGTCGGGAGTGATTACTGAAGAGGCGGACGACGAGGAAGTGAGGTTTGACGAGTGCGCACTCTTAAGATGCTATATGAGTTGGCGAGAAGATCATCTACGACGACAAAATATACGTCAGTTAGCGAAAGTTTTCGGCAGGAACCTCAGGATGATTTCTGAACCAATGAATTTACATTTACGTAAATAGATGGCAATCATCGGGCGTAATTACACGCAGGGCAAAATACTGGCGAGAAATGCAGATTCTGAAATGCTGGGAGATCCGCGTCGATGAGGAGGCGTAAACGATTGAGTAAGACGAACGAACGAACGTCAGTTTGCGGAAATTTTTGGCAGAAACTTTGGGACAGTTTTTGCTTTAATACATTTTTGTAAATGAATCGAGAGATGGCAATCACCGGGAGTGACTTTTGTTATCTTGCAAGGCCAAAGACTCGCGATTGCGGTGGTAACAGCGAGTGCGCACTTTGAGATGCTTATGAGGTTCGCGTTGACGAGGAGACGTGCGATTGTCTCCTGCATATAAATAAACGTCGGATTACAGAATATTTTGACAGGTGTTTCGGGAGGATGTTGGCTCTAATGAATTTTAGCAAATAGACGTTTCAGCTGACGTTTTTTAGACTGCGAATTGTTGCAAGCAAAAATGAGTCTCGATCGTCGAGTCTCGTCAAGACTCGTCATTTGCGTTGATGCACAGCATGAGACACAAACGCGGCTCGGCGAATTTTCGATATTTTCGCAAATGGTAATCAATATAAATAAACATGCCGCATATAAATCAAATAATTATGGCTCGATGAATTGCTAAATTTATCTCCTCGAATCGACGTAGAAGTTGCAATGTTTTGATGTATAATCGAGATAATGCTCATCGTGTAGACTCATCTGCGGGGGATACCGAGCGGATCTTGGGAATTGAGAAATTGCCACTGAGAGTCGAGAGTTCCGTCGCTGCGGCGTCGACGAAGCTTCGGGCATCGACTCCTCGCGTACGCCGAAGGCAAATGAAAATTCAACAATATTCAACTTGCTGCGGATCTTGGGAATCGAGAAATAATTGCCACTGAGAGTCGAGAGTTCCGTCGCTGCGACGTCGACGGACCTCTGGGCATCGACTGCAGACTCCACGGGTGCATAGATATATCGCTGCCTTGAGTATACGCGCTGAAGTCAGACGAAAATTGAACAGTATTCAACTTCTTAACTGCCGATTCACCGAACAACTAAATTGATCAGTCTCGCAGTCGAATCCCATTTTCTCTCTCGGTAACTTTCCCAACTTTTTCCACGCCAAACATTTCTACAGTATTTTCACTGTGAAATTTTCGTCGATAATTAATTCCAATCACTCTTCGTGGTTCTTCGCACCGCTTGCTAATTCAAACATCTCATCGGCGGATAATTTATTGTAACAATAATCAAGATATTTCCAAGCGGCTGTAATTGGCTCTGCAATTAAGACGCTTCCACCTGGGAACCGTAATCTCGCGCTCCGAATTACTGTAATAGTAATAATACTAATAATAATAATAGTAAGTAGAATCATCCCCCGGGTCTTCGCGTCGCCGAGTCCGCGAGTCACGACTTGTAATTACATCAGTGTTATATCCTAATTAATCGGTAATTTGCGCGAACAAAGAGCGACTAACAAAAAAACAAAAAAAAACACCCACCTTGATGAAACAGTCGTTGAACGACAGATTGTGCCTCAGCGAGTTCTGCCATCTCCGCGTGTCCTTGCGATAGTAGGGAAACCGATCGGCGATAAACTTGTAAATCTCCGCGAGCGGCAGCATCTTGTCTCTCGACGACCATATCGCCATTGCGGTGAGCGAGATGTACGAGTAGGGAGGCTTCTGATCCCCGTATGTGTCTCGCGACGGTCGCGGCATCCTTGGCCTGATGCTCGACTCCTTTTCGATCCTCGTTATATATATATATTTGTGTATATATATGAGTATATATTTTTTTTCTGATGCAAGAAAATCAGAAAAATACTAATAAACACATTCGACCGTCACGACAAGTCGCTCCAGTGGATTTCATCGAATCGCCGAGACTCGCTCGCGGTCTTCGACCCTCGATCTCCGCATCGCCGCGTTTACGCAGCATCCAACCGGTGGTCCACCTGGTCCCGCATGACGCACGACGAACCGCGCACACTCGTCGTCCGAACCAACTTCCGGGAAAACGATCTGGAGTAATTTCCAAACTTCCCAAGTCCCGCAACGCGAGTCCGACGACAATTCGAATAAACAAGAACAACGACTGATCGCCGCAACGGAATGACGAGGCGAACTCGTTTCAAATCCAGAAGTGAAATTTCATCGACAAAATTTCGCGGGGAAACGGGACAACGAAGGTAATGCACTTTTGTTTTCCTTTTGTTTTTTTACGGCACTTCTCTTTGGCTGACGACACTATCTTTGGCGACAAATCACTCCGCGAGGTTTTTGTTTTCTTTTTTGTTTCAAGCACTTCGCCGTAGTCTCTCGATCTCTCTCCCCGGGCAGTCGCGGAGTGTCTCACGTTCTCGCGATATCACGCCACGATTTTTAATTCACGGCCTCGTTGCGGAGCGCCGAACGAACGAGACGGATATTCTCGTTGACTGAGAGTGCGGAGCAAAAGCGTCCCAACGCGCTCGGGGCTTCTCGGGTACTAGACGTCGGGACATCCCCACACCCCCGCCGACGCGTTTCTCGCCGCGCGGTCGCTGCTGCCGCTGAAACGCCGAGGATGGGAGGCTCGAGGGATCCACCTATTGGCCGAGCCCGGGGCCCCGCGAAGCGGACGCTCGGTGGGGCGCGTGGTGGGGGCTCGGCCAATGCGCGTGGCGCATCGGGCCGGGCTGGAACCTCCCCCAAGGGCGCCCGGGTGGGGGAAATCCGATGGATCCGCGCTCGGGCGAGCGACGCCCGCCTATCCGAACCCGCGACTCGCCTCGAGCAACTTCGGGCGCGGCGATTATTTGCTCGCCCGGACCCGAGGGGCGTGGCCTCGCTCGGCTCCGCCCATGAAGCTCCCCCCTCCGTTGCCCCTACCGTTCGTCAAGAGTGCGGAGCTCGGATTCGAGCGTCTTCCTCGTTATCGGACATGATCGGTGTTTCGCTAAAATCCCCTCGCGGTGTTATTACATGTAAGCGAGGAGCGAACGATTCCGGCAAACGAGGCGGCTGAAGGAGGGGCGAGAGAGACGGAGAGAACGAGCGCGCGCGCGCGCGCGCGCTCGCTCGCTCGCGCCTCCTTCACGCCGGTCAAGCGCAACTAGTTTATCACGCATGACTCGCGCGCTGGATACGCGACTGATCGACGAGCGACGAGGGGATAATATCGACTTTCGCGAAACCCCCGCGGAGAGCGCCGGCCCGCGTGAATACAATCGACGGGGGCTCCGTGTGTACATATATTAACGTTGTGTATACAGTTTTTCATGAATTTTTCGCGCGACGTATCCGTATTAAGTATTCGACATTCGTATTAATAGGCGTTTTAAATAACAGCAAGAAATTGACAAATTCTGTCTGTCCTTCCTATTCTAATTCACATGAACAAGAATGACCATAAAAATAGATATTAACAATCACAAAACACATATCGTATTTTAAAAAAAATGTTTGAAAAGGTTTATGAAACTATGTTACATTCGCATTTTTTATTATTATAACTGAACAACTCTTCGCAGCATGAAAAGGGGACTGCGAGTTATTTTCGCAGGAATCGCTGCGGAAAAGCATAAAGTGAAATTTTACGCTTCCCCGCGCGTATACGTTCTACGACTGTGTAATGTACTGTACAAATTGATGTATGGACGAAGTTGGTTGCCGAGCGTGTATACCGCGCAGAGCGTTCAGGCACGGCGCCCAATATGGCGGTCGAAGAGGGCGCGCGAGGGCACGAACCGCGGGCGCGACTCCGCGCAGCCACCTCCATCCAATGCACGCGCGCGAAAATTCGATGGTGGGGAGAACGAGCGCGAGAGAGAGTGAGAGCGAGAGAGGAGGACGAGGACGATGAAGACGATGAAGGGTGGAGAAGAGGGAGAACGCGGCGAAGAGCAGAAGGTAATTGATTTCATGCTCGAGCGATCGCGCGTCTGCTGGAGGGGTTGGCGGTCTTGAAGCCTATCATGCGCCCCCATCGTATTTTACATGGCAATTGAGTAACAGCGATATTCGCGATTGATGGACGAAAATGAAATTCCGTTATTGCACGAAATTCGCAATTCCCCGGCAGCCCGTCCGGATCCGCCGAATATCTAGAAAAATTCAATAAAGGAAGGCAAATCGAGTGTAAAATAATGTAATCAATTATCAATCTTGTTTTTAAATAATTATCATCGCCATTGAAAGCAATTACTTCGAAACGATCTCGGGATTGGTAGATTTGATGGTTACTGATTTTTTTACTTTTTGACGGATTAATTTTGATACTCGAGGTCGCAAAAGATGATTGAATTAATATTTTGGAGATATACATACCGACGAATACGTAGCAGTATTATTTTTTTGAAAGGTGATTCTCGATGTATCGAAGGGGAAAGATCGACTTCGTCGTTCGATTGTATGTCGACGACGCCAACGAAGTCAGACTTACATAGGAGCGCAGTGCCTATCCTTTTGATAGCCCGATTGGAACTGGGGTACGACCGTTAGTACCTACCCCAGCGGTGTGGCGGCGCTCGCGGCGCTACGTATATGTGTGGCTCACCGACACATCACAGACAGGCGACCACACGCAAACCTGGTTGCGAAAGTTCTCTACGAGAATGACCTGAACGGTATCCTGGGAGACGAGATGGGTCTCGGAAAGACCATTCAAGTAATCGCGCTGTTCAGTTATCTGCTGGAGAATCGGCAGGACGGGCCGTATCTCATCGACGATACCGAACTTGATTTCGGAGTTCGAGAGATTCGCGCCGCAGCTACCGTTCGTGGTGTATCATGGAAAGCAGGAGTAACTCGCGGCGGCGGCGCGGAAAATTAAGCAGAGACACGAGATCGCCGGCGGCTACAGAACTTATCCGATAGTGATCACGAACTTTGAGACGCCGATCAGGAACAAAGGTGGTCCCTGTCGGATTACCCATGAAGGGTGATCGGACTTGGCCGATGATCGGCCCAATCTCGGTGCCAAGATTGCCAACATTGGCATATGATATTGGTCCGATCATCGGCCCGAGTCTCGGATGATAAGTCCGGCTGGATATTGGCAACAATAGTTGGCCGAGTATCGCGTACGAGAAACGGCCGACTATCACATACGAGAATCGGCCGAGTATCGCATACGAGGGTCGGCCGAGGATCGGCCGAGTATACGAGTACGCAGCGCCGCTTCACCGCTGGGGTAGGTACTAACGGTCGTACCCCAGCTCCAATCGGGCCATCAAGAGGATGGGCACTGCGCTTCTATGTAAGTCAGACTTCGTTGACGACGCGGCGATCAGTCGGCTCAACTCGGCTGTCAAAAAGTTCTGAAATATGGGACATGGATCATGCGTGATATAAACTAATACAGCGCGGAATGGAGAGATGGCTTTTCTGGAGGACACCTTCGTTATTCTTATTACACAGGTGGAGTTTTTTTCGGCCTTGCGCGCCACACTGTAACCTTAAATTCTCGTCGGCTTGATGATTATAGGTTAAACACTGTCGCTATACGACAGGCTTCTTTTTTTTTAATTGAAATAATCGGCACATCGCTTTAGCGACAAACGGGGGAATTCTGCTTGCAAAAAAATTTGACCGATAAATTTTTGTTATTTTTAACGGGACCAAACAATTTTACTACTTTTGCCGGTCTATCTCAGGCCTTATGTCTCACGCATCTGACGATCACTTAAATTTTAGTTAATACATTTCCCAATGATTTATAAAATACATCATCCACATTCGTGAAATCATCTGGATAACATTGCCTTTGAATTTCTTCAGGTGCTTTTTTTCTTAGGAGGATGGGTTTTCTTTGTGAAAAAACTCTTCAGAGATTACGAGGTGCACCACCGGCTGGTGCAGCTCATATTTTCAACAACGTTCTCGCTGTCTTGCACCATGTTTGAATTGATCATATTTGAGATTCTTGGAATCTTGGACTCCAGGTAAAATCCTAATTTATCAATTTTGACAATTCCTTCCACACAAACATGAGAATAAGATTTTACATTTTTGTTTCTCCAGTTCTAGGTATTTCCACTGGAATGTCGGACTGTATAGTCTTCTGTTCATGGTCATTGTTTTGATACCATTTTATATAGCATATTTTATCATAAGCAATGTCAGATTTGGTGAGTACAAGCAAAGAAAAAAAAATGCTGATTACTTTATAAGATCTATTTGAGAATCATTTTTCTTTTACAGTGAGGCTGAATCTGATAAGACCACTTACGATATTAGTGTACCTCTTTTACCTCTATTTATTCTGGAAAGTGGGCGATCCCTTTCCGATACTCAGTCCGAAGAAGGGAGTCCTCTCGATAGAGCAAGGCATCAGTCGTATTGGAGTAATCGGCGTGACGGTGATGGCTCTGCTCTCCGGTTTCGGAGCGGTCAATTATCCGTACTCGTCAATGGCGTATTTCATGCGACCGGTGACGTATTCCGACGTGCAAGCGGTCGAGAGACGATTGTTGCAAACGATGGACATGATCGTCGCGAAAAAGAAGAGAATAGCGCTCGCGAAGAAGGGCGAAGTCGTGCCGCAAACTGAGACGAGGTCAAGACTATGGGGCATGTGGTCGCCTCTTGGCGGCAGTCAAAGGAATCAAGAAAGTAAATGTAGCGCTGCATTGCATCGTTATTAGCGTTTGACCAGCTGTAATTCTCTTTGAGTAAACCCGATTGAATTGCATTTCAGATGTGAAACAACTGAGACAGGAAGTTTCCGGTCTTGAGGAATTATCTCGGCAACTCTTTCTCGAAGCACACGATATTCAGAACGCCAGGGAGCGATTAGAGTGGGCCGCCACTTGGCAGGGAAAATACTTTAATTTTCTCGGCTACTTTTTCTCGATCTATTGCATGTGGAAAATATTTATCGTGAGTTCTGCAATAAGATCGTAAAATGCACCTTTTAAGGGAGGATTTAAGATTCTCACGCGAATAACGAAAAATCTTTTCTGCAGTCGACAATCAATATCGTGTTCGACCGCGTGGGAAAGAAGGACCCTGTGACTCGAGGCATCGAGATCGCAGTTCATTGGATTGGTTTCAATATAGACGTAACATTCTGGTCGCAGCATATATCGTTCTTCCTTGTTGGTTGTATAGTGCTCACCTCGATACGCGGTCTCTTGCTCACGCTGACCAAGGTATTTATTTTTTTTAAATCTGTTTTGTACTTTAAGAGTATCGTTTATTAATTCCTTAATTTTGTTACATCGATATTGCTTCCAGTTTTTCTACGCGATATCTAGCAGCAAATCGTCGAACATCATTGTGCTTATACTGGCGCAGATAATGGTAAGTAAAAAGGCGCCCCCTGATTACAGTAGCCCTGCTTTTTATTTTGTTTTCTTTCACTCTCGGTTACACACGGTTTCTCGTCTTCCAGGGAATGTACTTCGTATCCTCTGTGCTTCTGATGAGAATGAACATGCCAGCCGAATATCGTATAATAATAACGCAAGTACTCGGTGATCTGCAATTCAACTTTTATCACCGTTGGTTCGACGTTATATTTTTAGTATCCGCGCTATCGTCCATCGTCTTTTTGTACTTGGCGCACAAACAAGCACCGACCGAACGTGCCTGAATTACCAAATAAAAGCAATCGTTTTTCATTACTCGACTTGTCATTTGTTTGCTTTACTGATCCAAGAGAAGAATCAAATATATTTCGTTGATATGCAACTTCCCTTCGATATTTCACGTGATTTGTTGCATTGCAGGGAAATGTTTCAAGAAAATGTATCGTTCTAGTTGCCATTGAAGGGACTTGTCAACATTTCTCACTGCTAACTGAAATATGTGAACGTTGCATGTTACCCTTTTAATTGATATGCAATTATGTTAAACCCTTTTAGGTTATTCCAGACTTCCCCCCCTTGAAGGATCGATAACATCGTTTTCCGAAGAATATTCCGAATGATCGTCGTTCTTCGTGATGTAAAAAGTTTATTGAGTCTCGTTCTATTAACGGCCGTATAATAAACATCGGAACAAATTGAATGTCTCGCGTCGGAGTCGCTATCGTTAAAACTTCTTCCTCCTCTAAGTAAATGCGGTAAATATTACGATCTTAAGAATTATCAAACAATCTTTCTCAGTGACTCGTCTCTTACGTCATAAAACTCGTTGATCTTCGTACATAAAAAATGCTAAAGGCATTTGTTTCCATGCTCGTCTCTCGTAGCAATGAATCACAGACTTCTAAGGGTTTCTTTGCGTTTTACAGTAAGTCGTTACAGAATTAGGTAATGATATTACAAGATAAGTGAAGCGGCGTGTCTGCAAAGCCTCTGAGTAGTTTTTTTTTTCCTTTCTTTGTTGGTATTGATGAAAAAATGGGAGAAAGAAATTTATTTAATGAACTAATTCGATGGTCCATTCCTCGCCCATATTTACACCAGGTTTTCGCAGCGTCAGCACGTTGTTGTTGGGGTTGTACTTCGCCTCGAGTGCAACTGTTCCCAGGCCTGCGGAATAGAAAGCAGAAATGATTCGAAATTCAATTGGTGAGTCTCCCAGCGAGGTCTCCCAGAGAAATTTGAACAAGAAAAAAAAAATCTTTTTTTTATTATTAGAATAAAAAAAAAAAAGATTTTTTTTTGTCGTAGACGATAGAAATGTCAACGTACTTTGAGAAACGAGATTGGCGCTCTTGACGCCCAGCGGGGGATTGGCGATGTCGACTCTCTCGAGCCAGCTGGTAGTCTCGTATGTGGCTAATTTGTCGATGAACGTGGAAGTCAGTTTGTGACCGTCGAAGGCCAACTGAAGATAAAGATATTTTCCGTGACGATACTCGAAGCTGACTTCGTCGTCGATGTAGAGGGTGCCGTTGGCTTTTCCGGCGCCGTCGGCGATCACGACGAGAGTGTAAGGATCGTTCTTCATGGCGACGGTGCTGCGTCTTATCCTCATCTTGCGAGCGACGATGGATCCTCCGCGTTGATAAACAGGTATCTTGTGGAGCGTCACGGGTATATTGACGAGCCCGGGCTGCTTGTGAGGCTGCATGGTGTCAACGTCGTACCAGACGATCTTTCCTTCGCCGGGGAAATAGACCTTGACCTCGGAGACCGAAGGTTCTAGCACGGGCCGCACGAGAATTGCATCTCCAACGAGCATCTCGTCGTCGATGGCGAATACCGCGGTTTCCTCGGGATAGTGAGCCCACAGAGGTCTGATAACCGGACTTCCGTAGACCTCGTGCTCCCTGAACAGAGTGTACCACAGCGGCAAGTAGGAATAACGCATGCGGAAAGCGTCTCGGACGATCTGCGTGGTTTCGTCGTTGAAAGTCCAGGGCTCGCGCCTCTTGGTTTCAATGTGCGAGTGCTGACGGAAGAACGTGAGCCAAGCGCCGGCCTGATTCCATCTGATGAAGAGCTCGGAATCGGGGTTCTTGAAGAATCCACCGACATCGGCGCCGCAGAAGGACATACCGGAAATGGCGAGAGTCAGGCACATCGGGTAGCTCACGCGGAGATGCTCCCACTCGGCCATGTTATCGCCGGTCCACATAGCCGCGTATCGCTGGGATCCGGCGAAAAATGATCGCGTGAGAATGAACGGCCTCAGGGAGCCACCGGAACGCTTGTAGAGCGCATCGTACGTCGCCATCGTGTGATACAATCCGTTTATGTTGTGAACGTCGCGATGTTCCCAGCCTCCGTGGTGCACAACGTCTTTGGGCATCGTGATTTCCGGGCCGTTGAACACGCTAGGCTCGTTCATGTCGTTCCAGATGTAAACGTCGTTGGTGGTACCGTGGAACTTGTCGAGAGCGTAGAGGCTCGCGTAGTAGTCGCGGACTTTCGGGTCGAAGAAATCGAGGTAGGAGGAAGAGCCTGGCCAACACCAGCCCTCGTAGTCCTTGCCGTCGCGAGTCTTGGCGTAATAGCCGAGATTCGTCGCGTCGTTGTGCAGGAAATAGTTGGAATCACGCTTGATGTGCGGATCGATGATGACGACTAATTTGCGGCCTTTCGTCGTGAGATTCTGAACCATCTCGAGGGGATTGGAGAACTTTCGCGAGTCCCAGGTGAAGTACTTCTTGCTGTCGGTGTACTCGATGTCCAGCCACATCACGTCCATCGGCATATCGTACGTGTCGAAGGCTTCGGCTATCGTTGCGACGTCATCTTGGTCGTTGTAGTTCCAGCGCGACTGGTGATATCCCAACGTGAACATCTGTGGAGGAAGCGAAGCGTTAACGATTGTTCGAAGATGAATTTAGCCCGAGTCTGTGGATAATTATAGGTGAAAATGGGAACGAATCGTAGCCGTGTTTGCGTCTATGGAGACATTACCTGTGGCAGATTTGCTGTGCCAGTCAAATCGGTGTACTGCTTAAAAGTGTCTAAGGGCTTCGGTCCCAGAAGGAAAAATACGTCGATGACGCCGGATTCGGACATGAAGTGAGCGTCGACCTGGGGCTTCTTCGTCGAGCCAGAAACGTAACTGACGATGCTCTCGACGACATTGTTGTCGGCACTCGACAGTATATCGATCCAGGTCTCCGCTGCGTTGTGCCAGAAAACACCGGCGGTTCTTTCCTTACTGAAAGGCAATTAGCGAGTTATCGTTTGATTAGTGACAGAATTAACGAAGTGTTTGATTTGATCAACTGGTTAATCAATGAAGGTCTCCTACCCGTGAGCATAAAGAACCGGAATCGCTCCGTAAATCGCCATGCGCTCGTTGACTTCGTACTCGAACACATCGAGATTATAAAGTCTGTACGGATCGGTCTGCTTCGTCGATTTCAAAGCGTGAGAATCCGCGTGCTCGGGAACACCGTACGCGTGTTCAGCGCCCGGAAAAGTAAAATCCAAAGCGACAGCCTCGGGCCCCAGAGGTTTGGTGTCGTGATGGGAGTTGAAATTTTCCTCCCACGCGCCTGGGTCATCTTCGGCGCCGTCACCCGGATACAGTGGGGGTGTCGTGTCTGTCACCTCTTCCTCAGCTTCACCTTCTGGCTTTCTGCATAATAAGAAATAAAAACATACATTGAAAAAATGTAATTTCACAATTTGAGACCTTGTTCGGATGTTTCATACCAACCTTTCCTTCTTAGTTCTCAGATGCTCGAATCTCATGAGTCCTCGAGCATTCGTGGATATAACGAGCTGCTCGTCGGAGTACAAGTCAACTCTGAAGGGACTGTAGTAGACTATGGCCTTTCCGATGCCGTTTGACACGGTCACATGATCCGCGGCCTTCTCGACCAAATTCAATTTGGCCGTTTGCGGAGGATTCTTCAAAGCATCCTGGACTTCGTATCGCGCATGTAGCGGAGTCTTCTCGTTGATGTGGAGTCTGAAGGTGTTTCCTTTGAGAGCTGTTAGCTGCAGAAAGTAATACACTCCGGTGTCCTTGTTAAAAAGGTCTGCGTACAATACAGACTCATTCTGGGCTACGGTATTGGCCACCAGTTCATATGGTGTCTTTCCTGGTTCCACCTTGCGGCAACGACTACAAAAACATGTCATATTAGGTACCTTTATTAATTACAACAATTACTTGAGATATTCTGAAACCAACCGGCAGAAACTGCTCTGCTCGCAGCTCTTGAAGTTCTTCCTGTCCACTGCATTGGTGGCAAGAACCAGACATAGCAGCGCAACTCCAAAACTGGAAAGTCAACACAGAACATTCAAATGTTTGAAAAAGAATAGATTATCAATTTTTGCTTCATCTTAATGACTTTGCAAAACATAAACAAAAATAATGTTCACCAATTTTTTATTTTTTTAAGCAAAAGTATAAAAATGTTGTTATTATTATTATTAGTATTATTATTATTATTTATTAATTATTAATCGTTAAATTAATAGTTAAATATTATTATTTAACTATTAATTAATTAATTAACTATTAATTATTAAATTAATAGTTAAATAGTATTATTATTGTTCAACTTTGTATTTACAAACAAACAAATATTTGTAGATATGAAAAATGGAAGTAGTTGTTTCAAAACCATTTGTTGCTATATTTACGAAGCGCTATTTTTGTCGTACAAAAGAAACAATTCATGATACTAATTTAACTCTGCGTAATTTCAAGGTTCGCGAGAAGCGTCCGTCCCGACTATTCAACTTTGTTTTCCTTCCACCGCTTACAACAACAGGGTAAGGTTCACATTGTTGACATTGACTTTGCTGTAGTCGGGTTAGAGGACGCTGTGTGTGTGTTTTTTTTTCGTCCGCCGAGTGTGTTTCTTCGCGATTGGCTGCGCGATTTCACAGAGCGTGGCACATCGAAGCCGCGGGTAATTACCGAAGGGAATCCCGACGAGAGATCGCGCGGGTTTTCCGCTGAAATATCGTCGAGGGAGATACGCACCGTCGAGCATTGCGAACCGCGTAACACAAAATCCGTCTGCACACGTCAGTGTCAAAGGGTCAACGGGAGGCGAGCACGATACGACGAGTCTAACTGTTGCAATAATACGTCGCGCGTAAATTACAGCTCGATAAGAGGAGGCGAGCGAAAGCGCGAGCGAGACGGGACGAGTAGTGGAAAATACGACGATAGGAGGCTTCTGGCGATTACATCGCGTGTACGAGGGAAAAAGTGACGACGGTTCGCGCCGGGTGACACGTCACCGTGCGCGAACAACGCCTCGGACTCCCGTAGCCGTTGCCGCCGAATTCACGAATTACTCCGGCGAGCCCGGCGTTCGTCGCTTGTCAACGATCATGTGCATCGCGCGTATTCCGTCTCGTCGGGACAACAGAGAGATTCACCCGGAGACGCGTTTAGTATTGTTTCTCACTTACCGGAGGTACGAAGCCATTTTGCAATGTGTGCGCGCGGGTCCGCGCACTCTTTTCAGCGAGAGACGATCGCGGGTAATGCACACACACACACGAGCGTTCAGCAGCGATCCAACTATCTGCCACTATCGCGCATGTATAACCGCGGCAACTGAGAGCTGGAGTTTCTTAACCGGACCGCTCTGGCCGTCCCTCCCACCACCCCCACAGCCCCTCACGCCGCCCGTCTGCGCAGCCGGTCGAGTGGCGCGCAGACCTGAGCTGGCTGCCATCTACAGGGGAAAAAAATGAATTTTATCGCGCGCGACCGCGCGGTAAAATCGCCGATTTTTCGTTTGTTCGTAATCATCGGATTCCTCGGCGATAAGGAAATTCGCGGTACAGATTCCGCAGTACAATCGACAGCCGATTGTCAGAGAATGCGCGAGACTCGACGAACTCGAGGAAACGAGTGCGCATGCGCGAGCCACGAAATTCCCGCGAAAATAATTGAATTATCGTGGCCGATATTAAAAAGTATGCGAGCAAAGTTTGTTGTCGTTTTATTCGGCCTCTGATTGATCGTTGGGAAATCGACGGTTCGTAGTTTAATATCGCGAAACTTGGCAGTTTGTCAGAAAAAAAGTCGAAAGAAAAAATCGATTTTCGATTTAAAAGGACGCAATATTATACGTAATCTCTGACTCGACATCGTTGATTTGTTATCGAAATCTCTTTAATTTGTTATCATCGACGTTACTGGAAAACAGCTGGAAAGTTTCGTTGCGATAGTGCATATTTATTGTTATTGTTATTATTTCCATTCTGTCACTATCATGCGTATTGAGAACAAAACTTGTTATCGTTTGTAATTTTTAATGGAGTGGGACAATCAATAAATATTGTTTTGTAACGCTGAATTCGATATTTTATGACCTACCTAGTACTTTCGTACTAGAGTTGTCTCCATGGCAACGAGCAGAGCGTCGTTTCGTCGACAGTTGCAGTCAATATAGCAGGGAACCTACTGAAGTGCAATTGAGTCACAGCGAATTCATTTAATATAATATTGCCGAACATTTTCATTCTTTAGCTTGAAAGAGTAAAAAATGGGGGAGAATACAGAAGGCAGCATGGAAGTTCTCTCCGAGAAGCATTACAAGCAGCGATATCCCGACAGAGAACCCGGCAATTCTGTTATACAGTGGAAAGAGGTCGCCGGGAATGCGACGGGTGAATCGCTGAAAATTTTGGATCCGGAGGATCCACTGATGAAGCGATTTCAGGACGCCCTCAAGGCCCATTTGACTCGCGTCGATCAGAAATTATCGGAAGACATTGCGGATCTCGTGAGTAGGCCGAGTGTTATTGGTTAATTGACGGGTCACCTGGTCTCACTGTCATCTGACAAATTAATTAAATATTGGCTAAACAATCAACTGGTAAATCAAGTAATTACGCAATTATAAAAATCACTACATGTGCAAATTATTATTTCAAGGAAAATGGTGCGAAAGATGCGAAGAAACGGCGAGAGGCCAAAGCCGCGGAATTGTACAGAGCTCAGAGCGAGGTCGCTCGGCAGCAGGAGATTCTCGACAAGTATCAGAGCAAATTGGCGGAACTGATGAAGATCCGCGAGGACAGGGAGGGACGGCTGAACGAGGCGAAGGAACAGAAGAGAGTAGCAAGGGAGAATCTCGAGCGGGAGAAGAGCGCCGAGAACGAGTTCACCCTCGGCATCGAGAGACTCGGGACGATGAGCCGTCGTTTCGCTGAGTGGGAGAAAGAGATAGCGAGTCATCTGACGGTGTCGAAACGAATGTCCGAGAAGGACGCGGCGGTGCAGGAGGAACTTCTGCGCCGGAAGCTGCAGGACGACTACATCCTGGCGAAACTCATGGAGGAGGTCGCCAGACTCGAGCGCGAGATCAAGGACTGCAGGGAGCAATTGGCGATCAAGGATCGCGAGCGTCTGGACGTCCATCAGACGATCGCCGATGCCAACGCCGATCTCGACGAGCTGCAGGGCAAACAGAAGAAGCTATTCGGTCAGTGGAATCTCGTGGTCGCCAGTATCACTCAGAGGGACAAAGTGCACGACGAACTCGCTGCGGAGAGAACGTAATTTATCGAATTGAAAAAGACGAATAAAAAAAAATCGAATTACCGTTATTTAACCATATTTTCGCCTGTGGTCCGGCTTAGGAATCTGCGCGAGAATTTTGCGACGCTCGGTGCGCAAATCGAGAAGCTGAAGAAGGACACGACCAAGGAGATGGAGAATAACGAGCGTCTGACGTCGGTGCAGACGCGACTCGAGGACGACGTACGGTACAACCAGGGGATAATCTCAAGCGACAAGGAGAAGATCGAGAATCTCGAATGCCAAATGATGAGAATATCGAGGCTGGCGGAGGAAACGCAGAAGGAGTACGAGAACGCCTGTTGGGTAATTAATTTAGTTCCAACTTTGAAATTTTACGCGCTGTTGCGAGACGTCACCGAAATTTTCAGGACTATCAGCGTTGCGCCGACGACGAGAAAGTCATCGACAGGGATCTGGAGAAGCTGGCAAACGAAAAAGTCGAGCTGGAGGATGCGATTCTGTCGAAACTCGAGAACAAAGTGACTCACGACAAGACGGTGAAAGCGTTGAACAGGAGTCTGCGCGAGGGACGCGAGAAGATGCGGGAGGAGGAGCTGGCGATGATACAGACGGAGAATTCTTACGGCAAAGCCATTTTGGAGCTGGAGAAACTGAATTCGTTCATCGCTATTGAGAAGTCCGATGTGGACGATTTGGTGAAGATGAACACGGAACGAGAGAAGAAGCTGGATGGAGTGCAGAACGAGCTAAGGAAGTGCGACTTGGCGATCGAGAAGAAGCAGCAGAAAATCGTCAGCCTCAACAAAAAAATGGAAGAGGTGGTCCTCGATAATTTTAAATATTTGTTAACGCCTCGATGCTCAATATGACGTTTTTTAAACGCGTATTAAACATTTCAGAAAATCGCTTCGTTGGCCGGTGGCGAGGAAGTGAGCCCACAGGATCTTAAGATAACGGAACTGGAGAAGACAATAGAGGAGACGGAGGCGAACAACCGGAAGTCCGAGGAGCTCTGGATCCGTCGCGAGGGCTACATGGTCACGCTTAGCGAGCAACGCACGGCCCAGCTGCAAGAGATCAGTCTTCTCGGCAAGCAGATCACGATAATGGAGCAGAAAAATCTGAAACTCGAGCATCAGATCGAGAGACAACGAAAGGAGGACGAGAGCATATGCCGGCGGGTCAAGCTACTGCAGCAGAAGTTGGTCGCCGCGAACACGCGTCTCGCCGTTCAGCGCGAAGTCCGCGACGATCTCGAGGACAAAAATTGCATCACCAAGAGCGAATGCGTGGAGACTCTACGTGCGGCGGAGATCGAACTCTTGAAGCTGCAGAACGATATAGAGCAGCTGATGACAAACAGATCCGCGCTCGAGGAGCAGCTCAGGGCGGCTCAGCAGGAGTCCTTGTCCTGGGAAAAGAAAGTGCGATAATTTTAGTCAATGACAATGAGAATTCACCGTAAAAGATTTTTTTTTATATCTGAATTTTCGTAGGTTCAATTGGCTTCTGAGACCGCGAAGGAATTGAAGGAAGAGCGCTGCGCGGGCGGCGACGTCGCGGTGATGAAGAGCGAAATTCACAAGATGGAAATGCGACTCTCACATCTGCGTAAAGCTCAGGAGAAGATGATACGAGACATGGAGTTCTGCGTTGCTCGACGGGACATCATTATGGACGGTGCTATGGCTCGGGAAAGGAGAAACCCGAAGGGACAGCACAATCAGAGGGTCGTGTTCGAGAAACGAATGAACGATCAGAAGCTGAAGATCAAACAAATCACGAGAGTTAGTTTTTTTTTCGAGCGGTCGAGGCACAGGAGCGCAGACTCACACATGTATTTCTATTGCTTTAGGAGGCCAAGCAAATGGAAAATCAGATATTGGAACTGGAGAGCCAGCAGAAATCTTTGTTGGACCAACTTGACGAAAGCCAGAAAACGCTTAGAGCGTACGAGGACAGTATTCCCGACATTGACAAGCAAATTTCCGAGGGCGAACTCATCAAGTATCACGTACGTAATGTTAACAAAACTGTAATAGAAAAATTTTACACGGAGATATTTTATCGGAATAAATTTCGAGAATTTCAGTAGGACTAACAAATTCGTCCTCTTTGATGTCGACAGAAACTCGAGTGTTTGGTACGCAAGCAGAGAAAAGTGAGAATGTTGCAGGACGTGAAAGACGGCAAGTACAAGATGCTCTTCAAGTCGGAATTGTCGTTGAACGACGAGCTGCAGAAACAGCGAGGAATGAGCGTCGATCTGAAAGAAGTGATGGAGGAAACGCGTCGGGACTTTCCGCTGCTGAAGGACGACATTCGCAAGATAATCATGAGCATGGAGGCTTCTTGATCATTTTTACTCAGAAAAAATTGCATTCCAATGTTTATCTTCGACAAAAAGTAAAACATTACTTTATCATTCTAATTAACTATCGAAGATGGATTATTGAACTTCTTTACTTATTTTTAAAAACCTAGTCAAGTCGCGAAAATATACACACACATAGATCTTTGCGATTTACGTATATTTAATACACTAATCACGCGAGCCATCTCACAATGTGATAAGTTTTCTTTCCTACTCTGACGAGCGACAGATTATTTGGCAATACGTGTACGCTGTGGGCGAGAACTTCATTCGGGTTCGTGATTTTTTGGTGATTTATGTGAAATCCACCGGCGGGAATGATGCGCATCGCGTCGTGGTCAGTCTTGAATGCTCGTATCTTCATCGCCATTTCATGAACGGTTAGCCCCGGTACTGGCATCAATTCCGACACTTTCGCTCCCTCGAACATTTGAACAACCTCATCGGCACTCATTTTAGATAGTGTTTCCAGCGAGTTATCGTACAAAACCGTCGACGCTATCTTCGCTGAGTTCAGACCATCCTCTGGAAAACAATTAAGCGTAAGATATCGTGACATGATATTTTACGTTGAAATGGATATTTCATAATTATTCCAATCTTACCTCCGTGAACGAGAAGGGTTACATTCTCGGCTAATATGCGCTGAGCTTCACGCTTCTCCGGTGCTTTTGCGTGACTTGCCATGGTATCCTGTATTGTCCGGAGCGGCAAGAATGTGAAGAGCTTCAGATAATTCTCCACATCGGAGTCTTTCGATCTAAGGAAAAATTGATAGAGCTGAAAGCTCGACGATCTCTTCGGCGACAGCCACACCGCGTTGCCCACCGATTTACCGAATTTCTTGCCTCCCTCCGCAGTTATGAGAGGCAAAGTGAGGGCATAGACTTTCTTATTGGTCAGCTTGCCTATGAGATCGTGACCCGAGACCATATTTCCCATCTGATCGCTACCGCCGATTTGAAAGCGGCAGTTGAACGTTCGCATCAGATAGAGCCAGTCATAGGCTTGAAATATTTGGTAAGTGAATTCAGAAAAGCTCATACCGCCTTCTGAATTTAAACGCGACTGCACGGACGTTCGTCCCATCATTACACCGAGCCTGAAGTGTCGTCCAACACCTTTCATAAACTCTATCACGTTCACATCTCTGTACCAATCCAAATTGTTGACCACCTTGGGTCGCCTCAGTTTGTCATTCTGATTCTTCCAGAAGTACTTTTCATGATTCTCAAATATCGTCTCTATGTTCTTGCTGATGCTGTTCAAATTTTCCTTGGCCACAATACTATTGAGCTCTGCTCGCTCCGATGTTCTGTGACTAGGATCACCGATCAGTCCAGTCGCGCCACCCAGCAGCGCTATTACCTGGTGACCAGCCCGCTGCCAATGCAGCAGATTCATCAGCACCAAGAGATTCCCAACATGCAGACTGTCGGCTGTGGGATCAAAGCCAGCATAAACACATTGCGGCTCTCCCACAAGAAGATTGGTTATTTCGTCTCTACGGATGCAAAAAATAAACATTAAAGACCTTTAAGGATTAGGACAACCTCAACCGAATGAAAACGAAAGCACCAACTTACGCACTGGTTTCAGGAAACAAGTCCTGAAACATGCCCCGCTCGTGCAGTTTCAGGACATTTCTTCCTGCGTAAAATCTCTGTTGGTTCTGCAAAACCGATTTGCCGGCGGCGCCTAACCTCAAAATGTATTTGAAGTTCATTGCACCGAGACGACGATGTAACTTACGCGATGTCACCGAATGATCATTTATTGATCGGAAAGCTCGTGTTTTGCTCTTGGAAACAACGATTTACGTTGTTCGCTGTCTGACAAAACACAGATTGATTCACGGAGCTTGTGCGGCACTGTGCAGTGCAATGTTTCTCTATCTCAACACACGTGAGACTTATCGAGCTTACGATACAGCTGATCGGAGACTTGGACATAAACGGGATAAGCGGACGGTAAATTACCGACATGTAGACGGTAACAGCATTATCCACCTTACCACACGATAATTCTAGGAACTTTTTTTATTGCGGCACCCTACGTTGTTTACCATCGCAGTTGCCGTCGTTTTGCAATTGTCTCCGTGTTATCAGAACGGATAGGTATCTCTAGGTACATCGTAATGTTATTTAGAAATGAATTCCAATCTCATTGAAACGCAGGGACAATTTTTATAATTTTACAATACATATGATATGGTAGGAACTCAACATTTTCGATTTTTCTTCGTCCCCTATGTACCTGCTTGATCAGCGCGTCTCGCGAGCAGCGACTACGGTGTCGCCACGAGAAGCGATTGACATCAGTGTCGCGCACATTTTGTCATATCTACGAAATGAAATCTATTCTCAGTCGCATTCGACATACACGTCATTGCTTTGAACAATAAAATGACGTGTCGACTGACGAAATAAACTGACGAAATCTCGAAGATCCCTCCGCTCGTCACCTTTTCTCCTGCGTCGCTGCGTTATTCAAAGTTACGTGGAACCTCGGACCGTCCAATCCCAAGGCCGCGCACGCACCTCGCAGGACATCCGCGAAGCCGACCGATTGGCTGGATATCTCCTCGTGGCGCGGCGCGCGCGACTCGTCTGTTTTCCCGTGCGCCGTGGCAGTAGCCGCGAGGTTCAGTCGGAGACACGGAATATAAGTGAGTCAAGCTGGGATTCACGTCAAGGTGGATAGTCGGTCCACGTCAAAGTGGCAAAGAACAAAAGCGACGAACGCGGCGTGCAGAGTCTGTCCGGGGCGTATCCGAGAACCTCGTCAGGGTGATTACCAACGACAGCGGCGTCGCGGTTGCCACGTTATTCGTCACCGAGGGACCACAGTACTGTCAACGCGCGTCGACAGGCCGAATTATTTATTTGAGGTTCTGCGCGCCACGCAGGTACAATCACCGAGCACATACGGCCCGGTAGCCCAACACACACGCACACACTCAAGCGAAAAGACGAGATACACACACACACGGACGCAGTAAACCTACGGCGAAGATGGGTTTGACAATCAGCAGTTTGCTGACCCGCCTGTTCGGCAAGAAGCAGATGCGAATTCTCATGGTCGGACTCGACGCCGCCGGTAAGACTACCATTCTCTACAAGCTCAAACTCGGCGAGATCGTCACGACGATACCGACGATCGGCTTCAACGTCGAGACCGTCGAGTACAAAAACATCTGCTTCACGGTGTGGGACGTCGGCGGTCAGGACAAGATCCGTCCGCTCTGGCGGCACTATTTTCAAAACACCCAGGGCCTCATCTACGTCGTCGACAGCAACGATCGCGAGAGAATCGCCGAGGCCGAGCGGGAGCTCGCAAACATGCTTAAGGAGGACGAGCTGAGGGACGCGGTGCTGCTTGTGTTCGCGAACAAGCAGGACCTACCGAACGCTATGTCGGCCGCCGAGCTCACCGACAAACTGGGCCTGAACGCGCTGCGAGGACGTCACTGGTACATCCAGAGTACATGCGCCACCCAGGGTCAGGGTCTCTACGAGGGACTCGATTGGCTCAGCAACGAACTGGCCAAAAAGTGATAACTCTGCAGAGACGTCAGTAAGGCGCGCGAGCGCTTGTCGAGCGCCACTCGACGACTGCTCTTTTTCCTGGGATTTCTGCATGGGAACTTTGGTCACCAGCTGGGCTGGGCTGTTTGAGTATTTTGGATCGCGGCATCCGAAGAAGTGCGCACGGACTCCTCGTTTGTCTCTGCGAGCCACCTCAATCGCTTCCACTGTGGCCAAAAACTGGGACCCATGCTTTTTCCCTCGCCAGTCGTCATTTGGCACTTTCATCCTGCGCTTGGACTCTAAAAATTAAAGAAACAAACAAAAAACACACACAGATACGGCAATTTTTTTCGTGTGAGTGAATATCTGTGAGGCAGCCCGTATTTGAATCCAATTTTTACGAGAGAAGAGGCGATCTAGCGTGCCTGGGAAGCGCATTCATCCAAGAACAACCACTCTCTTCCTCACTGTACACCGACCCGGTCTCTCGATTTTTATTAAGAGTTAATTATAATTCATCTCTATGGGCGTCACGGGCGCGAGCAACGGCCGCCGCAGACGCGTTTGTACGATCATGTTGATTGAATAAATACATCTCTAAGACTAGTAATTTTTAGTACATATATAAATATATGATTCTAAGAACGAGTATTCTGAAGGAGAGTAACGTATGTTAATTATTATATATGGATTCAGCTGGAGCACGCGATGACGGCGTCACTGGCGTACGCGAGTCGCGATAAAACTTGTCTTAAAGGATGATCGTTTGTATCTTGAGGAACTAGCTATATTGAAGCACTGGAATAAATATAAGATATTAACCCTTTGAATTCCTTCTTTTTTTCTCTTTTGCCATGCAAAATCAACCCTGCAAAATAAATAAGGCCTTCATCGACATTTGAAAATGTAAGTTGAAAAAAAAAATCGCAATGAAACTCTTTATGAACCCATACTTACATAACTTTATTATTGTACAAAAGCGTACAACATGGAGGTACATACGTATTACTTACAACGTATCAAACAATTTATTTTTTACACATGTAGCGTCGTTCCATTGACATTCAACTTTCTCCTTTTTCGTTTGTTTTATTTTTTTACAGTTAATAATTTCGTATCGGGTTTGTCGACCTCAAAAACTACGACTTTGCGAAGGGAACGAGCGCCTCAGAATCGTAGTAGTAAAAAGAGTATTCGTTAATAACGTTATTATTCGCATTACGTATTATTTACATTGGTAATTGGACGATGTGCTTGTCTACGAATAAGACCGCATGTAACGAGTGTATCTGTGTGTCTGTATTCGTGTATATGTATATGTGTCTGTGTATGACTGTAAGTGTAATGTACGCGCATCGATGTACGCATACGGTAAAAACATTATCGAGGTTCGGTGTTAGACGGCGTGCGACGTAATCTTCTACGCCCGGGCTAGATAACAAAGTGTCGCGAGTCGACGAACTATCGACTTCGCGGATCAAGCGCCTTTGCGAGTCACCCAAGTGGTGGAAGGCAGCGCGCTCGAGGTGTCGCCGAGCGCCGGAAAGTGATTCTCCATCGTGTGGCTCGACAAATGGGCCTTGTGATCAGCTCCCGACTTCAGGACTTGTCCGCAAGTCGCGCAAGCCTCGAGGCTTCGAACTTTGCCGTTGACTTCGCGCTTGTGAACGTCGAAGAGTTCCTGCTGCTTGCCGATGTCCGGCAGTAGCACGAGAATCTCGGGGAACAGAGTCTCAAAGGCGCTCAACCCCATGGCCGTTCGGCAACGTTTGTAATAATCCTCGGCGCTGTAATTACCCTGTCGAAACAGACCGCTGAGTAAGCAGAACTCCTGAATAGGTTCACGCTCGCCGAGCACCTCGGTGACCTTGGCCATGATCGCTTTGTTGCGCTTCTGAAAATCGGGCGGTGACACGTAGCTGTAGATCTTGCTGGACTCGTTTGTATTCGGTAAAATCGAGTAACTCTCGCCGGAGCTGTTGGTGAAGGTCAGTCCGCTGTCGAGTCCGGTCGAGCGTTGCTCGGAGCTGTTGAGCTTAACGGCGAAACCCGGAGGCGGCGGCGTGGCGGTGCCGAAACCCGGCGGCGGCGTCGTAAGTTTGCTCTTCCCGCCGGTTTTCACGGACTTGAGGCTGGGAAATTCTTCGTTCCCCATTTTGTACATATTGTTGTTCGTTGCGTTGAGACTGTCGATCTTGAGCTCCGAGCGTTTGCGCGGCGCGGCCTCGGCGTTGTTCTTGTTAGTCGGGGCACCGCTCGTTGTCTCCGTCAATTGCTTGTCGGCGGCGAAGGAGTTCGAGGAAATCTGGCTGGGCGACGGACTGCTCGATCCTTTTCTTTTCTCCTTCTTCGCCTCTTTTCGCTTCGACGAGTCTCCGCTCTTCGTCACGTCCATTGTCTCGATTTCGCTCTTCTTCGCGGACTCCGAGCTTCTGCCGTTCTTCTGTACATTTGCCGCAGCTTTCCCCTGGCCGGGCTTCTCGTCCGTCTTCGCGTTGGGATTCGACTTGGAACTCGTGGATTCGTTGCTGCTCGAATTGTTGCCGCTCGTCTGTTGCTGCTTCACCTTTTTCTTCTTCGCCTTTCCTTTAGTCGCGTCGCCCGCGCCTTTGGTCTCGTTGTTGTCGCCATTCGCCGGCGGATGCCAGCTCGATTGTTGCGGCACCACAGCTATCGAGAGCTGCTTCTTCGAACGCGCGGGTTTCGACAAGCTCGGGAAATCGTTCGAGGACGGCAGAGGCGGCGGAAATTCGGCGAACGGCGAAGGCGCGACTTTCTTGGCTTTCGGCGTAGGCGCCGGCGTCGGCTTCACGCAAGTTATCTTAGTCCACTGTCCGGTGTTGGAGCTCGTCGAGCTCGCGGCGGCGGCAGGATTCGATCTGCCGAGAGCCGGAAAGTCGCAATCCATGGACGATCTCTGAGTCGGCCTTATGCGAATGTTAGGACCGGACACCCGGGTTGTCACCGTTCCGTCTGTCTTGTGATTAACGTGAATCGAGACGTTGGGCGCGGCGCTCTGGGGACGTTGAGAACCCGAGTCCGATTTATTGCTACTGAATACACTCAAATTGACGGTCTTGGATATGCCGGGCGCTGCGCTCGCGCACATACCGCCGGACTCCGGCCCGAGAGCCGGGAAATTTTCATCAGTCACGGCAAGAGTCTGGGGCTTGACGCTGCCGCGTATTGTGAGATTTCCACGGCCGCGAGTTTGCCCCAAATTCGGGATAACGGGCGTGGCGTTGCCGAGAGACGGAAATTCCTCGGTACTGCGAACGTCCGGTTGACGAACGAAAGCCGCGACCTCGGACTCAAAGGGAATATTCGCGGTTCCACCGAACTCCGCGATATCGGGCTGATAGTCTCGCGAGCCGAGGCCGTGTTGCTGTTCTCGGCTGCTGTAGTCTCGGGGCCTTCGTGAACTCGACGCTGGGCCTCCGCTGCTGCGTCCTTCACCGCCGTTTCCGCCGCTCGGACCGCCCGCGAGCCTGCGATTGTTGCGATTGTCGCCTCGCGGTGCTAACGTGAATTCCAGCTCTAAAGTTCGCGCTTGCTTAGCCGCCGCTTTGCCGAGATGCTTTCCGTGCGTGGAAGCTTTGTGGGCCTTCAGATCAATGTCCGATCTGAACACGCTGGTAAACATCTCTTCGTGGCAGGTGCCCTCCTCGCACAAATAATGCTCCTGCCTGAAGTGGTCCCTCAGGTCGCTGTACGAGTTGTAGTAGTGGTGAAAACCGTCGGCGTCGCAGAAATGGCAGTAGAGATGGTCGCGACGTAAGTGACGAAACAATTCGTCGTTGTCCATGTAGCGCTGGTCGCAAAATTCGCACAGTGGATGGCCCTTGTGGGACTTGTCGTCGGGGTCGCCCTTTCGACGATGCTGAGTGAGATTTGGCCGGGTGTAACAGCGCCTTTCGTGGGAGAATATCTGAGAATAGAAACGAATGCGTAAGCAACAAGGCTTGGGCTTGTGATTTTTTTCGCACACGATTCACAGACTCCATGAATTTGGAAAAAGTAAAGGCAAAAATTATCAAAATTCTATGCTGACTGAAAAATACAAAATAATTGAGACATACAAAAATATACAGCTGCGTATGTATATCAGAAAAGAATCGTTGAGAAAATATAAATACCCTCAAGTTCTCAACGCAAAGATCGCAGTAGTGCAGCTCGTGTTGCCTCCTCATGTGATCCTTGAGGCCGTTGAAGGTGCCAAAAACTTGCTTCGGCTCGCAGATGGAACATGCGTGAGCCAGCAGCATGGTGAATCTCTCCTGGATGTCAAGATTGTCAAAGTAAATGTTGTACCTGGTGTCCAGGAGATTGGTCCTTCGGAGATGTCGAAAGGGCTTGACGTTTCTGGTGAACACCACTTTCGGCAGGTCTTGACGACATATGGGACATTCGTTCTGCTGGCACAGAACTCTCATTCTCGTGCTGCACTCGTAACAGACCGGATGCTCGCACAGTCCGATGCTGTAAATCTCGACGTCCCTGTAGCAAACGACACAGGCATTGTTGCTGCCATTGCCACCGCCGCTGTTGTTGTTGCCGCAACTGGAATCCCTGTCAGCTGACATGTTGATGGAATTTAGCCTCTCGGATCTATTTGCCAACAGAGAAATGACACCGGATCCCCAGCGTTACATATCTGAACAATCGTAGAACACACAATAACCGTGATGCGGAGATAAGTTAACAATGAGAAACTAAAGGATCGCTCCTTGTCGCGCGACTCGCCGAAAATATTGCTACTCGACGCTGGCCTCGATGGAAGAGAAGCCCACCGAAACGTACGAAATTCGAACAGGTTAATCGTCGGACATGGTTTACGACCTTCTCAAAGTGCCCCGTCCGCCTCGTCCCAGTGTGCGATATCCGAGAATAGCCCGTGTATGCCCAAAAATATATGAACGGCAGCGCAAACAGATGTTAGTGTCTCTCGGTGTGGTCGCCTCGGCTGCTTCTCGCGCACGCGAGAAACAAGGTTATCGCACGGTGGTTTTACGAATGGAAATTGGTCCGTTTTCGTGCAGCGCGGTTTTTGGCGAATGACGTTTTTTTTTTGCTCCTTTCTTTCAGCTCCCGCTCATTCGCCTCGCACGCTCGGTGGCTTCGACAAGAACGGGGGATTAATACGTGACTTTCACTGTGTTATTTTTAAATTTTTAAAATTTTTTTTTTCTACGTTAAATATTACGGGCAGTATGCTAGGATCAATTCGTGATTGTACGGCGAGAAACGACTTTTCGTCTATAGTTATCTATCCGTGTGGCATATATATACGTATACACACACAGCCAGTGGGGTAACACAGTATAGCGTGGTTCAAAACCGGAAGTCGGGCTATATGATTGCGAACGAACGGGCAGCGGCGACAGCCGCAGCACACGTGTAAAATTTCGTAGTAATGCAATGTACCCGTAGTAGCTGCGCTACGCCAATGAAATCGCAGAACGCTGACTGCACTTGAAACGTCTCGGATGGATAAGTGAGAGGAGTAGCAGCAACAGCAGCAGCAGCAGCAGCACCGAGTCTGACCCCAGCTGATATGGCAGTCGGATGCGATGACAAATTCCACGTCGCTCCTCCTGTCCTTTCTTGTCACACACTCGATTCCATTGGATCTGATTGATGCATTATTTATCGATGACGCGTAATGACTTACGTATCACTTTTTTGCCATTAAACATGTGGGCCTAGGTGTTTTCGAGAGTTATTTCGTACTGCGACGGAAAAATAGATAAAAACAAGCTCAAAAATGGTCGATAGATGGACAGATTAATCTCTTCACTTTCCTCGCAGGAACAAATAATAAAATTCAAAAGCGCGGGAACTTCATTAAGTCCTTAATTAAACAAAAATGCAAGACTCGCAATTTAAGATCGCTCGATAAAAATATAAGTCAAGAGACGCGACAGCGTCTTGATAAGTCGAAAAGGAACATTGAAACTTACCGTGGCGGGCGTGACAAAAGCCAGAGACCGACGTAAGGTTGACCTTCGGATGGAACAAAAAATTGGCCCTAAATGGACGTACTAGAAATCGATTCACGATTGGCCTCTGGAAATTGAATTGAAACTCGGCAATCTGGTTCGAAACGGGGCAGCTAACGGCAACCACATGTCTAGATAGCAGCGGGACGGGATCAAGGGCGTTGGTGAGGAACAATAAATACACATTGATTGTTTTTTTTTAACACGATAGATGGTAACATTTATATGCGATTTGAAGTAGGTGGATGCACTCCACCCGCACGTATCATACAGCTAGAGTAGTTCCCCCATTTCTTTCACGTTATTTTTTTCTCTTGGTTTGTTTAATACTCAAATACATTCTTCTGTTCTACATATAACCGCGATTCGAAATAATACTACCGAGATTACATGAATTACATTCATACAGAGTCGCAGTAACTTTGGGCCAAAACGCGTCGCGCCTATTGCTTGATTATACACACCAAATGTAACACTATTTTTCCCCCCTCTTCTCTGTTTTTTTTTGTCAGTGTTTGTTACGAGCGGACGCGCGCAGTCAAAGTCAGCGACACGAATTACACGATTATACCAATATACAACTTAACGTCTATGGTAAGAAAACGAAAAATGTACAAATAACTCGAATCGAAGGTCGCTTTTTTAATTAAGAGTCCGTGGCGTGTGGCTCGGTGTGTGCCCGTGTGTGTTTCGTAGCATATGACTAGAAGCGTTTTTGGATATTGACTATCAATAAGCTATTGAATTTGTTTTTGTTTTTTTTTTTTAATTTTTTGCTATCCAAAAACAATCTTTTGGCGTTTCTTTGTCTCTCGGCGGGTTCTTTCGGATATGCGCGTCGCTATTACAAAAAAACATTGTTTTTGGCTACGGGAATAGCATGACGTTCATAGGCTGTTGGTTATATGTCGCGAGCCTCAGAACGTACCGTCCTTCCCTACAAACAAAAAGCCCGTTGCAAGTGATCTCCGTCACGGGGCCCACACTCGTTTATTTCACTACGATAAATGCAAGACTTTTACTATCTTGTAGTGTATGCTTTAAGTTATAATTAGATGACTCGGCTGAAACGCTGCACTAAACGAGTCGTCCCTTAAGTACCTACGTTAGCGTAGTTTTTTTAATCGCATTGTCGTTTTTTCGCCGCTGTCTCGAGGATCCTTTTTCCAGGGATTCTCGCCCTCTCGCTCTCTGCGACTCTCGACACAACGCGAAAACGCGACGTTCCTCTATTTGCCTTTGCGGAAGTATCATTCGTGAGCTAATTAATGCGGGGCGTTAAGTAAATCTTTTTTCTCACGTTACGTTAATCATGAGCTAATATACAGAATATCAACTAATCGGACATTATGTACCTGACTCGATAAGATATACACTATTCGTAATCGTTATTCTACGCGAATATTGGGTTAATAAATAAAAATCATGATACAATACTGAACAATCGTACCGCAACAAACTATACACATTGTGTTAACTTTTTTTTTCTCAATAATTTTTGTCCTGGTTGTTCATGCTAGTTTTCTCATTCTCTCCAGCTCGTTCCTCCTATTTCTTGTTCTCCATTATACATATATATGTTTGAAAGCACAAGCGTAACGTAAATGCGGCGCAATCACGTACGCTGCATACGTATATTAGTTGATCCTTTCGTTATGAGATCAGGTATATGTTGGTGGCAAATTGATTGAATCATTTTTTTTTTTTTTTTAAGATAAATCCGTGTTTAATACTGGCCAAAAACGTGATTGGAGAACGTAAATTCGTCATCGTTTCGAGGACGGGATTAGACCCGGTTAAAGAACGCTGGGATATACGCACGAAGTCCCAAGGATAGGTAACGCTGGAACTCTTGAAGTATATATTTTTGTTATCCTAGTGTAATCCAGTCACCGTTTTGCTGAACAAACTTTCGGTGAACAGGACATGTCAACTTTTTGCATTTCTTATACTTTTTTTTATGAGGCCTGTCGTTCCGTTTCGAGTGTACAACTACCTAACTATCGTCGTAAAATAAATTATATTCGATTACGTACGGACATGTTTCAAATTTTTGTTTGTTTGTAATATGTATATATAAAAGCAGGGGCTAATCCTACTTCTATCGGCAAATCGACGATAATATGTATATATATATTTATATATATATATATATAATCTGGAGAGAACGACGACGAATATTTAATCGAGAGCTACACGAAGGACGAGACTCTATTGCGACGGAAGGAACAGGAGGGCAGGGGGATGGCATTGGTGTATTGAAAACGACGGAAAAAGAAACAGGGATTCAATGCGATGACGAAGAATCGTCCGGCGATAATAATATGTATCGAACGTCGTCTCTCGTCGGTAGCTCGCTGTGCATAACTTTGAAAATATATGTATTTTCGGCTCTTAACTATACGGGGCGTCTCAATACGCCGGGGGCTGGAACTCGTTCATACCTCGCTGCTGCTGCTGCTGCGGCTGTTGTTGTGCGAACGGCGGCTCTTGATAAGCAGCGTCCGTCGCGTCTGGGTAACTCGTGTATCCCGCACCGCCTGAGGGATCGGCCTCGTAGCTCGGTGCGAATGCCGCCTCCGTACCTTGTTTAAATCTTTGGAATGCGAACCAAGCGCTTCCCGCCTGTAAAACACAATGTGTTCTTTATACTAAGAGCCTTCGAAAGACTAATTGCAGTAGACAATCAGAGTAATTTCGACAACTGAACATTTTTCATTGTTATTTTATAGGTTCATTTTAATATGTTATTGTAATATAGATTCATCTTTTATGTTGACACAGGAAATTAAATGTGTCATTGATGTGATTTCCAGTTAGATTCTAACATGTATGTCTTCTGCGTTCTACTGGGTATGTCCCGAGTGCTTAAAAATACAAAATTATGCTGTACTCACCCAGGTGAAGATGGAGAAAAATGAGAATGCTATGGCCGCTTGTAAGTTATTTACTCCGTAACCGTCTGGAGGAGTAGGTGACTGGCCCCACGCGTTGGTTAAGTAGCAAAATCCTACAAAGTACAGGAATGCCCAGAAGCCGGAGAAGCTACGAAGGAAGACAAACAATTTTTAACTACTGATTCTGATTAATTGAATTTGGAAATTTATTTGGGACTCTCAGTCTTACCCAAGATCCAGTAGAACATAATGCTTTCTGGTTTTCACGGATGACATTTGCTCAAAGAGATATTCCCCAACCAAAAAACCTATGCATGCTAGGAATGCCAGTACGCCGATGCCAACTCCGTAGTTACAGGCATTTGTGTCCTGGTTGTACAGACAATACTCTTTGCCATTTCTATCCTCCAGGTATCCCTTGCTGCTTATGCAGCCAAAGACAATAATGGCAAACAGCTGAAAAAGATAATGTTATACAATAACAAACATTTTAATGACCCTTTGAAGAATAGAGTCATAAAAATTGCATGAAGCTTAGATAATTACATCAGTTATGAAAATGAAAGATACATGAATTGAAAGGTTTATAAAAATATTATTGGTGAATAATTCATTGAAGGTCAGGAGGCCAAACTGAAGATTTTTTTTTCGTTAAAAATGGTATTGATGATAAAAAAATGTATTTAGGAATCAGAGACATGTGCAATAATGAAATAAAAATACTCAATTCTGAGCATTGAGTTGTAAGGAGGCTTTGCACACCAATGAGGAAAAAAAAAAGATAAAAGCAAAGTGTGAGCTGCAAAAACAATTCCATGGAGGCTTGAAAGATTAGGGACAAAGAAACTGCTTGTGACAATGAGAAGATAACAAAAATTCATCAACATAAAAATGTAATTCAAATATGGGTGAATGAAAAATAAGCGCAACAATAGTGAAGATGATAATTTTTCAGCCCAGACTAACATGGAGGCTATACAAACAAGGCCAATTGCAGCATTAATCTGCAAATCAGAGAGCCATGAAAAATCATCCCAAAAATATGATTACAAGCGAGAGAACGAAACAAAGCGTTTGAAAAAGCGTTACAAAAATTCCCAACGATCTCCAATCTAAAACAGGCTGAAAAATCAGCGCGTTTCGGCGACGGGCGATGTCGACGTCGCTCAATTTTCTCGAACGATGGATAATCGGCCGACCCGAAATTTCGGCATTTTATGGGGCTGAAAAATTGCGAATGGGATTCTCGTGTTACGCGCAAAGTCGGAAATATCGAAACAACGTTTTATGGGACGTATTGCTTTAATTTGCAGAAAAATCAATAGAACAACCCCATCGTCGGGGGAGGTGGGCGGCGAGCGAGCGAGAGAGCGAGCGAGATAGCCAAGAGCCCCGAGGGTGGGGACCGTCGTCTCGCTCCGTCGGCCTCTCCTTTCAAATCGATGTGCGTCCACCATTCGAAACGACTCGCGACGTGTCGTACGATTATATTTCACCGGGTGGGTTAACAACGACGATTCGCGGAGTCGCGTAATATTCGTGCGTTACTCACCAAACATACGGCCTTCAGAATAACTTGAGGCCTCTGTACGAAGGCGATCGGGTCGAACGGGGCTCCGGCCTTTCCACCACCGTACGCTCCACCACCGTCCATCTTAGGGCGACTGAACGCAAGCTGAAAATTCAAAGCTCTCGAGGAAAAGGGCCGCGCACGCGCGACATTTTCGCGTGTTACCTATGAGAACGAGGGCAATCAGAGGTCGCCAGTTGCGAGTCTACGCGATCACGGAAACTTTTCGTATTCGAGATAAATAATCCGTCCTCGTTGTCGAGCGTGTCCCGAGATAATGAGAAGAATTCGCGTGGACGCGCGCGGCTGCTGAGATACCGGCGGGTTTCTTGACTGTCGTAGATTTAATAGAGGCGACCAGCCAATGTGTCACCTGGCCGATTGCCACTGCGCACTTACGACAATTGCCGGGAGCAACCGCGCGGGCAGCAGCGAAATATGCCGTTTCAATCGATCTCTCGTGGGTGTCAATGTTACACGCGCGACAAGCACGCGGATATTCGGCGCGATATTTTCGATACGCAGCTACTCGCGAATTTCTCGGTTGCCCCCGGGCTATCCGGGCTCGCCCAATTGCCGCTGGTCCAGCCCACGAACGCGATATTCCTGAATTCGTCACGGCTTTTTGAACGTTTGCCGCGTTTTCGCCGCAACAACTCGCGTCGTCTCTCCGCTCGGCCCGCCATCTTTTGAACGCTCGATGCGATTTCGGGGAAATATTCTCTCTAGGCATTCGTGATGATCGCGTTTCTCGCTGAGTACCTGCGACGCTCTTTTCAAATAACAACGAATGCTCGCACGGCGCACCTGTGTCTCACGGGTGACGAGGTGCACCCGTTTGTTTGAAAATGGCGACGGAGAAGGAATTGATAAATGGTACGAGACACGGAAGGATATTTGTTTCCCGTCCAATCCAATGTGACTGACTAATTTTTGATAATTCAATTTTCCAAGCTGTGAGAAAATCCCTTGAGGCGAATGGTCAACTGGGTCGCATCAAGGCCGAGATGCGCACCGAAGTGATGAGGTTGCTCGACGGCACAAGCGAATCCCACAGAATTAAAAATACCGAGAGCCCGCGCGATGTTTTACTCATGAACGAACTTGTACGCGAGTATTTGGAGTGGATTGGCTACAAGTACACGTCATCCGTGCTCGTTGCAGGTAAACAATTTTACACTGAAGAGCGATTTTTTCGATAACAAATCTAGAATTATTGGAACAGTAATTTCAATTGCGGTTCAAAGTACGCAAGCGGGGATAACAATATTTTTGTTGCGCGCGCGATTTTCATCTCCGGTCCGCTTGTGTTTCAGAAAGCGGACTTTCGCAGCAGCCGCTCGATCGTTCGTTCCTGCTGCAGGACTTGGGAGTTAAGGACAACGAGACGACGCAGAAGATACCGTTGCTCTTCAGTCTCGTGGAGACGACGAAAATCGCAAATTCCTCCGAGAGACTCGGATAAATCTGCTTGTACTGTATTTAAGAGCAAAAAAATTCATATTTTGATACCAAAGAATATAATGCCGCTAATTAGAAGAATTTTCGTATCTGTTTTTATTTAGAGACTACTTTTACATATCGACATTACAAAGTACAATATATCTTTAATATTAATTACCAGTGTTTGTGGTTTCTTCTTTTTATTTTTTTTAATTATTATTATTCATTATCCAAATAGTCGGCCCGGTTTTCGTCGTTAAAGATATTATCTTCGGTAATTGTTGGCTGTCTGTACACAGTTCTGTACATCACACTCGGAAAACAATGAGAGGAGGGAGAGAATCGTCTTGACGGTTTGCTTCCGACCGCGTTACGAACGAAAAGGATAATCGTGAGTCGTGCGGTTGGCTATCGAACGAGAGACACCTTCTCGTTGGGAGAAATCCACGGCGAAAAAACACTACCCAATGCACAACGCGAGTGCCCCGCTCTACAAGGTATATCAGACAACAGCTGAATACTGAAGATAATAATAAATAATGCAAGAATCGAAAGTAACGCAAGTACGAGGGTCTCGGAGATATCGATGGGTCTACGTTGGTTGTCGTAGCGATTTTTTTTCTCGAGCTCACCAGCGTCGCGTGTATCGTCCCGTAAATGAGAAACAGCGGAGAGTCCGGAGTGTCCACGGTCGGCGCTCGACAGCGTCGAATCGCGACTCTCTCGAAGCGAGAACGTTTTTTCACAACCCGAAGATATTCGTCGCTCTTCCCTCTCGTCGCGTTCTCGCCTCGGCGCATCGTCGTCTGTTTCCATACGCGCGCGCGCCCGCTTTCTAGCGGCGTCATTTGTGTCTCGCCTTCTTCTTCTTCTTCGCCTGTTTACTCCTGCTCTTGGATTTCTTCGACTTCTTCTTGTGCCTGTCGTCGGAGCTCGTGTACGACGAGTCCGAGTAACTATCCGAGTCCGAGCTGCTGTCCTTCTTCGACTTGCGCTTCTTGTGCTTTTTGTGTTTCTTCTTGCGCTTTCTGTGCGAATCCTCAGAGCTGTCGGTGTCGCTGGACGAGCTGTCCGAGTCGCTCGTCGAATAATCCTCCGAGCTCGTCGACTTCACTCGTTTCTTCGGTGGCTTCGTCTCCGCCGTCTTGTCCGTCGTTGCTTCGGCGCCGGGGCCTTCCAGCTTTGGTTTCTTCGTCGGGACAGTCGTGCCTTTGCCCTCCTCGCCGTCCGAGTCGGAGTCCGAGGCTGAGTAGTCGGGCTCGAAGTTCGCCTCGTCGAGAACGCTGCGTTTGCGGTCGGACACGAGTCGCGGATTTTTCCGCTGTTTCTTGGCGCTCGTTTCGGCCCTCGGAGCCTCCTGAGCTTCCTGCAGGCTCTTTTTGGGGTCCGAAATCGCGAATTTGTCCCTGGACGAAGCTGCCGGAACCGCAACGGCAGCTGCATTCGCCGCGTTGCTGTCCTTGTGCTTCTGCTTCTTCTCCTGCGACTTTTCTTTGTCCCTCTTATGTTTTTTCTCCTTGCGTCGTTTGCGGTCCTTCGATTTGCTTCTACTCCTGTGTTCCTTCTTCCGCTTTTTCTCCTCCTTGGGCTTCTTGTCCTTCTTCTTGTCGGCCTCGTCCTCTACAACCGCTGTCGCTGCGGTTACAGTCGTTTCTTTGCGCTTCGGCGGCATCGCCTTCGCCGCGTCCTCCCGTTTGCTCGTCTGAGCCGGCGGAGTCCGAGCTCTACGCTCCGTACGGTCGCGCTCCTTTTCGCCGCGTTCCCTCTCGTTTCTCTCGCTTCGCGATTCGTTTCTGCTCGATCGGAATTCCAGTCTGCTGTCAATTCGCTGATCTCGCGTGTCTCGCGTATCCCTCGCGTCGGTTCGTGACTCGTGTCTCTCGCTCCGTCCCTCGGTTCTCTCCCGTGGTCTGTCGTTTCTCTCGCGTTCTCGCTTTCGATCGTCCAAGAAGACCTTGCGCTCTGTGCTGGTCACAGCCGCGGGAGGTGGCGGTTCCGCTCGGCGCTCCGGCAGCGGCGAAGCTCTTCTGTCTCTGGAGGTTCTCGGCGATCGAGATCTCGGCCTCGGAGCTTCGCTCTTGCTCGAATCTCTTCGCTCCACGAAATTCTTCGGCTGACTGGGCTTCCGTTCCTTCTCGTCGTCCACCTTGTCGCCGAGACGCTCCTTCGCGGAGAGTCTCGTGGGCGAGTGACTTTCCGGCACAGGCTTGAACTTCGTACGGTCTAGCTTCGCTTTTTTCGCCGGTTCCGTGATCTCGACGTTTCGCTCGTTTCGTCCGACGTTTATCGTCACGTTTACGCTCTTTCTCGTCTCCCGAGCGGCGGCCTCGGGCTCGATAATCTTTGGTTCTGGATTCTGGTACAGTATCTTCCGACTCTCGCTGATTTTCTTTATCTCGATTGGCCTGATGGCATTGATGGCCTTCTGGAAAATAGCGTTTTCCGCTCTCTTCAGTACCTCGGAGGTCACGACTTTTGTTGACTTCGATTCGTCCGAGCCACCGCTCGCCGGTTCCTCGGCGGTCGGCGATTCCGCGACGGTGTCGAATTTTTCCGTCGTGTCCTCGCGCTCCCACTTCGAGAGCTCCGGCAATTGAGCGAGGAACTCGTCCTTCTTTGGCGACTTTTCGTCCGACTCCGGAACGGTCTCTTTAGCCATCTGACTCGTCGTCAAAGACGCCGGCATCGAAGTCGCGCTCGTCGTTTCGCCCTCAGACAGCGACAGTCTCGTCGTCGCGTTTCTACTGTCTTCCTCGTCCATCGCCTCGGCTGTGAGTAACGTGTATTTGTCGGGTACAACAGCGTCGTTAATTTCAGTATCGTCCAGGCCGTCATACAGACTTTCCATGGGATTTGCGTTACCTTTGACTTCTGGAATCGGCTTGAAGTTCGGATTTGGCGGATTTGTGCCAAACTCCGTATCGAGAGGCCCTTTCTCGTCGGGCGACACGTCGGGAGGCTCTGGATTCATGGCCAACGATTTGTCCTCAAAGTTCTCCTTCTTCAGAGCAATTTCCGGCGGCTCGGCGCACACTTCGACGGGAACAGTGTCCGATCTCAAGATTTCCTCGACTTTGATGATCGTTTGTCCCTCACTGTGCATTTTTCCTTCCGGAAGAGAGTCAACCTCGCTGTTGGAGACCTTCTGCGGATCCTCCTTCGTCATTTCCTTCTGCGTCGACCGTTTCTCCTTCTTCTTTTTCTTCTTCTTCTCCTTCTCGTCGCCATCTTTCTTCTTCTTCTTTTCCTTTATCTTTTTCTCCTTCTTCTTCTCTTCCGCTCTCTCCTCGTGCTCCTTGTCCTTCC
This sequence comes from Itoplectis maculator, assembly GCA_964034905.1. Classification (NCBI taxonomy): domain Eukaryota; kingdom Metazoa; phylum Arthropoda; class Insecta; order Hymenoptera; family Ichneumonidae; genus Itoplectis; species Itoplectis maculator. The sequence continues at coordinate 8,632,997 of OZ035853.1, forward strand.
GCTTGGTGCGCTCCGGCGACGGTTCCTTCATCTCGTTTCGGCTCTTCGGGGGATGAGGACTCGAACTCTTTTTCGCTTTTTTGCGATCCGCTGAGTGTCCCTCGTAACGCTCGTGACGCTCGCGGTCTTTTTCGGATTCGTAGTCACGATCCTTTCGCTCTCGCTCGCGGCCGCGACCCTTGTCTTCGACTCTGTGTCTTTCGCGGTCGTCTCTGTAACTGCAAAACAATCGAATGTTGAATAAGTTCTAGAGTAAATAAACATGGGGAGTCTCTTGAAATGTAGCGGGAGATCTCCTAAAACTCTAATGCATTTACCGCTCTTTGTCGTAATCCCTCTTGTCAACCTGTCGCTCTTCCTCGCGACGGTCGCGAAGATGCCTGTCGTCGCGTTCTTTATCCTTTTCTCTTCTCTCGCGTTCCTCCTTCTCGCGCATTCTATCCTGATGCTCCCTACCCGACATCGGTCGTTCCCTTTGATCTTCCTTGTCCCGGTCCCTTTCCCTTTCGCGTTCGCGCTCGGCTCCCCTCCTATCGCCTCGGTCGTCCCTCTCGCGGCCTCGATCGAGACGCTCGTCGCGTTCTCGATTTCTGAAACAAAGAAACTGCTTGTTTTAATCGTGAATGGAGACAATGACGAGCGCTAACGCGCGCGAACGGAAGTTGGCCCGCGCTGCAACGTTCATTACAAACTAACTCAAATAAGGTCGCGAAATAAATGTTAGAAGGAGATCTGAAAAATCCACCGCGAGACATAATTATTGCGCGAAAATGACAAAGTACCTGTTGTCGTTGCGCAGAGGCAAATGTTCCCAGTCATCGGGTTCCTGATCCTTGACGCGCTCGCGCTCCTCGCGCTCTTTCGAGGGCCGCGGTTTCTCGCGATCCTCCCTTGGAAATTTCTCCGGATGATCGACTCCTGGTGGCGGCAGATCGTAATAGCCTTCAGTTCCCGGAGGAGCGACATCGTCGAAGGGTCGCTTGTACGTAGTGTCGCGCAGAGGACTTCCGCCTCCGCCGCCGAATCTCTGCGGTCCCGGGCCCGAGTACCTGGCGACAAAAACATCAAGGAACAATCAATACTTATTCTTTAAACTTCCAAACGAACTCGTGGTTGCTCGTCGTCATCGTCATTCATCAAACGAGCACATTCATTCGTCTTTCACGCTCACACTCTTACTTACTGCCACTCGCAACGATGACATTCTTAAGATACATATACCTAATAATCCTAGATCTGTTACCTCCGTTCGGGGGGGAAGACTTATTAACGAGTAATGACAGAAATGTTATCTGCAAAAAAGAGAACTTGAAGAGCTATAACATCAGCCGACAACGGAGTGACAGCAGACCACACACATCTGATTTTTGCTTCGAGTAAGATCGATTCGTTTTTTTTTGCTTTGTGACTGCATTTTCTCCATTTCTTTCGACAACGTGTGTGATGTGTGTTTACGCTGAAAGCTTTCGAAATCAACGTGATTGAGTCCAAGCAAGCTGAAATAATGATGGATAATTAAAAATGACAAGACCCAGTGTGTACACAGTCGACGAGACGATAAGTCCACTGAAATTTTTGGAAGAAAATGTTATATTATAGAGCAATATAATATAAATCAACATTTGTAACTTCTGACGGCTTGAGAAATGTTTTCTCTGTCACGTAGGGGATTTACTATGAGTGATTATCGGAGTTGCATTAAAGAGTCTAAAATGCAGAAAAGCTAATTGCGCGTCAGCAGATCGTTAAAAATGTTAATTTGGTCCTGAATTCACCTGAATCAGAAACCGAGTTGATGCGTTGTTCAGTTCGGCTGAGAATGTGCATCCATGCTTCAAGTCCGGGGTCTCGATGTACTCGTGTTTCTTTTCTCTTCGCGTTCCGTCCTCTTCGTTCGCTATGTGATTATCGTGTGTCTCTTTTGGCCATTCTTTATTATACATTCTTCACAGATTATTTATACAATGTGAAATGTTTGGTTTTTTTTACGTAGGTATAAACGCACAAGCGTAACGTGTCTTTTTAACTAATAAAAATGCGTAACACGGTGGTGTGCACTAAACGAATGATTTGTTACAAGAAAAACATAAAAATTCAAATGCAACGTTCTTCTGGCTCGGTACTTGTTGCTCTAATTCTTTGCATCTGCATCGCGCCTAGCGTTGTTTTCCTTTCTATTATTTCTCTTTCGTGTTTCTTTTTTCGATCGTATCGTCGATCATCATACAACCGTCACTCGATAGCCGATCTTACAACAATATCGATCAACTCTCTCGCAGGGAAGACACAACGTTCCCGGGATAATCCCGAGCCCCTCGACTATCACTTAAGAACTTAAAATTATTTTACAAAGTTCGCACTTCTCGTCGCAGGTTTTACAAGCGAGTAACGCACTGATCAGAACAAAAGAGCTGCATAGCACTGATCTATTCGCGTCTAGCGTTGCGATTGAAGATAGTGTAATGTTATTGTCAATCAGGCAGAATAGCTCCGACGCACGCGCGTCGGCGCAATCTTCACACTATTTGCGGGCGAGAAATGGCCCGAAGGGAAGATAGAGGGGACAGTGGGGATCGATAGCGCGATCCCCGTGTGTGCGTTATAATCTTATAAAGATAAACAGTACCAACTAGTATCACAGATTTATAATAAATCTCGCGAATACCGCTAAAAATTATGAAACGGATATTCGTTTTACACGATGGGTTGATTGTCAGTTAGTCCGGAGGGTTCAGGCCCTCCCTGTTACATATAATCGACCCGCAAATAAACGTCAGACGCGCGAAGCGAAGCGTCGTAAATTTCTCCACCGTATTACGAAGGGAAACTCGTATCACAGAACACGCAATGTCGTTACTTTGACGTGGATTTTCGCGCGAAACTTCGCTCCGAGCCGGCGTCGAATAAATATCTACATTAAAGCTACACAAGGACTGACGAAACGACAATACCTGTGTGCTTTCGGGATAGTGATTCGTACGTGAATACAGACGAACAGAAAAATCATAATGTGGCTATCGCACACACCGCTCTCCCGGCCGGAATCGAGGTTTTTCGTTCCTTTCCTCCGAAATTGAAAATCGTAAAACGCCTCGGAGCAGGCCAATCCCGATGGTTCATCCACCGGGACAGCGGTAGGGCGTACGCTGATGACCGACAGTCGCGGTTATAACGTGTACACGAATCAAAATACTATTGTGGCGAAAATACCTGTTGTAGGAATCATAATAGTCTTTCCTGTCCGGTGGTGGCGGTCCGAGTGACATGAGCGGCGGGGGATGAACCGGGCCAGGCGCGAGATGAGGCAACAGCGGCGGTATCGGGTGTTGCGAAGAGTGATTACGCGGCGGGTAACGAACGCCGCCGCCCGGCCGTTCTCTCGGCGGTGGCGGCAGATCCCGTTCGCGCTCCCTGAAGCCGTAATCGTGGGCCGGCGAGTCGTTGTAGTAGCTGTTATAACTGCCGCCCGGGGCTTCCCTTGGCTCGCGGGATCGCGGCCTTTCACGCTCGCGCTCGCGTTCACGATGGAACCTGAGTTTCAAAAAAATGACGAGATTTACTTTCATGGTAATTTTGAGCTTTATATGACGGAAAGAGAAGCGAGAATGGCAGGAGATTTTCGAGGAGTAAGCTTACCGTGGTGGTGGCGATCTGACCGGCGATCTGTATCGCGGGGGAGGCAAATCGCGTTCCCTCTCTCGATCCCTCTCTCTGTCCCGATCTCGGTCACGCTCTCGATCGCGTTCGCGATCTCTTTCCCGGTCTCTTTCTCGGTCTCGCGACAGAGAACCTCGCGGTGATTGACTGCGCGAATACGATCTTGACCTGACAGAGGAAAAAGACTTTGTATACCATGATTTTTATGCTCATATCTGTGTACCAATGTTACTATTAGACATTAATATTATTAAGCGGTGAATTTAATATTGTTGAGAACTGTTATCTTGTAGGAAAAACCGTGCAGTTTGTTCAAATCTTTTTAATTACCTGCTGATTGAGAAACTTCCGCTTCGCGATCTTCGTTTCGGCGTACGGCTTCGCTGTCTCAGAGGCAGAGGAGATCTCGAGGAGCGCCGCTTGGGAGGCGGACTTCGCGACCTACTGATTCGCGCCGGCAGCGGAGATCTCCGTCCGAATGAACGTGAACGCGATCTCGTGTAACTGCGAGATCTTGAGCGGGTTCGGCTGCGTCTTCTGTGCTTGCCAAGTCGTCTGTCTCGCTCGTCCTTCTCCCGCAACATACGTTGGAACGCTTCCAGTGGATCGTCAATTACACTGTAAAAGATATTTGTAAAAATACCGGTGGATTTTTACAAATATTGACGGGTGTCTGCATGTAAATTCTCTCCGAAGCTACACACTCACCCCGGTGGATTGCCGTTGTGAATATTTCTTCCTAATCCCGGCGGTGGTGGTTGAACGCCTCTGTATCCAACTTCAACAATAAGAAATTCGAAATCAACGGAATGTCATCTTTCGCCCTATCTGGCTTCCCGCCTTAATCAGACTTTCGACGATTTTCGAATTTGTTTATAACGGAATCACAACTTACGATGATGCATCCCCCGCATGGGCCTCGGCGGTCCGTTGTAATTCCGCGGAATTTGCGATCCCCTGTAACCGCTTTGTTGATACGGTGGTCTGTCGTATCTCGGTGGACCATAGTGCGGGCCTCCCTGCTGATGCGGATACAATGGTATCCTGTGCGCCATGTACGGATCCGGCAGAAGCGCGTTGTGAGGCGCTATGTTCGGCGGAGGTTGATTATAATTTGGCTGTGGTGGCGGTGCTGGCGGAGGCGCCGGAAGACGATCCTCGCCCGGTGGATACGGGAGCAGGGGCGGCTGCTGACTCGAGACCGACTGTTGTCCGTGCAAATGAGGCTCGTCCACCTTTTTTTTTGCAACAAAACAAATAAATAAAAAATGTATGAGACGCAAGCAAATAAATAGTGGAAACAAAAATTGCACAATTTCTCATTTACTAAACTTACCGTTGGCGTATCCGGCCGCTCTTCCGTCGATCGACGTATGTCCCTGTCATCTCCGCAGTAATGCATACTGGATTGATAGCGACCATTGCCAGGCGGTGGAACCTGATAATTCTGAGATGCTGGATGATTCATGGAATGAGAAGAAGGCGGATAGTCGCCACGCTGAGAGTTCCTGGGTGACAGAGATCTCCTCCGACTTACAGTGCGCAAATTTTCCATCCTGCGCCCGTGATCGCCGATTCTGCATTAATAGAATCGAACACACAATGTATAAAAAACATATTTCATATAAAAAAATTATCAACTGCAATTAAATACCTCTCTCGGTGGCTGTCCTTGCTGAAGCTTCGCCTGCGTTCCCTAGGCCTCTGGTCGTCAGAGTAATCGTCATCCTGGTCCTTCTTCTCCTCAGCCTTGCGCTCACTGTGTTCCAAGTCTCTCTCCGGTGAGTTACCAAGTGCTGGTATCGGCAGAAGAGGCTCAGTGCCAGGAGGAGGCGGCACCTCGGTTTCCTCGTCGGCCGTCGTCAATTTTGCCGCGGAATCGGCTCGTATCTCCGGGATCGGGGGAGAATCACTTGACGCTAAAAATACAACATTACACACCATTTTTACATAAACAAAGGCCAAGATTCGGCGAAGACGGTCGCGGCGTCTCGTCCATCGTTTCCGGCGACCTCGGTTCTCACATCGAATTCTCCGATTCCCTCAGACCACAACAACGTCGACGAGTACATTGTTCCGCATTTCACGATCTTTCGCTGTCTTTTGATCACTTTGCAGGTTATGTATTGAACGTAAAATGTATTTTCGGGGGGGGGGTGGGGGTCGTGGGGAGGGCGCCGGAGAATTCAAGATGGCGTCGAGCGTTGCCGCCGCGTTTGAAAACACGACGGGGCGGACGCGCTGCGGGCGTTCGGGCATTGAGCCGCGTATAAATAACTAATGGAGTTTGATTGATAAGACGTCGTACCAGGTACGATCGATGTCGGCGGCGGTTCGTCGTACTGCTGCGCGGTGAGGGGATCGACGACGTCGGCGAGCGGCATCTCCGTCGACTCCTGCGACAAGTTCGAGGCGCTCGCGGCTTGCGAAGCCGGAACTGGTTGATTGTTCTCCTCGGTGGACGCGACCGATTGATCGCTCTCGATTTTCGGCTTTTCCAGCTTCACCGCGGACTGATGAGGCGGCCGGTAGGACTTTCGCTTGGCGTAACCCGTCTCGTTCTTAAAATTCATCACCGCGTTGCGGAGAAAACGATTCGGGATCAGCGTCTCCGGCGAGACGTCCTTCTCATTGCAGTCCGGGCACTCGTGCTCCTCGGACTCCAGCAGGAACGTGCGGATACCTGGGGAACGGCGATTGAATTAGTGGAAAGAATTGCTAATTTTGTTGCGAAGGGGTCTAAGACGATTTTGCAAGTCAGATCGGGAATACGGCATTGATTGAATGATTGAATAAATAAACCCTCCTGCTGATCGCTAAGTTCAAAATTGCTGTTAACTTTTTGGACTTACACTCGTCGCAGAATGAATTTCCGCAGCAGGGTATCATGACCGCGTCAGTGAGCAAATCCTTGCAAATGTTGCACAAGAGATCTTCGGGAATCTCGGGTTTCTCCACGACGGGCTCGGGGTCCTGCGCGAAAGGCGGACGCTCCTTTTTCCCTTCCTTATACGCTTGGCTGAAAGTCGTGCCGGACAAAATGATTACGATGGAGTTTTGATTTTTCTTTCCGGTACAAAAAAGTGTAAATTCGTGTATTCTTTACTTTTATTCATATTTACATATTAAAAGACAAAACTCTCCCCATATTTATCATTTTTTTATACAAAGGTATTCATTGTTATTTTATTTTTCCAAAAAGTTTTTTTTCCCGTGTGATATGACGAATCAGTAAATAAGTATACAGAAGAAAAAGCTTAGCTTATAACATCTGCATCTGTAAATACATAATAAAGTAGTTTGGAGCAGATCAATCGAAAATCTTAACTTGAGAAGGGACTTACTGGTCAATAGCAGGAACCGCGTAGTGCCCGGTTGGCGTCATCATAGCTCCGGGAACGAGGGGACCCTCGACGGGGACCATAAAGCTCCTCGGTATTCCTGTACTCTTCTTTATCTCTATCGGCTCTCGGTCGACACCAGACGGACAGTTTTTGATCCAGTGACCCGGCTGGTGACACTTGTAGCATCGATAATTCGGCGGTACCTCTCCTGTCTGATTAGCTCCGCGAATTTTCATGTAACTGAATAAATTATAATCATTATTGCAGGCTTCTCGTTAGTGGCCCTTAAAAACATATCACTACAGAATAAAATGTCTTGCAATGGCTAATGCAGTCTACTGATAAGTTTGATCCTGGCAATTATCATAATAGTTGTATTACTTGGATGGGTCGTAGTCCTGGGTAGACTGAGTCATCATAGCCCTGATTTTGTCCTCTTCTGAGCCGTCCAGACGGGTCAGATCCACCGATCTGCCCATATTGGATTCCTCCTTGGAATTGGCAAATGCAGGCTGCTCGTTTCGATCCCATGATCGTTTCTGCTGCACCGTCAGTGGCACACGAGCGACTATTAGACTCGTATTCTTTGCAATCAGGGCATTGTCATCGGTGTAATCTGTGACAATTCATAAATTTATAAAATCAAAATATGCGATACGTGTTTTCTCAGAAGATTTTTTACATAACAATGAAAAGTATGTTAATAATAAACAAACACAGTCAATTGATCAACTCACCTTCCTTAGTCTGAGCGTTAGTGATCTGCAGATCAAAGTCTGTGTTCTTCCCTATGCGTTTCTGATGAAATATGGCCTTCTTCAGATCTGCGACGGATATGTGAAGTCCGTCAAACGACACTGTGTCATAATCCAAAGTGGACTTGAACTTGTAGTGAACCGACATCTTCGCTACTCAAGAATCCTGCGCAGGGTGAACATGAAAATTCCAAAGCAACGAGCATTACCAAAACGCCGCAACATACGCGAAGCATACGAGAAACTCGATCCTTTTGAGGTTAATCGATCACTGCGGGGCGGGATTGGAACGCGGAAAGGAGAAATTTCGCAAAAACCACTAGCTTTCTATTGCGATTTGTCGTTCGGCGAGTGCGGCCGAGACACGAATCGTGCGATATATCGCAAAGCGGCAGCTTTTCGGGATGTCTCGACGGTGCCCGAGCGGCGTTGCGAGGTGTCGCCGCGCAACAACGAGAGATCCGCGCTACAACGACAAAGCGACGAAGTTGTTTTGATTATGCGCTGCGAGACGTGCCGGACGAGCGAGCGTAGGCTAGGTCGGGCGCTCCGAGAACCCGGAAAAACTGTACGCGATATAAGCCGCGCATCCGTGTTTACGATCGCGCGACTCCGCGAGAATTCGCTCGCGCAAATTTCCCCCGAGATCCGATTAACATTACGACTATACTCACATCACGGGGCGATTATAGTGGTGCAATTACGGCGAAGCGAATGCGCAAAGCAACTGGCAAACGACCGAATCGCTGGACTTCTTTTTTCTCTCTTTTCACGCACATTCGCGAGTTCCGGGGAATCGAAAAAGTCACACTAGATGGGTGGACAATCGATCGTAATTTGAACGCTCTCGCTGGGCGGTGTTTCATGAACTTCCGGTTGCGGGATACGCTGTGCACAGCACTTGGCACGGCTTCCGCCGTGCACGAATCGCGCAGCGCGTTGGCAATCTCGACTTCTTTGCCTAGCACACGGCCCGCACGTATTTTTGTGTCATTGATACCGGCAGAAATCACCACGCATGAGCGTCTTTCGCTTTATAGTAGCTTCTCTGTAAGCGCGCGTATCTTTCAGCGGGAACATAATACTTTTTACTGCATTTTTTATGAGAAACTACGGTTGATGTACGTAAATATTCATTACTGAATATTTGGCTACGATTTTTAGTACTTGAAGATAACTCATTGATGGTCAATTATCGCTAAATCGCGGAAAATCGAGAGTCCACTGTAGTAGTGACCAGCGACCGGTTGACGACGCTTCTGATTGGCCGAAAAAAGAACATCGGCCAGCTGTGACCAATCAGAAGAGCCGGAACCTGCAGAATATGGTTGTAGTGTAGTGACTTTTTTTTTCATCTTCATCCGCACCTTCCCCATGGAGAAAGCTAGCAGCGTGAACACATGTGTACACTGAAGTCGGACGCACACGCTCTCAGAAACTGGCTGAGCCGGCTCTAGTGTAATTCGTCGTGGGAAAAAAAGGAAAACAAGTACGCGATAAGAGCAAATATTTCCGACTGACCGGGGAGAGCTTATCATTCATGCGGGTAGTGGGATCGTGGCAGACTTTGAGCTAGACTTATTTCTCGTCGCAACGAGAAGCCAATAGGTTACCGCGATGTCGGCGTTTTTATCGAAACAGATTTTCGGCAAGGTAGGCAGCTTGAAAAAATTGTCCCAGGCGGGTTTTGTGCCCTCGCGGAAGCTCAATCTTCTCGAATATCAGAGCAAAAAACTGCTCCAAGATTGTGGGGTGTCCGTGCAGGACTTCACCATAGTAGACGACTTGAACAAAGCACCGTCGACCCTTGATAAATTTCGTAAGTCTTTGTTTCGTAACGGGTTTGAGATTCGTTGGGTCGCATACATTTCCATTGTACTATTTGGTACGTTTCAATTCTTAAAATTTATATGATTACAGATGTTGACGAGTATGTGATTAAGGCTCAGGTATTGGCTGGCGGACGTGGAAAGGGCTGGTTTGATAATGGCTTCAAAGGTGGAGTGCATCTCACTAAAGAGTAAGTTAAATGTTCACCATCGGCCTTCAATTGATTGTAAACATGTCTTTGGGATTTGCCTTAGTCATAAGACTTAAAAATTATTTTTTACCCCTTACAGTCGCAAAGCTGTTCTGGACATTGTTAAGAACATGTTGGGCCACAGGCTGATTACCAAGCAAACTCACAAAGATGGTATAGTCGTGCAGAAAGTCATGATAGCAGAGTCTGTGGACATCAAACGTGAGACTTACGTCTGCATACTGATGGACAGACAGTACAATGGACCAGTTCTGATAGCTTCGCCGCAAGGAGGAATGGACATTGAGGCAGTTGCGGAGAAAACTCCCGAAGCCATAAAAACTATTCCTCTCGACATATATTACGGCATTGACGACGAAATAGCGAAAGAGGTCGCCACTTTTCTGGGTTTTACCGACAAGGATATTCACGACAAGGCCATTCACGAGCTCAAGAATTTGTGGCGTTTATTCGTCGACATAGACGCGTTGCAAATCGAGATAAATCCGCTCGTCGAAACGGCGACCAAAGACGTCGTTGCGGTTGACGCCAAGATATCGTTCGACGATAATGCCCAATTTCGGCAAAAGGATATCTTCGACATGGAGGACGTGTCCGAGAAGGATCCGGCGGAAGTGGCCGCCTCCAAGTACAACTTGAATTACATAAGCATGGGTGGAGATATCGGATGTTTAGGTACGATTAATCACCCATAATCCACGCCCTAAGTAATAATTATTAATTAAAGATCGAAAACTGAAGATAAGTTTTATGAAATTCGATTAAAAAAAAGGAATATGCAACTTTTTACATTATTTGCTATAATTCGTTTTCGAATCAAGTCCATACGCGATTTCGTAACAATTTTTCGTAATCACGACATCTTTAATTTGCAGTAAACGGCGCGGGATTGGCGATGGCAACGATGGATATTATTAAGCTCAACGGTGGCGATCCGGCCAATTTCTTGGACGTTGGCGGTGGCGTCACGGAAGATCAAGTATTCCACGCCTTCAAAATAGTCGCCGAAGGTAAAATTCGATTCTTCAACGTGTTTTGGATCAACCTCGCCTATCCTGAAATAAATTATCGATCTATTTTATCGCCGCAGATCCTAAGGCGAAAGCGATTTTCGTCAACGTGTTCGGCGGAATCGTCAATTGCGCGACGATAGCGAAAGGTATCGTCGCCGCGGGAAAAAGCCTGGGAATGAAGCGACCCGTGATTGTTAGGCTAGAAGGTGAGCGCAAATGATAAATCATTTCTTTCTTAAAAATTATCCATCGCATTTCTTTTTATTTATTTTCTTTATCGTAAGGCACGAACGTAAAAGCGGCGAGGAAGATCCTTGAGGAATCCGGCTTGCCGTTCACTGTGGAGAACAATTTCGATGAGGCGGCAAAAAAAGCTGTAGCCGCAACCAAGGCGTAATCGACCGGTTACGCGTTTAATGACAAAGAAAAAAAAAACAAATTTTAAAACAACGAGGATATCGCTGCCCTCCTCACTAAAGCATGCAATGAGCAGGCTGCGTGACTGCCGAGAAACAGGGTCCAGAATTGCCCGCGAAAAAATTCTTATTTTTATGTAAATCTCGACTTGTTATCTGTTATAAGAGTTATACATGTTTGCAATACATTTTCATAAATACTGCGAGGCTGCGATTGTGCGACAAAAATATTTTATTAACGATATACGCGGAGAAGGCGCGAACCGACTGGTTCGTTCGACAGTCCTCTTTATCCCAGTATGGTCAGCTCGCGGAGCATGCGACACGCATTCGGAGGAAAAGAGGCGACTGGTCATTCAGCCCTCGATTCGCGAGACGCGCGTGTGTGTTTCAGCTCGCGCACCTCACGCCAACGACCATAACAGCCTAACGCCTTATACGGTTCGTTACTTCAAACTTGCTCTCGAAGGTAACGTGTGTAATACAACGATCCCCGCCGTCCCATTATATTTCATGCGGGGCTTTAGTAGGTCGCCTGTTTTGCGAATCGACTATTATCGCGTACTACGTGTATTCGACGTTTGACAATGTCAAATACAAATTTTGCTTTGTCACGTCGTTCGCAGAATCGTTGTTTTGTTAAAACATTTAACCACTCAACGTTTCTGATACTTATTTGATATTAAGAACTTTTTTAACAAAAATTTGTTTTGTCAAGTCGCAAGATTATTATTTTTATAAATCGTAAGAGAAATTGGTTACAAAATTTCAACTTGTAAAATTGAATTCAAGTGAAACATTATTAATAGTTGCTTATAGCTATCACAGTTCACAGGCTGCCATTATACAAACGTATGTTACTTATCACGAGAACCGAGTAAGGATATATTAAATTTCTATCTTTCAAAAATCATTATTCCCATCAATGTAACAGATTGCCGCGAATGCAGCAGGTCCCCGATTGCGCCGGTGACGCTCGGCACTTCCTCCGCGGTGAGCGCGTTTCCTCTCCGCGCGCCCTGCGCGCATATACTCTCGACATCGGTTCGGGTTCGTCATCGGGTCGGGATAAGAAGCCGGCGTGAGTTTGCGTGTGGTGGAGATTAGTCGTTTGTGTATATATAGAACCGGGTTCCTTCCCCCTACCTCGTCTCGCGGGGGTAAAAACGGGGAAGCGCGCGGCGTTTCGGGGGCTAAACGCGAGGGACCGCGAACTATTCTTGGAGAACTTCACTCAGACCTGCTTTTGCCTCCGCGACGACGCAAGTAAACGGCACTAAACTGCCGCTGTTCCGGCGACGAGGACGCCGACCGTTAACAGTGATATCGTGGATCAGTGATACGTGTGAACAAACAAAAAAACGCTCCCTCGACGAAGGAAAGGAAACAAATTGATGAGGCTGGATACCACGACCATCACGAGTTACAGATTTCCAAAAATTAAAGATAGAGGAGAGAAATAAAAATCTTCGAGGATTGTAACGAGGAGAACACATTTTCGGAGGTAAAGTGGGTTCCTTCTATCGAGCTTTGGCATATGTTCGTTATTTTTTTTTCTGCCCTCTGTATTCATCGAGTGCCGGTCTCACGTGCCCGGTTTATTCGTCGCAGTGACTTTTGGCTGATCACCTCGCGACGTATCTACTCGACTGGTCAGTTTGATCCGTTCGCTGCTGTGTTTAAATTCCGTTGTCGTTCGCGATTGATTGTTGATATTAAATATTAATTCGAAATTTACGTTAATTAAAGAGCAACAAAGAGGGCAAAAGACAGTCTGTGAATCAGCGATATTTTGGCGTAAAGCCGGGCGAAAAATCGGAGACTGTGAAGACACAAAAAAAAATGTAAACACACCGGTTCGGGAATTTCACTGTCGCGGCGTGGGATACGATTTTATTTTTAGCGCTCGACATTCGTAAGACGATAATAATATGAGTGAGTGTGAATATTGTCGTACTTGTTGGCGTATCGCAATCGCGGCGAAAGTTATCGCTTTATTTTTGTGTTCGATAAGCGTGAGTTATCAAAAAAAAGTCAGACAGTGAAGTTATTCGTTTCGATATTTTTTCTCGAGACTCGGTGTTTACATGTTCGCAGTGGTCAAGGCTGAGGAACCGTCGAGATTACGATACACAAATCCTGAGATGCGAAAATTGCGTTACCTATATTATTGCTTTGCATTTTGCATCGGGTCCAACGAAATACACAACGATACGCGTACCTCGCGGTTCTCGCTCGAGCATCAGTGTTTACATTCTCGCGGTGATCAGGGCCGAATGATCGAGATTACCGCGGACCACAATCGAGCCCCGAAACTCGCGCGGCATCTTGCCTCGTCGCTCAACGGAGAATCCGGCATCGCCAGATCGAACCGCCTCGAAACTATACATTTTACGTAAACCCCGAGACTTTCGCTCAGGCCAGATCTCGCTCGATTCTCTATGTTTCAAAGAGTATTTTTAAAATACGTTGGCAGAGAGCCGCAAACCCCGCGTACAGTGCCCGACGTTACAAATGTCGTTTTTCAACATAATGTTCCCTCGTATTTGTCATAAATTCTCGGGAGAAAATAAATCCTTGTCCAGGTGACGGCTCGCGACCCTAAGTAAGGACACCGGAGACCGAAAATACATGCGAGATGCACAATGAGTCGGAGAAAGCAGTTAAAAAAAACGGCGTCATTTTTAATATTATTAACAATTGGGCCAGAGGAAAATAAAGTAAATTTTTGTAAATAAAGAAATGTAAAAAAATGTTTCTTTTTTTTTTAATTTGTAATGAGAGAACCTATCAGAAATTGCATATTAATATTTCTGCGCCATTATTTGCAATTAATCATTAAAAATGTTGAATGTTTTCCACTTTCTTGACATTGACATATGCTACGTTGATTTCAATGTACTGACTTCCATTCGATCAGTCTTATCAAAAAAATTTAAAAAAACATCTCGCGTTCTGCCAGCGAGAAACCACATGACACGCGCGCGGCGTCTCATTATCGAAATTAATGCAAGCATCCCCTTGACGGTCGCGCGCGTCCGGCCAATGAATCACCGCGTCGTTTCTCGCTTCGTGATTCAGTGCCTGGTCGTAGGTTTTCTCTGCCTGTGCACGTCGCAAAAACATATTTCCTTCGATCGGTTGTGGCGATTCTGGCGAACGCGCCGCAATCTCGACGCGAGCTCCGCCGACCGGCTACACGCGCGTCTGACCCGACGCGGCCGTAGCCACTGTGGCTATAGGCTGCGCCCGCAGAGCTGCGCGGCAGACGAACTGCACTATCCAGTTTTGTCCGTCGGGCCTACCCCGAGTTCGCCCTCAACTGCAGTTCTAACTGCAGTTTCGCTCTTCCACGTCTTCATACCAACCGCATCGACGAAAAGTTCATGTAAATTAATTCATTTAGCGTTTTGTGATATTTTGGTCCAGGCAGTGGGGGGGAGGGGGGGGGGGGGGGTCGAATTCAGAAAAAGCATGTTGGTTCGCAAGCGAAATAATGTTTAGAAAAAATATTCGTCTCAAAAAATACAAAGAAAACAAAAAAATCACACATCTCATTCGTTCAATGTTAAATCATTTTCAGTAAAAAAATAAATCGTTTCTTTCTGTGAACTGAAAACGAAGTGTCTCTAAGGTGTCCCATTTTATTATTTCTGCTCCAAAATAATATTGTTCCCAGCTTCGAAAATTTAAACTTAAACAACAAAATCTAATTATAGTTCAACAACTATTCCCGACGATTCCGCAGATGAATAATTATTAACGAATTTATTTTTCCCTTCCCAGGTCACTGAATGAACCGACGCGCCTAATCCGAGCTGCCGGAAATTTCGGAGGTACCCAAGGCCGACTGCGATCGGAGGACGAGAACAGACACAGGAGCTACTGTCTCGCGCGTTCGTCGCCGAGGACTCGCGATCACGAGAGTCCCGGAGCAGCTAGAAGTCCAGCGGCGAGCGTGGAAAGGAGCCGCCAGTCGGGGCACGCAACCGAGTGTCTGATAGGCTACCGATTCCCCAACGGGCTCTGGAGGCTTCCACCTCCACCGAGTTTTTCGCGGCAGGAAGGCAGCGGCGGCGGCAGCAGCGGCGGCGACCGCGTTAAACCGGCATCCTAGCGCACGAACCGGCCGATAAGATGAATGAGAATGATAAGTCAGTCAATAGCGAGAACTCCCCGGAGGAGGAGGCCGAGATGATCGAGCGCGAACTAGCGGAGGACGCGCAGTGGAAGAGAATCCAGCAAAACACGTTTACGCGATGGGCGAACGAGCATCTAAAGTCCATGAACAAGCACATCGCCGATCTCGAGACTGATCTCTCGGACGGTTTGGGCCTCGTGTCGCTCATCGAGGTTCTTGCCCAAAAACGTCTGCCCAAGCACAACAAGAAGCCGAACTTTCGATCGCAGAAGCTGGAAAACGTCTCGGTGGCGCTCAAGTTCCTCGAGGATCAGGGCATACGCATTGTCAACATCGGTGAGTACCGCGGCGACACTCGCAAAGCTATACGCGGAAATCGAGGGCCTCGTTTTGGTGGAGCAAAGAAAAATCGACATTTCTCGGCTGAGCCACAGGCTGGAAAAAGCCTGGATCGTTGGATTCGATTTTGTTGTTAGTCGAAGCGGAAGCGAAACTCAGGTGGTTTCTAGATAATTATAAAATATTTTCCGTAGGTGAAGTAAATTTTAGCTCGGTTGTATTGTGTCAGTTCTTTCGACATCGTCGGACGAAAAGACACGGAGTCACACATTTCAGAGGAGGGTCCATTGGTCGAGAGAAACATTTTAACAAAGATCTGACTTTATTGTCACTCAATATCGAAGTGAAACTGTGAGGCGGTTTACAAATAATTGAGAATATTTTCTGTAGGTGAATTGGACCTTTATTCGTTCTCTCGTTATTCAAGTTAATTCGTCGTCGTCGGTCAATTTGTCACTGAGTCACAGATTTCCCACGAAGCTCGTTTCGCTAATACGTCCCGCGAGGAGAATTCGCGAAACGGTGCTGAAAGCTCGGATCGCGAAGTCGCGGAAGTAACTGGGACGTGGAAATCGACGAGACAAAAAGGTGCCACCACCACGTCGTCGAGCGCGCGCGGATATGAGAATCGATCCGCGAGGTCCCCGGGCCACCCGGCCTGATGCAGCAGGTTGCACCCGTTGAATAGCGAGAGAGCCGTCTATATATCCGACGCGGCCGAATGCGGGACGTTGCATCGCTCCCCGAGGCAATCCGTGCTCTCTCGCTCGGCAACCTTTTTCGCCCTGCCTATAACGGTCGCCGAAAAGATTCCACGAAAAAACTTTGCCAACAGATGAAAAAAAAAAATAAATAATAATAATAATGACTCGAGTCATTTGGATCGAATATATTTTGTAACCCAACTGATCGAACGAACTGATAATACCAATAACCAAATATTTGACTACGAAAAATAATTCTCAACCGAGCCAATATTCGTTCTGAGAATTTCAGTTTTTTTTTTCTGTCTGCAAATTTTAGTGATGTTGGCAGCGACGACTGCGAAGCGACCAATCCGCGATGGATCCTCGCGCTCGTCGAGCACAAAGGAGACGAAAAGAAAGAAAAAAATCCGTTCTTTCGAAAGGTCAAGGCGGCAAAATGCGCGCGAAAGGCGATTTGAAAGAGACTGTACCGCGCGGGCCTGCAGAAAGGAAAAGGAGAGACAGAGAGGGTGAGAGAGGAGAGGAGGAAAAAAGGCGAGTCTGGTGCGAGCGGTCGAACTAGCGGCGAGCCCGGTGTGGGTTGTACGACTGCAGGAAGACTCGACTGTGCGATAACGTTCTCTCATTACGGCATTGGCCCAGCTGCGAGCGAGGAAAACAAACGGTCTCCGCGTGTGTGCGAGCGATCGCCGCGCGACGCGCGATAGCGGCCGTTGCTGTACTAACTGCGCGACGAGACGGAATATAAATTAGAGTTTAGTATTTGGAGAGCGCGGCGCGTGCAGCGAAAAGAATGGGCAGACCCGGTATACGGACTCGCCGACTCTTCATTACGGTCAGCCCAAGGACACTCGACACGCGGACTTGGAAATATATATCTATAGATATTATTTTTTTACATGTACATAAGTAAAAGACCCTCGGTATCGAGCCGGTTAGCGCGGAGAGCGCGGGATTTCGGGTTACCTCGATTCTCGGAAGTATCGCGGCTATTCGGGAGGAGAAATATATACGCGGGTCCGCGTTGTGTATACGTTACACGCGTTATACGTTAGTCCCGAAGTTTACTATGCAGAAATTCCGCCGGGCCGCGCCCGGCGAGCCGACGAGGAGCGAAGGGCCAGAAATAATAGCGGCGAAGGGAGAAGCGCGCGAGGGTCGCCGTTCGGCATTCTTAGGACGAGGTTTTTCGAGACAGTACAAACGTAGACGAGACCGCGGAATCGGGGATGGGCACGGTTCGGCTCGAAAAGGATTTAAACATTTTTTTGCAGATAAACATAACTAGTTTGTTTCAAAGAATTTTTATTTTGGACATTACTTTTTTTATTTCGAAGAAATGATCGTCCAGATTATCGTAATAAGCGCTCGAACTTTATAAATTCTCGTATTTTACTTTAAAGTCATAGCAACCTGATATCGTAAAAATGTAATCCGTGTCAAGTTTTCACTCTTGTAGTTATAAAGTAAAAAAAAAAAAAAAATGAAATTTCACGGTGCCCATCCCAGCGCGTAGGACGCAGGGAGACCGGCCAATAGGCGCGGTAGAATTTTTGCTAGACGCGGAGAAGAAAGAGCCGCGCGACTCCTCCGTGCGAGCGGCGCCGCGGCGGATGACGTTCGAAGAGCGCAATGCCGACGACACTGGGCCGCGTCTGACCTTCACCTGGTCCGTGCGGACGCGCGCGCGCGCGCCACGAGGTTTGCCCACTTTCTCCGCTGAGCGTCAGAACGCACCCGAACGTGGCTCTCCCGTTCGGCGCGCAGACCAACGCGACGCTCGAGCCGCTGCACATAACGACGTTCCCGCTTGGTATATACGATAAAGCGCGTGGTTTGCGGTTTGTCGGTCCTCTCGCGTCTCGTGCCGAGATTCCCGACCGGCTTCCGCCGATACCCGCCACCGCGTATCGCCCGGCATAATTTCCGATCGAGCTGGCTCCGGTTGCGACGCCTTGACGCACCTCGAACTGCCTCGCAATTTGCAGCTTTCGGCTGATTGCAACGCAAGTGAAACGAGCTTGATTTATGCATAATTTGATTTCAGTCGTAAAAAAATAATAATACAGAAAAATATTTCGCATAAAATTGTGGATGTTGTGAAAAAAATTGAGGCTGTATTCTCGTCACGCTCGACGAACACAGAGCAGAATTGCCTGGTTAAATCGACGCACTCGGAGATGATTGCTTTTTTTTGCGTAAAAAAAAAAAAATTAAATTAATCCTGCCAACGCTGAGACTAGCCGCCGTATTTATTCACGGCGTCACCGATGAGACAAGCGTTTAATGACCGCTTACGTCACTGCTCGAACGCCGGCCGGCGTCACGGCTACCCGGTGACTGTATAGCTATACGCGCGAATTATAACGTGTTTAAAAGTTAACGCGGGACGAGGCACCGAGGTTTATCGATGCTGTAACTCCTGTGGTATTTCACCGTAGCCGTCGGCCAGACCGGACGTTCCAGCCGGCGAGTATTGTAATTAATCGTCACATAGAAATGATTCATTGGACGGCTCATAGGTTGCACCTATTCTCGATCGGGAATAAAGCCGATAAATTATCGATATGGAAAGTTGCGATGAAAATAGTACGGAGTCGTTTGAATTTCATAGAGGCAACTGCACTGGCATCAAAACAGATTAAAAAACAAATTTGAGATTCTGAGTACAAGATTTTTTTTTCTTATATTTCTTCTGTCGTTTCTATTATTTTAAATAACTGTTCTGCATTCTTTTGCTTCGCTCTTATCGAAGCTGCGTTCAAACATAACGTGCCATCTCTTCACCGCGCGAGATATTTTCCTGATGCACGCAACGCGTTCGTCTCGCGGTCGTCTCGGTCAATCGAGAAGCCATCAATCACGGTGGTTGTAAATTAGAACGAGCTCAGATATCTCCCGTTACCAATTGGCTCTCGCCGAGAATCTCGAGGACGAATCAGCGTCGGCAATGAGAATCCCCGGTTGCCGTTTGAAATTGTGGGAAAAAGTCCGTGGATGACGACGACGTCGTCTTCGTCGTCGCGTCGAGCGTTGGGCGCACCGCGACTCGCAGGTGCATTATTCATAAGTGTCGTGTGCGGCGTGTACGGAATATCTGGAAATATCGCGAGAGTCGACGGGACAGACGGACGCAGAGACGACATCCGGGAAAATATTGTTTACCCTCCTTTTGTCGCCGGTCTCTCGCGGCGAGATCTTCGCGTCGCGGTGGAAAACACGTGTTGCGCGCGTAAGTCGAGACTCGTCTATTGTTCAGAACGGCCGGGAGGCGTCTCGGAAGTCGAGAATTCGAGCGCCAACCGACACACGCGGGACACCCGACTCGACGCGACACGCGTGGAAACGCATTTCCGCGTGCACGAAGGAGGAATCGTTGTTGTCAAGGGTAAAGTGATACGAGAGAGTCCGAGGGAATTAGCGGACGCATTCAGAAGCCAACGCGCATAAATTCGATATTCTACCGAGTCTGAGCCGTTTGTCGCTTTTTTTTTTCTCTTCTTGCCTCACTGCTGACTCAACTCGCCTGTTGAATTCGGTGAAAAATTCGCCCACGCAACGCACGCACTGCAGGCTCGGTGAAGCCGACGGTGCTGAAGAAGTCGATCCGCTTGGCCGAGACGGCCACTCGAATTACATATCGGATTACACACTTTAGAGTTTTCAATGGTCTTCGACAACGGATTTTTTTTGCATGGTCCTTAATTCACTACAATGTCATTGACACGCGCGGAGGTTTGAAGGAATTTCAAATTAAATTGATTGCATATTTTTATGGTAAAACAATGAAAATTGGGTATAAGTGAAATGAAACTGATGGAATTTTTTAAAGCACACAAATTGCACTTGCAAAAGATAAAACACGAATTTGTCTTTTTTCATTGAAGTCTTGTCGAGACGCAATCGAGAAAGAAATAAATTCATTCAAGTTCTAATAAAATGAAAATAGAGATTTCGCTGTGAATGAAATGTAGAGCGAAATTGTCAAAGACAAGAATATATGTTTTGTTTACAAAAACAATGCCAGGCTGCGTGGGTGAGAATTAAAGTTCAACTGAATCACTATTTGCCCAAAACTTTTGGATGATTCACCAAAATATTTTCACCCTACTCTGTAGACGTACACTGACTTTTCAATTATTTTCAGAGTCGATTGCTTCGAAGACCTAAACACCGAAGAATGTGCATAGTGCAGCGGAAATCTGGCATAGGCTGTGGAATGAGATTGTCGAGTGGTTTAGGGGTCCGGAGGGTCTCCTCGAAGCGATTTCAAGAAGCCGAAGAGCCACTCGTGGCTAATCGAAGATCTTGAGTACATTGGCTACAGTGGCAGCGTCTGATTCATCTGCTCGCTGCCAGCCCATTACTCTGCGGAAGTGTCCAAGACGTTGTCTTGTGGCGAGCACGGAAAATCATCAGTCTTCGCGTCATCGCGAGGCCCGAGGTTCGACGATTCGCACGGAGTCGTCGGTGATAGCTGTCCCTGTGAACAAGCTATCGATTACCTCGTCGTGACGAGAAGCGATTAGCGCAACATTCGAGCTTCCGCGCGTCTTGTACGCCGAGAACGAGACACGAAAGATCGCACGTAGCCGCTAAGCAAGCTAAACCACGACCCGAGCACCTCTCGTCGTCTCTCGGTTTCTCAGTGTACGCGTGTGACGTCACTGGTTGCTCGGTAATTGCTTAAAATAGCCAGAATGAATCGCGCGGTGGGGCCGTCGCTCCTCGCTGTCTCAGACAGTCAGAGCTTTGTGCATTATCTTCTTTCTTTGTTGCTCATTTCTTTGCTCGTGCGGAGCTCTAAAAAAATTCTCGCATTCTCGCGACGAGTTAATGAGATGCGGCGAGCGCTCAATTCCCGTTAGTAAAACACCTGTAGCGAAATCGAAGCTAAACAAACATCATAACGGAGAGTTGTTTTGCGCCGTTCTCGGTTCTGCTTTAGCCGAATACTGGTGTCAGAGAAGATTATGAAATTCGGTTCGCTTCATGGCAGTTTGGAGGCGGACATTATTTTTTTATTTTTTCGTAGAGAACACTTTTGATCGTGACACACAAAAATCATTTCGGGCAACTTTCTACATATTATGAATGGATATTATTCTGTGTATTCAGCCGCGCGTATACGGGTCTCGAGCTCTGCAGCTTAGACTCGACCTATCATCGCGCGACAGCGCATTTGCTGACACCTTCGAAATTCTTGCCTCGACGCGTCATCGCTGTGGAAGCAACCAATGAATAAGCAGCGACAGCGATACGATTTTTTTTTGTTTTTATCGATTGCGGAAGTAAAAATCGTTTTGAAGAATATTTTTATTTTATTCATTTCACATACTTACAATTCTATAAATTGCAAGAATTGGCTTTATAACAGTCACAAGCTTCACAATGGACTTGCGATCAACGATAGCTAAGTTGATTCGATAAATTCGTGGATAAATGTACTGCGAACTAACGCATTCGATAAAGATCAATGAGTGCCCTGTTCTCAGCTTAACATTTTTTTTTTCCGAAGAGCCCATCGAGACTTCACAGTCGCCGATTGAAATTAAATATCGGTCCTCGAGATTCGAGAGTTCTCGTCGAGGAGCGCGATATTCTGCATACAGAAATGATACACCGGGGATATTTATAATTCTTTGAAAAAAGACTCGGCGCTTGTTGTCTCACCAGCTGTTTTCTCTGACGCTCGTGTAGTTTCTCAAAGAGCAGAGGCAACTTTGCGAATAGGATTGTTCAACGATGACTAATGCGCGCGATGATCGTCTTTCTCTCTCTCGTTCTCCATGACGCGACTACTCACTTGCCAAGAAGTCGGCCGTGTTACGTGCGGCGTGTATTCTCAATTCTGTGAGTTTGATCGAGGCCAAGGTTTCGGGGTTCGCGCGACTATTTTAAACGACGCCGCGATAGTTTAACGCCTACGAAGTACGCCGAATGCAACGAACCGAATGCTCTAAAATCGCCTCGTAGTTTTGTTTGGCAGCAGACAGGTCATCGCTTACTATGCTCCGAGTCCCATTCACGCATGCGTTACATTATCGCCCGAAGGGGAAATCTCCACTTCGCCTCGACCTCGTCCTCCAACCGTATGTAAAAAATGGTCCATTAACGGTCGATCCACGAGGGATGCATAGACCTTCTGTTGACGCTAGAGAGATAAAGTTTAAGTGATCCCGAGAAATGTCTTAGAAATCTCTTGCAACAAACAATTCTTTCGAATCAGGATTGAATCGTTGTATATTCATCAATTAAATTGTGATTGTCATACAGACATTCAGTCTGAGATGTTTTTATCCTCTTCACGAGGATTCGTGCTCTCAAAACATTTAAGTTTAATACATTGTCAGCTACGTGCGTTACGTCGTTTGATGATTAATTCTTACCTTTACATTTTTTGCAGATTCGTCGGACATCGTCGATTGCAAATTGAAGTTGATCCTCGGTTTGATATGGACTCTCATCCTGCACTACTCGATCTCGATGCCCATGTGGGAAGGCGAGGATGGCGATGGCACCGAGAAAGGAGCCACGCCAAAGCAGAGACTGATGCACTGGATCCAGTCAAAGGTCCCGGATATACCGATCAACAACTTCACATCGGACTGGAACGATGGTCGCGCGGTGGGAGCTCTCGTTGACGCTGTCGCACCGGGACTATGTCCCGATTGGGCAGACTGGAATCCTAAGGATGCGGTGCAGAATGCATCGGAAGCTATGGGGCTCGCTGACGATTGGTTGAATATTCCGCAGGTGAGATTATCAGTAGCTTCGATAAATCTTAGTTGTCTATGAGTTTCGAATAATTCAGTACAATTGTAGAAGGATGTTTTTAAACGAATCTCATGATTTTTCAGCTCATCAAACCGGAGGAAATGGTGAACCCGAATATCGATGAGATGTCTATGATGACTTATCTATCCCAGTATCCCAACGCAAAATTGAAACCCGGAGCGCCACTGCGAGCGAAAACCAATCCCAACAGGTAAATCAATGGAATAGAATAAGACTGCATTAGATTTGAGGAAGAGCGTCGAGATCGCCAAGTCTATTCGCTGGCCGCTGACAATTTTAAACACGATTAAAAGCGCGAGCGACTATGTATAAAATATTTGTAAAAAAAGTCGCTGCCTATTCAATAATCAAATATTTCATTTTTTCGGTGGCAGCATTCCCCCACCGCGGTAAGTCGGGCAACGTTACAGTGTGATCAATGCGATTTGCGCTTTGCGCTCTAAATAGTTCATTTTTTTTTTGGTCTCGTAAGCTTTGTCGCCAGCAGCGTATTTAAATACAGGGCATATTGTCATTGTAAAATGAATTTATACCACGTATGCCCGTATTTTCTAATCTCGTTTGATATTTTATTTTTCTTCTGCTTAACACCTCAGACTCCCTTTGGATCTTTATTTACATCGGAGTCCAAGGTAGTCGCGTTTGACGGCGTAGTATACGCTGCGATTGTTTCGCATAACGCTTGTAACCCATTGGCTCGATAAGTTTCGTGCAAACTTGGTGTTATCGTTTAAGTAGACTACCTTCTCATTATAGTTTAACGCTCGTGAAATAGTCGTTTGTTAATGGTGTTCTTCGTTTGTTTGCGTGTAGAGTGCGTGCTTATGGGCCCGGAATAGAGCCCACGGGTCCAATTGTCGGAGCGCCCGCTAATTTCACCGTTGAAACCTTCTCGGCCGGCAAAGGCGACGTCGAGGTCACAGCTGAGGATTCCAGGGGATCGAAACTACCGGTAACGCGAATTATTCATTGTTTTCTACAAACAAAAAAACAGATATATTTTTCATATACTTAATGAAACATTTTTATTTTATTTTCTCCAGGTGGACATTAGATTCAACAATGATCGTAACCTCACGTATTCGGTGTCGTACACGCCGAAAGCCGAGGGTCCTCACAAAGTTCGGGTTCTCTTTGGTGGCAGAGAAATACCGAAGAGCCCTTACACAGTGATGGTCGAAGGACATCCCGGCGATCCGAGTAAAGTGACGGCGAGCGGGCCGGGTCTTCAGCCGGAAGGTGTAGTCGTCAATCGTCCGACTTACTTCGATATATTCACCAAGGGCGCCGGTCGCGGTGTGCCGGAAGTAATTATATTGGACCCACAGGTAAGAGAAGATAGCACTTTCAAGTCACGTCCCAATGACAAGTCGGGAACGAGTGGCGCCTGTAATTTCACTGATCCACTCGTGTATTCGCAGGGTTCGAAGACCACCGTGCCGGTAAAGCTGCGTCAGACGACGCCGGATGTATGGAGATGCGAATACTCGTCGCCCATTACCGGTACCCACTCCGTAAACGTCTTCTTCGCCGGAAAATTGATACCCGGCAGCCCGGTGGGTGTGGTCGTCGCGCCCGTTTCCGACGCCAAGAAGTGCAGGGCCTACGGACGCGGACTTCTGTCCACGGGCGTGCGCGTCAAGGACATCGCCGATTTTACCATCGTCACCAAAGACGCCGGCGAGGGAGTTCCTGAGGCGCGGGTTATCGGACCCGGAGGCAGCAATCTTCCCGTCGCGTGAGTTGCGAGAAAAACGATATATAAATCATCCTAACAAACGAGGATCGCTATTACAATTTTCGTTACAAAAGGACAAATATGGAATTGCGTTATTTCGCTTCAGAACAACGGTTGGTAACTAAGAGAATTCGTTTCAATGACTTAACTAAATTACGTCAATTTATATGACAGGATGAAGAAGAAAGATGCCACAACTTACGATTGCCATTACGTGCCTGTGAAGGACGGCCGACACGTGGTAATGGTCACGTACGGAGGCAAAGAGATCCCAAAGTCGCCTTTCGAAGTGAACGTCGGGCCTTACAAGGAATCCGCAATCCGAGTTTTCGGACCGGGACTGCACGGCGGTGCGGTAGGTCATCCGGCGAGATTCACCGTCGACACGAACGGCGAGACCGGTGCGCTTGGTTTCTCCATCGAGGGTCCGTCCAAGGCGAAGATAGACTGTCAGGACAATGGCGACGGCACTGCCGACGTGTCCTACTTGCCTACGTTGCCTGGACCCTACGCCGTCCATATTCTTTGCGACAACGAGGATATTCCAAAGTCGCCTTATATCGCCAATATACAGCCAAAGCCTGACTTCGATCCGAGCAAGGTTCGTTTTTGCCTCACATATCATTGCGTAAAAATAAAAGCGTCTGTAAACTGACAGCAGTACGCGCGCGATCGGTGTATGGCTTCGGCGGTCTCCTAAGTTAAGTAGCTTGACTCGCGGTCAGTACTTGGATGGGTGACCGCTTAGCCACGCACTAATTTGCGTTTTTGATAATTTGAGATTTTGATAATTTGTCCTTTTTTCGCCCTCAGGTTGAAGTACACGGACCTGGAATCCAGCCTGAAGGCGTTGGCCGTGATAAGCCAACACAATTTACCGTTGACGTGAGGAAAGCTGGACAAGCTCCGCTCGAAGTTTCCATTCAAGACGGATTAGGCAGAGAAGTGCCACTTAAGTTAGAAGACAAACACGATGGCACCATCCAGGCTAATTATGTGCCAACATCTGGCTCTCAACATATAGTCATGGTAAGACAGAATAAGACTTATGAAGTCTACGAAAAACAGAGATAAAATGCAGAGATAAAATACAGATTTCTTGATTCGCAGGTAAATTACGGTGGTGTAGCGACGAAGAAGTCACCGTACAGAGTAAAGGTAACAGCGCCATTGAATCCGGCGATGGTATCGGCCTTTGGTCCGGGCCTGGACAAAGGAATAAAGTCGAACACAGCGACGCACTTCAACGTCGACTGTCGTGAGGCTGGCGTTGGTGATCTCGACGTGACAATGACGACGCCCGATGGCCACGATGTCCCGGTTTCCCTGACCGACAACGAGGACGGCACTTACACGGTCGACTACGTCGCCCCGCAGCCTGGAACTTACACGGTGAATCTCAAGTACGGCGGCCTCAAAGTGCCGCAGTGCCCGATCAAGGTGAACGTTCAGCCGCACGTCGACGTCTCGAAAATCAAAGTGGACGGTCTCGAGCCGAGTAAGTATTCACTCTGTCTCTGGCGCGAGCTTTACAATTTCTTCCTCAGCTAATTAGCCCACTGGATAGCGCTGCTGAACATTTCACGAGCCTAATTCAATTAGTCGCGCAAACCTTCCACATTGCTGCAACAATTAAAAAAAATTAAAATGCCAAAGGAAAATTAAAAAAAAAAGGAAAGAAAAAACAAAGCTCGTATTCGTATATAAACAGAAGATGGGCCGAGATTATTTCGACATTTGGACCAACTTGCGCCGCTGGTAACGAGCCAGTACTAAAATAATTCGAGGCGGTTCGTTATATGAATCGTGCGCGACGGATTCGTGCAATTATTCTCTTGCGAATCCAATAAGTTCGAATTAAAAAAAAAATCGTTTTTGACTCGAGATATTTGGATACTATTTTCCATCACCAGAACTATCAAAAACGCGGTGCCTACGAGTTTTCTTGACTCGAGCGTATGGCGTTTGCACGTCGACCACGCTGGAGCGCGCGTGACACGCGCGCTACGTTATTTTCAGCCTCTCTCGCGGGTATCAGCCGTTAATCTAAAAATATTGTCCCTCTCTCGAGCATCCGCGCGGCACTCGCGTTTCCCCGAATGTCGGTGAAAATTCCCGCATTTTCGTCACTCGGCGCTAACGCAGACGCTAATACAATAATTAAAGCTCAGAAATAACAACGGCAGCGCGAGCGACCTAACGCGAACCCCCTTCAAGGAACTACCAGAGAAAAAGCAAAACAACACACATAATCCCCCCGTACACACAGACACAAAAAAAGAAAAGTAAAAAAATCATCGCAGCGGCGCCGGTCAACAGCCTGCAGCAATTTCGCGTGATAACGCAGGACGCGGGAAAATCTGCGGACTTCCAAGTGGCGATCACGGCGCCCTCGGGAAATCGCGTCAAGGCCCACGTGATACCCAGCCACGACGGTTACCTGGTCAACTTCACGCCCACCGAGCTCGGCGAGTATCTTCTCGGAATCAGCTTTGGAGGCGAGGCTATATCGCCACTACCGTATCGGCTGAATTGCGTTCACGGAAGTGATCCCGCCAAGGTGCGAGCGACCGGACCTGGACTGCATCGCGGACTCGTTTGCAGACCGGCGGAATTCGTCATCGACACTCGGGGCGCCGGCCAGGGCGGCCTCGGCGTCACCGTCGAAGGGCCCTGCGAGGCTGCGATCAACTGTCGCGATAACGGCGACGGCACTTGCTCCGTGGCTTATCTGCCCACCGAGCCCGGCGACTACGGCATCAACATCACCTTCAACGATCGTCACATACCCGGCTCGCCTTTTCAGGCGATCGTCCTGCCCGAGGCCGATCTCACAAAAATCAAGGTCACCGGGAACGGCATTCAGCCCCACGGTTAGGAGCCTCGCGTGCTCATGTCACTCTATTTGCTGCTCGATTTTACTCCTTTTAATTTATTTTTTTTTTCGTGTCTTCAGCATGCGTTATTTTTTACACACGAGGAGACGACACATTTTCGTATACCCTCGCGGATTACTCGCGTATTATTCCCCGAAACCTTTTTCACTTCCCACCGATAAGCATTTTCATCGCATTTTTAACCGCTCGTTAGTGCTGTGTGTTTTGACTTCTTACAATTTTTCGAGTGATTTTATAGCAGTTTTGTTTTGGTATATCGTTGCAGGCGCTCGAGAGCTTCGGAATATGGATAAAAGTTTCGTTTTAGAATTAGCCCCAAGCTGTATTCCGCAGCTGCGAGCGCTTGATCTTCGTCGTGAATAATCGTGACACTGAACGACTTTGCAGCATGTTGTTTACGACAACTTGTTTGGTGTCTTGCTCGAATTAATGAGCTCATCCTTTGAGATGTCATAGCTGAGCATTATTTTTTTTATTACGCTGTGATT
This sequence comes from Itoplectis maculator, assembly GCA_964034905.1. Lineage (NCBI taxonomy): Eukaryota > Metazoa > Arthropoda > Insecta > Hymenoptera > Ichneumonidae > Itoplectis > Itoplectis maculator. The sequence continues at coordinate 8,661,331 of OZ035853.1, forward strand.
TTTGGTACGGAAATTGTGATGGAATAAGTAACAGGAAATATATACTAGACACAGTTATAGATATTTTGCATATCCGTAGAGGAATTTTCTGTAACAATTTCCACCAAGAAAATTACACAATTCCGCCAATACACAACGTGTTGTATGTTTGTTATAGACAAATAAAAGATTGCTACCGATGGATCATTTGATTTCGATTAATTGTAAATATACGAGTCTCTCGAATTTATGTGAATTGCAGGTCTGAGCGTAAACATACCAGCCGAATTTACGGTTGATACGCGCGCCGTGCCGAAGACGAAGAGCGACGAGGGAAAGATCGCGTGCTCGATCACGAACCCCAGCGGCGGAAGAACCGAGAAGGTCATAACGCCCCAGAGCGACGGTACATATCGCGTCAGTTACACGCCCTTCGAGGAAGGTCGCCACACCATCGACATTCTTTACGACAACGTGCCAATACCGGGATCACCGTTTTCCGTCAACGTCAAGCGAGCCTGCGATCCCACCAAGTGTCGGGCTTACGGTCCCGGTCTTGACAAGGGTTACGTCAACAAGCTCAACAAGTTCACCGTTGAAACGAGCGGTGAGAGACAAATCTATATTTAACTGGAGAAAAACAACGCCGTGACGCATTGATTTGCAAAACAAGAAAAACAAAAAAATAACTCACTGATCTTAAATGTATTAATACCACATGTATTTGACTCAACTTTTACTTAATTATCAATTTTCAGGTGCTGGAAACGGAGGCCTGGGTCTCACTATCGAAGGCCCGAGCGAGGCGCGAATGGTCTGCAAGGACAACTACGACGGTTCCTGCAGCGTCGAGTACGTTCCAACTGAGACCGGCGATTACGACATCGGCATCAAATTCGGCGAGAAGCACATACCGGGCTCGCCATTCAAGGTCCAGGTCGAGCCTGCGGTGGACGCAAAGGACGTCAAGGCGTACGGACCGGGCCTGGAGCCGGAGCAAGTGCGCGAGGGTGTCCCGGCGCAGTTCGTAGTCGACACTTCCAAGTGCGGACCGGCTCAGCTCAACGTTAAGCTAAAGACCGACAAGGGACACATTCAGAAGCCGGATATCAAGAGCGTCGGCGACGGAGTCTACGAAGTCACTTACAAACCTCCGCCCGCGGGAAGCAACGTTCAGGTCGGCGTCACTTACGGCGACGAGGATGTTGCCGGTAGCCCGTTCAAGGTCAAAGTTCACCCGACTGTGGAGGCAAACAAGGTGGTGCTTTCCGGACCTGGTGTCGCTCCCGTCTGCACGGCTTCGTTCCCCACGGACTTCGTCGTTGATACCTCGAAGGCTGGTTACGGCGATCTCGAAGTTCAAGTTCTGGTGAGAAATAACAAAAAATTGTACAGTGATTCGTGGAATCTCTGCACATGCGATTTTTGTTGACTAAACGATTTTTGCTCCAGGGACCGGAGGACTCGCCCCGCAAAGTCACCGTGCAAAATATCGGTGATGGCAAGTATAAGGCGTCCTATCTTCCGGACGACTGCGGGCGCTACAAGGTTAACGTGAAGTACGGCGGCAAGGAGGTGCCCGGAAGTCCTGTGATGGTTCAGAGCGTGTCGACCGGAAAGGCTGACGAGTGCAAGATCAAGGAGGGCATCCAGCAGACGCTGGCGCAGGGCGAGGAGTATTGCATTACCGTGGATACGGAGAACGCGGGTCGCGGTGCCGTAACGTGCCGCATTCGTTCCACATCTGGAAGGTTAGTAATGAGAGATAATTTGCGATAGATATTTATGCGACATTCGCATCTGTCCTCCTGACGTCGCGATCGCCATTCTAATTGTTTTTTCCGCGACAAAATATTTCATAATATTTATTTCCAATCGACCGCTATCCGAATTTGGCGCTACACGTCCTTCGTAAACTTTTGAAACGCTCCGAGAAGCATGAAAAAAAATCCCGTAACGCCAGTGGCCTAGGTATATCCAAGGTACTATTTTTAACGTCCGCAAGCCATTTGTCATCACCTTTTTTTCTCGCGATACCCGGCTTCTCGCTCGGCCGCGGAAGCGCTCTCGACAAGTTTTGTAAATTCCTGTTTGCCCCTAGATACGCGTTCGATTCTAAAAAAAGGAAATAAAAATATCCCGCGCTGTCGTCCCGTGTAGCAAATATCGGCGATGTTTTCGCGAGTTTTATGTCTCCTCATATTTTCGAGCATCGCGATGAGCAATCAATTTATATCGATTACCAGACTTTCAACGTATCACAAGCGCTTCGTTCTAAATTACCTCGGACAGTCGAACACTCGAACGCACGCTCGTCCAGCGGTCGGAGTACGTAGCGAGGAATTGGCGAGTCGTGTGAAACAAGTATCGTTTGGCAACGCACGTCGACAGTGAACGTTGTCACCCGAAGCACTTGTGGTGAAAGGTCGTAGCAAGGAAACTCGACAAGGTCTAAAAGCTCTTTGACGTTGACAGACGTTTCGAGTGATCGTATTAATGACCAACCGAGGAGTACTCGCCACCGCAAGCCAAGCTACTAATCCGTCGCCCCTCGACTTCTTCACCCGCCGCGGTGTGTCTTATCCATTAGGCCTGTCGCGTGCCATGTTGGTCTCGGCGCTTTCCCCTGACAATGAACAGGCGGACGGGCCGTCGCGTTGTGTTTTTGATATTTTCTAATTTGACAAATTCTCGTTCCATCCCTTCCGTTGGCTGTGCGCGCAAGGCAAAGCGAAAACGACAAAACTACGGAGCGTCGGCAGCCGGCCAAGCGGTCTGACCACGCGTGACTTTTACTACTGGCGCATACGCGACTCCAGCAGCTGTCGAGCGCGTCTGGTCGACGCTCGCGCGCCTCGCCCGCGCTCCAGCCACGCTCGAGTTTACATTATCAAACCAATTTTGTTTTTCTAACGCGCCGTCTCTTGATTCGCGATTTACAGCCGAATAGCATTACGTTATTATTGCCAATTCCGAGTAGCTATATCTATTCGTGGTTTTTATTACTTACGCACGCACGTCGGAGTTTCGGCGTGGTATGCGGAGCGCCGAGAATATCAGACGAGCGTTGACATCTTTCTTCGCGGGGCCGCGCCGGAAATGTAACACTTGGCCCAACTATGTACCCGCGTTTCCGGACTCCGGTGAATTGATTTGCGGCTCGAGACCGCGCATCCGCTGCCACCAGTCTGTCGTGTTGAAGTCATTCAGATTTAGGGGGATCGGGCCTTTCGGTGGACTATAAATTTACGAAAAAAAACTTAACTTAATTAGATGTTCTGAGGTGAATATTTTTAAAACGATATTCAAAATGTACTAATACTAGGAAAAATGGCTCGCGCACATTTTTCTATACACAAACTAGATCCAACGACTGAAGAAGTGGGGATTGATTCTGTTCCCGGCGAAAAAGTAAAAACAATAGTGGATCAAGATGTTGGAGAGATAAAGTTAATAGCGCGCTTGGCTCTGGCGTTTCCGCGTTGTTATAGTAGCCACGGTCTGTTGGTACCTCCGAGTGCATTTGGCAGCCGTCCCAAAGTCGCTAAATTGCCAAAACTGAGCTCTTTGGCTCAGTTGCTCTGTACAATTTTCTATTGTGTATTTTGCTGCATACCAAAGATCAAAGGAAAATCAACGACACTTTTACGACTCTATCATTAATTCGCAACTTATATCTAATTCACAACTGATTTTATGTTCTATTTTTCATTATTTTTAGCGAGGTGGTGGACATCGACATAGAGGACAACGGCGATGGAACCGTGAACGTCTATTACACGGTGGCCGACGCTGGAGATTACACCCTGAGCATCAAGTTCGGCGGTCAACCGGTGCCCAACGGTCTCTACACTTTCACCGTAAGTTTCGTCGCGGCATTCGCGCAAAGTTCATACGTTGAACAATATAAATACGCCGACGACGGAGAGCCTCATGGTTTGGCTGCCGGGCGTTTCGCCCGACTCGAGACAAGAGCTCCCCGACGCTCACGACAATGTTAATTAGCCGAGAAGTAAAACCTGGCTAAAACGCGAGGCAATCGTTCTCAATCACTGTACGCGCCCCTCGAGACTGCAAGCTGAAACTCGTGAATTTGCGATTTATAATTAAATCTTCGGTAGCGGCGGGTCGCGCGTGTAACATGATCGTTTGGTTTCGTATTTTTGTCGATGATTCGGAGGCTCCTTAAACGATACGTTTTTTTGTAATGGTATATAAAAAACCTGAATCATATTTCACGGAAAAAAAGTTGTAACGAAAAGAAAATTGTCAACTCAAATATCGGTTCGAGAGGCGTCAGAGAATTTTCGGTCCGTATAGTAATCGAGCACGCAGCTCAGCCGTCCAGGAGTTTTTATAATAAAATCCCAAGAGAAGAATCGCGATTTTATAATCGCCGCTGCAAAAACGTCCGTCGCAGCGACGAGAAGAATCCGTCTAGCTGGCGTGTACGATTATTCTAAATCTAAATTCGCTCGAGTGCGAGTATCGGGTGGTGTTCGGTGGTATTGGTGAGCCGCATAGATTATCGCGGACGACACCACCGCGGGCAACGTAGAACAAGCCCCAGGTTGTTTTTAGGGGTTCGCCCGGCGTTGTCACGTACGCGTCTCTCGGTTATGCGCGGTGCTTTCGATTTCGCGGTAGTCGCGGTGCGCGTCGCCGGACACAAAACGGTGGGTGGAGGGGGGCAGGGGAGGGGGACACAAGGCGGGGGCCACGCGACACGTGTCTAACTATAGCGACGATCACGTACGACGGATATTGTCGCGGGTCTTCCAGCGAAACAGTTCACTCCGAAAGCTCAGCGGGATCGCACCTACGGATCTCGTTGTTCTCCGATATTCCGCCGACTTGGTCATCATCACGTCTTCGCCCCGCCGAGCAGAGTGACGCGTTAAGGCTGCGCGCGCCATCGAGCCTGAGTAATAATCCACGCGTGCCCCGTCGTGACAGCATCGTTAAACGGTTGAGAAACTTTATATTTTATTATTTATTTATTTGTTTATTTATTTATTTACTTGAATTTTTTTTTTCTTCGAATTTCGTGCCGTCTCGTGATCGTTGGAATACGAATGAAAAAAAGAAAATGTTGAGTGAAATTTCGTTTCGAAAAAATCGTTTCCGCGCGTAATTCAATACCACCCGAGTCTGATTTGCCGACCCGAGGAGCCGAGAGATCTAGGAAGGTTGCACGGGCGCTCGGTCGAACTATTTCGATCGTCGTCGGGTCGCGACGGGCTTTCTCAAATTTATAAGCAAACAGCAGGGTGGAGAGTCAGTCACGAGCGCCGGCGCAGGGATGTGTGGGTGGCGCGCGGGGGGGACCAGTGCGGGAAATTAATGCCCGTGCGGTTAAATTAAACGTCGCGGGGCTCGATTCGCGACCAGCTCGAAGCCACCGCCTCTTCCTGGCTTTTTGGGCGTTCCGTTCAGACGAAAATACATAAAAACGCGAGACAAAAATGTCTTACATATAAAATGACGGGTGCGGACTTTGTTATTGTTGTTGTTGTTTGATTTTTTTAATGGAGCTTTTAGTCGGACATAGCGAGAGGAAGGATATTTTGCGGGCGTGCGACTCAGCCGTGGCAATTACCACCAGGCGCGACGATTTATTATGATTACGCGTGTGCGCACGAAGGCGAGTGCTTGCTGGCTATTGCGCTGCCGTCGTCGTCGTCGTCGGCGCCGTCGCCGTCGCCGCCGCCGTCGTGAAGTCCGAGGATCCGGCGCGATAGGAAATGCGACGAGAGGCGAGGGTGGCCCCGATCCCCCGAGGCCTGGACCCCACCAGCCCGCGGCAACAGGAAGAGAGAAACGACAGCTGCACTCGCGAAACATACAACTTTGCGTTCACGTGCATGAAACCGCGTCAGCGATGCTCCGTCTCGAAAATAGCAAGTCGACAGCGAGTTCAACCGGTTCACGCGGCGATCTGATGGATGCCTGTCCGTTGCGCTTTCGCCTGATAATTTCGGTAGCCTCGAATCGGCGATGCTGAGCTTCTACGAAATTTCCCCACTTATAAAAATCTTTATGGGGGAAAAAAAGATAAAAATGTCTTATTTTTGTTGCTAAATATTTCCCACAATTCCGGAAATACTTAAGAAAGTTGAAAGTGTTGATATTAAGTGCAAAAATGCACAGAGCCAAACATAGACTTTGTGTACGATTTGCTTTTTTTTAAAGGAAAAGAGCTCGTAAATTCATTCACGCAACCATAATTCTTTCGATTTACTTTGAAGTCTCGTAAAGAAGCTGAAATAACCGGAGCAAGCCTTGTATCTCGCACTTCTGCTTGAGAGGCTCGAGATAAAAAGCATCGTCGATTTCAGGCAGACCCTTGAAGAGCGAAAATGTACTCCGGTATTTAATCACGGCGCAGACGCTGTGACGCGCCGTTGACTCGGGTTTGTTTATTCGTTCGCGAGTGGCTGTTTGTGCTCAACTCCTGTTCGCCATCAGCCCGAGAGCTCGCGATTTGACCCTTTACCGTTTGCAACAATCTCGCGGGTGGGGGCTAAGAATCTATTATAGTCACATCGAATTCCTGCATTGTACATTTCGCAACAAGCGAAATTCTTGTCCGCAACGGCGGGCGATTGCGAGTTTCGCGTTGGCGTCCGCCGAAGCTGGATCAAGCTTTCGCCGAATTCGATTCGTCGGTTCGTACGTCCCGCGATAGTGCAAAGTATGTATAGATTTTTTCAATTACGAAAAAGCCTTCAATATTATTGTTAGAACACACTTCTGTTATACACGAAGGTTAACAATTGGTAGCATCTGTCAAATTGTGGTCCCTTTTTATCTTAATTACTCCAGCTCTGCGAGAAGAACAGGACTATTTCAATAATAGTATTAATATTCCCCAAATGAAAAAAATGATTTGATGTCTACCAAATAATTCTTTAATATATTAATTAGATGTTTATCTGAAAAAATGATTGGATTCGTGAAAACAATCAAATAAGATTCATCAGATTTGTTCTCTCGCGCGCGTTCGGTTGGCAAAATCATTACGTAATTAACTAGTGCAGCGCAAAATATGAGTTTGGCTGGGCACGCGTAAATCTCAAAATACGTGAATTCCGCGATTCCGAGTACTCCGCAAACATGTGACTTTTGCAATGCCTCTCGGGTTCGTTCTCGTGATTGATTAGCCGTGAGTGTCCTGGGGTCCTTGGCGAAAGTCTGCGAGATTACAGACCAAGAAAAATATGAAACGAATCAGGGAATACGAAAATACACGTGGGAATCGTTATCTCAAAATAATAATTGAAAAATGTGCATTGTGTTGCAGGCCTCAGAGGAATACCGAGAGCACAGTACCCACAAGACTCGTCGGGGAAAGCGTTCCCGCCAGCACCAGGAGGAGCATTTGGTGAAACAGGAGCACAGCTCGAGTGTCCAGGAGCACATAACGACAAAGCGCAGCACAACAACTCACGACAGCAGCAGTTCTAAGAAGAAATTCAACAGTATCCGATTGAACAGCATCCCATTGCCATCGACTGACGGCACTGTTACTTGTAAGTACAGACAACACCACAAACAATTATTCTTTCTCAATATAATTGACTCTCACTCTCACTCTGTTTCGGACTGATAAACTGAAGAAAGTTGGCAAAAATAAATCGATGCTGGTGCCTTGTGCAGTGTGCATTCGGGTAGCTATTGGGTCCGGTAACAGATCTGGCCCTGCGTAATTAATTGGCCCGAATTCTCCACTCTTGGCCTGCACATCTATTGTCACAAGTCGTCATCGTAATTATTCATTGTCATTCAGGTCTTCTAGGATTTAATGTATGATCGCAAATAATCTACCCGACGTTTTGGCTAATTTCACGCTGGCTCTCACTCGGCTCTTTATTCAAACGGCAAGCCGTTCTTCGGCAGCGCAGTGCAGGCCTCTCAATCTTTAGCCCGCTGCAATCAAACGTTTTTGATGGTAGCTCGTTTATCATCGAGGCACCCCGGCGTTTATTCGCACGCCGGTGGTTCGTACGCGTTAGTTGACGGACGCGACAGGTTCGCACTGTTCATCTAGTCGCGCGAATCCTCGCTTCCTCTTCCTCGTAAATATAGGGCTCCCTGGTCGCGTTCGCCTCCGGTGGTGGAGACTCTGCGCGCGCTATCCGCAGATTGCCAAAAATATATGCCGCGCACCAAGATCCATCAACATGATCCAGCTCAACGACGCTAGTTGCCTCGTGTCGTAACACACCGCCGTGCCATTCGCGATATTAATATTGGGGTTGATTAAGTGGTGCCGCGTGTCCGTGTACTCGATGCTCGGCCTGGCGGAAAAAAAAAAATCGAAGATCGCGGGAACAAGGACAAGGCGCGCTAGATCCTCGTGGGTCAAAAAATGGACCAAAGAATGTTCGATTGCCGGAATTACATGGATCAATTCAAATGTGTCTCGATTTTTTTCACGATTATGATTTTACTATTTGTAATTAACGTAATATCGCAAAATCATATTTCTGATTTTTCTGCTTGTCAATTGCAAGTTATTTAAATACAAAACTCCCACTTCAGTACGGTATACTGAATTTTGTATCATACTAGGCTAATCACACGCGCTGGCGCGCGTGCCCGAGATACTTCTGCGTTGCTGCGCTCTTATATAGTTGTAAAAGGGTAAATCGCAACTGAAAAACCGTTGTTCAGTTACTTTTGAAAAAAAAAAGGAAATTTGTCGTTTTGCTTGTCAGAAATCGTAGATCTGGGCGCCGGGCCGAAAACCGCCCAAATCGGGGTCACGAAATTTATTTTTTCAAAACATCGACTTCTAACCTATACCATCGTTCTCAAGTCGCATATTCTACCCCTGAAAACACTGGTTACAACCCTTTTTTCGTTGATTTTGAAAAAAAAAAAAATTTTGGTCGAATAGTTTGTCAGAAATCGTAGATCTGGCCGCCGGGCCGAAAACCGCCCAAATCGGGGTCACGAAATTTATTTTTTCAAAATATCGACTTTTAACCTATACCATCGTTCTCAAGTCGCATATTCTACCCCTAAAAACACTACCAAAAACCTTTTTTTAGTCGATTAAAAAAAAATACGATATCTGACAGAACTGTCAAAGTTATCAAGGACAAATGAACTTGGACTCGGTCTGAGAGTTCCAGCCAATCACAGCTCGAATAGTTTGCTAACAATGCTTTCCGTTACTCATGAACTTTTTAAAAGAGGGATGGGTTGACATAACAATCACATAATAACGAAATTAATGCGAACAAATGCTGTAATGAATATTTTCAATGATGACTAAAGTGGTCCCTAAATATCTTATTTGTTTTAGTAAAACATAAATTTGCCTTTTATGCATCTCACTAATTTTCCTTAAAATCAAATATGTAGTAAAAATGTGTTTCAACGGTATGGTTTGATTAAGAAAATCCACTTAGTGTATTTTCATCAACTGTTTCCCGACAACCGATAACAGGGACACGATTTACGAGTGGTCCGATCGTCAGTTCGCATTTGGAATAACTCGAACTACGAGCTCGCCCGATTCTTTACGAGGCCAGCGACGCCGCAATCGTCGCTTCTCCCTCGAAGTGTCCCCCACACCACACCTGCGCTATAAATTCGTTTCTCTCAGTCGTGTTTCTATCGCAACTCTTGCGCAGATATCTCATACAACGTACACTCCTTCCCGCGCGATCGTCCAGCGATTCGCTAATCCTACTGAGCCTCGTCTCCCCCGCACCGCTCTACTCCCGGTCACCCCTTCTTGGCCCGTCTTAGAAAATGCACGAGCGAGGGCGGTCGGTTCGTTCCCGAGCGAGTATGTTGGGTCTACACCGAAACGTTCCAACGGGCCGTAACGGGCGACCCTCGTAAATATATATGTATATATAAATATACATATATACACGCACCCTAGTTATATATCCGAGATATATACATATATATCGCTTCCTGTTGCCGCCACTGGAAAATAATTTCGGTACCCGGGACAGCGAACTTGCCAATATCGTCGTTGGCATGTCGCGGGCTCCTCAGTCGTCCCGTAGATGCGCCTCTGATCGGTAACCGTAGCTGGAGAAACTTCGTTCTCGAAAATCCAATTCAAAGTTTCTTCCCATCGACTCGTCTGTCTTAAAATTCAGTTTTATATAATGACGGAGAATCCTCCGTCTTCGAACTCGAGTCCCCGGCGCGTTGACTGATTTTTTTTTCCTTGAAATTTGGGCAAGAAAACGTGTACCCCGAAAAAAAAGAAACGATTTTTCATCTCGCGTGGACCGAAGACATTTTTTGCATTTCTTTTTCTCGTCTTCGCTTCTGTCGCGAGTGATTCTGGAGCCGGGCGAAAGGGCTGTAGAGGGCCGGACATCCTCTGGAAATGTTTTGGAATAAGAGCCAGGAACCGGAGATAGTGGCAACGTGGGACGAATTATCGACGTATCACAGATATTGGCTGAAGAGCGTGACCTGCAGCGACCTCGATCGCGCGGAGAAGGGCCCGATTTGCTACGCCAGTGATAGAATCGAGGGAGAGTACGAGGAAGAGGAGGACGACGACGAGGCGAGGGAGGACGATCCCAAGGATTTTGGTCCTGGGCTCAAGTTCGCTCCGATTACGTTTCAGAGCCTCTTCTACATTCTCACGAGAAAAGGTTCGACGAAGTGTGAAGTCATTTACGTCTCGGGTCTCTCGACAGATTGATGGAGAAGACATTTCCGGCTGCGCTAGTTTTTTTTCTCCTCATTTTTTTCGACTGGTGAAAGAAATCATTACGTCGATGCTCGTTAGTCGCTGCGGCAACCTGTCTAGATAGACAAAAAAATTATTTTTTTCAAGTAAAGTCAACCCTCGATAGATTTATAGAAAAATTTTGGCAAGGTAGGTCGTGGGTTCAGCCTCGTCGTCGCTTCACGTCCAACCAACGCTCCCCCTTTTCCTCGTGTATTTTTAGAGATGTTTTGCTAGATCAAAAGAATCCCGGACTTCCATAGTTTATACGGTCAACAGCTCTTGAATCGTGCTCTCCTCGGGCGCCACGAGTCAACAGTTATTTTGCTCGCTGCGCAGTCGAGTGGAGCCTAGCATCGAATCGCAGTTTGATTGCTGAATTTCGCTCTTTTTTTTTGTTATTCAAGCCGAAGTAAAGATGCCCAGCGGGAACGTGGACAAACCTGTGATCGAGGACAATCGCGATGGCACCGTGTCGATCAAGTACGATCCCAGGGAGGAGGGACTTCACGAGCTGTACGTAAAATTCAACGGCGAACATGTTCAAGGTAAATTTGAAACGATTTGTCCAACCATTTTATTTCGTTTTTTTCGCATCTTACGGATTACAAATTCAGAGTTGTAATTTTGTTAGTAATAGTCTTAATCAACAGTTTTTTTACATTTTTTTTTATCAATTACCTAATTTTTTCTGTTCAGGTTCGCCATTCAAGTTCCACGTAGACTCGCTGGCGAGTGGCTACGTGACGGCTTACGGACCTGGTCTGATCTACGGTGTGTGCGGTGAACCCGGCAACTTTACCATCTCGACACAGGGCGCGGGCGCTGGTGGACTCTCCCTTGCTGTCGAGGGACCCAGCAAGGCCGACATCTCCTGTCACGACAACAAGGATGGAACTGTCTCGGTGTCTTATCTGCCGACTGCCCCCGGAGAGTACAAAATCTCCGTCAAGTTCGGTGACAAGCCGATCAAGGGTAGCCCTTACATCGCTAAAATCACTGGTTAGTACCTTCTTTTTTATCCCTACAAAAAAAAAACGAAAAAAAAAAACGGTGAAACTTCTAATATTGGCGAAGAAAACTTAAAAATTATTCTGAAATTTTCAGGCGAGGGTCGCAAGAGAAACCAGATCTCCGTGGGATCTTCGAGCGAGGTCCAGTTGCCCGGCAAAGTAACGGATTCGGACATCCGCTCGCTCAACGCTTCGATAACCGCTCCGAGCGGCCTCGAGGAGCCGTGTTTCCTGAAGAAGATGCCGAGCGGCAACATGTGCGTGTCCTTCACGCCTCGCGAGTCCGGCGAGCACGTAGTCGCGGTCAAGAAGATGGGAACGCACATAGTGAACTCGCCCTTCAAGATCGACGTCAAGGATCGCGAGGTCGGTGACGCGAAGAAAGTCAAGGTCTCCGGCAACGCTCTGAAGGAGGGCAAGACCCACACGGAGAACACATTCTCGATCGACACGAGAAACGCTGGTTTCGGCGGTCTCTCGCTGTCGATGGAAGGACCGAGCAAGGCCGAGATTCAGTGCAAGGACAACGACGACGGCTCGCTCAACGTGTCCTACAAGCCCACCGAGCCCGGTTACTACATAATGAATCTCAAATTCGCGGATCATCACGTCGAGGGCTCGCCGTTCACGGTTAAAGTGTCGGGCGAGGGTAGCAATCGCCAGCGCGAGAAGATTCAGCGACGTCGCGAGGCCGTCCCGGTGACCGAGGTCGGAAGCCAGTGCAAACTGACCTTCAAAATGCCGGGAATCACGTCCTTCGATCTCGCCGCGACGGTAACGTCGCCCGGTGGCGTGACCGAGGATGCGGAGATCAAGGAAGTCGAGGACGGACTCTACGCCGTGGCGTTCGTGCCCAAGGAGCTCGGAGTTCACACCGTTTCGGTGCGTTACAAGGAGATGCACATCCCCGGCTCGCCCTTCCAGTTCACCGTCGGACCGCTCAGGGACGGTGGTGCTCACAGGGTTCACGCGGGTGGTCCCGGTTTGGAGCGTGGCGAACAGGGCGAGCCCTGCGAATTCAACATCTGGACGCGCGAGGCCGGCGCCGGTACGCTCGCCGTGTCCGTCGAGGGCCCGAGCAAGGCCGAGATCGACTTCAAGGATCGCAAGGACGGCAGTTGCTACGTCAGTTACCGCGTCGGCGAGCCTGGTGAGTCTTCGAAGTACTCGAGGGGGTGCGACGACCGAGAGGCAACGCGCGCTGCGCTTCGGTCTCCACCTCGGAGCGACTGCGCGCCGAGCGTGGGAGAACGAGATATAACGTAATAGGCTTAGCTGTTTTTGCGCGTGCTCTCCTCGCACATCACTGACGGTCCAGAAATATCCGGTTCTATATTCGTTTAGGTGGATTCATATTTTGGCGGAGACGCCGCGCGGTGATGGCGCGCGCGTATGCCCCGCGAGCGCGTCGAAACGCTGATGCACACGGATATTGCTGCCGGTGAAGCTGTTGCCGTACCGTTTATATTCGGCGGTTCGAGCGAACGCGTCGAGCTGTAGGGCAGAGCGACGGCGTCGAGCTGTTGGAGGGAAAAATGGATGAGCGCTCGCGCTGGTATAGGCGGAATCGCGAATACGAGAGTGCGGAGGCCGCTGGTTTAGCGGAGAAGTGGTAAACGCGACGCGTGGAACTGAGCTTTCGGGAAGTCTCCGGGGCGGGGGCCACTCGGAGAACAGAGCGAACGAGAGGGAGAGGCAGTGGTGCGCGTCTGATCTTCGGCTCCGCAACTGCACTCTCGTATTATTCGGCCTCACGATTATTTCCTTCTGCGTGCGCGCGTTTTCGCGACGTTTCTCGTAACCCTCGCGCGCGCGCCTATCTGACCTACTTGCAGTAAATCCACAGCTGTCCGTCTATTTGTTTATCAAGCTCCCATTGATCCTCCCTCTCGCGACGTTATCTTTTTTCACGGTGAGGTTGCGTGATGGGCACCTTCACTGCCTGCAAGAACATCGTGCTGCAGGGCACCGATGGCCCGCAACTTCCGGAGGACGATGGTCAGTCACTAAGGAAAGGGCGCGGCCGCGAATTCCATAGTTGGACGATTCGAGCATTATGACTTTCGGGGACCGTATTATATTTAGTCTAGAAAAAAATATAGATTTTTCATTGAGACGATTTTACCCAACGCGAATTGACATCAGTTTCCGGTTTTATAAAAATTGATCGGTTACCAAGATTATTCTCGCGTCGTTAAATTTGATCCGTGAAATAGAAAATGTAACATGATACCGGCAGCTTATTTCCTTGACTCAATAAAAAAAATGATTTTTATGTACTACAGGTGACTACAGAGTGGGAATAAAATTCAACGACCAACACATTCCCGATTCGCCGCACAAGGTCTACGTGTCGCCGGCAATGGGAGACGCTCATAAGCTCGAGGTCGCGCAGTTCCCCGACAGCGGAGTCCAGCCTGACAAACCCGCGACTTTCCTCGTTCGCAAAAACGGTGCCAAGGGCGAGCTTGACGCGAAGGTATAAGCCAACAATAATATGCAATTATTTCCACGTGCCTAGAAAGCTTTGCACTGGCAAAACGTTGAGAGACAAGAGAGCGCCTGTTGTTTCGTCAATGATTATTCTCTTGTGAATCAGTCGTTCGTCGCGACCGCCGTAGTTTTTGCCAGAGAATTCGCCTCTTCCGAGAAAATTATCGGCTCTGTTAGCCCCCACTCCGAAAAGCTGCGGCGTGATTCACAAACGAGAGACAGTTTGGGGTAAGAGTTGCGCAAACGACGCGCCAAAAATAACAGGCTTTTGCGAAATAACTATGCCGCCACGGAGTTGGTGCGTGGGAAGTGGATACGCTTTCGTTGCAAGTGTAAAATTCACACACCGACCCAAGGCCTCGTTTTTTTAATGCTGCAGCTGCTCTCTTGTCATTACTTCGACACTTTTTAAGCGTCTATCGAAAGTTGAAGCTTTGAGCTTAAAAAATTAATAAAATCAACTTTGAATTACAAAAAAAAAACTCGACATCCTATGAACTAAAAAAAAATATATTCACAGATCGTTTCGCCGAGCGGAATAGAAGATGACTGTTTCATTCAGTCCATCGACTCTGAAGAATACTCAGTCAGGTTCATGGCCCGGGAGAACGGAATCCACAATATTCATATCAAATTCAACGGTGTCCACATAAACGGCAGCCCGTATCGCGTCAAGGTCGGCAAAGTCGACGCCGACCCCGCGGCTCTTCACGCCGATGGAAACGGTCTTAGGGAGATCAAGACCGGACAGAAAACAGACTTCATCATTGACACGTGCAACGCCGGGGCCGGCGCTCTCGCTGTGACGGTCGACGGTCCCAGTAAGGTCGCGATGGACTGCACCGAGGTCGAGGAGGGCTACAAGGTCAGGTACACACCTCTTGTGCCCGGCGATTACTACGTCAGTATCAAGTACAACGGATACCACATCGTTGGCTCGCCCTACAAGGTTCCCTGCACCGGTATGATTTACTTTTATATGCTCTCGTTTCGTACATATCCATAAAAAAATGTTTAACTCGAGAATTGATGAAAAACGCGTAAATATTTCAGGTGCCGACCTCGCGGAGAGAGGAGCTCAAGAGACAAGCTCGATTATCGTGGAGACGGTACAGAAGATTTCCAAGTCGAAGCAGGCCGGTCCTGTTCTGCCGCTCTTCAAATCCGACGCCACCAAAGTGACAAGCAAGGGAATGGGACTCAAAAAAGCGTATTTGGGCAAGCAGAATCAGTTCACCGTGAACGCGGGCGATGCAGGTGCGTGAAGATCGATTTTTTTAAATTTCGCGTGAGCGAGCGTCGATACGATAAACATTGCTTGTACCGGCCGTCGGTAAGGCGGGGATTTTGCTGTCCCCGCTTATTTGAAATAGACATACCATATTTATTTCTCTCGCAACTTACATAATAATGGTGCGGAGCGAAAATGGTTCACTATCGCTGGTTACGTCCGCTTTCCTTTAACGAGTTATACTTAATTCCTTGTTTCAACTATCCTTAAAAGATATATCTAATATTTTCTAAATAAAAAAGAAAGATAATTTGGATAGAAATTTTTGTTTTTCAAAAATCAGTGATTACGTTTTTCTTTAACTATGACAATCTTTAACTCCTGATTATTCTCGCAGGCAACAATATCATCTTCGTCGGTGTCTACGGGCCCAAGGGACCCTGCGAGGAGGTCTACGTGAAGCACACTGGCCGCAACAACTACAACGTGAGCTACTTGGTGCGCGAGCGAGGCGAGTACATCGTGATTGTCAAGTGGGGAGACGATCATATTCCCGGATCGCCTTACAAGGTCGAGGTCTAGGGATGGTCCGAAAAAGAAAAAAAAACCACGTGTGTCAAATCCCCCCAGCAGCAGATACACCGCGAGTTGGGTCTTTAGACAACCTTGCTCGATTACCCTAAAATATTTCTCCTTTACGAGGGATTCAATGACATTATTACTATAACTATTTTTGTGAAGCTTGTGAATGTAGGCCCGCACTATGCTGTAGTTCGGCCTTCGGAGGGGACGAAGCCTCGTGATCGCGAACTCTTCACTAGGTGTTTTCGCGAAACGCGGGGCTGTCGTCGTTGGTCAATTAATTCTCAACATCCAACCACACCAATTGTGCCTTTTGATTTTTATTTCGAATCAACGAAAGATATTCTGGATCTACGTAGCCTTCGGCAGAGCGTGTACAATGATATGTGTGTTCGGAGGCATTTTCCAGGATCTTTTTGTTCTTGTATGCGACACGGACAGGTTGCGAAACCTGTCTCAAAAATAATACGAAGATTTATTCTCCACAAAAGACAACTGAATACAGCGAATGACACCGCAATTTCACCGATCGGAGCGTCAGTCGTAAATTAACAAATGACAGCCAAAATCCAAAAGTCCATCGTAGCGTTTCGTCAAAAGTCCTGGAAATTGACTTGAAAAAAAGCAATTATACATATATACACACAAACACAACATATTCGTCATGCCATACGAATTAAGCGCGCGCTCATATACACTATAAATACTAATTACGTTATATCAATTATAATAGCGCATACAAATATATATACACACGAGTCTGTTATAAATTGGCATAGAAAATAAAACATAATATATTTATTAATCGCGTTGAGCGTGCATTACCCAGAGTCGGCTGGAGCGAGCCAACTTGAGCTCCATCCAGGTGAGAAAATGCCCGCGGGGTCGTCGACCCGGAGCTCGCACGAGAGACTGCGAAACGCGCGCGACCTTTCGCTACATTCAGCGTGAAAACCGCCCGGGTGTATTTTACTATCTCTCCCGTCTCTTCTACCCCGCGGGCCAAGTAATCGTCCACTTGAAAATGTGGTCCCGAGTGGCGAAACTATCAGCGCGAATACGTCCCCCCTCCTCCCCCCTCCCAACCTCCTCACCGTTCGCCACTTCCCGTAGTCACTCTTTCCATCCCTCTTCGCGGCGATATTTCGCTCCCCCCCCACTCGATCCACCCCGGGTTCGCTACAATTTCGCCGAGAAAATGCAGACACTATCACGAGGAATATTCGCCAAAAGCCCCGGCTCCGGCATTGAAGACAAAGAAGAGGAAGGAAAAAAAAAAGAAAAAAAAAATCCAGAAGCTTTTAGGGTGCAAAGGGAAGCTGCGTTACAGATAGGACGTTGCATAAAGTCGACGGCGCACCTGTTCTCCGAGGGTCTCGAAACGGGTGGCGGCAGCGGCCCCCGAGGTCCGCGGGCGGCGCCTCCACCTCCGCGCGCCGCTCGTCTCGGCGCCCGTCGAGCCCGCGCGCCGCGTAGGTGTCGGAAGGTGGTGGTCGTCGAGTGTCTCGCGGGGTTGGAGGACCTCAGAAGCTTCGCGGCTTCGATAGGACGGTGGGCGGCGCCTCGCGTGGCTCCGCCGAAGAGAACGCTCTACGCGCGTTGCGCAGTCGTTCGGGTTCCGCGCTGCTTCGCCGTAGCCTCCGCGGATATTCCCACCTCCCGCCAGAAGACGCGCGCGCTCTCGCAGCTCTCTGTCTCCGTCGCTCGCGCTTCTTCGCCGCGCCGGTACACAAGTACCTACATATATGAACCACGAGGCCGGCGACCTCTTCAGACGCGCTCTCGACGCGCTCCCGCGAGGTCTGCGTCGCGGACCCGCGTCGTCCCTCTCCCTAGCTCGTCGAGCCACTCCGACGGCATCGATCTCAAGACGCTGCCCAGTCTCTCTTACTCCCTCCTCGCTCTTTCTCTCCTCTCTCTCTCTCTCTCTCTCTCGCTCAGGACGATGAAGACATTCGCCACTAAAGGAATTAGTCTGTCGACGACTCGAGAGATTACGAGTATACACAGAGGAGACGGAGAGGGAGCAGCAAAAGAAGCGTGTATTTTACACTGTTGGCGAATGTATTTTGCGGAATGAAAAGAGGCCGCTTGGAGGGGGAGGAAGATAGAAAGATACATGCATAGATATATATAGACAGAGACGGAGCGAGCGAGTGAAAGAGCCAGAGAGACTGAACGCGCATGTAGGTGCAAAAGCGCGATTTCGCAGGAGGCGGAGCTTTCTCGTACTCGTCCCTCCACCCTCCCCACCCCCGGGGCTCACCCCTCTTCTCCTCTGACCTCCCACTCGAGCGGCGAAACGACCGCAGCTTTTATAGTTTTATATCGCGGAGCTACCCCCGTTGGTGGGATTTGACCCGGCGCGGCCTCGGCGATGTCTCTCTTACCGCCGCTGTTTCCACTACGTTCCGTCCCTGCGGCGCGCGCGCGCGCAACGATATAATATTCTAGGTGAGCGCGCGCGCAGCCTCCGACCAATTGCGCGACGAGGCCAGAAGGTAGAAGGCGAATACCTAGGTGCGGAAGCGACGTGTACATAAATAGCGGCGTCAACGTCGGCAGCGTCGGCGCCCACCCCATTATACTCGTCGGCGAGGAAATCGTTCTCCAGGAGCGCGCCCGCCGGCCGATATAACCGCCGGGCGCTGGCGGACTGTATCTACTTTCTCGCCGCTGGTATGTACACGCGACTCGGGGGGCTGCTGCTCTGCCCATGTATCACGCGCGCGGCAACTACACTGGGGTACCGGAGTCGCTCCGAGTGCATCGGAGCTGCGTCGTGGCCGCGCCCAATGACCGCCATTTTGCAGCGGGTTTTCTTGCAGACACCGAGGAGGCCAGCCGGGCCATTCGTTACACCCGGAGAACCACCACCACCACCACCACCACCACCCGGCACACTTCCGGCGAGGCCAGGCGAGCGCGAGCTTTATAATTAGGATTTTCGCGGCGGCGACTCCGGCCGCCGAGATAACGCGCGCTTATTTCACTGCATAACGGAAATGAAACCGCGGCTATTTTATTCGTCCCTCGGTACGCTCCTTTGTATGATGATAGACCACGATGACTATGCTGACGATGGTTTCTTTTTTTCCAGTGTTTTCCACGGGTTCGCGAGAAACGCGGGGAGTAAGATTCTCGCAAGAGAAGAGGGTTGTGAGGGGGAAGAGAAAACGGAGCAGAGCCTCGACTCGGTTACACACTCGATTAATCGTCTTTATTTCGAATACAGAACAGTTTCGGAATATTTTTAGCCCCGCCGGGGCAGTCATGACGTATTTACACACAGATCTGTCGCTTAATTTTTTTCCTCTCTCTCTCTCTGTCTTCCTCTCTCGTTGTCCTCGTATCCCGACGTGATCGCATTTTTATCGTCAAAATGAGGTTTCTTTCCTTCGCTACCAGTAGAACACATTTCTTCTTTTTTTTTTTTAACTTTGTTTTTATTCTCTTTTGCCTATCTATGTAAACGTTTTGCTGGAGTCGTTTGGTGCGTTTGTTTGCTGGGTTGTTTTATTTTTCTTTTTGTTCAGTGCCAGGAACGACGTTTGGGATGGGGCAGAGGCCGGCGATATAATCGTATTAATGCGCCGAGACTCGCGGGCAGATTTCACGGGTTGTTCTTGCTTATTTTTTTTTTTTTGTTTTCTGTTTTTGTTCTTTATACTTTCTAGGAGTTAATTTACTAGATGCTAAATACGTTTAACGGTATGTCGGAGTCGTTAATTTACGTATGTTTAATATACAAATGTACAAGATGGACGGAGCGACGGCGTCTGCGTTACGGGGACGCCTCGGCTCGGGCGTCTCTTCTTCTCGCCACCGTCGAGCTCCGTTGTCTCGGGATTCGTCCAGGGCTGGCGGGACACGTTCGCACCGCGATGCGTCGCTCACATGTAGATCCTTCGGAGATCCGACGGTGACGTGATCATATTACACTGCGGACAGAGCTTTTTCGCGCCCTGAAAGCATAAACGATCGTGTTACAACACTTGACGGCGATATTTTTCTTTTCTTCATTTTTTGTCGTTCTCACTTTTCTCCGGATTTACTCACCAGCGTATGAAGCCAGCATTGCTCGCAGTGCACGTGCCAGCAACACACCGATGTCACTGGTTTCTTGTATTGCTCCTGCGCACAAAAAAAAACATTTGTTTCCAACATCTGCCTTGAATTTATATTCGTATTTTATTTGTATAACGCAATAGGCAAAGAAATATTTGTCAGAATCTCCAATTTTAATGAAAATAGCGGAATTCGACGTTGGAGGAAAAATGTTAGATATTTCGGAGCAGCTCACCATGCAAATGAGACACTTGAATAGTTGGCCTCTCATCTCGGCCTCGAGCTCGCGGATCCGACCGCGCAGAGCCTCGACGACCGGAGCGTCGGCGGGGTCCCTCCTGCCATCCTCGGACTCGGTGTTCCCGTGCCTGGCGGACGGAGTTGAGCTCGGTGACGGCGGCGAGTTCGTCGTTCCCGTGGTCCCCGGTTCGGGCTTCACCTCGACCTGAGCGCCGTGCGGCTGATCCGGCGGCGTGTGCGGCGTCAGCGGCGCGTTCGGCGAGATCACGGCTTCCCGCAGGGCGTCGCGCTCCTTCTGCTCTCGCGGCGTACCCTCGCCGCGCGGCGCTATCACGTCCGCCTCGGAATACTGCGGCGGACCGAATTGCGCAGCGTCGTCGCCGTCTACCACGAGATCGACGTCCTCCTCGTCCTGATTGCCGCCCGGACCGCCGCCGCCGCCTCCGCCGCGATTACTCGATGTCGCGAGCCCGACGGCTGTACAATTCGTAGTAAAAATACACGTCAATGGAAATATTATGAGCGAGAAATAAATATACAAATCACCGAAAGGCTAACAAATATTTTTCTAATTTTTTTCCTTTTTAATAAATTAGTTTGTATTTTATTCGTTACGTCTTTGAATATTATTACTATGAATATCTTACCGGAGAAGCCACCGACGAGCATCGTGGTCGCTCGGACTCTTCTCTGTCCCGCCCACTCGTACTCCTCGAAGCTCTCGGCGTCGCCCTCGACGTCGACTTCCTCATCGTCGATACCGGCGACGTTATGCCTGGCCGGATTGCCGCCGTTGTGCTTGTTCAGGCATCGCTCAACGTGCTGATTGAGCTCCTCCGGTGTCCCGGAGAGGCGTTCGCTGCACACCGGACACGCGGGCTCATCCGCCTTTCTTTTCCTGTTCTTCACGCGGATTCTCGCCTACATAACGTGTAATTTTATTATAACATCAATCTAATCACTTTAAAAAAATGTATTTCAATAATAATGTAATTTCAGTAATACGAAAATTAATGTTCCGCAGCAAAAAAATAATTAATGTTCGAAAATGAGGCAATAGTCTTATTCCGGTGTAGAAACGGAGGGCTGGAAGATTTGTAAATAATTTACCTGACGATTCGCCTTGATCCTCTTGTAAGTTTCCCACCGTCCCTGCGGCGTTCCGTCGGCGGCCGACGGCGCGTGAAGCATCGGGCCATGGGGATGATCTGAGTGATGTCCTGGCGGTGGACCGATCGCCGAACGCTGACGCGGTCGCGAATTGCTCGTCGACACCTTGTACAGTCGATCGAGCTCCTGGGCGAAATGCTGCTCCAGCTCCTGAGGTCTCACCGTTACACTGCACACCGGACAGCATGACGGATCCGACGGGAATTTCTTTTTACCTGAAAAGAAAAAAGAAATCGTTTCAATTTTTTTTAATCAGCTAATCAACAATTCTTAAAAACAAATGTACAATTTCAAAAAAGATTGCAGCTTTAATAAAAAAAAAATTATTTCCGCGAAGGACAAATTTTTATTTTTTCAGAATAATTGCTCCACTCTTCTATGATACTAGAGCGCTGCGCTCATTTCTCGTATTAATAGGAGACGCGAAGAGTCGGGTAGACAGTCGGGAAGCGGCAAACCGGCTGCGGCCACTCACGCGGAATATTTGTTTATTTACGCGCGGGTCGAGTCTCGCTACTGCAACGAGAGGAAGATCTCTGTCTTCGGCCGAGACAGTCGACACGCGTCTCATTCATATCTCTCGCTCCTCGCTCTCGGCGCGACCGATACCTCGGCGCGTATCCATATCTCGTCGGTCGCGCGGCCGAGCCAAACCAAATAACCGGCGTGGCATCCCCGGAAGTCCCGTCACGGGGCTATCGTTACCCGCGTGTATTTTCACAGGCCTCGAAGAATGCCCGCCGAGCGATACATACACTGCCCGAGATATGGAACATTTGGACCGACCGGCGGGTCAGGACGTCTCGGAATTTTCCGGATTTTCCCCAGCACTAACGACCGTAGCTGGAGGTACGAAACAAAAATAATACGAAGAAACTCGGTTGTTCAAACAGCTCTTGCTGAGGATTCGTCGCATCGGGAAAGACGAGGCCCATTACGTCTGCGTACGAGAAAAGTGTTTTCCTTAGTTGCAACGGACAAATATTTTTCCAAGGCAACATTTTAATCACGGAATTAGTGCCATTGCTTCATCTGTGTTAAACAATTTCACTTTTTTTTACTCGCTTCATCAAAATTTCAATTTTCTAGGCTAATCATATCCGAACTTTTTAAATAGGAGAAAATTCAAATAACGGAATAAAATATTAAGTAAAAAACATTTTACGAGCATTGAAATCATAAAAATGTGTAATACCGCTAGAAATTCTCGATCTCGATGACGTTGATAATTTAATTGAAAAAAGAACTTCCGGCAAAAAATTTCGTAGCGATTTTCGCCGTCGTCTCGACGAGAACAAGATTCTGGACCAGAGCTCAACCGTTCGGTCCCTCTTCCGGGCGACCCGCGCGCTTATTTGAGGAATACCGAAGGGCATTCCACGAGCGTTTAACATATCGTCGGGCGAGAATAGTATTAGCTGCTCGTGAGGTATATATACACCGTGCACGACGCATATTCGACTCTTTGTCCGCTCGTAGGGATTTTGCCGGTCCACCCTCGCGGCGCGCCCGGAAAGGCGACCTCTTTCCCCGCACTCGCCGCCTGTTTTCTTTTCTTCCTTCCTTTTTCCCCCCATCGCGTTCAATTAAGTAGCCTCGCAAATTTATGTGTCCCGCCGCTACCCGACCGTCGCGCTTGTACTCGATATTCCTTTTCTTCGCCTCCTTTATTGAAAGCAGACGCGAACCGACGACCCCGCGCCGTTTAATACCTATAAACAGGCTGCGCGCGGCCTGCTAGACGTTCGGTGTATGAAAAGCGTGATATAACGCCCGGCGAGAGGCTGTAACGAAAATAATTGCACTGTTAAAAAAATCTGTGTCGGAATGATGACAAAAGTGTCGGCATTATCTTCGCCGATTTCGTCCGCGAAATTTTTTATACGGAGCTCAATATTAGAGTTTATTTATAAAACAAAGATACAAAAGCCAAATATAAAAAAATCCAAGACTTAACACGAAATCATTTCGCGTCACCAAAATAAAATTTCACCCGAACACTAAATATTTTTTACTAAAATTTATTTTTCACGCGAAACTGACGAAGTTCCTCGACGCGATAAACACGCAGATAGAAGATGTTGAATTGCGCGTAGCAAGAGATCCAAGCGCTTCATTGCGACTGTGTCGCGACGAAGGAGGAGAACGAGGAGAAGGGGAGGAGCAGAAGGCACCGGAAAGAAGCAGATTACACGAAGAAAGTACGTCGTTGCCGTTTAAAGTCCCACGGCCGAGCGTCGTAATTAATGGAAAGCAGCGCCGGGCGCCTCCGCGTATTGGCCCATGGCGCGAACAGCCCTTTCCGCGGGGGTCGGCGAGCGCCGAGGGTGCGTGGCGCGCACCTCATTTCTCGCGAATATCTCGAGTTCTCAACTATCGTTTTGGCCCCCGTAGAACGAAAGAAAGAAAGTCGTTGCTTTTGTCCCCGGTGACCTTCTCGTTCTTCTCTCTCTCTCGCTTCTTTTTATTTTTATTATTTATCTCGGCGAAAACCGGCGCTCGACCCACCGCGCCGGTCGTAAACGCTTTTTAAAAAGTATCCTCGAGAGCGCCCGGGCAGTTACCATAACCGCGCTATCATTTACACTCAGTCCCCTCGAGTCTACTCGCCGCGAGGCTTCGCCCGCGTCGCCGCGACGGCAGAAATGACGCTTCTTTGTCGCGCGATAGAGCGATTTCGTATCTTTAATTAAAAAAAAGAGCCACGGAAAAATCAAGGCGCGGGTCGTGCGCAGTGACGATGTCGCTGTTTTTACAATGAATAGCGCGGTTTGTGTGTCCATCGTGGAATTTCCAAGTCGCATTGAATGATTTTTGTAGGTAAGAATCAGTAACAGATATAAATCAGTTATAGATAAAAAAGACTTATTTGCGATTCGGAAATAGAGAGACGAAAAAAAGTCGTGATTTTCCCAACCAACTTTAACAGCAAAACAGGCTCCATACTCCATAATTGATTTGTCATGCTTTATTATTGTTATTGATACAGTCAGTATCATTGCTATGACTGTTATGGTTTATTGTGGCACAAGTTCCGTAAGGGCCTGTAGGGCATCCGAAAATGCAGTTCAATATCGTCGCGTGTCCCAATTCAACTGTCGATTGGACTTATTTTCGAGTAGCGATATTTCGCGAAAAATGCGCAATCAATTAGGGCAGTAATATACTCGTCAAGGAAGGAGCAATGTTTATCGCGCTCGGAAATAATGCGACCTCGGTGCGAGGAGGTATCATCTGGTGTCCGGGGCAGCGATCGCAGTCGCAGCACCCCTTCTCCCTCCCCTTCACCTAAGGGAAGGGGGGTCACTTCCTCGGTGTACACCGAGCGCACTGCGTTGCCTAATCCGGATTTAATTAAATAACCAGCTCACTCTCTCACTCATCTATCCTTTTCACTCCCTCGAACCCGGGGCTCGACGCTCCCTGAGCTCCGCAGTCCGCGCAGAGATTTCGGGGGCCGCTCCGCGATGCCCATTCGCGTACAGGACACCGCGACGAGACGAGTAGAGGGTTGACGACTGTGCGTCTGCCAAACTCAGCGAAATTAACCGCAACTGTTGTCAAGTATAAATTCGGTCGCTCAGTGCGAGTGCGGAGGAGGAGGGAGAGGGGGAGGGGATGACTCGACCGCGTGTCCGAAAATGCGCGACGTGTGCGCAGCAACACCCGTCATACGTTTTATCGCCGCGGGAAAATATTTCGGCAACGCGGACTCGCGTTGGTTAATAAATTACACTTTTACGATTGTAAATATCCTCGGAGTCGTAAAAACCGAGTCAAAAATTATTATTTCGCGTGCGGTCACCGCGGGAGAAAATCCCGTGTCTCTCTCCGCTCGCGTTTTAACGCGAGAGCAAAACATGGGGAAACGGGAAGCGCAACAGCGCTTGGGCGACTTCGGCGTAGGCGCGAAACGACCGTTTTATTAATAACTTAAGCTCCCCTCTCCCACGTTCTTCACCCCCTGCGTTGCTCTCTCCCTGCCTGGGGCCTCGAGTAACAGCGGACCGAGGGGGCTACTCTTAACAATTATCCGGCTTGCCGGGAGAGCCCGTAATGAAATGATAACGGCTCGTTTCGACAAGCGCCGGCTCGCTCGCCGCGTCGTGTCCCCCGTCGAAGCGCCCGGAAGCTTCGGCCCGGCCGTAGACGCGAAACGCACGTTAATCGCCCGAAAACCGAGGAACTTATGTCGCGAGTATAATAATGCCCGTAAATGGGATTAGCGCGCGTTATCCCCGGGCGCGACGCTGATTTTCGCGAATGGGCTTAATCCGGACTTTGACTCTCGCTGTTTGCTCGTGAAAATATTTGGCGGGAGTTTTAATTTACCCACCGGAAATAAAAAATGTTCACATAAATTAATTGTCAACAAATAATAACAATGACTTTATTTCAATAATACAAAAAAAAAATCTGGTCACTTAATTGTACAAAAATTTAACTCTCTCCCTCCCTTG
This sequence comes from Itoplectis maculator, assembly GCA_964034905.1. NCBI lineage: Eukaryota > Metazoa > Arthropoda > Insecta > Hymenoptera > Ichneumonidae > Itoplectis > Itoplectis maculator. Next base: position 8,687,281 of record OZ035853.1, read on the forward strand.
CTCTAATCAATCTGATCCATCTGCTCCTTCCAATCCACCCCCGAACGGGTTACGCATCAGCCTGGACCTGATCGAGGAACTCCTAGCCCGTCGTTTGTCCCCTCGCCCTATATCCTCGTCCCATCCAAAGCACATCGCACGGGTGTATTAGCCACTTTCCGGGGCGGAAAGGGGGTAGTGCGCAGGGGGGGTAGGGTTGAGGGTGAGGGGCGAGAAATATATATCCATATAGCTTGTAGTAAGCTGAAGAATCAGAAGACGCGGTGCCGGGCAGACTTTATGGCGTGGGAGGCAAAGTGGCTGACGCGAATCAAAAGGCAAACGTCGAGTGGGCTACCCCACTCTGTCCCCCCCCCCCCCCCCTCTCCAACTCGCGAAGCGCTCAGCGCGGTTTTGGTCGGAGGGGCCGCACGGTCATAAGTTCGGCAGTTAGGGATGTAAGAGCTAGCGGGGGCGCTTGTACTTTGTACCCTGGTTATATATACACACCGCTCCTTTAATATATACATATATACATATATAGTATACGTAGGCACGTTAAACATTAGCGTGTATGCGGTATGGGCCATAATAAGGAGGCCCCCGCGTGTCGGCTCCAGGGGTCCGGTATTCGGGTATAAGCGGAGCAGCAGCATTCGCGTACTCCTTCGCCTCATCCCGGGATCCTTAGTTTCATACGAGGCTGCTACAACGACGACGGGAGCGAAAGAGAAAGGAGAGGGAGAGAGAGGGAGAGACAGAGAGAAAGACCTAAGAGGTAGTAGCGGCTGAGGCGGCTGAGACGGCGGCAGCAGCGGGAGCAGCACTCGGTGCTGGAACGAGATATGTGAAGGAAGAGCCCCGGAGAAGTGGAAGGAGACTCGCGACTGCGAACGAGGACGCAGAAGTCCTTTCATGCATACCCGAGTATCTCCTTGTGGCGCACTAGATGGTTGAAGGGGAAGGGGAGGAGGAGAAGGGACCGGGGGGAGGGGAACGAACATCCCCCGCGCGGAGGGGGAGGAGGAGAACAGCCACGCGGAAGATGAGAGTCCGCGCTCCGCGCTAAATCGTCTCTCGCGTATCATAACGCGATCGCGTGAGTCGCGCGTAACTCGCGACGCCGCCGCCGTCGGATTAATAAAAAATTAAAGTTCTTTTTTTTTTTGGGTTTCTCGGGGAGGAGAAAATTGTAGAGAAATAAGAGGGATTTCGAGTGTGAGGTAAATTGTCGGGACTGCTTTTGGGAGGCAGAATTTGGGTGGGAATCGCGGGACCTGGATATTCCGTCGTGGGGGAGAAGAATTGTGGTTCGGTTATGAGTCTCAATTAGATTTTTTGTCAGTCGCACAAGAATTAATGTAATTTTACAAATTGACTATTTGCCTCTCGTAGAATGTCATAATGACAAAAAAAAATCGCGATTCTGACAAAAAAATATCCCACCCCTCTCGTCACACTCGGCTGTCTTCGCCAGCTTCGTGTGCGACATAAATCGACGTCCTTAATTCGCGTTCCCGTGTCGATACCGTCCACGGGGGCTCTCGTTCTCGGCCTTTGGGGCTAAGAATCGCGCAGGGCCGGTGCGGGACGTGGCACTTATAGAGCCCGGGGATACATTACAGTACATGCCCGGGCGTTCACGATGATATATAAGGGATTTGTCTCCGCGGCAGCGCCGTGCCTCATGTCGCAAATATTAACTCTGATACAGGCCATTCATTCACTTAATTACAAACAGGCGTGATTTAAGGGAGTCGGGAGCTGCGGGGGGTCCCGACGAAGCCCGGGACCGGAGAGAGACGGAGAGGGACAGAGGGAAAAAGCAGAGGAACAGAGAGAGAAAGAGCGAGTAAGAGAGAGAACCAGGCACCTTTTCTGAGGTGTTCGAGAGTCTCGCCTTCCCGGATCAGTGCAGCGCAGCCTCAGCGTTCCGGGCGCGTTGCGGCATCACCGCGACGCCCTCTACACCCTTCTTTACGGTCTTTTCTCGCTTGTTTTCGCGACGTCACACGCGTCTGCCGCACTCTTCCCCGAATTCGCGTGTTACCGCTTGCGAACCGTCAGCCGATAACTCGGCCAGCGAATTAATTAAATTCTCGTAACGATTTTAATTTTTTAATGCTACTGCACTAAGCTCGATCGAAAAAAGTGTAAAAAATTCGAAAGAAGTCGGAAATCATTTTTTGCGTTTTTCTCCTTGAATTTTCTATTTTTCGGGCAATGAATTCACGATATTTTCAGTCGTCCGCTGAGACCGAACGAATAGGAAATCGACGCCGTTCCCGAGGTGTTCGAGAGTCTCGCCTTCTCGAATTAATGAATTTCGCGTAACGACTTTAAAGCGACGCGCGCCGAGCCCGACGAAGCGAAGCGGCAGCCGCAGCTTGGGAGCTCGACTCCTCGCGTGGTTTGGGGGGTTGGTTTCTCGCACGCGAAGAGCGCGCAGCGCGGAACGAAGAAAGAGCCGGGCGGTGTGGGAGGGGGGAGGGACGGGAGGGGAAAGGAATGTCTATATGAGACGGGCGCGCCGAGAACCAAGTGAACGCGGTGACGCGTGACTCTGCACATCGACCAAAGGAAAGATTAGAGTCGCTCGAGTTTTTCCCGAAAAACGCTGCCCTCAGCCACCCGGAGGTCCGGGCCACGTTTCTCTCTCTGCCCTCTTTGATATGTACTCCCCTCCTTCTCTCGGCTCCCGCCGAAATCTCCTCTCTCTTCTCTCTACACGGTGTACACACGTCAACAACGCTCCGGAACGTTTTAATCCTCCGTTCTCGTTTTCGTTCTTCTCGAGTCTTCAGAATTACGGAAACCGATGGAAATCGCAGCGACAAGATAGAAAATAAAAAATTTTATAAATCGATGTTAATTTGTTAACGCGAATTTATTCGTTTTAAAATGAATGTTTATTCATTTTAGACAGCGACCTTTAACAGTGTACAAGATTTTTTTTTAGATTTGAATAAAATATATTTTATCGTATTTTAGTAACCCAACAAACGAATTTCTCGCCACCCCAACGAACATCGTTTTCTCACCGTTGGCCCCGACTTCGCGTCCCAGAAAGTAAATTCCACGCTCCGCCGAGAAAGCGCTTCGAAAATACGGGGCACGATATGTATTTCCGATCGCGAAATCCCGCGGATCCCCGCGCGAGTCGAATAAAGTTTCCGCGTCGACAGGAGACGAGCGCGGCGATTTTTTCCCCGCCGCACTCGTGGGAGAGGAAGGGGGGGGGGGGGAGAGGAAACGAAGGCGGATAGCGAGATGATCCGTCGGTGGTAGGTGGCCGTCGGCGATGCTTCCCCGGCAAAGAACAGTAGGGTTATACACTATAAAAGAAGAAGAGCGAGACACGTGGAAGCAGAAGCAGCAGAAGCAGCAGAAGCAGAGGAGGTGGAGGGTTTCTTGGCGGCGGTTGCCGGACGGCGTGTTTGTAAGCCTGCCAATACTCATAAATACGTCCAGTGGCCGGCGATATCTCACTCGAGCCGGGCGCGGTCCCCACTCCTACCGCTTTATCCCGCTATACACACCGGGGCTCTTATATCGCTTGAGCCGCCGGAGCCTCGAGTAAGCGAGGTTCTTCCATTCCCCGGGAGAGGTGGAGAGGAAGAGGGGAGAGAGCCAGAGAGGGAAGGGGGAGGAGGGTCGCTCCCCCCTCCTTATCCCGCCCATTCACCGCTCAGTTTCATCCTACTGTACTCGATTTCCGATCGTCGATCGAGATCTGCTGCTGCTCAGTCTGCGCTCTCTCGATTGACTTTACTTTTTGCCCGATATACACGAGGAAAAAAAAAGATAGAGTCCCTGGCCCGCGTGGCAATTCGTTCGTTCGCTTCTGTCAGTCGGAGCCTGGAATGTTCGGGAGATCATAAATTGTCGGCGAATTTATGTCGTGTTATTCTCGGGATGTGATTATCTGAAGGAAAAAAGTCGTGGGTCACGCGGTCGGGTGGATTGGTCGTGTGGTGATAGCGGGGAAACTCGGGAATCCGAGAGACAATAAATTTTTGCCGAATTTTCGGTGTTCCCGGTGGGTGGACGAACGAGGAATGAAGGCAAGATGCGGTTTGAGTGGTGGGTTTTGGTTATTTTGTTTCTGACAAAAGTTGCATGGATTGGAGATTAAAATAAATCTGGATATCTAAATAAATGCGGGAAGAAAAAAGGATGATTTTTATTTGATAATTTCGTCATTTTTTGTGGCGAAAGTTGCGGTGATTAAAGCGATAATAAAAGCCCAACTTTGTATGAATTTAGACCTGAATATCTAAGTAACTGGCATTCGAAAAGTAAACGTGTTTTTATCGAATCGACTAGCTAATAAATTCCGAGTCAATTTGCTGCACATTTAAATTCGAATATCTAGGCAAATGGCAAATGGAAGGACGACGATTCTCGAGTGATAATTTTGTCATTTCCTCCGGACTAAAGTTGCAGAAACGCGAGTACCAGTAAATACTCGGAAAAAACGCGTTTATTAACATTTAGATAAGCAAATGATGGAAATACGCGGTGCACGTGGTAATTCGATCATTACAGCTCGCGAAGAAGTGGCGAAAAAACAGGAGCCGCGCGACATTTTCAGTAAATTCGAGTGCACTCAGAACCCGACTATCTGGACGACCGCGGCGGGGAGCAAAAAGACGACGCGTCGAAACGCGCGATAAGTTTTCCTCGTCACTCGGCAAAAGTCCCGGTGAGCCGGAGGTGTACCCAATAAACACACCGGTAAACTTGTATTTATTTACATTTAGATATCCAAATAAACGACCCGGCAATTCGATAAACATCCCTTGAGTCCGGATTTATTTAAATTTAGATAGAGGACCGTTGTACGAAGACCTCGCGAACGAGACTCAGTGGAAAACCTATCAGTCGAAAAATAAACACCTGAGGCCCTAACGACAGAAAAAAAAACAAAAACAAAAAAAACTCTAATATACTCCACCGGTTGCACCAACAATATTCCCCCACCTCCTTCTATTCCACACGCCATTTACCTCGCCATAATTCACGATATTTCCGGTCGCGCGATAAGATTGATCAAATGCAAATTGACGCCAGTCTATGTTCACTCTTTTCCGTCGAGTCCGGCGAGACGAGTTAGATAGATTAAAAAAATAAAAATAAATAAAAATAAAAAAATAAACACAAGAGCCCAAACAAAACGAAGCCTCGCGACGTGTTCCTGTTGCCTCCCGTGTTGCCGTCGCACAATCGCACCGAGGCAGACCGAGCGGCCGGGCGCGCACGGCGAAGGACGAGGAAGGACGAGCGCGAAAACAAAAACAAAGCAGACAGAGAGTCAGCGCTCTCTCTCCCTCTAGAGGCAAAAAGAAATAAAAAACACAAAGATGTCTCTGTTGGACTCGCTGCCTATATCCTTGAGTGGCGTTCTCCACGTAAGGTGGCAGCGTGGCTTGGATAAAGAAGATAAAGAGCGAAAGCTGGCCGAGGATGTACGAAGCGCTGCGGCTGCTGCTGCTGCTGCTGCTGCCCGGCGGAGTCTCGGCTGCTTTATGAAGTAGACTCGGACGGTATACGTTATTACATTATCGGGCAACACGCACTGCCACCTCACTATCTTTCTTACTCGCCTCGGCGGCGGCGGCGCTGCCGCTTCTGCTGCTGTTGCGCTCTCGTCCTTCTATTCCGGCTATCTTTCTCCGACGTGTACACGTTATACTACCAACCTACCTGGCCGACATGTGTATAACGTTCGAATAGCTATACGCCAGGCGGCGATGCAGCGAAACTATACTCTCTCTCTCTCTCTCTTTTTCCCTTTTTTTCTCATTCTCTATCTCTTTCTCTGTCTCTCTTCGTTGTGGTCCCTCTCGCCAATGGCCCGTGGGATGCAAACGAACATACGCGCATATACAGGTACGTACAAACGAACGTATAAACGAACCACGCCGGGTATAAAACCCAGAGTCGAGCCAGCAACAGCCACTAAACTAAAACACACGTCCCTAGCCCCGCTGCTGTGGCCGCTGCTCTCGCCGCGAGGCCGCCACCACCCGAGCCGGGTAATTGGAAGCGAGTAAAAAGAAACGGCTCTGGCCCTATCTCCGCTAATAAATACGTTGCTACCGCGTATTACCGTTGGACGATAATAAATTTGCGAAATAAATGATTGTTGCGAGAGAGGGCCCACTGCCGGGCGACTCCTCTCGCTCTCTCTATCAGCCTCTTCTCCCTCGTTTTGTCTCGCTCTCTCTTTCTCGCACTCTCTCACTACGCCCCGCGCGTATCTAAACGATCATCGCCGGGCGAGACAAACGGATTTGCGCGAGAAACGGCTGAGAATTATGAAATTGAAGAATCTCGGTGTGGGCTTTTTTTTGGTCAGCGGTGCTTCGAGATTGAGGAACGAGATCGCAGTAACTTTTCGCACAGTTTATTTAAGATCTTCTCGTGTTGTGCTTGCGACAAACAATAAATACATTAAAAAATACAAGAATAAATATCCCAAGGATTTCGTAGCTCTCGGGCCTCAGACTCGTAACCCAAGGTTTCCAGCAATTTGCCGCAGGTCACACGATATCTCGATACTAACCACGAATTCGAACCAATGATACACCACGGTGGGGAGGGGGAGGAGGGGGCGCGTAGGGTGGAAGTATGGAGAAGCGGCGAGAAGAGGGAAGGGGGGTTGTAGGTGCTGGGAGGCCGCTACCATAAACGTGACGGCTGACATGGACGCTTTGAGTTCTTTGATATCGCTGAAGCGTAAGGACGTTTTGGCAGACGCGAGCTCGCTCGCTCGCTCGGTCGGTCGGTCGGCCGAATTCAGGATCCGTTGGACGGACGAACGCGTGGTCCGCCCTCCGGTTATGATTGTGATGTTACAATTTTGGGCTTGTATAGGCGCTCGCGGAATGTGCGGGAGGAGGGGGGGGGCTTCACTTCGGTGTTCCCGGTGTTCCATCTATATCGTCCCGAATCTCTCTCGCTCTCTCTGTCTCACCCTCCACGGTTTCTCCCGCTCGCACGGCGCGCGCGGCCGGCGCGAGGACTACTGTACAGCCCGGTCGCTGCGTGCACGGTACGAGTGTGCGATCCATATGTCTGCCCATCAGGCCGCGCACATCGGAGCGCTAATCAAACGGGCCAACCCGCTGTGCGAATATTAATTAAACTCTCGGTTGTGCCGCGATCTCTGTCTCTCTCTCTCTCTCTCTGTCTCACTCTCTCGCTCTCTGGTCGACCGTTTGCAGTGCGCCCGCTATACGCGTCCGGTGTATATATACATTTCACGGAGTTCTACGGCCGGTGGGTGTCTATATATAGCGCACGCATTCGCGTGCGATTTCCGCACGCGGCAAACAGAAGCGCAGGCGGCACGGAGACGCTGCGCCGTCGTTGGAGATACCGGAAAAAGGCCAGGTCAGACGGACGAGCATTATTTCTGTGCGGGGGGGTTTCCCGGCTGAGGAAAAGCCGGAGCTATGAGGACCTCCGGAATCTCGGCGAACGGATCGACGCGCACCTGCTGAATCGAGAGACTCGAGGCCCCCCGCGGACACTGCCGCGATGCGTGCGGATGCTTGGGAAATGACGCTGACGCACATGTGAATGTGGTGCTCGATTTTATTAGACTGGTGGTTTTTGGATTTTTTTTTTACAATGTGGGGCATTATTAATTATATCATTTAATTTTTATTCCATCTATTCAAAGTTACGCAAATAGTGAAGTTTATATAAAAACAAATAATAAAAAAAAAATGAATTAAAAAGAATCGTAATCTTTTTTTTAAGTCAACCGACAGTCACGTTGAAAATTCCGAACAGACCGAGGAGCTCCGAAGCCGCTCGATCGGCGCGTCGCGCGCCTTCCGCGGTGAGTTTCTCGTCTGTGAAAACTCGCAGACCTCCAGGAAGAGAGCGAAACGCGCGCGGCTATCGCACCTGCTGGATCGAGTTGGACCGGTGGTTGGTTGGCTGTCGTTCGCTCTCGGCTCTCGACCCGCGTGTACGTGTGAAATTCTCGCGCGGAAACACGATGCAAACGGCCCGGCCGAGTGCGACGAGTGGAAGGGTGCGAAGTAGGCGCTCGCACCCCACACATATATAAATACACGTACATACATACTATACGTATATATACATATATATCTGGTATATACACGAAGCTGTGAGACATATCCGACTTGCAACACACCCGAAGCATCTCCTTTATTGCGTTCAAGTGGCCGGACTATAATATAACATTATCGGAGGTGCGAGATCTCCTCTCGCCTCGGTGGTAATTGTTATTATTGAGATAACCGCGCGCTCGCGAGGAGGCTCGACGAGGCGCGAGGACCCTGCCAGCCGAAGCGAGGGAGAGAGAGAAATAGATAGAGAGGGAAAGACGAGGACAACCGACTTGGGTTACGATACGTATAACTAACCGCAATAAGAGGCGATTTAAATAAATTCCACACACGATCTCGCGTATAACAGGGAGCTGATCTCTTGCTCTCTCCCTGTCTTTCGTTCTGTGTTTCTTTCTCACTCTCTCTCTCTCACTTTATTCTTTTTCCTTCTTTGTTTTTTCTCTCGTTTTCTCTTCGTCTCTCTTTCTCTCTTCGATTCGACCGACTACACACTCGATATTATCCTCCGCACCTTCTATTACTTCGATGCCCGCGAGGAGATAAGGGATACCTTGACGTCGCGAAGCCGTTCGACGCTCTCGCGGATATCTCCCGGCAACGTCGATTCCGTCGTCGAGCTGTAACATCGCCACCACGCATTGACCGCCGGTTACTACCACCAGCCACCCGCGTCTACATTGTTGCACTCGTCTCGCGCCTTGCAAACCCTACGGGCTCGAAGTGAGTTGTAAACATGTTTTTACTTTTATTACGAGTGTCGGAGTGGGGGGGGGGGGGGGGGGCGGAGAAAAAAGAGGTCAGACAAAACGTAAAAGGTACGAAGTATTTACAGCGTCATTTGAGACCCGAGTTTTAGCGTTGAGATTGAACGCTGCAGACCCGGTTGAAAGGAAAACTCGGAGTTCCAAGTCGAAGAATGCAAATACGTCAATGGTGATAATGCGGTGACGATCGGGAGGAAGTAAGTCGCGATCGACGGTCGCGTGGATTCAAAAACCAATCGGTCAACCTACTGCGAACCTTTGGTGAATTTTGTGCGCGTTTAGAATTGATCGATGCCATTTGAAACGAGCAGAATTAAGTTACAGAATTTTGTATGATCCGTCCACAGATGTAAAATCCCCATTTTTCCGCAATTTAGAATGATCAAAAGAATTCATCAAAAAAATTTTGCATTAAACTAGTAACAGCAAAAAAAATAAATATCGCCTAACATTTATTTTCCAAGAACGTCGATCAATCTTCAGCTCGATGTTCGCGTCTGTACAACTTAGCAATCGTCGCGCAAAACACGACGGCAAAACATTTCACACCGCCGTTTCCCACAAGTCGACGGTCGCCGCCGCCGCTGCCGCCGCCGTGTGGAGTGTCGTCCCACGTAGGCGACTCGCGGCCGTGCAGCGTCGGAGAGTTCAACGCGAACCCGACGTCGGCCGCGTCCCGAGCTCGGCGACGGCTTCGCTCTGGGCCCCGCGGAAAGCGCGCGGGGGGGGGATTTCGCGTCGCCCGCGACGAAGATTCGCACGGCGACGACAAAGTTGGACATAGACCGCGCGCGCGCTAGACGCGCTCTTCCCGCGTACACGCGGCACCAACACCGGCGCACGTTATACAGTGTAGAGGACGTCGGATTTCCAGGGGCCGTAAAGCGTATATGGTGGTTGTAAAATGGCAAAGCGGCCTCTTTGATACATCCGGGTACATCCCCGATGCCGCCCGATCCCCCCCCCCCCCGCTCTCCCCCCGTACACGCGTGTAATATACCCACACGGGGCTCCCTCGACTCCCTGCGCAGTCGTAAATACCGCGGGACTATCTTCTTATTTTTTTTTTATTATTAAATTGGGTGTTGCTCGTTGAAGGTAACGTCGGTGGCTCATCAGGCACGGCCCTTCGTCTACCTCTTTCCTTCTCCCCCCTGACAACATTACATTAGCTCTAAGTCCAGCTGGCGATTCGTCGACCTCCCCCCCCTCCTCTCCCCCCCCCCCCCCTCCTGCCCCAGCGGTGTCCCTCAATTTAACTTCGTTGTTTAATTGCACGCTGAGCACAAGTCTCTAAAAGGTCCCGAGCTCGCCACTTCGGTGAGTGGTGTGTCTTTGGAATGACGCGACTGTGGTTGTGACTCCTCGGCAGTTGTTAGTCGTGGAAGAGTTGCGAGTTTTCAGGTTTTTGTTGTGTTGATGGTTATTGGAGGCTCCGAGAAATCGCAGTAGTGTTGAAGTGGGATTTTATGTTGTGGGATGCTGTTCTATGTTATGCTATGCTACACTATCCAATGTAATGCTATGGCTGCGCTATGCTATGCTATGTTATGCTATGATATGCCACGCTATGCTGCGCTATGCTATGTTATGCTATGCTATGCTATGCTATGCCACGCTATGCTATGCTATACTATATCAAAGCATAGCGTCGCATAGCACAGCTGAACTTAGCGCAGCTCAGCAATCAATCCCATTCCCGCTATCCATACAGAGACAGCTATCATTTTTTTACTACATGCGACCGCAATATAATTATTTTGTAATTGCCGCAACTATAAAAGACTTTTCGATGAGCGTAATCAAATATTAAAATCCCTTCGCACTTCTCCCGACAACATTATATCAGCTCCAAGTTCAGCTGTGGCTACTCTTCTACCCCCTTCCTCCTTCCTCCAGCTCTCTAGCCCCACATCACCGTCCCCATTTAATTGCACGTCGAGCACAAGTCACTAAAAGGTTCCGAGCTCTGCCACTTTGGTGAGCATCGCGCGCTTGAACACAACGACCGCTGCTCACCGACTCGACGAGCGGGGGAAAACCCCAGTACGACGACTTACGACGATAGGTTTGTTGATCGTCGTTCACCGACCGGTAGGCAGGCACCTTCGGGGTTGCGCAACCCGCGACGACCGTAAGTACCCGAGGGCGTATGGGAACGTTACTCCGGGCTCGACGAACGCAACACCACGCGCCGCAGTCGCTGTTTGCTACTTTCACGGTAATCCTTAAGGCATCTTGGTACCACGAGTCCACGTGGGCGTTCCACAGCTATTATTGCGGGCACTCCAGCAGCGACGAATAATTTCACGTGCTGGGTTTCTGCGGTCAGCGTCTTCGACGACAGACAATGAATGACGGGCTTGGGAGAGTCACGACTGTGTTTTCAAAATTTTTGGCGAATGGTATTTTGATGGCTACCGCAAAATTACTGCAAAAATAGTTTTGCAGTAATTGCCAATCGTCCTGACCTTCCGGGTATTGAAGATTCTAAAAACTAAAATGAGTAACAGAACCATGGGAGACTTTTCTGTATTTCTTCGCAACTCGTCTTAAGACACACGAAAAAAAGAGAATTAATATCCCAAGTGTCGTTGTTGAAAAAGTTCGAACGGCCAATCGTAAAATTGAAATTTCCTATTCAGTGTCATCGACAAACCTCCTTCTACCCCAATCCTAGCGGGTCCATAACTTAGACGTCATTGACACATCCTATCCGCATTTCAGAACGTCACAACGTGCCACTTTACTCACAGTGTAATCCCCAGAAGAGCGCGACATTAACGTTGTGATTGTGAAACATCGTGTCGACCGTTTCCTCACGCGAAGCCGGCGGAAATTTCGAGAGCACTCATGAGCGGGTCTGCGGTGTTTTTTTTAATACTTTGTTCGTTTTTATCGTTTCGCGTTCGTCCACCGCGACGGACGGGACTCGGTTTCGCGCGTGAGGCGCAGAGAGGCGTCGGGGGCTAAATGCTGCTGACTGGGGCAGCATCCAAAGGGCAACTAATAGTGCCACCGTGCCAGCGGGCCACGCTCGACTGTCAGAGACCTCGGGGAGGCCCACGAAGAGCAAGCGAGAGAGTGAGAGAGAGACAGAGACGGAGATAATGCATAGGGTGACTCGCGCGACCCTGAGAGGGGGATGACGCCCGATGATGCCGGTTCCCAACCAGCGACAGTCCGACCGTCGCAGCCTCCCCTAATTACGCCACTGCGTGCGGGCACTCAACCCAAACGTCACCCTCCCGTCCTCGCAACTAGAGAAATCAAACCAAGTCAAGCGGTGTCTTTGATAGGCGTTGAAAAAAAATTAGCTCGTTGGGTAAAACTGCCACAAGGTTCTCAGACAATTGATCAGATTCATCGAGACAATTGGTGAGAATTGGTTGGAGACGATCGCCGATCCTACCTACTCTCAATGGCATCAACTGATTTTTCTCAAAGGGTGCAAAATGCCATGAAACGCAGCTCAAAAAGAAGACACGGAAACGATGCAGAAGGCCTGAAAATGAGAACCACTGGGATGATCGAGAAGAGCTTCCTGACTGACTGACTTGGGAGCGAAGGACGAGGAGGGGGGACGGAGTATCATTGGCCGCGCGACGGCGGTGGTGGAGGGGGGGGGGGGCAGGCAAGAGGAGAGCCGAACCGCGTGACGAAAGCGACCGGACGAAAACTCACTGACAAAGAGATCCGAAGCTTTTGTGCTTACCAACAGATTAGTGAACTCGGACAATGTCGCCGGTTGGTAAGGGCCAACTCCCGCCTTGACTTCTGTGTGTCACTCGCAGCCAGGGTACCGGCTACTTAGTCCTGCGCGGCTGTAGTTGCCTACAGTCAGTCTATATGCGTATATACACCAATATATATATACATAGATGTACCTACGTACACATGTATAGAACGAGGAGAGCGACTGTGCTACCCGCAGTTTCACACCTATTTGCCGGTTTAGGTGTCGGTGTCACCAGCCAACTGGCTGCACGTCACGTACCGTATACCAGGACCGATCACGAGGTCCGCGCGCTCGACACCCTTGGCTTCTCCTAGCAACCCCATATAATCTCGTTAATACAGATGTCACTGCTCCGACTCCGAGGCTCCCTGTCTCTCTATGCCCTTCTCTCTCACTCCTGACGCTCCCCGGCCCTTCCGGCGGCCTGGAAGAAACACCCTTTCGCACCGCGAAGAGCCTTTCACACGACCGACAGTTCGTGTATCTTGGTCCATTGTCGCATGCGCAGCCCCGGCTAATAATCGCAATGAATACGATTTTCGGCTAGCCGAGAGGATTATTCACGCGGTGCGCAACGAGATTGCCGTCGGATGTGGAGTATATTCGGAAATTACAGCGTAAATCGCGTAATTTATATTCCATATTAACTCGTTGCGGTTATTGTCTCTTCACTTAAAAAATTTGTTAACGAAAACTTAACACGTGTCAGACAATAATTCAGGTTGATAACACTAGTGACTGAATAACGATGGCAAATCCGCTGAACGCGTTTTTTTTATCATGAATTTTCTCTGCTGACGTCTGAAAAATGTGCGTTTAACATATCGTGGGATAAACGAAGCACAATAGAATAGAGGAGGATCGGCTATCGTCGGTTTGTGTATACGCGGCCGTTTTCGGGCCGACGGATAGCGCGTTGCGTCTTCCTAATCTATGTATGGCGATATTGTAACAACAACAATAACGACGGCCGACGCTCCATATCGCCTGGCAAGGCTGGTACGCCGTTTTGTCCGAGATCAACGTAGCGCGGCTAACTTTACAGTCCGGCGGCATTCATGCAAACGGCTTCGCACCACACACGTCTTCTCATCGTGCTCGACTTGGTAGTGGCTGCTGTTGCTGTTGCTGCTTTCGGTTCCCCGCTCGAGCGAGCCAACCGCGTCGGAGCATCGCGGTACATATTTATTTATGTAAAACCCGCGTACAGCGACCATTTTCGCGCCGACTTATCGGGCGGAGATACGCGCCAACGGGATTTATGAGATGCCACGGAGAGTTCGCGGGCTCCCGGAGAGAGCCCGAACCTCTCTCGCGATATATTCCACGGGTGAATAATCCCATTAGGGTTGGCTCGCCGGGCCGCGCAACGCTGCAACTCTGCTCCATTTTCGATTTTCCGCGTCCCGCGGGAGTAACTTGAGGATTTCGCGATGTGGGTGAAATTATCGAAAATTTGTAATTTTATTGAGACTATTCAGTAATTTGGTTCCTGGGAAATAATCAATTCGTGTGACTCTAAGTAAAATGAATTTCCATAAATCGTCAATTTCTTCTTTTAAATAAGACATCATTTTTTTTTTAACTTCGATCCCTTGGACATGTTTTTTAATTTTTATATATTTCTTGTTAAATTTAACTCTACCAACTCAATTTTGACAAATTTCATTTGTCGACACAAAATTTTCATCCCCGTTTTCTCGCTCCGAGCCATTGTGAAGGGACTCGCGAGCACAAACCATGAAAACGTCAAGACTCTCGACTCATCGAAGTCGATCGCGCACGTAATTCGCCTGGACCAAAGTAACCGAAGCTAGTGAGTGTGGCTTGCAGTGGGCTGTCGTGTAGGCCTAGTGGAGAAAGGTTCAGTCGATTCCATTGAAGGAGATTGTGCTCCGCATCAGTGTAGTATATACATATATATATATATATATATATGAATGCCACCCGAATGCTCCTTTCCCAATAGCCCGAAGGATCGCACAGTACCTCAGGATTATACAGTCAAAAGTCACACACAGTTCGAATTTGTCGAACCATTGAGCCGAATGCCCGCGGTGCGTCTAAAGGCTTCCGGTCTCGGAACACCTGCCGTTTAGTCGAGGGGGGAACAAACCTCGTCCTCCCTTCCTTCTCTCTTTCTCTCTCTTCTTCCATCCTTATTCCCGCGCGTACAGCACACGCTCCACGTCCAATCGTCGCGGGGATCCTTCCACTTTCCTCTTCCTAAACTCGTCCGCTTCGAAGAGACGAGCGCGGATATCACGGATCGCCAGGTCCAAATCGGGTTTTCGTTCCATTCACGCACACGAACACACAGCCCGTGAAACCGTGCGAGCCGTGAATGAAAAAAAAAGTGACGTCCAAGACGGACAGTTTGACATTTATCGCTCATGAATGCGACGAGCCGAGGAGCGGCCGTGATTCGATTATCGTCCAACGCGACAAGATCCTTATTAATCGTGATGCGAGGGAAGCGGAAGCGGAAATTCTTTGTCGAAGATTCGTGTGGCGCGCGCTCGTTGCGTATGGACGTGAATGATTGTACGACGGGATTAAACACCGAAGCCACCCGGTACGCGCGGGGCGGTGCGGCTGAGTATCTCACGGCGGGATGGAAAATTAGTCGAGGACCGAGAAGCGCTTTAATATCACGAGACGGGGAACCCGTTGTGTCGAGAGGCGAGAAAGCGCAGTCCAAAGTGCGAGGCAACGAATATTGAGAGGAGAAGGAGAAATGGGAGGGGGAAGGAGGGAGACAGAGCAGCGAGGATAATAACGAGGATAAGACCAAAGATATTAGTTGAACCAACGCAGCTACCCTCCCAATCAGAAGTTAACCTCTCTCGGGGTGGCCACCGCCTTCTCGTCCTCCTTCCGCTCGGCAAGCTGGGGCTTCCACCGGGGGACCCAAGGATTTTGCCTAATTGTTTGATACCGCGCCGAAGCAACGTCGAAGCCTGCTTAACTGCCTCGTCCCTCCATCCCCCCTCTGCTCGCTGCTTTCGCGATTCCTCGTTACGCCGTGTCGCGCACGTATTTACCAGCCATTCGCGGTATTCACCGTGTCTTGCGGATTTGCGTAATAGCGAATGATGACGAAAATGCATTGATATCTGATATATAAATGCGGGGTGTGGTTTTGGACGGAGGTAGTTTTGATTTTTTTTTATCGAATGAAAAAGAGTTGAAAGATGTGTTCATCAGGGGCATGCCACTTCAGGCTAGAATATAATAGACTTAAGAACGATGACATACGAAGAAAGACGAATTGATAAAAATGATGTTGCGTGGAAAATTATGTTTAGTTGATCAGATGCTCGGGCAGTACGAAAGTCTATATTAGTTAGATACAACATTTTTGTTGCAACTCGTAAAAATAAAAAAGTCTATGTTCCGCCTACTCGCAGTCGTAGGAGGGTTGATTCTTTCTCTCCCTTTTTTTATTTCTGTCCTTCTCTCTCCAGAAATCTCTGCAGTATCTCACAAGTCCGTTGAGGGTGAACTCGAGCACGCGGATCCCCGCGAGCTATTTTCTCCGTCCGCGTGGTGCTCAGCGAGCCTCGGCATCGCTATTAATTAGTGTTTTACTATCGCATCGCCTCTTAGCTGCGGTCGAGGGGAACCGACTAGCTGTGCGCGTGACGAGCCATCGAAGATTCTCCGCCACGTTCGCAGTTCCGCCTTCGTCCCTCTCGACCCTCCTCGCACTTTTCTCCGCGTTTCACTTTGTACCCATTTGCCGGGGACCAACGGGACGATCTTCGCTCGCACGTAAGTTTTCCCGGTGCCGCTCAGCGAGGGCTAAAATGCCCTTTGAGGCCGCTAATCGACGACACTAAACCTTTCAAACGCGTTCTCATGAGCTTCTCGTTTCCATGATACATAAAACACGCTGTAATACCCGCGAATGTAACTCAGCAGCTCCGCGGTTTCTCATCGCAAGAAAATCGATGCATTTGACAGTTTTGTTATTTTTCTTTAGTTTTTTTTTAGTCCTCATCCTTTACCTCACAAATATCGCTTTCGTACTCGTCCCCAGGGCAAAGTACGGATCCGCGCCCAACAGCAAAAAAATGTGTGTGTGTGTTTTCCCGTCTTTTTGTTCTCTTCTCCTTTCACGTCTGATTTCCTCTAAATTCGGAGATAAAAGTTTACACGCTCGCGCACGCAGGCGGAGGCTAAAAGAGCAGCGGCGGCAGCAGCGGCGACGCCGGGGATCATAAAATCGGGATTCAATATCGCGAGGGGGTGTCGTGTATGTCACGCGGATGTCAAGGGGCGCTCGTTTCGACGCGCTCTTCGCCGCTGGCCCTGGCGGAGCAGAGAGTAGAGACGGCGAAACCGAGTGAGCTGGAAAGCGACGGAGAGGAACGAACGAGCGGCGACGAGGAGGGACGAACGGAACGAGACGGAGACGAGACGAGCGCTGCTCTCGCCCCTTTTGCCTCGTCGCTGCTCTCACGGACGATGAACGCACACGTTAAGAGTAAAACTCGGTGTTAGTACAGGAAAAAAAAGAAGAAGATATATAGATATACACACGACATCGCATGCTTCGTGTTATCTTTCTCTCTGTTTTGACTCGACGATATTCCACAGCCGAGTATTTCTCTCTTTCTCTGGTTTTCTCTGCCTCTCTTTTTTTTTTTCGCTTGGCTTCTTCTTATTCTTGTTCGTCTTCTCGAGCATTTACACACCGGCTCTTGGAGGCTCTCGCGATCCGTCGGGATTCTCCCGGCATCTTCGTCGCCGCGAGACGGCCACGCAACTCGCGTTCTCTGTTTCTCTTCGGCGTGTAGGTAGTTTGACACGCTCGTAAAAGACGGGCATTTTAATACAATTTACAAGAAAGTATAAAGTCGAGGAAGCGTTTCACCCTCCTCTCTCGTTGCGCTCCTCCACCTCGGTGGCCTTACGCACTGGGTGTATCGCCGCGAAATCGAACATCGCAGCGTTGAATATATATTTGACGTGACCGGTCGATTGGCTCGATTGGCTCGTGTCGACGATTTAATTGGCTTGCGTAAAATTTTTTGAATTATACGCAACACAAAAAAATGCATTTGCCCCCAAAATATAAATTGCAAATTCGCCAGAACATTCTTAGTCCTACAAACCCAAACATTTTTCTAACATTTTGTAACGATCTGACCGATGTCCGTAAAAAAAAATTTTGTAGACTTCCAGGGACTCATTGATAAGAATGCGATACACGCGGCGAGTTTCGACCCCCCCCCCCCCCCCCCCCCGCGATAACCGCACTCGGCGGTTTCGTCCCACTCGGGCAAATGTGTCGACGCGAAGCAGCACGTGCTCCACCATGAGGGAGCGTTGGGGGGGGGGGGAAGAGGGATGAGGCGCGGATGTTTAGCAGGATAATCCGAAGGGCAGGTGTTCAGATCGTTTTTCCAATCGGGCAAGCGCGCACGGTGCACGCACTGCGTGTAGTGTGCGCGTTGGTTCGGCGCGATCGGTCCGCGTACGTCGCGCTGAAACGATCGGCAGGGGGGCAGGGAGGGGGGGTTTGGCGCGCGGCTCGTCTGGCAGCTCGCATGCCGCTCTCGTCGCGCTGCCAGTAATATTTTATACGCTTTACGAGCGAGCGCGTGAGTCGCGCACAGGACGCGGGCCATATTCTCCCGTGCGGCATTCGCGGCAGCAGCGAAGGATCTTTCGCGTGACGAGAAGATGAAAATTTCGAAGGCGGCGGCGACTTCGAGCACCTCGCGCTTCGACGATCTGAGGGAGAGAAGAGGAGAAGACGCGACGACGATGCTGCCGATGCTGCTGCTGCTGTTGCTACCTCTGTGTATTATATTGTATATAGTATATGGATTATATATAGTATAGAGAAGCCGCCAGGACGAAGGAGCAGGAGGAGGAGGAGAAGGAGAAGAAGGCGGAGGATGAGGATGAGCAGGCGGAGCGCACACTTCCAGCTAATTGTCGCTTATTAAAAACCGTCCTTCTCCTCCTCCTCTCGTGTTCTACCCGGCGAAAATCAAAGACCGCTCTGGACCCTTTGCAGGAGTATCCGCGGGCCCTCGGGAGACGTTCGCGAGACCCTCGAGAGACCTCGAGAACGAGCCTTCGAGTCTAATAATTTCCGAGCAGCCGAGCGACAGCGACGACGACGACGAAAGTGTCGTCATGCCGCGGGATGCAAAAAAAAATTGTAATTAAGCTTTTAATTCGACGATTTTGAGATTTTATCTCTTAATTGATAATCAAGGTTTTCGCTGGCGGTTGGAATTGAGACATAACTGGGAGGAAAAAAATTGCTAGTGGTGACAGGAGGAAAATATCTAACTCGGTATTGTTTCATTGTTTTCATTCCACGAATAAATTATATTACACATTTTTTTGTATCTTTTTGCAATTAAAATGATTTTTTGTAAATACTGACAATTATGCAACTAGAATTACATAAATCTACTAATTCATCATAGTGACGTTCGATTTGCGGCCGACAGTTGGCAGTCAGTGTCGTGTTTATTGACATGCGGACCAGACTTTATGTCGCCTGGAGTGCGTTAGACACTGCGGGAGTAAAATATCAATCGAAAGGTTCGATCGAGCGTCGATAATGTCGATTATAATCGACGTCGAGGGGAAGGCGATAAGCCGGCAATGCCGGAGCCCGATCGCTGCTCGACGGGCTCTCTGACTACTGCACGATACCCCGAGGATACGGATGAACGCGCCCCAGCCCCCTCCCCCCCCCCCCCCCTCCCGACCCCGGCGTCATAGCCTCGCTCTCTCTTTCTCTCTCTCGCACTCGCTCTCCGACTCGGCGCGCACCAGTCGCCCGAGGCGAAATACACGCGCGTATTACCAGTAGCACCGCCGACGTCCAGGACTGCGTTTCCTCGCGAACCCTGCGCGCGCCGTGCGGTTCCCCTTCCACCGTCTACATCGCGCCATGCCGCTGTTTAAGCTCGACCGTCGCCGCCCAAGGCATCGTCAACGCGCGCGAGCGCTTCATCGGCAGTTCGTTTCGTTAATTGGCCGTATTTGTCTCGAAGGAAAATTACCATCGACCGGTCACATTACACAAACCTGCGACAAAAATTCTTACTATATTCATCGCTTAATTCGTGATACAAAAATTATTGCAAATTAAATATTTTCTACTATTTTCACAGTAGGAAAGTCGATCTCATCAGAACTAAAAAAATGGTTTGAAAGACTTGCCAAAAACGTATCTCAATATTTCTCCCTATTGACAAACTAGATTCCGCGACAAAAAGACATTCGAAGTCTCTTCAACGAGGTTCGCGAAATTCGCGCCGAATACGAGACAAAACGACATGATAAAAGTATCGCGCGGTGCAGCCGCGTGAATCGGTTAATTAATTCTTCGCCACCGCCGCGCGAATCGGATTGACGGGTCGCGCGGCCGCGGGAAAATTAACATATTCTTCCAGGACTGCAGGTGGCGATGTTGTGACGCGGCTGGAGCCGAACGCGGGTGGCAGGGTTTCGGGGGGGAGGAGTTCGACGCGTCGAGAGTCACGCGGAGGGGGGCAAAGGGGGAGGCGTTTGACAATCACGAAATAATGCGGCTGGCACGAGAATATCAGGCCCGGCGAGATCCGAGCTCGAAATGTGTGGTCATCGTTGCGGTCTGTTATGACCCCCCGTCGGTGTTGGTGCGCGCCGCGCGCGTCGCGCTCTCTCGCCGATGGTCACACACAGCGCGTGTAGCAACGGCGGCGACGGCGAAACACGCGGCGCGCGAGCGTTCCGGCCGTATCGCCGCCGCGCGCGCTCCTGTCGACAGCTAAACCACCTACGCCACACTTGGATCATTGGTCTCGTGGCTCGCTATTTCGACGATGCGATTATTTCCTGCGAATCTCTGGGCGCGCGTCCGCGTTAATACGAACAAATACCGCGCGCGAAGCGAGCGGGGTGAGTAGTGTTCAACCGGGTCCGCAATCGGAAATCAATTGTCAAAAAGTTCCGTGGTTACGTTGGTTTTCTTTGTTTCGCCCGTTCATCACTCGGTTCGTTTACTCGGTTTGGGGATTTTTCTCATCAGCCGAATGATTTTGTCGAGAGAGAGAGACTGAAATTAGATAATCGTGGCGATTATTTTTGGTGGTTGAAAAAACAAATGGCTTTGTAATTCATTATTTTAGGTTTACTCGCGATAAAGTAAAGTTGTGGTTAATTGCGAGTTTGTCGCGTTGTGTTCATTTCGCGGAGAAGTTTTTTTTATTATTTTTTTTTAGTACGTTGCAAAGAAGTGACGAAGAATTTGTTTGTTACCTTCAACAAACTTTTCCGGTGCAAGAATCGTTTTTGCGTCCGATGGTTCCGTCAGCAGCAATTGAATCGACGATCTGCAAGTGGAATCGACGTGTCAGCCGCAAATGGAGCATTTTTACGATAGGTTTATGCACATCAGGTCCCGGCGGTTTTCGGACGATGCTCGGCTCGAGTCGGCCGCCGATGGCGAATCGCCTTTGCGGTCGAACGAGTCGTGTGCTGGACGAGCGGAAGCATCAGCAGCAGCAGTTGGCATGCCAGGGGCGACCGGCTAATAAATAAATCGCCGGTGCGCGCGCGCGGCTGTGATGGGGTCTTTCTCTCGTGCCCGTCGCGAGCGAGAAACTCGATCCGCTTCGCGTTATACAAAAAAAAGCTCGCGGGACAATTAATAATGCGACCCGCGCGCCGCCGACCAATTTGTCCCTCGTGGATTCCGCGGTGAACGCGCGCGCGCGCGCCGCACGCTCGTCCACTTTTTGAAGACGCGTTCGAGCTCCCGTATACCCGTCGCTTCGACTGCCCCGTGTTCGTCCCTTCGACAGCGGCACCGCACGACTCAGCAGCCATCGAACGTCTCTTTACCGGCGGACGGCGTCTCGAAATACTCGGGCCAAAAAGAAACGCATTTTGAGCTCTGAAAATAAATTAATTCACTTCAATTAAAGAAAATATTAAACCTTAAACCCCACCAAAAAATTGCGGAAAATTATTTTTTTTCTGACAAACTGCCAAATTACGCGATATTAAACAACGAACTACCGACTACCAATCAGAGGCCGAACAAATCGACAACATAATGGTTGCTCACGAACTTTTTAATTGCGGATCGACCTTTTGGCTTGAATTTATCCGGATCTGACGACTCGTCGCACCGAATGTTCTCGTCAGCTTGAAAAGTGCGAAGCGCAATGCGAAGCTAATTTTCCCAGAGCCCGGGATTCTCGATGCAATCGTCGTACGCACATATAGCCCCGACCGGCAATTCGAGCCCGCGGAATGACTTATCGGTCCGATAGTGGAATTCCAGAATTCAGTTTCCGTGCAGTACATAGGTGTAATGACAAAATTATGATCTCGTCGTTGTTACACCGAACCCTCGGGTTTAGGTACGCGCGTGGGGTACGAATGCGAAGGATATCGGAGGGGTCGCCGCGCAGCGGTTTCGGTACACTGATAGGCCGGGAAATTGGGATGAGGGGGGGATCGGAGGTCGCGCGGTGCATCGCAGGGACAACAAAGCGCGCGAGAGTACAGAGCGCACGGGGCAGATAGGCGCGAGAGGCGCGCGGCGATGGTACCGTATAAGCGAGGAAGTAGCAGTTTCCGAGGCAGCTAGTGCAGATCCGGACAAGAGGGATCGCGAGGCGCGGACGTAAAGCAGATCCAGCGGGATTCACATGGCACCGGAGCCGTGCGAGAGGCCGACCCGTAATGGCCAGTTTCGCAGTTGGCCAGTAGCGCTGCATACGCAGCGATCGAGTGAGAGAGAGAGAGAGAAAGCTATAGCCACTCGCGGATACCGCGCACCGAACCCGTCGCTACACTCGCTGATAATGGTGTCGCTGACATTAATTGCCGCGCGGATCTGCCGCTTCCTATCGACGAGCCGCGAGGGAGTTGGGGTAAGGGAGAGGGGCGAGGAAAACGGCTGGCGCGAAAACGACCCGCGTGACGAGTTGCCACGCGCTGAGTGCGGATCCGTTACGACGAGATTCTCCTGGAGTTTGCTTGTTGATTTTGTTAAATAATTATTGAGGTGGGGGGGATTTAATGTATATAACCTACTAAACGATTCAATGTCTCACTTATAAAAAAAACCTTTGCACCGATCGTCGCTCTTAATAATATTCCACCAGTGTCAACCTACTACCATACCCCTCCCATTTGGCAAGCCTCGAATAAAAAAAAATATGTCCCCCCCTCAAGACGACTTGTAAATTGTCTCCGTGCGACCTGTTATATCACGCAGCGTCGTAAGATTACGATACGATATTCCCTTATCCATATACAATATCCGCATCTCCGTTCGTGGCCGCTTCTGCTGCTCCAGCAACAGCAGCAGCGTCGACCACATAGCCAGGGGGCCCCCTGCATGAATCGCGACCCGTGCGATTAATTAATAATTCCACATGATGAGGACGTGATGTCGAGGCTCGTGCCTACGCCACAGGCGCCTCTTATTCTCTCCTCCTCCTCCTCCTTCTCCTCCTCCACCTCTCCTTCTCATCCTCCTCCTCTCACGTTCGGAGCTTCTCTCTTAATTTCTTCTGCCTCGCGGCGCACGGTTTATGATTTATCGGCAGGTGGGTTTTCTCGCGACTCGAACCATTAAAATATCGCTTGACCGCGTTGCTCGCGCGTCCGGCCTCTCGCGCCTTCGGGAAACTCCTCTCGCGCGCAGTCGCGATTCCACCAACACGCATAAATTCCAACGTGTATCCGACGCGAACACACACACACACGCTCGTAACGGACGCACCGGGCGCGCGTTGTGAACGCGGCGTGTGCGGTTGTAAACCTCTCCGGACGTCGTCCCGGTCGGTTCTCTCTCGCGGCTACCCCGAGAGCCCCCGAGAGTCCGGCCCGTACGCGGCGTATACACGACAAGCACGCCCGTCCCTCATCTGCAAATTATTTCTCGCCCGTCTCGCGCTTACACGGCGAATTAAGAAGTTCCACGCGAGAGATCACCGCGCGCGCTGCACGAGCGAAGGCGACGGCGCTGCAGCCCCCTTCTCCTCCTTGTCTCGTATCGCCGTTCCGTTTGTCCTCTTTTTCCCTCCTTCCCATGAATCGGACACCGCGCGCGGTGTCCGTTCGCCTTCGCGATTGTAGCGCGTCGTAACTATTCGTGAATTATTGGCCCGATTAAAAAACCGCATCGTCTAGTATACCGAGAAATCTATGCTGGGATTTTTGCAAATTAATTAGCGTGATTTGCGCGATTCTGGTTGGTATTTTTTTTTGGTTGTGCAAGAGAAAAAAATATATGTTGATAATAAAAAATCTCAAAAACTGTTTACCTCTTAATTTATATATTAAAACTCACTGACACATCCGACGCATGTCACGCATTTTCCTTGCTGCGTCCACAGTCACGATAGTCACGGGCTAAAGTAGAAAAGTCAGAGGCACGGAGAGAAAAATCCAAAATAAATAAATACCGGAGTTCGTTACAGGTAATCGTGGATGCAGTTGGGGCGGACGAATCTGCATGTGCGTGGTTCGCGCGTGCTCGTGTGTTTGCACGGGAGGAGTGAGGAGGGGGGAGGGGGAGGGGAGGCGAGCGGTCAGGTATGACTGGTCCTGTCATATATAATAACCGCATAAAACAGATACGCGCGAACCAAACACAGCACCGCGCGAATATATTATGTTGCAGCGGCTAATTTACGATTATAACGTACGTGTATAACTATCATTGTTGATATACTGCCGGGGTCGATGTTGGCCCCGAAGGGAATACCAAGAGGGGAGGAGGGACAGGAAGGAGAGAGGGTTAGAGGAGAGGGGGGAGGGGTCCGTGCGGGGGCCGTGTCCAACTTTGGCGAGTGCCCCCCTTCAAACACAGTCTCGCCTTGCCTCCCTCCCCCCTCCCCCCACCCACCAAGCTCCTCGTGCCTCTTTCTTATATATTCTCCACCTATTTTAAATCATTCACCTTCCACGAATAATACAAACGCGAGATGCGGGACGATCCGATCGACGCACGCTCGAAGATGAAAACAGTGAGGTTCACTGTTTTCATGTTACTCGTTGCGTCTGCGGGGAATCGGGGTAAACGATCAATTCGCGGAAGGTGCGCGAAGAGTCGAATTTCTGGCTTCTGCGGCTCGAGAGTTGCGACTTGAGCGAGGGACGACGTCGGCTAATCGAGTATTGGGATCATCGGGCGATTGACGGACGGGGAATTGGGGAGTGAGAATGAGGCCGGGGTCCGTCGGGTCAGTGGATCTGCTTCCAACAGCGAAATATTTATGGAGCTGTGATTGGCTGGGACTCGCAGACCGAGTCCAGGTTCATTTGTCCTTGATAACTTTGACAGTTCTGTCAAATATCATATTTTTTTTAATACACTAAAAAATGGTTGATCGCAGTGTTTTTAGGGGTGGAATATGCGACTTGAGAACGATGGTATAGGTTAAAAATCGATATTTTCAAAAAATAAATTTCGTAACCCCGTTTTCAGTTGCGATTTACCCTTTTAAAACTTTATAAGAGCGCAGCAGCGCAAAAGTATCTCGGGCACGCACGCCAGCGCGTGTGATTAGCCTAGTAAATTATATTTTTCAAGCATCGAGTATGAATATCGCGATATTCAAGCTGTGCTACATTTTACTTTTTTTTTAACACCTAATAGTTTCGAAATAAATTGCGGATATGAAAAAAAAATTGTCACGCGTGTCAACCGACTCGCGCGTAATTTTACGCGCAAACCAAGCGAAAAAATCCCTCACAAAAACAGCTTCGTCGAAATTGACGCAAAAAGCCCCGATCTCCGGTGTACGACTCGCGTCGTGCGTACAACAGTCGTGGCTCGCGTCGTTCGGCGAAAACAAACCGCGCGCGTACGCGGGGAGAGCCCACATCGCGATTCGAGTTTTTTGCCGTTTATACGACGCGAGCGCGCTCTGGGACTCGTAAGAGCCGCCCCGTCGCTGCCTAATTCGTAACGTCGATTGCGTCGATCGAATTGTCGGACTAAATTGTCGGCGTAAAAAAAAAACCTGCTCCCGGCCGCATGAAAAGTGTAATCGAGCTGCGGATCGGTCTGTGGCGGCGTCGTCGACGCGAAGCGGCGAGCGGTGCTCGCGCACACCTTTTTGTACCAATGAAACCTATTGGAGTCAGTCGTGAGGCGATTCGCGAATCGCGCAAGACGAGAAACGGAAGCGCCGAGAGAAAGAGAGATACAACGACTCGGGACCTGCCCGGCGTCGGGGGGGCCTCGCGTATATACGTTGCGAACCGACTCGGGCCGACTCGGACCGGTCCCGCCGACTTGTGGATGCCCGACTCGACTCGACTCAGCCGCTGTAGCAAGAACTCGATAGAAATAGCGATGCCCGACAGCTGTATATCCAGGGCTCTCTCTCTCTGTCCGTTTCTCCGTCTCGTTCCTCTTCGTGTTTCTCTCGGTGACGTCTCGTGCGAGCCGCCAATGGAGGAGGAGGAGAAGTACGAGAGGAAGAGGAGGCGGTAGGAGAAGGGGGTTGGGGGGTCTCAACGCGATGACAGTGACATGTCAATGCTCGACGATTGTAAAGTCGTTATTTTTCTCCTGTCTCTCCCCCTTCCTCCTCCTCCTCCTCCTCTTCCGCGTCCTTCTCTTCCTCCTCCTGTGCACAACTTTCTTCCGACTGATCCCGACGCCGAACAGTCGCACACACGTTTCCTCGCGTGTCCTACACGAGTCGCCGCTATGCCTTCTCTCGTCTTTGCTCCTCGGACGCGCGACGCAAAAAACGCTTTGGGCGTTCTCCGCTCTGCGGACCGCGGATCGATCATACACACAATGCCGAGCGTTCAGATGTCCCATGGTCTCTTTGATGCGAGTCCGGTGAGGCCTCGATCGTTGACCTACGAGCGGACAAATTTTTATTTCGTTGGCGGTGATTTTCGACTGGTCGACCGATGATCAATCGGTGTTACTTGTTCGACTTATTAGGCTGGTTTGTTAGTTGTTCAGAAGAATTAACTAATAATAATGATAATAATCAAAAATAAAAAAATATCTTGTTTAATACAACTGCCTTTAACATTAAAGCGAGAAAGATTCCGGGCATTTAATCACTAGCAAAATTATTCCACTCCTAACTCCAAGTATCGAATGAAAATTCGCCCTGCACCGTGTTCAGCAGTGTAATAACCCTCCTCCCTCCGTTCCCCTTCCCCAGCACACAGAGAGACCTACATATGTTTGCAGGGAAAAGTTTTTGAAAGATAAATAACAAGGTGCTAAGCGGTGTACGGTAAGCCAGTTGAAGGGTGGTATAAGGGTGGCGCGGCCGGTAAGGGATGAGCCAAGGGCCCTCGTGCGGTGGAAGGGAAGTGCCAAGAGAGGCGGAGAGAAAAAGCGAGGGAGAAGCACCGAGAATATAAAACGTCAAAGCGATGTGTGCGGGGAGCGCGAGAGAAAGAAGGACGGAAGGAAGAAGGGTCGAGTAGAGGGAAGGGAGGGGGGAGGGAGGGTAGCACGAGTGGCGAGTCGGATGAGGGGGTTAGAGAGACTACTAGCGGGATCCCCGGGGCCAACTGCGGTCTGTAGGCCTGTTTAACAGATTTAAAAAATCACCAATAATTCCAACGAGGGCTGGGGGCCCTGAGGAGGGGAGGGAAGGAGGAGAGATCCCAGAGAGAAAAAGATGGAGAGAGAGAGAAAGGCCTGTTTGCTTTCCGAGGGGTAAGCTATGTAACTACCGAGCGTATAGCAAGTGAGGCCACTGCTGCTGCCGCTGCTGCTGCCGCTGCGCTGGGCTATGAGCACCGCGTAGCGACGTCAGCGGGAATGTCATTTTTCATTTTAATGGTGGCCGCCGCCGACGCCAACGCTCCATACTCTCTTCTGCTCGTTCACCCTCGTTTATTTGTTTCTCTCCTACCGTCTTTCTCGCCGTTGCTCTCCTCCTCCTTTCCTCCTCCGCCTCCTCCTCACCACCTCCTCATCTCAGTATTGCTGTGTCTGTCTCCTGTACATTCACGAAAACGTTGTATGTATCTTTCTTTCTTATTCTCCGCCACTGGTACATACGCCCCACTTCCTTGGACCGTCTCGTTCCTTCGTCCTCCCTCCTTCTCCTCCCCAGCTCCTCGACCCGGTTGCCCTGTGTGTGTCCCCTGTAGTTTCGCGAAAACTTTGTATCTATCTTTCTTTCTTATTCTCCACCACCGTTACAATACACCTCCCCTCTACTTCCTTGGCCAGTTTCGTTCCTCCCTTCTCCTCCCTCCTCCTTTCTCCTCCTCGCAGTCTCGACCTCTTGTTCTCCCCCCCCCCCCCTCCTTCCCATCCTCCTCCTCCTCGTTTTCCTCTTGGCTGCCGGGCTCTACCGCGCTTTTCTTTTTATCTCCAACGTCTTAATAGCCCGCGCCCTTCTCACCATCGCCAACCCACTCGCCTCCTGCACCAACCACGAAGACTACGCTTCCAAGTTGCGGTGTCCTCCACCCCCGCTGGGTCTGCGCTTGAGGCAGCACCACTCCTCGCTGTTTTTGTAACGACCGCGTGCGCCGTTTGCCCCCTCATTGTCCGGTAATTCGAGATCCGTGGGCCATGGACGAATTTGCTACTTTCACGAGGCACATATTGACCTGGGCGGATTTTTGTTTTTGTGAAAGTATGAAGAGAGAAGGATTCGAGTGTTGTTGGACACTCGCGATTATTGAGGCGCAGACAGATTGATGGAGAGCGAGGAGGCTGAGGAGGCTGAGGGTGAGGACGGAGGTGCCGGACGACGAATGGGTTGGGGGAAGCAGAAGCGCTGCATGTGATTCAACGTCGTCGCCGGGGGATCTCGGGTGGATCATCGTGGGCTAATGACCTCCGTGGCGGCGAAACCGGCCACACGGTATAGCCGGAGGAAAGGGAGTGTCGCGAGGCTAGAAGCTGTCAACGCGCTCCACGTGTCACGGGCTCCGGCAGCCGTGAAAGCGAGCAGCATACTCGGTGCCTTGACGTCACTCGCCCTTCGCTCCCTTCGTGTGCTGCTGCTGCTTCTGCTGCCGCATGTCCTTCCGTTTTGGGGGCTACTCTCGCACTTATCCGACAGTACGACACCCATCTTCCCACGTCCTTTCTCGTTTCGATCAAGACTCAACACTTCGGCTGATGAGAAGGCACTTGTCAAGATGCAACAATAATTCTGCGTTTCCGTCCACTGAGTCAGGATGTACAAACAGTTGTGACCCGCCGACGAGGCAAACGGATTTTCTCCTACAGAGCGGAATTCGAAGCTTTTTATTATGAAACTTTGATCTTGGGTTCGGAGCTAAAGTCGACGAACAAACTATAAAGAATCGTAGGAAGAGATTTTCGTGGTGCACTGAAAAAAATCTTAGTGGTCTATGTATGTGAATATTTTTGTACTTGCTGGCAATAGAAACTGAGTGAAGTTGAGGCAAGAAGGCAACTTTAAAAATAGACTCATAGTCCAACCACCGAAAACCGCCGGGACAGCTACAATATTTCCACGGATTCGACACGAGGGAAAAAGTCGCCCGGCTTTCCAGCCGCGATTTTGCGACGCAGTATCCCTCCCCCCCCCCCCCCCCCCCCCCCGAAATCCGTGCCTCAAGTTTGCTTTCAATTTGCCCGATCGAGCGACGAATTTGTTCGGGGCTGGATTATAGTCTCCGTTGCAACGCGGATATGTCACGGTGCATGCGGCACTCGGTTAGATCGGCTTGTCGAGCTCTCTCCCCGATCGTGTGGGCACACGGGATTGCTTGTGTCACGGTGCAAAAAAATAAAAAACTAACATGCACAGAGCAACGAGGATGCGTGCGCGAACGGGGGCCAAAAAAAGCTTTGGATGTCTGTGGCGCGTACGGAGGGTGAGCTATGCGGAGAGTGAGCGAGAGCGAGAGAGAGAGGGGCGCTCGGGGTGCGATGACAAAAGCGCGTGTATCGAGCGAAGAGTTTGATTTATCATCGCGTTTCGCTCGAGGCTCCGACGATGCGGCTGGCTATACGCGATGCGGCTATTTGTATTGGAATCGGGACGAAATGTGACGTAATAGGTTGCAGTGGATGGTCCCGGGGTCCATTGTAGGCTTGTAATAAGTGACAAGACCGCGGGCGCACCGACTCTACTCGATGACGAGCGAGACCGAAGGAGAGAAGGAGAGACCGGACAAATCGAGGGGAACACGAGGAAAGCCAGTAGTGGCGTGTACGACACCGAGTAGGTTTACGCGAGGGGAGTTTCGATTTGCCATTAACGCCGTTAACGCCTCGGTCGGTGATAGCATCTTCCTAGCTGGCTTTGCCCCCGCTGCAAACTCTTGCTACATATGTATACACTATACGTCCCTCCGGCCAGTTGCAGTCCTCTAGTCGGGCCATTTCAGAATAGATCAGCCATCGGAATATAAAGCAGTGTACCCCTTTTTATAGCTAGGATCGCCTCACTGTGTAGAAATTAATTCGGAACGTGCAACAGCTAATATGACGAGTCTCTGGTTATGCTCCAGTTGACTAATCAGTGATCCCAACGTGCTGATTGGCGAGACCGATTAATAATGCCACAGGCGTCACTGATTAGTCAGCTGGATTACGCGCATCGAGTTGTCAGCAGCAATAATCAGCGCGACAATTACCAAAACTGAGTTAAGCAGTCGCGAAAACCGATCTACCGGTTATCAGTCGTCCAGCTGCCTAATCACTGATCCCAGCGAGCAGCGGCCGGTCGGAACGATTAATCGTACCCTGGCAGGCGCCGCTAATTAGTCAACTGGATTACGACCAACTATTAAGTTGGCTCCGTGAGATAACCATTTTTTCACGTCCTGCATGGAAAATCCCTGCATGGAAAAAAACGGCCTCCCGACTAATTTATCCGCGCAAATAAAGCGAGTATTTTGCGAGAATCGGGTGTTGTACACCCGCTTGTGTGGAGGGGGACGCAACGGGCGTCGTTAGGCATTTGCACCAGCGAGACTGCGCGTCCCGCAGGGCATAATGAGAATCTGGAGCCCTCCCACCCTCCGCAACCCTTTCCCCTGTCCCTCCCTCCACCTCGCTTCCTCTAATTGTCAGGTATTGTATATTTTTTGGATCGTGATTTAACGTGATGAACGGCTGCGCCGCGGATTTGCCTGCGTAACACGCGCTCCCTCGGCCACCACCGCCGGCCACTCTATCGCGTTCATCCCACGTTGTATCTACATCTCTGTTCGCGTTTATACGCGCACTCGTCCGCCACCTCCTCCTCCTCCTCGCTCGCTCTTTCTCTGTCTCCCCCGAGCCGGCGGCTGACGCGCCGACGTTTATTTAGCCGGCTCGGAACTCGCGCTCCACACACGCACCGCAGAGCTCCCCCCTTCCAGCAGGGCCTGCGATCATATCGATGATGCCTACATAGTGCGAGGCAGAGAGAGACAGAGTGAGAGTGAAATGAAAATATTGCAGCACTTTCGACGTACCTGGGTATTGACGTCAAAATGTCAAAACTCTCGTTATTGGATCACCCGCAAGGGATGCAATATAGCGACAACCCCAGATTCGCCCACGGTATCTCGTAACCATTGGGATTCCTCGTTTAAGAGGGTCAAGTCAACAATACAAATCGGAAGAAAAACATGTTTTTTCCAGGCTCTCTGTTTTTTATTTCCGGGATCGCGATGACATTCATGAACTAATCCGACACCGTTTTGGACCAAATCCACCTGAACTTACGCTGACATTTGAACCATTTACCATAGAAATTGCAAAAAATCATTACAAATAAATCGAACCGTATGTAACTTGCCAAAAAATTTCACCACTGAACCGCTCAAACTCACAAAAAATCCCCAGCCAAAACTGCCGATCCATCATTCCGCGATCCCATAACACACGAAACCCAAAGATCATCCCAGAAGCCACGGCGATTAGTCAGCGCTGCGCGATCAGCAGCGTCGAAGATTGAGAAATCAGCGCGAACGGTCAAACGAGGAGGCCGATGATGCGGGCGCAGCGTGTGCGTCAAGCAGGCAGCTCCGGCGCCCGCAGTGTATGTGCTCGCGCTTTGCGGGCAGATGCGGGAAGAACGGGGTCATGGACAAGGTGAAGTGAGTGGCGCGACGGCGCGAGGTGAGACGGGGGCATCAGTCAAGGGATTAGCGGGATTAGCCCTCGAGGGGGACTTGTTAATTGCTCGGTATAGGCACGCAACAGCAGCTACGTCGCTCGCTCGCTCGCTCGCTCGCTCGTTGCCCTCAAGATGGGGATGAGCGGTGGCAGCACGTTCGCGCCTCTCCCTCTCGCTCCCTCTCGACTCTCTCGACCGTGTGCGTTGCCCAGTGGGTTCGGGTCTGGCACTCGAGTCGAGCTGCGAGAAGGGCGAGGAACGGGGGGCGAGGAAGGACGGGGGTGGAAGGAGGGTGAGGGCAGGGAGAGGGGGTGGGGTGGAAACGAGCGAGAGACCCACCGAGAGGACACAAATCACGCCAGAGTTACGGACTTAAGCAGGCGGCTTACTATCCGCACGCATACGCCGCAATAGCAGAGCGGAGGTGGCCGGAGCGGCGCCTATATCATTGCCCGGCTACCGGATACACCGATGTAACCCGGGATGACCACTTGCCTCATCCTTGCGCAGCCCCGATAGAACAGTCCGGGCGGTGTGTAACTACTGTCGCGCGCGCGCGCTCCGGGAGCTTATACCGCATCCGACCAACATACCAATTCCGAATCTCACCGGCGTTGACACTTGCACCGCTGGCCACGTGACTTCTCACGGTCGTGGACGAATTTCTAGTTTTCGATAAGCGGCGATTTTGGGTTTGGGGAATTTGCGAAAGGTTGGAGATCATTGAAGATTTAGATGAGCAAACGCAGGAGACAGATAATTTGGAACTTTTGTTGCGTAGTGTCGAACTGAAAGCTAATTTTGTGAATGTGTGGTTAACCGTCGAATGGACTGTTGGCCATTAAGTTAGCGG
Organism: Itoplectis maculator; assembly: GCA_964034905.1. Lineage (NCBI taxonomy): Eukaryota > Metazoa > Arthropoda > Insecta > Hymenoptera > Ichneumonidae > Itoplectis > Itoplectis maculator. The sequence goes on from OZ035853.1 coordinate 8,719,797, forward strand.
CTGTTAGCAGGAACTATTGAATCATTTTCCGCGTTGAACGGTTCATCTTGACGTTTTTCGGAATCATAAAAAATAAACGTGCCCGGGTGTTGTCCTTTGTCGTTTGCGTTGCGTTTCTTCGCGACCTGCATGAAGCAGTGATCATTAGCGTCGTATAGACTTTTGCACGTACGGCAAAAAATACCCCACACTTCAATTGATTAACAATTAAATTTTTGGCGAATTAAACTTGCGGCCATCAGTCAGCTAAATGTCGAATCGTAGACGATTCTCAAAATCTCGTCTCACAAAATCGCCATCAGAGAGGTTGAGAAAACATCGGCAACGACGACGAGTCAGTTCCAAACGTTGTTTGCGACTCTGACGAGATCCCGAAGGGCAGCAGCTGGTCGCGTCTCAAAGCCCGAGCGATTCTTCTCGTGCGAGTGAGCGGCTACCCTCCCCACCTCCGCTCCCCCCGGTCTCTCTAGCCCACGGTTATTTATGCCTCATATCGTTCCGAGTGACGGGCGTAAACGTCATCGCCGGAATTTACAATGGGTGAACACCGCGCGCGCAGTGTATATACGACTCACGGGGCCCCTCGAGGACTTCTTCGAAAACGTCTGCATTAGCCCGCGTGGTGCGATCTGCTGACGGTTTGACGCGGACTGTATAGTCGCTATACAGTCCGCGCGTCAGAGTCGCACAGAGAGAGAGAGAGAGAGAGAGAGACAAGAGAGAGAGTCGTCTGCGCCTTCTCGGCGATCCTGCGGTCGCGATGAGTTCTCTGCCGCAACTGTGAAGAATCGTTCGCGTATGCGGTTGAAAATCACGTCGCTTTGTTAAAAAATCCTCTTGGAGGAAGAGGAGGTCGACAAGGTCGCCGCGCAGAATGTGTTCCACGCGCCGAGGTCCAATCTCGCCGGACGCGAAGAAGAATCTGTAAAATAAAGTGGAGAAGAATAAAACAATTTCATCTCGGTCGTATCGACATAACTGTAAATCCGTCTCTTTCTGGTCTCTTGATTTCTCTCTGATCTCTCGTCTCGCTCCCGATCTTTTGTGCAAACGCGAGTTCCACGGCGTTTCTTACGATTTTATTGGTGCACACCCAACGCACGGGGTTTCTCTCCATACATCGTCCGCGCCGAGTCCTCGTGACGCCTCGGCCGTTTTAACGCGCTGCACCGGCGACTCTTTAGGAATCCACTCGAGGCATCGGGGGACACGACCGGGAATACTTACGTTTCAACCTGGCACCGATTCCTATGGCTCATGTGTTTGCACGTATGCGTGTGATTTTTTTTTCTCAGTCCGATGCTCCCTGGAATACTCTCGATTGGTGGCATAAATTATCGGGTACGTTCAACAGTGGCTGCTGCGGCTGCCGGTGCTGCTCGACTTTACAGCAGGAACTATAAAAGTTAGAGCTCGCGCTCCTCGGCGGAGACGAGATACACACACGGGCGAAGCGAAGAAGGACAGCAGCGAGCGACGACGCTCGCCGCGCGGGATATAACCCCGAGGAATACACAGAGATCGCCCGACTGATCTCGAAATTTATAACCCTCGCTCATCTCGTTCAAACTAAAACGATTAGCGATTGCAACAACTGGATATAGACGGCCTTATAGGTGAGGTATATATCTATGTTCAAGCAAAAAAAAATGATTATGCATATTTTTTCGCCCCGTCGAATGTTCCAGTTTACGGCGCTTCACCAGCGACAAATCGGGAAATTGCCGATAGCTTTTACGAGGACGATACTCCGAGTGACATTCACGAACTGGAGTCGACTCAATTTCGAGAACCCTCAAGAATTGCCATCAATAAAAGAACCATCCAACCGCAACATAATTTTTTTGGCTTTATATAAAACACCAAAATTATTTCGCAAAAAAAAAGGTTATCGCAATAAAATCCAGCAAACATTTTCCAGGTAACACGACCAACGATATAACCCCGATATTTATTCCAACCTCACGTCGCTATCTGCAGAAAAAGCTTATATCCAACATAAATCCGTATAATTTCTCTTTCGCGCTAGATGTTCCGGTTTACCGGACTCGCGAGATGAATCGGGAAATTGCGGATCGCTTTTACGGGCTCGCGGTGGCGCACTCAGGTCGCGGGGCTATATGACGTTGTAACTAATATCCATCGTGGGAGGGGGTGGGCGGAGGGGGCCGGGAGGAGAACAAAATAAAGTCGAGCAGCGGCATTGGCAATTTGATCGAGTGGAGGACACGAGTAGTCGCCGGGTGAAAGCCCAGAGCCCGTGAGTAGAGTCGATAATGAAATCGAGTCCCGCGTCGACACACGCGGCGAGGACCGCGCGCAACGCGGGAATATATCGTCGACATATGGCTCGCACCGATTCTCCGACTCGTACGTAGTGTGTACATCATATATATACATATATCTATCTATACTCATCGATGTATACCTATATATATGTTCACACACAGCAGAGTTTGAGCTGCAAACCCCGGCCCCGAGATATCTCGTTCCCTTCGAGTTACCGAGCGAGCAAGGGAAGATTGTAAATTAATGCCGCACATACCGCGCGTTACCGTCCAGTCGTTATCTCTCCCGCTTGTTATATCTCCTCGCGCTGCTCCTCCTCGCCGACACCGACTCGCGGAGCTGTGCCCACGCAATCGCCAAGTTTACCAATATGACACGTGACTGTCCTTCCAATATTTCATCACGGCTTCTCGTCTTGACTTCCCGGCGCTGCTGCCCTTTTTTCATCGTCTCCCGTCACCCAGCAGCGCTCGGTCGTATTATGTCCACGAGACAACAGCCGCGTGTTGCGACGAGACGCAGCAAGGGACATCGGTGAGTCGTCCACCGTCGTTTTTCTTCGGCAAACTTGTCGCGTCCGATGTCCATTCGGAAGTTACGGGGGAAAGTCGGGAATACGGGGCGCAAGTATTGCGGTCGCGTGGCTACGAGTCCGCGTCGTGTCCATCGGGCGGCGATAAATCCAACGAGTGCTGAGAGTTTATCGAGGGGGAGGTGCAGGGGGTACGCAGGGGATCGCAAATGTGTCAATATGTGGAGTACGATAGCACCTGCGGCGGCGTCGTTGTCGATTGTCAAATTGTTGCCGAGAATTAGCGATATTTTTGGTGGGGTGAGGTTGTTTTGTTAATCGGACAGCTGGTGTGCCAGATATTTTTTGCATATCATCTTCTAATTTGTGTACCATAAATTATCCTTTGGCAAGAGTCAAAGCGAAAAAAAACTGTTCTGTTCAGCTACACCAACTTTTTTTTTTCATTCCTCATCGCTAGACCTCATCTATAATCTCCCAATAAAAATAAAAAAAATCTGTGTAACAAGATATTTTCAATCATCCCCGGCCCTCCGATCAATTAGCATAAGTCACGAGTTCTCGTTTCCCATATCGACTACAAAACGCATGGAAAAAGATCAGATATACCAAACGTTCACGTATACGTTACACATAATCGGCAAAACGTACGGAACGAGGTGACGTGTATATCCCCTCCTCCTCCCCCCATCCGCCGGCCAACCCCGACGGGAGAGATTTTCACGGCCCAGTGTCGCAATAATATATCGATTACGAGACTGATGGTAGGCGGCGTCGGCGGCGTTGGCCGCGGATAAGAGAGGAAGGGCTCGAGCGTGTCGCGTTGGGGTGTGAGAGCGAGGCCCGAGTCGCGCCGGACTCCAAGCGCGACGGCACTCGGACGTCGGGTGGGTGGGTGGGGAGAGGGGGAGGGGGGACTGTGCTAATACAACGCACGAGGCGGTCAGAGAGTGTCGAACATACTGGGCGGCATATGGTCCACGTCCGCGCGCGCGCGAGCCTCGTCGCCCCCTCGCGCTACCGCCACGGCTGCTGAGTAGTATTCAAGCGTCGGACTATGTACCCAACCGGAGCAAACCGACCAACACTCCGAATCCAGCGGCCAGCGATAACCTCCGCTTCTACCACTCCCCCCTCGTTCTTCCCTCCTTCCCTCGTCACCCCTCGCGCTGGCCGCTGATAACGGTCGCTGCTGCTGCCGCTGCTGCTGCTACTGCTGCTGGCTCGTGGCTCGGGGCACGCAACCCTCTAAATACCATCGATTTAGCCGGCCGCGGCCGGCCGGGGCTATCCAATAAAAAGTCATCGACGCGTCGCATATCCGAGAGACGCGGTGGCTCGTGGGAGGGGAGGAGTACCCGATGGTCAATGCGGTCCGGCTAGATCGATTCATCAAAATCCGCTGCGGTAGCGTATAAACATTCATACACAGTGCATATACTCTACGGGAAATTAATCACCGCTTGGGACAATTACGTTTTGCCGCGCGCGATTTTACTCTCCTGACTCCCGCCCCGCCGCCACCGCCGCCCTTGGTATCCGGCGTGTTCTCTCGGCGCGACGTTTTCTCTGCACGCACGAGTGAGAGGGGAGACGGTTTTTGGTGGCCGAACAGCGGAAGTTTTGTTAATGCAGTGACAACACGCGGTTTTCGATGGCACACGCGGGGAAAATAACGATGTGATGGAAAGATTTGATGGTTCGATGGCAGAAACTGTTTGAGGGCAGCAAGAAAGGTTTATCGGATCGACGAAAAAAAATGTAGTAATCCAGAGGATGAAAATTGTTAGCCTGACAATGTTGGTATAATCTGGCGCACCAATTTCCCAGAGTAAAGAAGAAATGTTGATAGCACAACAATAAAAAATGTTCGAACTTTTCGAAAAGATTTGTACTTTGTCGCCACATTACCAAATGCTTTCCACCCTCACTTAACCCCTTCTACGTCCACAGAAATAAACGCAAAATTTCGCAGGTCTTTCGAATTTCGAGTGTCGCCAGTTCGAGAGCGGTCGTCGCGTCGATAAACCCGACGACGATATCCGCGCGCGTCCGCCGCTAGTTTACAAGGGGGTTCCGCGTTTTCCCATGGGCATATTGTGGTCGCGCGGGCGGTTGAAGTGGCGACGGTGAAATGGAGCGAGGAGAAAGCGAGGCCGCCCCGACACGCTGCTGGTCCAGTAGTCCCGGCCGGGGGGAAAGGAGGGTGGAGGGTGGGGAGACGTTAAGGTGAATCCCGCGTGCGTCCACCTTGGTCGAGGCGGGTCGACCCGAGCCGACCCGCGCCAGGAAAACTTTCCCTCTCTCGCTTTCGCTCTTTCTCGCTCCAAGAGCGAGAGAGGAAGGAGACGGAGAGTTCGCTCGGTTCACGGGGTGGAAAGCGCCAAGTGGCCCGAGCCATCCTCGCAGATCCCCGAGCGGGATAAAAACGTGAAACAAAAAGCCGATTACGTAACCGAGGGATGAAATACGAGGCGACGAGGGAGAAGGAGGAAGAGGAGGGAGAGGCGAGTGAGGAGCTTTCGCCGGGCGTCTGTGGGCGCGAATGCCATCCCCGGTTACACAGTACAATAGGGTAATTTTCACGCGAGATTTGGGAGGCGATTTTGCGCGAGAAGGAGACGACGCACCTCTCCATCCACCATCCGGGGTTGCTGTTTTTCCTCCTCCGCACCGTATGTATCGTTCTCGCTTTCTCCTCCTCGCGCTCCTCTCGCAATATTACGCGTGTCTCGTCGTGATGTTCGGGGTTTTCTCTCTTTGTCTCTTTCTATCTTTTTGGAGGCCCGACGCGAGAGGCTCGTGGCCTCTATGAGATATACGGCCGGCGGGCCATTTCAATGTAGCCACGCGTTTGTTATTCTCCGCCACTTTGTTATTCGTAAACCCCGCGCGCGTTCGCTCGGCTCGCGGCTTCCGTTTCGGGACAAATGGCCCGGCCGCGTCGTGTGTGCCGCGTCCGCCACCTCTGCCTCTTCACCGGCTCGCACCCCTCGCTCAGCCCTCGCGGCCGGCACGTAACCCAGCCGCCCGTCCTTCCCTCCTCTCGCTACTTGTGCGTTAACGTATGCTCCATTTTTTCCGTCCCCGCGGCCACTTCTCGGCGCTCCATTTCTTATTTTCTTTATCTGCTTGGCTCGTTTTCCCCATCGCGCGGTGAATCATCGCCCGTGTGGCTCGAACCGCCGGATGCGGTGCTCGCGGAATGTTTATTAATATATGATGATGGATTAAGGAATATGCGCGACTGGGCGCAATTTCAATTTTTTCTTTTACCTTGACAACACCGCGGGCTGTTACGACGGTGCATTAAACTCGTGGACTTACCTGGAACAGAGAAAAAGGGACAAGGATTATTAATATGCAATTGGGAGAAAATTATCAGACACAAATATTATTAGTAATATGAGAAGAATAAAAATTTTGAGAAGGATAAAAAGAATTGAAAAATTGTTGCAGGGCAAAAAATGGTCCCCAGGCGACGAATTATTTTGATCCCAAATTGTACAACCTTAGATACAAGTAAAACCCTGTCAACCAAATTGAAACCTGACAATCGAATTAGATTAAATCAGCCACATTAAATCATTCCAGCTCCAACTTGAAGTCGTCCGCCGCCTCGTGGGTCTCGGTCGTAGATTCCCAACCGTCGTTCCCATCTGCGGTTGTCGCCGGGCAATCGTATAAATAATATTCGAATATACATTCTGAGGCTCCTTGGCAGACGAGGCGGATCGACTGTGTGCGTCGCTGGTGGTCGCAGAGAAGCTGACGGAAATCCCGAGCTATGGGGGCAGGAGGGATGTGCGGAGGAAGAGAGACGGGGGGAGAGGGTTGGGGGAGGGTGAGAGTGAGAGCGAGAGCGACGAAGAGGTGAGGGCGTTGCGCAAGGATAGCGGAGATTTAGGCGTGTAATTGGCTCAGCTGGTGTTGACGCGATCCTATCATCAATACCTCATCAGCCGCCGCCGGGAAACCTGTATCCCTGTCTGGCGGTTCCCCCTCCCCTTCCGACCACCCCGACCACCCACCTTCCCTCTCGCTCGCTCGAACCCTCCTGCTGTCTGAGGGGGGGGGGGGGGGGGGGGGGGGGAGAGAGGAGAGGACGACGCGTCTCCTCCCGCATGTACACCGGATCGTTCGACCCCTTGGGCCGCGAGTGGCAACCCCGTCGCGGTCCTTCTCGCTCTCGGCGACCGAAGTCGCGCCGCTTTCCTCTCCCGCTCCACCTGACCGCGCGATAACGTTCCGCGAATACCAAGCAGCGCGCGATTCACGCAGACAAATCGAAACGACCTGACACTCAAGTTCTTCGGGTATGTCGTGTTCGGGTCTGTGTGCGTCTTTATGGCTCGTGCACGTGACACTTTTTTGTGAAGGCAGTGACATTGGAAAATTGAAAGGCGAAAATTTTGTCGACGCTAAATATCCTAATTTGAAAAATGTATTCTATAGCAAATCATCGACAAGATAAAGTGAAATGTCTATAAATTTATATAAAAAGCCGAATGGATTCGCGACCGTTTCGCCATATATCGACCCACAAAATGCTCATCGCTCAGGGGAAACGAGCCGCAAAACCGGCAAAAAGTATATCGCCAGATGCATCTTCTTCCAGATCAGAACGAAAGCAAATAAAACAAAGAAAAGCAAAAAAAATCTGAATTAACATCAGCGACGGTTTAAGCAGCCTCGCGCGCCAAGTGATACTTTATCCTCTATACGCGCGACGTCTGCCTGCGGACGGCTCATTCTTCCCCTCCCCGACCCCCTCTCGCCCTGGCACGGCCACTTTGCCGTTTGTCTCTGGCGAGTCTCTCTGCGGTCGTGCTTGGCGGTGAGAGGTCGAAACCACAGGGAAATAAGTGCTCAGCTTTCGCCTCTCTCTCACTCTCTTTCTCTCTCTTCTCTCTCTCTTCGCCTGGGCCTCGCGGAGATGGATGCGTTCGTCGAGCCGGCCGCGTCGTCTTCTCGCTCTGCTCGGCCTTATTCCGAGTGCCGAAGCTTCGCTCACTTAATCCCGAGACTTATGCCGCTGTTAAGTTGCTCAGATTTATACGGCTTAGCGAGATGCGCGGACAGAGCGAGAGGAGGACGACGTCGAGGACGACGAAGGACGAAGATACCCAACGAGCTTCTAGTACACGCGAAGACGCGGGGATGGTCCCGCATCCACCGCGGCGCGTGGGGCAACGTTCGCACGGCCCGCGACGACGAGGAAGTTGCGTTCATGCGGGCATCTCCTGCGATACCCGCAGTGCGACCCGAACCCGTCAGCGAGATATCGACCAGTTTAACGCCAATTAATCGTCAATCGGACACGTCGTCGTCGTTGGACGACTCCCCATGCGAACCCCCAATTGCCACCTGCTAAGCAAGTGCGCGAGGATCGACAGATGGGACACGGACAAAAAACATCCGTAAGCCGCAGGCTTTGTGGCTCCTTTTTTAGGACACCGCTAATGCCAGGGGGTGGAAATGGTGATAGGGGCGGGAAAACAATTTTTTTGACCCCCCTTGGGGGACAAGAATATTAGGATGGAAATATTTGTTAGATTTCTGTTTTTTTTTAGATACCACGAATAATGACGTTCACGCGCACCCTCATTAAGACAAACTGTTAAATTTCCCTGAAAAATCCCAAATGTTTCTTTGCGATTTTAGCACAAAAAAAATCGATTCCGTAAAGTTTGAAAACCCTATCCGATGGCAAATTTTTCAGTAGAGGATTTTTATTAATATCTGTGTTTTGTGTGTAGTTTCTAATCGAAGGTTTCAGTGGGGGTGATATTAGACGATGACAACGAATCTTCAACAAAGTCCATTTTTTCCACGCACTTTACCTACGGCCCGCACTGACGTTCATGCCGTCTGTCATATCCACGCGACAAACTCATTTTCATAAATGCCATTGGCTCCTCTCCTCGCTGATCTCCGCCCGCCATCGTAATTTCCAACCGAACGCGTCCTCCTCCCCCGTTCAACCGGAGATTTAGATTTAGATCCTTTGGGGAAATGTTCCAACCCAATATATATATATATATGTATCACCGCGCCTATAACCGACATACAAATGCGCACATTTCTACGTCCCCGTGTCTTTCATCCCTCCGTGTGTTTTTTCTTTCTCGTTTTTTTTTCTTTTTCTTCAAACAAAACTCATTTCGTAGGCGAGTCTCGTGCCGCGGGGGATTTGAGGCTTGAGGCTGACCGGGCTGACCGCCTCATTCGCCGAGGTCCGAGGAGTCGTGTCTGCCGCTCCTGCCGCTGCTCCTGCTCCACTTGCCAGGAGAAAACCAACGCGGACAAATCCGCATCGGTTTTTCCGCTACCCCCTCACCCCCCCCCCCCCCCCCCCCCCTTCATGGCCGCAGTGGCTGACCGGCTGCCGCACTTTTTCGCTTCTCCACACAACGTGTGCCGAGTCCCGTGCACATTCGCGGTCGACTCCGTTCTCGGTCCTCCCCCCTCTCACCCACCCACATCCCCGCGCCCCTTTCCCGACCGCCGCGTTCAACACACGTTCACGATAAACTAAAGTCTCATCATCCACGGGGATTTAGTCGGCGATAACGCGGCCCATCACCGCCGCGGCGGCGCTCGGACCCCGCGAGACTCCCGTAAACCGTCCGGCGGTTGCGGCCGAAGAGGAGAAAACCGTTCGTCCAGCTCGGGTGTGACAGGGGGGAGGAGGAGAAGGGAAAGAGAAGGGGGACGACCCGGCATCAGGGATGGATCACGAGGATGCGGACGAGGCGACGACAAGAGGATGCGGGCGGGGGGAGGGGGTGGGGGCGGATAGAAAGGGAAGGGATAGGGCGGGAAGGGGAAGGGAGGGAACCTTTCACCGTGGTGGTTTAGGGGTCCGAGTGCGTCGTCCACGCGGGACGCGCGGAGAGAGCGACCAGGCGAAAATGGGAACGTGACCGCCGCCCGCGAGCGGATCACACCGAGCGCCTTTTAATTTAGACAAATCGTTCCCGATTAGCATAACGGGATAAATTATACCCGGGGTCTCGTCGCGGCCTCGCTCGACCCACCAGAGCCCTGATCGCTAGCTCTACCGTTGGTTACGCGTGACGGGGGCTGACAAGTTCACCCCCCCCCCCCCTTTCCCCTCTTGGCCGGTTTCACACCCCCGCGAGAATCCCGCGTCCTCTTGAACCGCAACTACAGAGGCGGACGCGCGGTCCGGTCAACGTGGACACCGCAACGACGCGATAATCTCGGTGCTGTCGAATGGACGACGGGGAGACCGAGGAGGAGAAAGGGTTTCCCGAGCGTCCGGCTTGGGGGGCACTTGACGCGGGCTTAGAGTGGCGAATAAAATTGGGGGTTGCACTGATTTTATTGGGGGAAGGGGTCCGGGAGTAAAATTAGAGACGCAAAGTTTTTTTCGGAGATCTTAAAAGATTCAGATCGAGGGGAGATTTTGTTTGCATGAAAAAATATTGTCGCCTTTTATTTTTTATGAGTGAGAATTCAAAGTTGGGGATTCCGGAAAAGGGAAGAAAACGCGCGAGAAACGAGTGTCTTTTGCCGCCGTTCAAGTCTCCGGTGTGTCTCCTCACTTGCGAAACCTTCCGAACGCCGGAGAAAGAGACGAACGAATGCAGTCTCGATGAATGGAATCGCCTAACAGGATTGGTCAGTTTTTAAGACGTTTAGACGTCCTGACCCGCGTTTCAGAACAGAATAATAATTCAAATAAAAAAGAAAAGAAAAGATTAAAAAATAGTTGGCTGTATAGACCCGAGTGCTAATTGAACTCGCAGGCTGCTCCTGGGTTATGAGGACGCGCGCGAGTCCCGATTAGAGGGGCCCACGAAATTTTATTGTTTAGCGCGTCGGTGGAGGAAGAAGCTTATGCAGAGCTCGAACGAGAATATCACGAGAAGAGTCGGCCCGGCCCGGTGCATATAAAACCGAACGCGGCGCGTTCGCGTCGCGAAAAGAAACCGCGGCAAGACTCCGTTGCCTCTCTTCTGCGGCTGCGGCACCGGACGCTCCGCGGGTGGAAAGGTGATCCAGAGACTTGCCGCACGCGGCAGCTCTCAGCGTCATCGCGTCCGTTCTCGAGCTTGACCGTCGCGCGCGCTTCGCTTTTTTTTTTCTTCCTCTCCTCCTCTCTCTTCCTTTCGCTCGTCCCTCGAATCCCTCGGGAGTGGGAAGCGCGCGGCCGATGCGAACGACGTGGCCTTGCGCGTTTTACGGCCTTTTGACGGACCACATCTCACGCCGCCGAACGACAACCCGCGCGGCGGCCGCCGCCGTCGCGCGCTCGTACACGGCGCTTCGTACGCGGCAACAAAGTTGCGAATTTGCATGCCCACGCGGGGCGAGTCGCAGAGTCGCCGCGACCGGCGGTGGATACGACCCGCTCGATCGTGTCTCGCGCCGCCCGGCCGGATTATACCGGGTGACTCGACTGGAGATTATTATTAGTCATCGAGTGAATTCATTCGAGTGGCGCTTTTCAAAATTGCTCGTAGTCCAGTGCATGGAATTTTAAATGGTAGCCGAGATATCGGAAGAATTGCGCTTGGGCTTTTACGCCCCGTGCTGGTAGTTTCACCGATAGGCAGATGACGTTTTTCATGGACACCCGCGATATATGTCGATGGGGTTTTTAATTAATCTTGGAATGTGGCGGAGAGCGCTTTATAAATACAGTTATAATAATGATGATTATTATTATTGTTATCATTGTATGATAATAATTTTTCATAGGTGCAGTAACTATTTTTCTACGGTTGCTGCAACATCATTATCGTAGCTATTGAATAATTAGCATGACTATAAAAACAGTCGCATGAACTAAAAAATTATCGTCGTTATTCTTCCAGAGTTATCACAATATTTCCAAGTGCACGAGCATAGCTTGTATCATCAGAGGCGAATTGTAGGCGGAGGAATCCCGGCGTTTATTTTGTATTTTGTTTTCTATTTAATTTCGTGTATAAGCTGACGCATAATCGAGATATCGGGAGAATAATACTCGGGTCACTACGCCCCGGGTTGTATTGTGTAATTTCCCCGATGGACACTCGCAATCTTTGACGCCGCGGACGCTCACGATATCTGTCGAAAGGGGTTTTTGAATTAATCTTGGAACACGGCGTGGCGTTATGTACGCACTGGCGATGCTCAGTGAAGTCTCAGATCGTAGGACTGCGAAGGACCGCGAGAAGAAACCTGTCCCTCGCGGGGAAACTTCTCGCCAGGTCTCTCAGAATTCTAGTGTTTGCTTTTCGTTTTTTTCCCCCTTTCCTCGCTTTTATGTCGGCGATTAAATGTTTAAACCTGTCCGTAGGCGGATCAATCTCGGAATCGGGTCATTGATTTAATTTTATGTTCAATTATTTTTTTTTTTCAATCGATCAAGCGAAGTATGATTTATATTTTACGACGCGGTTTTCAATGCAACTTTGACGACCGTTTGACGCGACCGCGTCTTAGACCTCTTAAGATACAAGGAAAGTTATTTGCAATGTATAATACAAAAAAAAAATAAGAAGACATTTGAAGAGAAAATTATGTTGAAAAATATTGTCTGATGGGAAATCTCGATAAACTTTTTTTTTTTAATTTTCAAAATATCGCGGAAAAATGATAAAAAATAAGTAAACTCGTTTTCAGTGGCTCGCGCAATTTTAATCCCGACGATTACCAGCAGCGCGACGAGGGCGTCTCTACGGATCTCGCTGCTGCGGTTGAGATCGTCCGCGACTTTAACGACGAGATTTTACCGAACCCAATTAAAGCGCAATTAATTCCCCACTAGTTTGTAGCGGATGTGTTGGTGTAAAATTTATTTATAAACTGAAAATTCTTGGCGCGGCCGCTTTGTGTTACATGTCGACTGGTTCGAGTCCGCGAAATCCGCAACACCGAACGAGCGACGAGCGCGCGCTCGGACTACACGAACGAAGAAAACCTGTCCAGCGTGCGAAAAGTCTCCGGCGCGTCTTCGAATCCTCGACTATTCTCATTCGCAGCCGTTTCCTCTTCCTTTTATCGCGAAATCCCCGCCGACTCGACTGCGGCATCGAAGTACAGTTTAAGTTGAATGGTATTGCTTTTCGGAGTGTCGATCTCCGCGCTTATCTCTCTCGTCGCGCACCGAGAATCTTCGATATCACCGGTGACGTTAATTGCGGCGCGATCGATTCCGCGCACTATCGTCGGGATGTCGCACCGAGCATCTCTCGCTTCGCGCGTCGTTCCCGCGACTCGCCCGTCGGTCTTCGGATCCTCGCGAGCTCGCGAGAGTTAAACCGCGTGAAAAATCGAATCACAAATAGTGTACGTCCAATGCTGTGTATCGATGCACACGTCGCGGGCGTCGGTCGCGAGTGTCTCTCACGGCGAACCCGACGACCGCCGACGAGTGTTGAGTGTTTCTCACGCGTTTTATTGCTCGGCGCATTATAGCTCGAGGATACAGTCAGGACAAGCTGAGAGTAATACCAATATACCGAGGGAGAGAGACAGTAAAGAATAGGGATTTTTCAAGGGCTCCGATAATTTTAAATAAATAATATTTCCTTCCAGCGTGGAATCATTTTTTCAAAAAAAAAACAAAAAAAAAAAAAAAAAAAAAAAATCTGTGTAGGGTCTAAAAAATTGCGAGCAGAAATTAAATTTTATAAAATATAAGAATATTGAAGATCGGCAAAATTCGTAATTCGAATATTTTTCCGGAGCATTTAAACCGCCGAAAATTACGCGTGTCGAAAATTTGTATCACCGCAGACGTGGAGGAAAAATCCTGCATTGCTGAAACGACTGCCAACGACTTATTCCCGCCGCGTGCGCGTTCCGCGTCACCTGAGCGCGAGGTGCACATCGCCGTGCGAATTCCCATCCGGAGCGCGCGGAGTCGCCTCCGGGGCGGGTAATGCGTTACGTCCCGAAAAAGTTTTTACGACGCCAACAAAGTCCGGTCGATCCGGCACGCCTGCGGTGCACGCGGGGTCCGCGTGTCAGTTGAAAAAAAAAAAAAAGAGTCGCGCGGTCCCCCGCGTTTGCCCTTCCCATTATTTCTCTTATATTTATCATATTCCCCGCGAGTTTTAGAGCGTCCGAAAAAGTGCGCTCGGCGGTTCCGAGTTACACGTGGGACGCGAGATGCGTTCACTCCTCCTTTTCCTCCTCTTCTTCCCCCACATCCCGCTCGTCCCTCCGCGACTCGGTTAAATCTCCCACTTAATCGCCGTGTCAAACCAGTGTTGTAAAATCGTAACTGCGATCTTGGCAACGCGGAGAATATCGAACCGAGTATCAACCCGCGGCGGAAAGAAAAAACGTGCCCGCCGGTTATGTCCGGATCGCTCGTCTCGCGTCTCGCGACTCGTGTCTCGCTGATTGCCCGTGGAAATTTCTGGACATCAAAGTCTGAAAGCGAACGAAGTCGTTGATTGGCTGCGGAAATTTCTAGGCATCGAAGTCTCAGATCGAACGAGCTCATCGATTTGTTGCGGCAAATTTCTAGGCATCAAGAAGCGAAGGAACCCGAAGAGCTACGCGTCGCGTCGCGGCGATTTACGTCTTGCGGGGCGTAGGCGAGCATCGAACGCAGCGTCGTCGAGTCCACCGCTCGGCTATTTCCGCCTCCGTACGACGCGGGCTGCATATCTCTGCGCATCCACCGTCGCCGCGTCGCCGCTGCCGCTGCTGCGGGGAAAGAATGGATTTATAAAACGCAGTCGTAAAGGTGTAAAGTTGTATCTTCGTCAAGTCCATTAACCATCGGGGCAGTTTGAGATGCGGCTGATATCGATGCGACTGCTGCGTTCGAGTTGTATTTGCTTTGCTGTTTCTGCTGCTGCTTCTTCTGCTTCTACTGCTGCTGCTGCTGCTTTTGCTGCTTATCCTGCGCTGCTTAAAACTGCAACTGCTGCTGCTGCTGCTGCTGCTGTTGCTCCTGCTGCAACTTCGGCTCCAGCTAACTCGACCCAAGCAGCAGGCGAAAGGACGGAAGTGCGGACTACGAGGATGTCGGAGATGTCGGAGCTCGTGTTGTGCCGCTGCTGCTGCTGCGGAGAAGAATAAGCGTCCGACGTATATAATACGAGGAAGATGTGCGCTGCGCGCGGAGTTGGCTAGCGGGCTTGCGAGCTCCTTCGCCATTAACCGCGTCGGTCTTGCCGCGGTCGCTCGTAAGTTTCATCGATCGTTAAATCTCGCACTTAATCGTCGTGTCCGAGCGCCGCCGCGTTGTAAACTTGTACCTAAACCCCTTGCCCCCACCCCCTGGACCCTGGTTTCTCCTCGCCGGCCCGCTCCCCCCCCCCCCCCCCCCCCCCCCTCAAGGGCCCCTCGCGATTCCTACAAATTTTTCGGTCAAAGCTCGTGTCTCGGGGACCGCGAACTGCGCGCGCGTCTTTTGCCCCGGAGCGCGCGCGTGTGGCCCAGGCGACGAATGTCGCTGGGGCCCGTAGAGCGCGACGAGAATGTTGCGACACGGCCGAACGAAAAATAACGCAGTTTAATCGCCGCTCGCGGCGGTAATTCAATAATTAATTCCACGGAGTTGCAGTCGTTGAACGCGTCGAGGAATATTTTATTCGCAACGTTGTTTTTAATTTTACGTTACACGGGATTTTCATTCGGGAGAAAGTATTTCAATTTTGCGACTCGCTTGTCGATTAAATTTTATTCAACGATTTATGGAAAATGGCTTAGAAATAGACATTTCTGCACCTGTAATACAAACTGAAATAGTATTTTTTACGAGGACGTAAAAATTAATTAAAAAATTAATAGTCCGTGTGCAAAAATTAAACATTAAAAAAAATCGCAAATCCTTTTTGCAAACACTGATGCAAATCAAGCACAATTCGACTTCAGCTCGGAAAAAATCTCCGAATCTCGTGTGACGCGCGGCACAGCCGACGTATAATGACGGATCTCTCGGAGGGCTTTGTGGATACAACGGGTGCTGCTCCGGGTCGCGCTGAGCGGGGTGCAAAAGAAGCAAGTACACGGCGTACAGATCACCGCCCGCTTCTTCCGTCGTTCTCGAATTCACCCCGCGGGTTTTCCCGAGCCCTCGGTGTGGCTCGCGCGTCGCGCGACCCTTCGCCCTGCGCGCGCGGATATTCAAATGTCAGCCGGGATCAGCCGCTTGACACATTTTAGCGTCTCAAAATATTATTTGCACCGAGGGCGCGGGCGGAGAGACGACGACTACGACTACGACGACGAGATCCGTGTGGCACCCTCGTCGTCGTGTCTGGACCGACACGAGTCTCGCGCAGCCCCCGCTGCTTTTTCCCGTGTGTACGGCGCGCGTATATATATATATATAAAATATATGTATATATATAGAGCGACGGTTGTCGCGCGCTGCGTCCGCCGAGAATACACAAAGCTTTTCGCCGACGCGAAGGGTCTGACTCTGTTTGCTTCACGCGGGAGAAAAAGAGAAAAATAGCGAAAAAGACGAGAAGCAAAAAAAAAAGAAAGAAAAAAAGGAAAAAAAATGAGGGCTGGTGGCGCGAGCTCGCTTATGCAGATCTTTTTATTCGGCCGAGGCTTAACGATTCAATAACCGATCGGATCTCAGTAGCGACCAAGTGTCGGGTTCGCGGGCGGCCAACGCACACAAACAAACGGAACACACTCGCGATATGCGTCTGTACTTTGCATGGAAAGTGTCTTCGACGCGGCGCATTATTGTCGGCTCAGCAGCAGCAGCAGCAGCAGCAACAGCGGCGGCGGCGTCGAATGAAGCGAGAGAGAGAAAGAAAGAGACGTGACAACGAGTCTCGAGGAAAATAGTGAAATATCAAGCACCCCCTCCCCCCTCCCGCTCCCTGACTTCACCTTCACCGCCCTCCAGTTGCTTCCCGCACGGCCGATAAAGCCCCGCGCGTTCATCTCGCGCGCGCGACACAATCTGCATTTCTCCTCCTTTCTCTTTTGTTCGCACAGTCGGAGATTCGACGTCCGCCCCGGAGAGCGCGGGCATATTGTATATATTTTTTCACTTCTTTCTTTTTTTTTCGTCCTTTTGTCGCGCTCGAGTCGGAGGCCGAACGAGAAGGGAGGGCGCGCGATATGAAAAAGAAAATATCGCGGAAACGAGAGCGCCAATGGAAAATATCCCGTTCGCGGGGTTAATCTCGATTGAATTTATTAAACGACAACGCCGGCACGACGATAAGCGAGAGAGAGAGAGGGAGAAGAGAGAAGAGAAAAAGAGAAACCTCGTCGAGTTTCCAGGTGGTTGC
Organism: Itoplectis maculator; assembly: GCA_964034905.1. NCBI lineage: Eukaryota > Metazoa > Arthropoda > Insecta > Hymenoptera > Ichneumonidae > Itoplectis > Itoplectis maculator. Next base: position 8,736,855 of record OZ035853.1, read on the forward strand.
ACCTGACACGTCTCATTGGAGTCGTTCAACGGACCGCGCTTTTTTTTTTACTCCTTTTTTTTAGTCACGTGGTCGAGAGTGCACGTGGGAGGTAAGGGTAATTCCCCCTCCCCCATGCCCTTGGTGGACTTTACTGGACGCGCTCGTGACACGAGCAACGGGGACGCCTGTCAGTGTCTGCGTCATTTTGTAGATTTTTTTTCTCGTACACATGGCAAAGCTCAGCGCCGTGCAATGGGAGGTGGCTCGAGTCTACTGAAAATAAAAGTATACGCGACGCTGAACTTCGTGGATATATGTACCCCCCCCCCCCCCCCCCCCGGTTTATACGGGTATCGGAACCCTCCACGACCTTCGTGACACCGCGTTACGAACAGGTAGGACAGTCACGGAAACAAATCAAATCGCATATATTCTACCCCTGAAAACACTGGTCTCAAACATTTTCAGTAGATATAAAAAAAAATTGTATTCTTTTTGTTTGTCAGAAATCCTAGAGCCGGCCGATCCCGGCGAATCATAGCACGAATAAAACGATATGACGATGCCTCCGTTACTTATGAACTTTTTAAAGAGGAGACCAACAAAGCAGGTCGATCTCCAACCAAATGATAAAAAAGTGCAGCACCTCCACATCCACGTACAGTGGATTCAAAAGTGTGAGGCAGAGTTCCGGGAGACCAAAGAGACGGTGGGTGGAGGGGTTGTCGAGGGTGGCGACGATGGCGCGGGGGGGGGGGGGGGGGCTATAAGAGAGTGTTGCCCGACGAGGCGTGAGAAGACTTTTAAAGAAGTTGGATGGGCCGAAGTTGGTTGCCTGTCGCGCGCTCGAGGCGATGCGCGGCAGGTGAAGCGCTCGCTCGCGCGTGCGTTTCGAATGGGTTTCGGTCGCCGTCGTCGTAGCCGCGCGTCCCGGCCAAATTAAATGATTATGGGTAAACGATATCAAAGGGGAAGATGTCCCCACCCCCCGCTTGCCGGTCGCTTCGACGCGGCACTCGGCGAACCCGGGGTATTTCAATTCTTCAGCCTGACGGCTTCGCGAGATTGCGTATTTTTAAGCCTCGCTCGGGTGGACGACGCTCGCCGACGCTCCGACGCTGCTGCCTGCGAAAAACCGGCACCCGCCGCCGGATCCACCTCACTTCGCGCTCTCTATCTCTCGACTTCTCGCGAGAACGAACCCTGCAGGCGCTTCCGTTTCGTTTAACGTCGAGACGATTCCGCGAGACCCGCGATCCGACCGCGCGCGCGGGATGTGTGCTTCGTCGTGCACATCACCACGACTCTTCAGAACGCTTCTTTCACCCCCCTGAGTCTTATCCCAGCACACGTATACCACATATTGCTTGGTTTTTCATCGAGAAAGAAGAGAGAAGAGAGAATTGTGGCTGAAAGCTTTGCCTACATTGTTGCAAATTTTACTCAGCGCGAATCGTGCTAAGAATTTTTCGAAATTATTACTCTAGACAGATTAGATATCTTGCTGATGTGTCTAAAAAAATAATTTAGTGCTGGTTTCGTCTTTCATAATAATTCGTGTCCCTAAACTAATTTTTCTATGTATATAATACTGATGATTTTTTGCGTTCCTAATACGCTACGGAAAATTCGCTCTCGCACGCTTTTTCACCGCCGCGCACACTGTGCTCGCAGTTCTCTGCAGCCCGACGCTCGAGCGGAAGACAATTAGTGGAATAGCCCCGGCTGAAGGCGATCAATTGGATAACAGTGTTACGTTAACTCGTTTTTGCGGCTCTCCGGGACACCCATAGCTCTTGTCCCTTCCCTCCTCTATAGTCCCTTCGGCCCCGAGCAGCGCGCGACAATCGTGTCGCGCGCTGCTCGGGCAATAAGGCCAACAGGAAGAAATACAAGAAAATCGAATAACTCCGTTTCGCGGCCTGTAGAATCGCTTGTTTATCGGTTACATGAGCCCGACGAAAAATCACTCGCGAATGCCTCGCGGCCCAATCGTCGTTCAGCGAGGCCGGGAAACGGACGGAGCCTACATGCGTTAATCACCGCGTTCCAGGATCTCCTCGAGCGAACCCGAACCCCCCCTCCCCCCGCCAACGACTGTTTTTGCGTCGTCATTCATAACTCGCCGTTTTTCCCGCAGTTAACCCGACGATCCGCGGCGCACGGTCAACCGGGCTGAACGAGGAAAGCTCCGCGCAGCCGGCGCCTTCCTCGAGTTTCGCTATTCACACTCTTTGGTGGCCGAACGATCCTGACCGTGTCCGAATACAAATCGACAGCTCGAAATTGGGTTTCGAAGATTTTTTATTTATTTTATTTTCGTGTATAAATTTTATCCCTCTTTTAAAAAGTTTATGAGTAACGGAAAGCATTGTTAGCAAACTATTCGAGCTGTGATTAACTGAGACTCTCAGACCGATGTCCTTGATAACTTTGACAGTTCTGTCAAATATCGTATTTTTTTTTAATCCACTAAAAAAAGGTTTATAGCAGTGTTTTCGGGAGTAGAATATGCGACTTGAGAACGATGGTATAGGTTATAAGGATATTTTGAAAAAATAAATTTCGTGACTCCGATTTGGGCGGTTTTTGGCCGGGCGGCTAAATCTCGGATTTCTGACAAGCAAAACGACAAATCTCTTTCTTTTTTTTTTTTTTTTTTTTTTTTTTTCAAAAGTAACTAAACAAGGGTTTTCTAGTTGCGATTTACCCTTTTGAAGCTTTATAAGAGCGCAGCAACGCTAAAGTATCTCGGGCACGCGCGCCAGCGCGTTTGATTGGCCTAGTCACTATATATTTTTTAAGATTCGAAACTTCATTTTTCCCTAAAGAACTTTGTTTATTAAAAAAAAAAAAAAAAATAACAAAAAACGGCTGTGCATTCGCATTTTCACTGCGGAAGATGAAGAAAACCGCGAAAGCTCGAAACATGCAGCTGGGCAAATCGAAAACGTGTCGAGAGCGACGAGTCGGGAGCGCAGCTTAAGGCAGTGAGAGAGGCGGCTGCGGCGACACCCCTCGGCCCTCCAGAGTGATTTAAGCCTTCGCCTTAACGCAGTAAGTTGCCGGCGCGCGCACAGATGCGACAAATCGACGCAAGTTCCGCCCGGAGATCGTGAGCGAACAGCTCGGGCTTATACGCCAAACTCCCGTCACGCCGCGAACCCTCTCTCGCTCCTCCAACTCCTCCTCCTCCACTCGTCTCGACCGGAGTAGTACGTTCCTCATCAAGCTGCAACTTCGGTTTAACCATCGGCAGTTAAGGCCCTCCGCGACAGATTCGCCATAATTTCGCTACACCCGAATTCGCCAGGGTTATCACCGGGCTTTCCCGGGGATCTTCGAATCACAGGACGATTCGAAAATCGCTCGCGTCGACGACGACAGCGACGGTTTCTCCGTTATTTCGCTACACACCGGACGAACCACTGCGCAATTTTGCTAAACCAGCAGCGTGACTCTAGGCCGAGAAAATTTCCAGGATAGCACAATTTGGAAATCATTTTTCCAGGATTATTCGCTCGACCCTCGAGCAAACCAAAACGCAGCCGGTTAACAATGTTAATAATCATCAGCCTCGGTCTACCACGATGGCGACCACAAAAATTGTTGCCTCCTCCAGCCCGGACACTCCGGATCCTCCGTAGTCGGTCGAAAACCGCACGACTGGTGCGCTCCCGTTCGTCTCCCAAACCCGAAACCTCTTCCGGTTCGTGAACCTCTCGTTCGAGTTTCTCCGTGAATAATCCCAAGAGTGGTCCTTTACGAAAATGTAATTCGCAGGAGGGTCGGCGAAAACTCTCTGCGGAGAGATCAATGGATTTATTCGATCGATCAGTGATAATAAAATAGAGTAGAGGCGACGGCTTGAACGCTCAACGTCGAACGCGTCAAACGCGAACATCGAACATCGAGCACGTTGGGCAAAGTCGGTAAAACGCGTTTCCCGCTTCGTTCGTCGCGACGCCGTGAAAACTCGCGGCTAATGTCGGACGAAAAGGGGTTCGTTCTCGTTGCGATAGCGAACCAGGGAGAAAACCCGCGCGGGGGGAGGGCGAGAGAAAGAGACACCGCGACGGCAACGGCGGTGAGAGAGGAACGTGGCGCGGGCAGCGCGAGCCGCGTTTGACGAGAAGGGCGACGCGAGAGAGGAAAAGCCGGTAACACGGTGAGAGCGGGAGAGAGAATACGGCGCGTCGGTAGCGCCATACGGACGAGCCATTTAAACTTCTCATCCCCGGAAACCGCGCGCCTGTCCGCATTCTGACTTATACTCGGGCATCGTTCACCACCCTCTGCCCCACCTCCCGACCCTAGCTCTCGACGCCGAGGCGCGCACAGCCCTTGGCGAGCCACGCTCCAGCAGCCCTTCCGTTGCGGCTACACCCGAGCTCTCCGCAACCCGGTCGATCTATATATATGCACACCGCCCACCACCACCAGCAGCGACGCAGGCTACAACCCTTCATCGGTTTGCCTCGTAAACGAGTCGCTGGATCACGGAAATCTGAGTTTTTTTGGGACTTTTGAGAAGCGAAAATACCAGTCTTAACATTGGTTCAGTTGATTTTGAAAAAAAAAAAAAAAAAAAAAAAAAAAATCGTCTCTTATGTCAGAATTGATGGGGTTGACGACCGGTCTAAAAATGTGAGGAGCGACTCCTAAACATGTTACCTCTAAAAATAATAATGTTCACTCTTCGCTATGTGTACTTTAATTGCATTCACCAGTGTAAAAATCATTGCGGCAAAAAATGAAAATAAAAAATGCGAACTTCCCGTGAGCCTCTGAAAAACTTGTTGTTTGGCATAGTAAGCACACGACACTTCGACTGCGCATGAAGAAGGTGAGCAAACATACTCGGCTCTCTGTCTCTCTCTCTCTCTTCCTTCTCTCTCTCACTCGCTCCGTGCTTGCCGACTCCCATCTCTCTGTGCCCGAGGCGGCTGAAGCGTATCGTGCGCGCACATTGACGTGGGTGGGGGTCGAATGGGGTGAGTGAGGTGAGGGGTGGTGAGCACCTCGCCGACACTCGAAAATTCCCGTGCCTCGCATAATTTTATTCATTTTTCTTGGCAGCTCGCACCGGGGTAAAGACGAGAGAGATCCGGGGGGGGAGGAGGGAGGAGGGAGACGGGGTGAGAGGTAGCAGCGTCGATCCTTCGCTCCGCTCCGTTTGCGTATGGTAATACGCGCCAGACATCCGACGTTCGCCGGGTGAAAATCACCCTCCGCCGTGGACGCGTTTTTCAAGTCCACACGGCGGCTGTAAGCGAGCCGAAACGCTGCACCTCCCGCAAAGCCGCCGCCCGAGTCTCTTTCCGCGCCAGGACCGAGTCCCCCGCGTGTCGGTGTCTGAATATTATTAGTAATTAACGAAAAGAACCGTAGTCTCCGCGCTCCACGGGTCGGAGTTACGATTTTCTCGCTTGTAAACGTGGACGAGAGAAAAAGGGAGATAAACGGAGAAGACAAGGAAAAAGACACTCGGCGCGGGCTTCTCGCTCTCGCGCCTCTTTGAATTGGTAATGGGCCACGGACGGCGCGCGCCCGAATAATTTCGCGCACTTTAAAATAAATGAATGCATGCAGCGCCCGTACCCGCGCGCGCAGTCAGCGCAGAAAACTCGGTCGCAGGGCGTGCAGCTCACAGAGAGCGCGGGGCGGATTTCTCTCGGACTATTTCGGACGTATCCGGCTCAATCCGCAGCGCGAGTGACACAACGCGATGAACTATTTCTTATTGTATTTTCGGAGACTCGGATCGCTGGAAAATAATGAGGTTGGAGGGGGGACGACAATCCGCAGAGTGCTTTCTATTCGCGATAAGGGGATCGATGCATTGTTGAATTTTTGGTACGCAACTATTTAAAGGGTCTTTCATTATTCCGTTGTTCACCGGAACGATGGATCGAATGAAAAAATGTATCGTCGTTTATTGCGAAATTGGTGGATATTTTTTCGTGAATTTAAAAGACAAATGAATAATGCATGTTTTTTATATTTTTTTAATTGTCACTAATTGGCCATTCATTCTCTGCAACATGTCACGATCGGCCGAGATTCGCCGTTGCGATTCTTGGGTATCGAGAGACCAACGGGAGACCCGACAAAGTGTAAACCGCGCGCGTAACCCAATACAGTAAAAAGGCTTCGATATTATTTCTCGGGCCATTAGTTGGCTCGCGCCGCGAACTGCCTCGCCGGACTTAATAACGATCGTCACTCGATATCGCCGCGCGGAATCGCTCGTCGAAAATTGGAAAATTGATATGTCTATTCGTGCCGGTGTCGGGTCGAAAGGTTATGCGAGGAAAACAGCGGACCACCGGCTATCGCGGCGCCGGACTCTCGCACGGAGACCGTTGTTACTTCCCTGCTGCCCACTCTGGGTTGTATTCTCGTTGGGCGTGGGTTTAGAGTCGAAAAAAAAATCGAGTGAAAAAATGCGCGTTGCGAACGCAGGACAGAGTCGCGCGCGCCGCACCGTCAGGATTACACATTGACGTACCGGATCAAAAAAACTCGATAGTATTAAAAAAAAAAAGAAACCTGCATCGATCGAGTATTATGGGGAAGCAAAAAAAAAACGACATAAAAATCGAAAATTGTACGTGGTACGTTTGCGGGACGATACAGTGCGTGTTACTATTTCTTCTGTTTTCATATCGCTCTCTTTTTTTTTACGTTCTCTAAATAGAAAATACTTGCGCACTCATTCACGCTCAGCCGTCAGGCGGCGCGTGGTTCGTCTCGTTCGAGGTCGCTCACGCAGCTTCATATCCGGCGCGATTCGCGAGCCGGCGAGGTAAATCCGATAGGTCTGTGTATAGGCGGTGCAGCAGCAGCCGCAACGCGAGTTCGCGCGTTCGCCGCATTTACCGCGAATTTCTGTATGTCTTCCCCTGTGCGTTATCGACGCGGTTGTAGCACACCTCGGCGCTTTGCACCGCGAATCGTCGATCCTTTCGCTCGAGCCGCTCGGGAATCGACTCTGTGTGCGCGTGTTTTATCAATTAATAACAAATGTATCCGGCAATGAGTTCAATGGCAAATAAAATGATATCCCTGTCGACGACTCGGCGAGCACCGCGCACGAACGCTCGCGGTGCACCGACGCGGCCCCACGTGCTCGCACATCCCGACGGTAAAATTAAACGGGGGGGGGGGGGGGGGAGGTGGGCGAGGGTTTGGGGGCGGGGAGGGAGAAAAGGGGGATAAGGGGGATGAGCGCCGTCTCGTCTCTCTCGCCCACGCGGCTTCGCTCGCCATCGCTTGTTGCATCATACATTGTAATGAATTTAGCAAGATTATTTTCGACCGCGAAATAATTGGGAGAACATTTTCGTTGACTTCGGGGGGATTTTCGTTATGGTGAAGTGGGCAATGGGAGCAAGTAGATGTTTTTCGTGACGTTGACACGTTAGCTTTTTTGTGTAAAGATAATTTTGGGAAAAATTTAAATTTGAATCAAACCGCTTGGATGAAATTCTTAAAAATTATCTACCAGGAAATAACTGCCATCTAAACACCTTAATAACTCCATCACCCGACAACTTCTCCCAGTTGTTTATGATGACGAAAGAACTAGCTGCTAGTTTTTCACGAGGCAAAGTTCCAATGCAACGGACTTGTCACGTTTTTCGACTATATGTTATCATTGCTGCGCGGTAACAAAGTAATAATCTTTTCGGATAAAAGAAATGATCACGAACTCGTAAATCTCCATTAAAATCCAATCGCGTCAATTATCGCCATCGTGAAAAATCAACATTTTGGACAATCACCTTTTTCCGGACTATTGTTCGATTGGATTTTAATTCGAGCGAAGTCTCGTTGTTTTAAATTCACGATATGTTGTTAAAAATATATATACAACCAAGCTGCCAGTCTATCCATAGATTTTCAGGCAGAGCGACACGAGCGATCGTATAGCGAGAAAATAGTGCTGTCCCTACGCGCGGATTGATCAATTCCGCGAGACAAATGTCCCCATAAACGTTGAACACATTCTCGTCTCTTCGGGAGTTACCGGCGTTCTCAAAATAAAAATTCCGTCGTAGCTGTCGCTTACGAATCGACGGAGTTCTATTCTCGAGGCGTCAAGCGCGAGGCTCACGGTCTCGGGTCCCTCGGGAGTCGGCATCACTGGCGGCAAACGAAGCTCTCCAGAGAACCGACCTACACGCGCGCACACGCAAGACCGATCGATTCGCCTCCCGTGGAAATTTAGTGGTGAAAGGGTCGCTGACATCCTAAGCCTTTTCCTCGACTATGAGTTATACAGATTTCCCCCCGGCCTTTCCAGGGTGTTTCACAAACTTTGCCTCGAAAAATTCGACACTTTTTCCCCCGGATAATCTTTCGCGGAGTCTCGCTCTTCCCCAGCCGTGGTGAAATGACAAGCGCGAACGAGATGAGAGAGAAGATTGTGTCGAGCTGGAGAATTCTGGTTTGAGACCTTTTTTGATTATTTTCAATATTGATTTTAAAGAAAAAAAAATACGTTTTTTTTATTTCAGAATTCATAGACCTAGCCTAAGCCTATGGACCTTCGAAAATGTTCTCTCAAAAAACTTGAACTTTTAACCTTCACCAAAAAATATTACTTATTGTTACTGAACGTTAAAAAAAGTGAAAAAAAACGAAGTTGCTAAAACTCAAGTAGAGAAAGAGATCACCGCGTAACCCGAACTCGTGCTCTCTCATGGATAAACGGCTGTGCCCTTCCCGCGAGAGGAAAAAAAAACGGGAAAAGGGGGAGAACCGAGTGAAGGAGACACGACGAGAGGAATCCGTATTTGTCGGCTCGCTTGCTTTACGAGATACATCCATTTCGAGAAGAGCCGTCAAACCTCCGCGCCCTCGAGCGTTTCACGGCCCGGCATGAGCCTCATCCTCCTCCTCCTCCTCTTCTATCTCCTCCGCAGCATCGCACCAACGTCCGTGGCGCGCGTTACGGTCTCCTCTCTCGTTTGATACCCGCGCACACGTCGCTCTCGGAAAAGCAACACTTCTCGACGATCTCATTCTCGCTGTATAACCGGATGCATCGAGCAACAACCCCTCGGCCCCTCGGCGCGATGGCTTCTCACCCCACGAACGTTTACCCCGTGGCCCTCGAGCACCCATGGAAAGAGTCACAGCGCAACATCCTCTCTCTCTCTCTCACCCTTCATCCCCCTTCCCATCCCCACCCCCGCCTCCTCATGGGCCTCATCCTCCTCGTCCCTCGCTCTGTTATATCGCGACAGGTTTATTTTTATTAGGACTTGTCGCATCAATCTAATAGTGACAAATTCGTTTATACCCCGATCAATGGGTGCGGTGGGACTGTCGATGGGGGTTCGAGGATGACCATCGGCAGGTGACGCGTCGGACCGTCGCAGAAATCGACACGTTGGCCGGTGAAACGAGCGAGAGGGAGAGACAGAGAGGAGCAAAGGGAGAGGTACAGACGGAGAGGACACGATGCGCTGCTGCCACAGAGGTGGTTACATAATGGCTGTCAGTGCGGGGAACGCGATTAACGAGACCTATCGATTTTTCATCAGACGATATAATCGGCAGCTCGCGCGCGTCACCACTCGCCGAGAGAGACGCGACGCGACGCGAGTCATCACACCGAGTCACGAGGCGCGCGTGCATTTTGCTTCTAGCGCAGTGACAAAGAGATAAAGAGAGTGAAAGAGAAAGCGAGAGACAGAGAGACACATGCACACACAGAGAGCGTAGCCTCGCGGGAATTGCGCTCTGCCGGGAAATCGCCGGGAGGCGACATAGCGATATCACTTCGCGCCACGTGCTTTTCCCAGTGACCTGATGCGCGCCCTCTGATGCTGATGCCCGGGCCATAATTTTTCCTCTCGCGCCAGGAGCGCAACCGGAAACCGCCGGAAACCACCGGCGGCACCGGCGAAGCGTGACTAATGCGGCCACTCTCGATGGGCCCACCCTTCCCCCCTCGCCCTTCCCCTTCGCTCCGCCGCGAATTACAAGAATTTTGCCTCCCATGAAAAAGACACGATTTTTAACGGTGGTGCCGCAGGACAAAAAAGTGCTGCTATGGTACGGTGGGCGAGGGGAGGGGGTGGGAGGAGGGGGGTTGCTGGTTGAACACGCGGAAATACCCGAGCGATATGGTCGGCGGCGAACGCGCGCGCCGCGCGAGACTCTCACCCGTTTTGCCTCCGGGGAATGCGCGTTGGTGCTATTGTGCTACGCCAGCCGATATTAAAATGCCGGTGATTGATGTGTGTACCGTGCGCTGTTATAGCTGTCGCTGCTGCTGCTGCTCGCCGCTCGCCGAGCGGCGAGCGGCGAACGCGCCGAGCTCGCGGCTCACCGGCCAACCCCATTGGCCCTGCACGCACGAAGCGGTGCGACGTCCTCCGTCCCTTTCTCGCCCGTTGCTTGCGCTCCCCGCGCGCACTCCCTGCGCTCCCCACGCGCTGAGCCGCGGTAGCAGCGGCCGCTCTTACCGCTAAAATACGAGGCTCTCGTCATAACACGACGCATGATATTGCATCTTCCGCGGAATGGCCACTCCCTTAAACAGCCCTGTTAGGACCATCGCCACCGCCACCGTGCCGAGAGGCCTCCGACCTCTCTTTATGCGAAAATCCCCGCACGTCGCTCCGCTTGGACTATGCGCCTCCTGGGTGGGGGGAAGGGGGGGGATGATTCTCGTAAATAGCTCAGGGGACTCGGGGGCAGCGACGATCGCGGGACACGGATTGGACGTCGCAAGGTTGGAAGATTTTGTGGAACTGTTTGAGGATTCGATTGGTGGGGTATGATTTTTGTTTTTTTTTTATCAGCCTATTTTTTGTGTCAAGGTACTGTGTGATTTTTTTTTCGATTAAAAGAAAAGTAGGTTAAAAACGTGTTGTCATTTTTTGTTAAAATTAGATTTGTGTAAAAGGAAAAAAGTTAAACTTTGAATTAACGAAAAATAAATCAGCGTATAAAAATTGTACAAAAAATATTTAGAGTTGTCCGAAAAATGAGTTCATTGAAATCGTTGTTCTTGGTGACAAAAAAATATTCAATGTTTTCGCTAACCCCTAATAGATAGTAGACACATACGCAAATTTTGTCATGAATTTTTGCCTCCTAAGCTTTGCGCCGACGGTCGTGCGACAAAGAGAAGGAGAGAAAGCGAGCGCGCGACTAGTTAGCGTTGACATTGAGATGCGTGGCTGCCGGTAGTGATAATGTAATTCAAGGGCCGGCCGCGAACGACATGACGGCCGAGTGCACACGTCGCGAGTGCGTTCGCTCATCGATGAATAAACAGATCGATATCCGCGGTAATAGCGTTAACTTCATCGAGCCAGCGGCCGGCAGCAGCAGCGTCGGCGGCGGCCGGCAACGAATATTCAATAGCAGGAGAGAAACGTCGACGCGCGGTGTCCCGATATCGATGCCCTCGAAATGTCGTGTACTCTACACCTGCGGTTCTGGCGTCACCGAAGGCACTGCGTAAAACCAGGTAGCAGCGCGCGACGGGCACAGAGATTGGCGAAATTGACAGTCGTGTCGATTGCCTTCGAGCTGCTTCGCTCGTGATACTAATTCTTCTCGTCACCACTGAATTATCAATCAGCAAACTCCAATTAGTCGGATATGTCAAACTAAAAAAAAAAAGAAAAAAGGAAAAAAGTAAAGGAAGTAAAAATAAGGAAAAAGTATATATAGATACGGAGAAATATATATATATATATATATATATTTGCCACAAAAGCACCGAACGATGAAACCGCAACTTTATCCCCCCTTCCCGTAGCCCCGACTCGAGGACAGCTGCTTTTCTTTGTCGATGATAAACGATAAAGACAGCGCGCGGTCGGCCAGAGAGTGGAAGGGTCGACACGATCTCGCGAAAACGTCCTATACGCCGACCAATCGTGCAGAATTATCAGGTTGGAATGCAGCAATAAATCCCAACCCCGGCAAACGCGGCGCTGCTCCCTTCGTCCCTCGTTCCTCAAACACCGCCCGACCCACCCCTCCTCCTCACCGCCCGTACACCGATTCACCCTTATATTGTTAGTCGGACAAAGAGTCGCGAGACCACAGACGACATAGCGCGATCCACCGCCTCTGCCTCATTCGTACTAAGCCACCCCCTAATCTCCCCCAACCCCCTCTCCTTTCCTGAATAACTGGTACCGCTGCCCTCGCGATTACAGTTTCCTCGACTTTACCTCAGCCATTTCTCTTCGCCGCGATTTTATTTATTTGCACGGAAAAATAAACACGAACAGCCGAAAAATACGATTATTTTCATCGCATAATTTTGCATGCAGATAATTGGCTCCGCCGACTGCGGGCAAAGAAACGAGTAAACGCGTGTTTTATTTATTTTTTTTATTAGTAAAACAAACCGCGCGAAAAACATCGGCACCGATTGATGCGCGCAAAAATAACCAGACACCGATGTATCTAATTGTAAAAACGAGTTTCGTTTTTCTCATTATTATTTCAGCGTTTTATGAATTTTTTCGAAAGGGGAGAGAGAAAAAATGCTCCCGCTCTTCCTGCGATTTCTCCGCGCGAGCAGAGCGGCGTAATGAACAATCGATTGCGCGGCGATTTTTATGCACATTGTTTTTTTTTTTTTTTTTTTTTTTTTTTTTTTTCGTTTTGTCGACGAAGAAAATAAAACTCGCTCTCGCGAAATCGCCGGGGGACACTATTAATCAATCGTTCTATGAAAATTGAGCTACTTTGTCGTTAAATAAAAATCCAATAGTATCGAGTCTGACAAAATAAAAATCTGGCATTGGTAACAAAGTGATCATTTGTACATAAAATATTTGACTTTTTTCAAATATTCAGTAGCAGTTTTCCATTAATTCCGGTCACCACAAGATAACGCAGCTATCAAACAGTTGCAACTACTAAAATTTCGTAATTTTCTCCAATCTCATTCGCTCCGGAATTTCGCACTATTGCATTCGCGTCGCGTAAATTCAGCTATCGTTTTTTCGTCCTCCACTTTTGTGCGTCAATATATACGTCAATTAAGTAGCTCCTCGAGGTCAGAGGGGTCGGGAGGCGAGGGAGGTTGGAGGGGGTTAGCGATATTGGCTCGAGCTCGCTGTGTGCGCATTGGCCAGTCGCGGGTTGAGGGGGGGAGGGGGCGCTGGCCGCTGGCTGCAAGTATGAAGTAGTATCGTTGGCTGTCGCGTGGGCAGCCGCTTTATCGCTTTAGCGGCAGATTAATAAGCCGGTCAGAACCGACCAAACACGCGCACACGTTTGTCAAGGCATGCATCACGCTCGGGCAGCATATAAGCGCGTGTAACCAACACACACAGCGCATTCAACACACACTCGCACATGACACATTTACTCTACTCACACATTCACACAAACGCCCGCGTTCACTCACACTCGTTGGCGCAAGAATCGCAACACGCTAGGCTTTACAGGAAGGAGGGAAAGAGGAGGGGGAGGGGGTAGGACGAGAACGAGAATCGCCACATTTCTCAACGTGCACACAACGTCCACGCTCTCGCGCATGTTTCCGCAGTCCTAGACAGAGTCCTAAGCGCTTCACGGTAATCAGGGGATCGCGGTCGCGATGACGTCGTCTCTCGCGTTTCGCTCTCCGGAAAACCCTTGACTATTTATTTTATTCGGCTTGTTCGTTTCTGTGAGGACATAGAGACCGAGAGAGAGACAGAAAGAGAAAGAAGCGACTCTGTCGCGAGTCGTAGGAATTCAATCTCCGCGCGTTGAGTCTCCGCACTTGGCTGGCGCGCGAGTGAATCCCGTGTGTACGGAACTCTCCGCGAATGTTTATGCCGAGCATGTGTACACGAAAACCGTGTCTCTCTCTCTCGCTTTCTCCCGGTGTTTCTCCATTCCTCTGTCTCCCTCTCTCTTTCTCCCTCACTCACTCGCACTCGCACTCGCCGCGAATGCCAGCGCTGCTATATGGTGCCTGGCTACTGCTGCTCTCTGTGTGAGCTACGGTAGGGGTGGACGGAGGTTTTGCGGACCCCCTTGCATGACATATGATCTTCTATATTGCCACGGTACACACGCAACACGCTCGATCCTCCACCCTCTCCTCCCTCTCTTTCTCTCTCTCTCGCCTCTCCGTGTTCCTCTCTTTCTCTCTTGCTCACTTGCATAGCGGTCATGGAAGGAAGGACGAAGAGTGTACGGCGTGTGGACACGTTTGCACACACAGAGAGAGTGGCAACCACGTAACCCCCGGTCTCCTCGACAGCCTGTATATATGTACACAAGTGTGTATGTATTTATGTATATACACGCGTATACATAAATGTATCTATGTATATATACTGGGCCAAACTCGAGTCCGTGTGTACTCACGACGACGAGTCGTAAGCGGGCGCATAGCGCGTTACTCGCTCACGTGGACGTTTGTCACTGGGTTTACACGTCTACATAATATCTCAGGGTTAGCCTCGACCGTAGCCTCTCCCCGCGTGCGCGCGCCCATATGACCGCCGCTACCAACAACAAATAGCGCCGAGCGTTACGACGACGTACGCTGACAACATTGGTTTCATAACTATCGCCACCCCTTCACCTCTCTCACTGTCGCTGCCCCCTTTCTCTCTCTTACACCCCGGCCGCACCGCACGAGTGGTACAAATGAATTTTATCCGGAACGCCCCGGGGAAAGCGCGAAAAATAATGTTACGGAGAATGTGTAGCGAAAAGAAATTAGGGTGAGGGGGTTGAGGGATATTTGATACCTGAAAGGGTGAGAGAGATTTTTTTCGAGGATTCCTCGGGCGTCATAATGCGGGCTTTTTTCTTTTGGATTTCTTTGGATTGATTTTTTTCTCTATATTATTGATTGTTAACATACGTGTGAGTTTTTCAGGTGAAATTCGGAACGCATATTGGGACGCATATAACGTCTCACGACACCCTGAAAAATACGTCGCTCTGTTGTCTCCACGCCCAACGAAAAAAAGAAGGTCGAAAAATAAAAATAAAAAATCCCCGAGTCTCCCCTCAAAGCCCGATAAACGCGAGATAAGAGGAGCAACATTCCAAGTCCGGATGACGGACAATCCGGTTAAAAGCCCGCACACCGCGAACACGTCTGGCATTACAGTCTGATGGCTTCAATCGCGGGTCCGCTATGTGGCCCCCGACCGATAGTGTTAATAAACGGCGGCCCTAATCCCCGCCCCTCTTCACCCCATCACGCGGGCACAAAAGACGAGTGAGAAACGCGTGTGCGCCATTCGCCGGAAAACCCAGAGACTACACGATTCTCCTCTGACAACGAAAACCGCGGGTGCGAGCGACACACGCGAGCGGGGAAAACGCGGCGGAAACTAAATCAGAGAAAATCCTGTCGTCCTATATCCTTTGTGAAAGCCGTTTGTGGGGTTTAAACTCGCGAACCCGACGCGACGCACGGCGAGTCCCGTGGTCTCTATCGGGCCAGGAAAATCTCTAAACAGTTGCGAAGGACGGGAGAGAGAGAGAGAAAGAGAGAAACAGCGAGATGGGCGCCACACAGGGGCGCCGAGCGGCACCCGAAACCAACACCCGCCCAGCCTATCCGTCAACGCTATCTGCCCGACTTTCGCCGCCGACGGGACAGCCACGCTGGGAACGTTGGCTGTCGCTGCTTCGCTCCTCGCCAAATTGTCAGGCGTCGCCTCTTTATCCCTCGCTGCATTTTTTTTTTTCGATCCTGATCCTCGTTCGCTCGACGATTTTAAAGAAAATCGGTGAAAATTTAGAGCCCGGACGCGCGTGCCGCACCGCAGGGGTAATCGCGGCCCGTGTGGGCCGGAGAGAGCTCGGAGAAGAGGGTTGCATCGGGGACGAGGGGGGAGCAGGCGAGTACGTCGACGTTACCGTGTTATCGGAGCGCTTATCGTGTGTGAGGGGCTTACCCGGATTGCGCCCGAGCTTCCGAGCCTCATACGAACATCCCCCTCACTTCCCTCACCCACCCACCCCCTGCCCCTCGGGGTATGCCCCTTCGACACATGCTGCCCTCTGCTGTCCTATACTTTGGAGAGCTTGGTATGCGAACTACCTACTAATACGACTGCTACTGGTGGTTGTACGTACTACTACTGTTATCAGTGATTGTACGTACTGCTACTGTTAGTAGTGGTTGTACCTTACAACTACTGTTACCAATGACTGTACCGACTACTACGGTTACTAGTCGTAGTACCTGCAGCTACTACTACCAATGATAGTACAGTGATAGTCGCCGCTGCTACTACTTCTACTATCACAACTTCGCCACGGCACCGTACAGACACTGAGTAACACACGAGCAGCGTCGTCGGAGCAGCGTAGCTTTCCCTCTCGTGCGCGCGGTCGCACATCGCCCAACACCATTTCCGTTACGACCCGCCGACAAATTGGTGGAGTAACGCGTGGACCGCCCGATTATGCCAGCCATCGCCCATTTCACCAGCTTCCCCACCAGCCATGCGTGTGTTCATGTGTGTGAGGGCTTTGCCGTCTCACTCCCTCAGTTCTGCACACTTGTCTGTAGCGGGGAAAACACCCCCCCCCCCCCCAGGCTTATTACACTCTCGTCTCGTCTCCGTGCTCGCTTGTCGTTATATTATTTTTCATAAGTGTGTCTATCGGATTGTGAGGAGCGTGAGGATCGTTTTCCGGAGATTGCTCTTGGGAATTTGACTTTGCGAGAATGGCAAGCTCGGATAGACGCCGGGAGAGGGAAGAGGGGGGAGGCTTCTGGATGACGATGCGAGGGAGATTAAGGGGCTCGTGTCATGAGGACTGATGCTTTGTAAGGACCCAGAACGCCTTTTCCCGCAGCTTCGCGGGTGGCGGAATTGAGGCAAGTTTCGCCGGAAAAAGGATGAGGCATCCGATGGGAAGAGATTCGAGAGGCTCGACCGTTAACCGGGAGAAAAATCTGGCGTCGGTAACGCCGAAGTGGTGACGAGAAATTCCTCGTCAATGCAATTTATCGCGGGATAAAGAATATTATTAAACGGAATGAAATCGTTATTACGGCGTATCCACCTCGGTCGACGCGAGCCTTCACAGTTCGGCGTGGATAGCGGAGAGCACGAGGTGCCTACGGTGGCCGTAAAACAAAAGACGCCGGCAGCATCCAGTTTAGAAGGATGCCGAGGGTGCGGACGAGGAGAAGAAGAAGGCGCATAGTTCGCACCGAATTCGTTTACTTTCTATTACTTTGTTTTATCAGGGGATAAGATCATTACTGCCCTCTCCACAGTCGTGGCTCCCCCATTTTTCGGCCCTCGAGGTATACAACGTCTCTCGGCTGCTCGTTACCTTATGCGCCACAGCCGGAGGACACAAGTAGCTTCTGGAGCGTCAGTCGCCTTTCCAAACCCCACCCACCCGCTACCACCGCCGGTTCTATGCTCGCTTCTCGCCTGCTTTGCAGCGACAGTAATTTTACTTAATTAAATTCCGTTCTTTCTGCCTTTGGTGACTTTTCCTCCTTCTCATCCTCCTTCTCCCCCTTTCTCCTCTCCTCAATCTCTGTGCACTTCCCGTTCATCGGGTTCACCCCTCGACTAGACCCGCCTCTTTTTGGCTGCCCAACGAGCAAAACTATCAAACGTCACAGTACTACCAACAGCCCCGACCGGCACATTTTGCGCGACGTCGATAGATCAGCGCGCGAAAAGGCAAAGAGTGAGCTGTACCGGAAACGACGAGGAGAGACGACCGCGAAAAAGGTATCCATAACCGGCGGGTGCCACGAAACTCGGGGCGGATAACGCGCGTTCACGGTCGTTCGTTAAGTACCGTGGAAATTAAGAGCGCCGGAATTAAGGCGAATTCCCCCCTCCACCCTCTCCGCCCGCCTCCTGTGGGAAAGGCCCGTTTCTTGGTTCTTTCTCGCCGTCGCCTTCTACCTCTTCATCTGCAATTAACATTTATGGCCGCTGAAAACCCCTCCGCGCGCCCCGCGAGGACTCGTGGAAAAACTAATTAAATATTCTCGGAGGCGACAAGCCGGGGTAAACGCATAGGAGACGCTCAACCCTCTCTCGGTGCTCGCGCGCCTCTCCGACTCCTCGCCACGAATGATAACAAGTCAGAGAGGGTTGGGCATATATTTTTTCGCGCGTAGACCGAGGAGCGTCGCGCACGATGGAGAATTTAATCGGAACGAAGTCGGTGTCGATGGCGCGGGTCAATTAACGCGATAATGTAGAAGCCCGAAAAAAGTTGTTCGATAATTTATGCGAAACGTGGTATCTTTGATTATACCGCATTCCACCTTTCGACATTCTCTTCGTTATCGAGTTTTCTCTCGAACGAAAAAAGAAAATCCAGATTCAACTCATCCAAAAAAAAGTAACCTCGATTTTAGTGAAGTGACGCAGTTTCGTAAAAAGTGTAAAATCGTCTTTCGCAGCATTGTTCCTAGTCTATAAAATGAGACACGAATAGTTACCATGAAAATTGTCGAGTCGACTAAAAATTTACAGTTGTCTGCTTGTCGCTTTGCGGTTAGCAGAGACCGCCGAGACTTCTTACAATGTGCACAAAAAGCTAAAATTCATAATCCCCAAGGCGAAGATTGAAAGTTAACAGCCCAAGAGTTTATCGCGCAAGCGGATTCGCCGAAGAGACTGTAGCGCAGCGAGGAGACCGGTAATTAGTCTGTTAATATATGTTTCAGAGGTCGAAGCCGCGCGCGGGTTCCCAGGAGTTGAGCTCTCCGGGTCTCTCTCGCGGCTTGTGGCACCCGAGGGTAGGTAAAACCGCGTGCGCGCTCGCGCGTCGTGAGCTCCGTAAATGTATCTCGCGACCCGGACAACGCGCTCGCGGATATTTTAATGACGCCCATACAGCGCTTTTTAATGCCCTCGCTGACCAGTTTGGACCTCAAGTTAGTGTCTTTCCTAGTAGCGATTTTCGGCGAGGTCGTAATGACGCGACGGGCGCGAGTGAGACGACGCGCACGTAACCGGCGACCGAGATGATAAAAAGACGCAGCGAACTTAACCCCGACGGAACCGGGGAGAAAGATATATATACGAAGGAATTTCTCTCGTTGCGGCTTGTAATCAAAATTTTGTTGTTCGCCCGGCGAAAGATTTAACGGCGAAGCCTTCTGTAACGCAATTCGCAACGTGAGCGCGACCCGCGTTTTCGTTTGGCCTTCGCCGTGCTCTGACGCGTCGACTCCGTGCCGACTCACTCGTCCTCTTGCGAGTCGAAATTTGCAACTGTCTTTCGGGCCTTCCGAGTGATCATCTGCTATAGGTTATAACTAGGCTCACACGCGCTTGCGCGCGTGCCCGAGATATCTTTGCGCTGCTGCGCTCTTATAAACCTTTAAAAAAGGAAATCGCAACTAAAAACCCTTGTTTAGTTGATTAAAAAAAAAAAATGTTGGTCGAACAGTTTGTCAGAAATCGTAGATCTGACCACCGGGCCGAAAACCGCCCAAATCGGGGTCACGGAATTTATTTTTTCAAATTATCGACTTTTAACCTATACCATCGTTCTCAAGTCGCATATTCTACCCCTGAAAACACCGGTTACAACCCTTTTTTAGTTGATTTTGAAAAAAAAAATTTTTGGCCGAACAGTTTGTCAGAAATCGTAGATCTGGCCGCCGGGCCGAAAACCGCCCAAATCGGGGTCACGAAATTTATTTTTTCAAAATATCGACTTTTAACCTATACCATCGTTCTCAAGTCGCATATTCTACCCCTGAAAACACCGGTTACAACCCTTTTTTAGTTGATTTTGAAAAAAAAAAAAAATGTTGGCCGAACAGTTTGTCAGAAATCGTAGATCTGGTCGCCTGGCCGAAAACCGCCCAAAACGGGGTCACGAAATTTATTTTTTCAAAATATCGACTTCTAACCTATACCATCGTTCTCAAGTCGCATATTCTACCCCTGAAAACACTGGTTACAACCCTTTTTTAGTTAATTTGAAAAAAAAAAAAAAAATGTTGGCCGAACAATTTGTCAGAAATCGTAGATCTGGCCGCCGGGCCGAAAATCGCCCAAATCGGGGTCAAGAAATTTATTTTTTCAAAACATCGACTTTTAACCTATACCATCGTTCTCAAGTCGCATATTCTACCCCTGAAAACACTGGTTACAACCCTTTTTTAGTTGATTTTGAAAAAAAAAAAATTTTGCCGAACAGTTTGTCAGAAATCGTAGATCTGGCCGCCGGGCCGGAAACCGCCCAAATCGGGGTCACGAAATTTATTTTTTCAAAACATCGACTTTTAACCTATACCATCGTTCTCAAGTCGCATATTCTACCCCGGAAAACACTGGTTACAACCCTTTTTTAGTTGATTTTGAAAAAAAAAAATTTTGCCGAACAGTTTGTCAGAAATCGTAGATCTGGCCGCCGGGCCGGAAACCGCCCAAATCGGGGTCACGAAATTTATTTTTTCAAAACATCGACTTTTAACCTATACCATCGTTCTCAAGTCGCATATTCTACCCCGGAAAACACTGGTTACAACCCTTTTTTAGTTGATTTTGAAAAAAAAAAATTTTGCCGAACAGTTTGTCAGAAATCGTAGATCTGGCCGCCGGGCCGGAAACCGCCCAAATCGGGGTCACGAAATTTATTTTTTCAAAACATCGACTTTTAACCTATACCATCGTTCTCAAGTCGCATATTCTACCCCGGAAAACACTGGTTACAACCCTTTTTTAGTTGATTTTGAAAAAAAAAAATTTTGCCGAACAGTTTGTCAGAAATCGTAGATCTGGCCGCCGGGCCGGAAACCGCCCAAATCGGGGTCACGAAATTTATTTTTTCACAATATCGACTTTTAACCTATACCATCGTTCTCAAGTCGCATATTCTACCCCTGAAAACACTGGTTACAACCATTTTTTAGTTGATTTTGAAAAAAAAAAAAATTTTGCCGAACAGTTTGTCAGAAATCGTAGATCTGGCCGCCGGGCCGGAAACCGCCCAAATCGGGGTCACGAAATTTATTTTTTCAAAATATCAACTTTTAACCTATACCATCGTTCTCAAGTCGCATATTCTACCCCTGAAAACACTGGTTGCGACCCTTTTTTAGCTGATTTAAAAAAAAAAAAAATGTTGGCCGAACAATTTGTCAGAAATCGTAGATCTGGCCGCCGGGCCAAAAACTACCCAAATCGGGGTCACCGTAGATTAAACAGTGCTGCAGCGCTCATCACGACAAACTGTCAAATCTCGCGCTGTTAAACAAAAACTGTCGGTCGTCACGGCCCTCGACCAATCAGAGGCCGAGTTATACCGATAACAATGGTCACGTTGGCGCGAATTACGCACTCTTTAGTAGTACACGAGTTATACCGACAACAATGGTCACGTTGGCGCGAATTACGCACTTTTTGGTAGTAGATATTCCGCACGAGCCAAGCGAAAATGTTCATCAAAATTCCCACACCAAGTGCGGTTTGTTGATTACAAATATATTACCAACGACCGAACATTCTTTGAAACGGTCAAGAGCCGCCGAAAAAGCCTCCGGTCGCGCGAGTCCGCGGACCATTTTACGAATCCGTTGTCCTCAAGAACAAGTGGGGAGTCGGGGGAGGGGGACTAATTAAACCAGGGCAATTAAAAGTGAGAAGCCGACTTCAAGGCCGGCGTCGATGTCAGCAGCCGAAGATGGCGACACGACGAAGCGCGACAAGGAAACAAGGTCTGACGATCTCGCGGGGGCGATCGAGCGTCACGGGGGAGAAGTCGAAGAAGCGCGCGCGGGGTCTGTTAATTTATCGTAATCGCTCGGTGTGACTAAGTAAGTGAGCCGAGCGCGCTGTGCAATATTCTTTATTAAAATATCGCGAGGATTCCGGAGCGGCGAGGATGAGATCTCTCGGCGCGTTATTGCAGCGCGCGCTTCGGGCTCGACGAGGAGGAGAAGGAGGAGGAGGAGAAGGGGGCCATAACAGCTGCGCGCTGCTCGTCCCGGGCTCTCGAACGGTTCCTGGTGGCCATCATATTTTTTTTTTCCGAGGGAAAATATTCGCGGCTCGACCCTCTTTGTCGCAATCGACGGAAAAATATGTAGTCGGCGGACTTGGCGGAGCGCTCTGTGTGTCATCGGTGCCGCCGCGGCGCGCGGTTTCCAGTGAGTTGTAGCGCGGCCGAAAAACAAGATAGACCGGAAATGGATACAGGTGACGTGGTGTACGCCGTGTATAGATATACGTATCGCGGTATAAATGTTCGTAACGGGCGGAGAAAAGTATCGGGGACCGTTCGCGGATATTGAAACGCGCGTTTTTTGACAAGCACCGCACGAGCCCCGCGCGCGCGATATCCATATACGTCCCGTGGATTTGCACTCCGTTCCGCGGATCCCCGGCGCATATCCGGCAGAATAAACAAATCGATTATACACAGTATCGTCCGAGCGGCGCGCGAGCGAACGGCCGCGCGACAGACCGGGGTTAGCCGGGTCGCTGCCGAGTTTTTGCAATTTTTAGACATTTTTCGGATACCCGTAATTCGCCGGAATGCATTGGGTTATTTAATGCGCTCCATTTATTTTACCATTCCAGGCACTGGATCTTTTTTTTTTTGTAGAGATATTTTTGGTAAATTCGGTCGGTCGAGTTGGATAAAATTTGAGTCGAATTAGTTGGTCAAATTTCGTGGAATATTTGCGATAATTTTTTTCTTGTGCTTTTGTTTGCCTGGAGCTGATTTCGTCGGGAGGAACTTTTGAGTGCAATATTTAGTCGAGTAAGGGTTTTCTTTAATTATTTTTTCCCATTATATTTAATTTAAATTTTTATAGAAATAGCTAAAAAATATCAAAGCTCTCGATATAACTTCAGCAACTGTTACAATCGCAACAGTCTGATTTAAAAAAAAAGTATATAGATAGTAAATAAATCATTTTAATAAACAAAGGTATCACGTACTATTTGCCGAAAAGAGTCACGATGCGTAAACGTTGATTTTTAAGCTTTAATCATCGTACCGCTGACTCGTCGCGCCCCGGTGTCGTTGTAAATCGCGGGACCGATCCGCGGAGCATACGTGGTCGGGTGGGAAGCCGATGTGGGGGCGAGAGTGCGCGGTTGAAAACATGTTCGGATTTCATATTTTACGAGGAATCAGCTGCCACGGCGGTGTTCGTCATCACCGCGAACAAGTCTGAACCCGATATCTGTTTGCTTTGCATCTCAAGAATTCAATAAATAAAAAATGCATCCACTGTTACTATCACAAAAGTGCAGTCTTGTGAATGAAACAGTACTAAACAAATAATTGACCAAACCATTTCTTTTTTCAAGTCTATAACGACACATTAACGTTAAAATACTTTTTCAACCTAACAAAACATCCCGCTAACCCGTCAAGCAAACGCATCACCCCTCGCTCTTCCGTCGCATATCCCATCCCGTACATTTTCCTCGTCATGTATCATCGCGCCCCGGTCACCTCGGCGAGCCGCGGGACTGATTCGCACCTTTTGAGCCGAAAACCGTAGCCGCATAACGACGGACAGCGCGCTTAAAAACACGTTCGGATTTCATACGAGCAGAGCGTCACACGCGCGCGCTGACGCGTCGGGAATGAGCTGCCGCAACGCGAAAACGCGTTCGCGCACCGCTGCGAACAAGTGAGAGCCGGCGCTCGGGCCGGCTCTGCGCCGGAGGTGAGGGCGAATATCGCGGGTGATAAGTGCAGAGGGAAAACGTTCACGCGTCGCGCGGGCGCGGTGCTACCGGCGGCGTCGGTGCCGCTGCCGCCGGTGCCGGTGGCTGCTGCCGGTGCTGCCGGTGCTCTCGCTCGCAACCGCGAGGGACATAAATTCTTGCCTATAAACGCGGGAGAGTACGAGCAATGCTATCTGATTACACTCGTGTACCGGTGACCGAGGTACCTAACTACGTACACCGCGAAATAAATACGCCCGGCGATGCCCGTCAGCTCGTTAACGAGACCGAATAGCAGCCGCGTATGTGTGCAGCAACGACGACGACGACGACGACGAGGACGCGAGAGAACGCGCGCGCGTAACGCCGCATGTGTGTAATCTATACCCAGCGAGCGAGAGAGCGAGCGAGCGGGCTCGCTGCGCGGGGCCAGTAGCAATAGCAGAGAGTTTTCCAGAGTGCTTTCACCGTCCGTCCGGTTCGACTGGCGGCGGCGCGGGCCTGCCTCGCGATTCGCCCTGCCACTCTCGCTCGGATATTTCGAATAAAGAGACGTAGGTACTGGCTACTCTGCCCCCCCCCCCCCCCCCCCTCCCCACCTCCTCGCCCACGCGCCCACCCCTTGCCACCCCCTTCGACTGTTTCTCTTTCCATGCCGCTCGGATAACTGATCGATTGGCGCGGATAATAATGATGCGTTTTCATACAATATACCTTGGGTTGCCGCGGCCGATATATCACGTTGCATTATCAGTCCGCACCGACCGACATTGTTACCGCTCTTTGTTGCGGAGATGAAAAAAAATAAAACAACCCACACAAGCGCGTGCAGGGATAGGGAACGACTGGTTGTCGGATATCAACGCAACAGTCAGTTGTGATAGCCCCCGGTCGAGCAATTAACTTGGTTTTACCGCACTAATTAGTTACGCAACTAAGTTCCCGGTAGCGTGGCACCGTTCGGAGCCGAATGTTCGGGCGGCGAGCCGGGCGGCGAGCCGGTGCGGGGTCGTTCGGGTTGGATCGGAGCGGTTCGATTGTTGGTTCCAGCTGGAGTCAACTTGGATCGGACTTGAACCAACTTTCCGCTTGAAAGTTGGTTCGAACGTATTCGGACCAGTCCCGACACCTCCAGACCGTTTTTTGCGCTGAATAAGCCAGTTGTCGCGCCACAACATTTAGAAGGCCAAAAGAACCAAGATTCTACTACGGCAAATTAAGTGTTTTTATGCCTTGTAGGTGTTAGTGAGAATTAAATATTAGGACAATGCGATGTACATTAGCGTCAGACAAACGATGAGATAAACGTGCGTTAAAGGTTAAGTATGATTATACGAGTATTAAGGATATAATGAAGATGGCTGATTGCGGCCTACCTTGGTCGAAAACAAGGCAGCGGGTGGTCTTGGCAGCGAGTCCCGGGGGCAGAGCGAACCTGTAGGCCGGGCCCAGCGACAGCCCCAGCCCCAGACCGAGCGCCTCCGCGCCGCATCTCCCCCCGAACACAGGCCCCACTAGAATCACCCACACAACAATCCTTCATCAGTCATCGTCATCAACGCTATTTACCTTATAAGATACAATCAATTTTTCAAATAACTGCGCAATGTTATATCCAATTTAAATTTTTCTCATATCGACAAGTAGAAATAAAACACAATTGTAAGTTGATATTCGTGTCATTCGTGAATTAAAAAACTAGTATTACAATGTGGCATTAATATGCATTGCAATGAAATGAAAATATCCAATACTTTCAGCAAAATCATGAAAATATCGGTATTCCATCAATTTTTCAATGTTTACATGATTTGTAATTTCTCAACTGAAAACATTTGGCGGAAATTGCAATTAGTTTCACCCAACGAAACATTTCAACATTTTTGTCCCAAAAAATGTATTGCTAATTTTAAATAAACTATGTCATATATTTGTTAGCACGACAAAACCATTTTTCTCCACGTGAAACCACGTGACGCTTGCCCCACTTCGCAACGTTATGTATAATCATTACGCCCCTCCGAGGTATTTCCGACGAAGATTAAGATCCTCGGAGCGATCTCGTGCATTTATCTCGTGAAGATATCGTTCAGTAATCGTCGTTTGACCCTCGTTTAGGCTGGAAGCTACCGGCGCGGCGTGCCGGGTGCCCGCCCAGCCCAACCACCCGGGGGAGCCCGCGCGGCGCGCTGTGTGTGCTTTATTATGATCCACTTTGGATATCGGACGCCGCGCTGTGTTGCCTGTCGCTCGCGCTGCACTCTGTCATTATGTGTATCTATAGTATACGTGCTCGCGTACTCCACGGGGTTTATTGCTTTTTAGTATACAGTCGGCACGTGCCAGACACTCTCGCCCTCGGTCGTCCCGGCCGACCGAATATCGTCGGTCGGCCGATATCAGTATCAGCGAGACGAATATGAATGTCTAACGTGTTTTTCTGACTTCAAACAAATGCATACTGTTTTTTCCCGCAATTTTTCCCCGAAGTGAAAAAAAAAAAATCATACAGTTATCGCTATCCTCTAAGAATAAAAAAAAATACAGATTTATATTTCGTATCCTATATTTCACAAAAGTTGTGCGGCATCGTAGTACTACTTTCGTTGAACGTGCGAGACACGTTCCGCTGAGGTACGTTGAAAAACGAGGGAACGTAGTGATTACCCGCGCGTTAGACACGCCACCGAGATCTCTCGCTACAAGGAGAAACGACGTTCCGGAACATCGTGCACTGGCATAACGCTCGAAGCTTAAGGCATATTTTTTTAAATTGCGTCTTTGAGATGCAGAGCAACGGGCGGAAAGGTAGTCGAGACCAGGGGGCCTGGAGGGGGCTGACTGTAGTGGAAGAAGATGCAGGAGGAGAAGAAGGTGGACGAAGGCACCGGGGCCAAAGTGGGGGAGTCGGAGAGATCTCTCCCGGCTCGCCCTTTGGCTTGGTAGCTTACACGCTGATTAAGACACCCGATACAATTAGGCGGCGAAAAGAACCTCAAACGATGCGCGACCGAGGGCCCCCGACCCGGCCCCCTCCTCGAGCCTGTCTCGAATCTACCGGGTGCTCGCGTTTTCGCTTGTATCGCACGTCAATTACCCCGTCAAAGGTTATCATCTTCCTCCTCTGTCGTGTATTATCGTTTGACGTCGAGATGGGAAGTAAATGGACAAATTTTGCGTCGAGCTTAGTGAACAAAAATAGGGTGATCATGCGAGTGAAATTTTGAATATGTTTTAACGTTTCAATTTCGTTTTTGTGGAAAAGAATTATTCGAAAACTGTAGCCAGCTAATATTATCTATTTTCCATTCGTCACATTCTTTTTTTTTTTTTAAAGAAATTTATAATATAAATTCATAACAAATATTTGTAAACAATTTTTACTCCGCCGTTGATGCGTCTAGCGACGACATCCAGTGGATCGAATTTGTAAAACCGACTGTTAAACGAGCGCGCGCCGCGCGATAATGTGTGTTTATTCGATTCCAGGTGATGTTTGGCATCGGTCGAGAACCGTCGGAAAATAATTTTGCCATTATCGTCGCTCGTGTGGCCCGCACAATGTGCATATTTACAGTTCGAGATTCAACCTCGACGTTCCGCTGATTCCGCAGTCACTCGGCCGGACAGCAGTTCAAATAAACGTAACACGATATTAAAATAAGCTAATAAATTAAAAAAATAAATATGGATATATATATTTTTTTACAGCAAGCAGTACGAGCTCATCGCGGACACCGAGTGTATTCACGCTCCGCGAGGCCACGGAACGTGCCGCCCGGGGTACACGACACGAGGCGGCGAATCGTGCTGTTTGGATAACGAGTGCTGCTGCTGCAGCCGCCGCTTTGGACTCCCCCGATCGGCGTCACACGGCTTCGCCGCTTCTTCGCGATGACTTTGTCGGGCGCTAATCCTCCCGGTCGAACCGGTCGGTCGCTCTTGCGCCTTCGTGATTCCCTGGTGTGCCCGGGTTTGTCAGCGGTGGCCGCGCGCCACTCGCCGCGCATATTCCGCGTCTAAAATCCCTCTCGTCGTGTTTTAGCCTCCGATACGTTGCCAATGTCGATCCGTCGATCCGTCCGTCCGTCCATCCATCCATCCAACGTGTGCAACGTGCGCACACGCTGGACCGGCCGGTCCGGAGGGACCGCGCGGTCGACGTTCGAGTACTTGACCCGACGATATGGGCGGAGCAGCGCCGCGCGTCCGGGAGGCCGCAGGCTAATTGTGATTTTCGCGATAATCGGAAATTACACGGAGCGAAGCAGAGCGAAGCCGGGCGAGCGCGAGAACTCGGAAGCTCGTGGAGAGCGATGACGAGCCGAGAGGATCTAAGTGAATTATCGAGACGGGCCGAGGGGGAGGAGTGGCAGGGGGCAGAGGCACGGGGGAGAGTGCGGATGAGCGCAGCTTCGGTTCGCGCGCGTGGACCGACCAGCCCACCGGAATAAGCGAAGCGGCGTTTCGTGATCGGAACTGACACGCGCTCGTCCGTCGCAACCCGAACGAGGCTCATCCCCTCCAACCCAACCCCTCAACCCCCCAACCCCGTCCGGAAGCCCGGAAGCACCATGCGCGTACTCTGTGTTCCCAACGTTTCCGTGTTGTTTCCACCCTTCGCAAACTAAATTCGACGCCCTAAAGCGTGTTTAAGGGATTTGCAAAAATTTGCTGAG
Organism: Itoplectis maculator; assembly: GCA_964034905.1. Classification (NCBI taxonomy): domain Eukaryota; kingdom Metazoa; phylum Arthropoda; class Insecta; order Hymenoptera; family Ichneumonidae; genus Itoplectis; species Itoplectis maculator. Next base: position 8,765,161 of record OZ035853.1, read on the forward strand.
ATTTTGTTGGCTTTTTTTTTTTTTTTGGTTTTTTTTTATTGTCGCGACGCAGAGTAAAATATGAAAGAGTTTTTTTTTTGTTCGACGATATCGCGATCGTCGTACGCGGAAAATCGTTGCGGGATCCGAAGCAGCCGAAACGCATAAACACGCGAAGCGCGAATATACATCACGAGGAAGCGAGGAAAAAGCCGAGAGCTTCAGATGGATCTGGCCGGTGCGTCAGTCGGTACGCGCGGAAAGGTTCTCGCGTCCGCAAAGTACCTTCAACTTCTCGATCTGTCTCTCTGTTTCTCTCTGTCTCGAGCCACCGGGAAACGGAGAGTCTCGAAGGAAGCGGACGCGAAGGTTCGCGCGACGCCCGTACATGGCACGCGGGACATACGAGCCGCGCGCGCGAGGCTCGACTGGCAGCTGACAGTCGAGGCTGCGATCTTAATCTGCGACAGTTTTGTTCGCTGGCTGCTTCGCGTCTCGAGCGCGACGAGACGCGACGAGGCAGGAAGAGAGCCAACGAGAGAGAGAGAGAGAAGGAGGGAGGGAGGGAGCGAGATGGACGACAGAAGTCACCGGGCGACGTGCGTCACAAACAAAACAAAAAAGGGGAAGCGAGTCGAAGAAAGAAAGAAGGAAAAAAATACAAAGAGAAACGAGAAAAGGCCCAGAGGAAAACGCTGCGAAAGCAGGAAAGAGAAATAGAGGGGAAAAAAAGAAAGATAAATAAATAAATGAAATAAAAGAAAGAAAAAACAGCAAAAAAAGGAGGAAGAAAGAAAGTCGCAGGCCGATTGAGAGCAGGGCTCGAAGATCCCAGCCGATCCGCGTGCGTCGCTCGTCCGTCCGCTCGCGATTCCCGTCGATCGAGGGCGCGCGGCCCGCGCGATCGCGACACCCTGAATTATTCATCGTCGGACGACGACGACGGGGAACGACTCGTCGCTCCGACGACGGCGACGACTCCGACGACTTCTCGTCGCTCGACGACTGACGACACTGCCGGTAGCGGCGGCGGCACAGCCCGCAGCATGTGCTTCGCTCGTGTTTGCACTAGCCTCGAGGGCGAGCGCTAGTTCGTCTCCCCGTCCACTTTAACTTCTTTTATTTTTATTTTTTTCGTTTTTTTCCCGGTCCTCTCGATAAAACTCTGCGTCAGCCCTGATACATGTACAACCGCGACACCCACCCAAATACATAGGAGATAGTAATTCTTGCTGTGAGCGTATATTCGACTTGCTGACATTTTTTTTGTTTCGTTTTGGTAAGTGGAAACTAATAAAAATTTAATTAAATTAATTTTTGTGTTTATGATTTTAATTTGAAACGAAGAGGAAAAATAATTGATTGGCTGTACTAATTTAACTGCAGGCACGAAAAAGTTGACGGCTCCTTCTGAATCGCCCTGTACACACGGATTATCCGGTCGGTGTTGTCACCGTTTGAGAAAATCGCTGACACGATTTGGCACCGAGCGCCGCGGGGCGGCAGAAGGAAACGCTGCCGCGGAGGAGACGACAAGGCGCAGAGCGTCGTCCATGCGATCGAGAGTCTTGAAACACGAGTGGCTTGGGTTGCAGCGAGTTAACCGGCTCGCTACCCGTCGTGAGATACTGTCATCCAATGCCGCCCGGACAATATACGCGTGTACACCAACCGGCGTGTCACAATATATCCGCTAGGGCCAAAACCAGGGTAGACGACAAACTCATCGGCGGGCGCTATTATCCAGGTGTCAAAAGCGACGACTCGGCGCGAATTCCCCTGAACTCGTCATTGGTCCAATCGAAAACGCTGGTAGCTTTGACTTGGGCTTTTACTCCAATGTTATTGTTTTTCTAAAAACTGAATAAGGGCCCCGAGCGTCCTTGGTGGAAAATTTACGGAGTTAAACTCGGCACTAATCAGGCCCTGGTCCGGGCCGTGTCCTTCCCGTCCGGGCCTGATCAGTGCCTAGCTTGGGCGGAATTTAACGATACAGATTTTCCACCAGGGTTCCTGGCTAATCACTCATTTGGGCAACAACTGATTAAAGACTTAATCAGTTGTTGTTAAAATTATTTAAAATAACCGACTCCTAGAAGTTATTGATAAACTACCTATCCAATTGGCGAACGTGTTCACACGCTCGTGGCTCATTGATTTAAAACCTTCGTCGAAATCGAAGCTACAGAGATTTTTGGCCGAAGCCAAAGTCCTCGCGGCGACGAGAAAATCGAGAGACCATGGGCCGAGCTCTGGACGCGACGGGCCGACCGACGGGCCGCCCGCCAACGAGGTTTTCTCAGGACGTTCGAGTTTCACGGTGGTTGATATTTCATACAGAGTGGGTAACGGGCCCGTAGGCCCCGCCGCCGTCGCCTGTGTGCATCGTGCCTCGGGTTGAATTGCGCGTTCACCCTCACGGTGAACTATAAGGCGCGTCTAACGTCACCTATATTGTTCCCGCGGGCTGCACCGGGATATCGCGATTCGCCCTTGAACGCGGTGCGGTTTCGCGTCCGGCCAGCGAGTATACGCAACGCGTATAGCAGCTATCGTGCACGATTGGGGCTTCTTCTGCTTCGTCCTCATCCTCCTCTTGCTCCTGCTCGTCGCCTCCCTCGCTCGGATCGTCGACTGCCACGCGTGAGAGCAGGTGAGATGCGAGTCGCCGACGACGCTCTGCGACAGGGAAACAAAATAAATTAGAGGAAGACCCAAAGTAAAGCAAAAGAAAATAAAGATAAAACGAAAATAAACGAAAAAAAAATACAGGGAAAAAAAAAGTAAAAATGTCCTGGCATGTTTAAATCCCGGCGGAGCTTCTGTTTGTTCGTTCGAGCGACACCGAGAGCCCGGCACCTCGTTTGCCCTACGAGCGTGGACATTCCGCGCTCCGGGCGAACGATTAAGACCTAAGAGGAACGGCTGTCTCGGTACGAACCCCGGCAGCACGACTCCAGGCTCCAGGCTCGAGCTCGGGGGGCATTTCTCGCGGTCCGCGATCGCGGCGCTCCGGAACGCGAATGAATGTCCCGATTGTCTCGCCGTGTGCCGGCCGTGAGAAAACCCCGGGCACGCGCGCTGCTTCCCACTCGGGGCCACGCAAATTCGATATAATTAGATGAGTTACGGGCGCGCGGAGCCGCGAGCTCGCGATCCGTCCCGATAGCTCTTAATCGACGGGCAGCTTCGTGGTTCCCGTTTTTCCCACGCATTATCGTCTCGCGGCTGACGTCGGGGCTGGCAAACTTTTTTTTTCTCTCTTCGATGTCTGCGCTCCTTCTGCGGGTTTTCCTCTCTCTCTCTCTCTGTCTCCGTCCCTCAGTCTCTCTGTCTCTCTTTCGGTCTTTGCATCACTGCGTCACCGTCGGTCTCTTTCTCTCGCTGCGCGTAGGTGGCTCGAGTATCCTGCGAATACAAATCCAGAGATTAATTCTAGAAGCTCGCTATCGCCCATCAACCGACCATTGGAATTATTGGGAACAGTCATTGCCGGGAATTACGACGCTTATACGGGATTACCGGAGGTTTCGCGCGCTGAACGAGAGAATGCGCCGCGCGTGTCCCGCGCGCCACCCGGGGACCCCACCGCCGCGTTATTCTCGTTTCGGAAGATCCGCGATAAGCCCGGAGCCGAGTCGAGACTCGAATTCTGCGGGTCTCACCGCGAGGATACGTACACCGTTTTTTTTTTTTTTTTTTTTTTCCCCACCCCGTTGGAGCAGCGACACGACGGCTCCGGGCTGCCCGTGTTACGCACGGGGAGAGGCTTAACTGTGAAATTTCAGATTTTCGCGCACGTATCAGATCTTGCGCTGGTGCGGTCCCGGAGAAATTCACTTGTACCGCGGATACTCGGTTCGCGCGGAGGTCCTGTCGACTTGGGAGAGTCGAAGGTGTTGGAAATCTCATGAACGAGATGACGAAAAAATTAATTTTGCCGTTTAGCAATTTTTTTCAAGGATAATATACGTCTTTTTAAAAGACTACGCTAATCACACGCGCCGGCGCGCGTGCCCGAGATACTTTTGCTATGCTGCGCTCTTATAAAGTTTTAAAAGGGTAAATCGCAACTGAAAAACAGCTACTTTCAGCTACTTATGAAAAAAAAAAAAAAAAAAAGGGAAATTTGTCGTTTTGCTTGTCAGAAATCGTAGATCTGGCGGCCGGACCAAAAACCGCCCGAATCGGGGTCACGAAATTTATTTTTTCAAAATATCGACTTTTAACCTATACCATCGTTCTCAAGTCGCATATTCTACCCTTGAAAACACTGCCATCAACCTTTTTTTAGTGGATTAAAAAAAAAGATATTTGCGAGAACTGTCAAAGTTATCAAGGACAAATGAACTTGGACTCGGTCTGAGAGTCCCAGCCAATCACAGCACGAATAGTTTGCTAACAATGCTTTCCGTTACTCATGAACTTTTTAAAAGAGGGATCATGTAAATGTACTTCAGATTGTTTTGTAGTCTTATTCACTATGTATTTTTTTTATTTTACGTGCCGATTTTCATTCCTGCCGCTAAAAAAAAAACGTTTACACGTAAGCGCAAAATTTTTACGCTCAACAGGAAACGCAACGAGAGCGCAATATCCAGTCGTTAAGCGTGAAGTGAAGCAAAATGCTCGAGCAAAGAGGGTGAAGGTCGGTGTGATCAGACTACTTAAATCTCAGGCGGCTTCCTAGACACGCGAAGGAATTTTTCTGGATGAGATTTTTTTTCGCTTTTTTCTCCCCCCCCCCCCCCCCTCCTCTCCTCTTTCCTCATCCCCGCGTCTCTCGCTCTCGTCTAACGAGGATTCCCGGCGTCTGGTGCCGTGAGGAACGGTCGGCCGGGCGCGCGCTAGGGCAGGTTTTCACCCTCTTGTACATCCGAGAGGTCGGGCCGCGCGCGCGAGTTGTCGCGTCGTGACGCGATACGGATATATATAGGGGTGCTCCAAGCTCCTCCGCTCCTCCCGAGCGGCTGGAATCCTCTGGCTCGTCGAGCCGGGGCACGAAGATCGGGATACCCAGGGCGAATCTCTCTTCCCTGTAATTAATTTAAGAGGCCTCGTTCTCTCGGGTAGGAAGGCACTTGTGCTTCCCCGAGTGGCTGTATACCCACCGATTTTTTTTTCGCGACCCCTCGACAGCCTTTTCGCGTTGCGATCTCTTGGCTTCGATTTCGAGCGCGTTTAAATGCTCTTTTTTCATGCAAAACGACGTTTAATCCGTACCTATTTATTTTGTGGCAATACAAATTTTTGTGGCTATTAATATTATATTTGTAATTTTATTTTGAATACCATGAATTTCATGTTAATTTTTTTTTTAAGTGGACCAATATTTCATAAATATCTGAAATAAAAAAATGTCGTATGGGCAACTGACACCCATTGGAAAACTGAAACCCATTGATTACCATGCTCACCACAATTTTTCCAAATAAAACAATAAAATTCGACGATATATTAATTTTTTACCAATCTCCATATCTTTTGATGTTGAAACCTGACCAATTCCGCTACACACATATACACACGCACGGAACAAGTCGAGTCTGAGCGTACGACAGTTTCGGCTCATTGTCCCAGAGAGGGTGTAAGAAGTCCTGTTAAGCCGGTGCCGTCCGCTAAGGGAGAAGGAGGCAAGTGCAGGAAGACGACACACAGCGAGAGAGGGACAAAGAGACAGAGGAACCGAGAGAGTGTGAGGAATCGAATATAGCGGCAGCCTCGAAGCAGAGACAGAGTTCAGGGGCAGGAGAAAGGACGAGGGAGGAGGAGGACGAGGCGGAGGAGGAGGAGGAGGACGCGCGTGGTAATCCGAGATTTATCTCGGCGACGCTCCGACACTCGGATTGTTCGGCTCGTGAGTTTTTCGGGGCTACCGAGTGATACGAGTTCCGAGTTCGCTCGGTTTTACGAATCACCTTACAAACACCGCAGAAAAATCAAGGAAAAGAAAAAGAAAAAAAAAATATATATATACATATATATACAACGCGGTGTATCGACCGGAATCTCCGGAATCTGCGAACGACCGGCCGCCTATAAACTACCCGAAGCACCGCGAGTAAATGATCAGCGCCGTAAACGCGAATTCGCTATCGATGCCCCGCGAAAAAGCCCCGAAAAAACCGCGGGGTTACGATCGTCGGATGACGATCGCGTCGCGCCGTCCGAGGCGAGAAAGAAATTTCGCGCGCAATTAGTAAACCGCCCGGCGATTCTCAAAGTACATCGAACGCCGCGCATTTGGTATTATAATCCCTCGAGTTCTCACTTTTTTTTTGTTCTTTCTATCTCTCTCTCTCTCGCTCTCTCTTTACCGAACGGCGGCAGCGGCAGCCACCGCGTATATAATAAATCGCCGGTTGGCCGATCGCACGGGCCGCCCGATCTTCTCGATTAAAGTGAAATATATGGCGCCTTTAATTGCGAGCGAGATTTCGCGAACGGGTCTTCGCTCGCGCGCGCGGGCCAAGTTTAGCACGGGCGGACGGGGGCGAACGCGCGAGCGCTGCTTTTAATGCCCGCGAATTGCGCCGTGAGGTGAGAAACCGTTTATTAGACTCGGCGCGAGCGGCCGGCGTGAATAAAATGAGCGAAAAAAAAAGTTGAAAAAAGGAAGATGAGAAAAAAAAAGGCGTCAAGAAGTGAAGCAGCCGCAGTGTCCGGCCGATGCGCGGTGAGTAAACGCGGAGCAAAAGGAGAGCGAGAAAGTGAAGCGAGTGAGAGGGGCGGTGGGAGCAGGTAGAGGGGAGAAGAGGGGGAGTCAGAATCGGTTTACGAAAGTAACCACACCGCGACTACCGCGCGCTCTCGGTGCCTCCTCGCAGTGTCGGCGCTTCGGATGGAAGCTGCCGTCGCCGCCGCCGCTGCGCAGGGCTCAGCCAACTCCGGGGCTGCGCCCCGAAGGAGTGGGAGATCCGCGAGATGCATTATTCATGGGGTGTGAGGAGATACGATATGATCCAATATGTGGGCTGCTCTCTCTCTTTCTCTCTTTCTCTCGCTGCGCTCGTATATAGCCCGAGCCCAGGCGAAGAAGTAATGCCGAGGTCCCTCCGCGCCACTTCCACGGCCTCGTCGACTGGTCTCGTCGACTCGGAGCGCGGTAAACGCGTCATCCACCCGCTAAGCTTTCGGAAATTGGTCCTCGAAATTTTCGTGCAATTCCGCTCAGCCCTCGCGATAGACGAGTTCCTCCCGGTGCAGACGATCTACGGGCGCACGAGGCGCGCGTTTATTCGCTGAGGGTTCTTCGCGGCGAACCCATCGTCGATGTCTTTTACTACTTAAGTGCTCTGCGCGCACGACGAGGAGGACACGTGGGACGTAGGCTACGTGTGAGCAACGCGACGACGAGCACCGGGAGAACGGAGCTCGCGGTGCGGATCTGCCGAGTCGGAGGAGTAGCGAAGAGGAGGAAGAGGTGGAGAGATACCGACCGAGGGTAGAAGAGCCGCCGCGGAGTCGCGAGAGTCAACCACGGGGAATTTCTATTAACACACAATGAGATAGTTTTGTTTTGTCACCGCACGGTCCGAGCGAGAGCCGAGCTCTCTTCCTCCTCGGTCGTTCGCTTCTCCTTTGGGCGATGCGCCCGATCCGCCCGAGGCCCGCGAGGGGGTGCACGGATGCACCTTCTCGCGAGGTAACCCGCGAATTTCGCTTTCTGTAACGGGTGTCCCATTACGATTGATGCTGGTATTTAGTTCGTTTTGGTTTTTGGGTTCGAGAATACACAAAAAAAAAACGAAAATTGATTTTCTCTAGTCGCAGTCAATTTTGATGGCAAGGGACAGTTTTTCGAGTTGATGGGATTTTTTTCGCAGTGTTAAGTGAGTTAAATTAATTAAGGAAAATTATAAAGGGGTGATTGACGGATTCAGTTTGGTTGGGAGAAATACGGTGTCAATTTTTGAGATACTAAAAAAATTGTTCCAGGACACTGGATATTGGGACTCGCAGTACGCTTGTAGTGAGGTGTGAAAAGATTTTTTTTTTTAAGTAGCATGTCGATTGTTTAATTTGACGCGAATTAATTAACGTGTCATGGTGTAATTGGCAGATGCGGTTCTGGCGTGTAATTGGCTGTTGTGATATGTTGGCAAAAGTTTTTTCTTCGGGACACTGGATGTATGGAAGTCGCAGCGCGCGCCGTGGGACAAGGGGCTCTCTCGCGTTGCCCCATTGTTTCACGACGCTTTGATAAATTACCGAATAATTGTCAAATGCGCGCGCGCGAGACTCGACGAGGAAAGGAAGCACAGAACGTTGGCCGAGAAATGGCAAGAAGCCGCGAAGCGAAACTTTACTGCCGCCACTTCAGAAGTATTCGCGAGCGAATTTTTTTTTTCTCGCTTCGTATCTTTTTTTTCCGCCCCGAGCGAAATTGTAATTGCAGGATAAAACGATTCGAATTGTACGCGGTAAGTCGTGAAGTTATTAATTAATCGGGAGAGAAAACTTTGGTACAGAATAATATTTAGCGACGTGTTTTACACGGAATCCGTATAACGATCCTCGCACTGGGCGACGAGTGCATTAGTTCGGTAAACAAATAAATTGGCTGCTCCAAATACATTGCAGGCACAATTAGCTGGCACAACAGGAACTCGTTAACTGGTCCACAGCGAACTGATCGGTTGTCATAGTCGCCTGACTCTTTGCCCCAATTGCAACGGTTTTTTGTTGACACTGCAAACTCCACCGGTTACACCAACACAGCGCAAATAACTGTTACATTAATCGACGAGCTAACCTTTGCATAACCCAATTTTTTAGAAACACTGTTTTTAATTACGTATTATTTTTTGATTGTACTATTTTTACATTTGAAATTAGCAGCAATGACAAACTGTTCTTTCAATAAAATCATAATAATAAAAATATAAAATATTTGGACGAGCTAAAAAAGTCAGCAATTATTTTGAAACAACGACTAACTATAACTTTATAATCCAGGCCAAAGGAAAAAACATCTCACAAACAATTTTTCAGATCCTCCAAATTCCAACTTAGAAGTTAACTGCAGCGATTAATCGCACCGCTATACGTAAAGTCATAATAATAAAATGTCCCGAACGAGCCACATAAGTCAGCAATTACTCTATGATTCTCTCGGCGAACGTTACTTTCTCTTCCGCCTTCGATTATCGTCCTCCAATTCGACGTCGGCACAGCTCAATTCTCGCGGTTCATTCGAATCTCGTAATCAATTAGAGGCGAATAAGATAAACGAGAATATTGCCCCCCCCCCCCCCCCCCCCACCCTCCCCCCGGAGCAATTGTGATAAGGAGAAACGTCTTTCGCCGAGTTCGTCGGGAGAAATCAACTATTCGCGAGGCGGCGACGGCGGCCGCGCGACAGGAACGGGAAACCGCGAGTTCGAGCGGCGCGAGAAGGCGCTCGGGTAATCCTAATTCACGAGCGCGTTTAACTGTCGCGATAAAGTCGCGAGTGTAGAGATCTATAAATTTGTCGAGCGGAGGATAATTCTTCGGGTAGCCGAGCCGGAGGCCAAGCGGCGGCGCGAGCGAGAGAAGATGAGAGCGCGAGAGAGAGACGGAGTAAAAACGAGGAAGGGTGAGATGGATGTCGCGGGAGCGGGACAAAGTTGTTCGTGAGAAGCGACGCCGCGCGGTAATTTATCGATTCGGACGAGAGAGCGCGAAGAGCTCGGGACCAGCAGCGCGCACACCGCTTAGGAGTGACGAAAAAAAAAAGAAGAAAAAATAAACCAAGACCAAGGCGAGAGAGAAAAAGAGAGGCGGAGAAGGAGAAAGAGAGGGGGGAAAAAGGAAAAAGCTTTAATCAGCGATTTAATCCGGGGCCGAACCGGGGTTTCGGTGAATTTATTTTTCCGGTAACTCGTGACCCGGCGACGTCACTCGGAACACCACCGGGAACTCGACTCGCAAGTCGAGAGTCGACCACGAACGCAAACGCGCGGGACGGCTCTGCCCGTGGCAGAGGAAACACGCCCAGGACGAGACAAGATTAAAAATCCCCTAACTGCTTAATCGCGTTATTACGGCTGCGATCGTGTCAAAGAGACGCGACGCTGTCGCTTTCGTCGCCCGCTCCGTCGACCGACGCGACGGCAAGAAGCACTCGATGCGCGAGTTTCACGGGACGACAGAAAAAAAAATCCTGGCCCGGTCGGGACCCGCGAGTCCTGCAAGCTGTTTGCACTCGCGCGCCAGCGAATACGCAGTCGGACAATTTTTCGCATTACGCCGGGGCTGCGGGTGGCGGGAATGGAAGAAAATCTCTGTTGATTCGCTTTTTTTGGTCGCAGTCGCAGTGTGTTTGTCGGGCGTCACACGTTCTTGAAATTCAACGATGGAAAATAAGCTCTCATTCTTTTTACGGAGTTTGGATTTGTTAACTTTATCATCGTTCTGAAGTCGCATATTGTACCCCTGACACTGGTTTTATTTTTCGGAAGTTTGATTTGGCAAAATTAGTGGATCCGGCCTGGGGCCCAAAAAGGCAAAAATCCACCTCCCATTTTTTTTTCTTTTTCCCGCCGAAACATCAACTTTTGATCTGCACAATCGTTCTCTAATCTTCTATTACCCTGCTAAAAAAACCCTACTCACATCACTCTTTAAAGTCCCCGATGTCAGAGGGGCTTAATATAAAACCCAAAAAAAAATCGTTCACCCACAAAATCGAAGACAAAAGACAGCGCGTAAAATGTGTAATAAAACCGTTCGCAGTCTAATAGATTCCAGAAGGGAGAAGAACTGCCAACCAGTAAAGTGTGAAAGGGTTAAGCTGCTCTCGCTTAGGCGGTATCAGCGGCAACAGAAGCGGCATCGCGTAGCGGGTCCGTGGTATCAGTGAGCGTTGTAAAAGTGTGGGGCGTCCGTCGGGTTACAGTGAGACGCGCGTGAGGCAGTGACAAACGCCGGGAGCCTCTGTGATTTCAGTTAATTGTCGACGGAGCCATTTTTCACTCCTCGAGTCAGGCTGGCGTTTCTCTCTCGTGTAGCACGACGACGACGACGTTCAGCGAGGCCGCGAGGCAAGGCAGGAACGGCCGTCGTAAATATCCCGTAGGGCGCCAAGACGCTCGAAAGGGCTAAAGGTTGGACGTCTTACTCTCGGCGGCAACGGCCGACGGCTTAAGGCTCTCTCGGCTGTGTTCCTCAGCGTAAAACCCGAGTGGAATCGCGGGCGGAGAAAAGCGGTCGCGCGTTGCCGCCACACCAGCAGCAAAAGCGGCAGCAGCCACACCAGCAGCTTCTTCTTCTTTTGTAAATAGCCTCGTAACGACGTCCGGACCGAGTCTGAGGCTAAGGGCCGAGCCACCTCGACCCGGAAGGGCGTGTGAAACGATTCAACGGGATTAGGAAAACCTTAACTCTCCCAAGGCGCGAGCGCAGCGTCTTCCACCCTCAACGCGTTCACCGCGACAATAACGAAACGAGGAAGACCTAAAAAAAAGAAGATAGTAAGAAAAAATAAATAATACGTCGTGGACGCTGGGCCATGCAATATACCCCGGATGACTATGACTATACGGACCATTGACTATTTCTCCACGGGTATCTCGACGATTCGCCTAGGAGAAAAAAAGACTCGCGCTTGGCAGAGAAAAAAATCTTCGTCGCAATGGAACAAGTGTCGAGGGTGAGAAGAAGGTGGCCAGTTGCGAGGGGGAAACAAATAGCGGGGGAGGCCGCGGGTTTAACTCGGGTGGCAGCAACTGGTCAGTCGAATCACCGAGGGACGAGCGGACGATCGGCCGAGGCGTCAGAGCCGAGAAGAACGAATACGGCGCTTCTCCCCAACAATCTTATTTTGAGCCTCTAATAATACGAGTGCGAGCGCGAACGCGCTGCTTCGGCGGCGGCGACCGAGGCGAGGACGTCGATGTATACACAGCGGGCGAGCGGTATTTTTATGGCCGCGGTGGTCGCGCGGCGAACTTGCCGCCGTTGCTGCTGCCGCTGCTGGTCTCGTGTCCCTCTGCCCCCATCGCGTATATGGCGAACGAGGATATTCGCGAAGGGCGCAGCGGCCGCCGATACTTTCGAGGCTGAAATAAAAATGTAACACGTTACCCGGGGACAAATAGCCCGGCACTCCCTGCGGGTAAAGCCGACTGAATGTTGTCGTCTCCCCTCCCCCCCCCCCCCCCCCCCCCCGCCCCCACACCCCACCGCCACCCACCCTCCGTCTGCACCTTTTTCTCTGATGTTTCTACCACGGTGAATGATCCGAACTCGGATACTCAACGAGTCAACGCGGCTCACTTTTGTCACCGGTCGAATAGGCCAGGTTGTTGGAGCCGTGTAAATGCGCGGTAAAGATGAGAGGAATGTTTTTTACAGCTGTTTCTATTTTGAAATCCATTCAGCAGGTAAAAATCAAGAACAGAGTGGTAACTCAACAGGACTAAGAGGTACTGTTTCATTATTGTAAATTATGATTTTCCGGCAGAAGAGAAAATAGAAAATCCAGGCAGCGATTTCTCTTACGTATCGTCAATTATTAATCATGTCGTTGATGCCTTTTGGATCGAATCAAATCAGACATTAAAATATCATGAATATTAATATTCACCGTAAACAGTATTTTTCGTGCGACCAAACGTTACAACCCCGGCAACGGTCAATCGAACCGCAAACCGGCAATTACTGTAAGTCCAATTATTTTCGTGAAATATATTCACCGCTTTTACCCACTGCCAAACGTCCGAACATTGAACACCCGTTTCACCTCAGCGATAGGATAAACAAAATGCTTAAAAACTAATTTTAAAAAACCCCGAAAAAAAAGGAAAAAAAAGAATACGTCAGCGGCTGTATGCAGATAATATCTATCTGTCCGACGTTCAATTTCCACGAGGTGAGTCATAAATCAGTGTAATAGGAGTCGGGAAAGCGTCACGTCTGCCCCCCGTCGCCCCTCGGGGTCCTTTGATTTACAGTCGTCGTTGCTGTCGCGAATCTCGCGACCGCCGCCGTCGCCGACAGAGGACGACGAGATGCGAGCCGAGAGGGATCCCCGACCCAGGGTCAGGGGTGAAATGAGCCTTGGCGGCGTTCGAACGCCTCCCAGCAAACGTGTCCGACCAACCGCCCCGACGAATTCCGCGATCGAAATGGGCAAAGGGCGGAAAAAGAGCGTTTAGAAAATTTCCTGACTACTAACCGCAGTTATTACGACCAGACGAATGAACGAACCAACGAACGAACGAACGAACGAATGAACGAACGAATCAACCAACTAACCAACCAACCAACGTGCGGCTCGGGCACGCGACGACGACGTTCAACGCGCTTCCTCTCCCATCTCTCTCTCTCTCTCTCTTCCTCTTCCCGCAATGCTGATGGTGACAGTTCAATTCGAACTTCGGTGTTCGGCGGTCAGAAATGTTAGCCGCAAAACCGCACGGCCGCGTGATTTCTGTCTCTCTTTCGTGCCACGGACATTTAGCCAGTTGGCCGCGGCGTCTCCGTCGCACTCGGCGAGGGCTCCGATCACAGTATCTCTCTCTCTCTCTCGTCGTACCCATTTCCACCCGTTCTCTCGTTCTCTCTCTCTATTTCTATCTCTCTCGTGTTCCCGCGACCACGAGCCGCTGCTGGCGACCGCCGCGCTATTCCGCTCCCGTCCAGCACCACCACCGGCAGCAGCAACACCACCCCCGTCGCCACCGAATCTCCGTACTCCGCGCACGGTTCACCCCCTCGTTTACCCACCTCCCGTCCCCCTGCCCCTCCTAGTTCCCCCCCAATCCGACACTCTGTTGCTCTCTCGCGCGTCGGACGCATCGCGTGTATACACGTTCACCGCGAGCAGCGCTCTCCGATCCCCAAAATATCCGCGATGATTAAAAGAGCAGCCGGAATGTCGGTCATGAAATTTAATGCAGATACCTATGGAGTACAGAGAGCACTGACGCTCTCCACTCTCTAGATTCTGCCTTCGGGTCATACGCGCGCTCTCTGCGTCCCCGGTTGACGAATATTGGCACGCATTATGCAGTGCGGTTCTGCTCCGTTCTCTCTGACATAACGGAAGTCGAGGAGAGCGTGAAGTGCAGTTATTCGGATTTTTCGGCATGCGTTTTGTCACGCGCGTCGCGTGACGGTTAATTGTAAACATTTATTGAAATCGCGGGTTTATTGTAATTCGAGCTTGAGTGGAAATGTTCGTTATCGCTGCAGAACGATCAAAATATTTTCCCCAATATACACAGTGCCAAGTGAAAATGTCATATAGTTCATGAAACTAATTTTGTGATTTTAAAAATCGATTTCCAAATTCTCTTCTTAAAAAAAAATAAATAAAAAAAAAAAAAACGAATCTCCAAAAAGCGCCAAGCAAAAAAAACTGCACCATGAGACCCGTGGGGGAATCTGAGCCACGTTAAATATTCATCCGATCGTAGATCAATTATCAAGCCCAACTTAACCGCGCCCGATCGCAGCGAACGCCTCGCGTAGCCGGTGCGCAACCCGACGTGTGGCCGCGGAATGTGAAACGCGGGGTGGGCGCTCGTTGCGGGCGCGTTGCGTGTCCGCGAGTCCGAGGCTCTTAATCCAGGCACGTTCTCGCGCGTCAATCGCGCACGAATCCGGTCGCGGCGAGTACAGGATTGCGGCGGCGACGGCAGCGGAACGCGTTCCCCGGCGTTCGACGCAAACGAGAGACAGTGCGAGCGAGAAAAGCGAGACGGGGGAGAGGGCAACGTCGAGCACACGCAGATTTGCCAATTTGCCGTTGGCGTTATGTAGGTGGTTAGCCCGGTTAGCCCGGACGCCGGAGCGAGATGAAGTGCGCGTTACGAACGAGATTCTGCGGAGCCGCGCGGCGCGGCGATGCTGGAGGCTGATGTGCGGTCGAAGAGATTAATATGCGCGCGAGGCGAGCGGCGGCGAGGCGGCTCGCGTACGCGCGGACCGGACTGCTGCGGCGGCCTACGCGTCGCAACGCGCGAGTCCAGCAGCAGCAGCAGCCGCTACAGCATCACCAACATTCAACCCTGGTTCCCGTTCTGCTTCTCTCATCCCTATTTCCCGGCGCAACCCTTTCTCCTCGACGTTTGCCTCAACGTGTGTGCTGCTGCGTGGCCTCTCGCTCTCTCTCTCTCTTCCGCGCCTCGTCCGGCTCGTCCTCCGTTTCGAGCCCGCGCCAGCATCGCGCGGCCCGCGTTTTCGCCACCCTCGCGATATGTATTCCGTCTCGGTCTCTCGCCGCTCTCGGCGCCGATTGCCGCGCACGACCTGCGGGGAAGCCCCGGAGCGAGCGTGGCATTCCCATTCCGTGACTGCCGGGCCGCTATCCCCCGGTAGCTGCAACCTCGGGCTCCTGCTGGTGATGTTGGTGATGCCGGTGGTTCGGCTTCTGCCGTTTCCCGTAGTAGCCAACGCTCGCCGTTTAGTAATTTCTGTCACGAGTCGAACGTTCCGTTGCCGGACCGTTACCCAACCCAACTGATTCCGCTCGCGCCGTGCGACCCCTGTTACGTACCTATAAAACGAAACGTACAGTGAGGTTCGGGGACACAATGCACAATCGTACGTATGTGGCGCGCAGTCGACGCTGCGGTGATGCCGTGGGAGAATGAATCTTTGAACTTGTCGCCGGTGCCACGGTGGATATTGGATCTCAGCGGTGAGAGCCGATGAGCTGGGATCTTCGGAGTGGAATGGTTAATCAACGATAGTCGACGTCGTTATTGACGACGGTCGACTTTGTCCTCGCTCTTTGGAGACTCGAAATGCAACTTTTTTTCTCCGCTGTTTGACCTGGAAAATATTTGTACAGTCTGCAAATATTGTGACCTACAGGAACCTTTGGAAACGATATTCGCATCGTTCCCAAAGTCCAATCAAAATCGAGGACATCCGATGTTTCGCAGAGAAGACGCACCAAAAATGTCTTATTCTTCAGGTCTCAAGTAACTTTACTACTGATCCATAAATTTGTCCCCTCATTTTCGCAGAATCCTAGCGAAAAAAAAGAATACCTACAGTTTCACGTACTCGCACAAAATCCTTCTGATTCCCATCAACGATCGTCGCGTCGCTCCCAAAGTCCTGGAAAAACCGGGGCATACCCTAGTATCGATTACGACGCATCTCAATCTTCCCCGCAAATTCGTTATCTCCCCAACGTTTCTTATGTTTCCCAATCCCCACTCCCTTCTCGTTTCGCCCCGAGATTATGTTCATCGTAGCCGCGGACGAGCCGAGTCCGCACACACACACGAGTGAAAATCGTTTCGTCTCGTCGTGAGGTAGGAGGAACTCGTCGACTCGCGCACCACGCCCAGGGGATCGGGAGTTGTCGGTTTTATCGGGCTCCGGGAATCGCGCCAAAGAGGAAGCCGAGGAAGAGACCGCGTCGAAAGAGACGCAGACGCGCGGGTTGTACACCGCGCCCCCCGCGTGTATCCTGTATATCCGTCTTCCGTCTCTATATACCGGTGGCGACGGTTCTGGAAGGCGGAGCTTCTATTTCTAGCGTCGGGGTTCGCGCACGGGTCGTGGGAGGCCAAGCGAGACAGAGACGAGAGACCGCGGGGAGAAAGAGACGGGAAGAGGCGCATAACCTCCGCGCCGACCGGAGCTCCAACCAGCTCCGCGCTGGTTTACCCAGGAGCAGCCAGAGCCGCCGATATATACTCGAAGCGCAAAGTGCACCGAGAGTGTGAGCGAGTTATTCCCGCGAGCCTGGAAGTGCAGAAGAGAGATAATAGGAAAGGGGTGGGCTGTGGGGCAGGGATGCGGAGGAGCTCGGAGGTTGCAGCCAACTCCAGCGTACAGCGGCTGTATATTTATACGCGTATTCGTGTGTGTGTGTGTGTCGAGATGCAGGGCCAAGTGACTGTACGGGGATGTTCCGCTGGGGATAGAACGAGCTCCCGGGTCCCGAGGAGCGGGAGAAGCGAGGAATTGCAGCAGGCACGCGCGCAAACGAGGCGAGCGGCGAGAGAGAGACGAAGAGAGGGAGGCGGGAGACGCGACGAGTGGGGGTGTGCGCGCCGCTCGCCGTAAGGTGGTGAGAGCGGCGCCGCGGCGATCCTACGCTCTCGCCGAGCGTGAAACGAGAAATATACGACGACGAGAGTCGGCGCACCGGCAGCTGCACCAGAAGCTTTCGCACACACAGACGTGAGCGTGTGGGGGCTACATTGTAGGTACGGCGAATACGCCACGCGGCCGGGGCTGGTTGCACCACCGGTGGTTGCGATAAAGGGGTTTCTCACGCTCTTTGAGTCATGTTTGCTTTTGTAATTTTTACGACGAGGAAATTGTAAGATCTCAGGATTTTTGTTATTTTTATAGTTGATTGTGAGTTATTTAATTGATTGTGAAAATTCTGAAAAAGAAATAGTCGCTTAGGTGTATATTTTTACAGGTTATTTTTTAAGTTTCCACAACTGTCACATACAGTTGCTGAAGTTGCTACACGAAAAAAGAAGTTCTTTTTTGGGCTAGCCAGCAGACAATTTATGCGTCAGGTCAGCAAAATAATTTGTATCAACAAATTATTCGAAACATTCCATCGGATATCCTGAATATTTTGCAAAAATAGTAGTTTATGACACGATGTGCGCCAAGAGCGATTTTGCACACGCGAAGCGGAGGAGGCATACAAAATGTTTCTTCACCCACGAATCATTTCCCGAGTGGAAAAAAAATCTATTTGGTTCTGCCGGAATACCCGTGCCAAGTAGCCCCGGTGTCGTCGCGACAGTGTGTGAGACTGCGGAGGCAGTCGGTACCGTAGTTACCGTCCGGTACAGTGCGCGCCACTCCGCACTATCTTGTCGTCTCGGGGATCATGGCGGTAATGTCGCGGCGCGCATCTTTATACGTATTTACTCTCGAGACTTGGCTGCTGCTCGTCGAGTACAGCGAGTGGCCCGAGGAGAAGGAGGAGGAGTGCAGAAAATACTGGAACCGTGCGGTGCACCCAGGGAAAAAGCACTTTAGAAAATACGTGTGATACATAAACTTGTGTGTACGTAGGTGGGTATATGCACATAATGTGTATATATATATGTAAACGCATATATAATACATTGTGCGCATATATACGTAGGCGAGGAGGATCTCTGGCTCGCGCTTACGTGTGACACACGTTAAAGCCGCCCGCGGTCGTATAACCCGTTAGAGAGAGGATCGGGGACGGCTCCGGTGCTCCGCCTAGTTCGCCGGGGGTGGCGGGTGTACCGGAACAACGTCGAAGAGGAGGTACGCGACGCGAACCTCTCTTTCCACTTGCGCGGAACCTCGATCCCGATGTTACCTATACTTTGCTCCGGCTCGCGGCTCGCTCTGTATATATATCTATAAGTATGCTATCCGCGGGGCGCGACCGGCGCGGCTGTTTCTCGCACGGTTTGCGCTCACTGCGAGCGAGGCGAACGTCGCGCGGCTCCGAGAAGAATTTGCGAGGAAATGTGCGGTGAATTCAAGGTAAATTCAACATAAATTCAATTATATCGTATGTTTCACCGGCGAAACGTCTGAATTTCAGGCGTTTCAGAATGTCTGAATTTCAATAGCTTCCGCTTTGGAGGTAGAATTGTCGAATAAATTGCGTTGTCTGTGAAAATGAGAAGAAAATGAGAACCCTGTTTTTCAAATCTTCCTGAAAATAAAAATGATAGCTACAACCCTTTTATTGGTCGTAATTTCCTCATAAAAAATCAAGTTTTATTAAGTTTCAACAAAATTATGCGTCTCCGTCTTTTTAGCTGAGGTGTTGAAATCACCGGTAAAATTGTACGGTGCCGCGTGGAGATCCGCGCGGATCTATGGAATAAATCGCTGCGGCAGAATTTCCAGAATCCGCCGAAAATTCGATTACCACTGGATGCCCGGGTCGCGCGGCGTTTAGCGCGATAGCCGGACGGAGGAGCGATGCGTATTCGTTAATTTCCGTATGGGTCCCCCCCCCCCCCCCCCCCACACCCTCCGTCCGACAACGCGGTGGCCGATGGGGTTACCGGTCGTTTTTAATATCGAAAACTGTGCGCAACAGGAAAACAGTTTTGGGCGACCGGGGCCGCGTAACCGGCGCGGTCGGGGGTCACGAGGGGGGGAGTGACCAGGGGGTGACCAGGGTTACCTGCGCGATAACCGAGAGTACAGCGGAGACAACGCGCGGTCGAGAGCAACGAGCAACAACCGCAGAGGCGCGAACGCCACTCGAACTCGGGATATTGGTGCACACGGCGGTGTAAGAGTTGCAACTCGCCTAAACCCTTTTTCCTCCCCCTTCGCCCCGAACTGCACCGAAACTGCGTGGTGTGAATCACAATAACACCGGCGAATTTCCGCGTGCGGTTCAAGCGGTGCGCGAATCGTCGAAAAAAATTGCTGCTGAAAAAAAAAAGAAAATAAAAAAATTGTACAATTGCATTTTTCAATAAACGGCCACGCGGAGCGGAAACAGGGAGGAGGCGGAGAAAAGGATTCTCTGCTCGCTGACTCGTCAACCCCTCGCCGATGGAAACGTGCGCCACACGGGGAAACCCGATGCTCGATGCCCGACGCCGAGTGACGCGCGCTGCTCGTCTCTCTGCCGGTATATGTAGAATTATTATTCGCGGACCAGCGAACTGGCTAATTCCTCTCATGTTTGAATGCAATTATCAATCGTTGGGTATGTGTAATATATATATATTGAGTCGCATAACAAGAGGCTGCGGTACAGATGGAGACCATCCCCCACCCCCTTCAACCCGGCCCACTCCGCTATACCCCCTTCAACCCCCATATTTTCGCAGTCCAGGACAGCCGATAATATTCATCGCGGGAAATGATACGATGCACTTTGCCGGGTGTGATATACAATGTGTTTGTACAACAAAGCGCGACGAGATCCGGAGCTGCCACCGCCGCCGCGAGCGTCGAGCGGACTCGAAGAGCCGAGAAAATGAGCCGCGGGTGTCGCGCGGTAACCGAATAATTTTGGTTTTAACACTCTGCGGATTTTCGCGCCGGTAATTGGAACGGCGACTCGTTACGCGAGCGAATCGTAATGAGTTTCGCGTTACTCTTATGATATTAACGCGGCTGGCGGTGGCGCGAAAGGCGCGTGCGAGCCGCGAGAGCCGATGACACATGCGGGAACGTACGAACGGTGGAAATACGCGAGAGTGAAGAAAAACTGAGGACCGACGTGTGGAATAATATCTACTGTCGTCGCGATCTGGTGAAATAATATAAAAAATAAAAACGGTGAAGCGAGAAAGTTACAGTGATTTTTGCGATTTTATCGGTAGGTGGAGTTAAGTAGAAATCGTATAGACTGGTCAATATTTCGATATTTTATTCAGTTGATTTTCATTCGATAGACGTTTTCTTGGAAAATACATTCGATCGGGTAAAAAGAATGATTGTATCCTATTATTTTATCGCCGGACTCGAATCAGACAGAGTTTCAAATGAAATGCCAGACATATACACTTTTTTTTACAAGAATTAATTAGCCTCGTGAATCCGACAAAATTCACGCACAAAACAGAGCGAGTATTATTATTGTGTGCGGAGCAACCCGAAGTTCCCCCGGCCAACGGCGGAATTGGATATTAAAGCCTTTTGACCGTTTCCACGTGCTGCGCTCGTCGATATCGCTGTAACTACACATTAAAAAAAAAAATAAAAGACCCACGAGGATTTTTCCATTTTTCCTCCCCCTCTCCCGTCCCCCTCTACGCGCCAATAATCGTCGATGGAAATGAAAAATTTACCGAGCATTTTTCTCAGGGTAGCGCCAGCGAAAACACGTGTCTCCCTTCGTGCGAATCGCGAGTGACTGCACCTGCACATTTTTTAGCTTTTCCGCGGATGCGTCTGCAATTTTATCTCTTTCCGGTGTTGTGTTTTTCCTGGATTTTTCTCCTTTTTTCAGCTTTTTGTTCATATTGTGCGATAAGTGATGAAGGCTTTCCCTTTTTTTTTTCTTTCTATTTTTTCGACTATGTAGACAGGCCATTGTGTATATTTTTTTTAGGGTTGCTCGAAGGGGTTTTTCCCCATCGGCACCCGTACAAATACGCAGATTCCGTGCGGTATATGTACACAGATGTATCCATTGTGGCGACCGGGGATATTGGCCGTGTGGGAAATGAGGCGCGGGCGCCGGAGGAAAATTAGCGGCCGGGCGCACGTAGCCGCCCGAGCACGTAGGACGCGTGGCGCGCGGTGCGCGGAAATTCCGCGAGCGATGCTGGCCGGGGATTTTGAATCGGCGCGGACGCGCCCGGCACAAACGTACGTTGCGCGTTGCCGTATCTGTCATGCGGTAGAAAAGCAGTTAGCCTCATTTGTATTCTTAGGGGTGGCGAGGCGCCCGCCACCGGCGGCAACGGCGGCGTCGGTGGTGGTGGCTGCTGCCGCTGCGTTACACTGGCCGAACGTCTCCCGGTCGAGGCCCCGCGACGCGCCGCGCCTTCTCCGCATCGCACGTCGCGCGAATTATTCGGTAATCAAATTTTCTCGGCCCGCCGTCGCTTATCCGCTGACTTCTCTATTTTACGAGAGCGCCGTGCGCGACGCGACGCCCCCTCCACTAAGGGGGTAGGAGGAGGGTTCTTCGTAGGGTCTTTGGTTTTTTTATCTGATGGCTCGTGTGGAAAATTGAGGGTGCAAAAATGCTATTTCGATCGAGTCGGATTTCCACTACATTCTTTTTTCTTTTTAAATATGCATCACGGAAAGTGAAACGAAATTAATCCACGGCAATTCCGGCTCGTTTCGGGCCTACAAACATAATTATACGAAACCAACGAATTTATGGTAACTGGAATTTTGCAACAAATTTTTGCACCAAATTCTACTTTTAAGAGTCAACGTTGCTAAGCGTCGAAGGTCGAAATATTTGTTGTTCTTCCGGATCCGATCTATCGCCGATCAAGACGCGTTTTCCAGCGAAATCGCGCTCATCGCCGTCACAGCGATTTTCGGATACCGCGGGCGGAAACGAATATTCACGCCACCGAACTCGGCGTACGCCGAACGCTCTTCGGCGTTCGATGATGTCCTGCACTCAGGCCGTAAAAAAAAATGAATACTCCCGAGGCACAATGTGCGTGAGGGACGCTATTATAGACGCGAGCTTCTGGCATGTATTTTGTCGTCGTTTTTTTATAGCTTCATAAACACAGTACAGGGATATTACATCGGATGTTGCGGAACGTGGTGGACGGTCTCTCGGTGTCCCGTCCGTGAATATATAGGCGAGCGGCGATCGTGCCTCCGAGCGGCTGCAGCAGCGGCAACACCACCGACCATCACCGACTGCAGCAGCAGCAGCAGCACCAGCCGAACGTATAAACCGAAAATGTTGGGATTTCGATCCCATATCGCTCATGCCCCATAGTTTCCGGGTACGAAATTTCCTCGTTCTCTCTTCGTTCGTCAATTTTCGCGTGTTTTACCCCGACGCGCGAGCGGTATAACCTCGGGTAGGTATTCCCGTCATATCCTACGCGCGCGTCGAGATTACATACGCGTTTTACCCCTCACCCCCTGACCACCCACTTCTCCCTCCCCCTTTCCTCCCACCCGACGCATACACGGTAAAACTAAAGGACTAAAGACCCGGAGCTCTCTTAACGATGCAAAATGCGCGGTAAAGTACGGGAAAAAATACAAAAAAAAAAGAATACAACGGCTGCCCGTGATAAAAGTTGAGCTTTTTTCGGCATCGATACTTCCGCTCGTTGCGGGGAATATGGAGAGAGAAAAAAATAACAAAAAAAAAAAGAAATTAAAAAAATATTGCCGGATTTCGCGAGCAAACATTCGACGCGGTAAAACCTTTAACCTTTGCTTTTACAAAGTAGATGGTGAGGGTGAGTGAGTGAGAGGGAGGAAGGCGGCAATAGCGCCAAAAGTAAATATGTCTCGCGAGTGCCAAACGAGCTCTCGGACGTTTCGGCCGCGCGCGCCCGAGTTGTTTTATTATTCCCGTTATGAATTCTCGCCGTGGAAATAAAATATCGGCTTGTACCGATGCGCGCGCTGCGCTCATCGAGCCGCGTTACGAGCCCAATAATCCCCCGCGCGAATGAGAATCCACAATTTTTTCATTTTCGTTTTTTTTTTTCTTTTTTTTTTTTCATAGGAAATATTCATTTCGCAAGATCGACGATTAATCGGAGGCCGCGGGGAAAACGCCGCAGTTTCCTTTCCACAACGACTGGGATATTCACACATGTATATATATTATTCTTTTTTTTATTATGCCTCGTTTCGGAGAGTCTAAACGGAGAGCGAACGCCGTGTCGATCGCCGACGCTCGACGCGCCCACTTACGCCGCTCTCTCCTCGTGTTACGTGCGCGCGTGAAAAACCTTTATAACCTACTAAAGTCCTCGAGACCCGCGACGCCCTTTTTTGACTCGCCGAGCTTTACGGCGCTCGAACGGAACGCGAATAAAAAAAAATGACAAGATATACCTCGAGGCAGAAAATCGCGGGACCGTGATTGCCGGTCGTCGGTGCTCTGCGCGCGGTGAATTGAATGTGGCGAGAAATTCTTATTACCGTTATTAGTGCAGTCTCTCGAGTCTCTTTTGCTCGGGTGCTCGGCATCCCCGCAGTTTGTTGCGAGTCTTTGGGACTTGGAAAAATTAACGTCTGAAGAGTGAAGCTCATTAATATCACATCTTGCAGTTTTACTGAATTGAAAAATACAAAATCAAATAGCGGTGTCTTTCGGAAACAGCGGAAAAATTGCTTTCAAATTGTACTGCAGGGCTTTCAAATTTTACGAAAATGAAAATTCTTTTCACAAAAATTTGCGATTTGCATTGTTCCTGGTGTAATAGAACTCAACGAAATATTTATCCATCTTTTTATCTCGCCCACTATTCAATGTTGCATGAAGTGTCATTGTACACAATGTAATCAATGCAATATTCACATACTCATCTTCCCAGGAGGCAAAAAAAATTGAACATAAAAACTAATCGTTAAGGACGCTCGGTCAATCGATGGTTCCGGGGTTAATGAGCGAACACCGCGTCGGCCACGTTTGTCGCTGTGTCCGGAACGGTCCGCGAGCAGCACAATCGCGGGTGGCAATTAGTTCGCCACCGTTGGAGTCCGCCTGATAACGAGAGAGGCGCCGCGAAGCGCGGTCGAGACTCGCAGGTGCGGAATGTCCGCTCGCGTCAAAGGACGCATCGTCGTCGTCGCCGTTGTCGTCGCGTTTCCGCGGTCGGCGGGTCAGAGCGAGGACGTCGGCGTCGGTCGGTCCGTCCGTCGTCGGACTGGCCTCTGGACAAAAGAGCGCGCGGCGAAGGTGCCGACGCGCGGCCGTCCGAACGCGATGCACTCCAGCTCGCCGCTTTTTTCCACTCGCGCAATCAAACGAGAATTAGCGTCGTCGTCGCGCGCAGCTCGGCGAACGCGAGACTCTTGCCCTTTTCTCGCTCGTTTTTTTTCTCCCTCCTCCCCCTCTCATTTTTTCGCAGCTTTATTATTTCTCTCTTTTCGCGCTCGCGAGAAGCAGCGGCGTTTGTTCGTTCGGGGCTTCCGCGAAATGTCTCAAATGGGACGCGGTGGCGCGCAGAAGCGCGAAAAAAAAAATACACGCACACTCGCCCACGCACACGCGGTCAGTTTGATAAAAGAGACGCCGTGGCCACGTAATTAGAGACCGAGGGAGGGAGAGAGAGAATAACGCGATAAAAATACAGAATGAATGCGCAAAGGCATTTTTTGCGCTCGGCTGGAACTGAAAAAGAAAAGAAAAAACACCGAAATGAGACAGAACGAAAAGTTAGACGTGGAAGAAAGCGAGAGGACGACGGAAATCGCGGCAGCGTATCTTTTGGTAATTACAAGCGTCTGGCTGCGCGAATTCGCGTCCACGCACGTTCACCGCGGTTACGTGTGAAAAATCTTGCTCGAAACGAATTCTCGAAGAATTCATTACGTAGTATTAATTATTATCGTGATTCTCGGAAAAATATTCATTTTCAATAATAAAAATATAAAATGTGTGACTCAATGCTATGCTTATATTTCTATACTTCATTGATCCCTAAACTCATCTGTAAAAACGCCTGAAAAATATCAAACTACCACAAAAATATATGTAAATGTCTCACATAATGTGCATATAAAAAATTGTCCATTTCACTTCCGTCAAACGCCAGCGTAAAATTTCCGCCAAAAGTTTCCCCCGAAATGCGCGAAGCGTCAAGAGGCGACGGTTGACACTGGCGGTGACGTCAATTAGTGGTAACCGCGCGAGGGTCGCGAGCAAACGCGTGCAGTACTCACGTCTGTAGGGTCGTCCCTCCTCGGGCGTGGATCGCTCGGTATTCTCGGATCCGGGGGTAGCGTTCGCGTCCCGATCTTCCTCGTCGGGGGTGGGTCCACGATTGCTCGCCGACGTCACTGAACCCGGTGGATTACCGGGCGGCGATCGGCTGGCCGAGCCCGCCGGACTGTGCGGCGCGATTTCCTGGCTCGGCGCGCCCGTGAGTCCCGTCCCGACGCCACCGGACGAAGGCAACGACGGTGAGAACATGTTCGACATGCTCGACAGCGATCCCAGACTCGGCAGACCCGACGACACGCTCGTGTTTCCAGTCTCGACCTTGAGGCACTTGCTCGGCGGCGCGAACGCCGACGGACCCAGCGGCCTGAACGCGCTGAACGGCAAACGCGGATCCAACGGATGAAGAAATTGATGCGGCAGATGCAGCATGTGATGGAGACCGTAGCCCAAGGACGCGGCTGTGCTGAACGGCACCTGAAGATCCTTCGCGTCTGTAACCTTTTTTTACGAGTGGAAAAAGAAAAAAATAATGTTTTTACATTGTGAAATCTCATTCATTTGGATTTGGGAATTGTGTGTGTGTGTGTGTGTGTGTGTATTTGTGTTTTTTAAGCTGTTAGTGCGGTAATTGGAATATTTTTTTTTTAGGTTTTCTTCCCTGAGCCACTGCAGTGTAATTTAGTCAATTGGACCCTGGAATGTCGATTGTAGATTAAAGGCTTTCCGGTTCATTTTTAGAAAAGAAAAATATTGACGGACGCGAATTTATTTATTATTTCAGCTAATTAATGGTTGGTACAGATAATGCTTTTCACTATCCAAATCTGAAGTAAAGATGTATTAATGACAATCAGAAGACTTCGTTTCGTGAAGTACACGATTCAAGATTAATTCTCCATAGTCCAAAGCGACTGAATACGATAACCAGGTCCAGAACGAGAGTGAATCCCGACAATTTTTTTTATTTCAACAGACAATTACTTTCAGCAGTTCGCGACCGACTCAGGGTTACAACGACCGGACGCTACGTCACGCGGAATCAGAGTGGCAGTGACGGTCAGCAAAATCGCTGTATTACTGTTTTACGACGGGAAATGAGTTTACCGTTTGCCCGGAGGGCGGTGCCTCTGTTTGCTCTACGCGATCCAATCAGTGATTTATTAGATATTCATTATGATTTTCATTGCCCCGCCGAGCGACGAGGCGGCGATGTTTTTTTTCACCGCGCGCGCGGATCAATTTTCTTTTTAATTGGAATAATTACTCCATTTTTCATGTTTCGTCGATCGAGAGGTTAAGCCCCGTCGGTCCGCTTGTGAATTATGCCTCGCGCGTATATATGTATATTTTTTTATTTATTTTCATTTTTCGCTCCGGTCATCGTCTGAATAACAATGTATTAATCTCGCGCGGAGCCCGAGGGAGTCGCACAATTGAAAAAAAAAAAAAAAAAAAAAAAAAAAATACTCGACTACCGCGTGACGAGCGATTGATCATCGACTGGTTCGTCGGAAGAGGCGACAAAGGCTTCGGGTAGCTTTTCAGACCAGCCAATTGACTTGTTGGAGTGACTCGCCGAGAGCGTCGAGAGAAACTCCGAACGCCCACGGCGAATTAAGCAACGGAATTGCACGGCTCGCGATTATTGCGTCAGAAGTCGCGGCGAAACTGACGACGATCCGGACACGCGGAATTATGGAGACATCGCGCGACGAAGGTGAGCGAAGCACTCGTGTTTGTCTCATCTTCGCCACTCTGATTCGACACTTTTATGTGACCATCCTGGGAAATTATCTGGCCAACATATGGCTATCCGATTATTTAAATTATAATCATCCTGCAGGTGTTTCGATTAGAATAATTTGATCAGAAATTAACTTGTTCATTTCTTATTAATTAGCCACCTTTACTTAATATGTTATCAAAGTAGCGCAAAAAAATATTGTTTTAAATCACTTAAAAAAATCGTGAAATTCATTCAGAGCAAAATTATCTACTGAATTCCACAATTCCAGTATCTACTGGGTTGCCCCAAGATTTCCAATCACAGTGAAAACTATTTTCACCTCTCTTTAAGTATCTACAAATTGTCTTCGACACCCCAGGGAAAATTATTCGCCGTGTACCCTGACCAGTGCCTGAGTATGTATGTGCGATATATGTATATGCATAAGCATGCAAAGGGTCGTGTCGAGGTGATTAGAGGAGGCGTCTAGCAGACGACAGTCTAGGCTAATAGGTGGCATGCGAGGAGGATCGTGCCACTAACTTGTGGATTGAAGGGTCTCTGCATTCTCAGGGCGTCGGGGAGGCCCCCGGCCTGCGAGAAAACGACCAGGGACGGTGGCGGGAGATGGTTCGGCACGTACGTAGAATTGTCCATCTATAACAGACCGGCGGTTTCCTCTTTGCAGCTCTCATTCCAAAAGACTCTTTCATTTTTTATACGTATAATATATAAACAAAAAAAACGTGAACCCCCCATAAAAACGGGCCGATTAGCAGCGCGAAATTCTTCGCTGTTTCCGCAGAAAAATAAATCTAAACCTATCCGCGATGAATATACCCGCGACGGAGGCAAAAAACGAATTAGAAAATTAGCTAAAACAAAGATATATCCACGTATCTATTTTATTCAAACCCTCAAAAGCCGATCGATCGGCAGTCCAAAATTCTTGCACCTCTCCCGCAAAAAATCAGAGCCTATTTCCCGCGATTAATGTATCCGCGACCGAAGCGAAAACCGAGCAAACCGAGAAAATTCGCGCGATCGATATCCCTCCCGCGATACAAATGCGATCGGCCGACACATACGTCGACATCGGCGGTAGCGGCGCGAAACCGAATTGCGTGGACAAACGCGTAACCGCAATGGACAGAGAGCTTCCGCGTATTCGCGAGACGGGACACACACACGCGCGAAGCCGGAGGACAGAGCGAGAGAGGGTGAAGAGAGGAGGGTGGTGGATACCGAACGATCGGTATGCAATATATTATCCCGGAATCAAATTCGAATCGGTTTTATATTACGTCCAGAGTGCCGAGTGGTGCCACAGCGGTCTGGCATAATTGTTCCGCGTTACCGAAATCGTTCCGCTCGTTGGCGCCCTCCCCGTCATCAATTATCGCGATTATTAATGGTTCGTTCGACGGCTTTTAGACTTCGGCGCGCTCTCGCGTTCTCGCGCTCGCCCGCCCGCCCGCCGCGATACTTGATAGCTCTCTATCCGCGCTGCAAACGTTATTTCTGAATTTCCATAAAGCTACTCGCTCGGAATGCATCATATTAAAATCATTTCCGCGCGCGCGCGCCCCGCGGCTTTCTCGCGAATATTGCAACGTCGCGCGGTCCGCGTTGGCGTTAGCCGACGATACGAACGGCGATACGACCGGCCGGCGGCGAAACAAAGACCCGCGCCGATTGCGCAATGCGATTGCCGACGATCCGCGACGATTGAGACTTCAATCGCGAGAGCGAAGCGAAAAATATTCCCCCACGCCTCGAGACTCGCGGCGTTTACGTGAAAGTAAAAATAATAAATTGTAAGATTTGTAATTACAGTGGGACCGCTGTCTTTCCACATGGCTGTAACGTGCTTATCCGTCTTTTGTCTCAAGGTTACTTCCTCCCTCGAGTCCGTGCTCGTTCGCTCCCGTTCACCGCGCGCGAAAACCGTTTTTGTCGAGTTCCATTCGTCGCAAATACGTTTTACGTTCACCACGCTCGGATTGTCAACCGGGTAGACGAAGAGAGACGCGATAAAGAGCGACAGAGATAGTTAGAGAGCGATAATAACAACAATAATTCAAACTAGAATGTCACAATCGTAGCACACACGGCGGGGCTGTATTTCCAACGGTTTTTTAAACCCGCGCGCGACCACCGGGCGAACCGACCTAACCTGATGGGCTCGCGTCGCCGCGAGAGACACAAACACGCGCGAAGATCAAACGCCGCACAATAACAAAGCGACGGGTGTGCGCGCTCGACGGGTCGTAGACACGTTGACGCGAGCACCAAGAATCGTCTGTCCGAGATTGTGAAACGCGTTCGACAGTGAAATCGCGATAATTCGGACGGATAGTCGAGCGTCTTGTACGCGGGTTCGAAATTCAAATCGTGCCGCGCGCCGCGCTTCTCGGTCCGACCTAACCTCAACACGCGGTACGCGAACGGGTAACCTCGACCCTTGTCGGCTGTCACCACGTCGGCCCTCGCGACTCGAGTCGAACTGAGCGGCCAGGTGGTTCTGGCCGAGAGGGTCTTTGAGAGCGGCTGCGAGAGGAAGCCGCCAGCCCGATGAGCTACCTCGTGGACATGCGAGTGCAGACTGATTGGAGCGTGGAGCAAGGGGTACTTACCCACGTCCCACGATCCGGCGGAGGCGGCGGTGCGGCGGCGGAGGCGGCCCTCACGACCTCCTGGCGATGGCTTGCGCGCGTGTTTCCGCCGCCATAACCGGCGCCACCGTACAGCCATCGCTTTCGCCGGTGCGCAGACGCCGATGCGCGCGGCCCTCGGTGCGCATCGTGCGCGGCTCACGGGCGCTCGTCCGTTCGCGACGCTTCACTGCGGCTCCGGCTGCCGAACGAGAGGCACGTTGTCACTGTACGCGGGACGCCTCGCTTTTCGCTGGCCCAAACTCTGACACCGGGAGGAAAGATGCGATCACTGACTTTAGCACCAAACTACGATGTCGATGACCCACGGATTGTAGGCTCCAGCGGATACGGGGACGAAACCCGTCGATTGGAGGTTCGCGAGATTTCGCCGGGTCTCCGTGACCCCGGTTGATCGAGAAAAACGCGAGAGCCTCGCGATATCACAACACCGCGTGTCCGGCGACATTTCCCGAAGAGACGTGCACGACGCGCCGTCTGTCGACCCGTTGGGCACTAGGTATTAGTCACACTCGTGCGATAAGTTACCGGCCGGCGAGGCATATTCTGCAGGTAGTGATGTTACCGACCGATGGATTTCGCTCGCGAGTACCGGGAGCCTACGGTCTGTCGCTCGTGTCGCCGCACGCTATAACCTGGCATGAATGAAAGCGGAGGGGAGAGTTTACGCGTACGCGTCCGTTGTCGAACGTTGCGTGTAGTGTTGATCGAAAAAAAATAACGTTTTTTTCATGGGGACCCAGTGAATCCGTGACTGAAAAAAGGTAACGCAACCACTTAGAAATACTCTCGTATCGGTGATTTGACCTTCCCGGCGAACAGGTTTATACACGTTTCGCCGTGTAAACAAAGATATTAGCGGTTAATGCATACCTAATGCCACTCCCTGTCCCCTCCCTAATCCCGCGTCCCGTAATTGCCATTAGTGCATCGTGAGTAATCCCCGAGGTATTCCCGAGCGCGCTCGCCGACGAAGATCGCGTGCGTCAGTCGCGCAGTCGCCCGCCCCGCGGTATCTCGAGACGAATCTTACGGACAAGTATTTTTTTTTCTTCCAATTCAACAGGTGGGGCAACGAGAGTCCTGAATAATACAGCTAGCAGCAGCACCACCATGGCCACAGCCAGCAGGTGCTCGCTGGCCGCGTGCGTTCTCGCCGCGCTCACCGTCGCCGCAGCCCAGAATCTCTACTACGGCGACAATCAGTACGAGTGTCCGCGTCACTGGACCAAAAATCAGGAGTCGTGCTACCGATTCGTCAAGAGTCCGCTGAAGAGGCGAGAGGACGCAAGGCGCACATGTCAGGCCTACCAGAGCGAGCTCGTCTCCATAAACACTGTGGAGGAACACACATTCCTGCTGCATCAGTTGCTGTGGCTGGATCCGCAGCACCGTTCCTGGTACACCGGCATCAGGCAGATGGGCGGCTACTGGTCCAACGAGCCGGATGGCACGCAGCTGGTGAACATGGAGAACGCTCTGCTGCCAGAGCCCAACGACGGCATCATGAATCGTGACTATCTGGCTTACTCGTTCAGCGACAATCTGAAGCGCTGGGGTCTGGAGAAGGTTACGGGTAACGACGAGCTTCTGTACATCTGCGAAGCACCTGTTGCGGATTTGCACAACTTGGCGCAGGACGACCGTACGTACACCTACGGCATTGAGATCGACGATCCACTTCGCATACCCAGGGGGCCGTACTTCATCAAACAGCCGCAGAGTAAAGTGTTTGATATCTCCATGCGAGGACAGCACAATCAGGTCACTCTCACTTGCCACGCGGGAGGATATCCCGCGCCGTCGTACGAGTGGTTCAAGGAGTTCCACGAGGATGCGCGTCTCATCGAGACGCCGATTGATCCGCTCACCGACAAGCGATACACCGTGAGCGGAGGTTCTCTGATTATCTTCAATCCCTCGCAGATGGAGGATCGCGGCTCGTATCACTGCAAAGCGTGGAACGAGTACGGGATGATCATATCCGAGAGCGTCCAGCTGTCGTTCGGTTATATTCTCGAGTTCAACCTGAAGCGATCGGAGGAGCGCGGCGAGCAGAATTGGGGCAAAGCCGTTTACTGCGATCCGCCGCAACATTATCCCGATGTCAAGTACTACTGGGCGAGGGACTATTTTCCGAATTTCGTGGAGGAGGACAAGCGCGTGTTCGTGTCGAACGACGGGGCTCTCTACTTCTCGGCCCTCGAGCCCATAGATCGCGGCAATTATTCGTGCACGGTGCAGAGTTTCGCTTCTGACACTGGACGAAACGGTCCGTTCTTTCCCCTCAGGGTACAGCCGCATTGTAAGTACATAAGAATATGCGAAAGTATTTCAATAAAATGAGCTTTTTTAACATATTTTTTCTTGAATTTCAGCATCTTTCCAGCAGTTGAAATTCCCTAATAATTTCCCGAAGGTATTTCCGGAAGCTCCGGTCGTTGGACAAGAGGTTCGACTCGAGTGTATGGCATTTGGATAGTGAGTATTCTGTTCGCACGTAGTTTCCTTGTCAAGATAATTTTGGGCTCAATGTAATCGACGACAATTGTAAACTTTCAGTCCCGTTCCGTCGTACAATTGGACGAGACGAGGCTCGCAATTGCCTCGCGGTGCCTACCTTACGAGCTTCAACCGTGTCCTGAACATACCCAAGGTCCACATAGAAGATCAGGGAGAATACGTTTGCCGAGCTCACAACAGTCGACTGTCGATCGAGAATTCCGTCTGGCTGACCATACAAGCGGCTCCGAACTTTACTATACCACTGGAGGACAAGCATATGGACAATCGTGGGCAGCTCGTGTGGATGTGCGAGGCATTTGGCGTGCCCGATGTCACTTACCACTGGTTCAGAAACGGCCGGCTTCTCGACAACATGACTTTAACCCCGGACGAACGCGAACGATACGTTATACGCGACAACGTCTTGAGAATCGATAGGTTAGATCCTGAGAGGGATCCGGGAATGTATCAGTGCCGCGCGAGGAACCAGTTGAAAACTGCCTACTCGTCTGCTCAACTTCGAGTATTGTGTGAGTCGAAATTTCGTGTCACGCTTATAAAAATCTCCATTAATAATTTTCTTCTAATATTGCGAGCTTCTTGAAATTTATTTTTGTTTCATTATTCAAACAGCACTCAAGCCATCGTTCAAGAAGCGACCGATGGAGTCCGAAAGCTATGCGGCCGAGCGCGGGAACACGACGATAATTTGCAACCCCGAGGCAGCACCCAAGCCGAAATTCCTCTGGAAAAAGGACGGCAACGTTATCGGCTCCGGCGGTAGAAGGCGAATTCTCGACAATGGAAATCTTGTAATAAGTCCAGTGTCGCGCGACGATGAGGGAATGTACGTGTGTATAGCGACTAACGAGTACGGCAACGACGAGACTCGTGGACGACTCATCGTTTTACGTAAGTGCTGATATAATTGATTCGCCCCTCTTTTTTTCTCCGCAGCTGCCCGAACTGTCAATGAATCGCTATGAATCATGTTCTCCTTCCATCAACAGGTGGTCCCTCGTTTATCGAGACTCTGCCGCCCAAAATAATAACCGCGGTGATGAACAATCAGACGCTACGCTGCCAAGCGGAGAGCGAAGCGATGCTCGATACCGCGTACATTTGGACGCACAACGGAATTCGCATAAGGGACAAGGATTTGAAGAACAACCCGCGATTGAAGATCGACGGCGGTGTCTTCGAGATAACGAACATAACGCTCGCCGAGGCCGGCGAGTACGAGTGCATTGTGGAGAGCGCGGTCGGTAAAGTCATCAGTCGAACCGTCGTAATCGTGGACGGACCGCCAGGACCGCCGGGCGGTATTCAAGTGACCAACGTGGTCAAGACCGACGTGACCCTCCAGTGGACCGACGGAGCTTTCAACGGACGGGAAATTCTCATGTACACGATAAGCGCGCGATCGCGGTACATCAACGATTGGTTCAATCTCACCGAAAGTAAGTGTACTCGGTGTCTTTGCGAAATTTTCGAAAAATTTGTGGGTATCCGAATTAAACTAAATGAAATGTTCTTGTCTGTTCAGATATCACCGCAGAGATAATCGACAGATACACAGGCCGCAAACAGGTGCATCTCGAGAAAATACTGAATCCCTACACGACCTACGAATTTCGCGTATTCGCGGCAAACGAGTTGGGTTACGGCCCGCCGTCTCTGCCGTCGCCGAAGTACAGCACACCGCCCGACAGACCAAGCAAAGCGCCGTCCAACGTGGGTGGAGGTGGCGGCAAGATCGGCGATCTCACGATAACCTGGGATCCGCTGAAGCCGGAGGATCAGAACGGTCGCGGAATATACTACAAAGTCTACTGGCGGCGCAAGAATGCCGACACGGAGTTCCAGTCGAAATCGCTGCAGCAGTTCGGTAACGTTGGCTCGTGCGTCGTGCCGACTCAACAGAATTTCTACTACACGCAGTACGAGGTCAAGGTACAGGCGATAAACGAGGTTGGACCGGGACCCGAGTCGGAAATGGCGACGATTTACAGCGCGGAGGATATGCCGAGAGCGGCGCCGCAGCGAATCGTAGCGATGAGCTTCAACAGCACGAGTTTGAACGTCACTTGGGAGCCGCTGGACGAGACGCGAGAAAATGTTCGCGGAAAATTGATTGGCTACAGAATCAAATACTGGCCGGACGGCGCGAACGAGGACGACGCGATTTACTACCTCTCGCGAACGACGCGTCCGTGGGCCCTGATTGTGGGTCTGCAGCCCGACAGATTTTACAGGGTCAAGGCGATGGCCTATAATTCGGCTGGCGCGGGTCCCGAGAGCGAGCGGTACGTCGAACGAACGTACCGTAAAGCGCCGCAGATTCCGCCGAGTTCGGTGGAACTCAGCGTTGTCAATCCGTCGACTGTGTTCCTCAAGTGGCGATACATTCAGCCGAGTCTCGACGAGGAACCGTTGGACGGTTTCAAGGTGAGAGTTTGGGAACTCGACCAGGACATGAGCACGGCGAACGACACTCTGGTCGCGGGCGGGTCGAAACTCGAGGCCTACGTGTACAATCTGACACCTGGAAAAACGTACAATCTGCGTGTTCTGGCGTTCAGCAAGGGCGGCGACGGCCGTATGTCCAGTCCCATCACGCAATTCCAAATGGGCGACGAGAGAGAGTTCCGAGGCAGCGCGAGTAAAACTTTCGGCGGCGCCGCTCTTGGGCTTTCGTTGATACTTGTAGTTTTCCAACAGGGCTTCGCGTAAGGTCTCACGTCGTTCACATCATATCTCAGTATTCGTTCATTCGGTCGTCGCTGCAGCACGGCGAATACAATACAAATTTAATTACTCAGCTCGGCT
Source organism: Itoplectis maculator (assembly GCA_964034905.1). Lineage (NCBI taxonomy): Eukaryota > Metazoa > Arthropoda > Insecta > Hymenoptera > Ichneumonidae > Itoplectis > Itoplectis maculator. The sequence goes on from OZ035853.1 coordinate 8,800,148, forward strand.
ACAGACGACATTTCGATTTCATTGACCGTAATGAACCGTAATACAGCCCAAGTGTTCTTACATTTTTTTCGAAATATCCTCGTAGTTTTGTAGTCACTAAGGAATTGGGAGGAATACATTCTCAGGGCCGACTTATTAGACAATAGACGAGCCGCTTAAAGAACGAACGCGAACGAATGAGAACGAACGATAAAGACGACGACGTTGACGACGACGTCTCAGATACATAGTCGTTTTTGTACGTCGCAGATTTTATAATTTTTTATCATAATAATTCTCGTGTTTAATTTGCACCTACTGTACGAAAAGAAAAATGAAATACTGAATCTCTAATCGTGTTTGCCACACGCATCTGCCGATTCCGCGATGTGCAACACGCGTGTTTCCGTCCATATGAGCCCAACTAACAAAATGTGCGCATTTTTCTTTATAGATATATATATTTATACATGATAATTGTATATTTAGATTAAAGCTGTTGTACATTCTATCGTAAAGCCGGGTGTCGCGTAATTTCGTCAATGACCGATTACGCCCGCGGCTGCCACGGTATTTATCTGGCTATCTGTTCTGATACCCATAGAAACGTAAGGTACAACCCACGATTGTCGATTTTACTGCTAAGCGATTTTATCTCCGTAGGAGTATACATACCATTTGTTTTATACAATTGTACTGCTCGATTGAAAATCAATAGAGAATACATTTTTTTATATCACAACGCCACGATCTCGATGCCTGTCTTTCCTGCTCCAAAAAAAGAAGAAAAAAAAAGTATTGATAAATTACGAATAATTTCGTCTCCAATAATCGATGTTTATTTAATCCATTCGATACAAAGAGCCTAGTCTACTTTAAACGATATTACATTGCGGTTACACAGAATTTCTATATAGAGTAAAAAGGGGGAACGAGTACAGCTAACATCTCGAAGCTAATATAAATAGTGGAAAACAGTATTCGGAAGTGCTACGCGTGTAATACAGAGTATGCGATGCGATACAATTACATTTATAACATTATTATTTTTCAACGTGAATAAAAATTCTCTTTTCTATTTCGTTCTATAAATTTTACTCGCCGAAATCTTTCCATAGGCATGTCCAGAAGTTGACCAAGCGACATGCTTGTCAAAGTCCCTTAGGATTGCTCTCTACCCACGATTAATCGACTACGTTACGTGCGACTGTTGTTTTTTTTGTCTTCTATCCTCGACCTGTGAGTTTTACAACTTATCAAATAAATAGTTTTGAAGCGAAACAGTTTTAAGAAACGTTGCTCGTTCCGACAATCGATATTTGTTCGATCCGCTCGACGCAGAGCGATGAGCCTATTCTGTCCTAAACGATGTTGCATTGCGATTACACGCAGAGTCTCTATGAAATGAAAAATGCGCGGAACGTAAAGAAGGGAGCGAAAAAGAAAACGAAGAGCAGACCGGCAGAACGCGAAGCCACCGTAAATACGAGAAAACAGTATTTCGATGTCGACTCGCGTAATGAGGAGTTCAATTAAAATATACATTATGTGTAGTATATGGCGTGTAACAATAGCATAAGGTGGAGGTATGCACGAATTTGTTTTGTGATAAAACACGCGCGCGACTTGTCCGGGAGTCGAGGGAGAGGGCTACGTCTAATTGACCAAACGGGCGGTCAACCTTTGAACACTTTCGAACCTATATTTATAACATATACTAGTCTTCTAAGGCTAGTAAGTATTCGTGTTAGAGCCTGGGGCGCGTGGCACCTTCTCTCCGGCGTACGATGAAAATCAATTGTTATTTCATTTTTTTTTTGTTATAATTTTTTTTAATAGAGCAATAATCAGTCTCGCTAAGAGCCTCTCGCTCGTTCGTTCACCGAAATTGCAATGAATTGGATTGTGCGAACGAGAGAGGTAACTCGCGCTCCGGCGTGCGAACAGCTTTATCGAGAATACTATGTGTAATCGAGTTGGCGAGCCGCGTTTATCCGTGGCCATTCTCGTGGCTTTGTCAATCGTTCGTATTCGTCTAAAGCGGCGAAAGCTCCACCGCGGGCAGACCCATTTTCGCCCGCAAACTCGTCACGTCGTCCTCTATTCTCACGAGCAGCTTGAATTTCTGTAAACATATTTATTTTCGGTGAGTTATTTTTTATCTATTAATGCAACGATTAATCTACGTATCATGATTTTTTGCTAACCGTTTTGTTGTCACCAGGTGTCGTGTACCAGATGTAAATCATGTAACCGGGTATGCAGAGCATCGAGGAGAGCGCCGTGAACCAGCCGAAGACGTGGGACCACCATGGGTACTCATAGTCCAAGTACTTAACCGGCGTCCATTGCACCAGGTTAAAGAAGAATACTCCCTGATTGAAGGATTCGTGTGTTAGGAATTGTTGCATTGAATGATCGTGCAGAGAAGGTAAAAGTTTACGGTGCTCAACAAAATTAATTTTTGCAATCTTCTGGTCAAAGGAAAAAAGACAAAAAACCTAGTAATAAAAAAACTGATACTAACGATGCAGATCATTGGAGTGGTGAATGTCCAGCAGAATTTCCACCACATGAAGGGATAGTAGCCGATCATGTCGCGTATACCGTCGTAGAATCGATTGACACCGAACGCCCAGCTGATGGACACGCACTCGAAGAAGATGAGGAAGAGCAGGCAGAATCCGGAGACCGCGTAAGAGTCGAGGATCTGGAAGACGTACATCCCGCCCTCGGATATACAAGACAGTCCGACGAGATAGGAGATCATGCAGACAACTGCGATGAAGACTTCCTTGCGTCTACGGAGCAGCTGGGGCCACTCGTCGACCTGTGAAAAGGTGAGAATATAAAAATTAACTGTAATTTGCAGAAAACTACAAAATTGACAATACTTATTTCAAATTTATTTATTACCATCGCAGTGATGAATCCCTCCATGGTGCAGAACTGCGAGTCGAGACCAATGAGCAGCAGCATGAAGAAAAATAGACAGGACCAAACCGGAGCTCCTGGCAACTGAAGCACTGCCGACGGATAAGCGAGGAAGGCAAGACCGGGCCCGGACGCCGCGACCTCGGCGACAGGTTTCTGTTGCTCGTGGGCCATGAATCCGACGACCGAGAATATCACGAAACCGGCGAACATACTCGTCGACGAGTTCACCGTGCACACTATCAGCGCATCCTTATACACGTTGTTGCTGAACTTGTTGTAACTTCCCAGGGCAACGAGGGTGCCGAGACCGAGACCGTAGGAGAAGAATATCTGGGTAACTGCGTCGATCCATACCTGAAGTAAGCGAGAATTTTTATTAGCTGCTCCAAAACGTTTATCCTGTTTTTCAATTTTTTCTAGATATGCTCACCTCGGATTCCCGGAGTTTCGACAGATTCGGACTGATGTAGAAGCGAATACCTTCCATGGCACCGGGCAGCGTGATTCCACGAATCAGAAGAATGGTGAGAAGCACGTAGGGGAAGAGGGACGTGAAATATACGACTTTGCCGGTCCACTTGACGCCCTTCCAGATACAGAAGTAGCACATTATCCACACGAGGAGTAGGGTACCAGCGAGCTCCCACCGGATGCTGCCCATGTTCTCGATTCCGTCACTTATCTGGAGGGCTCGTCGCCTTGACAGTTCGATTGAAAAACAGAATCGTAAGTTTTTACGTGAGACATCGCACACTCAGCTACTACCTATACATTGTAATACTGACTCCCAGAATTCTTTGACAGGGTCCGTGAGATCCGTAGCGGATACGTTGAGCTGATTCAGGGAGCACATCTTCACTATCGAGTGACCGCGCGTCATCTGGTCCCAACAATGAAGCGAACTCCTGTCGTAAGGGTTCACGCAAGTGTTGGTGTTCCAGGGGTTGTTACAGCTACCCCATGGCAGTACTGCTTTTCGAGTAAATAGCATTATTAAATTCATCGAATGAAGCATTAAGAAAAGATTCTTGAATTCGACAAATTAAATCATCAGTTTGTCTGTAATCGGTGGGCCCTTAGATTGTCAAGTATTATATTGAAAAGTAATTATTACTTAATTGTTTCTAGACTCACTGCTGCGCATCGAGACGAAGAAATAGAAGATGGCCCAGGCGAGGATGACGATGTAATAAACGTTCATCCAACATGACATGACCGCAGCCGCGTAGCCGATGCCCTTGAAGAGGGGTGCGATCTTGAAGACACCCAAACCTCCGATGGTGAGCATCTGTCCGAGCGCTAGTTCCATGAAGAACATGGGTATACCGGCCAGGATTAAGGCGAGGAAATAGGGAATGAGAAATGCACCACCTCCATTTTTGTAACAGAGATAGGGGAATCTCCACACGTTTCCAAGACCAATGGCCAATCCGACCTAGCGCGACAAACGAGCAAAATGCATTACACAAAGCTATTGGCAATTTGACATATCGATTTCAAGTTCAAACAAGTCATTCGTTGAAGCTTCTATAAGGTTCAAAAGATCCAGAAAGGATCAAGTGAAAATAAGAAAATAGCTTTACCACACTGAGAATAAAGTCGAGCTTGGTGCTCCAAGATCCTCTCTCAGGAAGTGCCTTCTGTTTAGGTGTCGTGGACGCGCACATGAGATTCAACGCAGCCCTGACCTCCTCGATGTTCTCGGCCTCCGCGAGCTCCGGGTCTCTCGTCGTTTCCGTCATCCTGTCGCCCTTTCGCCGCTGAAAATCTGCTCCGCGCTCGACGCCCAACACCAGCCGATCGTTCCTTCCGGCCTGCGGGGGACGACTTTTCGCTTCGCGCCTTCAGTGACACAATTCGTACCGTCTCAGCCGGGGAGCTGCCCTCGAGGCATAACACCGCGGACCTGTGCAGACTGCGTGATTCGTCGTGGGTAACACCAGATACGAAGAACGAATATTCGCGCAGCTTTGTTCGTTTCGCGAGGACAAAGGGTTAACGCGACTCTTCCCTCCCCCGATAATCTGGTCGGCTCGTGGCAAAGTCACCCCCCACCTAGTTTCGGCCTAGATCGTGTCTGTTAGCTTCGCGAAAAAAAGAAGAAATGCTCGAAGCTCGAACCGGAGTTTCGCGAGAAAATCTCCGGAAAGCAATTAGCCGATCTTCGCGGCGCGTGCTTCGTGTATAGGTGACCGAGACAATGGCCATTTCCTCGAGAGGGTGAAAGAGACCACGACGAAGCCGCGAATCTTTCTCGACGCGCCTCACGGTCCCGCGATGCCCCGAAGACTCTTTTGTAATAAGCTCGCGTCAACCGTTCGCCAACTCACCCACTCTCACTCTGGAGCCGCGGTATATCTCGAACGCCCAGGACCGAACATCTATATTGGATAATTAGGGCTCAACTGTTTCCGAACGATTAACATTCCAAGTGCCCCCTCCCTCACCCCCGACCCACCAAACCTCTCGCTTCACCCTTCGCTATCCCGCGACCCGACCGTCCACGGCTCTCCTGTACCACACGGCAATTATTCCTCGCTATTATCGTCGCTGATTTCAATGAGATCGACCGTGTAGGAGACCGCGAAATCGCAATTATGACGCTCAAGAAAATTCGCGATTTATCGGGGTTTTCGCATTAACCCGTAAAGGAGCCCGCGGGAAGATCTTGAATTCAGGAAATATTTATGTAGTCCGCGGACAAGCATCAATATTTCTTATATTTTTACATTTAGGTAAAAAGTTGTAAATGAAAATTAATATTTTAATATATTGAAATCATTTAATTAGGGCTGAATTATTAGGACCGGTGGCCTCAGTCGCATCTACCTCACGGATAATTTCAAGATCTCTGTTTCATATATGTAGAGTGACAAACAAATATAGTTCCACAAAAGTCTGTTGTGTTTACGCATGTAAAAAGAACAAAATCTCAACCGAGATCAAGCTTCGCGCAAATACAGACCCACGCGGTTCGCGAGAAACTTTTTATTTCGTTTTTTTTCTTCGCGAGTTACCCAGTTCCGGGGGGTTTGCCACGGGCGACGGGGGTCGATGGAAGGAACTTCGCAACACCAGAAGCGTTAAATACGTATGTCCGGCGGGGTCTCCACGTAATAAATATCACGATCGTGGTCGAGCGAGAGGCAGAGTATAGCCCACCCACCCACCGATCGAGCCCAGTCACCTAGGCTCCGCGTACCCCACGACCGTCGCCGTACCGTCGTCCCCTCTCCCCCTTCCACCCCGATTGGACCCGGCCAACCGTCCGTTAGTTTGCTCCCTCTTCCTCTTCCACGCTCATAAAAAACAGCTATATTCTAATTAGCCGAGGAAGTGATGTCTCGCGACGCTCGGATCGGTATCATCGACGCGTCGATCCTGCGCCCTCGACGTCACGACAATCAAACAATTTCTCTTCAGACAATTTATTTTACCTGCGGTAATTAAAAATTCTGCCAGCTAATTATCAATTTTTCTCCTCCAGATTCCTCGTCAACGCTGAAGAAATTTTTTCTCGTCATACAAACCCTCGTTCAGCACGTCATCCGGTCGCGTGCTCGTCGGCGATGCGTGGCGGTGTCTTCAAGTTCTTCGGCCGACGAAAAATTTTCCTGGGTTCTCAACTCTCACTGGCGAATTTTTCCCGTCACTTACGAACTTCGCGGCGAAATCCGGTTACGTCGCATGTGAAATACATCCGAAGATACGGTAAAAAGAAGAGACGAACGTAAAAAAAAAAGGTAAAATGTAACAACACCTGAAGCGAATTTTTTTGCACACTTGCGTTCTACTGACACGCGTGTTTTAATGTTTCCAGAGGCGGCGAGGATATTTTCGTTCTTTTATTTTATTTTTTTCGTTGGTGTTTCACGCTGGACGCTGAGGCCGCGTGTTCTTCTCTGCGAGGTCGAAGAGCCGGAGAGAAGAGCCGCGCGTGCGAGCGCTGGTCCAGCCCGCGAAGAACTGATCTGAGCAGCGGCTCGTTCCCCGGCTGGAGAATCGAAGTAAAAGAAGAAAAATGGGGGACCCCCCTTGTGTCGCGTCGTCTCTCTCGCTCTCTTCCTGGCCCGAGCTTGACGAGCCTCCCGCGCACACCGCGCACTCTAATCCTCGCGTGTGCAGCCGAGTACCGAGCGCGCGCACCCTATGTCACGACTATGTGTGACTCTGGGTGTCGCATGCCGACACAGCCGAAGCTCTACCAGCAGCATCGCTTCTGCTTCTCCGCGACATCGTCATCGTCGTCATCATCATCATCGCACCATCGCCAACATCATCACGAGTTCATCGCTAACGTACGCATAGTAGTAACGTGGCCAACATTCGATAGCTGTGTGATATGTTAATGCTGATGCTCAGCAAAATGCGTCGGGGGGAAGGGACCCCAAGATCACAACAGTATATCATCATCAAGCTGACAACGTGACTGCCGTTCCACACCTATACCGGCAATTATCGACGGCCAACGTTGACCGCCACTATTTCTTCTTCCTCTCATTTGATCTATATGTATATAGGAAAAGATATAGATGTCTTCGTGCCGAATGGTCCTCCGTGGTAATTTTATTTTTAGTTCATTGAGCCTGTGGTCAGGAAATTGAAGGTGGCAACATGAAAGTTGGGAGTATTTTAGGTCGAGCGAAAAATATACCCTGGTTTCACGGAGCCTTAACGCACCCCCGATTCCTAGTTTAGCAGGTCTAGTTTAGCGACTCGTGTAACCCCCGGGTGTGGCGCTCTCGAACATCCGCCGGATAGAGGAAGTCACTGGTCTACGGGGCGACTGCGCTGGCGATTGGCTCGGGATCCAGGTCCCTTGATATATTAACGACCTGTATCGATGATTCTGGCCGAATTTCTGGGCAATTTCGGCTGGGACCAGTAGCGGCGAGAGTAATTTTGTTGGTAAGGATTTATTGAGCCTTAGAAGATGTTGGTTGAAGTATAATTGTTGGCTGAAAGTAATATACAAGGCCGACCGTGTTATCTTCCTCGCAGTGAACTATTAGAGAGACAATGAGAATGAAAACATATCGTTGAAATTTTGTATAGTTGAATATGCAGCTATATGCATTTCAATCCGAATGTTTTTATTGAAATGTAAAACCAGTCCACGCAACAATTAGTTTTTTTTTCTGCACAGTAGTTGTACAATTTGTTTTCTTATAATACAATATTTCATTAACAGATGCAATTGTTACCTTGAAATAATAAGAAATACTAATAAGACTACAAACTACTCATCAAAAAGTTAAGATAATTCTTCAATTACGTCATCTTGGCGTTTAATTGCATTTTATTTATTCCAATCCGACAATAAGCATAAACCCATTTCCATCTGAACTTTGGTCGACCTTCGCCATTTAAATTATTACTCATATTGTTGTTGCTATTATTATTATTATTATTATTATTATTATTATTATTATTATTATTATTATTATTTCGACGACTTGTCCGAGGAAGCAGCGTCGCAATGGGTCGGCTCGGTGATAATGTAGGTGAGCAAGACTAGGAAGCTGGTATATCCGGAGGGTTCACGTGACACCGATCTGTCCCCGCATCCGTTCTGCGTACCCAGGGCCTATCGCGTATGCGGTATAAGCTCTGCCAGGGGCTGAGCCTCGCGTGTTCCACTAACACGAACTCCGCGCGCTGTCCTGCGCGACAGCGCGAAGCCCAGACACACGGAGAGCCGCGCGCGTCGCGCGTCCCAGACTGTCCATTATTTTTTCTGCTTTTGACGCTCCTACAAGTGCATGAGAATCATTTCGGAAAAGCCGTCCGCCCGCCTTTTCCCCTCCCCGCCGCATACGATAATTAAGAATAACGATCGCGGCTTCCTCGAGCCGTCCGTCCGTCCGTCCGTCCGTCTCTTAATTCCCATTCCCGTGATTGACACACCCGGAAGTTCATTACCCTATTATCGCATAATCGGCCGACGTACAATTCGTCCGCCGCGAAGCGCGTAATCCGATTGCTCGTCCATCTTGCCGTTCGATTGCCCGCGATTTTCCGTCGGGTCCGTCTGCGACGGCTCGCGATCCTCGACCGTCTGCACGGGATAACACAACGGGATAACATAACGGATATAGAACACGGCGTTTGATTGGCGCGAGTCTGTAAGTCGCGTGGCGGGGACGCGCGCTCGGATGATAAGAGGATGTGCGGGAAGTGGCGCGGGAACCACGCGGTAGCCTTCGTATTTTTTCGTTTCTCTTCCCTGCACAGGGAAGATGCAGCGTCGAAAAAAAAAAAAAGTCAAGGTATTAAATACCGCTGCAATGATTTTATTCAATTTAGTAATCTCGTTGATTGCAGAGAGATTATGTCGATGAAAGTGCAAGTGCACTTGAGTGACCCGCTGCTGCCGCCGCCGATAAGGGCGTCGCTGTCGCTGTTGACCAGCCGGCTGCCGCGCGATATACGCAACGCGCTCGCCACCTCCTCCTCCTTCTCCTCCCACCATATACCGACGTTAGTTTATGCATCGACTCTATACGGAATGCAACACACGAGCGCCACGATGTTATTTACCACGTCAACATGAGCGAAACGATCGAGGCTGCCGCGATCGAGAAACCGTGACTCTCACCTCTGCGTGGGCGGCGCGAGACGCGCAACAAAATTCGCGACATCGTCGTACGTACAGTATCAATGCCACGACGTACTTAAGCCCGTTCGATCGCCGTGAACGCGAAATCGTCGCATCTCGCTAGAGGTTATGATCAGGCACGACGAGCGGCACACGACGACGAAACACACGGTGCAACATGAGGGCCGGCGGGATGTTCGACGGTCACGAGTTCGGGAAACGCGTGAAACGTCTGTTCGACGGGAATTACTCTTATCGCAAGATCCTCATACTGATCATCGTTTGCGGAGGATGTCTACTGTACTTCGGGCCCTCTCTGGCTCAGTGGATATTTTCGAGTCACAGGGAACCTATAGACGGTGAGCTGACTACCGGAGATCCTTTTTTTTATCCACTTAATTTATTTATTTATTGATTTATTCATGAGCTGAAAGTTACGCCAGAAGTTCAGGTCATTTGAGAGTCGATGAGCAGCGTAAGATCTAAACTTCGGAGCAAATGTACCAACAATTGTTGGAACATTTGCTCCGCTTGTTCTCTGTGAGATGAAAGTATTCTCAGAATAATCTAATTTTTGCTTTTATTGTATTTGCAGCTTTCGAGGATCACTGTATGAAGGAAAGATTGACGGCGTTTTACTTTGATTCCATGGAGTACAATGCAAATATTCTTCACGAGCCACCGGAGGAGACGGAGCATAATTACTTGCCTTACATAGGCAATGGTGTTTTTGGTGTTGAAATAACTTCGAAAGGCTGGCTCTACATCAGACAGGGACGAACGCTGTCTCTTTCCGTGCAATGGCAGCCGCTGGTATCCCACAGCGTGCCGGACGGAAGTCTCTATCGGGAGGCCACAGTGACGCACTTCACCAATGGAATTGTCTACAAATATCAGTGTCTCAGCGATGGATATCATGTGGATTCTCAGTACTATGCTCACAGGTCCTTGGACGGTATTTTGGTGCAAGGCATAAGTATTGTCAATCCCTCGACTCTGACGCAAGAAATTAATCTGAAACTTCCGATAAACATGCACTGGAGTGAATTTGAGATAAAGACTGTCAAGTGAGTAGAATATTCGACACTCTGGCTTTGATATTAGTGTTTGAAATGGGTATTTAAAATCGAACAACTTGTAGAATCCCGGTGGATGGTACGAACTACGAATACTCGATGGTCTCGGGATTTATTCCGTCATCGGACTCTAATAAAATGATAACGATAGCGATAGTCTACAAGGAACCGCCGAAAACCGTACAAGTCAAGGCGAGAGAGTCGGCGAAACTTGAGTTTCTCACTAGTATACAGTACAGCGAGCCTCTACTGTCGAAACGATATCACGCGGAGCGTGATGCAACTGAAAAAAAGGCTGTAGAAGTGAGCATTAATATACACAAATTACATTTATTATTTGATATCTCTTCGAGGTACATTTTTATACGTCACATAAATCAAAACGATGCGGTGACTATATGTATTTTTTTTGTTATTACCAATAGGCAATGCGAAAAGCTTTGGTTAAGCAACAAAAGGGTCTCAGGGACGAGCACGTTAGTCTGTGGCACAGTTACTGGCACTCGGGAGTAAGAATAAGCGATTCCAAGGCCAAAGACGCTCTCAACGGTCACAAGATCAACTCGACGATATACTACGTATTGTCGCACATCCCGCGCGGCACATCGGACGTCGAGAAAAGCGTCGCAAACAACGAAGGATGCTACCGTGGTCATCATACCCTGTGAGTATCCAGGGTCGTCGCGAGACCTCTGATAAAAGCGACGATGAGAGACTCATCGGTCTCTCCTCTGTCCGTTAGGGATGCGCCGAAATTGTGGAAAGACACGAGTGTGATAGACGGCGTGAATTCCGTCGCGAAAGCCTGGTTGATCACCCTCGAGAAACAAGGATGTCATCGGTTGATGACCGGCGGACCGTGCGCCGTGCAGCAGGCTATAGTTTTGAGTCTCGGTGGTTTGCGCTTCAGCAACCAACATCTCGAATTTAACATCGATCCGCAGTACTTGCATCGAGATTATTTGTTTAGGTGAGTCTAAGCTTTGTTTCCATGAATAAGGTGTAAAAATGAAACTCGATTCTTGAATTTCTTCTTCGATTGGCAAATATCACGACGAGAACACGTAGTATTTTTCTTAAAGGAGGATAAGTTACGGAAACGTGACGCATCTGAATATTTCGGTTACGGTGAGGGACGACAATCGCGCGGTATTGGCGGTGGCTCTCGACCGCAGCGACAGCGTTTACTACGGCTGCGACGCTGGTTGCCTGGACGATCCGGTGCCGCTGAGTCAGTCTTACACCAATTTTCCCGTCAAGCTTACGAAACCCTTGACCGCTATATTATACGTGACTTCCGATCATCAACACATGCAAGAACTCCGCAGCGCTTTGCACGTTCACGCGGTTGACGATGGTAAGTCGTTGGAACCTTGCGGAATTTTTCTTTGGAAAATACTGCATCAATTTAGAAGAAGATTGGCTAATGTCGTTGATCCTTCGATTGCAGCTCCAGCTCACGATCATCACTTGATGGCGTTGCACAAACACGGCCACCAGCTCGGCGGTTTGCCAACCTTTTTCTGGGTCAGCATATGCTTCTTGATAGTAGTATTTCATTTGTTCCTTTGCAAGCTAATAATCACGGAATATTGCGATCACCACGATCGCCAACGGACGAGATACAACAAGGCGTGATACTTGTCAGTACATAAAAACGTTGTTACTTCAATACACGAATATTTTTATAAAATCACAACCGATTGCCGTATCTGAAGTTATTCTTAACGTGCTGTCCCATTTTCTCCCACGAGAAGAAAAAAAAAAAAAAAAAACAGCAGAAATTATTTTAATAAAAAAGAATGGAATTATTGAATTCGCGAGATAAATTCTAGGTAAGTAAAACTCAACGTTTAATTTGGCTTGAATTAAATATATTAATCTGACAATATTACCCTAGATGTAGTTCGATCGGACACTTGACGAGGGGTTCGGTACTGACAGACGAGAACCCGATTACAATATTGAATAACGATTTCGGGTTCGGCCCGTACGCAGCACCAATCATGACATCCGATCCGGCTTATGCTCATGTCAGTCTAACACACTTGTATAAATACTATGTACATCGAGTTTTCAGTTAATCGTGCTAATAAACGCCGACGCGTTTTGTCCCATTTTCGCGTAATGTCTTATTAATGTGTTTCTGACCGACCGATGGGAACTGCGGCCGGGAGGTAGCACCAATTTCGCGTTACAATGACAAATGCATCTCCCGGTGATATTCGCGCGGTAACGTCCGTTTAACGTGGAATATTTCAACGATTTTTTTAAGAGTATTTACATTGATATATCTCAAGTACTTTTTCCGTATTAACAGAGACGTCTACGTGACTCCGATACACTCTAATAATTTAATGAGTATTTAAAACATTTGTAACTAGTTTTTATGTGATACCACGATCCACATTTTCGCGGATTCGCTAGACTAACAACTTTCCGGACGTTCATACAGTATATCGTCATTAGGTCAACATCGATTAAACATTAAGTAAACGTCAATAGCTCTCCTAACGCCTCTCAATGCACATAAATTCTTTTTTCTCGCAACCATATTCACACGTTTGTTTGTTTTTGTATTTACATTAATAATTAAGAACATCCATATTTTAATATCAACGTATTTCAACTTTTTCTCAGACTTGTACTGTCGTAACATCTTTCTCGCAACTCCTATAATACTGTCAGCGCGGTAAACGGTGAGGAAATGAGTTGAAAACTTTTAGCACACAGGACATGGAATATCTTCTACGCATTTAACAATCCCCTTAATAGACACGATAACACACACATATTCTCGGTTGCTAATGTACAAAAAACCCGTTTCAGTTTTCACGGATCTATTTCCACGATATCCTAATTCGTACGTGACTACGTCCCACGTCCGCGGGGTGTACCTACTGATTTATGCGAAGATGGTAATATTGACTCAAACGTACATCGATGTAACAGCCGATAATAACTGTGATTGATACTCTCTCTTTTTTCTTACACATAATACTTAAATCTATCATAAATACACACGATACATTTTCACTTTCATAGCGTGAGACTAGGATTACATTTTTATCACAATCGACGTCGAAAATAATTTCCTATAGGTAACGGGAAGTTTCTTTTTATTTATTTTTTTATTCACAGATGTATTCGCGCGAGGTCATTTGGCGAGCCTCTGCCAATGCGTTTTTTTTTTTTAATTTCATTTGATTTCCTTGAGCCCTTTATATCGTCGATGAGCGTACTATATATTCAGCGGCAACACTACTGTCGAGTACTGTGGGGGGTAGTTTCGATAGACCTAAAATGCACGCGTCGGGTCGCCAGGACGCGCGACACAAGGAAATATCGGAATTGACTTGAGTTAATTCATCGGCCGTCCTGTCTACCCCGCCTGGCACCGAATTGCCTATGGTTCCTATATATTTACGCCGCGGGGACGTCTTCTTATCTAGCAATTCGCATCGTGCCGCAACCTTACGTCGGTCCTAAAAACGAGAAATGATAAACGACGTTTCAGGCACCGACCGATCGATGCATGACGAGCCCGAAACATCCAATAGACTCTATAACAATGAGAATGATAAGGCGTACGTGTACACACACTCGCTACATTTTCAAGCGGTATCGTAATCTACCGTTTTTTTTTACTTCGATAAATTCTTAACGATTATCATAAGACATCCACCTATTACGACGATAACGCGAGTTTTTCATTTAAAGACAAAAAAATGGCTTATCAGTTTCGCTCTTACGTGCTCTAACTTTATGTACAAAATTGCAGTCTGTGAATCGTTTATTTCCTTCGTGAGAGCCGAGCGCGCCATGCGGGGTCACCGGATATGCGGGATTTTCAATTTGAACGGACCCGGGAGAGGGAAAGAACGTTGCGCTCGCCGTGTATTAAAACCGATTTAACTCGAGCAGAGAGGAAACCGGCGGCTCCGAAACCGGCGCCTCTCCGCTCCAGTCTCCGCTTCCTTCTATTTGTACTAGCTAGTTTGATTAATTTCGTATTAATTCGTTATTATTAACAATAAATGATGTTTCATGCGCGCCGCGTTGTCTTTCTCCAATTATCTTCGCTATAACTAGCGTAACGTTCAGCGACTCGGTAGGTGGCCGGTACTCCGCGTATCTTCCGGACATAAACGCGTACGGATATCGTTGGGCTTCTGATTGTACATGTGTTGAAATGCACCATTTTATATTCGATGATAGTCACAGGCATGCGATTCGTAAAACGCGCGACTCTCGCCGGTACCGAAATTAATACAAAAAATTGGCAGCCGTAATCGTTGATTGCAGACGCTCTTACAACTATAGTATATTCGTTTAGAGACGATCCGGGATACTGGGGCACTCAAGCGTGAGAAAGCTCTTGTATACCGCGCTGGTTTGCACGACGGACGTGTTTGCCTCGCCCGTGACAGACAGATAGGCCGGGCCGCTACTGCACAGTTCCGCCGTGGTTTCGGATTTCGATAGACAGCTTTTATAATGGCCCGGGATATCGATAGCGGTGCGTGAATCACGTTACGCTTCGCGTCCAGCCGCGGCAGCCGCCGGCGGCTGTGCATTTCGCTTCCGCGGTGGCGGCAACGCCCATGGCCGCACGCTCGTGCCGATTTCCCGTCGCGCTGCCGTTGTAATCGTTAGAATTATCTACTTCAACTATTTCATCACGACGAAGTGATGGGGCGATGGGTATCGAAGCACTCGGCGGCACCCTGGAAGACAGTCGTTGCGTTGAAGTACACTCTCCTCGTCCCCTCGTCGTCGGTCGAACGATTTGTGAGCGAGCACCTCGTCGCCGTCGCGTCGCGGCTTCACGAAGACATGTCGGAGAACGACAGCGTGGGGCTCGACATGTGCAGAATCCCGTTGTCCCCCGGCGACACGACGACCGCCCGGTTTCGCCTCGTCACCTTCTCCGATATGCTGCGGATCACCTCGTACGGCACGATCTCGTCCGTCTCGGCCGACTCGAGAAGCAAAGAAAAACACAATGTTAGGCGAATTTAAAACGTGCAGTGTGATGAACAATTTCTACCAACTTATTGTCAAAATCAACTAAAAAAGGTTTGAAAACATTATTTCCAGGGGTAGAATATGCGACTTGAGAACGATGGTATAGGTTAAAAGTCGATATTTTGAAAAAATAAATTTCGTGACCCCGATTTAGGCGGTTTTCGGCCCGGCGGCCAGATCTACGATTTCTGACAAACTGTTCGACCAAAATTTTTTTTTTTTTCAAAATTAACTAAAAAAGGATTGCAACCAGTGTTTTCAGGGGTAGGATATGCGACTTGAGAACGATGGTATAGGTTAGAAGTCGATATTTTGAAAAAAATAAATTTCGTGACCCCGATTTGGACGGATTTTGGCCGGGCGGCCAGATCGAGGATTTCTGACAAGCAAAACAACAAATTTCTTTTTTTTATCAACTAAACAAGGGTTTTTTAGTTGCGGTTTACCCGTTTAAAACTTTATAAGAGCCCAGCAGCGCAAAAGTATCTCGGGCACGCGCGCTAGCGCGTGTGATTAGCCTAGTAGAGTAAAAAAAGAAAACAAAACTGTTTTGAGCCCTTTTTAAATTGTTAAAAAAAACGATGTTTGACGGAACTGTCAAAGTTACTAAGGACAAATAAACCTGCTCTCAGTCTGAGAGTCTTCGCCAATCGCCGCACGCATAAAACGACGAAAATGGTCCGTTACTCGTAAACTTTTTAAAGAGTAGATAAAAAAACATCTTTTATCTACAACGACAACCAGAAAGAAAGCTGTTTTCCAGTCAATCGAGTAGTAACGGGCACAAGAGTAATTGAAATTTGATCACCTCGAGCGAGCTGGGATAGGAGAGATCCAGAGCCTCATCAACGGGCTCTTTGGAGAAGTAGAAGTCGCGCTGTAGCTGACGATCGGGCACGTTCGACGTCGCCGTGAATTCCGATATCTCCGAGAGTTCGGGCACGGTGGTGAGCTTCCCGTCGACGTTCAGCTGCTCGTCGGCGTGAAACTGGCTCTCGGTGTGGACGACCTCGTCCTCCCGGTCGCCGTCATCGGCAAGACGTTCTGGACAGGGAGCGAGGTGTATGATAGCGACCTAGCTAAATGACGTTTCGCCGACTGAGGGGCTGTCCAGCTGCGCCGGCTGCTCACCGTTCAGGGGTTTGCTCGAGCCGGCCTGGCTGGACTGCCGGGTCGGGCTGCTCCGCGAGAACGACGTCACGCTCTGCATCGTCTGACTCCGCGGCGCGGTGAATCGCATGCTGTAAGTTCCCGGGCGCTGAATCGACGTTCCGTCGCGTCCCGTTCCACCGCCGACTCCGCCGGGAGCCCCCGGGCCTATAGTCTACCGGGTGAATCCAACTTTCAGCCGTTTCTCCTCCAACTCAATCGCATCCCCGCTCACTTTCACGCTTCGCGAAAGCCGCGGAGCGCGCGACAAGACTTTTTTAAGAGGACTTGGAGCGACTACTCGGGCGACTTACGTTGGGATGATGAGGGGGTCGAACGTTCTTCTCCGGCTGGAAGAGAACCAGGTAGACCTTCGGTGTGAACAGACATCCCAGTGCCACTGTTGCCGAGATGTTGATGCACATACACATACTCGCTATCTGAATCTGAAAGAGAATTATAATTGTTATTTCGTGATCAAGGATTACAGAGAAACTGCGGAATTGCAGAGAATATGCGGAATTTAACATGTTCACGGACGATTCGCGCGGTCCTTTGACGATCCAATTGTGGCATCGAGCTCGAACTGTTTCAACCGTATCATTCGAGTCTCGACTCTTACGATTTCACACAGAGAAAGAAGTGATTGATTAACGAAACCAATTTGCAAAGTGAAATACGCCCCGGGCGATTAATTTCACTGGACTAACAAATTGCCCGGAGCGTATTTAAACATGCATCGGGGTTGGAATAGCGAATGCATGGAGCAGCGCGGTTAACGTTCGCAGTCGATTTTTCGGAATCGACCTCAATTCAGGCTTTATCGTTTTCACGATAGTTTCAATATTTAATGGCTGCTCGCTTGTATTTAATATGTTTCTCTTTCTTTTTGTAGGACTCGACGTCCGTATTTTATTTTTTATTCCATGTGTGTAATCGTGCCAGTGAGAATGTTTAAACCGTTAATCCGCTTTTTTTTCATCGCACAATTTACCTTGTAATCGTTGTTCGTTCCGAAGTAGATGGGAACAAAAGCGAGCCACACTATGCACGTCGAGTACATAGTGAATCCAATGTACTTGGCCTCGTTGAAATTGGCGGGCATCTTGCGTGTCTTGAAGGCGTAGAGAGTGCACATGAGTATGAGGACCATGTTGTAAACGAGGGACATCATGAGTGAAAAGGTTGAGACACGACAGGTAAGAACAGCCGTCAGGGGGTAGGGATAGATCTCCTTGGTGTCCGGAGGTTCGATGATCAGCCAAACGATGGCACCGACCAATTGCACCGAGGTGATACCTGTACAAAATTATATTATACTGATCAAGAATTTGCCACAAAAAGAGTAATTAAAATGTTATTATCTCGTAGAAAATATTTATTTATTCTATACAATTGCTTAAAAAAAAGCAATTGTATAGAACGTCTATCGTCAGCCACACATAAAGTCGGCGGAGCTTACCAATGGCGATGGCAACTTGGCTCTCAGGCGACGTGTAGGAAGGTCTTTTGACGCACTTCTTGCCCTGATTGAAGATTCTCGATATTCGATTAGTCTTGGTCAATATAGCGCTGTAGCAGATGCTGAGGCAGAGCCCGAGCCCGATACGAAGGTAAGTGCAGTTCCACGTCGTGGGCTCGCTGAGTATGAGGAAGCTCATGCCGTAACACGAGAGAATTCCGAATAACAGTACGTAGCACAATTCGCGCCCGGAAGCCATGATAACCGGTGTCCGATTAAAGCTGCCAGGAAAGCGGAAGAAGAAGAATTATTGCATATGACGTTGCAGCCCCCCTGTGGTCTTAGGTCTGCGTTTGCTTCCGAGTCACGTAGTGGCAAGTCCACCGGGCAATAAAGTTCGAGTCTAGGTGAGCCCAGGTGATAAGAATTGGTCGAAAAGTGGGTCAAATGGCTGGAGAGAAAGAGACAGAGAGGGAGAGAAAAAGGGCGTGGGGTGAGCGAGGGGACCCGAGTGCTGGAAACTGGAAAGTAGACTGACCGGATGAAGATGGCGAGGGTGAAGAGGGTGCTGAGTATCCCGATGGAAGCGAAGACGAGTGGCACAATGGCCCACGGGCTGTTCCAGGCGATAACCTCGGCGGCCAGCTTTACGCAACGAGTCTTCGTGGAATCCGGGGCCCAGCCTGGGTCGCAACTCTTGCAGGTGTCGTTGAAGACGAAAGCGTCCTCGCGACAGGCGACGCAGCTCCAGCAACAGGCCTCCTAGAAATATAGAAGCAATAATAAGTTTATAACAAACATTTTTTTATTTAATATAAATTTAAATTTAACATAAACTGACACCAGAATGAGATTTCAGGTGATGTAAATTTGCAAATTTCTTTGCCAGTCAAAGTGAAAAAAAAATCGCGCTTCCGTGATATGCACCGCACACGTGAAATATATGTTCTACAGATTTCACACATGTGATATCTACCCGCGAGTCCCTGTGTGGGTAAACGGAATAATCTCGACTCGAGATATGTGCTTTTTATATCTCTCTTGACGCGGATATTCAATCGAATGAAGTATCGAGTCGTTGGCCCACCCTCCGCGCCCGCCCGTCCGCCCAAAGCCAGGGAACGACTACTTGCCGCCACTGAACTTGCTCGAGAGTTTTCCTTCCGGCATTTTCCTCTCCCGTTACCCCCCAGACCTACCCCGACTTGTACATATGCCATGTGCCTCTCACCTCTGCGCTTCATCCCTCGTGTATATGTGTGTTATACACGTGCACGTATACCAAAAGTACATAAGGCTCAGATGCAAAAGAGGGAAAAAAGAAGAATATAAAGTCGAAAGAAGTGATGGAGTGCTATAAGGCCAACTGAAATATTCGTAGTGTGAGAGCGAGGGAGAGAGGACACGAAGGAGAAAAAGGGAGAGAAAAACCAGAGAAAAAGGATAAGGAACTGAAAAAAGAACGAGTTGGGTGGTTCGCGAGAAAAGGTAAATCCCAACGTTTCCTGCGAGATTTCACCCTCGTAGCCCGCAGGGATACTTTTCCATTATTGGACTGTTCGCTATCCTCTCCTCGGGGCGAATACGTCAAGTGTACGGCTACAATACTATTTGCAAAGTGAAAACGTCAAGAATGCTAAACTGTAAATTACTTTGAAGCGCAAACACCGTTGCCACAAGGAAAGAAGAGGGGAGAGCAAGAGGATAAGTTCGATGGGAGTAAAGAGAAACAAGAATTTATCGAACCAACCATTATTTCCTTGTTTTATCCGCGACGAGAAAATCTCTCTCCTCTCCCTCTCTGCGTATATTTTATCACGGCAGAACACGGGAAAAATATATTTTCGACGTTTTTTTTCGTCCCGTCCGCAACCGCGAGTCGTCTAACGCTTTATTTGCGAAAATATTGACCAGGGCGCCGCAAACGACTTTGTTATTTTCGTCTCACCTGAAAGTTGCGTACGTGGCCGAGGGGACAATTATCGCTGCACGTACTGCGCGGTATGTTGGTTACGCCTGGCCCGTTGCTCCATCGCGTCATGTTTATGTCGAGGGTCAATCTGCAATGAATAACAAAAGAGCGTCAGGAAGATCCATAGACACGAGGAACATGGAAATACACGTCGTTTGCTCCACCGGAGCTTGCAGCTTGAGGTGACTCGACAGCGACGATAATATTTTTGTCCCGGCGAATAAGCCGATTTTCACGTAATTACACTTGCCGTGAATTCGCAACTGAATTTCCTCGGGGCTCTCGGGGGCAAAACATTATTTAAGTTAGAAGCTCCATGGGATTTCTGAGACGAAATCCTCCCTGTCTCGGTGAAAGACTCCTAATTACACGAGGATCTTCCGCAGACAGCGTAAAGCGTCGCGCATTGGAACCTTGATACTTTGTACATTGTTGTTGAATTATTTGATATTTCGACATAAATTTAATGTTGAAGAATCGATTTGTACAAAATATTTAAAAAATCGTTCGATGACAGCTTAGTTTTTAAAAAATGCAGTTGGATTGACGAACTATTACTATAACGATATCTCACGTCGCGTCAACGTTTCCCATTTCCATATTTACCTCGGTTTCAGCAAATATCCCTACATTCAAACTCGCATTACATTGCTTTTACATCACTGAAACGCAGGTGTGGCATACATTTATCAAACTTTTCACGCTCCGAGATTAAACACCCACCAAGGAGATATCAAAAGTTCGAATAAACAATTTAAATGCAACATTGCGGAAGTTTTTTTCGGAACGTGTACGTTGCGCAAAGTTGGAAAAACTTTCTCGAGTCTCCGTGACGGCCGGGACGAGTCGTGTAGATGTATCATTTACGTGGCTTTTCCCTCGGTAGAAATCATCGCCGCTACCCGCGGGCAGAGCAAATTCCAAGATCTCGGCAACTTTCGATTAAGCGGCGGCGCCACACCGAAGCGTCACGATTGCTAATGCCGTCGATTGATTGATTGGCACTCACACTTCCTTCCACGAGCCAATGGGCGTGTAATCGAAACGGCCGTCTTCGTTTCTCTGATACTGATAAATGTTGTAGAACCCGAAGGCATCACCGTCAGCGTTGAACCTAATTTCCGTTCCTTGGCGACCTGCGAAAAGAGAAGCAGACGGGGGTGGTTAATTTATTCGCCCGTCAGGACGCGAACCGCAAATACGTACAAACTGCAAATCCATTATTTCTCGGTATCGGTGCTACGCGAATTCATTTTTATTTTATTTTACTTGCGTTTTATTTTATTTTTATGTTTTTTTTATTTGTTTTTTATTTATTTTAAAGCTAATGGGAATGTCGTCGGGGAAGGAGACGAAGGCACGGCTTACAAATTCCCCAAGTGCCAGGGAACGCGGTGGGTTTAGTCGGGAAAACGCGAAAGGCAGAGAGAAGGGAAACTTGCGACAGTGTTCAAAGGGTCTATCGATCGAAATTGCCGCCCGTCGCGCGACGAACGAAGCCTCTCGACGTACGAGCCAAGTGCAATCGTATTCACTTGACTATTTAATTAAAGCTCGAAACTAAATTGTACCGAGGCGCAAAAAAAGACGGCGCGGAGTGCAGCCCGAGCGGGCGGTGTCAATGGACTTCCGCGCGTTGTCTCTACCGTACACACCAGCTATATATACGCGCGTCGAGCGCGCGGTACAACCCGGAAGACTCTGCCGATCCGTGTGGTCCGCAGGCGCGTTAAAAAATTCAATTAGGAATAGCTCGATAGGGATTGGAGCGTTAATTAAAATATTCAGGCACAAAGATTCCTCGATATATTCTTATGACCAGGTGGATGTTGAAGAACTAAATTTTAGTTGCGGAGATATTTTTTTTTACACGATGCATTGAAGAAAAATGTATAAAAAATTAAGTCTTTATTTAAGACCCCCGAGATTGGTTCAAAGTGTCTACAAAAGGGTGGACGAAAGTTCTTCCCCAAAGTAGCGAAAATAAAATGCAAGGAAGCCCCTAATTTTTTAACGTTCCCAGGCTTAAGCGAAGAGGCGATGGAATATTGGAAAAATCTTTTTGCTTCTCCCCCAGACAAGGAAAAGAAAAATCGTGCGGTATTGTTCGTCGGTGAATGGCGCACGAACGAGAAATTCGAGGAAGCCTCGCGCGAGCCACTCGCGGGTTATTCTATTGTACGGCGGCGGGGGCCGAGATGTGATCGATTTATCGTGTATGCGTGCGGTATTCATGATTACACTATATCCGAGAGGTGGAATAAGGAACGCCGCCTCGGCCTCGGCCGGCGCACGAGCAACTGGATGGGACTCGACCGGATAAAACGACGAGGAGGTGGGAGACTATTCGTCTTACGAGTACGGACCGTTTGTCTCGTTGAATAAGCGGGCAGTTTATTTTGCCGTGGGCGGAAAATCCGGTGACGCTACAAACGGCGCCGCGCGCGTACGACATTTCCGAGGTTTATCCCGAACACCCGGGACGTTATTCGTC
Organism: Itoplectis maculator; assembly: GCA_964034905.1. Lineage (NCBI taxonomy): Eukaryota > Metazoa > Arthropoda > Insecta > Hymenoptera > Ichneumonidae > Itoplectis > Itoplectis maculator. Next base: position 8,822,843 of record OZ035853.1, read on the forward strand.
CAGCTCTCGAGCCCCGCACACACGCGGAGAAAACAAATCGACGAGGCCGCCGCTGCGCCGGAGGAGTCATTCTCATTTTTTTCGTCGCTCGGTCAATCAACCATTCCGACCACCAAGTGTGTTCGCAACTGCAACTCTATTCGGCGGAGCATAAGACATTCGGACGTCAGAAGACAATTTTTGTTCACCCTCCGCGCGACGGAAAATGTTCGGCACGGATAAAGCCGAAGCCCCTGGCTCACGCAATTTCCTGTACGGAGTGTAGGCAGCCGGCGGAGATACCGCACGCGTTATTATATCCTTGGGAAATTAGCATGTATATAGCATGCGCGGCCGAGTCTCCGGTTTTTTATAGCGCAATATAGCGGATGAATATTGGTTACAGCTTAGGGGGAGACTGCGGCTCGCCGGATCGCGCTGCTGGATCGAGCGCTATTATAAATCAATGGGTTATTCAAAGCCCTCTGGCAGGCGGGTCGCCCGCAGAGAAGGTTTGTTGTGGCGACAAACATTTTTAGTATTTTACAGAGTGACCAGAAGGTGCTTGAAATAAACCAAAAAATGCTTACTATTGATTTGGCAGTTTGTAAATATAAAATATCATAAAACACATGGCAATTCAAATGTCACCAATCTCCCTTAATCAAAATATAAATGTCAAGACTTAAAAAATGAATGTATAGCACAGGTCATTTTTTCTGGAAACATGATGCAAAATCATATTTGTACGATGCCTTATAAAAGTCGTGTCCAATCTATCATCATTAAAAATGCACAGCGTATCTGTATACCAAACGGAATTTCAAAACTCGGTATCAGCAAGAGAATTTTCCAAGCAGTGCATTCATTTTACAAATGGTTTGAACAGCGACGTATTCGCGGTCCGGAAAATTGCTGTGTCTCGGAAATGGCGTCGCACGACGCGCGGGTCGCAGGCGATCGCGACAAAAAGTGATAAATATTTGACGCGGAAAAGCGTTTGAGAGGCGGATAAACTTGCCGACGAAGGTGACGTTGCGTATGTGCTGAAGCAGATGGGGTCCCGGTGGCGCCGGGCTCAACGACTCGCATAGGTGGTGCGACGAGTTCTGTGCTTTGACGCACTCGTCCTCGATGAGATTGTGAACCCCGTGAGCCATGGCGTACACGGCGTCGACTGCACACACGAATATTTCATTAAACAAGCCGTCCCTCTTTTCGCGCTGCGTCGCGCGTTCCACTTTCGTGCGCGCCAATGAGAGAAATTTTCGCGAGAAACGAATCTCGTAGCTTTTGCTATATACATAAACCACTGTGTATAATATTGTACGTATTACATCGGAACGCCAGTGACACGAGTAATATTCAAATGTCTCGTTGTATATGTAGAGAGATATCAAAGTTCATAAGGTCTTCCGGGCGGACAGGCCACGAGTCTCCTCGCGGGAGCGGAGGTTGTCAACTCGGCGAAGCTATGACGCAGGAAAGTGTGAAGAGGGAAGAGGGCAAAGGAGAAGGGCGCAGAACGAGCAGAGCTTGCGGCGTCTTTCTACAGCCCTGAGCGCGAAAACTGAGAAACAGACGTCGAGCGTATACTTTACAGAGAGCTGGATGAATTCCAACGAAATGAAAATGTCTTGGCTATTTTTTATTTCTCCTTTCATTGTTATTTTTTTTCACCGTCTGAACAGTTGTCTTTATTTTTTACGTTTGATTGTAACGCTCTTAGTGACGGACGGGAAAAAAGCTCCGAACTTATCCATCGTCCCGGCGAGGCTACAGGTTAATAAAAGAAATCTCATTTGGCGAAGAGCTCGTACGTTCGTCCTTTTTTTTTGGGACGTACTCACGAAAGACACTTTAGTGAGGTTTTGTCTGGAAGGAAGACAATTGCGCGGCAGAAGAGTCGACCCGGCGCGCTGTGTCTGTTCTGCACGTCGTAACTGAGGACTTCGGGGCTTGCGGGAGGAAAGAAAAATAGCAATATGTGGATACCGGGAACGAACGAGACCTCTCCGCGCCTCTTCGCGAATTTTCGTTTCTCGGTGGACTATTTATTTTCGGTACAGCGAGAGAGCTGAGCGCTTGAGCGAAAACGAGCGAAACGCGGTGGAAAAAAACACCGCTGTATCGCGGCGCTCGTTGTGCGAGCTCGGTGAGTCGGAAGTGGATGTTCTTATAGCGTTCACCGTCTCCCGGGAGCGAATTTGTACGCATGAAGCGCGACGCGTTTATCGCTGTTCATGTGACAGTGGAAATGCAAAATTTATATCTACGCTTAATGGTAACCCGAGGGGTTATGCTAGTCGTGATTCATTCGAGAGCGAATAGAACGCGTTGTGCTTTTTGATAACTCTGTAGAAAATATTCCCCTTTTTGAGACATCAAAAGGTCTATTTGGAGCAAAAATTAGGACTGCCCTAAATTTACAAAGCAATTTTATTTTATTTTTGATTTTTTTTTAAGAGTACGAAAATAGCCTATTACTTTACTTGCTATCATTTTACGTTTGGATTCTGAATAAATATTCTTGGAAGGTACAGGATAAGCGTCAGCGCTTCGCCGAGTCCCCGGTTCGGTCTTTACAGCAGAAATTTGTAAAGCAGAGTTTCACGGTTCAGATGCAGTTGATTAACTGGCTAAACCATCCCAGCATTGTTGGCTTTTACGCCGGGCATAGACGCACCGACAAAGGGCACGAGTCCTTCTTGATCGTACTCGACGAGTTCCTCGTCACCGGTGCACCGCTTCATTCCCGGCTGGACGCTCGGGCCGAAGCTGCATTTGTGGTGCTGTGCCCAGAATTCGCGGAACCACACGTTTCTGCAGTTGACCATTTTCCCAAGCTGTCGCGGATGAGGTACGTTTCTCTCGGTCTGTCCGTTGCACTCGTCGTCCATTCGCGGACGAAGACTCTGGTAGTACGTGTCGAAATCTGAAATAAAAATGGAAGTTTGAAATATTAAGGATGAAAGCGACGACTCGCTGCAATTTTGTTATTAGTTATGATTATTGATGATACTAAAAACTATCCGTTGGGCTAATAATTATAAGTTGTCACCTAACAATTGGCCACGACGATGCATACGATTGCCAACGAGATGCGACAATAATTTAGCACCCTCACGGTCGCTGCGGAATTATTAATTCAGTCGCAAAGCGATGGTCCAACCGACCAAATACTTGGAAGCAGGAATAGCGGCGGCTTCAAAAATCAATTCTCATGTTGCGCGTAACGTTACAGCGCAGCTCCAGATGCGTTTGGTTACCTACTTAAAACCTCGTCGGTAATTCCTGTCGAACGTAACTCTGACAAATGCGCTGACCGTATATAGTTCAACGTCACCCTCTACCCGAAAGGAGCCTCGGTCTCTCCGATAGTTGACTTTTCGCCGTTTTCCCTACAAACGCCAATTTCAAACTTGCCCATTTAATTATCGGAATCCCAGAGTCTCGACTCGTTCGAACGGTCCGGGGATATCATTTTCCATTGGGATAGCATTGAAAATCGTTTTCCGGTATTTCCATAGAGTGAGCGAGATGCCGAAGGGGAGGGGGGCGATTATCGCGTTCGAGACGCGGGAGAAAACGGTTTCCAAGGGAATCTCCGATTATTTTCCAGGACCATCTAATAGACGAATTTCGTCGCTGGGTTATTGATCCGAGGCTTTGGAAATTGATGATACGCGGACTTCGAGCTCGTTGCACTTTGCTAGCGGAAAAGCCTAGCAGCTACACCTTCGGTCCTTTCACCCTTCGGGGCGCTCGGCGTCTCGATCGAGTCTCGCTCCGAAAAGTGTTTCTCATAGCTTTCCCAAGATTAATTGACCAGCGTCAATGGAAAAGCCATTAAACGTGACCCAAAGCTTCGAAAAAAAAGCTTTTGAAAAAATTTCTAGTCGAATTATACCGTGAAAATACCTGTGTATATATTTTTATACAGTTTTGTCTACTTTTCACGAGTCGATCTATGCAACTACACGTTCGCCACTTGACCCGAGCGGCTGGAAAGTGTCTGTTGACTCGGAAGAAAAAAACACGGAGTCACCGTACCATACTTATCTGCTTTGATACACTTTGATCGCTGTTATAAGGGCTAAGTGCATTGTAAACTGACTTTTCGCTGCTTCGAAACAGGCGTGATTTTACCGGCAGATAAAACGGTGAATAACTGTCGCGACCCTTTATTTAATTTTTAAATATGTGTATTCTTTTTTTATGAACAGGGACCAGTGCCTGGGTGGAATGACCAAGCGCTTGGTTCAAAATATGCAGGGACTAAATACTTGGTAAGCTCGACCGACTAATTGGTACTTGGTGAAGTCACCTAACGGCTCAGCGCGATGGGAGGAGTGGATTTACACAGGCTCTTCGTTGGCCTCTTGTGTACTTATTTCCTCGTACGCTTTGAGATTGATTTATTCGTTATTATTCGGCTGAACAGTTAAATGAAAAGGTGAATGTGTTCGAAATTAAGTTTTTGTAGCCCAGTTGAAATTGAAAAAGTGTGAAACTTATTTTTTCAATTGACAAAAGTGTATTTTTTAAATATCATAAAAAAAGAGAATCGCGAAATGCTCGTGAAGTGGTCGATAATTATTGCAATCTGAAAAAAAAAACTGTCACATAACATTTCCGATTAACCGTGGAATAACGATATTACAGATTATGCAGATGCCCTTCCACCCGGGTGGATCGGTGATAATAAAAGTTCTCGGGGCCGACGCAGATGCGATCGAGGCGTGACATTCGTATCTGCGACCTCGATTTCCAAAGGTCGTTGAATTAATCACGAGATATTGTCGCTTGTGCTGCTCGAGGGTTCGAGCCTTCGGTCTCGTGAGATAGTCCAGGACTCGGAGGGCCCACTGATTTATACTCGCGCGTCGGGGGGTTTCGAAATCATCGTGGCAGAAAGTTAACGCTAAAAATACTGAATGGGAAGTTATAGCGCGCTCCGAAAAATCCTGCTATTCCTGGCGACGGTCAGGTAATAGTGATAAATCGCCTACGAACATCACTACGGAGGGGGTGGATTTTTTTTATCTAAATGGTCGAGGGAAAAAAATGAGTTGGTACAGGGACGTCGGCATGTTCATTCCAGATGAATTTGAATTTGTGGGGCAACAATTAATTTCCAGACTTGTCAGGCTTGCCAAATTTTTCAGAATAAAAGCATATAATTTGCAAAAAAAAAAAATTAGTAGAATGTCGTTGAATTTTCGTTAACGAGTGTGATTGTCCTCTGCGACAGCAGCAACGACGAAAAACTTTTACCCGTGAATTACCGATTTGCGGAAGATGCCGCCCGACTGTCAATGTTCAACTGCAGGAGGCAGAGATTCCGCAGAGCCGCGCTATAAATATATATACGAAAGGAGAGAGAAATACAAGACTGAGGGAAACGTGGTACGTCGTTCGGGGAGAATAAATGGTATGCAAGCAGGATAGATGAGGAGACAGGCGACGATGTTAAAGTCGTCGACGAGTTGGAGCGAAACGGGTAACTGCAAGTATTATCTATATATTGGAGGTGGAAACTGGATGCTCTTACCTTGAAGGGCGTTTCGAAACGGTAGGATAGTGATAGCACCCTCGGCGGCGAATTCCTGGTCTCTCACGGGATGAACCTTGGCTCCCCAGGAGTCGCTTCCCACCCACATGAAGTGGCCGGTCCGGTTAGCCCTCACGGTCGCTTGGAGCAGTTTCCTGAAATACGAGAAGCTTCTATGTAGCCACCCCCGTCGCTGTTGACACGACCAACCGGGAAAGACAGCGAAATACTGTCCACGAAACTTTGCTCTCGCTTCTGATACTCGAGCTGGGTGGTGCGGAGAAAATTCTTGTTAAACTTTATAATTTTTGTCAAGTTTAACGAGACGTGATAAATTCATGGAACTGTTGCCAGTTCCTCGTACGTGATTCATATAAATGGTTTATTAAAGTCACTATAGAGAAACAAAATGTGCACGAATTCGACTTTTTTTTGGTCAGAATTCTTAAACTAAGCTTCTCGGACAAAAACGTCGTAATCGACCCTTTAAAAAAAATTTTTAAGTGGAAATTTTACTGATATTTCTGCACTTTTTTGCCACGTTTTCCCAAAGTTGTTTTAACGTGGAACTAAAATTCGAATTATGCCGGATAACCAGGAAGCGCAATCCCGTCGGTCAAGCTTACGCAGAGATTATATAGACGTACGTTGGGATTAAACATACATGTACGGCGAAGACCGCAGGGACCTAACTCTCTCGCCCTCGCGATTACATCATGTGTACGTAACGCGGCTGGAGTCATAAGTTGTTGCGATTTATGGGATCAAAAGCCGGATGTAAATGCGATGTACGGCAAAGCGCTGGACGTTTGCGCCCCCGCGAGAATTCCATAAATCACCAATTATATATTTATGCGCGGTGCAAAATGGTCGATCGAGCGCCCGACCTTTGGCACCCCATCGATGACCTCGGGGGCGCGATTTTTCACCCAGTCCGCCGGTGCCGTCAACCCGGATATTCTATTAAAGCCACACTCGAAGGGTCCATTTTCGCTCGCAACACGACGTCTTTCAGCGCAGAAATCTTTTTCCGAAAATAATACATTTTCTTTGTTGCTCGTCATAAAGAGACGAGAACAGATGTTATTTTTTTTTATTAAACCTTCGGGTACGACTGACGTGTGCCGAGCACGGCGTCCGCCCCACGTCAAATCTAGCTCACAAGCGCGCTGCGATATTGAAATTCCTGTATCGCAAAAGGCATTCAATTTGTTTTCAATTTGAAATATCGTACCGAAAAAACATAAAATCCTCGGATAGAAAATATTGGTACTACAAAAAAAAAAAGTTCGAGAAGTTAATTTTTTTACCCAATATGATCGTCAAACCCTGAACGCTCTCCCGTTCAGTGAAATTTCGCCTGATACACAGAAGAAAAATTTTTAAAAGTACTTTACGTCGTCGCTCGTCGAACGTGGGGGGCGCGACAAATTGGCTTTTGAGCCGAGAAATTCGACTGCAAGTAGAATACATTTTTGTTGGACGTGTCGGAGTAAGTAGTCGGCTGCGGGAAATCGACGTGTACGAAAAAAGGAACAAGACAAATTGTCTTATCTTTTCCCTGGTCATTCGTGTCTCGAGCACTTGGGCCGAAGCTGAGCTCTCTTTCCGACTCTCTGTGTGTGAAAGGATCGAGAAAAAGGAGCACAGACGTGGATGTTGAAGGCAAAAGTTTCGCCCCTCCATTACGCCAGAAGCAAGTTTGTGTAAAAGTGTCGCAAGAGGCTTTTCGAGCTGAAAAGGATAGCGGGGGCGCGCAGTGCAGGAAAAGAGCTCGGAGCAGCCGCATCGAGGGGGTGGCTGGCTGCTGGGCTACACGGAAGAAGAGACAAAGAGACACCGAGAACCCGAAAATCCCTTGGTAATAGAGTTTTTCGACTCGTGCTCGTCGCTTGAATATCTTGCTGCGAACGTGCAGCGAGAGCGTTACCGCGGGCGAGCTCGCCAAGGCGATATATCAGGGGGTCGATAGCACGGAGCACGGAATTTTTCATCAAAACGATACTACCATCTTCTCTCGACCGGTGTCTGCTGCAGGCCGAGCGAGAACGGTGCACTCAACCGCTCGAGAGAAGAATTATTATTTCACATGCATTTTCACGGCGTTATTTGAGAATACACAGTATCCGCTGGGCCAGGTTCGATTCTAGTGCACTTTTCTACGCAATGCGCGAACGTGATGTACATGTTTTTGTTTGGTGAGTCAATACATGTAGAGAGAGCCGGGGGGGGGGGGGGGGGGGGCGTATTTTCCTATTGCGCTATTCGCGCTCTTCGATATTTCACTCGTGCTCTAATTTATTTCCATGGATGCGAACAATCCGTAATTGCTATTTCAGTTTCCGGTGACAGCTCAACACGCATATCATTTACATTTTATTAACGGCCATTTCATTGCATAATTAAAGACATAATTTGAGAGTGGTCAATCGTCGCAAGGTATTCAGCAATTTCAACACCGCAATAATTTCATTCGTGACGAGACTACTGAATTATTATCATATTTGATCGTGCGAAATTAAATGCTGATTAAGCCGGATATGTGCGAGATTCCAACCATTTTAAGGTGGATTTCGGAGAATTAATTGCCTCCACGTTTTGCCGGCAAAATTCCTGAATTCCTTTTCCGGTCTGAAAATACCAAAATCGACGCTTCCGGCGATTTGAAATATTTAGCAATTTTAACACGGAAATAATTCCCACTCGTGATAAGCGACCACTGAGCCATTATTATTATTATTATTATTACTATTAATCAATTGAAATCGAATGCCGGGGTTGAGCCGCGCAAGAGGAGACTGCACAGCTCGTGAGGATATATATAACACCCGTTCGAGATTTCCGATAACGCGAACAAGCGCGACGCGGCGCCGTCTCGTTTGTCTATCTTGTTACTGATAATTGGTGTATCCCGGGGATCGACGACGGTAAACCAAAGTCGGCGAGGTTCCGGGGTGACGACCCGCTCCGTCGTTCCTCGGCACTTATCCGATACTCGGGGAGCGCGGGTCTCGCCGCTCATCCTTATCGGCAGGTACATTCGTTCCCTCTGTTTTATACGTCGTAGGGGCAGTTGCGGTCAATGCGCCCTATCAAGATATTCCTTCCCGGGCGTTTCTATATAATTTCAGATACCCCATACCCCTCGTGTTCGTTGCGAAAAAAAAATATACATATATATTGTTTGCCTGGTAAATAGAAAATTTGTTAAGGAAAACGCGAAAACAGATTTTTTTTTCTTCCTTAAATCATTCCCTGTGTCACAGATTTTTACTTTGACCCACAGGCCCCATATCAGCAGCTTCAATTCTCCAGCCCCAAGAAAGCGAAAAACCCAGGGCTATTTATAAAGAAGAAAAAGCCATAAGCGCGTCAAACAAAGGAGCGGACGCTGAGTGTTCGCGAAGGGGGCGACGGAATGAGCTGCAGTACGCAGTGATGACGGCACGTTGCGCACACGTTTACACTGCCGACTCATTCACCCTTTCCGCCCCGCTACCTCGCCCATTCTCACGCGCCGTATCTGCACAGAAACACCTCCTCCCTTCCTTTCGCCACACGCGAATTGTTCTGTTCTCGCGCGCACGCGGTGGCGCCGAGTTTCCGCGCGGCATTCACGTTCTATTTGCACGAACGATTTGCCGAATGATGGAATCAATCAGGATCCATCCAATGGCAAACACGGGGCCCACACACACTCGACGCCACTGACGCACATTTTAATTAAACCCCGCTTAACCTGTACTTCCGCGGTTGCTTCGTTCTCGCTTTTATCTGGTCGTCCTTCGTTTCTCCGTCGCCGTAGGGCGCGAGGGCGGACGGCGCGACTCGTATGTATGTGTGCCGCGTGTAACTGCGCGGGTGGATCGTTAGTGCCAGCCAAAAAAGCGATAATCTGTACAGCGGCGAGAAACCCCGCGGACTCGGTCGTCGGTGGACCGGGAACCTTTCCGGAGTTATATTTCTGCCACTTTTTCCAGCTCTCTCTTTCTCCCTGTCTTTCGTTCCCCCCGACACGGCGCTGGTCTATCGCGCCGCTCGCTCGTTATTGCGCGACGATAAATAACGTTGCCGCGATCCGGCGCGAGCTTTTGTGGAAACCACTGTGCCCGTTGAACCGCAAGAACGTCCGCGGATATAAACCGCAAGGAGTTTCGGCGAGCCGGAGGTTTTGACGATTGTCCACATCGAGTATCACGTTGTCCTGTAATTAGAGGAAGTGAAAGAAAAATAATTAAATCATAAAATAACGATCTCGTGGATTTGCGGAATGAAATGAATGTGCAAAAATAAAGGAAAAGTGAAGAATGTGGACCGGTAAAAAAAAAACCTATTTCCGTCGGTACCTGAATGTGAAGGTACTCGCAAGTCAATGGAGGAAATCTCACTCGCTGAATTCAATGCAATCTCAGACCATTTCTGTTGTTCGATTCCTCGTATCTCTGCGCAGGACCAACGTACACACGGTACATTCGAATTCTTTCGGTTAACTAACGACCCGCGGGTATTGTTCGGCGCACCGAACGAAAGGAGCTGCTGGCACGTAGCCACGTCTAGACGTCTGATCAACAATGTCCGCATTCACTAGTTAGGTTGCGTCGAGTTGCAGCTCTAAGATCCTCCAGCGGGATCCTGGAAACCGAAGTGCCAGCTGGTTTCGAAGGTATCGAGTAATCTACCCAATGTACTTGCTCGATGAAATTGAATCCTCTCGATCGGGTTACGCCCGCTCCTTGGAAATCGAAGCCATGCTGATGTACTGCGTAAATGGTGTCACCTCATGACCACCATATCCAATATTTGAATCGACGTTCACCAGACATTTTTCTGGAAACGCCCGCGAAAGGTTATGGAAATTATTTCAACTCAGTTTCCGTAAAAACGTCATATTTTCAAACGAAAAAAAAAGCTTATTTCTGTTCTCAACAATCATAGTAAATGATCTTCCTTATAAAATCTCACTGAGGAAAAATAGGTTAACGATCGGGTGCAGAATGAAAGCAATAAAAGTCATCATATTTTCGCATGATTAATCGTGTCTGCGTTCTCGTCGATTCAACTGTCGAGTCTACCGACGGAAAAACAATTAATATCCGTCGATTCGTTATTCCGAGTAACTTTCTTTCAGACGTCGAATTTGGTGGCGTCAAGTGAATTATCGACGTATATTCAACAGGTGGCATTTTTTCAATTTTTTTTTCCTCTCCTGTACGCTGGGTCATACCGCGGACGTTAATGTGACGTAATAAAATTCCAGGAAGTAGTGGAGGTTAAGAGGAAGAGCGGTGACTTATGTTAATGGCTGCGGAGAATTGGCTCGGGGTTCGGCGATATACTACACGAGCTCACACGGCAGTCGCGATCAGCGAGAGGTTCAGCCCTGCCGGCTGCCGCCGGAGAATCGATATGAAGAATGGACTGCAAATTCTGTGGACCCCCCCCCCCCCCCTCCCCCACGGCTCTATCCTTGCCAAGCTAAAAAGTCTCCAGGAGCTGTGGTCAGGTCGCGATCAGACATCGGAGATCGAACCCTGCTGCTGGGTCCCCTCGGCCGGAGCGAACCGAGGAATTTCATTATCACAACTTACCACCGAAGTTATCAAGATTATCGAGCATGTTTCTTCCGAGATTTAGCCCCCGGGTCACTGGGGGAAAGGGACGCTTCGAGCTTTACGGGTGAAAGCTGCTCGCCCGTATTCTTTGGCCAACTTCCAACATTCTCCCCGGCCGCCTCAACGTGTATCGCCGACGACTTGAGTCATGTTCGGTTCATCAATTTTGCAGACCTTGAGACGCCTTCCGTCGTCCGTCACGTTTTTTTTTCTACTTCATGGACGTAACGCGAATGCGTCGGTATGCGTCGTAAGCTCGTTACATTTATCGAATTTAACGCTGCGATTTTTCCAATGCTACCACAGAAATTGAGGATGGCAATGTTTAATTGCCAAGAACGAGGAAATCTGTACTTAGTGTCTTGATTGAATAATGGAATTACTCAGTAGCGTCGCAGCGACTGAAGTGACCGTCGTGACGGTAGGAGCAAAATTACCGAACGGCTCCATGAAACCGGATAAATCGTAATGAAGAACCTGTGTCGTTCTGATTCAACGACAACTTTCGATGCTTTTCCCCGGCCTCGACTGTCTCCCAATTTCGCTTGTATCGCCAACGACTCGAGAACCATGCCCGATTCATCAATTTCCCAGTCTGTCGTGCGTCATTTTTTCATGCATCGTCAAGCGAGTCGATGCGTCGAATATTCGTTAAACTCATCGAACACCGCGCAACGGAAACACAAACATTTTTCGATTGCATTAACATTATTGCACGGCTTTTCGTGGTGATAGGTATCGAGGGTGGCAATATCGAATAGCGAGGGAGGGAAATCTGTCTAAGTGTCTTGATTAAAAAATGAAATTATTCAGGTGAGTCGCAGAGGAGCGAAGAGACGACGTTCCGGTAGGAATGACATTATCGAACGGCGTTAAGAGGCTCGGTAAGCCGAGCCGAAGAACCCGTCGTTCTAAATCAACGTTAATAATGCTACGATGAGAAGGCGTATGGATCCTTGGCGAGCGAGGAAGACAGAGAGAGAGAGAGAGAGAGAGTGAGAGAGACGACGGTCTCGCGTAGCGCTGCATCATTATCGGACGATCGCGGCGTTACTATTGATAACGCGGAATGTCACGTCCATAGAATTTGCATCGACAAAGGATTATTGGATGCCGACGTGGATAAATGTTGCACCTTTGCGGTCGACTATTTTATTCGCCCGGGCTCGGCTACTTCCAGCGCGATAAGCAGCAGCCCCGAGCTCGGAAGTTTCAGCGTTCCTGGTCCCGATGGTCGCGAGTCTCCTCCAAGAGTTCGCCGTAATCTATAATTAAACAGATTCTCCATGAACAACGGAAATGGAAAAAAAAGAGGTCGAAGGAAAAACGTGAAACGAGCGAGTAACTTGAAAATTTGTTTAGTCTGGTAAACTATTATATTAGCCATTTGTCACGGGTTTTAAAGAAGATAAGAAGTTTGCGATATTGAGTACGTGAAGCGAGTGCGGACGACGAGAAAATTTGCACCGCCAGCAGCGGCGGCAGCAGAGGCGGCAGCACCTGTGGATGTGTTTTTGTATCCCGGCGAAGGGCGCACGGTCGGAGCTGCTCGTCGGGGCGGCCGAGAACTTAGCGGGAAAACTATTGTCGCAGCGGCACAACGGCTGCAAAATTGTTTGTTCATTATGTCGGGCCAGTTCGTTAAGTACGAGTCTCAACGTGCCAACAGCCCGAACACGAGGAGGAGGGCAGATTCAGAGAGGAAAATACAAATAACGAAGGTGGAGAGCGAGAGAGCACTCGACAGGGAATTTCGCAGCTGACGGCGGAACGAAAAATCAAAGGGTCGAGACTTTGTTTGCCGGCGCGTTCGTAGTTAGCAGCATTCAAATATTTACTAATTCGTCGGTTCGTTCACTAAGACGCGCGGAGACTCGGAAAAATCCACCCAAATTCGCGATTCACGGTGGCGAAGCAAACATCCGAATGAACTGAAGAACACTTTTCTTAGAAAATTCGTTCAATTAACTCGACGTCCGGATTTTGCCCAGTCGTCGCGTTGGACACAACGCAAATATCGTACCGTATGTTGTCCTCGTCGACGAAAAGAATAACGCCCCTCGCGTTGTGCTTCGCCCCGAGCCTCTCGATTATGCGGTCGAAGTCCTCGGGCTTCGAGTTCCTCAGGATCTTCTCGCTGACGGCGACGCAGATGTTGTACTCTGAGGACAAAGCGATGAAGCTGGCAATACCCTGGAATCATTTTTTTTATTTTCAATTAGCAAAACTCCGGATACACTAAATTGCACTTTTATTTGATTAACAAAACTTTCTATACGCAAAATCGCGGAAAACAAATTACGGACAGGCCCAATCGATCAAAATCGAAAATTCTAGTAACCGCATTTTCGAGTTGAAGGATCGCAACATTTTCTTTTTTTTACAATTGACTTACGGATAGAAGTGACCGATTCTGATGGATCGGATTCGACTGCCGATATTTTATTACAGTTCTAACGCTAACGAAAGCCTACGAAAAAACATCCTTCACTCGAATACATTTTGACATTTAACGCCGATATTGCCCACCGACGTGTCGCGTCAGAGGTCGAGTTCCGCAACGTCAGTTCTCTCTAATCTTTCGTCCAAGCCCGTCGAAGCATCGCACTTCGAGAGCCACACACGACTCTTGAAACCCTGGAACCTCTTATATCGCGAAGCTCCCCATTCGGCAGACACAACGCCAATACCGGTCACGTACACAGTTCCATAGACGGTCAACGGCGGCCAAGAAGGTCGGGAAGGTCGGTTTCTCGCTTGGTATGCGAAAAATGCCTCGTCGCGTATAGTTCCCGCGAGCATTTTGCAACTTCTCATAGTTGTCAATAACGTCGGGACGTTCGATATTTCTTCGCGGTCGCTGCCGCATCTTCTCGCGTTTTCTCTCTTCCGCGTCGCATATTCGTTCCCAGGAGAACCGGGTGGCGCGTCCCTTTGGCAATCCTGGGGCGACTGTGGCTTTTCGCTTGTCTTCCTTGGCTCCGCCGCGTTTCCAGGCTGCAAAGGACGGGTGTGTGGCGTCTGCATGGAACGAGAAATGATCGATCGCACCACTGTTCGAGCTTGATGCATGAACCTTGAGATTTAAGTTCGCGTGGCGCAAAAAAAGCAGCGCGCGCCGAGTGACAGACGAGTTCGCGCCACTTGGTATTTCACGCGCAGGAGGCGCGCGAATTGCGGCTCCTTTTGGAGCCTTTTGGAAACGCGAGCGAGAGGCGTGAATTCTCGCGTTTCAGCGGAATTTTACGGTCGTTCCTTATGACGCTCCTCGTGATTACGCTTTCTCCCGGGTGGTTGGCTGCTCCCGTCTGAGGCAGCGACGACGTGGGACGAAGCGACGGGAGAGCGCGGCGAAGATCGATAGCCGATATACGACCGCCGAATGGGCGCGTGAACCGAACGAGGCTGCTACCCGGTTGAATGTCGAATGGCAAACCGGGCGGACGGCATAGTCGTAACGAAATTCCCGTATAGGCCCCGATGAGAGCCGTAATAAAGCCAGCCCGATGAATTTCCCGGCTTCGCGGAGCGATAATCCCGCGTCGATACTGAAGCATAAATCGCGAGCTACGACGCACGTAACAGCAACGATATGGGACGCGTGCGCGCAGGCACGAATGTTCGGAATCGTCGACTTTCGCGTTATTTTGATATCGAACAGTGAATAAACCGGATTTCGGCTCAGCCATCGGCAACCTGTTATCGGGGGGCGAGTGGATGGACAAAAAAAAACGCGAGGTCGTTCGTAATACGAACGCGCGGCTTTGTTCCGGTTGGTTAGCCGGGATTTCGGCGATGTATGTATACGCGGATCACTGCGGAATGGGAGTTGGCACAAAAGGGCGAATTAGAGGTTCGCGGGGCGTCGGCAGATGGCGAATGGACGACTTGTTTCTCGCTAACGATAATACGCCCTGTCAATCTGTGAGATAGAAACAAATAGCGGATGAGTGAGTTCTCCCAAATTTTATGTATGCAGTTGTTACTATTTTCCCATATTGGGTGGGCTTTTGCCTTCGGGAGGTGTGGTTGAATTTACCATAGGCATTGTCGTTGCGATCGTAATGACAAAGCGAACAATTAGAGAAGTTTAATGAAAATTAATTAGCTCCCAAGTGAATATTAGTGCGACGTGATATTTGCAATGCATTAAAGTACTAAAAGTTAAATACAAACGCGATACGTTACAGCACTTGTAATGCTCGAACTAATAGTGATCACTGAAGAGCATTCGCTGGGAGCAAATAACGCGAAGCAGTCCCGAATTCTATGTACTTTTGAGGGACTTCACGGCGCTGCCAAACCCGCGCGATTCACCGCTGGTTCTCCAACCTACTATTTGTCAAGTCCGGCTATCCCTTTGGCGGTCACGCGGTACGTCCACACGCGGGTGGATTTCCGACTGTTCCGCGAATCACAACATTGAAATATTCATAAATCACGACTTGCGCGCGGCCCAACAAAACCGCACGCTCGGCAAGCTCGTTGCAAACGACCCGATTGTCCAGTGGACCGGGGCCAGAATCGACGTGCCGAAAATATGGTCTGGTTTCGGTTCCGCAAAAAAAGCTCCCACATCAAACGACTGGCAGGACAGGAAAAGCTCTTAATTTTTCCTCGTCGCGTTATCGACTTTTGTCGTCGGTGATTTTTCTCTCCTGGCCTCTCGACGGTTGAAGGGTCTACGACCGAGAATCGCATCGTCCCCCGGATCGTCATGATTTCGAGCTCTTCGCCGACTTCGGCTCACGGTACGTCAGTTCCATACACAGCGATTTCAAGTGTTCATTGAATTAGACGTCGCGAACGACCGGATTGACCAGTAGACCAGGCGCGTGGATTCGACGTTCTCTCAAAATGTGGTCCGATTTCACCATCGCCAATAGTTGATGTGAAAGTTGTCGTTAAATGATTGTCAGGACAGGAAAGTCTCTTAATTTCGTCCTCGCCATGTTATCGACTTTCGTCGTCGGTGATTTTTCTCTCCCGGCCTCTCGATGTTCGAGGGGTCCACGGCCGAGAGTCTTGCCGCTGACCTCGGACCGCCGTGATTCCCGAGCTCTTAGCGGACTCGGGACTCGTCTCCGGGTAGAAGGAGAAAAGCCGGGAAACTCAATTTGTGATCGAAAGCCTAATTGATTCGGGCGCGGAGTGTCACAAAGCTCCGGGTTGTACCGTTGCCGTTCTTAGGGTTGGCTGTCATCGAGGATCACTCGTCTGATCTATAGCCAACTTTCACTATTCCGAGCACTCGGGCCGTCCTCGTCTTCCTCATCGTCGTCGTCGTCCGGTAAACTTGTCTGGAGCGCATGGCGCCCGAGTTATTGCAAGGCAAACAGGCAAACTTCCGTTGTGGAACGTGGGAAAATTATCGTCCTCTCTTTCAATCCTACTTAATGTGACTCGTCGCTGAAACTCACGGGATAATGCAGTGTGGATGAAAAGAACGAGAGTAACATTTGCCGTACATAAGTTAGGTATTACATAGACGTTTTCATGGATTATATATGTATATGAAAATATGTATAGACATAGAACGGGCGTTGGAAACGAATTAAACTCACCTTTTCGCCGTAATCACCCTCGACGGCGACGGTTGAAACGTATTTCCAGCCAAGCTGCCGTATCACCTCGACCATCGCTTGAGCCTGGAAATTATCCGGTGGCACGACTCGGCTGAAATACTCGAAGCGGCTCTTCTCCGAAAGCTCGGTGCTCGTCGATGCGTAACTCAGCTGAGGGATCTGTAATCACCAACGAAAGGAATAAAACTTGACTCTTCTGCCACTATCCACCAGCCACTCTTGGTCCACGCTGTGATGAAGCACAAATACAAATACATAGTTTGCCAGTTTATTAACATGTAGAACCTAGTAAAAAAAATTCATTACATCCAAAAACAAAATTTGCTTAGTGAAAATAACTTCTTTTTAAGCCTGGGCAACCTTCAAGTTAAAAAAGAAAGAAAATAATTTCATCCTCTACAATTTAATCACATTCATTCCTACATTTTTTATTGCAATCTCTCGCTCTCCCAAATTTATGTTACACCCCACAAATTTAAAAGCACTAATTTCACGCCGCTGTTGAGGTTTGTAAAAACCTCTGTCGGAGATAAACATTAATGAGTCTTGTTCGTTGTGCTATAAAGTAATTGCGGTCGAGTCGGGCTGGTCAGACGGAAATTACATCCGCGATAATGAGATTTGTATCTCACATTGAGCACGAGATATATATAAGGGGTGTGTGTATATATATATATACATACAATGGGCTGCAGGTAGAATTGGCGTCGTTATAAGGTCTGAGATAGGAGGAATATATATGGCTGAGCCAGGACCGGGAGGCTGGCGGTATCAAGGCTTGTATCTGACAGGAGAATCATCCCTCAAATCTTGGAGCCGGGTGGTGCTGCAGCCGGGCGCAGCTTGGTCGTCGTACCAAGCGGGGTCTCATCCCGCGACCGCAAATCAACCCGGAAGAAACTCTCTCGCTCCAGGCTCGCCTATGGCATTTGTGCCACATAACTACAATGTTAGCCGACGATTTTCTCCACTCTCCACGCACTTGTATGCAACGTGTACCATTGTACCTGCTGTGCAGTTTATAACCTATATATATGCTCTGTTTAGTGTACACTATATAAATAAATAAATAAATATATCAGCTCAGTTTATTTCTATGTATGTGTGTATATATGTATGTGTATGTGTGTTTCTATACATGTGTAATATAGGTTACACTGCACACACACTCATATATATAGATTACGTACGTGCTCACCGTTACTGGTTACAATCCGCACAAATTTATATCCCGCTTTATATCTCGCCCAGCGCACGTCGCGCAACGTTGGGAATACCCGTTTAGACCCCGGCTATACTCTGTTCCTGTACTTATATTCGTCATGGACAACTTTTTGCCACCCGGACGATTCCCATTTCCGACCAAGTTCTCTTGCAACGGGGAAAATCAAGATTTTTCCACGACCGTTAGCCTCAAGTATTGCCCACTCTCGATATCAAATCGTTTTCGCATTGAGCACGAACTGAAGTTGGAAAAGTTACATCCACCCTGCGGGTACATTCATCCGTTGCGCGAGTTCGGCGTTGCCACGATCCCCGGTTGAACCGAAGACTTGTGTAACTGTTTGAATGCTTTTACATTATTTTAAACCCATTCATGGCTAATTTTTGCGTCTCGTCGGCAATAAAAATGTCAGGACTATCGTGACGATGCCACGGAAATGTTTTCTTTTTTAGAATGATGGGAATTGAGGGATCTAAGATGAATCTGCTCCATTAATTTTATCATCCATCTCAATTCGTCCTACTTTATTTTGTCTGTATTTTCTCACCTGGTCAAAATCTAATTTTCGCGAACAATGATTTCTACCGAGAAAGGTGCCGCCCGAAAAAGAGTCATTCGTCCAAATCGACAGGCGGATGTACAGCAGCGGTAAGAACACGTATAGGGGATGATAGAGAAGAGAACGTGGAATGAAAGGGGCTGTGATGGAACGGCCGACGAGGGTAGTTGGATCGGGTGAGTTTGGTGCCCAGCTACCACAGCCAAAAAGCACATCGTTCCTCTCTTGTCCGACTGCTGCTGCTTCGGCTGTTGCTGTTGCTGCTGTCAGTGCTATATACACGCGCTGCTTTGGTATATCCGTTCTTTGCAGTGCAGAGCACGAAGCCAGAGCCATCCAGAAGCGAGACAGGAATGACTGTCATGTGTAT
Source organism: Itoplectis maculator (assembly GCA_964034905.1). Taxonomy (NCBI): domain Eukaryota; kingdom Metazoa; phylum Arthropoda; class Insecta; order Hymenoptera; family Ichneumonidae; genus Itoplectis; species Itoplectis maculator. Next base: position 8,841,727 of record OZ035853.1, read on the forward strand.
AGCGCGTTCGCCTGCACAGTTTCTCGCTCGCCAAACTTGTTTACCCCGCGGACTCGACTCTCCGGGCGAAATAGAAAACTAACTCGAGAGAGCGCGCATCGCGTTTTACAATCGTTCTCTTTCCGGCCCCTCGTCTTCCAAGCCCCTCCCCCCACACCCTTTTTCTCCTCTTTCTCGGTGTAACGCACCTATCCTCAAGTCCGGGCTAATGGGATTTCTCTACTCAAACGTTTAACTATTTATGTGCAGAGCAGTGGAATAAAACGAAACGGTCTCCCAGGCTCGTTGGGGGGGGGGGGGGGGGGGGGGGGGGGAGCGATACCAATTGCAGAAGTTCAGCCGACAGCCAACTTCGACATTTTTGCAATAACAACGATTCTCGTGTACAGCCCGATAAAAATATCCGCAAGCACCGAACGAAATATATGCGTACGTATTTATTTTATGTATACACATATACGTGTATGTTTGTATGTTTCGGCTGCAGAATTGCAGGAAACACAGAATACAGAAAACACAGAATATACAGATATTCACTGCTAAGTCGGGATTACCATAGCTGGAGGACACGACCCTCCCTGCCCTCGTCCTGCCTCCTATCTGCAGGGATTTTAGCTCAGATTATGTTCACTTTTCCTGGAAATAATTGAGAGGGAAATGTTTAGTCGGGAGATCGCGAAGCGAGGTATTTCCGGGTTCCCGGAATTGCTGGCACGACGAGACAAATATGTAAAGAATCGGACCGGGAGTGTAAGGCGTGCCATCTAGAAGCAGGGTGAAGCTTTTACTGTTTAAACCGAGACTAGCGAGTTTTATGGCTTTTTATTTTTTGGGTATTTTCCACATCCCTGAACTTGTTTCCACAGCCTACGACCATTCAGAGTAGGTTGGGAGAGATTCCGACTGAAAAATAATAAGAAATTGGCTGTGAGTTTAGTAGTTGCTTTGCTTGAGAATTTCTCATGCAACAAATTGTTGACTATTTTACTTGAAATTCTCTTAAAAATATGCCCATGTTTTTCATCTAATTGCCCAATTAATTTCATTAAACTGCCTTACAACTAGGAAAATTGCGTTTTTACTTTTTACATTTTGTTATAATATTGGACTAAGATTTTTCGAATTCTACACCCGAATTGACGAGTTGTATGTATATAAATAGCACGAAAACCAAACTCATCCGCATTGTTCCTTTATTGGCAAATTGATCAGTGAATTTTCCCATAGAAGAGGCTGTATGAACGACGGTTCAAAAGGATGAGGAAGCAATGTACCAGGTTGTGCTTTGTTCTGCGAGTGTTCGACGATCCGTATAAACGTCAGTCATAAATACCCACAATAAACCAGAGCGTGGGGATTGAAGGACGAGGAGAGGAATTTTCATCAGGCGGGGAAAGCCATTTGCGTAGCGTGTGCATCGCCGAGAGGTCTTCGATTCGGAAAAAAATATGGGATTTCTTCGTGTCCCTCGTTTAATCAAATTCGGATAGGCTTCTCTAGCAGATTTTATTACTTTCAGCTGAAGGATAAGATGCTTTCTCGACTTTACGAGCTTTCAGCGGTATCAAAGAGCGAAACAGGAAGGCGCAAAAATAAAATAAAAAACTTTTCCAGAACACGAGACGTGATGGTTTCCAGTAAATTCAACGCATAAAACAAATGAAACGGTTTGTATTAACAATATATTTCGATTCGAGTGTAGCTATAAGTAATTACGAGTGCGCAAAAATTTAAAAAATACATTTCCAGAACATAAAAAATGATTTCCAATACATTCCTTGCGTAAAATAAATGAAGTAGATTATACTGAAAGTACATTTTGATGCGAATAAGAAGAATAAAAAGGGAGTGTCAATATTACTAGTAATTTATGGAATAGAGCAGAATAATTAAAAATTGTTAATTGCTAAAAACCCGTTTTACGAATTTCATTAAAAGTGTTAAATATAGCCGCCAAATCTGACATTTCGAACAGATTTTTATTCTAACATTGCTCGTCCCCGGTTGTAACGCAACGTTTCGTGATGCGCACGTTTATATTCAGAATAAAATGGCGGAGCTGCATCGTAGCGAGGGCGCAGAGAGATGGATATGCCTACGAGTCAATTTAATATCAAAGAGGATTACCGAAACAATTCGGCCGCGGTCGTCTGTGCGGTTCACGAGGTTAACCTCGGTATAGGAAGAAACGAACGACTTTCAAATGGAATATCGCGACTCCAGCGTTTTTGCTCGTGTCTCTTCGTGTATCGGCAGACGAGCTGCAGTTCCACTGATGTGTTTCCGTCTGATTTTACGATTGCGACCACGAACATTGTGCACAGGACACCCAACCTCGACGTCGACGCGCGGAGAGAGGATATCGGGCGCACGCTCCTATAAATCCGCTTGATATTTATTGTACCTCGGTCTTTATTGCTCGGTAGCGGTGACTCGTCACATACGTTCGATTCCACTGTGCTTAAGATCAATCGGAAACACGATCGGAGCATCAAAGCTCTCAAAGGAAAATCGCGGATAGGCGGCAGAACGAAGTCTCCAACTTCACGAGATGAAATAAAAATGTTCATGCTATCAACAAGTACTTTGTAGACTCAGCCATAAATATATGTATATATAATAAAAATTTAACATAAATATTTATTTCGTTAATTAATTTCTCCTGTTTTTATTCCGTGCATCAAAGAAATGCAGAATCCGTGTAAAAAATATGTCGAGACATTTTCCATTCGTTACGTGAAATATTGGTTAAACCAAAAACTGACAAATTAGCGTTATGCAAATGAATCTCGTAAAACTTCCCCCGGCAGTTAAATTGCATTCCACAACATTGATGCACCGAGACAATTTTATCTGCATCCGTATAAATAAATATATCGTTGACAGCAATTTAGCTTAATTAATAGCATTTTAGTCGGACCGCTTGAAATTTCATTATAATTTATTACGCGTTCTCCGACTTATTAAATGTATAATATACATTTGTTTTATCAGTGCGCGTTAAGTACTTTCGCTGCGGCAACACTCGTAAACAGAAGTGGCACTCGCGAAGCTTAGCACTGCTGTTTTCGAGTGGATGCTACATCACGTTCGCGGGTCCGGTTGTGTCTATAAACTCGACCGGCCCTTATGAGAATATATTTACCCACTTTACGACAGCGTCTATAAAGAATCTTTCGAGCGAATCTCTTTCGTAACGATACGACAGTTGTCGATACAATAATACGAAATGATACGCCTGCTACGTCGCAGCATGTATAATGCACGCTGTATATATATTTGATATATATATATTATATATATATACACGGTGGATACACAGAGACCTAGTACATCAATATTATGTGAAATGCGATCTCTTATTTTCGTGCTCACGGGGGAAATCCTCGAACATGTTCCTCGATACTTGCGGGGGAGTTGACAGGAAATCGTGTCGATAAGAAAAGCCACTACTTGGGTAGCTTCACGAGGCTCGTGTTACGTGCTGCTTTTACGAAATTTCGGTGAGACCACTGAAGACGCCCGCCGTTCGAGATTCCCCGAGACCGCGAGGGATGAGGCGTGGCTCTTCGCTTCCGCTGATTGTGAGCTTTCTTTTTCCTCCGATTTCGCTCTGGCCAAGTACCGATGCGGTTAATTGAGTGACGGTCGGTGAGCCTTCCCTGCACTTTCTACAAGTTTAATTAAAATTAAAGCGTTTCCGTTTAAAGATAAATAAATAAAAATACAAAAGTTATAAGATTAAGAAATGATATAAAAAAAATAGAAAACAATGATATAAGGTATCAAATTGAAATATTTTTCCGTTGTTTATATACAGACTGGAAGATAGGGAAGCTGTAATAAAATTTACGAGCTTTCGCAGATAGATCCGAGAATTTTAATACGAATTTAATTCATTGCGCAATGCAATTATGGAATCTAATTGTATATAATTTTCCGCTCTATCCAGCTTAAATTCTCTATCTCCGCGCGCGATGCGGTAATTAGATACAGCGCAAACTTTACGCAGACGGTATTAAAAAGATTTTAACCTCATTTTTCACCATTGACTCACAATTGAATAACATATGGAAAATAACAGAAGAAAATTGTGGGTTTACTATCACTATGCACAGCACACGATGTGCCAGGTCTGATACATTTTTAAGTTCAGCTCCATACATTTTAATCCACTCAATTAAATGTATTTAATTCATTGCAATTACTCAACTATTGTGACATTCCACAATGCTCACGTCATTCAAACCTTAATATCCAATGTGCACGGTTCACATAACATCGTGAGTTAAACGCGTTGTAAACGTGAGCCGAACACGGAAATGCGCGTCAAGTCGTCTGGTGCAGTCGAGTCTGAATTGAATTATACGAAAATAACGAAAGCAGATGACTTTCTTAGCTGCACAATCGAAAAAAGAAGACTGATACATTCATACTTCATCTCAAAGATAAATAAACACAAAAATAAGCAACGAAACAAATTAATTATTTGATTAATAATTCTACGTGCCCATAACTAAATACATTCAATTCAGCCCAATTACTCAATTACGAAATTTCACGATGTGCAACGTAATCCAAATTGATCCGACGAATTCGCGCGCAGCTCGCATGACCATCGAGTAAGTTAAGCGTGCGGCAAACTTGATGCCGAGCATATGGAAACCGCGCGGCAAGACGTCTCGAGCAGTCACGGCCAAATTGGCGGGTCTTTGATAGCTCCAAAGTTTCCGGCGCATATAACGCGACCCTAATGAATGTCTAATGACGGAAGCTCCCGAAGCACGTTGACACAGCGCGTGTCGCGGGCGCTGTTCGGCGACGCCGCCCGACGACGATGACGACGACGGCAGGTTAACGTCGACAGATGAAACACGTATTAGGTGCAGCGAGACGACGATATGGAAATCGGTTGTTGCCCAAGAGACCGATCACACCCGCCACGCTCTCGACCGTTCGTTCGACCGTTCGCCAATCGATATCCCCTCGGTAAGCCTTATGAATAGCTCCCGCTGCTATACGAGCCACCACCTATACCGCTGTTACGCTATACTCCAGGCTCGGACTCTCCTCGGGCCGTATGCAGTCGCCGTTCTCCCTCTGGATACCGATATTCGTAGCTTCCGGACACGGTTAGTACATAAATATACCGTAGATACTAGGCGGCGGGTACCGCCACCCTCTCTGTGTTCGGTTCACCAACCGGATCCATATAATCCGTGCATACACATTCCTACTCTCTTACGCTCGGCGCTCCTGAAACGACGTCGTACACGGCGCACATGCGGCCAAAAAACTTTACCCGAGCCTGCCGTGAAACTCTACCCGCGTGTTAGAACCCACCGGACAGATTTCACGGAACGGAAACTTTGCCTCATATTTTATAATGCATCGATCGAGTGATTGAAATGGAAGTGTAGGTATGCACCTTGAGGAGGAAGTACACGTTGCCGGAGAACGTTGAGCCGGGGAAACTTTTAGCGCTCGCATTATTACGCCGGGTCACCTGGAGCGACGGAACTTTTTCTTTTCAACGGCTCCGCGACGCTTTTTGGATAGGTATAGCTGGTATGAAAGACGTTGGAGAAAGGAAGTGAAAAGTTTTTGGATCGTGCTGTGAGTTTTGGTCACAGTCGGAAGAGACGACTTTTGGTTCATGGGAGGCAAATCTGTACCGTTAAGTTGGGCCTGGGTCAGGTCCTGATCAGGACCTGGCAGGGCTGATTCGGTTATAGTCAGGGTCTCAGCAGTTCCTGATCAGAGTCGGATGTACTCTACAGATGTTTTTCCAGACTCCAGATTAATTTAAAAAAATGACCAATGTAAAAATAGCACAATAGAGTTGCTACATAGAGCATACTAGAGATTTCATGAACGTGGAATGTGCGACTCACCTTGAAGAGTCGAAGGATATTAGCGACCATGATGGATACGACGCTGAACGAAGCTCCGATGACCCCGGTGACAGATTTGTGTGGCACGTACAGCGGTGGTTTGCCATTCTCGCATCGGTACTCGGACATGTCCTGGAAATAGAAGAAAAAACAATCGCACATCAGTGAACGAGCGTAGACGGGCGACTGAGAAAGTGCGCGCAATGGCGAGTCCAAACTACGCAAATGTGGCCATTACTTTTATTTAACTCTCGATATGACATAACAACACACACTGAGTGCGTTTGCATAATTGCCGGCCGAGCTAAAGCAATAAACGCGACGAGCGTGGGAAGCCAACTTGTGTCGACCGACGCTTTGCATGACGAGCGGTAATTGCGGGCTCACGAGACGGCTGTTGAGGTAATTTCGTTGACAAAACTCTTCGCAAAGTTCTCATCCATAGACGATACATGTACATTATTCATATTAGTCTATAATACGTACGTACAAAATAGGTGTTCGTCTCCAGGCTACGCAATAGTTTTTATATGGAAATATATGATGGATAATCATAGAATCATTTAATAATGATTCTATGATTTCATAGAATCATTTAATAATGATTCTATGATTTGACATAGAATCATTTAATAATGATTCTATGATTTGACAATAGTCCTTGACTTGTGAACTTTTTAAAGAGGAGATTATAATTTTTCAAAGTGAACGGGCAGCTCGTCTCGTTACGGTTTTGAGCGTTCCGAGATAACTTCTTTCGTCCTAAATACCGTAATAAAATGTCTACCGTTACTCTGGACTTCCATAAACAGCTGCGAAAAAAGAAAAGGTAGAAGACCAATTTTCATATTTTACGCAGTCGTTCCTCAAACTCGTCGCTCCTCGTTCTCCCTAGACGATAATTTAATTTTGTCCGCCTCGTCGGACGTGCGCGAGCTTCTGCAATCGAATATTTGCCCGATATAATTTCCGCGTAGCAAAACGTCCGCGCTACCGCACCCTGCGCGTTTCGCGCGCGCGCGCGGATATATCGGATAAATTCGCCGTGTCGACTGAACGGCAATCGAGGAATCCAATTGTTCGCGCTCGCGTCTCTTTCGCTCTGTCGCTCAACGTCAATCCGCGATTGTACTTATCAACCTTTTTTCAACGCCCTTTCACGGTGCGATGCGTTCGCTCGTCTCGACAAAATTGCACACGGTTTTTCGTCACAGTAACTGGGGACAAGTGGCATAATTTGCGATTCCAACATTAAAAAAAAAATGTACCTATAAAATTCAATGACAGATTTGCACATTTTTATCCGACAACTGACGTATTTAATAATTCTGAATCAGAAAATTCGCGAAAAAAATGGACAAGTGGTGTAATCTGACGCAATACTGAAATATTAAATATTACGCGCCAGAGTTTACGGATTAAAAAAATCCCACTTTCGGTATTTCAATTTTGCAAATATTTTCGACGGTATATTCAATGCTGCGCTCTATTATGCATCGGTACGCGGGAAAATGTACCGTGGAGTCTATGCAATAATAATTCCGCGCCGACAGCTGTGCGTGTGAGTGAACACTGCGCGCCATTGGGTGGACTTATGGTCCGTGCTGTGTAGTCGGTGCGCGTGGCGTTGTACACGGGGGTCCTATGCACAATTCAATCCCTCAGGAGTCTCGTCCGGATAGTGCGGAATGTCCGGAGCTCGCTGGCCCGTAGGAGCGATAAACTTAATCCAGTTAATTATCCATGAAATAATTGCCGCTCGTGTTCAACGTCGAAACACCGGAAATTATAGGCACGTTTCCCGGGCCGCGCTGGGACAACGCAAAATATCCCGCAGATGGGCAATCGTCAGCGTGGGAATTGGAAATCACGCCGCGAAATTTACAGTTTTCCAGTTAATCAAGCTGGAAACCAAATGTGGATCGAATAACGTTCGATAAAATTCCACGTACAGCGTTTGGCATCCGCGCGACGGCGTCGCGTGTCACACACGTCAAGGATACTACAAAATGACAAAGCCCGGTATTTACGGCAAACGCTCGAATATTATTGCCCGCGAGTTATCAACTGATTAACCGTGCACAGGACATTCCAGGCGCAATCCAATTCTCACGGCGGTCGGACACACAGACAAGTATCAGATTTGATTTTCAGCGGGTAAAAAAAAGCTACATCAATAAAAGGCAGAATTCGACGTAACTAAAAGTGTTTCAGCTTCGATATCCCGGGGCTACACCCGGCCCGTGTTATAGAAAAAAAATTCAATTCCCGCGCCCTATTGGAAAACCCCGGGGAAAAAGGGTTCGTGCGCTTTTGCATAGCACCGCGCAAAATACTAATTGGTCGGCGGCTAAAAAAAATACCACCATCGAGGGTCAGCGCGGTGTACGAAATGGGTTCGCGGTGCATGTATATTTTCCACCGCAGAGAAACTGTCCGGCCGAGAGAATAATGGATTTTCGCTGTGGTGAAAGAGTGAGCGCGGTAGATGAAGGAGATTGAAGGTTCAATTAGATCGGGCAGACGCGGTTGTACATCGCCCTCTGAGCGTGTGTAACACACCGATACGCCCGGCCTAATTTTTTCCCCTTCGTTCCCTGCTCAATGGATCTCGGGGCCGCCGACGTTGCTTACATCTGACAAGCCTGTCGAGCCGGAGAACACAGGATTATTAGCACAATTCCGCAGGCACGAAATGGAACGTCGGGAATATACGAGGGTTGCACATCCCTGGCAGAACATTTATGGCGTTACGTGCAGCCCGAATCCGACGCGGGTCATCTGGCCTTAACTGCGGCCGTATTAACCCTTCCAAGGCCTCGACTGTGTCTGACTGGAGCCTCGTGTATACCACTTCAGATTTTCCACCAGGAATATTATCGATAAACTGGAAGCAACCTAATAAGCAGCCCGAAGAGTTCATTGTCCTCCCTTTTCTCTTCTTTTTTCTCATTTTCCTCAGGAAAGTCAGCCTGCGGGACGGATCAAGGACCCAGATGTCTGGCAGACTTTTCCCGTTACGAAACTCGGTTATTCGGATGTACAAGCAGCAAGGGCTGCGAGCATCGCAGTGAGCCTCCCGTGTTCTGATATTGCTCCCCTCGTCCCTTCTCGTTGGATCCCCGGGACCAGCGGCGTTCCCTCCGTCTGACGAACCTGTCGAGCCGCGGCGAGCAGACGATATTAGCGCAATTCCGGGCGTCACGAGACGGCGCGTCAAGGACATAACAAGGGGTGTAAATATTCCTGACGAAGTGGAAGCATCCTAGCGGCCTCCCTCCAAAGAATTCCTCTCCCTTTTCCACCGATAAACTCGGCCCGCAGCGACAAGGAAGGGCAGACTGCGGAAGCGACTAGATCAAGGACCCAGGTGTCTAGCAGACTTTTCCCGTTATCCCACGTCGCGTCTCCTTCGCCCCTTCCCGCCGCGCGGCGACGATACGAAACTTATTTTCGGATGATGTGCACACAACCGGCGTCCGAGGGCTGCGTCTGACGTTCCGCAAACTCTTCATCGCCCGACGTCGATCGCGCTGGAATTGAGAAATAAGAGGCAACCGCTACGGCATATTAATAGCGATGCCGTCAAAAATCATGAATTTAAGACACTTTTTTGGCCAAACAAGAAAAATTCTTAATTTGCTTTTCAAAATAAGACAAGCAATATTTTTTTAACGTCAAGAACCGTGAACAAGAATTTTGACCAAATGTTGTCCGAGGAGATTTTGTAATATTAATAATAATAACGACAACAACAACAACAACATAGTACAAGTCGTCGACGATATTCGTTCGCACGCGAACCGTTCGCCAAGATTGATTCATCAATCATCGACTCCGTGCGCCATTGTTTTCACCCCCCGCGTCACTTTTAATTCCCCCAGCGGCGATGCCTCTCCTCATCCGTCAACTCAGACGATAATTTTCTCAAGACGTCAGCGAGCGCGAGGTAACTCGGCGATGACGCTCGGCTGACGTTGTTTGCCGTCTGCCTCGCTCTGAGCCGTGCGCTGCGCGCTGCCGTTGTTTAGAGTTCACGACGCAGAAGTTTCAACAAATTCATTGTGCATTCATGACCACTCACGACGCGGGGTGGCGCACCGGGGAATAACCCGAGCGGGCCGAGCAATTCCTCACTCACCCTGCCCCACTCCCTCCCCTCATCCCGCTCTTTGCATCTCCTACAGCTCTCCCCCCCCCCCCCCCCCCCACCCTCCTCTCCTCCCGGGGGCATGACTACGGCAGCCATAGATGCGGAAATGTTGTACCAACATTCAACACCATTTGCTATTTCAAACTCCCGCCGTCGGGGTTAACGCCGGATTCGACTCCGGTAGTCGTCAGCACGGCGAAGACATATTGAAGGCCCTTTGCACTTTGGTGCAGCGCGATTTCTTTTTTTTTTTTTCTTGTTACACTCAGGGTTTCTTCATGAAAATCTTGATGCGAACTCCATTAAGTGCAAGTGTCAAAAATAGTTATCAATCTGCGGTGAAGATAATTAAAATATTTTTACAGGCACTGTGATTGTGAAATTGCAATTATTTACATGCGATAAAATAAAATGAATTTTTAATTTCATCTAATTAAAAAAAAAATCTATTATCGTCAACTTCGATCTCGTGCTTCCCTTTTGCTTTCTTCAGTCTTTCTTTTTTCCTTTCTTTTCTTTAGTCTCTGACGGAATCGCTTATTGTCCAGGTACCATTTTTTATTACAACTCGGCGGATTTACCGCCTCGTTATAATGCGACCGGGTGAGAGGACACAGGACAAGTGGACTTTCGGCGTGAAAATAGACAGGGGTTTTTTTTTCTCATCGTCGCGGGTGGTTATAAGAATATACGAGAATACGGGCTCGTCTACGCCGTTGGATCGGAATGGACGAATATAAAGGGGCGCGAGGGGTGCGAAAGTGGCGAGAGCCGTGCGAGAGGCGAAGAGGCGAACGCGACGTTTTATCGGATCGTCCGCCGCTTTGCGGTGCCTACGACGCTGCGTCTCAGGGTGCGGACGTCGCGCGGAGGGCGCACGAGCTGTTGAGCATAAAAAAAAGGAGGGAAAGGAAAAAGAGTCCAGCGGAACTGCGAGGGACACGGCGAGGGAGAATAACGGACGAGGTGCTGGAGGGGGAGGACGCGAATAGCGCGTGCGGGCGTCCCGTGTCCGGAAGAGTGGACCATTTGATTTCGAACGACCATTCACACGACCTATCGATCGTGGGGGCGGCAGCAGCCGGCAGCTTGCATTCCTTCGAACCCCCGGAAATTTCGTCCCGTGGTTCCATCTGAGCCCCTCGGGCAGGGTCATCAGAGGTGAGAAATATGAAGCCCCCCTTCCTGCGCCTCGTCGTACTCCAATTGAATATAATCCTCGCCAAATCACGTCCGGGGACTCAGCTTCTCATTTATTGGCGCATTAAACAAAAACGTACCAGGAAAATGCGACAAATGAGGCCTGGAATTGGCGAATTATTGAAATAAAATTACCACGTGAGTTTGTGATGTACAATTACACGCGCTAACGCGCGTGCCCGAGGTACTTTAGCGCTGCTGCGCTGTTATAAAGCTTTAAAAGGGTAAATCGCAAGTAAAAAACCCTTATTCAGTTACTTTTGAAAAAAAAAAAAAAGAAATTTGTCGTTTTGCTTGTCAGAAATCCTAGATCTGGCCGCTCGGCCAAAAACCGCTCAAACCGGGGTCACGAAAATAATTTTTTTTAAATATCGACTTTTAACCTATACCATCGTTCTCAAGTCGCATATTGTACCCCTGAAAACACTGGTTACAACCCTTTTTTAGTTGATTTTGAAAAAAAAACTTTTGGTCGAACAGTTTGTCAGGAATCGTAGATCTGGCCGCCGGGCCGAAAACGGCCCAAATCGGGGTCACGAAATTTATTTTTTCAAAATATCGACTTCTAACCTATACCATCGTTCTCAAGTCGCATATTGTACCCCTGAAAACACTGGTTACAACCCTTTTTTAGTTGATTTTGAAAAAAAAACTTTTGGTCGAACAGTTTGTCAGGAATCGTAGATCTGGCCGCCGGGCCAAAAACGGCCCAAATCGGGGTCACGGAATTTATTTTTTCAAAATATCGAGTTCTAACCTATACCATCGTTCTCAAGTCGCATATTCTACCCCTGAAAACACTGGTTACAACCCTTTTTTAGTTGATTTTGAAAAAAAAAAAATTTGGTCGAACTGTTTGTCAGAAATCATAGATCTGGCCGCCGGGCCGAAAACCGCCCAAATCGGGGTCACGAAATTTATTTTTTCAAAATATCGAGTTCTAACCTATACCATCGTTCTCAAGTCGCATATTGTACCCCTGAAAACACTGGTTACAACCCTTTTTTAGTTGATTTTGAAAAAAAAAAATTTTGGTCGAACAGTTTGTCAGAAATCATAGATCTGGCCGCCGGGCCGAAAACCGCCCAAATCGGGGTCACGAAATTTATTTTTTCAAAATATCGAGTTCTAACCTATACCATCGTTCTCAAGTCGCATATTGTACCCCTGAAAACACTGGTTACAACCCTTTTTTAGTTGATTTTGAAAAAAAAAAAAAATTTTGGTCGAAGTTTGTCAGAAATCATAGATCTGGCCGCCGGGCCGAAAACCGCCCAAATCGGGGTCACGAAATTTATTTTTTCAAAATATCGAGTTCTAACCTATACCATCGTTCTCAAGTCGCATATTGTACCCCTGAAAACACTGGTTACAACCCTTTTTTAGTTGATTTTGAAAAAAAAAAAATTTGGTCGAATAGTTTGTCAGAAATCGTAGATCTAGCCGCCGGGCCGAAAACCGCCCAAATCGGGGTCACGAAATTTATTTTTTCAAAATATCGAGTTCTAACCTATACCATCGTTCTCAAGTCGCATATTGTACCCCTGAAAACACTGGTTACAACCCTTTTTTAGTTGATTTTGAAAAAAAAAAAATTTTGGTCGAACAGTTTGTCAGAAATCATAGAACTGGCCGCCGAGCCGAAAACCGCCCAAATCGGGGTCACGAAATTTATTTTTTCAAAATATCGAGTTCTAACCTATACCATCGTTCTCAAGTCGCATATTGTACCCCTGAAAACACTGGTTACAACCCTTTTTTAGTTGATTTTGAAAAAAAAAAATGTTGGTCGAACAGTTTGTCAGAAATCATAGATCTGGCCGCCGGGCCGAAAACCGCCCAAATCGGGGTCACGAAATTTATTTTTTCAAAATATCGAGTTCTAACCTATACCATCGTTCTCAAGTCGCATATTCTACCCCTGAAAACAATGGTTACAACCTTTCTTTAGTTGACTAGAAAGCAAATACGCGCGCTTGCGCGCGCGACCGGAGGTTAAACAGCGCTGCAGCGCTCATTACGACAAACTGTCAAATCTCGCGCTGTTAAACAAACTCTGTCGGTCGTCACGGCCCTCGACTAATCAGAGGCCGAGTTATATCGACAACAATGGGAGCCCCCATTGTTGTCGATGCACGCACTTTTTAATAGAGGATCGGCATTTTTTTTTTCAGTGAATCATATATTTCGATGACACATATTGTAAAGATTTTTATTTATTTTTTAATTTTATTTTAGTGAAGCTGGTGAGTGCACTCACCAACGAATTGAGAATAAAAAATGACGCGTATTGGGGGGCAAATCAACAGGACGGAAGACGCTGTGCGGCGAGACAACGCCCAGCAGCGCGAGCCCGCGGCGTGCCCAGACTGCGATGTAGTGTCGTAACGATAATTCAAATTTCGATACGTGACCGAGTTTTACGAGGGCGCCGAGAGAACGCGTGGGATTCCGCGTGCGCGACGAGGCGGCGGGCGCCTCGGGAGACCGCGCGATAACGCAGTCGAGACACGTCTGAACAGCCGAGGCGGGACGTGGACAAACTGAAGGAACCGCGGCGTGTTGGTCGGCTGCAGCAGCAGCAGTGCAGCCGCGCTGCATCAACACGTTTGCCAACCCCGCATTAGCGTTGCTATTCGTCGTGCATACACTTTTTGCGAGAATTATTTTTTTTCTCTCCCTCCCGCCGGTTGATCCGATGACCCGCCACGACTTTTTCGTCCTCGGGTCACCCTTGTCACCAGGGTCGAACCTGCCGCTGTGGCGAATTCGACGGAATTGAATTTAAATGCAACTTACTTTTTTATTATTATTATTTTTTTTATGTTGGAAGAATTCGACGTGAGGAAACCAAATAATAATAATATTACAAAACAATATGTTCCAAGGAACTAAATTTTGACTTTTTACACTAGCGAGAAATTGTCTCATCAATTTGGATAGAAAATTATTAAAGTATTTTTTTTCCCTAAAATATCGTCCAGATTTGGATAAAGAAGAAATGAAAAATAGGTCATCTTGACCGAAGTGACAATCGAGCGATAACAATTGACAACGGCGAGACGCAGAATCTAGAGTATTAAAAAAGAGGTATTCGCCATATCCCCGGTCGGGGATATAATGCACGGCGGAATCCGTCGCCAGACGGCATCCGTAATTTCCTTGATGGATCAGACTGCGACGTGGGAACTCGCCGGCTACAACCCTTTTGTCCTCGTCGCTTCCAGTCACTTTCAATTTGCTCCATCAGCCTGCGCGCGACTGCTCGGCCGCGAGTTGCAGCCGCCTGTGCGCGTATGTGTACGTCAGACAGGCTCGGGCCAAACGGCACATACCTCGCATTACTCCGTCCAACGTGCCCGCAGCACGTGGCGGGATTGCATTCAGTAGCCGCGCGACTCGCCAGACTGCGACGATATATTCGTGCACCACGACCGATGTTATCGATTGATGCACAGCGCAAAACGGGAAATTCAATCCAAGCTATTTGCGGTTTTTTAGCCAGGCGCAACGACAGCCTCGTCTCTCGCGATACACGCGGGATTTATCGACAAGAGACGCCGCGCAACCGGCGCACAGGAAATTTCGTTTTTAATTAAATGTTTCAAACTCTTCGGCAACTCGATTTTTTTCAGGAAAAAAAAAAAAAAAAAAAAAAAATACGATCGAAGTCGTCGAGGACGTGAGGAAAGTAGAGTTATTTCAATAAATAAATGTGCCGACGAATTAATGTTGAATAATAATTTTAAAAATTCTCGGTACTCCGAAACTGATAATTTTGTTTTTTTTTTTCATTGATAAAAAGAGATTGGAAGCTCCAACGGTGAATCCACAATATTTTTTATGAATTTTGACATTAATTATAAATTTAACAGACGATTAAACGTGTCGCTAATGAAGCGGCGCGATATTCCGAGCACCATCTCGATATTCACTCGACGGGTTTACAATTACGACTCCGGAATACGGCAGACGGAATTCGCTCGGAAATGCGCTACATAGCCGCGGAACTGGAGTCCGCGCCCGCCGCCCTCGAACACGGAGGACGGTGGATGTGCACAGTTATAGATTCATATCCCGGACTCCATCTGGGAGTGCTGCTCGAGAGTCGTGCAAGCGGCGCAACTCCGAAACGCCGTGCATTATATAGTTCCGCTATTGCCACTCGAGTGCGCCGCGCGAGGCCGGGACAACGAGGTTACACACGTGTCACTCGCATACACATCTCCCCCCTCACCCCTTCTTCCCTTTATCTTCGAGAACGCACTTGTTATACCGCACTTGAACGTGCATCGCGACGTCATCTCCGGATGTCAGGGATCTAGAGGAAAAAAAAAAAAGATGAATAAAAAGAAACGTGACAGACGTCACGCACCGACGAAATCGGCAATCGGTTTACACGTCCCGAAAATAAGCCCTACCCCGAAAAATTTGACATTTGCAATCCGCCGAAAGATCCGCGCGCACATCCCTCGGGCGTTTCGAAGCTCGTCGAGCTTTCTACCCCTAGTCGCTTTTGAATTATTCCCCTTTTTGTCGTTGCTGTATTTCCATCGACCGTGTATATCGTTAAATAAACAAGAAACCGACGAGCCGCGGGAATCCCGATGAAATTCAATCGGCGGAAGGGTCGGTGTAACGCGCGAGGATATACAGAGCAGACGTTGCTGAATATTCATCGATTATTTTCGATGAATAGTATTTTGTTTGGTTGGTTCGTGTTTTCACCGTGAAAAAAGATACATGGGAAAGGTCGCGAGACATTTGGCGAGTTTTTTTCAATTTCGGTTATTCCCGCGTCGAGATAACGCGCGGTTGGTTTGAACAGCGGCTGTTACGACGAATTCGGGGTTTACCTGTCAATTGCTCGGGCGGTGACCGCGCGCCCCGAGTTTCCATCCCGCTCTCGTGTTCGCCGTCGCGCACCCGAGAACTCGACACACACCCCGCGCGTTTCCAGCGCCGTTACCACTGGCTCCTGGGTGTTTGCCCGATATATCGGCTGTATCCACTGTAGCAAGCAAAGGGGGGTCGCAAGTCGCGCGACCCGAGCAGCTATCGTCGAGGGGGGCGAACGCGACGAGCCAACGATTGTGCCGGGAAATATAACCGTGATTCCAGGGGGTAATTGAAAGTTGCGAGTAATTCATGAAGCACTTGTGCGTCTCGACCCGTCGGCGATTGCTCGAATGGCAACGTTAATCACGTCACGTCGTCAGACCGCGGTGAAAAAAATTAATTAGATACATTGGTATTATTATTGTTTTTTGGCAAAAAAAATGAAATATTAACTTGTGAAATTACACAAAAATGCTAGTAAATGAGCAATAATTAACTGTTATGTACTGTTGCAGTATTTAACTAAGTATTTCATAATAATGGTATCAAAATTCGTTACAACGATAATACCATCGAATTGAATCACCACACACAAACGGCGAAGCCAAGTTTTTAATTGCCACTTAACAGTTACCAGGTCGTTTAACTAATTTTCGCAAATTAATTTACAAATTTTGTCCAGCGTGAAAAGAAGAATCCTCTCCCCCACTCCGTGACGAAATTTAATCATCCACTCTATTTGTCGGGATTCAGCGGATTCCTCACAAACGAACGAGCTGCAGAAGCACGACGGTGCCGTACGCGAAGAGACGTCGATGCAATCAGCTGATTCAATTATATAACCCGCGCGTTTGGTTATTTAGCCGGCACGTGTCGATACTCACGATCCGGTCGACGGATTCAGACAACGAGCTATACGTGGCGGCTGGGAATTGGCGAGTTACGGCGACTTATCGTGCCGCGGGCTGTCGAGGTAACGAGTTTGCCGAGCCAAACGGGCGCGTAGGTTACGAGAGTCGAAACCGCGAAAGCAAGGCGAAAATGTTCTTTGCGAAGAATACAAAAAATACAACAGACACAGTCTACGAATTCGTGGGTCAATTTATTTATGCTCGACGGTGGGAGCCAGTTAATGGAACGAGAATGAAGAAATAGCCGAAGGAAGACGGCCTGGGTTCGAGTCATTGGCCACCGAAAATCGAGAATTCACGCAGGTCCTGATCACGTTGCCTAAACACATCGATGAAAGCTGTTCCAGTCGAATATGTCCGGCTCGTGTTTTCTTGATAAACATAGGAAATCACAAGGTTTCACCGGGCGACTGTTATCATGCGAGAAAGGACGAGTTCGCTCCGCATTTCAGACGCGAAAATCTTTTTACTATTTGCGTGCTGCAAAATGTATATCGACGGCTGCCAGTCAGAGTCGAACTTATATCGTAAGCAGTATATTTATGTACGTGCGTGTTTGTGCGTTTGCGTGTGTTTACGGTTACAGTGTATTAAATATGCATAACAGGAGCGACGCGAACCGCATCGAAAACTGCCCGGGCAATCTCCCCGAGGAACACGGCCAGAGCCGAGGCCAAGCGGGGCCGATGAAACGGCGTGAAAGTGGCGGGAAAGGGGTTCGCCGACCTTCCCAAACCGGCACTGGAATAGCCTTTTCCTCGACTCCGACTCCCTCGTGGGAGGTCGAACCAATCTCCGTGAGTCTCTCGCCCCCTGCGATAACACCGGCGGTTATTCACCCCCTCACAATAAAATACGCATCTCCGGATGCGGATTTTCAACGAGGGTCTACTTTTTTTTGCTCAATATCTTGATTAACAAATGTGACGTAATGATTTTTTTATTTGATGGTCTTCTGAGAATGATAGAAGGAAAATGTTGTTCGCTGATTTAAACGCTTGGAAAGTTTGAAAACCCGATAGTCATATCCGATGGCAAATTTTTCGCTGATTCCAAAAAAGCCCGGTTGTTTGCCAAAAAAAAAAATTCTAGGAGAAATAGAGGAGACTTTGGGTAAAGACGTGACTGTTCGAATTTCGTGCGAAACTATTTTCCGTCTGACCCTTACAGGTTCAGGTTGCGAAACGACCGTTTAGAATTATCTTTGAGAAAAGAAGAAAAGCGGACAAAAAGGAAAAGTTGCCGAGTCGTCGCGCGAAGACGAGTCTCGTTCGCGAGTTCTTAGTTCAAATGATTACTAATAATTTTCAGCGACAGGCGTTTCAGGAGTTTCCACCGGAGTTTCTAAAGGGCAATTTGCCCGGCGACGTTGAAACGTTACGTTCTCTCTGTGTGCTCGTACCACTTGGAGGACTTCGGGCGCGTCTTCACGCTCGAGACTCCATACCGAAGGCTCGCGGAACGACGAGGCAGAACGCCGTATCTTCCTGTTCGAAAACTTAAGTATAATACCGCGACGCCACTGCGGAAATTGCGCCGCTGCGGACGGAAGCCAACGCGCAACGCAAGCGTTTCTTGTAGTTGCCACTATACAGCTGTGGTTAAATAGTCCAAGAATTTGGACCCTGCTGACCCAATCCAATCGAATTAAATCCAATTTGGACCCAATTCTTATCACTGCACAAAAAGAAATACGAACTCTCCAAGCAACAACTTTTTTTTATCACTTATTACAATTTCGACAGTTGACTTGAATTATAACAAAATATAAACAAAAACGTTTCTTAATTTCTGCTTTCTTCTCTGGCGGACAAATGACCTAAAGTGCAGATAGCTTTAAATATCAAACCCTTGGATATTGTCGTCACAGCGGATAAAACATCAACGTAGTGCCGAGGAAAAAAAAATGAGAGAAGAAAAAACGAATTTCAATATTCGTCTAGACTCGCGGCAAATAATCAGAGACGCTGCCCCGATTTCTCGGTTGCGGGCCAAGAGCCACATAGTCGCAGAGAGTCGGCCAAGAGCGAGAGAGTTTCGTGTTTACTCTCGTATATCACGACGCCCGCCGACCGCGATCGCGCCACTCGCATCGTCGGATGCTGCGGCGGCAGCGGCGGCGCTGGAGGAGCATCGAATGCGAGAAAATTCGCGAGCCCGGGTGCTCGTACGGCACTCCGGAGATATTGAGTTGGGAAAGTGAAGTCGGTCGGCTAGAGTCTAGCGGAGTCCGCGGATGATGCGAAAAGGGTCGCCCGTTACGCCCTTTTCGGAGGGAAAAGGCAGACCCAGGGATGCGACCGAAAAGGCCGATCCGATCCTCGTGTTAGACGCAAAATTGCCGGTACTCCGGCTCTACTTTGGTACCAAGGCTGTTGGAGTTACACCCCACGAAAATTATGCACCGTATCGCGGCAACTCGAAGGGTCCGCCACCGATAAAGCCGTAAACTTCGACCCTTGCGGAATTTGGTTTACGAGCTTATTGACGGACAACATAAACTACCGTATACTCTCCGTTGCGACCGTAGATATCACACTGCCAAATGCTGTGGTCGTTACCCCGCGGGTCGAACGGAATTACCGCAGAGTCGTCCTGTTCGACCTAGTAATACCAATGTCAGACCCGCGCGAATTTCACCGCCGTTGGGTGTCCGATCGATAGGGACCTCGGTGTAATGGTCAATTACATTAATCGCTGGTCTTCGGTCGAAAGCTATGGGTATATATGCATATATATACATGCAGCCGGAACTTCGTACTTAAGACGATGGATTGTCCGTCGAGCGACGAGCGAAGGGCCAGAGACGCGAGAGGATTGAGCCACCTTAAGATAGTTTGCAGTCCGGCAAGAATGCCAGGTGCCTTCTTGTTATCCGTGGAGCCGGGTTAACGGGCGACGTTCTCCGCGACACAGGCTGCTCAGTGGAAACTATTATTACCCCAGAAGGAATTCAGCAGATCCCTTATTATCGAATATGTTTGCTGCAGACTCGACAAACCGAAGTTTCCCTATAAGTTTAACCAGCCAACTAAGGGGTCATTAAAACTCGCGGGCGAGATTCCGAGTAATGCGGTGTACAGACTGGCGGGGACGAAGCAACGGGCTGAGCTTTCCCGAGGAGTCAGCAAAGTTTCTCAAAGTCGCGAACGACACTGTGTCACGCGATTAAGGCTAATCGTTTTGTGTAATAATAATAATAAGATTTTTTTTTAAGCTAAATAAAAATCCTACTGGGTTGCTCGAAGGGTGACGAGAAAACGGTTACGTGTTTTCCTGATTCTTGTGAGCAATCAGGATTACAATCGTAAAATAAACCAGGAAAATAATAAACAGGATTACAATCGTAAATTCCTTTTGATTGAAAGTCGCGAAGGGAAAACCGTGGTTGGTGGAAAATACATTTTGAAGAGCAATATTTTATTTACGACGTTTCCGCGAAGAAACGCCGCACGATTCGGAGAAAAATTGGCTCCGTCGGGGCGAAGCAGAATTTTCTTCTCTTCTTCTCTTCTCGACACCTGGAAAATCCGACTTCCCTCGACTTGTCTACGTGTGTAAACTCGAGAGCATTGAAATCAGTTTACATGTGGTTTTTCGTAGATAGAATCCAACAGAACTTGGCAATATTTTACAACGAATAATCTGAAAAGTTGAATAAACATTTTTTTGATCACTAAAACCAACACCGTCCTAAAAAAGGAACTTGTTCAAATATTTGTCCACAGTCCAAAGCAGCGCGAGCCGAGAGAAGCTGAAGATAAAATTAAACGGAAATGACGGTGAATAATTTTTCTCGGTAAAAAAAATTATTCCAACTCCGAGAGTGAAAGTATGACGGACGCTTTCGCGGAAGGAATTGAAAAAAAAAAGTCAGTCGGACTGTATCCATCACTGAAGCAGCCGAGAGATCCGATTAGTGTCTATTTGCGCAAAGCCTACAGAATCTATCATAATTAGTTGTAGCGAATCCTCGAACGCGGCGCACAGCTTCAGCTTGAATGGTATCGACCGAATGGCTTCTCTATTATGTACCCGGGACGACAACGATGAGCCGTCAATCCGCTCGTAAATGGACAGTCTACGTGGGCGATTAGTAAGATGATCGATTTGGTCAATATGAGCCGGCAGCCCGGCCGAATCCGAATGCAACTCCGATTTCGCCGTCACGGGAATTTCGCAGTGACGAGATTTCGCGATACATTTCATATACAACATATAACAAATTATATAAAGTGCAATTAAATACTTCTCGACGATGGTATCGAGTAATTCGAGGGGCTGCCGCGACGTAGCTGGGAAAATCGATGATTTAATTACGATATCGAACGGGAGAATCGTGTCAGCCAGTTTTTCAATATCCCGCGGGTACACGGACTCGCCCGACTCGTATTACGCCGAGACATTGATAAGTGCCGTTTCGTGTTTCTCGGAAGAATAATTTATTTCTTCGTCGCGAAATTCAACGCTACACTAAAAAAAAAAAATCTCGGGGAACCCTGCGACGAGCCGGAACGGGAAGAGCGACGAGCCGGACCGGGAAGAGCGACGAATAATGAGATAGAGACTGATTTCGCGTTAAGGGGAAGCTGGAGTAGTTTTTTTACCGACTGGTCGGTAAAAAAGTACGGTTTCGTAGAACACATTATACGTGGATTTAGTTGACGTAATCGACATTTCGCGAGTACTCGAATGTTAAGAAAACTTTAAAGAATTGACGACTGGTCTTATTTGGCAAGTTTGAATTTCTGAAACGATTATATCTTACAACAAGGCTCTGTTGACGTTTCGAGAGCGGCCACGGTACAGTACGGTTTCGTAGAACACACTATACGTGGATTTAGTTGATGTAATCAACATTTCGCAGGTACCGAAATGTAGAGAAAACTTCGAAGAATTTGCGTCTGGTCTGATTTAGCAAGTTTGAATTCCTGAATCGATTATATCTTGCAGCAAACGCTCTGTTGACATTTCGAGCGGCCATATTGGTTTTGAGAGGTTCGTAAATACACGATTTTTTTACATTTTCTCTTTGTTTTTCACCAAAATTCGACCAGACGCAAACTCACTAATATTCACATAACATCTTTGCCAAATTTCAACTTCGTACGTAGCCTTTTAACGACGCATAGTGTGTTCTACGAAATAGCACTTTTACGGGTAAAATGTCGGTAACTAAATCTACTCCAGCTTCCCCTTAAGACGACGCGAGGCATATTCCCAGCAGCTCTGCGATCCTCAAAATAAACGCAGAGTCAGTTCTGTTCTGTTCTCGGCTCGTAAACATTTTGCATTGTCGGAAAAAAAACGTCATCCATCAGCGGCGAATTCCCGAGCGACGACGTTGACAAGTTCTCGGAATTTCTGACCGGACGGATCATCGTCGACTGATAAATTGAATATCGCGTTTCCAGCGGACCGAAGGATTCGCAAGAACGCATCGTACACGCGCCGAGAAAACTCAATATCGGTGGTTGAACGGGGAATCCGAATGCGTATTTTTTTCTGTCTCTCATCGCTCGGTGAAATATCAAATGAAATTGCTGGTCGTACTGGGAGTTTATGGATTTGGAGGGAGACGCAGAGAGCGCAGCGCGCCGGAAATGCCGGGTACGCTGTACCGGTGATGCTGCTGCTGAAGCTGATGCCGGTGCTGCCGCTGGCGTCACGCATCCTGCTTTAACAGGAGGAAACAGAATAACAGATAACAAGCTTTTGAGAGGGTGAGAGGGGCGAGGCAAGAGAGACATGAGCGAGAGAGAGGAACGCGAGCCAGTGGAGTCAGAGAAACGTGTCCTGCATACGGAAAATCGTAGAGCGGCCAATAGGCAACTGAATTTACTCTGTACATTGAGGTGGAAACAGGAGCAGAGAGTTAGTGGGTGCGAGACAAAGTAGAGCGCCGGGATTCGGTCGAGGAAGTGGGAGAGAAAGCGCCTGCCGCCCCGCGAGAGAAATAGACAGGGGGGAGGTGGCGGTGGCTGTACAAAGCGAAGGGTGTGAGTTTCCATTGAAAAGTATTCCTCAGCTCCGACGTCGCGCTCGCCGTGTGATGCATCAAAAGAGCGATCGGGGAACAAAAGACGTGTCGGGGGGGTCCCGAACGCCAAAGGTGTATACACGTTTGGCGTCTCGAAAAAGAGAGCGAAAAGCAACGCGCCGCAGAACCCGGGGAATACGGAAGTGGATGGATGGCAGCGGGAGGGAGGCGCGCCACTTTCCATGCTCCGCTTTCAGCCCCCACCACCCCGAGGTCGCGCGCGCGCGCCCTTCGGTCGGATATAGTCCCAAGAAACCTTTGGACTTTTTGGCCCTGGCGAACGTGGAAACCGCCCGGGGCGAAACAACACGATGCTCTTCACCTTCCACCCACGAATTGCTGGTTCTCTGGCTCCGGCTCTCACTCTTCCTCTCTGCCTTCCCGGTGGAGCGGAATTTACCCATCACTTTCCGCGTCTGTTAACACCGACCCTCGGTGTAATGAAAGCTAATGAACCTGGAGCTTCGTGGAAACGAGAAACGGAGCGCTCGTCTTTTATCCCTCTCTTTCCCTCTCTCTCTCTCTCTCTCTCCAGTCCCGTTTTTTTCAATTATTGTGTAACTGCGGACAGAAAAAAATGTGTACATATCTTTGATCTAACCCTCGTAATTATTGTGGATCTATGTAGACAGCACGTATTACGTTCATCATGACTCGTGATGTTGATGACGCTTGGAACGAGACTTCTGCTTTAAACATTACATGATTTCGCGAGGTACAATCGACGTGTCCACATTTTAACCGGTCGCCATGGATACCAATTCTCGCTTATTAACCAGACCCGCGAGCGAGCTTCGTTCTCCCAACTGGTTTTGGGTAGCTGGACGGCAAAAGTATGGAAGTATGTACATCCGGGGAGGGGGGTTGAAATCTGGGAACGCCAATTACGGAATGAAATGTAAAATGTTGCCGAACTTTTTTTCCAGTTTTGACAACTAACATGTTCCTATTTTCTCGAGTTATGATTATTTTGAAACAAAATGTTTTCGATCAAACTTCACGAATCACTGGTTATCATGGAAAAACATTTTGCTTGAATTACAAAAAAATATTTCAAATGTGGCGAGCTGTGAATCAAACTGCGCAGTAACGACCCAAAGTGCAACTAACCTGATTCATGTACGAGCGAACGAATTCCATGCACTGATCGAGGGCGTAAGTGTCGCTGCTGCAGGAGTCGAGAATGAGCGCGCCGAGACTCGTGTTCGGCAGCAGCTGATCGTCGTTGTTGATCTCGTCGATGGCGAACAGCATCGCCTCGAGACGCTGAACGCCCTTCTCCTCCTTGACCGCACCGCACGGCGATTCACCGCGAAATCCGGCAACCTGAAAACCACATTTTTCAGTCAGTTCTACAATCGCTAAAAAAAGTTATCATAATTTCCCTCAATTTCAATATTACATCCAATAATCTCCTAGTCTTAACATTCGCATCAGCTCAACAAGAATGCAAAAAAAAAACCCAAAAAAAAAGATTAAAACTTCAATAAATCAAATTTAATAACCTGTGACTCGTAAAATTCTCATCAGTGTAGCTCAATAAAGATGCAAAGAGAGGTGAAACAAACGAAAAAAAAAAAATCTTTTCACGTTCCCCGGATGCCGGACGTTCCGGAGGTTGGGGGAGGGGGCAACGGTATCGCGAGCTTCCGGTCGTAGCACTCGCCTCGCGCGTCGCCCAATGACCTATGGGGGGGGGGTGCAGGAAACGGCGTTATACAACTCCGAGATATCGAATCGCGAGAAGTTTGCGCGTTTGTTCTGCGCCCGGGTTATAGTTAATGGGGGGAGGGGAGCGAAGGTGGGGAGCGGGAGCTGGCAGAGATATCGGCGCCGGTTGTGGGAGTTGTGGGTTCGTTGCTGCCGCTTGTGTATAGTGGCACGGCGCACAGGTTGGCGAAATCGCGGGCGGCGTGTGGAGCGGAAACTCGGGCGGGGGCCAAAACCTCGGGAGAGGCGAGCGAGAGAATGGGGTGAAGTTTCGACAAGGACCGCGGGATCCGGCCGTCCACAACTTTTATCGCGCGCGGCCCGTGAAGAATGGCGATGCCAAGTATAGCGCCCACCGCGCGGTGTCTATATACCAGCGTTGTGAAATTTTTAATGTAAAATTAATGCATTATAAAAATGAAAAAAAAATGGTTAATGGAATTCGGATCCACTACACATTACTTTTTTAATGTTTAATGGATCAGAGATCCAATACCCATTACTTTTTTAATGTTTAATGGAACAGAAATCCATCACACATTTTTTTTTAAATTTTTAATGGAACAGAGATCCAGTACACATTACTTTTTTAATGTTTAATGGAACAGAAATCCATCACACATTTTTTTTTTAATTTTTAATGGAACAGAGATCCAGTACCCATTACTTTTTTAATGTTTAATGGAACAGAAATCCATCACACATTTTTTTTTTAAATTTTTAATGGAACAGAGATCCATTACCCATTATTTTTTTAATGTTTAATGGAACAGAAACCCATCACACATTTTTTTTTTAATTTTTAATGGAACAGAGATCCAGTACCCATTACTTTTTTAATGTTTAATGGAACACAGATCCAGTACCCATTTTTTTTTTAATGTCTAATGGCGCAGCTATACAGCTCCCATTATTTTTTTAATGGAGCAGTGCTACAGCTCCCATTATTTTTTTTATGTTTAATGGAACAGATAGAGCACCCATTATTTTTTTAATGGAGCAGTGCTACAGCTCCCATTATTTTTTAATGCTTAATGGAACAGATGCAGCACACATTATTTTTTTATTGGAGCAGTGCAACAGCTCCCATTATTTTTTTTAAATGTATATAATCGTGTCTAACCCAGACTAAACGTGTCTAAACCTGTCCAATCGCGTCTAACCCAATCTAATCGTATCTAACCCAGACTAATCGTGTCTAACTTAGTCCAATCGTGACTAACCCAGACTAATCGTGACTAAACCAGACTAATCGTGACTAACCCAGACTAATCGTATCTAACCCAGGCTAATCGTGACTAATCCAGACTAATCGTGACTAACCCAGACTAATCGTTTCTAACCCACACTAATCGTGTCTAACCCACACTAATCGTGACTAACCCAGACTAATCGTGACTAACCCTGACTAATCGTGTCTAACCCAGTCCAATCGTGATTAACCCAGACTAATCATGACTAACCCACACTAATCGTGTCTAACCTAGTCCAATCGTGACTAACCCACTCAAATCGTGTCTAACCCATTTAAATCATGTCTAACCAAATCAAATCGTGTCTAACCCACTCAATTTGTGTCTAACTCACTTAAATCGTGTCTAACACAGTTAAATCGTGTCTAACCCACTTAAATCGGGTCTAACACACTTAAATCGTGTTTAACCTACTTAAATCGTGTCTAACTCAGTACAATCGTTCCTAACCCAGTCCAATCGTGTCTAACTAGGTTAACCCAGTTTAATCGTGTCTAACTGGGTTTGACACGATTGGACTATGTTAGAAATGATTTAAGTGGGTTAAACATGATTCAAGTGGGTTATACGCGATTTAAATAGGTTAAACATGATTTAATTGTGTTAGACACGATTTAAGTGGGTTAGACACGATTTAAGTGGGTTAGGCACGAATTAAGTGGGTTAGACACGATTTGAGTGGGTTACACACGTCTTGTGTGAGTTACACACGATTTGATTTGGTTGGACATGATTTAAATGGGTTTGAAACGATTTGAGTGGGTTAGTCACGATTAGCCTGGTTTAGTCACGATTGGACGGGGTTAGACACGATTAGTCTGGGTTAGTCATGATTGAACTGGGTTAGACACGATTAGTCTGGGTTAGACACATTTAGTCTGGTTTAGACACGATTAGTCTGGGTTAGTCACGATTGGACTGGATTAGACACGATTAGCCTGGGTTAGATACGATTAGTCTGGGTTAGTCATGATTGAACTGGGTTAGACACGATTAGTCTGGGTTAGACACGTTTAGTCTGGTTTAGACACGATTAGCCTGGGTTAGACACGATTAGTCTGGGTTAGTCACGATTGGACTGGGTTAGACACGATTAGTCTGGGTTAGACACGTTTAGTCTGGTTTAGACACGATTAGTCTGGGTTAGTCATGATTGAACTGGGTTAGACACGATTAGCCTGGGTTAGATACGATTAGTCTGGGTTAGTCACGATTGAACTGGGTTAGACAAGTTTAGTCTGGTTTAGACACGATTAGCCTGGGTTAGACACGATTAGTCTGGGTTAGTCACGATTAGTCTGGTTTAGTCACGATTAGTCTGGGTTAGTCACGATTGGACTGGGTTAGTCACGATTAGTCTGGGTTAGTCACGATTAGTCTGGGTTAGTCACGATTAGTCTGGGTTAGACTCGATTAGTCTGGGTTAGTCACGATTAGTCTGGGTTAGTCACGATCGGACTGGGTTAGACACGATTAGTCTGGGTTAGTCACGATCGGACTGGGTTAGACACGATTAGTCTGGGTTAGTCACGATTAGTCTGGGTTAGTCACGATTAGTCAGGGTTAGTCACGATTGGACTGGGTTAGTCACGATTAGTCTGGGTTAGTCACGATTGGACTAAATTAGACACGATTAGTCTGGGTTAGATACGATTAGATTGGGTTAGACGCGATTGGACAGGTTTAGACACGTTTAGTCTGGGTTAGACACGATTATATACATTTAAAAAAAATAATGGGAGCTGTTGCACTGCTCCAATAAAAAAAAAATGTGTGCTGCATCTGTTCCATTAAACATTAAAAAATAATGGGAGCTGTAGCACTGCTCCATTAAAAAAATAATGGGAGCTGTATAGCGCCATTAGACATTAAAAAAAAAATGGGTACTGGATCTGTGTTCCATTAAACATTAAAAAAGTAATGGGTGCTGGATCTCTGTTCCATTAAAAATTTAAAAAAAAAATGTGTGATGGATTTCTGTTCCATTAAACATTAAAAAAATAATGGGTAATGGATCTCTGTTCCATTAAAAATTAAAAAAAAAAATGTGTGATGGATTTCTGTTCCATTAAACATTAAAAAAGTAATGGGTACTGGATCTCTGTTCCATTAAAAATAAAAATAAAAATGTGTGATGGATTTCTATTCCATTAAACATTAAAAAAGTAATGGGTACTGGATCTCTGTTCCATTAAGAATTAAAAAAAAAATGTGTAATGGATTTCTGTTCCATTAAACATTAAAAAAGTAATGGGTATTGGATCTCTGGTCCATTAAACATTAAAAAAGTAATGTGTAGTGGATCCAAATTCCATTATCCATTTTTTAAATAATGGGTTAAAAAAACGGCAATGCATTTAAAAAATAATGCATTGTCGCCAACTCTGCTATATACGCGGTGTACGTACATATATCTCTCTATCTATTCTACATGCCCTGATGCACACACTAGACACGCCTGGTGTGCATATATAGGTATATATATATTTCTATATATATACATATATGGCACATATAGCGCTGTAGCATAACGACTGAGCGTTAGGCAAACAGGCTCGTAAATTCCGGAACAAAGCGCGCTCGAGGCACTCGCGTTGATGTTCGCCCGTCGCGGCCGCCGCGACCGATGCTCACTCGCTCTGTCAATGTTTCTCGATAATATTTAAACGCTTCCCCCGCCGAACGCCCGAAGGACGGAAAAAAACGACGAAAAAAAAAGAAAAAAAAAAGAATTTTTACGTTCGATTTATGAGCTTCCCGTTGAGGGGGTCCAACACCTCAATTTTGGGTCGGACCAGCCAGTCGGCAATTTTTTTTTGTGCCACGTTTTTTATTCCGAGGATTATATGGTCTGCTTGTTGACGATTTTCCTCGCGTTGTCACGCATTATTTGACTCGACGATAAAAATGTCAATCGCTGGAAAATGTTTGCTCAAAAGTTTTTAAACTTTCGACGCTCGCTCGGTCTGTCAATGTTTCTCGATAATATAAAAATATTTGTACGTCCCTCGCAACGAGTGCCCAAAAAGCTGGAAAAAAGAACCAGAATTTTTACGCTGGTTTTACGATCTTCTTTTTGCTAATGGGTCCAATACCTCAATTCGAGTCAGTCGGGCCAATTGAAATTTGTTTTTTTTTTTGCGAGAATATTTCTCTTTTTTTCGCGTGATTGTTTTTACGATAACAATTCATGTAACGGCTCCGCGGATTTTATGGTCCGTTTGAAACAATTTTTCGTTGTTGCGCATTATTCGACGCGATAAAACGAAAACGTCGATGGGTTGACAATATTTGCGATAAAATTAATGAAACGATAAATTTGGCCTTAGTGTCGAGCTGGATTCCACGCGTTTGCATGGATTTTAAGTCATTACAGACGCACGAATGTTTTCCGCGGCTTTAATGAGAATTCATGTCGATCGCGACGAGTGACGGAAATGCAAATGACAATTTTACTCGCCGATCGCTGTTATCGTCATTACTATTTTTCCCCCGTCAACAAGCTTTCTGCGTTACGACCTCGTAAAGTTTTCAAAAACTTTACGAGGCCGCGCGCGTCGGCAAAACATTCGGAGAGACCAATATATAGCGTCGATGCACACAAGTCATACACGCAAACACCCTTTTTACAGTTCTTTTTACACGAACGTTAACGAGAAAAACACTTCGTTTTCCACGGGGCTTTCAAAGAGAAATTAAAGCATATTTTTTCGATTCATCGTCAGCCACCCGATCGATAAATAATTTCCAGACTCCACTGTGCGGTGAAAATAAATTATAACGAAACTGCAACAAAACATATTGTAAATTTCGAAATTTTCATTATCAAAATATATAGCATATACTTGAAATATACCGGAGATATATTTCGATATATCGCAAATATATTTTATTTTCATAAAGCCATATAAAAATGTTATAAAATTCACCTGCTCGTGCATCGGAAAAATTCCCCCGAAGATGGCGTCGCCGTCGATGCGAATGAGCCGCGATCCGTCCTCCTCGTAGTCCTCGCCGAGCGGATCCTCGTAAGCGTCGATAAGCACGAGAAACAGACCCATCAGCGGGTAAACGTTTCTCGCTCTCATCGCGACCGGCGGCGAGTGGACGAAGACGCCCAGCTGAAACAGTCCGATGGGGACGGACGAAAAAAGAGAAAGGGCACAATTAGATTAGAGAACGATCGACAAAAGGTGAAAGCGGCTATTATTACGACGCGAGGCCCGAACACAAACGGAACGTGAGACTCCGCTCTGGTCCCACAGAGCGGCGTCCGTCGAGGTCTATGCACGCCGAGTCGGAGTCAGCGGGAGCCGAGCGACAGGGACGGGAAAACCTCGCGCGAAACACGAGAAGTTTCTCGTTATCTCCGCGACGGGGGTGACCCGGGCTACTAATTATTTTCCTCGTTGCGAGCAGTCGCGTCAGTTCTAGCGTATGCGAGAGAGACGGATGATGGACAAATGCAGGCGGACGGATAAATGGACAGATGGATATATAGATAAACGGATAAATAGATAGATGGATAGATAGATAAACAGATAAATAGATAAACAGGTACATAGAGACGGATCGACCGCACCGGTGTTCTACCGGTGCTGCTGCACGAAGCTCCTCGACTAACGACGAATTAACGGGATGAGCCGTTAAACGAGCCTCCCCGTAACGCATTATCCCGTGTTTGCTGCTGATAACACGATATGCGAGGACCCGGATTGGCCGATCAACCGCTCGTCGATGCAACACTCGCTCTGTCTCTCTCTCGACGCTCTTCAAGCGCCACAGAGTTTCCCCTGGTCGCTATCTACGTTATGGTGTTCGTGTGTGTGTGTGTGTGTGTGTATATATATATATATATGCTCACGGTTATCTTTACGCCAGGACACAGCTACGCCGGTCCCAAAACACAGCTGAACTCCATTTGCCGCTGTGATATTAAATAATCCGTCGAAGCTTTGATCCTTCCGGGGTTTTGGCCACCGCCAACGGCGCTTCGGCCCCGACGCTTTTAACCTTTCGCGCCGTTTTATCGATAACAGTCGGACAGTCACGCGGATTTTCTTGATCCGCGGGTTTCGGGTTCTTCTCCGTTGACACGAAAATTGCGATTGTAAATACCGGCTCGAATTTTTATCGGCAGGTGTTTTTGCGTGCAGCGAAAATTGATCCGGAAACGCGGTGAGAATAATCATGACTTTTCGTTGAATGCGAATAAACATCTTCGTTGCGGGTGAAACTTTTTTTGTTATAAAAAGAAATGAGCTCGGAAATGAAAAGCTAATGCATTTTTTCGGCGGAGAAAAATTCTCGCGATACTCGGAGCAAAACAACGGCGAACAATCGTCATTATTTTACGAAGAAGACGGTCGCCCTCGATAAAATAGCGTTTAACAAGTGCCGACCGGTTTCCGAGAAAAATATACTGCCACCGGAAGAGAGACGCAAAGTCGGTTCCGCCTGGTCGCAATACTTTACCGCCGCCGACGACGACGACGACGAACTTTTCACCCGACGATTTGCAAGCGCGTTAGCAAACAAGAGATATCAAGCCCCCGGTGTACAGCCGCTTCAAAAGTGCAAACTTCTCCCTGAGTTTTCAGCCCCCCCCCCCCCCCCCCCAACCCCCCGCTGTCTATTTATCTTTCTGCTTTGGCGAACTTGTCGCCTCGCAGTCAACACGCTTCGCGCCGCTACGAGTGTTTTCCCCTCCCCCACCGCCTCACCCCTTCCTATTCCCTCCCCTGCATGGCATCCCCGGATGCGGCAGGAGACAAGATTTTCTCGCAGCTCGCTCGACAAATTCGCGAAAAAAAAATCTCCCGCTGTGTTTATAATACACAGGAATTGAAATGACGGACGAGCGGGACCCCGCGGCTCGCTCCGGGGTGAAAGGGGGGAGGGGCATGGAGGGAGACTCGGTTTCGACTTTTTCGCATTTTCGCCTCGCTCATCGCGTCACCGAAGTAGGACAAGCCGCGACGGTGACGCGCGCACGCAGCGATTCCACAATTTATGCTGTGCACTTTTCAATCCTGCGATTCCCTCATTTTCAGTTCTACACAGTTCAGTTCAATCCAACACATTTTATCTACTATACATTTAAATTTTATACGTCATATCAATTCCACACGGTGCAATTCCGAAAAATTTGACTCTCCACCGTTCAGTCCTACACATTTGAATTTCACACTTTTCAGTTCTACACGTTTGAACTCCACACGCTTCAATTTGTTCTCATATCCATAAAAAAAAACCGCGAAGGTCTGTAATAATCGAATCCCTGTTGCATTCAAACGAGGTTAAAAAAAAGTGCCCCCGCAGCGAGGAGGCACGCCATTAGAAAATAAAGGATAATTGCGACGGGAAATCCGGACATTGGCGTCAAGATCTTGGTCGACGAGGGCGAGTAGTTTTCCGTCTCGTTGCACCTTCCTATACCTATCTATATATATTCGTGGCCCTTTTTCCTCTCCCAACGAGCGGGTGCGCCATCGGCGTTGCTCTCTGCCCGCGCGCCGCGCCTCTCGCGCAGAGTTCTACGCGCGCGGAACTTTCCAACATCAAAGGGCTCGTCGTCGGCATTTTCCTCCGGCGTCGGGAGAGAATTCTCGGGTCCGCGCGTTTTGACTATTGTGCGCGGCGGCGGTGGCGGCGCGAGATTCCGTCGCGACTGCGCGGTGAGGCTGATGAGGTAGTTCATGTGCATTGCAGTAACGCGATATGACTCCGTCGTGTCCCCGGCAACGTCGTCGGCTGTCTACGCTCTTTGTGTGTCTGGGTGTGTGTTTCCCTGTGTCTGCGTGTGTGCCTGTTTCTCTGTGTGTCTGTGTGTGCATCTGCCCTTGTGTGTGTCTGTGTGTGCGTCTGTCTCTCTGTATGGTATGCGTGTGTCTCTCTCCCAGTGTGACTGTGTGTCTGCGTGTGTGCCAGTCTCTCTGTGCGTAAGAGTGTGTGTATTACTGTATTACACTGCACACTGCACGGAGGACGCGCGCGTTATATACGCTACGACCAATTTCTGGCGCGCTACTTCCGGACTTCCGCGAGATTTCTCGCTCACCCTCGAGTCGAGCCCGGGGTAAGCGCGAGGGGCGAGCAGGTGGGGGATGCGAGAGGGCGTGGGGCGGCTTTGCGTCATACGAGAAGGGCAATTTTTGCCTGCCCCCCCCCCCCCCCCCCCCCTCGTCCGTTTGCCTCGTACACGTCCCACGCGCGTCACACGCGGTTTTTCTCATTCCTCTTCTCTCCGAGATTTTCGGGGGAAAAAATTGAACAGAGCGCACACGAGCTTCTGCGGCCAAATCCGGCTGCACGCATTTTATATACCCGATTACGGCAAGGACCGAGGACTCTTCCTCTCTCATTCTCTCTGCGGCAGTAAAAACTGATTGGTTATTTATCGCATGAACGGGTACGCGATACAGACGGAATTGCGAGTACAGAGGGCGCGCGGGAAATGGAAAGATCTCTCGGCGTCTCGTTTTCCGCGTGCCGAACCCTCGGGCCGCGCTGGTTCGCCCACTTTTGAGCTCCTAATCCCGCGACGCGTTTTTCGGGCGGTCCGCGCTGCTGGGGCGATTCGGCCGATTTGGGAAATTGAGCTCGACGACCAAACGTTGAATATTTATGAGGCCGTTTGCGGGCGAAAGTGGCTTCGGTGTAATTGATATTAACCCGAGAATCGATGGAAAAAAGAGGTTTTTTTATGATCCGAACGTTGTAATAAAAAATTCGGAAGTTAATTGTTAAAAAAAGCTTTTTTTTTTCAACGTGCCCATCCAATAAACTTTTAACACGACTTTTGGAATTTTTTTATTCAGAATTTTGATTTTAGGACTGTCTCCATCAAACAGTCGATATTTCCCTGGGTATTTTTATGCACAGCCAATTTTATCCAATCCAAACAGCGTAATATTCCTCCACAGATCTGAAAATCTTCTGCATCTTTTGGACTGAGAAAAAAAAATCAAAGATTAAATTAGCCGCTATTTTTTGTCGTTCGCCTCGACGGAAATTCGCAGGACCGTGACGCAGGACCGTCTTACATGCCCGCGCGGATGTGCATATCCGCGATGTTCCGTCTGTGGTCTCGCCGCGCGATTTAGCACGAGACCCCGGGCCGAGCTGCAGTGTTGTTGCCCCGCATCGTTCGCAAACAGCCGAACGCGGGTCCGCGCGCTCCGGCAGCACGATGAGATTTGCATAATGGATTAATTTGTACTCTCCCCCAACAGGGCAATCTACATATCAGTCACCGAGGCGGCTCCGGGTTTTCCCTCGCGCGAATCCCGTTGTGTTATTTCCAAAGTGGCTTTATATAAGCTCAAGTTTGTGCTGAAATATCCGACGCCTTCCCCCAACCCCCTTCCCCTTCCCTCATGTAATATATATATATATGTATATATAAGCGCATACGTCGAGCCGCTCGTTGTAATTTCCATTCCCGCAACGTCGCGCCGTATTTTCTTCGCTACTTCGGCCCCGCGCATAGTTTAAATTGTCTCCCAAGTTCTCCCGCCCAACAATTAGTGCTGTATTCAAGCGCTAACTGATACAAGCAGCGCCCTATAGAGCAAACTCCATAAGTATACAGAGCCCGGCGGACGAGTCCGCAATAAGACGACGGGGGGATCGAAAAGTTCGCCCCCGCAGTCTCGCAGCTGTAATTAGGCAAATGCAGCGGAGATTTCGTCGGTTAAATTCGATAATGAAATACGGACTGAGCCAACGATTAATCATTCGCCTCGCGGCGCGGCAACCGGCAGTCGCAGTTGTGACGTCCGCGCTCCCCGGGAGAACAGCCCTAAAAAAAATATATATAGATATACATTTACAAAACGTATATGTTAAAAAAAAATAAAAAAGATTTAGTTTGTCTGATACCCCAGATACACATAAAGCAGTGGACCAAATTTATTTCTCCAAAGTTACCCTCTCGCTTTTTCAGTTAAACAGAACTCGCGGGCAGCTCCAAAGTCCCCGGCGTTAAAACCCACAGAGCGAATGGCGCGGAGAGACACCGCGGTCAATAAAGCCTCGGCAATTGGCGATTAAGCGACCACCCCGACGTCCATTATTCCCGGCGCTTCGAGATAAGAGAAAAAGCAAAAGAAGGAAAACCTAAGCCAAAACAAAAAAAATATATTAACAGCCTCGCGTTTACGGTCGTCGGCGGTGGGACGGTTTCCCGCGTGGTCCATCGTACGCTTTACGAGCGGCGCGGCTGGATTAAGAGCGTACGTAGCGCGGGCAACGGTAACGCCAGGCGGCCAGAAGCTTAATGGACCAGACTGGGGATCTCTTCGCGGGGCCGTTATACCGCTGGTCGTGGAGACCAGAAGGCCGGGAGTGGGAGTCCAAGGGTGAGGGGGCTCACCGTGGGGACCGACGAAAACTCGGAAAAAGTCCTCATTGAACGGCGAGTTAAGTGCGCGGTCGTCGCGCGGCTTCGTATCGCTTCGCTATTATTGCCCCGAGTCGCCCGGCAGACGAGGAAAAAAAAAGAGAGAAGACGCTGAAAGAAGTGGAACAGACGTTTTTGAGATACAGAACTTTTTCCCCCTTTCTTTTTATTTTTGTACCCTCTGGGAAATCTCTCAACGAGGCTCCCGGAGGGCAACAACGGCCACGCTTTGGGGGTACAACCGAATAATCTTATCACCCGCTATACGCGCACTTTTATCATCTCCCGGTCTAATGTCGCGGCACGCGCTCGACCCTCTGGAGCCGCAAATCCTTCCGCCCCCTCCCCCCCGGTCTCGGCCCTTCGCGCTGTAATCTCGCGGGATGACAGCGTCTTTAACCCCTTCGCGGCTCGCTGAGCAGCGTTATATTGCGTGGCTGTTGTAGCGATGGACTGATAGCTGTATTAAGTGCGAAGTATGGTGAAGTGATGGTGGAATTGTGGTGGAGACCGGGGCTAAATGGTCCAAGGGTAGATGGATTCGAAAACGGTGAAAAAATCGCTAAATGAAGAGGCGATAGCTTTTTAGAAATTTTGTTTCGTTTACATCTGATATGTTTTATAATTACAAGCAATTTTTGTAAGCTACCTTGCTGGGGAACTCTTAATGTCCGCTTTTGCCCGGGATTTTTTCGGATATTTCACAGATTACACAGCTTGAGGATCCTATTGAAAAAATGATGAAGAATTGTGGCTCCCGGATGTTCTCGGACAAATAGAGAAAAATGGAAACGACGAGGGTGAGCCAACCGGCCCCGGCGACGGCACCAGATGTGTAGGTAAGATGTAAGAGACAATAAGAGGCCGTGTATTTTGCGCGCGACTGTGTGTAGCACAGCCGTAGGACAAACAGTCCTCCTCGCCCCCTTCGACCCTCGACGCTGTCTCTGCCTGTGACCTCAAAGAACCCTCGAGCGGATCGTTCCATTAACGGTGGCACGCACGAGCGGATAGAAGAGAAGAAACGAGTCTTCTTGGAGAGGACCAATAAGGAGGAGGAGCAGGAAGAAGAGGAGGAAGAGGAGGAGGTGGACGAGGAGAAGCCGAGGGCTGAGGGTTATGGGTGACGAGAATTTCCTCGTGGGAAGAAGGTGTTCTCGGCGGTGGCCACCGCGGGGCGGCATCGGTAGAACAGTTCCCGAAACAAATGAACGCGGTAATACCGCGTTCTCCCTTTTCGCAACACAATGCACGAGGGGGTGGAGGAGCGACGCGGCAGAAGTTGTAATTAGAATTGTTTCGAGAATTCTGATTAATGGTGGCTGCGTGACGACCCGACGCCGCCACCCCACACGGGGGTCAACTCCTCCGAGCGGCAATAGTAGCAGCATCAGGCACACACTGACAGAGCCGAAATTATTACCTTTGCATGCACGAGCATTATTTTCACTGAGATGGGACCGATGCAACGGTCTTGTGTACAATATATACGTAGCCGTTTGTAACTGTCTATAGGATGGCAGCCATGGGGAAGGTGTGGTGGTCCACGGTGGAGATATTGACTTTTGGCCTGTGGCATCGGTGCCAAGGGCCGAAAACGGTCCCGCGGATTTTATTTTAGAAATATTGCCTTTTAACGTATGTTGTGACGGCGTTTTTTTGAGAGCCGTCACAAAGCTCCGCTGACGAGGCGGCACGAGGTGACGAGGCACGATCTGGCTCCCGGCAGAGTCTCCCTCGGCGATTCCATTGGGCTGCGCGATAGCGAACCGTCTGTATTTTAGTTAATTTCGTCCGAATTATCTTTTTTTATGGTACGACCGGCCGGAGCGAGCGATCGAGCCGCTTCGGGAGCACTTCAACAATCCTGACGTCGGTCAGGTCGTCGAGTCTGCGTCACCGGAGCGACGACACAGCCCTTACGATCGGCGACAGCAACGAGGACAACGATTCCCGGAATCACCATCAACCTCCACGTTCTCGCAGAGAATCCACGGCGAGCTCGCCGATCTGCGAGAGCTCGATTCGCAGCCCAGAACTGCGCGCTCCGAGGAAGGAAGCTCGCGACA
Source organism: Itoplectis maculator (assembly GCA_964034905.1). NCBI lineage: Eukaryota > Metazoa > Arthropoda > Insecta > Hymenoptera > Ichneumonidae > Itoplectis > Itoplectis maculator. Next base: position 8,879,199 of record OZ035853.1, read on the forward strand.
GCGGGCGGACTACCTCCTGGCCTCACCCCTGTGGCCTTGGCACGAGAGCCACGGCCAGACGAATTCTTCGACCTCGCACCGGATCCCGACCTCATCGCCTCGTCGCGGGTGGCTCATCAGCCATCTCGACAACGCCTTCATCGTCGCGACGCGCTCCATCAAGGTCGCCCGTCGACGACTTCAAAAATCGCGCGTCGCGCGTTCTCAAGCGCGTCGCGAGAGCGGATCCGCGCTAGAGGGCCGAGCCGAAAATTAGGCAGGGGTGGGGGGCATGGTCCGCGTCCGCGAAATCGCGAGTCACCTCGAGGACTCTACCGCTGTACGCCGAGGAATCACGTCGTGTTCTCGTCGCCGATCGTGCCGACTAACGAGAAGTCGACACCTGCCACCGCGATTCCTGACTCCTGCGAGGTTTTCCCGAGGAGCTCGGGATACTGCAAACTCCGGTAAGGTCGTCGTTTTCGTCTCTGGTCTCGCGTTTCGATTTTGTAACATTCTAGTTTGGTTTTGGTCGCCCGAGCGATATTGTTGGGACGGTACGCTATCGCGCGAGGTCGCGAATTCTCGTGATGTCCGAATCCGAGTCGACATCGTGATCTGTCGCCGGGGTATCGGGGAATTTCTCTCTTTTGTTTCGTGAGTTCCGAAAGGATCGCGAGAGTCGCCGAGAGGGACTCCGTAGCTTTTCAAATTTTCTTTTTTTTTGAGAGAATAATTGCCCGAGCGTGAGAGTCCATTAGGTTTAGGGAAAATCCGGGGGAAAATAATCGTTCTCGAGAGCCGGTCGCGAATACCCGACGAGCGTGCGATCTCCAGCTAATTAATTGCCTCTCTTTTACTCTGAAGCGCCGCCCCGATTTGCGGGAGAATTATTTACTGTTTGACCACCGAAATTGTAGCCTCCGACTTTATTGTATCCGACTTTTAGTTATTGACTACGGAGATCCACGCTGATTTTTGGCCGCGCTGCCGAGAGCAACGCGCTCGCGAGAACCGGGGGGAAAAGTGTTATATTGAGTGAATTGTTAGTCGCGACGAACCGCGACGCCGAAAGAGCTCTGGGACGAGCCGAGGTATTAAATTGTATCGAGTCACTCCGCCCCGAGTTTTCGGGAAAATGGTAATTTTTGTTAAACTGCTTTTGACCAACGATTTCGAGAACATTGTCCATCTGTTTGCTTCTTCTTTCTGTTATAAAATAAATTACTGATTGTGCGTTCTCGAATTGCGGATTGTTGGAGTTCGATATCTTTTTCTTTCGCTGCGCGACCCCCCCCCCTCTACCATTAACCAAGGCTGCAGGCTAGCCGGCCTCCCTGATCGCCCACGTGAACGACCGAATAAAAATTTGTCGCGAGAACACTTATTCTCGCGGCTGGCGCCCCGGTCTTTCACGCGGCGATTTATTTTGCGGCTGTGTTGAGGAAAAGTCGTCGCAATGTATATCATTGTTCAACACTGTTTCAAACACTGGGTTCAATCTTTTTTAGTTGTTAAAAAAAAAAAATTAATCAATTAAATCGACTCCTGGACATTTTTGCTGCCAACATATCGACGTTCGGCCATCAGCGGCGGAGTCTACACCGTCCCCGCGGAAAGCCCTATCGTCGATCCGGCAGTTCACCGCCGGTTTATGACCAGGACAATGCAGACCTCACCGGATAAACTGCACGGGCTCGCCGGATGCCCGAATATGGCGAGCGATCGGTCGTACAAATCAATCGATTTCCCCCGGAGCTCCGAGCGCGAGGTATTCGCGCGTGCTTCAATTATCATTGTTAAACGTAAACGCGAGTCGACTATGCAATAGCGTTACTAGAAACGCGCCCGGTGGCCGCCGCGGCGTAGCTGCTGGTGCGTCGAGCGAGCCCCGGGAGTCAGCAGAGCCGAATATATCCTTGTGGGATTGGAAACGCCGGTCCGACGAAATTGGGTATACGCCGATCCCGCGCGGCTTCCAAGTCCCGGGTGCCGCCCGGGCGGCGGCGCTCGAGGAAATAGAGATTTCCAGTGGAGTTTGGTCCGGCCTCAGCGCCGAGCAGAGTGGAGTAGAGTAGACGCGGAGAGTGGAGCGAATGGTAAACGATCATCGATCAGTTACCGCGCGGGCGTCACACGTTGGTCTTCGCTTATCGAGCGATTCGTGTGTGCTCACTATGCAAATTTCGACCAGGCCGTTTCGTACCCTCATCTCCCCGCGTTTCCTCTCTCTCTCACTTTCTGTACCCTCCTCCCCTGCTCCCCTCACTCTTCCTGTCACAGCGGGAACGAAAAACGGGCTCGCGAAAATTCGTCCCCTACTCACGGACTACCGAATAAGCCAACGAGACTGCCGTGAAAAATATTCTCTTCGGTCGCCTTTGCAAACTCGGCGTATAAAAAAAAAGTGTATATACCCATATGTGCGCCGGAATAATAAATATCATCTCTCACGCGGGGAGAATAAATTGCCGAAATTATCATCCCGTTTCTTAATGATAATGCGCCATTAGACGTAATTTACATTTCAAGACAGCGTCTACCTCATATTATTATTATATTCTCGCAACCCAAATTCACGACAAATTATCTTACATTTTTCAACCTGATTTTTTTGCCATTATTTCATTCATTCGCAGCAATTAACTTTTACGTTCATGGTGTAAGATTTTTTGGGTTTTTTTTTCGGTGTCGCAGTAAACGGGCGAATTATTCTCGAGACTCTCAAAGGGTTAAACCACGCAATTTCACTAATGTTGCCGTGGATCTCGAGTCGTAAGTGAAGCTAGTTTATGGGGGCGGACGGGTATCATAGCAGCAAGTAGAATCGTCGGCGAGGCCGACGGATGCTCCTGCTACCGATGCGCCGGACTATTAGGCAGACTGTCGGGCGCGCTTCGCGACGTCACTGTGTGCACATTCTAATTGGTTTTCGCTGTTGTACTCGCAACATGACTGAGGCGCGTTACACCGCAACGAGACGCGTGGAGCCGACGTCGAATCAATCCGCCAGCCGTGAGCCCGATGCGTGTTGCTCGAGATCGTCGTCGTCGTCGACAACCTCGCGCAATATCAAGAGACGCGACAGCGTCTCAACGTCAAGTATAAAATATAATTAATATGCTGCGTAAGACGAGGCACTACTCTTATTTACTCGAAGTCGGGATATTTTTGGTTACTTTCAAATGTATGTTGAGTTATCTCCTTACATACATCACGTACGAAAAATGTATTAGGTTCAATATTTTTTATTTATTTTTCTCTTTCAAATAAGCCCTGTCGTAATGAAATCGGTTTGCGCATTGTTGAAAGGTGGCAAATCGAAAAATCGGAGCGAAAAGTTATCCCAGTCTACTCAGCACCTTCACACGGCCTCAACGGTAATTCATGTTTTTATTTTATTTTATTTTTGGTTTTTTTTTGGTTTTGTTTTTTTATTTTCACGAATTATCTACCTCGAAAAATATGCCACGACGGTAATTTATTGCTCACAAAGCTGTACATAAAGCTTTGCGCTGGACGGGCGCGCGTTACGGACGGTGACGCTGTTCGGCCCGGTAAACCCGCAGTGCGAAATTTTCCGTGCACGGAAAATTTGTCATTACTGCAAACAGACGCGCTCGCTTCAGCAAATAAATTTTTGCGAGCCTGCTAATGATGCGGCGAATGAACTTACCGATTGGACGACGAGATTTGATATCTCTTTTTTTTTTTGCAAACTCGTAACTAGTGATTTGATAGTTAAATTCGCAGTAAATTTTTCGTTTTGGCGAATTTCCAAATTATTTCGCTACGCATTTTTGGTGACAAAAAATGTTTATTGAAAAATTATCTTATGTATTATTTTTTCGTTAGACCGAAAAAGATATTGTAGCTTCATAATTATTTACTAATTAAACAATATTATTCGTACCCAACGCATTTCACCGATTTTGCACCGTTCTTTTTGTCGCTTTTTGTACTTACGAGGGTGAAAGTAACGTCGAAGGGAAATTTCCCAGCGTCGACGCGAGAGAATCCGAGGCGGCGGCGGCGGCGGCGGCCGCCCCGTCGCGGCTTCGCCCGCTCGTTCGCCGGCATAATTATGAGTTGAACGAAAGCCGAGTGAATGCGCTTCGGATTACGAGCAACCACGTAATTTATCAATAACAAGAGATGCATTCGCAACGAAATCACCGGCAAATCCCGACACTGGGGGCATCGAGTCTGCATCTCGCAGCGTCACGAGAAAAAAAAACGTAAATTGGATATATATAACGCTGTAAATTTTCCACGCAAATTGGAAAAAAAACATGAAGAGTCATCTCTTTAAAAAAAGATGCGGAATTTCAGTTTTATAAAAATGTATATACAAAAAGTAAAAAACAAAAAATAATCCGCTAAGCTTTAAAAAATATTCCACGCACAAAACACGTGTGTTGAATGAAACGCTTAAACGGAGCTGCGATGTAAAAACAACTTACACATTCCACCCTCATTATAATTCACCTTTCAAGAAACGCGCCCTGCGCGCTGAAGTCAAAGTCTCGATCAACATGCACTTCCTCGCAGTGACGAATCTGAAAGGTGGAAAATAATGAGGACGCAATGTGGGAGTCTCAGCGAAGGTTTTTTTTCTCTCCCGACTGATTTGCATAAAGAATATCGTAAAAATAAATGTAATGGATGAAGCTGCAGCTCTTGCTACTTCCTTCCTACATACTTTCTCGTTATAACCGGTACATTGATTTTTACGAGATTTTATTGCACAGGACAGTAGATTTTTTTGCTTCACTTTTAACTCTCTATAAATCCTCAACGATAAAAATCATCGCGCGTCTGTCCTTGAAAGAAATGCCTTGAAAAAAAAACTCATTGCTATTTGTGCGAGAAATCATTCATTCATTTTTATTCTCACGCATTTATTAAAAAAAAAAAAAAAAGAATTTACTTTCCGCAATTTTCTCACAAGATTTTCACGGTTATCGATTTTAAAAAAAGTACAGGGTACGGTTAGTAATTAGTAGGAAATTTCCAATCGAATAGCGCCTTGAGGGGTACCGGAAATTGCGCGAGTGCAAGACAGGCAGAGGCGGAGAGACCAGCTGGATCTATCGGCGCCGCGTTGCTCTGCTGCTGCGAGTCGCGCGCTCTGTCGCGTTAATGAACCCTCAACACTATATAGCGAAAGTCTCGTGCCCTACGCAATCGATAATTTTCCGCTAAATTTGTCGCCGGTTAGTTTCCCAAGGGGTCCTCGTCTCGTCTCTGGTCTCGTCGGTCTGGAGGTGTCCAACAGAGTGAGACAGAGACAAACCTCGCGAGAAGGCATCGGGTGTTTGAACATTTAACAAGTTCGAGCAATTTATAAGCGAAACTCCCTCCTGCACCGACCCCCTCCAGGCCTCCCTCGAGGTAGCTGGCGGGGTCGGTGCACGCTCGGTGGTGGAGCCACGAGAGTAATAGCCAGTCGTCTATTTTAGCGTCACCGAGCGCGGGATACAAGGCGATAGGAAGCGAGGAAGAAAAAAAGGGAAAAAGAGTGGCACGGGGTGAGGGAAACACTTTCATGAATATGAAATTTCGTTTGGCCTGCCACACCTCATCGGGTGTCTCCCGCGTGCGCAAGTTTTTCGAGGCGTCACAAAGGCAACGTGAATTTAATTATCTCGCGCTCAGGCCACTTTTCCCTGGTGCGTTCCCCCTTTATTTTAAGCCCTGTAACACCGGCCGGCCGGCAATGCGCAGCCCCCGCGGCAGCGCGCAGCACCGGCGGCGGCGGCGGCGGCGATGTCAAAGGTCGTAAGAGGAACGACTCGGCGTTCCGGTGACCCATTAAATCGTTTAAGACTTTTTTTTTAGGTGGCGAGCATGCCAAGCGCGAGGCTGCCCTGCGTTCCTCGGTGTCAGTCGAATTAGCAACACACACTCGAGCTCCTCGAGAATTAAACGAGACGCGGCCAAAAGATACGTTAATGCGCATTTTTTTACGGACCAACCGGCTCGACCCGAGTTACCGCGGAAAAGACGCGGGAAACCCGGGGAAATGCTGCACATCGCGGTGGTTACAGCGCCGCGGATAAATGTATATAACCGCTTCGCGAATGCGCGAGAACTCGACCTCCGCGACGAGTGCACTTCATCTTTTCCGTCTCGAGGATACTCCTTATGCAAGCAGCGCGTCTTTTTGGGATATCGCGCGCGCATCGTTCATTCGCCCGGGGCACATGCACGGGGCGTTCCGGGTCAAATCGACGGGTTCGTCACCATGATCAACACTTTATTTTATTATTTCCCTTTCTTTTTATCATTTGCGGAAAAAAATTGACCACTTTTTCAGATTTTTCGACAATTCGTAACAGTAAAAAGTATGTTTTATTAAAAAATAATAAAAACTGTGTCTTAAAAAAATGTACGTTGTTTTTCTATCGATTCTTGCGATGAAATCTTGATAGTTACAAATATTGTTTTTCATTTTTCAACCACAAAAACTAATCATAATAAACTGCGAAAAATCTGCAAAAAAATCGATAGGTATTCATTTATCGCAGGACCAGCAAAATAAACTATAAAAAGTCACTTGACTCTCCCGTCAATTTGGCCTGAAGCTCCCGGCACGCGCGTTATCCCGGGGGTCGCTTATAAGCGACGTGAGGCACGTTACAAGTTCAGATCGGTGTATATCTTAGTTCAATCTCCCCGCCCCTCTCGCAATTCCAGTTCTCCGCCTCGTTCGCTCGGTTGCATCCGTCGATGTCTCGCCGGGCGCGCGCGCGAGATTCCGATTGGTAAGTGCTCGGCGCTCGCAGCCGAGAGAGAGAAGAGAGCGAATCCATCTCGGGTATATAAACACGACGGCGGTTTCGGTTCCCGGGCGGGTTCCCTGGGTTCCGGGGGGTCTGCCTGGCTCGATCCCGGCGCTGCGTTGGCGCGCACCACGCGAATCGAAGAGAGCGAGAAACCTTAAGCGGATCCATTAATCCTCTCGAAACGATGAGTCCGGGTTGCTCGCTCCTCACTTCTCGATGTAGCCCGAGCATCGCTTATGGGAAACTTTGGCGACTGAAGATGCACGATGCTCCTCTCCTCTGCTCTGCCCGCGTCTTCTTATCTCTCTCGTTGAACCGAGATCGATAATCGGTGAACGCGTCGCATCCACCCGGCAATTTTCCTGCTTCACCATTGAAATCGTTTCTCTCTCTTCAAATCGTCGCTGTGGGCCGTACGAAAGTCTCGGATAAATTATTGTAATTTATTCTGCGGTGATTGGAACCCGACTATACACGAATCGTGTCGAACGTATCTCGATCGCATCGATGCAGCCTGCGGGTCGCCTCGTCCTCCAACTTTTCGCCGAAAACGTTCGCGAATCGCAAAACGGGAAATCCGCGTCTTACACTTTCGCCGTTGCGACGCAGGCGACTCGATCGGTCGCTCCGTGTTCGGTGACGATCGTCACCGCGTGGAAACTTGCCAGACGAACTTCCAGCCGCGCGAGCGCCTCCCGCATCTCTAAGCAGACTTCTTTTCCGCGGCTAATTCGAGACTCCCCCCGACGCGATCGGGGTCACTTGAAACACCTCGTCTCATATTTTCGGGGATACGAGAGTCGCGCTAGACACCCGAGTGTTTCCGGGCTATAAATAAAGATACATTTACGATTCAGTCGTTAATCTTGATAATTGGAAGGAATCCGCGAGATCGCGACATTGAGATTCGAGGGAAAAAGCGGAGAATGCGAATAGCAGGAAGTAAAATTGATATTTGTAGCTGAGACGACGATTTTATTCATAATTTATTTGAGTCGTAAAATAAATTGGACACGAAATAATTTGAGGCGTTAATTTATCTCCAGACTTTTAATGATGAAGTCAAGTTTAGCAGCGATAAAAAATTCCCGGTGTTCATGGTTCTCACCATTCGCTACTCCCTTAAAAAAAATCCTGAAACAAACAAGACAAGAAAATCTCGTTCTATTTTTAGCTCTAAAAAGGAGGCTGATACACCGCTTCTCAGAGTTCCCGGGACGATTCTTTTCCCAAACATCTGCTGAAACCTCCGCGCATCGCCGCAAAACCGCAGAACCGAGAACGAGCCCCCCCTACCGTACATCTCGTGCGGCGATTAGAAACCGAGACCGCGTCGGGGGTGGTGGAATTAAATGCTAATTCGAAGCTCTCGTATGAGATTAGGATAGCGGATTGCGCGAGGCTCTCGGCGAGATACCCAGACAACTCGGAGGAAGGAGAAGAAGGGGCGGAATCGCGCGGCGAGCTGTCCCGGCAATTCGGGCGAAACTTCTGCCTACCGCGCGAAAATGATTATTTCAGTGACCTAGCCCGCGCGCGATTAAAAAGAAACACGACGTCGAATCCCACAGCGTCGAGAAGTCCCGACGGACTCGGCGACGGATCGTAGCGACCAGTTTCCCGCGGCCGGTTGCAACATTGATTTTCCCCCGGAACGTTAACGCTCGACGTCCGAGGACGCGATTCGGTGCGGGAGACACACGCGGTAGCCGCCCGGATCGTGTGCAACCGTCGACTGGCGTCGAGGAATTCCGACAGCGCAACCGGATCCCCGCGATGCACGAGAGTCAAAGGTTTTCCGGCGAAAGAAGCTTTGAGGAAGAAGAGCATAAAGAGAAAAAAAACGAGAAGGAAACCCACGGTCGACCGGCGTTGCGAAGCTTCGATTGGCCCGTGGAACTTCTGGATCGCAGCCGACACACCTGTCCAGCTTCGCAAGACGCTCTGGACCATGTCGGTCGTCGCTTGGCTGGTGAACAGATTGCAGAAGGTGGCAAGAATCGCGTTAAAATGTTCTGGATTATTTTGATATTATATAAAAAAAATGGTATAAATACAATTTGGGTAGACCAACGTGACGATAATAAAAAATAATACTAAGAATATCCCTCTTTTAGAAAGTTCATGAGTAACGAAAAGCATTGTTAGCAAACTATTCGAGCTGTGATTGGCTGGGACTCTCAGACCGAGTCCAGGTTCATTTCTCCTTGATAAGTTTGACAGTTCTGTCAAATATCGTATTTTTTTTTAATCCACTAAAAAAAGGTCGATGGCACTGTTTTCAGGGGTAGAATATGCGACTTGAGAACGATGGTATAGGTTAAAAGTCGATATTTTGAAAAAATAAATTTCGTGACCCCAGTTTGGGCGGCTTTCGGCCCGGCGGCTAGATCTACGATTTCTGACAAGCAAAACGACAAATTTCCTTTTTTTTTTATCAAAAGTAACTGAACAAGGGTTTTTCAGTTGCGATTTACCCTTTTAAAACTTTATAAGAGCGCCGCAGCGCAAAAGTATCTCGGGCACGCGCGCCAGCGCGTGTGATTAGCCTAGTAAATAAATAAAAATGATAATCATGCCAAAAAATTCAAGATACGTATTTTTTTCGAACATTATTTTACCAACCGCGAGAATGAATTTTTCACCAGCGAAAGAATCTCCTCGATTCTCAGGCAATTAGGCAACATTGATTTTCTCCCAGGGGAGTCGGTCAACGCTTGACGCAGAGAGAGCGGGTTGGCTTTAAAATACAGAGAAACAGCAGGGCGACGACCGGTTGGAGCGTGCGCGCGGCCACGTTGCCATCGGTGAATTCCGAGCGCGACTGGGGGCTGTACAACAGCAAAAGCTTCCGGTGAAAGAAGCTTCGTCCGACGTGGAAGGAGAAGCAGAAGACGGAGAAGAGATAAAAGGAGAAAGACCCGACGGTCAGCCAGCGTTGCGAAGCCTTGATTGGCCGATGGAACTTCTGGATCGTTCCTGGTGCTGCAACTACGTCCAACCTCACAAGCACCGGGCTCTCGACCTTCTCCGTCCTTGCGGCATCCCTTTCACTCTCGCTCTTCGTATCTTTTTCCTCTCAGACTCTTCCCCTTCTCTCTTTCTCTCTCTTTACCTTACAGGACCTTCTGTTCCTAGTGCACTAAACTATATATGTGTCTATCTATCTCTCTCTTTGCTCTATAAACCTACGAAATAAACGTCCCTGTCTCTCTTTCTCTCTCTCTTTCTCTCTTTCTGTACCTTCACCCGGCTTCTTCTTTTTGTTTCGAAAACTCCACCGGGTAAACTACGTCGAGTAAACTGAGTGAGGCTAGTTAGTCGTTGCCGAGGTAGAAAGAGAGAAAGTGAGAGAAAAAAGACACATCGAGCTGCTGCTGCGGAGCCTCGCGAAACTCGCGGAAGTGAGCGAAGCGCCGCGGACACGATGGACCCCCCCCCCCCCCCCCCGACTCTTGGCCAAAGTTGAATAAACTCCGTGTACAAACGACGGCGTAGCCGCCGCGTCCTCTGTGTATCTTAGCTAATATGCATTACGTTCCATTTGCGAACTTCCGGTTATAACAGTCGGTTGTTCCTGGCGTTGACAAATGTGCCGACTCTGTCTCTCTGTGTGGATAAGAATTTCCAGTCCGCTAATCGAATTGCCAGGACTCCCCGCGACAATCGCGCGCGGCTGTTTGCACAGGGGACACCGGGGCGAAACGGGACAACACCGAAAATTGGATATTCCCGACGTCGAGTTGGTTGTCAGTGGTCAACGCAACGCGTTCGTTGAACAAATAAAGGGAGTAAATATTTACGTGATGGATTCGTCAATTTTTATTTGAGAAGAAGAATGAAACTGGAAATAAAGAGTATTTGTTCCGTTCTGCCTGCGTCTTCCCTATAAGTACTTTTTTTTGTTTCTCAGTACATTAAAAGGCAGTTGGAATATATTTATTCATCATAATTAAATATACGTGTCGTAAGTCAAATGTGCTTAGATCACGCATGTTCGATTGTTGTTAACAAAATTGATTGACGACACAGAAAGTAAGGACGACTTTTTTCGGGTATTCCATTCGGCCCCGGTCGCGTCCGCTGCGTCGAACGCAATCGAGGAGTCGAGAGAGCGACGCGCGTTCTCGATATTAATAGGGCTGACTGAGCGGATATTCGGGCTTACAAATCGAATCGAGAATTACATGGTCGATGCGCGCGGCTTTGCGACGCACCGGGAGAACAGCGGGAAGGCCTCGCCCATTAGCCCTGCCGCAGGGTAATTAGTGTCGTAACTATGGCCACTGCGGGAGGCTAAAAGTTCCGACTGTTTTACCCCGGTCGGAGTTCGGACGGTGAAATAACGTAAGAAAAAAATATAGACGTATATCTCGTTGTACCGTTTGTTTTAATTAATTCCGTCGTAATGAGTTCATCAATGACAGCTGACGTTCGAAATATCGCACCCCCCGTTCGCCGAAACGCAATTATGACGCAATTCCGCGTACTCGTCGCCAAAGTCCCGCCCATTTGTGCAAATATTTGCCAACGTTGTCAATACGCAAATATTTAATTAGCGATGTACTGATGAATTTATGTGTCTTTTACGTGGTCATATATATTTTTTTACAGTTAATTGGATATGAAAATGAAAAAAAGGGATATAGTTATTATGATTATTAAACACAGCTTGAATATTTTCAGTGATGTTTTTTTACAAACAAATAATTAAATTAATCCAGTCGCAAAACATCTACAGCAAAAGCGTAATTATTTTTCGACTCATTTCGCGAATATTTTTCCACCGAGTTGGGATTTTTTTTTTCCATCGGTGCAACAAACGAATTCGTTGTTTATTTGACGTAGATTATTTTCACGTGACGTCGTGCCCGAAGGTTCGACGGAGTTATTTCTTTTCCGAGCCGTTACTATTTGCGCGAGGAGCCCGAAGGACCCTCGAGCGCGTCGCGCGTCAGAGACCGCGCGCGCGACTCTCAAAGGCCGAGGGGTCGGAATTCCGGGTCGACACACATCGAGCGCACGGGGTGCGTCCCGTGAGGACACCCGAAAGCGTCAACGTCGCTCCCTCGTGTTTTACCAATTGTATCACCGCGCACGTGTTTGTCATCGAATTCACATCGACTCTTAATCCACACACGATCTTCGCGGGGGCGGAAATAAAATATTTGACGTTTGTCAACAACAACGAAAAGCACGGATATATTTCTTCGCCAAAAAAAAAAAAATCTCGCGAGATAAACTGTAACTTTTCGCAATTATAACATTTATCACTTAACCCGGATTTGTTTTTTTAAGTAAAAAATAAAAAATGCAAATAAAATTCTACATCCGTCTGGCTGCAAATCCAAGAAAAATAAAAGAGAGCAAGAGAGAGAACGGATTTCTGCGGTTTCCGTTGAAGAAATCCGGTGCAACTCTCGAAGGGTCTCGGGCTGCATATTAAATTCAGTAAACACCTTCCGGTATATCCAATAAGCAACTGAGCCCGGTTGAACACTACAAATGGCGGTTATTAAATCTCGCGGAATCTGGCTGCGCGCTAGCGAGAAGAGCCCGGAAAAAGGGAGCGAATTAAGCTCCCACTCGAAAGCACGTAACGTACCATCGCGCCATATATATGTATATACACACGCATATATATAGCTCTTGAGGTATAATAGCGTCGAGGAGTCGGGCGCTATAGCTATACAACCACGGAGCAGGAGCAGCAGCGGCAGTGGCAACGGCAGCAAGAATTTACATCCACCGGTCGGTTGAGAAGCTCGGTGTTGGTTGGTCTAAACGACAGCGTGTCACGAATATATCGCGCGGCAGTTGGTACACCTGTTGCGAGTCTGGCGAGCGCCGCACGCAACGCGCCTACCATAGTTCGCGCCGCAGAGGTCGTTAAGGACGCGACGCCCGAGTCTGTTAACTCGCGGACAAGTCGGGAGCGAAACGCAAATAGGCGTCCGGCGAGTCTCGCCGCTCGCGTCGTTCCGGGCGGAAAAGACACCGAAGGAGATAATTTTGGTCCGGAATATCGATTTGTTATTTGTTTATTATTCTTAAAAAAAAAACGTTCGTTGTCCTGTTTCCTCTCCCACCGCCGACATACATACAATAATAATACATCGAGCGATAGTTGGCGCACCTGTTGCGAATTCGCGAGCATCGAGCGCGCCTACCGCGACAACTGGCCGCAGAGGTCGTTGACGACACGACGCGCGAGAAGCGAAATACTTGACTCGCGGACGGATCGACGCACCGCGCGCGGAGCGCCTGCCGATTATTGTTGTCGCCGCAGAAGTCGTCTCTGAGGGGGGGGAGGAAAGTGTCGCACTGACCGAGTCGGCTGTAAATGCGAGAGACGCAATCGCCGCTGGCGTTCTCGTTCGAGCGAGAGAGAGAACGACGGAAACGTGTAGCGCTTCATACAAACTCGCCGACAAGTCGGTTAGTTGCACTGTAGTCGCTATGTAGCGCATGCTATACAGGACTCCCCGGGCTGTATTGTGCAGTTTCGGAGTGCCGAGCCGCTCGCACCGTGCCGTTTCCGATATGAAAACAACACCACCCCCTCCGCCTCACAAACGGACGGATAATGCTCGCTGCGAAATACACCGGGAACAACAACCCGCGCCGTCCTCATTCGCCTCTCGCCGTTTCCCGTCCGGGTCCGGGTGCGTTAAATCCCGTATGCGAGCTGCGCGCCCCGTAACAACTATAAAGTTGAACCTCCTCCACTGTCTGCCCCTCGTGCGTTTTCGTGAAGACACGAGAGGCTCGGTTAACGACGACATGACACACGAATGGGCCTTACCCGCTGTGGAGAAGCAGCGCCGGATTAAGGACGTATTGTGCCCTACATTCGCAAACAAAAGTTTGCGATAAGATTAGAATTTCGGTGGGATATCGCGAGTGGAGACAGATCTAAAAAAGTTCGACGGTATCAAAAGTACCGTGAATGTTAGTCAATTCAAATAATAACAATGCTACGAAAAAATATCAATGACATTTTTACCCTTAGAGAGTATTATTTTTCGTTATTTTCGGTAGTGCAAAAAATTTAATTCCGTAAAGGAAAATAATTGAAATGTTTCAAAACTTTTTTTTCTTTGTTAATTTATTGAGATTTAATTATTGTTATTATTATTATTATATATTACGTCATTTTTCGGTGTCTTCAGTGACGTAGTCACGTCGGAGAAGACGTTTAGATTCTAATCGACTTTTCGTTGCGAATGTACGCGCGATAAATTCATAATGGACTGCAGGACGCTGAACAAACAGGTCGCCCCGGCGGAATCACGAGCAGCGAGAGTTTGGAAATTAAATGGCTCAGAGAGGACGCGCGTTGCGCCACCGAGCGACCGCGTCCCGGTGGCAGCGGGCAGCAACGGCGACAGCGCGCCCGTCGTTCCGCCTCTAAAACTAAAACCGTATATACAGTCCGTATATTACAGCGATTCCGAGCGGCTGACAACGCCGAGAAATGCTCGCTCTGGGTGCAGCAGCGGCAGGACGACGATATCTCCTACTTTCGGGTAAATTAAGTCGTCAGCGCGGCGAATCACGGCGCGACGCTCGCTCGCTCGCCGGGCGCACGCGAGTCGAGGAACGGCGGCCGCAGTTATGCCCCGCCGTTGAGCTCTCGAGAGAGTTGCCCATTATCGCGGGACTAACGAAGAGCTCGACATTTATCAAGTGTTTCGAGCGTCTGATAAATTGACACTTCAACGCGCGGTCCCCCGACGCTATCTATCAACCTGTCGCGTATCTCTCTCGGTCTGACTCTCCGCGCTTTTTGTCGCGTCTGCCGTCCGCGGCTCGCATTTCCATGTCATCGTTCGCCGCGACCGCGGTAAAACACACTCACACACATTCACACTCGCGGCGACCAGAGAATAAATAAAAATCAACATCCGTTCGCGGACGAGCGGAGCGAAACTCGCGCGCCAATTCGATCGATCGATAAGAAACGACAAAGGAGACTCGGGAATGCGCCCGGGACGTTCGCACGGGACGTAACAGCGACGATTTGTACGTCGCCGTTGCGACGCGATCGTGCTCGCAAAACAGCGCCGACGGTGAATTTACGCGAAAGAAGTCGTCGAGGGCCGAACTCAAGAGTTCATCGTTCCTGTGCGAGGCAGTCGAGTGCTCATTTAGCGTTTAACAAGAGAATCTCGTTCGCCCGGCGATAACTTTTCCAACGACATTCCAACCGTCAAACTCCTTTCTTCCGCGCTCTCCGCGTGCATTCCCGAGGAGAAGGCCGGAGAAGCTCGGCGACGATAACGCTCTCGACGCGAAAAATCTCCCACCGTCCGCACTCGCAAACGCGCCTTCAATTTTCGCCGAACCGTCTCGACGCGTCGTCGTCGCGTCGCCTCTATTTGCATCGTATAACGGGCGCATTAGGCGCTGGAGTGAAAAATAACGGTCGGCCGGTTCGGGCGAAGAAAACGCGCGCGCGCGCGCGGTCGATATTCCGTCTCGATCCTCGACGACGAACTCGAACAATCGAGTCGGTGTAAGCTAAGCAGACGACGACGACAAAAGCGCCAGACTCGTGAATACCCGATGGGCATGCAAAGGACGTGCACAAGCGATACCGTCGATTGTCAATCGAACCGGCGATGCGACGGTCCCATCGTCGCCGACAACGCGACAAGGCGACAACACTGAAACTGGCATGAAAAAATAAAATAAATAAAAATAATAATCAGCTGCGAGGCTCTTTGCGAATTACCCAATTGTGAGCCAAGTCCGTCGTCCCCGCGAGGTGGTCGAGGTCTCATTTAGCGAGACGATGGACGGCAGTCGCGCGTTGATCCGGCGATAACTTCACGGGCCCGTGGCTTCGGCACTGCACGAAACTTCGCGCTGGTCGACAGAGCTCGCGCGCGCGACTGTAACGCCCGATTCGACGCCGAGTGTCCCGTCGAAGTCACCCGTGTGAACGCGTTCCCGATCGTCGCTACCGCGTCTCTCGTCGTTCGCATCGCACAACAGCCATGTTATATACGCACTCGACGAGGGGCATTTTTGTTTTTATTCGGAAAACGATTCAGCTTCCAGTCCGGCGATGCGACATCGCGTGCGCTCGTGGCGTCGTCCGGTCGAGGTGGACCGCGAGGACGCAGCCGATGAACAGCAGCGGTTCGACGACTGTGATACGTCCTAGTCGAGCCGGCATAGCCTCGGCGACGGCTTACCGCCGGGCTCGCGGCGGGCAGCACGATTGACCGGCGAGCGATCGACACACCCGTTGCGTCTTCGCGACAATCGACGCGGGGGCGTCGCCTCGGGCCTTCGGAAGGCCCAGCACCTTCGAGCCATAATGACAATAATACGCGGTGCACATTGTTTCCGCGGGCACACAACGCGACTCGTGTCAAACGGGCGGAAGGCCTTTGAGTCCGTTCTATTATTTTATCTTTTTCTTCATTCCTCTCCTCCGCTTTGTTTTGTATTTATCTTTTATCTCGCTTTCGTTTTTTTTTGTTTCAGCGCTGAACGCAACGACCAGCACAAACGACCTGTTCTCGTCTCGTTCCCGTCGTGTTTCGTTATTTTTTTCGTTAAATAACTCGTTAACCCATAACCTCGATCCCGGGCGACATCCCCATGGAGACGTTAATTATTCTTTCTCCTATTGTCTCGGCGAACGAGCTTTTTCCACTCGGTCACTGTGTACGTGCGACCGGCTGTCTCTCCGTGCGCCGCGTCCGTGTTTTGCCTGTGCGCGTGAGCATCGCAGCGCGGAGTTCCCGGGGTGTCGGTACGAACGAGAGAGCCGAAACGACGACGACGACGACGACGAAGACGACGTCAGTGACGGGGCGTAGAAAAATGGTGTCGCGCTTGCGGGCGCCGCGGGTGGACTGGAGTCGCGCGAACCCCGCGCCTCCTCTTATACAGGCGAATCGCGAGCTTGCGCCCTTATCGCCTTCCCCCTCCTCGCGACGGGCGCAACGCGAGCTACGCGGCCTTACGAGCGGCGACAGCAGCCACCCCGCACATGGAGCTTTCGCGGGGGACCACGCCGCCAGAGATACGCAAAGCACACGGTTCACGTACGCGCACGCATCTGTTCGCCTGGATATTCCGCTGCGCTAATCCATTAAACAACCGGCGGCCCGTACGCTCCGCAGTCCCCGGAACTTCGGGACTTCCGGATGTGCGTGAATAACGGATAAACTTTTCTTTATCCAATTTTCCACGGTCGAACGCGCGCTCCCACTTTGCACATTGACTTATGCATCGCGAGACGGAAGCTGATACCCAAAGGCTGCGCTGTATGTTGCAGAAATTTTTGATTTTTTGTTTCGTGCATTTCTTTTTATTATTTACAATGAATAATTATAAATAATCGTGTTTATTATATTATTAGAGTTATTATTATTTGTAGTATTTAATTGGTTTCATAACTTTTGAAACAACATTTCACCGCAAACAAAATTTAAAACATGCCATGCGAATCAACAGCGCGACTTGAAAATCGAACTCATCGACCGACGAGAACGTCGACTCGGTCGATAACAAGTTCTCACTCCTGACTCCTACGATTGTCAGAGATTGAGGTTGGTAAACATCAACCCCCTCCCGCGCGAGTTCTCAGTCGACGTTGGATCACCGTAAACTGGTCAGTGCTGGTCAATTCGGCCGAGAGTGCGTCTTGAGTGCTGTCAGATGATGCACTTTTTCGGTTGCCCCGAAGGACCCCGTGGACCCTGTGCACGATGAATAGTGAAATAGGATGCTCGATCATGTGCCGGGCGTGTATGAAAGTCGACGGCGTACTCCTGCCGATGTACGGCGATGACATGATAAGCAAAAAAAATTTACCCGACAAACTTGCCAATCTCGCCTCGATTCAGGTAAATAATATAAAGTGTCGAATTCTGCCCAATTTCTCACAATTGACCGCGAAACGGTCGATCACGTCTCGGCGACTCGTCCAGTGGATTCGCGCATTAACCTCAAATCTCGCCGATCAAAACACAGCAACAATCGCCTAACCACAAAGAAATATCATCGTCGCTACATTGCCATGTGAATAAAATTAATGTGATATTCCAGATTGACAAGTACGATGGTCTTCCCACTGTTTTGTGCGCAAAGTGCGCCTACAGAACAGACTCGTTCTATGACTTTAAGCTTCAAGTACAAGCGACGGAGAGGAAGCTTCGCAAGATGTTTCAGACCTCTAATGCTTCGATCCTTTCACCGAAGGTAGCTATGTTTCTTCTCGAATCTGCCTGCAGGTGTCTCAATGCATTCAGATAATTTGATGATTTTTCTGATTTCAGCACGAAGTGAAGAGCGGTGATTTTGTAAGTCTTGGTCATAGTGACGTCGATACATCCATGTTGACTAAATTACACTCTCCAAAATTGTCCAAGTCACCCCTGGAAAGCACAAAAACGCAGTATAAAGAAAATGTTGATTGTGACACAAAGTTCGGCCTGGAGATCAAACAGTGCGATGAAGAAGTCCACACAGACGATACTATCGCACAATACGAGGGGCCTGAGACTACGGACTTTGTCGAAGGCCAAATCGAAGGAAACATCGAGCTGCCCTCTCTGCACAATTTGGATCACATATTCATTTCAGATATAAACGACATGATTGGAGAACGACAGAGTACATTACCAGGAGTGAAACACGAAGTTTCCGACGAGATTAATGAGATTCTGGAGTCCGAGAACCTGGGATACACTTTGCTGTACATACCCGACGAGGATCTCGACGCGCAGGATCCGCAGCAAGTAGTTCGCCTGCAAAATCAGCGAGCCGCGAAAGACAGCGAAAACGAGATATTCGATTCAGCGGGAAACGAAGATGTGGAAGCGGAGGAAAATGACGAGGAGAAGGAATATTCAAGCGAGCTGATATCGTGGAGCGCCGAGGATTCTCGAAACGGCGAGGAATCCGTCGGCGAGAGAGGCAAGTGGACGCCGGACGTAGCGAGCGATGTCATCGAGATCGACAACTGCAGCGAATCGACGCCAAAATGCAGCAACGGCAGGTCAAGCCCGAGCAAAGCAACGAACAACGACTCTGACTCTGACTCGGATTACTTCGTCGATCCTCAGGACAATCTTCTGGGCAGTTTGAACGACACGATAATGCGAATAAAAGAGGTGAAGGTGGAGGGCGACGAGATAAATTACCAGTGCACTCTTTGCATGCAAAATTACGACAAGCTCACGGGAGTGCTAATCCACACAGTGGACAATCACGTGCCGAGCAGTGGACCCTTTTTCTGCGTCGTCTGCGAGAAGGACTGCGAGAGTCATCGGGATCTGCGCGCCCACGTGAAGACCCACAGTGGCCGATTTCCCTACACGTGCTTTATCTGCAACAAAGCTTACTCGATGAGGCGATATCTCAAGCGGCACATGTCTTGTCACACGGATTTTCCGCGGCATCGTTGCCCGAAGTGCGGCAAGCGATTCAGCGTCAAGAGCGAACTGGAGACGCACGTTAGGACTCACGTTCACGGTGGCGCGCCGTTCGCATGCAGTCAGTGTCCGCGGGTCTTCAATCACAAGGGAAATTACAAGCGACACTTGATCAGTCATCTTGATCCGCGCGGCATTCACTTGCCGAAATATCCGTGCGAGGTGTGCGGCAAGCGTTTTCTCAACAATCGCACGCTGGAGACTCACATGCGCGTTCATACGGGCGAGAAGCCTTTTCAGTGTCACATTTGCAGCAGATCCTTCTCGCAGCAGGGCAATCTCTTGAATCACCTGAGAATACACTCGAATCCGCGGAGCTACACGTGCGAGGTGTGCGGCAAGCGTTTCAATCAGCGAGCGACCCTGCGGGATCACGGACTCTTGCACACGGGGGAAAAGCCCTACGTGTGCAACGTTTGCGGCGTCGCGTTCACCTTCAGCGCGGCGCTTCGACGTCACATGTGGACGCACGCGACCGACAAACCCTTCGGGTGCGAGATATGCAACGCTCGTTTCGTCGGCAAATACGACATCAAGAGGCACATGAAGATTCACACGGATCGTCCAAAAACGAAGCGGCGACGGAATCAGCGAAACGACGATGTCCAGACCGAGAACGCGCGCGCGGTAACTCCCGCCGAGGCGGAAATATCCCCGGAAACGCAAACGATATTCATCGAGCATCAGGTCCTCCTGGCGCAAAGTCCCACGGAAGTGGGACCGCAGGAAGAGGCGGAGAAGGAGAACGTCGACGCTCTTTTCAATCTCATACAGTACGGCTGACCGTGTTCGACCCGCGATTCTCTCGTCGCTGTCGGCCGTGAGCTTTATCAATTGTATTATATTTCTCAAAGTCTGGGAGACGATATTGTGCCCCGACGATCAACCTACGTCTCCCAGCGTCTTATGTATGAAAACCTTTTCATAAAAAAAAAACTATTTATATATGAAAAAAAAACTCCGAAAGTTTTAATTATTAACGTCGAACGATCCGTTCGTCGTGGCTGACTCCTGCGATGGGCTTTTCGTATAAATAATTCAGCAGCGTAATCGGATTCTGCGGGTAAGGGGGAAAGCTTAGTTTAATAGGCTTAGAGTTTATTGTTGGACGGTATCAGTTTGATATTTGCACAATATATTAACAATTATTATTTTGACAACTCGATAAAAAAATACACAAAATACTGATATATAATATATAGTAATATTAGGACACACTGGAGCCCTGCCCAGATCGAAGTCAATTGCAACAAAATATATATATTTATATATATATATACTAATATATGTACTATATATTTCTTTATTTCTTTATTTATATGTCTTTATGTATAATTATTTGTGCAATAAGGCCCATCAGCGTTCCGCGTCACGTTCCTATTAGTTTGCGAAACTCCATTGCGCACTGCCCGTCGCGGACTCTCCCGGACCTTGATATCCGACTCGACAAATAGACAGTAAAATCTGTCGTGCGTATTTATTTTTTCTCATTTTTGTTTGGTACGCTAAGTAGACTGAATTGAGTTATCGGAAATAGCGAACCTTTGGAATGATCCACAGCTCTCGTGGTATCGCAATTGAATGGCCAACACGGTTCTCGGTTTGTTCGCTCGATGTCGCGTGGTATTTTGTTTTTATTCATCAAAATCCGAATCGCAATCACAGTCGAAGTGGAATATGAGAACGGTACGCTGAATAGTACCCTGTATTATAGTCTAGACAGAAAAAAATGTACAATGTCGACGAGATCGACCAAACATTCTGAGCGGTGACACTTACGAGTAGGATACGTTTATTTATAATATAATATAATCAATCGATCGTATTTTTTTGTTCTTTTTTTCGATAACATCTGTATTAATTAATAAGACTTAACGGGGCTTAGAGAGATACGCGCGCTGTCTCTTGCTGAGCTTGCGCGAGTCCATTCACCATAAAAACCAACGTGCTTGTTTATCACGCCTTTGCGTTTGGCCGCTGTTTTTGTGATGTTTCTTTTTTTATAGCAATATAATTAAAGTCGATATTGTCGTTTCGGCTCGTTTACCATCGTGGAATGATCGTTTTAACGATATATACGCGCGTACACACGTACGCGTGTCGGCACTGACGCACACACACGCGCGCAATATATTACATTAAAGACTAATAGTAAGGATATATTGCGCTATCACTATGCTTCGAGCAGCCTTGTGAGACAAAAAAAAAACAAAAATAGAGAATGGAATGTGTTGCGTTTTTATGGTACACGGATAACATGAAAGAGAGATAGAGAAGAGACAGGAAGAAAAAAATTATTAATTCGTATTCGTTATATTTACAAGACTTACAAATCACACCTAAGAAAAGTGACCAAATCGTGCCTATTGTAATTTGAGCCCGAACGCGTTTAATCATTAGTCTCGCTTCATTCTTTCACCTTCGCAAGTAATTATAACATATCGGTGCGAGCTCGGCTCACGCGAGCGTACGATTCACTCGCGGCGAGGCTCGGCGTACACAGATTCCCTAATTGTCTGTCGTCGTATAGCACAATCGTTGCGTCGCGTCTGTTCGAAGTCAAAGTGCAATAGGCGTACGAACGCGTCTCTACGTACTGAAATGTTGGGTCGAACGACCCTAGCATTCGGATTTGTCTTCCTCCACGAGATGCTGAGTGTCCTTGCCTGAGTCCACAGGCGTCGGATCTAACTCTCGTCTCTTCAGGTGAATTTGCGGCGGTTCTTTGTGCTGCACACTCGAGGGCTTCATCTCCGCCGGGACCTCGTAGATCGAACTTCCGCTGGTGCCGTTCGTCGTCCCCGTCTCCAGGTTCACCGCGTCGTACATCGGATTACTGAAGTCACGATTTTTGTCGCTCACGTCGCCGAGATTATACTCCACGTCAAGAGGTTCCTGTTAACACAAAGAATTTCACGTAAGTCGACATTTTTACAGTGCCAATTTGTTGCATTTTTAATGCCCAACTCAGCATCGATTCAACTGGATGGAAATACTAAGAAATCCCGAAACTGGCTTACCATTCGTTCGTGAGCCGGTCCACCGAATTCGACGTTGCTGCCCTGCCTGAAGGAGACGCTCTGAGCACCGGTCAAACCTCCCAGACCTCCGGGTTTACCGCTGTAAAAAAGAAAAATAGAAACTCATTAGTCAACCCCAAATCGTAATCTCCGCTGGATCCGATCGAGCGTGGAATACTTACAAGGGTCGTTTCTTCAGCACCAAGAAGATAGCAGCAGCCGCGAGGAGCACAATGATCGCCACGACGATTGGCACGACAATTGCTGCGGTGCTGCTGCCGGCGTGGGCGGCCACGAGACTGACCTCGCAGAATTTGCTGTCGAAGTTCTCCGGGCAAACACACACAAGATCGCCCTTCGAGTTGGTCTGGCACTGACCGCCGTTTTCGCACGGACAAATACGCGGCGCGGGTCTCGCTCGCTCGTCCGGTGCATCGCAGACTCTCTCGCTTGCTTGGGGCATGTGCGCGCCCACGCTGTCCGGACACAGGCAGCGATATCCCTCGGGCACGGCGACACACAGGTGCGTGCAGCGATCGCTGTGGCAGGGATCCCGCAGGGTCGTGTTGTACCTCAACGGGTGATAGACCTTCACGTTGCCGCGCGACAGAATGTCCTTCACTATAACTTGCGGCACACCGCGACCGAATTTGTCCTGCTTTATGAGTTCGCCCGTGAACTTCGTCGTCCAGTACAGATTGTTCTCGAACACGTCCAGCGACTCCGGATGCTGGAGCGTCGGACCGCGCAGATGGAACTTTCGGTGGGTGCCGTCCATGCCGATCGACTCGATGGTGTTGAGCTTGCTGTCCGTCCAGTATATTGTGTGATCCATAGAATAGTCGATCGCTATCGACGAGGGCTTACCGAGCGCCTCGGTTACCAGGGGCTTCCGGTTGCTGCCGTCCATCCAGGCGATCTCGATCTTCGGCTGAGCACCGGCGTCGGCCCACACCAAGCGGCCCATTTGAGGATCCACCGCGACTGCCGTGGGATTCTCCAGACCCAAAGTTACCAGGCTGCGTCTGTAGCGACCGTCGGATTTGGACACCATAATGCGTCCGAAGTGAGGGGAACCAGTGGGATCGACCTCGCTCCAGTAGAGATTGTCGGATATCCAGTCGACAGCCAGGCTCGTGAGCTCGGAATCACCTGATTAATTAAAATTAAAATACGTTAGTATTCGCGAAGATCAGTGAGTTTTTTCTTTACAGTGAGAAAATCGAATGCTTACTCCTTATGTCGAGATCTTGAGCGTAGCCAACCTTCGCCTCGCCCTCGTGAGCGTGGATCATGTACGAGCGTTTTATCGTATTCTCATAAGAGTCGATCCAGAAGACGTATTCCATTTTGGGATCGAAGTCGACGGCTCGGACTCGCTTCTCGTTGGCGATGACCCCGAGTTGCTCCGCGTAGTTCGGGGAGTAGGCGCGAATTTCCGGTCCGCTCGAGAACACGACGAGGGCCTTGTCGTCGGTGACGCGACAGACTCCGCTGTGGCTGTCGACGAGCTGGAAGCCGTCGCGACAACCGCACGAGAACGATCCCTTCAGATTGGTGCACAGCTGCGAACAGTGATGACTCCTCGTGGCGCACTCGTCTATGTCGTCGCAGTGCTTTTTATTGTCGCGCGATATTATGTAGCCAGGGTAACAGGCGCATATGTAGCCTCCGTCCGTGACGTTTTGGCAGTAGTGGGCGCATCCGCCCTTGTGGTGATCCGTGCAGTGTTTGAATGGATCTGCAATCGTGGAAACAGGTATTGACTTTGGAATGTCCACAAACTACCCCGGTGAATCTGGAAAAATTGTTAAGTGCAACTTACGACAACCAAGCTCGTCCGACTCGTCGCCGCAGTCGTCGGAGAAGTCGCAGATCTTCGTGCGCTCGATGCATTTCTTGTTGGCACATTGATATTCCATTATCGGATCGCAGAGGCTGATTCTCTTGGCGCACATCGTGAGATTGTTCTCGTCGGAGCCGTCGCCGCAGTTGTCGATGCCGTCGCACAGCTGGTATCTGGGTATGCAGCGGTGATTCGCGCACTGGAATCTTCGCAGCGTGTCGCACGTGAAATTGGCTGAAAATATTTTTTAAATGATGCGTTAAATCTCTGTTTCTGATAGTATACAAAGTTGGAATACTCTCAACTTTGCTCAACAATGGTTGCTCATGAATTTTCTAGTAGAGTACTCACCACACATGACAGGGTTCTCGTCGGATCCGTCGCTGCAGTCGTCGCTTCCGTCGCAGCGATCCGACAGCAAGACGCAGAGATTGTTGTCACACTGGAAGCGCGATTGGGGACAATAACGGCCGTCGGGGAACCTCGGTGGGCATCCCATTTCATCACTGGCGTCTTTACAGTCGCGGGCGCCGTCACATCGCAGATAGGAAGCGATACAATGACCGGTGGCGCATTGGTACGTATCATTCTAAACAAGAAACGAATTAATTTCAATTTTCCTCTCTAACAATGTCTCAAAATGTTGTTATACATGCTTTTTTATGCATTATACATTTTGTCAACGAATTTTACCTTGCAGACATAAGTATGACAGCCAATCTCATCGCTGTTGTTGCCACAGTCGTCCTCGTTATCGCATCGCCATCTCGAGGCGATACACTTGCCGTTGGTGCATCGATACTCAGACTCGGAGCACTCGCGGTACTTGCCCTTGCAAACGACATCGGTCTCGTCGCTTCCGTCGCCACAATCGTCCGCGAAGTCGCAAAGCCACTGTTTCGGCACGCATCTGTTGTTCGCGCACTTGAATTCCGTGTCGCTGTCACACTTGGGACAACTCTCTGGCAATTCGTCGGATCGATCGCGACAGTCGTCTTTGCCGTCGCAGAACAGCCACTTGGGGATGCAACGGTAGTTCGCGTGACCCGGACAACGTTGCCAGCCGTTCGTGCAGTTTCTCTGACGACAGATGTAAGCGGGCTCGTCGCTGTCGTCGCCGCAGTCGTTGTCAAAATCGCACATCCAGAGCTTCGGTATGCATTTGCCGTTCTTGCAGGGGAACTCGGTGTTGGGATCGCACGTTCTGTTGTCTGTAGAAGAAAAGGTTTACAATAATTATTCATTGGAAGAATTCGAAACAAAATAGATTGGGCCAACTGTTCATAGCAGTTTTACTTACGGCAAATCGCTGGATCCTCGTCGCTTCCGTCTTTGCAGTCGGCGTCGCCGTCGCACTTCCACGACGCGTGAATGCATCGACCGGTAGATTTACACTTGAACTCCAGTTCCGGACACTCGAGGGAGCAATTCATCTCGTCGCTGTTGTCGCCGCAGTCGTCGCTTCCGTCGCAAACGGTCACGCTGGGAGTGCAGCTGCCGTTGGCGCACTGGAAGGAACCGGGTCGACAGACTCGAGCTGGACACTCCGACGTCTCGTCTGAGCCATCCTTGCAGTCCTTTTCTCCGTCACACCTAAAGAAAAGAACAAGAAGATTGTGTGTTAATAATATAATAGCACAAAGAGCGATTTAACAGATGTATCTCTTTTCGCAGGTCAAGCACTCACTTCCAGAACCAGGGAATGCACTTCTCTTCCGGTGGACCGCAGCGATGCTGACCAGCCGTACAATTCGATATGCAGGTCTTCTTGTCCTTGTCCAGAATGAACTGATTGGGACACATGCACTTGAAGGACGTGACGCCCGGTTGGCCAAAGCCCTCGAGAAGATACGAACTCGCCGGCGGCGCGATGAGACAGAGATGCGAGCATCCGCCGTTGTTCTTCGCGCAGGGGTTCGTGTAGTTGATCTGTCTCAGCGGATGATACGCGTGAATGTCGTACGGCCTATGAGTCGTGTTACGCAAGACCATCAGATTCTCGCCGGAGAATTTGTCAGCCTTGCTGATGGCTTTCAGATTCCAGTCGGTCCAGTAGATGGAGTCGTCGAACACGGTTATCGCGAAGACGTGCGGCACCGAAGCCCCCGACAGAACGATCCGTCGGTTGTGACCCTCGAAATCGGCGAACGCGATGTAGTCAAGATGAGCGTCCGCCCAGAAGATTCTGTCGGTGAAGTAGTCGATGGTAAGAGCGTTCGGCCAGGCGATGTCATCCTCCCAGGTGAGAATTTGCGTGAAGTTGCTGCCGTCCATTCCCATTTTTCCAATGTAAGCCTGCGTAAAAAATGGTTAATAACGTTATTACTCTGAAAACTCCTGCTCCATTTCGTCGAATACTTTTGATTAATGACTTTGCGTTATAATTACCTGCAGGTGCCACGAAGTGAAGAACAGATGTCCCGTGCCCGGATGAACGACTATAGCTCGCGGATCAGCTATTCCACTCTGAAGGGTCTTTCTGTTGGAGCCATCGAGCTCGGAAACGTCAAGGTGCTTAGCGTGCCTGTCGAGCCAGTAGAGCTTACGGGCTACCCAGTCAATAGCGATGCCCTCCAAGCCGAGGCTGTCGTGCCGGATTATCGCCTCTCTCTCGCCGCCAGCCAACGGAGCTCTGGAAAGATAAACACGGGGGATGAGCCGGGGTTTCGTTCGACAGCCGAACGACCGAATGGGGTTGATATCCTCGTGACATTACCTGTAGATGGTTTTCGCCGTGACGTCGCAGAAGTACAACATCTGCGTCGCGTAATCGGCGTCAAGCGCTACAACGTTTATGAGATCCTGATGCATGAGGTTGTAGCGTTTCGCGTCGATCGACATGTTGCGCACGTAGTATTTGTTGGTGAAAATTATCCAGGGTTCGATACTGTCGCGACGTTTGCATGTGTGCTCGTCGGCCGCGCGTTCGTACCAGAGCTCGTTGCACTTGCAGTAATGACCGCCCGGTGTGTTCTCGCACTGCTGGCTGCAGACCTGCGGCGTCTCGATGCACTCGTCGATGTCGGCACACGCTTTACCGTCCTCCAGCAGCTTGTAGCCCGGATCGCACTCGCAGTAGTAACTCGTCGGGGTGTTGACGCATCTGTGACCGCACTGGTTGAGCTCGACGCGCAGACACTCGTCGACGTTGCAGTGAGCGGGTTCGTCGCTCTCGTCCGGACAGTCCGGTTCCTTGTTGCACACCAATTGTTGATCTATGCACATTCCATTCGTGCACTGGAACTCGTTAGGATTTGGACAAGTGTTGTTCTTTCCTTTACCAGCTGCAAGATTGAGACAAAATTAATTTGCGTGATAATTGAATTGTCGGAAAAATGTGGAATTTCACGTTTATTCCTGGTGATTAGTTTTCAGTATACTTACGACATCCGACTTCGTCCGATCGATCGCCGCAATCGTCCTGACCGTCGCAGTGGAATTGCTTCCTGATGCACTTGAAGTTCTGACACGTGAATTCCTGGGCGGTGCAAGTTTTGTACTGAGTGTTGCAGAACTTGCCCTCGTCGCTTCCGTCGCCGCAGTCGTTGTCGTGATCGCACAGCCAGTTTCTGTTGAGGCACCGTCCGTTGGTGCAGGTGAATTGATTGTCGGCGCAGGGAATCGCCGGTGGACAGTGGTGCAGCGTGACGTTCTCGTCGGCACCGTCAACGCAGTCGGGGTCGCCGTCGCACAGCCACTTCTTTGGTATACATTGCGCGCGGCTCCAGACTTTGTTCGCCGTGCAGGTAAATTCGGTTTCCTCGTCACATTTGCGGTCATCTTAAAAAAAATCAGGAACACTTGTTAATCAACTTCCTTCAGTAACTCTAACAGAACGTAAAGTTAAAGAAAACGTAAACAGGAATTCAAAAGCGACTAAAAATAAGAAGTACTCACTGCACTGATGTCGCTCGTCCTCGTCCGAATTGTCAAGACAATCGTTGTCACCGTCGCATATATAAATTCTCGGTATGCAGTTGCCATTGTCACAGGTGAACAGGTCGCCAAAGCAGGTACGACCCTCGGATTGGCAGTAGCCAGGAGGCTCGTCGCTGCCGTCGAGACAATCGTCGTCGCCGTCGCAGTACCAAGTGGCGGGAATGCATCGGTGATTGGGACACCGGAAGCTCGTCTGCGGGCAGGTGCGCTGAGCGCAGTGAAGCGGATCCTCGTCGCTGTTGTCGCCGCAGTCGTTGTCGCCGTCACAGAGCCAGTACGGTTCGACGCAGATGTTGGTGGTCTTGCACTGAAGATGATTCGGCGGGCACGTGTTGTTCCTGGGGCATCGCTCGTGGGTCTCGTCGGACGTGACGTTGTCCTTGCAGTCGTTGACGCCGTTGCAGACCTGAACCTGAGGTATGCAACGATAATTCGCGCAGGTAAATTCACCGGCGGCGCACGGCGGATAGACACATCCCTCCTCGTCGCTGCCGTCCTTGCAGTCGTTCTCGTGGTCGCACTTCCACGTCTTGAAGATACAACGACCGTTGTTGCAGCGGAACTCGTTCGGGCTGCAGGAGTGATAGGCGCAGTAGTGCATGTCCTCGTCGGAACCGTCGCCGCAGTCGTCGTCGCCGTCGCACGCCCACATGCGCGATATGCACCGGCCGTTTCGGCAGGCGAATCTGCTGGAGTCGCAGGTGACGTTCTTCGGCACGCACATTCTGTCCTCGTTGACGAGCCGGCTGTTGTCGTCGCACTTGCACTCGGCCACGCCTTTCGGGCCCGGATGGCACGACTGATCGCAGCCGCCGTTGCTGATGTTGCAGGGATTGACCTTACAGAGCTGACGGTCGGCGGAGAACACGTGAAGGTCACGTGGGGAATCCTCGAGACGTTTCACGAGTTCGACCTTGTCGGCGCCGGTGTATTTCTCGGCGCGATAAACACCGCGCAACTGAAGATCCGTCCAGTAGATGTGCTGCCGGAAGACGGTGATGGCGAACGGATAGATCGTCGCGCTCACCAGGACCTCGCGATTCTTACCCTCGAGATCGGAACGCTCGATTTTCTCTCTCACCGCGTCCGTCCAGTAGAGCATCCGGTCGTCGTAGTCGATCGCCAGGCCGCTCGGTTGCGACAGGTTCTTGTCGATTATCGCCTTCTTCAGCGAACCCGCCATCGTCGTGCGGAAGATCTTGCCGGATGTGCCGAAGCGGCCCCAGTCGGTGAAGTAGAGGTAGCCGAAGCAGGGATCAACGACAATAGCGCGGGGTCTGTCCACCCGGGCGATCATCACCAGTGACGAACCGTCGATGTTCATCGCGTAGATGCTGTTGTTCGACGAGTCCGTCCAGTAGACCTTCTTCTGCGTCCAGTCGTACGAGATGCCCTCGGGATTGATACCCTTGTTGAGCAGCGTATGCATGTCCGTCGTCGACGGATGATCCGCCTGCATCCAGGCGATCTTCGCCCACGGCCGGATCTGCGTGAACAGCAGCTTCTTGTCCTCGTAATCGAAGTCCACGCCGACGACGTTGGTGAGATTTCCAACCGGACTGAACGGCACGTTCGTCGACTGAGGATCCAGATTAATCGCTCGAATCTCCGTTCGCGTGGCGAACACCAGATACTCGTCGACGTTCTCGCACTTCCGGCGATCCGCCGAGAGTTTGCCCGTCGCGCAGTCGCACTTGGGATCTGATTCAGCTGGATAAGCGAAGCACAGCTGCTCGCAACCGCCGTTCGGCGTTCTCGCGCACGGATTGCTGTCGTCCATTGGTTGGCTGTTCTTGTCGTAAATCGCGATGTCGCGGAGCTTCGCGAGATTCGTGCGGATCTGCGTGGGAAGACTCATGTTGCCCGGAAGTTTGCTGGCCTTGAAGATCGTCATGAGGTTCCGATCGACCCAGTAGACATCGGAGCCGTAGACCGCGACGCCCATGGGATTCGGCAGGTTGCGGCGGACAACCTGCTGATTGCCGCCCGCGTACGAGACCTTCTGGATCATGTCGAGCTTCGAGTCCACC
Source organism: Itoplectis maculator (assembly GCA_964034905.1). Taxonomy (NCBI): domain Eukaryota; kingdom Metazoa; phylum Arthropoda; class Insecta; order Hymenoptera; family Ichneumonidae; genus Itoplectis; species Itoplectis maculator. Next base: position 8,909,259 of record OZ035853.1, read on the forward strand.
CAGTAGACATCGTGGGTCAGCGGATCGATGGTGATGTCGCGTGGTGTGCTCACGCCCGACGTGACCATCGGCGTCCAGTTGCTGCCGTCGAGATTGGCTTTGCCGATTCTCGGGTACTGACCGTAGTCGATCCAGTAGAGCATTCGCTTTATCGGATTCACCGCGAGCTCGCGGGGCGTGTCGGCCGTTGTCTTGACGAGGACCTTGCGATTGCTGCCGTCTAGTCGACACACCTCGACGTAATTGTCGTGCGGGAAGACGTTGGAGAAGTAGAGATTACCGGCTATCCAGTCGATCGTCAGTCCACGGATGCCGTTCGAGCCGATTCCGTGCTTGATTATCGGCTGAAGTTCCGTGCCGTTCGGTCGTATCCGGTAGATTCCGTTCCACACGCCCCGATTGAACTCCACCCAGTAGATCCAGTTGGCGGCGTAGTGCACGTCCACGTGGAGTATGTGATGTCCGGCGCCGGTGATCGGTACCATCGCCTCCTTCGCGTCCTCGAGACTGAAGCCCCGGGCGATGTCGAGCTGCGACACGACCGCGAACGTCTTGAAGGGCTCGCACTTGGTCTCGCTGATTTTTCGGTACTCCATTCCGCAGGCGCAGACTCGGGTGCCGCCGGCGGACGGCAGGCAAATTTGCTCGCAACGACCGTTGTCCACGAGGCAGGGATGCAAACCGGTAACGCGTTTCTTGTAGATCACCATCGTCTTCAGCGACGAATCGTTGTCGACTATCGTCATCGGGTTCTTGCCGTCCGGCAGGTCGACACGCTCGATCTTGTCGTACTTGGGGTCGAGATAGTACAGTTTGTTCTCGTGAACCGCCAGAGCTTTGGGTAGCGAGATGCTGTTGACCGCCGAGAGAATCGTTCGCTGGTTCAGACCGTCCGTCGTCATTCCCTTGACGAAGCTCGGGAACTGCGAGCTGAAGTAGATCATCTTGTTGGGTATATCGATGGTGATGGCCTCCGGCATGTTGACGTCGTCCACGAGAATGATCGAGTTGCTACCGTCCATGTTGACACGACCGATTTTCACGGGAACCCCGAAACCGCCCTCGTCCACCCAGAATATGTGTCCCTCGATGGGATCGACGCACATCGACTTGGGCTTCGCCACCGACGTCCTGTTGCCATCGTTCGCCAGCACGATCGATCGGTATCTGTCGGGACCGTCGACCTTGATAGCCTCGATGTTCGACGCGTACTTGTTACCGATGAATAGATTACGGCCGAGCCAGTCGAACGCCATCGTGGACGGTGCTCCAACTATTCCCGTGTCGTCCGCGGCGTTCGGGAATTCCGTGCGATTTCCACCCTGGTAGAGTATCGTGAAGATCGTGCCGTTCTCGTCGTCGCCTTCCTTCTGTTGCAGCCAATAAATCGTGCGGTTTCGACGGTCATAGTCGACCACGGTTCCGCCCTCGATACCGACGACCGGCCAGATGTAACCGGCCCGATTGTCACTGGGATTCAGCGACACGTCGACTATCTGAGACCTGCGAAGGACCATCAGGTACGGCGTCTCCTCCTCGACGCAACGGCCGTTCGACAGGAGCTTGTAGCCCGCGAAGCACTTACAGCTGAAACCCTGACGATTGCTCGGCGAGAGCAGGCACACGTGTTCGCAGGACGCGTTCGCGCAGGGATTCGCCGTGATCTGCTGGAGAACCGGATGATGAACGTGAATCGACAGCGGCTGGGATATCAGGTGCGACACGACGGTCTGATTGTTTCCGTGGAACTTGTGAGCCGACAGAACTCGGTTGAGCTGCCGGTCGGTCCAGTACATCGTGTCCTCGAAGAGCGTCAGCGAGTGCGGATGCAGCAGATAGTGCGAGCTCGCGAGCACCTGAATTCTGCCGGTGCCGTCGTACAGACACGTGTCGATGAAGTCAAGCTTGCTGTCGGCGAAGTAGACCCTCTTGTTGGCGATATCGAGAGCCAAGCCGTTGGGCCAGTAGATCTTCGTGCTTATGATCGTCGAACGATTGGTGCCGTCCATGCCGATGCGCTCGATGCGCGGATTCTCGCCCCAGTCGGTCCAGAAGAGCCAGCGCGCGTCGGGCGCCGGATCGAGGCACATACCGCGCGGTTGCGTGATGTTCTCCTTCACCAGGACCATGCGATTCTGACCCGTCTCCTCGGCTACCTCGATCGTGTTGAGCTTCGAGTCCAGCCAGTACAGCTTCTTGTTGATCCAGTCGTAGGCGAGGCCCTCGACGAGGTCCAGCCCGGTTGACAGCACGTCCTGAGGGTCGCCGCCGCGCTCCAGCCGCGAGATCTTCTTCAGCTTCATGTCCGACCAGAAGATCGTTCCGGTGTGCATGTTGCTCGCCGTCGCCACGACGTTCTCCACGTTGATTGGCACGCGCTCGAGCGCCTGTTCCTGAAGATCGGTGACGAGAATGGAGTGTCGGTTGGAGATGATGAGGAAGGCCGCGCTGTGATTGACGGCTTTGCACGTGTGCACGTCGGTCTCGAGTACGTAGCCGGACACGCAGCTGCAGGCGTAACTGCCCTTGGTGTTGGTGCACGTCTGAGAGCATCTACCCGGTGGATCGCACTCGTTGAGATCCTGGCAGGTGTAGCGATCGCTCGACAGTTCCTCGCCCTCGGGACAGATACACTGCGCGCCGATGGGCGTCTTGATGCACTTGTTGCTGCAGAGACCCGCCTGATGAGTGCACTCGGCGAGATCGCAGCCGAGACCCTCGTCGGACTCGTTCGGACAATCGGGTTTGCCGTCGCAGACGCTGGTGATGTTGACGCACTTGTCGGTGACGTTCGGGCACTTCCACTGGTGGGCGTCGCATTTGAAGGGCGGCGGTCCGCAGGCGTGGAGAAGCGGATCCTCGTCGGAGCCGTCGCCGCAGTCGTCCTTGCCGTCGCATATGTAGGTCTTGAAGACGCACGTCTTGGTCGTCGCGTACTGGCAGCGGAAGTAGCCGGGCTCGCACTCGTCCTCCTTGCGCGAGCACGACTCCGGCTCGTCGGACTTGTCCTGGCAGTCGGGCATGCGGTCGCAGTACCAACCCTTGGGTATGCAGACGCCCGAGCTGACGCACTGGAACTGCGTGTCGGGATTACACTCGTCGGGCGCCAACGACGGACAGCCGACCTCGTCGCTGCCGTCGTTGCAGTCAGACAAGCCATCGCACTTGTAGGCCGCGGCGACGCAAGTCTTGCGATCGAGACACGTGAACTGCGTGCTCAGACACGTGACCGGCGGACAGTCCTTCTCGTCCTGGAGGTCGAAGCAATCGTTGTCGCCGTCGCACACCCACGACTGGGGTATGCAGTGACCGGACTTGGGACAGGTGAACTGAAAGTACGAGCACGTTTTCGCGGCGCACTGATCGCCCTCGTCCGAGCTGTCGCCGCAGTCGTTCTCCGAGTCGCACATCCACGACGCGGGGATGCAACGATTGTTGGCGCACGCGAATTGACTGTCGCTGCACGTGACATTGGGGCAGCCGGCCTCGTCGCTGTAGTCGCCGCAGTCGTTTTCCGAGTCGCAGCGGAAATTCGCGGGTATGCAGCGTCCGGACTTGCACTGAAACTCGTCGGGGCCGCAGGTGGGCTTCGTGCAGTTCTGCATCTCGTCGCTGTTGTCGAGACAATCGTCGTCGCCGTCGCACACCCAGGATTGGGGTACGCAGCGCTGATTGGCGCACGTGAAGTCGTAAACGTTCGGGCACGCCTGAACCGGCGGCTCGGACACCGGGTCGAGGGTACAGGTGAGACCGTTGTCGGTCAGTCGCTCGCCGTACGGACATCCGCAGACGCGCGACAGACGCTGGCCGATGTGACCGAGTATCGAGGCCTCGCGGACCGTCGTGTAGTACGGTATGGCGAAGCAGAGCTTCTCGCAACCGCCATTGTTTATCGTGCACGGATTATCCGACGTCGGGGCCTGAATGTCGCGGCTGAAGACTTTCACGCCGTAGAGACGATTCGTCGCGGGCTCGCGAACGAGAATCGACTCCTGCGCTCCGGTCTCCTTGTGCAGACGGATTATCGCGTCGAGCCGCCAGTCCGTGATGTACATCCACTGCTCGTGGATGGCTATGGAGAAGGGATGCCTGATGAGACGAGAGTTGACGGTGCGCACGTCGCTGCCGTCGAGATTGGCGTGCTGCACGTGATCGAGCAAAGCGTCGCACCAGTAGAGGCGATCCTTCGTGAAGTCGATGGCGAGACCGTTCGGCCAGCCGAGGGTGAGATTCCGAAATACCATGAGATTCGAGCCGTCGGCGCTGGCACGGCTGATGTTCGCCGGTCGATCCCACTCGGAGAAAAATATGTAACCGTGATTGGGATGTATTACGATCGCTCGCGGTCTCTTCAGATTCTTCAGGAGTGTCCGACGATACGTGACGTTGCGGGTGCTGAGAACGTTGAGGGTACCCTTGCGCGAGTCGATGTAGTAGAGATTCTTCGCCGCCCAGTCGACCGCCAGTCCCTCGACGCCCTCATTCTGACTGGCAAGCACAATTTCTCGGCCCGTGCCGTTCTGATGGACCCTGTAGATGACATCTTGAAGAACGTCGCTGTAGTAGATGTACTGATCGTGCGCGTCGTAGTCCAGACCGACGAATCTTGCGCGTCTCGAGACGACGGGGAGAATCGCGTCGCTGAAGCCCTCGACCACGGGATCGAGAATGCGACCCTTGATGAAGCGTTGCTGCGAGTACATGAGGAACTCCTGAACGAGATTGCAGTTACGCAGATCGGCGGACAGTCGCCAGCCGATGTTGCAGGCGCAACGGTAGCCCAGTCCGCTCTCGCGTCCTCCCGCGGCGGTGAGGATACACATGTGTTGACAGCCGCCATTGTTGTTGCCGCACGGATTCTTCACGTTACCGGCGAGCTGCACCAGCGGATGGAGCACCTTTACGGCTTTGGTGTCGCGCACCTTGAAGAGCGTCTGGATCGAGTATTCGCCCTGCGTCTTGTCCATGCTGAGCAGCGCCTGCTTCGTTACGTCCGTCCAGTAGACGCGATTCTCGAACACGGCGAGACGCACCGGCGCCGGTAGCTGAAGACCACGGAGGACCATGTTTCTCCTGCCGCCCGTGTAGTCCGCCGTCTCGATGTAGTCGAGCAACGAGTCGCACCAGTAGATTCGCTTGGCCGCGATGTCGACCGTCACGCCGACGACGTTGTACGCCGCCTCGGAGACGACGGGATACGAGGAAGTTCCGTCCATGTTGGCGCGGAGAATCTGCTTGCTGTCGGCGATGAACATGAGGCCGACCGTGGGATCGAGAGCGATGTCCGTGGGATTCGTGAGGTTCGAGTCGAGGGCAATTCCGTGGTAACGTCCATCCAGCGTGAAGACATCGATCTTCTGGACCATCGAGTCGACGACGTACAGCTTCAGGCCGATGAAGTCGATGGCTATGGACACCGGTGACCAGGAGCCCGGCAACGAGATGTCCACGTCGACGCTCTCGCGGACGAGACCGTCGCGCGGATTTTTGTTCAACGTCTGCGAGTGAATCTTGCGGGTCTTGATGTCGCTCCAGTAAAGCGTTCCCTCGGAGTAGAGATAGTCGATGCCGCTGGCACCGGTCGTATTGGCGATCACACCGCGATTCTCACCCGTCGCGTCCATCTGCCAGATCGCGCCGCCCTGGGCGAGCAGCAGCTCCATCGGAGGCTGAATACCGGCGAGACATTTGGTGTTGGCGTAGGACACGTAGCCCAACGCGCAGGAACATTTGTAGGATCCGTCGGTGTTCTCGCAAAGCTGCTCGCAGAAGCCCCACTCGGCGCACTCGTCTCTGTCTGTAACATCGAGATTATGAGCCAGACATGCATAGTGGGTTCACGAATTAGTTGCATTTTTTCTAAGGCTACTCACCCACGCAGGTTCGCGAATCGTTGGCCAACACCCGGCCCTCGGGACAGAAGCACATTCCACCGGTCAGCGAGGGCTGACACTTGTACTGGCAGGCTAGGCTCTCGCACATACTCATCGCTGTGAAAAAAAAATGCACAAGATTATGTTTATTGTTTAAATTTAAATTATTGCATTTGCAAAAATGAGTAATAAATTGAATTTTGGAAGTACTGAAAGTCAATTTTTAAAAAATGTTGGTCTTTCCAAAACCAAAACTATCTATGTTTCCAGTGACCCAATCAATCAGCCGAGAATGTTGCTTCTTTTTAATTTCCCCAAAAAGAATGAAACGTGCGAATCCACTTACAACACGCGGAACTCTCATCGTGACCGCCAGCGCAATCCGCCTTGCCGTCGCAGACTTTCGACTTGGGTATGCACGAGGGTTTTCCGTCGGCCACCTTCGGGCACGTGAACTTGTTTCCGCTGCAGACGGTGGTGACGCAGCCGTTCTCGTCGGATCCGTCCTCGCAGTCGTTATAGCCGTCGCATCGGTAGGTCGACGGCATGCAGATGGCGTTCGAGCAGCGAAACTGGTCGATCGTGCAGAGTGGAAAGCCTGATTCGTAGGACAAAAATCGGAACGTTAGTTTAGACGGCCTCATGGATCTCAAAATAAGTGTTGTTAATATTCGGTGCACTCACTGCAATACTCCTCGTCGCTGTTGTCGCCGCAGTCGTCTCTGTGATTGCACCGAGCAGACGGCTCGATGCAGCGCTGAGTCGTGTTGCACCTGAATTGGTCAAGTCTGCACGGCGTTCCCATCGGCGTCGGGCAGCCCTCCTCGTCCTTTCCGTTTCTGCAGTCCAGATAACCGTCGCATCGCTTCTGCTTGGGTATACAGTGCTCGGGACTTGTGCCGCTGCATTTGAAGTCGTCGGACTGACACTTTCTGTAAACTGATTGGGCGGTTAGATTATAGATTATATTATTTTTTTCGTACGGCACTAAAGAATGTGCTTAGTATTTTTCTTGATAATTGCAACTATTGCCATCGATATAATATATTGAAGAAAGTTGATTGCTTTTTTTTTATGGACCGAGGTGAAATAACGCATTCTAAGGAAGATCCAGAACTCTCCTGGAATTTCCAGGACAAACACCTGTAGCTATGACGAATTAGTCATCACCATCATCATCATTATTATAATTATCATTATTGTAAGGAAAGCAATTTATTTGCCACTGGTTTTTCCTTCTATCCCGTGGTCCGGAAACCATTACACGAAATTACAATGTTGAACGCTGATAACAGTCATTATCATCGAATCACACGGAATTAATGCAGTCGGTGCAATTGTGTTTGTCGCTGCGCGATCGTCTTATCTCTTAGTCTCTCTGTTTTTCTCCTAAATTATTAACCGGCCTTGAAGCGAGAGAAAACACGCGCGGGAGACGCTCGTGGGATTGTCGTCCGACGGTGCCCGAAGTGCGACGGGACATTACGTGCCAATTAAAGCGCTGCGCGAGCGCTGAAGTTGAAGAAATTGAATTGGCCGGACGCGTGTGACCGCGGGAGAATTCGCCAGGAGCCGGCCGGCGACAAAGGTCGCGACGTGAGCGAATGGCGTCATTGAAACGTGTATCAAATTGCCGGCTGACGGCTGACGACCACTTGCTCGAATTTCCAGGAAAATTTGTCCCGTCTTGACGACGTCTTTTCATTCTGCCACTCGCATCGCATACGCGGTGCATCATCGGGACGGCACCTGGCACAAGTGCGACGCGCATATTACACAGGCGACCGCAAAAAAAGAGCACGCAAATCGCGATAGGAGGAAAGAGTCGACGAGACCGACCGGTCGACCAATTCTCGCCGCGTGAGTCGTCGTGTATTTCGAGAGTGGAAAGAAAAATGTATTTGTTTTATGACTCTTGCGAGGCAACCTTGACGACAGTGCGGCGCAGCAGGCATCGGGAGCCTGACATTTCTATGAATGGAATGAGCCTGGACGACAACGAACGCGCGGGCCCCACCTACTTGTACTTGTGTGCACACTCGGGGGGTATTTTCTGCAGCGTACAATCTATATCGAGGCCGGTCGATAGAACGGAACGATCGCTCGATTTTGTATCCATGTGTATATAAATAAATACAAGAAAGACATGTACAGATAGGTGTGTGTGTGTGTGTGTGTGTGTATATACAGTATGTCGCGTTGTAGGCTTCCGTTATGCGACCCTGCAGCTTAAAAAAAATACAGGACTCATGCACTCGCGAAGGTTGATCGCCCACGCGACGAGAGATCGGCCGATACCGCGCATAGGTGTCGGGACAGAAAATAAAATCGGCACTCGAAAGTGTAACAGGAAGAAGATATCGAGTTCGTTGGTCGCGACGCGCTTATTGCGTGTAATTTATTCGCGCGCGGTTATTATTATGCTGCACAGTGTGATGGCGCGGAAAAGGGTAGGGAAAACTCACTAAGTTTAACGGTTAGAAAACCGGTTTTTCCATCGGGATTCAAGGTTCTCCCGGGCTAATTGCCGCTTCGCCGTCTGCGCGTAATCTCGACGCTGCGCGCGCTGAGGTTATGCGCCGCGGGATCTCGCTGCGCGAAAAAGCATAGAGCTCGTCTTCCACGAAGATTTATTCTCCTTTGACTGCGCTCGCGAAGCGCGGCTGAGTTTTCTCGCGCAGGCGCGCGCGCGCGCGAGCGTTTAATCGTATGACGCGATGCAATTGAGCGCGTTTGTCCTCGATGCGGAATTTCTGATTACGTGAGAGAATCGGAGATTGTGGCTACTCTCGCTACTTTCAAATTGCCGTTCCTCGGGTATTTACGAGACGAGGTTTCAGTTCGCGGGATTCGTAGATGAGAAAATCGACTATCCGATTTTTTCCTTTGAAGGAAAACACTGGTTTCAACCCTATTTTAGTTGATTAAAAAAAGATATTTGACGGTACTGTCAAAGTTACCGAAATCGTTTTAAGGAAATAAATTTGTGTAACACTTACTGCAATGGGCTTCATCCGAGCCGTCAACGCAATCCACGGTCATGTCGCATCTCTGATACGCCGGTATGCAGTAAGTTTTGTTGAAGATGTACTGCTGGCAAGACAGCTGACCATTTTCGCAGTCCGGCGGCGCTGTAAACACACAACATATGATCATTGCATTCACAATCCTCAACTTAATTTTTCTCCCAACACAAATAAAAAATTCGCGCCAATATCGAACTGTAACCACAACTTCAATCTTCGAATCTTCGAATCTCTAAAACTACAATAAATTCATTCGCTGGTATTTCATCCCGTGTAACAATTACACAACAAATGCGACAATTCAGGAACAATGTGTATCGCATGCGGGAAGTCGACGATCTCCATAAACCCGGAATTTCCTGCATTCTTTTATCTCCCATGTATGTAATGTCGACCGGTCTATATACATCACACATCACATTATGCATTCCCTAATGGCCTACGATAATATCAAAACCGATACCGATCGGCGAATCCGCCACGTTGCTTCCCATGGATGCCACACACAATACCGACCGTACGAATATCTCACTGTATATATATATATATATATCGATTACCGATAGTCGGTTCGGTCGCGTGTCTCGAAAATTATTTATCGTCGCGTGAACGAGCCCCGAGAACAGTTTCCGCGACTGGACGTGCAGCCAAGTTTCAACAGCGAAGGCCATACGTGATCGAATTTCCGGCTGACATAGGTGGATCGACGTATTTACAGTCTCATAATCATGTAACAATAATGATACGCTACGGTGTACCGACGACCGATATCGACGTTGTACGATCTTCGAGAGTGATGCACGCGCCGAGGGGCCCGCTGGGAATTGTGTAATTCGTGCATCGGCTGTGCCCGAGCAGAAGAATCGCAAGAATCTTGGGAAAATAAGGAGCGGTGATGAGGCGCCGCGAGCATCGTGAGGTTCACTCGATAAACAGTCTATACCTATGTATATATATCTGTATGTCTATCCATCTACATATATCTATGTATTTGTGTGTACAGTGTTTATAGAAGCGATGGAAGATGGAATCCCCATTCGTCGCTGTATGGATACTTACGACACGACTGCATCTCGTCCTCGCCATTATCGCAGTCCTTCTGATAGTTGCAGACTTGCAGCACCGGGATGCACTTTCCTTCGGGACACCTGAACATTCCCGCGTGACAGCCGGCCCCCGATGTGCTCGACTGTTGGCCTGAAACAGTAGAGCGTCGGGTAGTCCCGATGAGCACAATATTCCTTGGCGTGATAGGTGAAAGGTTCAACGCTTGCCGCTCGCGGTTATTGCCGACTCGCTGTTTGTCTGCAACGCGAATGCGCAATGAATGGGGAAGAAACTTTGGTGTACGGTTGCATAGGCGAGTTACGAACGAAATGCAAAGTTCATTGACGCTGATATTTAGTCAACAGCTGATTTTTATTTTTTATTTTTCGAATACAATATTAATCATTTATGTTGATTTCTGATTTGACGATTAATTCGTCTACAAAAGATTTCAGGATAATCAATTATCTTATTAGCCGTTTTCTACTATATAATAAGTAACAAAATAGTTACTTATGGCTGACCGAGCTAACGAGAAAAAGTTGACCCAACCAATTTACCGTCTGGTGCTTAGTGCACTAAACCAATTGGTTGGCTGAACTTTTTTTTTTTTTTTTCGCTAGCCACAACGAAATCGTTTTCTCCGTAATATATATAGCGGCGAAATCCCGTAGCGTATACGGGAGTTGGCTCATAACAAGTGTCGATGCGATGCCAGAGCCGCGCGCGCGCAAGTCAAGAGTACAAGAGAGTGTCCGGACGCGTTGGAAACGAAGACAAACCGGTCGGCCACTAGGTATTCACCCGGACCACGAATCGCGTCAATTAGCGTCGCGGCTAAGCGACGCCTCCTATCCACGTGTATATAACGTCCGTGTCCTGCGGTATATGAAATAAAAGTGCCGCTACTTCGTGTTCCATCGGCGGCTATGGTCAGCGGTGCGCGAATGCTTTTTGTCGTTAACTTATCTCTCGCGCTTCCCACTCCCCCACCCTCACCCTCCCCCTCACGGTCGGGCAAGTTGTCCGACCGAATTCACGAGCCGCGTCGATGGCCAGCAATTCAGGAACTACCGAATTTTTTATGCTTATATTTTGCATCAGTTGACGACTAATCAGTTGTCACTCAGATTAATGATATGTGATTCGTATGCGAGTGAATAATTATAGCATGATAAATACATGTTTTATTTTTTTATTTCAGTCTCGTCTAGCCGGACAATTTAACCTCAAAATACTATCCGGAAATTATTCACTATCGCCATAATCATAGACAACGAGAACTTTGTGACAATTACCGCGGTTGAAAATTCGACCTGCTTTAAGAAAATTCGCTGTTCGTAGAAAATGAATGCGCCTCAACTGCATTTATATTTTCGCAAGAAGCAATCGGTGCTTTTAGTGAATAATGGTGACCGCGTCACCGTGTCGCAACTCGGGCACCGAGTGACCCATTAAAGTCGTCTTCCTCCGTCGTTCCGGGAAAACCGCCCGCGGCGAACGGGAGGATCTCCTAGTCGGGCTTTTCCGGGAGACGCGAATTGAGCGAAGAGGCCACTATCATCGGATCATCGACGTCGGTCGAGCTAACCGAGCAGCAGCGAAGTCAAAGCAGCCGCTGCCGCTGCCGTCGTCGTCGTATCAGCGGTGAATCCATCGGAGCAGAACCCACCGGGCTCGCTCTCGCCTCTTATTCGTGATCCTACGCGATTATTGGCCGCGTTATTGCGTCATCACTCGACCGGCCAACCCCCCTCGTGAATTAGGCGAAAAAATGCCGATACCGCATTCTGCGTGAAACCCACGGCGATCCGACCAACCCGGCACATCCATCTATAGCGACTCGCTGGACGCTCGAATATTCAAGCACCGAGCTCGTGTTTTATTCGTGCGAACATTTTAACGATCTTAACCGTCCACTCGGCTTTAATATTCGGGTCTAAAGTACCAACGGATCCTATGAAAAATATTTATTATAAGCTTCCATTAGGCAAAGCAAGCTCTTTGTAAAATTAAAGTGCTTTCCTCTGAAATTCTACGAACATTATTTTTTCCTTCCAGCTATACGCAACGAATATGAATAGAGAGAAATGTGATAGCGCAGCCACTCGGCAGTCTGTGATTTTCGGTTACGCTGGAATTTGCCTGGCAAAATGCTCAGCCAAGCCCGGCGAGTCGAGAGGCGAATAAGGTGGCCGGGCTAGATGCACTCGCGGTCCCGACAGGGTATATCGATTCGGAAAGTGAGAGGAATCCCGGTGGCAATCCTCGCGCGCGGTTGACCCACGGAGGCGTAAAATCTCCGGCGGGTAAAGCGCGGCCAACGCGGTGTCTCCCTCCCGATCGTCGTAGAGCCGCGGGAGCGTAGGGCATGAAAAATAAGATTTGGCTTTTACAGAGCGCAAGGTGCAGCGACGAGGATGAGACGCAGAGGTGAGAGTCTCTCCGCGGTTGCGCAGTCAACCTGTGTGCGTGCGCGTGTGTCTATATGTGTGTGCTCGAGTAACACTAATGCCCGGCGCGAGAGTCTGGAAGCGAATGCCAACTCCGAGTATGATATACGAGGTGGGGAGTGGCGGAGGCCTTTCCCGCTCTGTCTCTTTCTCTCTCGCTCGCGCCAGCTCTTGGCGCGGCGATCACGGGGGAAAAAGAGCGTGAAAGACAGCAGCGCGACAGACGCGAGAGACGAACGAGACGAAACGAGAGGAAAATAGCGCGCGAGAGACTTGGCGCGCGAAGCGACGACCGCGCCGAGGACAAAGCGCGAGAGAGGGAGAGAGCGCAAGAGATGCGCGAGGCGAATGCGTCGGAACGAGTCGAAACGTGTCGGAAAAAGGGGGGGGGGGGAGAGAGACGGCGATAGACGCCAGAGGCAGAGACAAAGCTGGAGGGGGAGAGACAGCGCGACTGTGCCGTAAGCGCGGAGAACGAGTAGGAGCGAGAGAGGAAATTATTTAGCGGTGGGGGGAGGGTCGCGGCGAGTCGGTCTTCCGAAGTGCAGCGCGCGGCGGCGGCAGCGGTAGCCACAGCGCAGCCACGGCGTTCGTGCCAGGCCGTGCGGCCTGGTACCGCGGGCGAGCGAGAGCACGCGGAACGCGCGCGCATAGAATCGCGCGCGATACGCTCGGTGCCTTTACCTACTTCGCAAACCCGGCGCGAGCGGCTATAACGTCGCCCGGCCCGTCCTGTATATACGCGTAGAGGCCCCGCGGCCGCCGCCGCCGCCGCGAACCGTCTATACACACACTCGGCGAGAGACCCTTTCAGCCCGGGCTCCTCTCCTTCTTTCTTCACTTCGCTTCGCGGCGGAGAAGTCGGAGCTCGCACCATCTCCGCGCGAACCGAACCGACCCACCGCGGCTGTGCCGGTATTACCCGGCCGTACACGACATTCTACTGCAACCCAGTTATACTTTGCTTATCGCGAGATACACGTTGCGAACGTAGACGTGTCCTCTCGTCTCGGAGGAGGACACGATTTTCCGCTGAGGAAAATGATGATGTTTTCTCGGGCGGCGATGTTTTGGTCGGAATTGTATAGTTTACCGAGGCGCCGGACTCCTTTGGGGCTGGACTTTTATCTGACTTTAAGTAGTATGTAATAATGGTGATTTCGGAAATTTGTAAGATGGGAATTCATGGGAAATTCTTTTGTCCGTGTATAAGTATGAGTAATTATTGAGAATATGTTTTCTGAACATTAATTACGTTCTACGTATCAATAATTTTGTATAGAATAGTTAATAACGATTGATATAAATTACTTTTTTTTATCGAAAATCGTTTTATTCGACCGATGCAAACCTTATGCAAAAGTCTTTAGTACCCATTTCCACGATTTAATATGATATTCATTGGAATGTACGTCACAGGCAACAAATTACCGAAGCGCCTAACTGCCGGGGAAAATTACGAGGTACGTGCCGCTAAATCAAGTTGTTACAAGCGACAGGAGTTATCAAAGCAACAAGTTAACTATACGTTGCATCGTGTACAGAGCACAATAGGCCATAGGGTACCTGGAGTCGCATTTATTTCTTTCCACGCATTTGTCTATATTGCGAATATTTTTTTTTACGAATTTTGAATCATTTTATCATAATAAATATAATTAAATGTCACAAGTAAAAAAATAAATGTTGTTATTCTTTTGAGAAAATTTCATATAAATCCATAAAAATGACACTATCAACATCAATCCAAAGATACAAAATATTATTATATTACCATAATCGATCCAACGAGTTGCAATACGCAGCTAAGCAAATTAATCATTCCCACTCGACGTCGGTGATGTCCCTAAGTGTGACTGACGTCCTTCGTTCACGTCGACGCGCCGGTAATTCGCCATCAAAAGGATTCGCATGACTCGCGCGTGCAATTGATATTGACGATCGAAAACACGTTTGACGCCGACTATGAAAATATTTGCGGACGCACGTGAACGCGAGTCGAAGGTTACGTCGTCGCGGTGTCGCCGGGGTTCACGGTAATTCGCTGGTAATTTACAGCCAGGAAGCAAACACGTGGGCGACGCGGACGGCGGAAAAATCTAAAGGCGAGAGACTCGCGATTCTCGGTTAGTGCACGTGTACATAACTGTACGTCGGTCCGTCCGTCCGTTGGTCCGTGCGACTGACTCGCACGAGTGCAGCGATCTCTCGCGTTTGTCCTGCGCAAAGGACGTTGCCGCGTTTACACGACAGCGACGCGACGACTGCGCGCGGGCGCGAGAGTGAGATTAGGTTGCTCCCGCGTACGCGCAGCGTCGTCGCTGCGACCGGTAATCGTGTCCCTGTGCCGATTCCGACGGCTGTTCCGTTGGAAAACGAGACCATTAGTCGAAGATCCACGGCTGGAGATTGCGCGAGCAATCGCGACGAGAGACCGCGAGCGGGTTCTTCGATCCGTTCCATCCGCGGTGGCGGTCGCCATTGCGCGCACTCGGTCGGACTACGACGAAAACCCACAGCGATTCCGCGGCGTCAAGAACGACACGGACGATTTCGAAACGCGCTGTCCGGGGCGAGAAGACACGATCGCTGGTTGTCGTCGGTGCAGGTTGTGAATGAAATGTCTTCGCGAAAGAAAAATTCTCGTCGTTCGGTGAAAGTGCCACGTTTCGCTGTTATCTGCGACTACTGAATATGAAAATGATTTATAAAAACCAACCTTTCTGCATAAAAAAGTAATAATTATATTTTAAGGTTATCTCGCGCGGAAACAATGCCAGCGTGGAAGTTCGAATAATTTGAATATCGTTACCGCGACACAAGCGGCAATATATTTTCGTGTTGCTCGCGGTCGGGACTCGGTGAATTTTCGAAACATTTGCATTCACCGCGGACTGTTTCGTTCCTCTTCAGCGGGGAAAATAATGCGAGCCTCGGAGTGGAATCTCCGGGGCGGAGTGTTCAACCCATTAATCGAGAATAAGTCGGGTGTCTCGCCGCCGAACTGGATTGCAGAAACGAGAGTATAATTAAGACGCATTAGGATCGCGCGCGGAAGTGCGACGAACGGGCCGGACTCTGTGTGTGGAAGTGCATACAACGAGGCCGGCGATGCCAACGCGCCGCCTCGTGGGACTCGAGTGCGGCGCAGGCAACACAACGGCCGGTGTGCACGCAGCAGCGCCGACCGCGCCGACTGCTTAAACTATACTTCATAGGTGTACTGGCTGAGAACGTGAAATTTGCTCGTTTCGTAGAAAGTGGCGCGAGTCCCGTACATGGTAGACGACTGTGGAACTCGTTCATCACTTCTGCGCACGTTGCACACACGGCGAGCTGTAGAAATTTCGGTGTTTTCCTATTTACCCGCGATCGCCGCGCCGTAACCGCACGACAAGACGCGTTCACCGTAAAAATTGAAGAAATTCGATCAACACAAATCATTGAACCTTATTTTTTTAATGAATATCAAACAGGAAGTACGATTTCTCTGTAAAATAAAATAAATACAAAAAATTGTTTATTCACGAAGATTTTCTGTGAATTCCACAAACTTTGTTTTATCTCCTGATACAATATTTGCAGTACTTAAAAAAAATGCCCAACGAACGCGAGACAGGAAACACGACGACAGCCGAGCGCGGTGTGACCCTGTTATTTAATTTTTATCTATTTCTCTCAGCGAGTCTCATCACGACCTTGCGGTCTCATCGAATCCGCCGCTGTGCGCGCGGATCATCAATAGGACCTCGGGTGGCACATCGCCGCCGGTGGCTGCGCGACGAGTCACGTTTCGACGACGGTAAATTGCATAAGCAAAGCAGGCAGAGGGGGAGAGAGAGATGTCGCACATGCACGGCAGCGAGTTCTCGCCGGGTGTATTTGCGAGGACCGTTTTATCTGACTGATCCAATTATAATGTCGTATCGGTTACATCGGCCTGAATTCGTTCGGCGTCCTTCGACGCCGACGGACAATTTTCGCCTGCCCACGAACCATCCGTCCGTCTGTCCGTCTGTCCATCCGTCTGTGCGTCTGTCCGCCCGTCCGTCCAGACGTCCTTGACGCGAGACACTATGGACTTTTCCACCTCGTTGTGCGTTCACGTTGGCCGCTTTCCGAATACCGCGTCGGCGCTCAAGACAAAGAGAGACAGAGACGGAGATGGAGAGAGCGACAGAGACAGAGGAACAGAGATAAAGACAGACCGGGACGGGGTGGAAAGCACGTAAGCTCGACGAGGCGTCGCGCGCGCATCTCTCCTTCTTCCTCTCTCGCTCTCTTGTTCCTCCTTCCTCGCTCGGCAATCTCGCTCCGTGAAACAGCGTAACGAGCCGGTAGCCCGCGCGCTACCCCGGCCCCCCTCTCCTCCCCCTGCTCGAGATCTTTGTGAATCAGCACGCCTGGAGCTAATTAATTTAAGTCCGAGCGTATCGTGGGGTCTGCAACCTTATAAAATCGTTCGAGTGCGACTGCATCGAGACTGCAACGCGCCCCGTAATACTCGACGCCCGCCATTCATTCCACTCGTATTTCAATGAAAAAAAGGAAACGTCAAACCCAGACCCGACGTGATAATTGCATCTTTTTTCTAATTAGCGACCAACAAAGTTGCCTCAGATGTGGAATACTTTTTTTTTACTTTAAAAACAGGTTTCCAGGTATTCCTTAATTTCAACGTTACTTTGTTCCCGTATAATTTACACGCGTGTTTTGCCGCAAATGGGTGACGCGAATGGTTAGGTGGAAAAAATGCGCCTGTACTGGCAGGAGGAAAAATTCTTTGATTCCAACGTGTATATAATGTATGCTTGCTTCGCTCGAGATGGAAAGTGCTCGGCGAGCGCGGACGTCGCCGGCACGCTCGAAGAAACATCGTCAACGAGAGGAAGTGGCCGAGCGAGCATTCTGTGGCTGCTGGAATTGGAGTAACCTTATAATAAGTCTCGTAACCTCTGGACAATGCGAGCCACGACGACGGCGACGACCACGAAGACGACGGCAGAAGCGCGTGCGCTATATAGAAGCAGGAAGGACGTCGCGACGCTGCGAGCCACGAGCACAGCTCGCTGCTCTCTCGACTCGCGGCCGTAAAGCTGAGACTCTGCTTACCCGGCGGAATCACCGCGGCGGCCACTCGCCATCCTCGCGCTAACAGGTATTACCGCGCGTTATACCATACGCATGTGGGATACAAACAGGAATCAAAGGGAGGTCAATGACTTTATACCGGAGACACAGCACGCGAAATTCGTTCGAACGCGCGCGACAGGCGCGAGCATCTCTGACGCAAGGCAAAGGCGATGTCGCACATCGAGGACGGAAATTTGCAACGCTATTCGCTGCTGCTTCGTGCGAAATGTCATAATCGTGTCAATCGGCTGAATTCATTTTGTGCAGCTACCATTTTTTATAAAAAACCGAATGAATAAATATTTTTTGTTGATTTATTTTTATGTTCAATTAATTTTTTATTTTTTATTTTATTTTTATTTTTATTATTCGAAACTATGAGCACCGCGACGAGATTTTTTTTTCTTAAAATTTAAACAATGTTTTAAGCGTGAATAATTTTGCAGAAAATTATCCGAAGCCAAAGAAGCTTGAGAACGTTACGAGTCAACCCGTAGTCTCTGAGCGCAGCCTTAGAGCGCAGGATTCGCTTCCTGGGTGCGCGCTGCAATTTTCACAATTTGCTTTAACGACTCGCGGTCCATTGGTAATGAAAACTGTAACAAAAAATGCAGAACCCTCGCGCCGGAGGCGCTAAATCGGCTGCCGGCGCTCTAATATCCTCGGGGATCTATTTTCGTCCCGCGCTCGAAGGCGGACAAAATGTAATGTATCGAGCGCACTCGCGCTCAGGACTTCGACGAAATAGTAAAACATGGAATAAAATCGCTACAAAAAAAAATGCGTTGCACAACACGGTCGTTAATTGCTCGGCGTCCAATCGCGAAGCTCGTTTTTTCAAATCTTCCGAGTCTCCTGTTATTATCGTCGCTTCTGCATTTATATTAGAAACATATTCGAAACAAATCGACTTGACCCTGTTATTCGCTTTGCTCGTGACGAATGACGAATCCGTCCGCACATCCATCGATCATTCGCGCATAACAAATTTATCCTCGAAAATGAATAATGGAATGTACTGTGTAATAATGCAATATACATTACTAATATATGTTACGTTACACACGTAACGCGAATGCCTCGTATTTTCTATACGCAGAAAAAAAAAAAAAATAAAACTCCGGCTGAGGAGAAAATGTAGCTTGAAAAAATACAAAATAAAAAAAATCGAGCGCGGTTGTATATGGGAATTCGGATCGCCGTGTGGCGAATCGTCTCAGAGTCTCAGGTGCACGTGCATAAAATCGCGCTGCAATTGCTGCGCGAGACTGGCGCGCAACTCGACGACGCACGAGGCCGAGGACGTCGCGCGGCGGCGACGGCGACAGCAGCGACAGCGGCTACGGGACGCCGTGTGCGTAACACCACGCGAATCCTACAGTCGCGCGCGTTTGAAGGAGAACACCCTATATACGGCAGGCGAGCCGTGACCACAATGTGGTCTACGGGGATCGGTCGCGCGGAGCCCTGAGGCGAGGTGAACGCACGATATTTTCCTTACTCGACACACAACGAGCGCGCGCGCGTCGATCGTGTCCGCGAATAATACCAACTCGATCGACGCGCCGGTGGAGTCATCGAATTTGGTTCTTAGTGTCTAAGTGTCGTAAGAGTCTCGCGGTGCGAAAAATCGCGTCGCGTCTAATCGACAAAAAAAAAACGCGTCGACTCAGCGAATCCGCGTTTCCATACCGCAACGCGCAATTCATCCAATCACCGATATTTGTCGAGCTAATTGTTAATCGCGTTGGGCAATTGCCGAAAAAAGAAAAAAAAAAGTGTTTTACGAGCCTCGAACGTCCGGCAATGCGGAAGCGAATCGATCGGCAGGGAAAAATCGAGGCTCGAAGCGTCGAGCAGAACTTTTTTTTCGGCTATCTTGAGGGTAATTCGCATTCGCTTATTTATATTCTTAATGTCGAAGACGAGAGACGAGAGTCCGGCCAACAGCCGCGGGCGATCGGCGAAGGACGCGCAAGATTGAGACGGATAGCTCGTCGATGCGACGACCTTCAGCCGCGAATCACCAATATTTAATTATCCGGACGAGCTACGCTGTGTCTCATCTCCGATGCCTGTGACGCAGGAAAAGAAGACGAATTCCGCGTGCGCGGCTCTGACAGTGTACCGAAGTCTTTATCGTGGGCGGTCGCGGACGTGGTCACCTCGTTGCCTTGAGATAAAGCGAGGTATTTAATTTGCCTGGTATTGTAGGGAAATTTATGCGAATCGCAATTGAATTTTTTAGCATATTTGCGTCGCGCTGCGTCGGTGCAGTTGTCAGTCTCTAATTAATTTAATACTCATTTTTGTTAAATTAAGATTAAACATTTTTTTAAATCGCCACTTTTTTGCATCTTAGACAAAACTAACAATCACTATTTAAACTCTTTTTTACATTGTTCGAAGCTAAATAAAAAAATTTGAAAGTCAAGCTAAAACTCAGCACTAATCGACAATTACGAAAAAAAAAAGTTAATCTGAAAATAACGAGCGGACCCAACAAGCGGCGTTATTACACAGTCGCAAGTGCGTCCGGGTCGGGTCGGGCGTCGTAATTATCCCCAATATAGCAGACGAAATGCAATCGAAAGAGTCTCGCAAATCTCGAGACGAAACAGCCGCGTGTGTATTCACAAGTAGAAACGCCGCGCGCGCGCGCGCGCGCTCGGTGTCTGAATAATAGAGCGATACAATGGGGCCCCTTTTTCCGGGATTGTAGAATCCGTGGTTAATGAGCCGCTTCAAAGAGGTCCCCCGCTCGACAATTAACCCGACCCTCATTAACGGGCGGGGAGGGCAACCAACAGCCGTTTCCTAGGGAGACCGACCAGGTATATATAGAGTTGTCACTGCGCTTATTTTAAAACTGTCCTTCGAGGTCTGGAACGTCGCGATTTTCCTGGTCGACGTGGAGACACGGGGCGTCAACTGTCGCAGGGAGAGAACAGTACCAACTGTTGTATTCGAAATATATTTATTTAATTTCACTTGAAATATTAATTCTAATAGGTAATTTTAAAAAATTAATATTTATTTTAATAACCGTAACGGAAACGAAGATTTTTCCACTGGATTAACAAAGTAAAAATAGAATTTAACCCCAGTCAATATTTTATGATAACACAAATTGTGATTTCTAATCAAATTAAAAAATTAATCTTCAACTTTATTAAGTAGAAGGTTAAAAAAAATTAATACATCTTCTCTTATCTAGTTCTTATCTAGTTCGTTGTAAAACAGTCCTACGAAGGCTCGAACGATTTTCCAGTCGGCAGCGTTCCACGCCGAGCGACGGGACGTCAACTATCGCAACGAGAGAACAATACCGACTTCTGGTACCATCTATATATACCCGCTATACGTATTTGAAATATATATTTCGAAACGACAGCGACGGCGACGCAGATTGAGACTGCGGCTAATTGAGTTTGTTTGTCGTAAGATAACAAGTTACGAGAGAGAAACAGAGAGAGACGGAACGAGATACAAGAAGAGGAGTCTCGCGCGTTTATGCGCCGTGCAGTATGTCCGGCACGTAAGGCACGAGTCGTCGCGGCATTTGTAAACGAGCCGCGCGCGCGGAGGAGTCGCGCGGAGTCCCGAGCGAAGCGAAGAAAATTGCGCGCGACGACGACGACGACGACGTCGAGCGCAGCGCTGCACCAGACGCTGCGCGAGTCGTGAGTCGGGGTACCGAGATCTATGACCATTCCACTCGCTGTGCGCTGAGAGCCGCGCGAGTGTATTATAAGGCTGGGCGGCTCGTCATAGTCGTGGGAAACTCGCAGCTTTCACCCACGAGATCATCTCGGCGAGCCAGACGAGGCGAATGGCACAACAACGCGACTTTAGCATTTCAACTGAGATATTCGGCTCTTCTTCTATGCATGTACATTTATATACATTTATATAATTTTTTTACATAAAGATGTATGTATATACATAATATGAAGCGCGTTTTCGCTTTCTGTACGAGCGCTCGTGGTGTGCGCATCGACTTTAACGTGCGTGTAGGTTGACTTGAGGTACCAATTGCCATTTTCTCACGAGATTATCATCCGCGCCGATTAGGAATTAACAGATTAATGGGAGGCGTCTGACGACGCTGACGTTCAACGAGAGAGAGACTCCGGATTTGCGGTTTGCTCCTCGCTACTTTGTATTTTTTGCCATTTTTTATACATATATCATCTGCGAGAAATAAATCTGTGAGAACTTTTTGAACCTTGGAACTAACGGCTGTGTTTTTGAGATCCGGGGAGGCGGAGTTGGGTCGGAGTTGCGGTGGTTCAAAAACAAAACGAAAAATAACAGTGATTCGCCGATGACTTGCAGCTGTCGCTTCGGATCGAAAGAATCAACAGAGGACAGGAAGAGGGAGAGGGAGAGAGAGAGAGAGAGGAAAAAAAGAGAGGTATGGAGACAGAGGCAGAGATTGCGTAAATCGTGTCTTATTAATGCGACTCTTAGTTTGAGCGAAAAAAAAATTGAGAGGCCGTGCACAAACCGCAGGTTGAACAGACCCCCGCGGGTCGTTCGCGAGATCGATTAGTCATCGAGCAGCCGAGTTACAGTGGGTATAAAGAAATAGCATCGTGTTCGCTCGCTCGCGTCTGTCGAATTGTATGGAAATCGCCGAGATGCGCGCACGGCCTCTAGCGATGTGGGACGCGTCAAAGCGAGCTCTGGGCAACGGCCACAGCCGGCCACGCGAGTCCTCGCGCATAGTGCGCTCATTATATCCGATTTATTCCGGCGCGGACGCGCCGGTCCAATACGCACACGCGAATGGCTTCGCAAGTGCATGAATGGAGCAGAACGCGCGCTATTCCTGCCTCTCGGTCTACGACCGCGCGCGGAGCGACCGGGACTCGATGCATCGTAGATTGATGCATCTCTTTTTTAGGTTTGAACATTTTTTTCACTTCAATTTTCCCAGCTGTTTTGATCCAACAAGCCCCGGCCACCCGTGGGACGGTTCGTACAGGTCGTCGCCGCAGGTTTCAAATACGAGAACTCGCTGGTTACGCGCCGTCCAATGGAAGCACCGCACAAAGCGAGCAACGAGTCGTACGGTTTGACACACACGCGGTGCACGCTGCGGGTCGTATTGTCAGCGAGGAGAGCCGCAGTGCCCGGCCGAGTTGTCAGCGCGGGCATCAACAGGCGTACACTAAATTGTCGTACGTCCCACAGCGCAGAGAAGGAGAGAAAGAGAAGAGGCTCGCAAGATGCTCGTCTCTCGACTCAATTAGCCGTTTCTCCGCTGCGTCGAGCACAAATCCGAGAGCTAAGATCTTACACGTTCAATTTTTTTTTTACTTTTTACATTAAAAAAAAATTAAGTGTCAACCAAGTTATAAATTGTCTTCATTTGTTCAAAACTATTTTTTATTTATATTTTTCTCAACATTTTATGAATTACTAAGCAAAAAAAATTAATGATTTTTTTTTCTGTCTGCATAACTAAAACAGGCGAGCGTAGAGTGACGTTGATAATGGTGACCAGTAACCAGTATTGGCAAATTAGGGAGTTATGCGTGGGTGAATCACAGTGGCTCCCCAGTTGCATGTACCGAGAATGCGTGCGGGTTACGTGCACCGTCACGGCGAGAGGGACAGAGAGCGCCGAAAGATATCATTTAACGTGACACACGAGTCATCTCGCGCAGCGTAGAATTACCCGGTGCACAGATATATATATATATATATATATATATGACACATATGTTGCATATACGGAGCGAGCACGTCGAGCTGTGAACGATGCGAGGCCCACGGGGACCTGTGGGAGCTCGAAAAACCGTACGTCACGAAAATCTTTCTCTGCGTTTTGGCACACGAGTTCACGCCCTCGAGACCTCTGCGCGCAATCTCGGGTCGCCGTATACTCGCTACACTTACTCGACGATAACCGCGCGCACTATTATGATCAATTGAGTCATGAAGCATTTAATGGCGTAATTAGCGATTAGATAAATGGGACGGTAAATCGGCAATTATCATTTTTCAGCGGGAATACCGAGAGCCGAGCGATGCGACGAGATGATTGACCGTCTTGGACTGAACAATTTTTTTGTTCGTAAGAAAATTGCCGATGCGACATTTCGTGGTTTCGATGAGTAGACATTTTTGTTCAGTTAATAATTTTTAGTATCATCTTTTTTCATTTCTTCAATTTAAATTAAACTCTCTCCACCCACGAAAAAGCTCCCAACAAAAATTTAATTAAAAAAACCCGTCCCAATTCGTCAAAACAATAATTCGCAATTGCAATTCTTCTTCCCTTCCGCCCAACTCCTCCGGCGTCTCGGCGTATAAATAATAGCGTCGAAAATTTCCCGTGGCTCACGCGCGTCCCTCGGTCGTCGCGTCGCGATTGCGCAATTACGCAAACACAATGCCCATAATTTTCCGGGGCTCCCAATCCGGGCGAAGCATTTTTCCTGCAACCCAAAACGAGCGCGCGAATCTCGACGTTGTATAATAGTCGGTGCGAGCTTCTGTCTCGCCGCGTACGTGTACAAAGGGTACAACGGACACAAGGTGCAGCGGCGGTGCAGCGCGAGAAATATCTACGAGTCGAGCTGAGCTGAGAGGGACGTAGAGTCTCTCGGCGGAGCCGGAGTCGTGTACAGCTCACTCGCTCGCTCGCTCGCGCGATCGGACGGGACCATTGGAGCCAGGGTCCCGCTATACGGTCGCCCGCTAGTCCGAGGTGAATGAACCTCGGCCCGCCTACTGACTTTACCTGCGCCCGGCGAACCTTGCTATCTCCTCCGCCGCGCGGCAGAGGAGCCCAGGCTTACACACCGCCCGACTCTCTCTCTCCCTTCTCATACTCAATTTCACGCGCTCTCTTCGCTCTCCTCTATCAGAGGAGAGCGAGAAAAGGAGCAGAAGAGAAGGAGAAGAAAAGAGAAGGAGAAAAGGAGAGACGGAAAGACGTCGTCTTCGCCCTCCAGTCGCGCGTCTCGCTTCCTCCACGTCAGCATCTCCGCCGTCCCGTCCCGCCGCCACCGTCGCCACCAAAATACCGATTACGTGTCTCGATCCTACTCAAGTCACTCGAGTCTATTCGGCTTCGGACCCGATCGCTCCGGAATTGTCTGCCTGCGTCACGATTTTTTTGGTCAATGTATTTTATAATGTAAGGGAGATTGACCGGGGATAATATTTTTTTTTATTAGACGTGGTGAATGTTCCGGTGGAAAATATTTTATTCATAGACAAACCACTGCAACCTGTGTATTATTAGTATTAATTGTGTACTCAGAGGAAAATGTTGATTTGTCGAAGGCGTCGAAGCGCAATTGGAGCAACACTTTGGCCTCGTTGGAAATAATTATCTGGTGTAAGAATTATCGACTGTAAATATGGACGAGCTGCCTGTCGAAATTACCGGGTAAGAATAAGCTGCTGCTGCTGCAACAGTAAAACATTTTCCTATTTCTCAGCTTCGTCTTGCCGGCAAATTGGTTCTCGCTGCGTCGATGTTTGAGGTGATAAATTCCTTCCCGCAAATATAGCGAGATACAAAAATCAACGTAATCGTCTCGGAAAATAAGCGAAGACTTTCGAAGTCGTGACTCGAGTCCCGCGGGGTAACCGGTAACCGGACTTTGCCCGTAGCCTACGGGATTCTCTGGGTCAACCGGAAGATCGTTCTACGTCGAGTGCCGAGCGCCGCAGCGGCGAGAACGTTATATACTCTATACGCCGGGAACATTATATTGTTCGCCAGGCGGACAAACACCGAGCGCGCTGCGCCGTCCGGCGAGCTGCGGCGGGCAGCGATCGAAGTGGCTCGCACTCGCGGCGTTTGGTTTTCAGCTCGGGTTCCACGCGGTCACGTATCGAGGGACCACGGTCTCTGAATAGAAAATCGCGCGCGCGCCGCTCAACGCGACCCCGGCCACTCGCCACTCGTGAGGGCATCTGCGTTTTTTGTCCTCGTAAAAAAAAAAAAAAAAAAAAATCAACGAGAAATAAATGAAAAAAGACAAAAAATCGCTCCCTGGAAAAAGCTTCGAGCCACCATGGAATGTTTACGCCCTGGCGACGCGAGATTCGGCACACGTTGTCGATAAGCCACACGGTGTGTTTTTTTCTTTTTTTTTATTCTCGCGAACCTACAGATTGAGGAGAAGAAAAATCGGCACGAGTCTTGTATTGTGTACGAACAGCTCGAAACGCTGAGACGCTGGGACGTTGGAAGAGCCGCGAGAGTCGCGTTTATGCTACGTGGCGTTAAAATCAGGACGCATATCGCGCCGAGCCGGACGCGTGCAGGTACGTTTATGGACCCCGATTACGTGTGTACGTGCGGCTAATTGTGAGTCGCGGCGCGGCCCGAGCTGCGTTAAATATGCCAAATATTCGTGCCGAATAATCTTTTATTGACGAAGCCGGAGCGAGGGGGAGAGAGAGAGGCCGAGTCACGAGTTATATGCGGCGAATGGGGAGAGGATTGCGGGCGAGTGATAAGACGAGCGCGCGCGCACGACGCTGCAATGAGGCGAGAAAGAGCGCGTTGGGCAATTATGTCGCGCGGTGCAGAGCGTCTTGCGCGCAATTATTAGCGCGCCCGCTGCTTCGTCGTCGTTCTCCTTTCCGAGACGAACTATAATTGTTCTTACGCAGCTGAAAGTAAGATCGCAGCATCGCCATGTATCATGTTGTACATACAAAGAAGTTGCATTGTTGAGAACGACAAATTTTTTCAATGAAGAAAAAAAATTGTACGACACAAAAATTTGTCATCGAGAAAAAATGTGTAGGATAAAAAAAAACTGTGTCATAAAAAAAATGTTAGCATCGAGAGAAAAATTAGTATCATCGTTCCGCGGATAAGTTGACATTTGTCCACGATCCTCCGATCGCGTCAGCGAGAAAAAAAATCGTTATCAACGGCGACGCGATAGTTTATTTTCATCGATGCGTCGAATGAACGAATCGACGTCCTTCCCCAGAACAAAACCACTAGACAGAGATCACGAGATTTATGTACCATTCGAATATTTACTTTCGTATCGGCGTCACCGGAAAAATCGGCGCTGGTGCTAACTGCCAGATTTATTTGCTCGATCAGACATCGCGAAACGAGCCACATTATCGACACTCAAGGTGAATATTAATCGCGAGATTTAAATATCATCGTGATAACGATTCCCGCTGACTTGACGTGCACTGAAGGACACTCGGAAAATAATAATAGATACATAACTCGGCAATTCAATTAGATCGAGTGCCGCGACGATATTGTTATTCAGATTAGTTCATCGACTGATAAATCGTCGCCTCTTAGATCATCGATTTATTATCCAACGCGGAGAGAAAGAAAAAAAAACGGATCGCGCTGCATATGACAAACATTTCGTAATCGTCAAGCGGGAAAGTACAGTCGTTAGAGTCGAAAGAACCGGCGAGCCAGCAAGAGGGGGAAGGGTGCATGTAGGTCAGTGTGACTCGGAATGAGCTTTTTGTTCCGAGTGGCGTTGCCTCGAGATGAGGAGGGTTCCGAGTATAGTGCGAGAGGGGAATCGTTCGCTCGCTCGCTCGAGCCATGTAGCCGCACACACGATGAGTCTCGTGGCCGCCGAGCGCGCACAGAGTCGCGACGGCCACTGCTCATAGTTCCCGGGAAAACACCGGCGCGTCCTTCCCGCGGAGCAACACTGCGAGCATCGCCCGGCTCGATCCCTTCAATCACTTTCTTGAGCTAATCCTAGACAATTTCTTGTCTCGACGCTAATGAAGCCTCTTGGTCAATGGAGTCCTCTGTGCGCGGTGAACAAAAAAAAAATCTTGTTACCACGACGAGACTGCAGCGGTCACGAGCGTTGAAGGAAAAAACATGTTGATACTGTACTGAAATGTCGACTTATATCGATCGAACGACTGATTTGTTGAACATTATTGAAGAAAACAATTTCTTGAATATTATTGAGAAAAAAAAATCCCAGTAGCGTTAATAAATGCAGTCGATTTACGAAATTTTCTTTTACTCGCTACACAATCTTCGAATCGCGGCATTAAACGTCGACGCAACATCGGACGCAGGAGCATTTCGAATCGAACGCAAACATTCGGACAGCAGTGCTAAGCGATGCGCCACACCGGCAATCCGACGCAGGGATATAACACTTTCATCGACGACGACATCGTGTCGGATATATAAATATTCGAATAGCTGTTTGCTCGACGAGAGAGGTGCGTCGCGGGTGAAGTCGACGTCGCCGGGCCCGGCGCGCGTTTGTTCAATGTCAAGGTCCGGCTACCAAGAAGAATGCAGCGCGCGCAGCGGGCTATGCACACACCTGATACGCGGGCGCGCGCTGCGCACACCGTGAACTTTTATTCGTAGTTACACAACGTCTCGACGCCACAAAGGTTGTGTTTACACATATCAAATTTGGAACTTTCCACACTTCTCTTCTGAAGAATAAAGCTTATAGTCTAATCTCGAGCAACCTTTTCCTTCTCCACTTGTTGACGTTGCGACTTGCGACAACACAACGTTTTTTCCTGGACTGAAAAATTCGCTTACTGAGCCAGCAAAAATTCTCACTGGCTTGACAAATCTTTTTGCTAAGGCGAAAACGTGTATTTCGTTATGTGTAAACATGTTTCCAGGTTAAAAATAAATGTTTTCTTTTCTTCATTCCCACAGATCTTCTGGACCTGCTCGTTCCACGAATAAAATTGCGTCGTCAGACCCTCTCGGAGTATCTCGAACATCGCCAGTCGCCTTGTTTACAAATATCAAATTCCGTCGCGAGCAAAAATCGCGCGAAAAATACCAGAACAATCGGCGACTCTCTTTTTCCCTTCCGAGCGCCGCGCGATGATTCTCCCGTGCCGCGATCGTCCGGAACGGCTTCCACGAAGCGGATATCCCGGGGCCGGGGCTGAGCGCGCGGTAGCGACGGCCCCCCCCCCCCCCCCCCCTCCTGCCGCTCCCTCAGTCCCGTGCACCGGGTATACCCGGGGGCCCCGCGAGTCTTCGCGGCGGCGGCGCGCAATGGCTCTTCAGACATTTTGAGTTTTCTTCGTCTCTCTATGTTTCTCTTCGACGCCGATATGCCGCGCGTCGGAGATAACCGGTTTGCCGGGGCTTCCTCGCCCCAGTAGAACCGGCGGAAGAGTGGCGAGGGGGTGGGTGGAGAGGGGGAAAGGGGAGACTCGCACGCACACGGGATAAACCAGATTGGGGGGTGAGGGGAGGTGGAAGAGAGAGGGGCAGGGAGGGGAGGAGCAAGACTTTGGGATTTTCATGCGTAGAGCGTTCCCTCGGGTCTCTCTTTGGATTCGAGGCTGGCATTTCTTTTTTCTTCTTTTCGTTTTTTTTTTTTTTTTTTTTTTTTTTTTTTTTTTTTTTTTTTCTTAATACCTGGAATATCGTTGAAAATAATTGTCGATGCTCGGCGACTGCAACCGCGGAGATTGCCCGCCTCCCCTGGACGAGTAGAATGCACCACGATATCGTGTATATATACATATATCTATATACGCTATATACTGACGTTACAGACGCTACAAACGTTTCCGACGATAGCAGAGACTCGGGGACTCTCGAGTAACATCGCCAAACCAGAAGTCAGCGGAGGATACGAGACGGTATAGAACGGCCACTCGGCGGCTCGGTTCGTGTAGCGCACAAGGTGTGTGTGTGTATATATATCGTCGGACGTATCCTTGCCTCCTACCTAATGGGTGCGTGCGCACGATTACAGAGGATCCACCGTGAAAAACCGGTTCCATAACTTGCAGCGCCACCGAGCGAATAGGCCGCGTGTAGCGAGTGTGGTGGTAGAGGGAAGGGCGGGGGGGGGGGGGGGCGAGGGGCAGGAGAATCGGTGTGTCCGACGATTACGATCTTAGGGGACTCCCAGGGCCACCCCGGGACTCACGACGCATTTGCCTTCCTCATATCTCTCCTCGGGTTCCTCGGCGTTGACGCGAGGTGGATTTTTTTTTTAATAATAAACATTTTGGTAACTGATCTACTTTTTGATTTGAGAAGCTGAGAATTATTCTTGATGAAAAGCGGTAGCTAGCTTTTTTAGTAATGAAAATAGTAAAAATTTTGACGCACGATCAAGTGTTTCGAAATTAAAAGTATTTTGAATAAAGTTTTATTTGAAGATTGTTCGACCCTATTTCCTGTTGTGTGGTTGATGTTCCAAGACGAGACTGGAGGTTCGACCGCGAGCCAAATCAGCCCGACACAGGTGTTGGAGCGTCAATTTTTCGTCTCACAAAAGCTCCTGTAATTACACAGAAGTTCGACGCTGTCTAGGACCATCGACGTAATTAACGAGCGCCCTAATGAATCATTCGAACGTAGCTACGAGCGAGTTTAATGCGAACGAGGAAACGGCGCTCGAAGGTTTCATCGAGAAAGCAGATTTCGTCGTCTGGGTCGCCGGATATTAAAGAGCGATCGAGTTCAACGAGCGGCGGCTAATATCGTGAGTCTGGAGCTCAAAATAATTACACCGATATCCTTCGAGTCGTTTCCAGTCATAGCTTTTCAATTCTCAATACTAATTGACTTTTTGCAGTGAAACGATTTATAATTAACAATAATTTCATTTTACTGTCCGTATCTGACGATAATTTACAAAAAAAAAATAAAATAAAAAATAATCTATGTTCCCTTTTCAACAAAAAATTCGTCCGGCGCATTTCCGGTATGCGGACCGTCACAAAAAGCTACGTACGGCGCGCGATCGCGTTCAATATAACGCGGGGATGACCGTGAGCGTCGGACGACCGACGAGGAGATCGATTGTTCGAACGAGGTCAGCGCTCGTCCCATTCGAACCCGCAACGCCCACGTACGTACGTTAATGTCCCTCTTGTAACGCAACGCGAGGATCCTTCGCCTATACATATAGTTTTTCAATCAAAATCTCGATATGCAACAGTCGACATTGTACGCGTCGTCTCGCTCGTGCTCAATCCGTATGATAATAATAACACTGCCAATAATAATAATAATCGGCTCACGCAGAAGCATCGAAAAAAATGTGACTCAGTCCTTGACTGATGTTTCAATTATATTCTGCTTCTCGCGCCTCCGGGTAGACGCGACCGGAGGATCGAGCGGTGATCTTAATCGGTAATGAAAGTCAATGGGTCAGGCGCGAGGCGCGAGCGAGCCCCCTCGACGCCTTTGACCGTTTCGCCCCGGTTGACCACGTTTCACGCGCGGGGCCATCGACGCAGCGCGGGCCAAATCGAAAACCATAAACATTGCACCCGCTTCGCCACGCACAATGGAACCATTCACGTTGAAATACACCCCCCTCCCCCCAACTGCCCCCAGGAAGAGGCAGAGGCGACCCCGGGAGGTGTTTACTGCGACTCCGGGAATCGGAGATTCCGGGCCGCACGAGCACACCGAGGGCCGCGCGACTGTTTAAACACGGCCTTTTCACTTTCGGGCTCTTTAAAACCCCACGGATTTCGTGGAAATCTCCCCAAGAGAGAAATACATGCAAACGCGACATAGAACGATTTAATGGCAGCGTTTAATGTCCGTTTGTCGGAACATGAAACGATCACTTTATGGGGGCAAATATTTGTTATGTTATAAAAGAATAGAAGAGAAAAATGTGCTGTCATTTACTGTTATTGTTTTTTGTGCCTAAAACACGAGGAAACATCTGCAACAATTTACAGTGTCACTTTTTCCAATTATTTTCACTCGAAAATTGAGATCTTTTCGATTTTTCATCACTTTTTTAAACGTAAGCCATCGATGCCAAAATCGTTGAATAAAAGATACAAAAAACTTTTATGCACAGAATCACAGTTTCCTCGCACAAATTCCGCCAAACATTCGTAACGATATCCACTAAAATCAACCGATTTGCATTTAAATAAAAATCCGGCTAGAACTCGACAGGTGGAACTGGAAGTGATAGTCGCCGGGTAGAATTGAGTTCAGGCATACCGAGACCCTTGACGCCGGAGGTAACGTCGACTCGCGCGAGTACGACGAGTCCAGTGGCGAGGAGCAGCATTCCGAGTGTCCTGTAACTCCCATGACGTGCCGTGGTCCTCGTTGGCGAGCATAGGGCTCGCGGTTCGTCGTCGCGAGGACGATCGCGCTCGGGACCGGAAGCGGCGCTGGTGCCCGGCAGGGGCGGCACAGCCACCGCCATCGCGCACCCCCGGTGCCTCTCACGCACTCCGAGCACTCACTGTTAACACACCTTTTGCCCGATACTATCGCGAATTACCGTTTGCGACGATTAAACGAAAAAATAATAAAATTAAGTTAAATGAACCAAAACGTTAAAAAAAAAAAACAATCGTTCTCCAAAGGAAGATGAAAAAAATTCGAGCCCTCGAGCACACGTCCTTCCCGACACGTTTGGTCCCCGCGAAATCTTTCCGCTGGTCGCTCGAGTCTCTCTTCCTCGCGCACCTCGAGATCCTCGAGGAAGCTCCGCGCACTCACTGACTTAGAGACGGCGGTCGCCGAGCCGCAGCAGCAGGTAAAAGGCGTCGAGCGCCGGTCGCGCGCTCCGATTCAACTGGCTGCCGCGGTAGAGTAGGGGAAGACTATTTTACAGATCTCTACACCCGAGAATCGTTCTCCACACCGATGTGAAAAAAAAAAACAAAAAAAAAACTACACGCGATTTAGAATTATTTAACAAAAATAGATGTATATGTACTATATATATTTATAACAAACAAATAAAATGTTAACGCGAGGGTTAACGTTTGGGGAGGCACGAGCGGCGGGGGCGGCGAGTTTTTCAGTCCATGGCTCGTGCCTGACGCGACATAAACGCGGTCGCGGTCAGCAGGCGACTGCCGGAGAAGCGGCAGTGGGTCCGTACAGTCGACGACATGGCGATCGAGCTGCTGCTGCTGCTGCTGCTGTTGCTGCTGCTGCTGCTGCTGCTATTGCTGCTGCGTGTGGATGTTCGGCGAGACCTGTCGAGCACGGGGGCCCGGAGAGCCGGCGCGACGGCCAATCGGAAATTCGCGTGCCCCACTCCCGCCGCCTCGTTTTGCTGGTAGCCGGGTCTCGCGGCGACTCCGGGGCCTTCCTCGATCCTGCTCGATCCTCGATCCTCGGGACTGGGACCCGTTGGGCCCTACGCTTGACGACGACCATAGACGTCCCGGTTGTCCTGTGGATTTCGAAGAAATGTAATTTTATATTCTTGGTGTGTGAATGTATATTGTATTTATGTATATATATTTTTGTGTGGATATATGTGTAATAGCTTCGAATAGATCTGACGAATATTTCGCCCGTAAACATGTTTTGACTCACGTGGGTCGCGGAGGATGTTTTCGTTTGTGAAACTGCGTGCGCGACAAGTGCGGCAAATGGAGAACGGGAACGCGAATGGTAACACCGAGAGATCCGGGTCATCGTACGTCGAGGACGATTTTCCGCTCACCCCGTGTGCGATCACTCTCGCCCGTTTGCTTCGACGCTGCTGCTCCTCTCGATGTTATTTTTATCATCGCTGCGATCTACATAACAGCTCGGTGAAATAGTACTGATATTTTTTGTGTACATTTTCTCTGAATTGAATGGACAATTTTTGGTAAAATCTTCAGTTTATTTTTCCTTCATACAAATTCTCGTAACAAATTGCGTCACTGCTAACAAATATTGTACGACGCAAAAAACAAGGATCGCGTTTACTGTCCCACCGTCGTTTGATACACAGCTGCGATCGACCCGACATCCACCGAACGTTTTCCGAAAACTCTCCACATTTCGTCCAAATTACATGAACCTTTTCCACCGAGCCCTCGACGTCGTCGGAGCCGGTCATCGAGGAGCTCGCAGGGGCTTCGACCGCGCCGAGCAAGTTCACCGAGGTTGAGAGTTGAAACTCGGCGCGGGCAGGTGTTTTTCCCGCTACCTGTGATGACCCTCCGCAATCGGCATCCCCCTCGGTCTCTCGCTCCCTTCGTCTCTCGCTCTCTCTCTCTCTTCGTGTGTACACCGAGTATCCGTGTAAGCGTTTCCCGCTTAACCCGCCACCTCGTGGGTATCGTTGATTGGTCGGGGCACTGTAAAAAAAAAACAAAGAAAGAAAGAAAGGAAGAAAGAAGGAAAAAACACGAAACGAAACAAAGAGAGAAAAGTACCTGTGGACACGACACTCAACATGCACGGTGCGTTGATCCAGGGCTTGGAATGCAATGGCACAGAGAATGCGTGTATATCCGCAGCATACGCATATAATTGTCCATCAACGACGGCCGCGTCTATCTATATATATATATATAAACACACACGTAGCTTACACACGTATCACATATAACTATATATGCGCGTACGTACGGGCGAGGGCTGAACCGATGGTAAGGAAGGCAGGGAGGGCGGGCGTACTTACCGTTAACACGATGACGTGCTTCCGCTCGTAGCCACGCGGCGGTTAACGAAATCAAGCCACACGCGGGTTTTCGTTGTAGCCAACGCTACTTACGCGCTGTGCACGCCGCCGCGTCCAGTGTGCGGCAATCGCAATCGGTGTCGCCGCGCGAGCCTCTTGCATACTCGGGGACGATGGACGAATCGCACACGGCCGCGCGCCGCTCGTATCGCCGCTACGCGGCGCTTCATAACCTCTCTTTGCGCCTTTCCGCGCCGCCTGCTCGATCGACCTAACCTCACCATCTCGTCTCTGCGCCGCGCGTAGCCGGCATTCGCGAATTCGCACGCACGTTGCTTGTGCATAAATATATATATATCGTGTGTATGCGTGCTGTGTGTGCGCGCGTACATGTACATATCGTATGTACACCGCGTTTGCCCGCCACGTTCCCGTTTGTTCTGAGATCAGCCCGGCACTCTCGCGTGACGACGGCGCTGCTGATTACTTGACGAGCTCCCCGATTTATGGCCCTAATTGAGTTCCTTCTCTCGCTGCGGTAAAGAGCGCGACCCCCGCGGGACGCACGAACCCCCGCGCGCGCGCGCGCGCGCGCTCGCGATTTTCGCGTACGAATACGCTTCGATAAACAAGCGAGCCGCGAGGTACGAATTGCGTATTGAAACGGCGACGTCGCGATCTGAATCGACGCGGTATCAGCGTCGATTGAGAGACAGAACAGCAGCGCGGCCGTCTTATGATTCATCGGGATTTCGTCGAGCCTGCCGGTCCGCTTAGATTTGTTAACGTTTATCCTGTGAACAAAATTTCGCAGGACGTTCGCGTGTATTTTTATCATTTCTCGCGGGGGAATTTCGTTGCTATGTTACAGGTAAAAAAATGTATTATTATTTGTTGCAGCCATTAAAATGGGAAATAGTGAAACAATGGGTAGGCTTATCAGTGGACAAGTGCCGAGATTCATGATAACATTGTTGCATTTTCATATGCTAATGTGAACGGTTGTCGAAATATATTCTCCAGTGTTCGGGACTAGAATGGCCGCCGCGTAGTCGCGTTCTCTTACTGTAAACGCGCAACAGGTGAACCCGGCGCATCGGTGCGAGCGGGGCGCGCAACGGGCACCCGGTGTAATTATACATCGAGAGTTGGCGATTGTTCGCGGATTGATCAACGTTCGCGGCGGGGGAAAGACAAGGAAGATACTCATCTCGGTTACCCGCTACGAACCGTAATTTTTCCTTTTTTGTTTCTTTCATTTTTTGTTTTGTTTGGTTGTCGCTCGTGTTTCTACGACAATTGCATACCGACAATCTCGATGGAATAATAATGACCTAGCGCAATAACGCGCAGATGTCGGAGGCGCAATTTTCAAGCGCGGCAAACGTGGAATTTTCCGAAACGCAACTGCCGCTTGCTAAGCGCGACACACCGAACAACGAGGATCCTCGCGGAGTTTCGTGCCACGTGACAACGACGCGGACAGCCGCGACGAACGCGCCGCCGCCGCCGCCGCCGCCGCGCGGAGGCGATTGTTCCGCGTCTGGAGTCCCCGGCGGTGAGCAGCCGCGGCGGCGAAACCTGTTTTCAACCTCGAGCCGATGTCGCAACCGCCTCCGCTGTGAAACAATTAATTGGGAATCTCCGTGACGATTCGCGCAAACACCGGAACCTCACGTGTAGGCACTCGGACGACGATGGGGAGCTGAGACGTATTATCAAGATTCGCGAAATGTCTACTGTCGCACACGTGGAGTTCGGGCTGGGAAAATCATCGGCTTAGCACCGATAATTTACCGATGCGCAGTAGAACGCGCGATTGCGTTCTAAAGGCGCACCATCGGTGTCGAGGGCTAGTCACAAATTTATTGCTCACATTAATTAACCTGCGAAAAATGCTGTTCAATTTATTATTATTTCGTGTCAACTTGAACGAGAAGAAGACGGGACGACCTCGTGCGGCGACTCGTCGCGCGAGGTCTCCCGCCAAATCCCACGTTCTCTCGAGTCCCTCGCCGCGAGTATTACCGAATATACTCGAATCGACTTCCGCATCCGGTCGGATAATCGCGACGCAAGCAGCGGCAGGACACAGCAGCGGGAGACACGCGCGCTCGCTGCTCGCGCGCGCGCAGCGCCGCGACGACGATACCCGGCGTCGTGTGTACAATGGTGTCGCGTCGCAGCGTTACGTGCACGGACGGCGGCACAAGCGACGGGCACGACAATGGGTAAAGGTCGGCGGGCATCGAGGTACTGGCATTTGCGGGGATCGCTAATAACGCGTTCGCGAGATGGAAGAGCCGAGCGAGAACCTGTGTTGTGTCCCGCGCGCGCGATGTGCTATCGGTGGAATCGCCGTGGCGCGCGCGAGCGCGGTAACCGGTGCGCAGTGGTACGAGGAGAGGAACGCGCGCGCGCACATGCAACGGGCAGCGGGGTGGGCGGGTGGAAAGAGGAAGGGAGGGGGGTGGGGGGCGTCCTGGAGCACCGTCGCCCAGAGGCCAACGGCGCGTCGGCGGCGCACGTTCCCCGATCTCCCGAGAGCTATACCGCAGCCTCTGCCTCCTGCCAACCACCACCAGCGGCAGCAACAGCCGGAGGTATGGAACTAGCGCCGAGCGACCGAGATGGTACTTTACTTTGTTATTTCGCGCTCGTGTGCCTCGTGAGATCGGAGACGGCGCAGGAGCGGCGGCGGCGGCGGCGGCGGCGTCGACGGTGGCGGTGGTGGTGGTGGTGGAGCGCCGAGTCGACTGGCACTGCCAGGTACCAAATGCCACAAGGTCACGAGTTGCGCGGCAGAGAGCGCTACATGATGGACCGTAGCCGACTCGCTTTTCAACCGCAGTTCGAAGACCCGTCGACCACCACGCACCGCTCGAGACGGCGAGTTTTCTCGACGCGATACACCGGAGCGAGGATTGCGATTTTTGCAACAATTTTTTTTTCTTTGCGGAGTATAATTTCTTTCAGACGATTTCCTACGACCTACTTTAATATGTTTTACAGTTTGTGTAATTGGTATTTTTTTGTCTGTTGCATCTTGCTAAAATATGTCAGTAGATAGATTGCGAAAAAAAAAAAATCGGTTTCGTCAAGTTTGAAAGCCCTATCCGATGGCAAGTTTAATATGAAAAAATATCTACTGCAATAAAAACATGTATAATCCAAATAGATTTTCTATCCTATGGCAAGACGCTCGCGACAGGTAAATACGAATCTCGATGTGCACGCGAATTTTCGCCAGATTCGTATCTCCACGTCGCGGCGTTACATTTCGAAACATCCATTATTTACGCGGAATAAGGCGCACACGCGGAGATACACACGATTTAATCTGCGACCGATGATGGCCAGTCTCGCGCAGTCGGGATGCCGGAGAGCCGGTGTAACACCATTCCTGGAACTTGCAGGCAATTCTAAGGAGCGCACGGCCCGTCGTACGGGAATTAATTAATTTTAATTGCGGCGCTAGCGCGTTTACCATCTTCGAACCGGAGATCTCTCCGAAGCTGCAAAGCTGCTCGATGCAATTTAAAAGTGTTACTAAACGTACAATTTTTTTTTTTTTTTAAATTCTATATTATAAAATATTTTCAAACAACACTATTCATTTTCATTCTCCGATAGCGGCTTTTAAAAAATCGCATAGCACTGACGTCACCGTGAATGGCACTGGATGGTACCTTTCCATTCACGCCACGGCTGATGCTCGGCTCCTTTTTTTCGTTCTCGTCTCTCCCCGGCGGCGCGCAGTTTGCGCCGGCAACGCGCGCGGTTCTCTCAATGCCGACCGCGTCCCAGAAACCGCAGTGGGAGCAACACGCCGATTATAGGTACAACAGCTTTCTGTTACCTCGAGCGAGTCAGTCGCGCCCGCGCTCTCCCAGCACTCGGATTAGCGGCGCGCACGCAGCACCGGCAAAGGTGGACCATAACCTCTCACGCTCCGGCAGACAAAAAATGACAATTGATAACAATGATAACACGAATTTATGACACCTTTCCAGTCACAAGCTAGATACCCTAATCTTGTCGACGATTGCAAAGACATCGATTCCCGTGGAGTAGAAAAAGTAAGCTTACACAATTAAATTTTTTTTTTTTTATTGCACTATTTTTTTAACATAGATTATTTCGCATTTGCAGTGAACGGTACAAAACGTGATCTTGCTATATTCACTTACGCAGTAATCGGCGCCCTCGGGACGCTTCTGATTTTCCTCTATGGATTTTTTCCCATCAAGTACGCCGACGATGCTGTGGCCACCTTCGACGATATTCCCGACCACGTGGAACACGTGAGGTAAGCCTTAAAGGGCAAAAGTATAGTGGCTGCGTAATAATAGGATGCCTCGTGTTAACTCGTTTTTTGTTCCCGTAGGGTAAATACCGACCAATTGTACCGGCCACTGGTGAAGAAAGTAGTTGTGCTGGTGATTGATGCACTGAGATGGGATTTTATTACCGGTCCCATTGGCGTCGCGGCTATGCCCGTTGCTAATCATTTAATAAAGAGCAGCTCGTCGTGTTTGATGCAAGCCAGGGCCAACCCGCCGACCGTCACGATGCCGCGATTAAAGGTAAACAGGGATAATCGCTCCGAGAGCCGATCCGGAGTCTGCGGACGTGATATTTATTTTTTTAATTTTTTTTTCCGTCAGGCCATGATGACCGGTGCGGTTCCCAGCTTCGTCGACGTAGCCTTGAATTTCGGGGACCTACCAGTTTCGGGAGACAGTCTGATTCTCCAGGCCCGAAATCAAGGACACAAGTTGCACTTTTTCGGCGATGACACGTGGCTCAAAATATTTCCTGATATGTTCGACCGTTACGAGGGCACAACTTCGTTTTTCGTGACTGACTTTACAGAAGTAAGAATTCTGTGAATGCGTACAAACCATGCGTACATATCTGTCACGGGGCACTGAGGAGTATTTTTTTTCGGGACGAATTTAGGTAGATAATAACGTGACGCGTCACGTTGATGAAGAGCTGCAGAAAAAAGAAGACTGGTCGGTGCTGATACTGCATTATTTGGGTCTCGACCACATCGGCCACGTGGCTGGTCCTTTCAGTCCATTGATAAAGCCGAAGCTCATGGAGATGGACAAAATAATTGGCGACATTCATAGATCCGTACAGAATTGGGTAAGCGGGAGGCATTAGAAAAAAGAGGATGACTCAAATACGGGGTCATTCAGTTGACGAAGCGAAGCCTTGAATTTTAGAATGAAAATGGTTTGCCAGCGCTTTTGGTCATCTGCGGAGATCACGGTATGAAAGATTCGGGCGGTCACGGTGGTTCGACTGCCGAAGAAACGCTCGTGCCGTTTTTGGCATTTGGGACAAACTGTTCGTCGAAAACGAACGAGCCAAATCGAATGAGTCAGGTCGACATAGCACCCACGTTATCCATGATGCTGGGTATTCCTATACCCTTGTCCAACGTAGGCAGCATTCCACTCGATATGCTAAACGGTCTGCCCGATGCCAGCAAACTGTTTGTACTTTACTACAATTCGCGACAAGTTTTCAAACATTTTGGCGAACTTCCTGACTACGAATCGAATCGTGAGTAGCTCTTAGAAAATCTCACATCAGGCAGGAAAAACCGGGAGGTTCGTATAAATGT
The DNA here is from genome assembly GCA_964034905.1 of Itoplectis maculator. Lineage (NCBI taxonomy): Eukaryota > Metazoa > Arthropoda > Insecta > Hymenoptera > Ichneumonidae > Itoplectis > Itoplectis maculator. Next base: position 8,948,817 of record OZ035853.1, read on the forward strand.
AATTATTATTTTAGGTGCATACGAATATTATAAAGAGGCGACGAAGCTGCATGTAAATTGGCTGACTAATCGGAAGGAGAGCGCGGATGCCGGAGAGGTTCTGGTCTTATACAATAAAGCTCTTCAAGAGATGAAAGAAACATTGATTCGCAGTATGGTCGAATACGATCTACACGCTATGACTATCGCTATGATGTTCATGGCTCATGTAAGATCATTTGCACATAAATAAGACGACGGACCCGATAAATGTGACTTTTGTGTGTATATTAAATGTAATTTGCTCTTCTTTTCAGATTACTTTCATTATGGCAAACAGATGTACTTACAGAGCAGCAACATTGAAGAAAAAATGCAGCTGGTTCGTCGGAAGTCTTATGATTTATGTGCTCTTGCGATTTCTGTGGGGATCTCAAATGGAATTTCTGGCGCTCGTGAATTTTAAAAACATCACGCTAACGACAATTGCCATAGTATTCACCGCGATAAACAGTCATTTGTGTTCCAATTTGTCTCTGCCAACGAAAATTGTAAATCGTCTTCTAAACTTGAGTTTGCGGGATTTATTGATGCCTGCGGGTATGATAGTTCACATAATAAGTCTGACCAGCAGTAGCTTCGTGGAAGAGGAGCACCAGACGTGGTACTTTTTTTGGGCGACTTTTTTGATCCTCCTGCTTTGCGGCAGCGCGAGAAAGTTCGCCAATCCTAAACTGTGCGTCAAAATCTTCTTGGCGCTATTGGGGCACCGTGTACTGAGAAAGTTAAACAGCACGGGCAACAAGTACGCTCACTTGCCCGATATCGCCAACTGGCTTAGAGACCAAGAAAACAATGCAGCCATGACCGCGTTTCTTCTCGCTGGTACGACAACTTGATGCACGTCGCCCGAACTCTAAATATTCCTCGTCATAACTTGATTTATCGTGTTTTAATTCAGCGCTCAGTCTCTTGGTTTGGCTGGGATACCGTTGCGAGGAAAAGAGACACAGAAATAAAACTTCCTTTTTTCACATTGCTGCGGCGATCTGTATATATCGTCGGCACATGGCCCACGGGACAGTCGCGAAATTCTGTGACTTTTCCAGGTAATCAAACGAGAATTATTTAACAAAATCTTGTAAGAATAATCGTAATCTCGCCATATTCGTTTTTTTTAGCAAAGGCATAGTGGAAGTTCGTTTCTTTTGGATTATAATTCTGCTCTATACTCTCTACTGGGTATATCGGTTTAGCCTGATGCCCGAAAGAAAAGTATTTGTCAATTCGTTGCTGCGTTTTGTCATTCAACTGTGGATCCTGATATCGGCGATTTTACATAGACCTCACAATGTTATTTTGCTACCTATGCAACTTATATGCAGCTTCATAATTCATGATGTTTTGGGGTTACACAAAAGTGGAGAGAATGCCAGTGTATACGCTCATATTTGGATGGGAAATGTTTTTTACTTTTATCAGGTAACTAAAAGATACCCTGGTTAGCAATAATAGTTGTTTCCCGCTTCGTTAATGATTATTCTATGAACTTTTTCAGGGAAATTCCAACAGCCTGGCTACCATCGACGTCGCAGCCGGCTACGTCGGTTTGGAGTCTTACAGACCAGTAGTAACAGGGATATTTATGTCTATAAATACGTATTCTGCGCCGGTATTAGCCTACTTTACTCTGGTAGCGCATAGTATGAAATCCGACGAATCATATTCGTGAGTAAATTATATTCGCAAGGCGATCCCGATGTTTCACAAAAAATATATCGATTGTTTTTTGTTTCTAGCTACTCCAACAAGATATTGTCCATCAATAGGAGTTACGCGTTATGGAGATTTCTTCCTGCGGCTGTGTATACAGTTATCGTCACCCTCCAAAGATTTCACTTGTTTGTGTGGACCGTATTCTCACCAAAACTGTTATACGAGGCCATGCACTGTCTGGTCTCGTTTACTTTAATGTTAATGCTGCAACTCATTTGTATTATGATATAATAAAGTATAATTTTGATAGAACACAGGTTTTACAGTCTCCTCATGAAAAACTTGAAATCACTTAAAAAATAGATCTTATCTCTGAATAAAAAACATTGAAGGTAATGATAACGCTCGAAATACTTTATTCACTGATACAGAATTAAAGTTAAATTGATCGAACGCGTCTACGACTTACGTTGAATTGTACTTTCCGAATCGACATCGATATCGAAAATAAACTTTGATCGTTCAAATGTAATGACACAGCTATCCATCATAGTTGATAAAATTGAATTAGTATTGCACGAAAACAAAGTACTACGGGCAAACACCATCAACGACTGATTCGTCGCAAACGTAATAATTATGCTAGAATTTTCAGCCGAAAAACCTTTGCTATCGCGACATTCACGCGCACTAGTTACATTGGAAATCTAATTTAAGGTACTTGTACAACGCAAACGTTGCGCGATCACATCGCGGACAAGTGAATGTCTAGCTATGTTGTTAGTGTGAATAAAATTTTCTATAGATTTCCTCTATAGCGAACGATATAATATTAATAAAATGAATTGTGAATTGAAGCTCGTCATCTATTTACACGCTATAGTCAATAGCGATAAGTCACACATTGAAAGGTGACGTCTGGGGACATAGAAAAATATGAATATTTCTTTGTGACATTTTCATTTTTTTTTGCGTTTACCAGAATCTTCAAGCTACGCAATATATTCGACTGTCAAAGAATTAAATGCTTGTTTCGCTAGACCTAAACCAGCAGGAGTTCGAATTCAATCGCATGTTAGAAAAACTAATACAACTGAGACGCGGATAAATATAAATCTAAATGTGATGTCATTAAATAATAAATTATCATGAACGTAAAATGAGAATTGTGAAATGAGAGATTTGTGCGTATTGTATAAGTATCCTTCGAAACTCTGGTAAAATTGCCGTACCTCCTCACTTATCGCTAGTACTCTGAAGACATTAAAAAAATGTTCACCATCAGTGGGTAACACGGCTTAGACCTTATATCCATAAAAATACATCACGGGTGGGCAAAATTTGGCATTAATTTGTTCGCGCTTTGCGAAACCTCTTGGCGCGTTCGTGTAAACTTATTAAAATGGAGAGTTCATACCAAGTTTAGTGCCGAATTCGAGACGCGCACGTTTTTGGTACCTCACGTTGATTCTGAAATTAACATTTTTATCAAAATTTGTGTTGGAATATTTCTCTCCCGAGTCATTATAAGTCATTAAACGATGTAGAAAACTCACTTAATTTCTTGCCACTTGATGAGTTCGTTAATGGCAAATATAAGTGGGAGGGATAATAAAAAGAAGAGAGGTAAGTGAAGAGGAAATTTGTCGATCTTCTGACCCTCCTCTCTCCAAAAGTCGGTCAGTAAAGCTCCCGAAAATGCAGCTTGAACGCCCAGCCTGCAAATAAAACATTTTCTAAAAAATCGAATCGTGCTAGGAAAAAATTATTTCGCGAATATTCTCGGACGTACACAATAAATGCACTCAGGAACCATCCCCAATTGTTAAAAGGCATCTTTCTCCAAATCGAGTATTCTCTGTGAACGAAGCTCACAGATATCGTTACTGAAAACAAAACATATTCACATCATCACACATTATCCGAGTTGAGTTTGGCACTATGTAACATTGTTATAATTACCAAAATGTAAAACTATTATAGTCAGAGCGAAATGTTGCACTGCGAGAATAACGTTCGGCTTGTCGCCCCAGCCGCCCCAGGACGTTTCGCCGTTCACGTCCGGATAGATGTAAAAACATTGGGCATCCGTTTTTGCGTACATCGGACATAACGTTATAAACGATACGCACTGGGACACGACTATCGTGACAATGGTGGGCAGAAATTTAGTCCCGTAGCACCACATAACGAACAGTGCAACCTGCAATAACGCAATAAAATGTATCATTGCAACAATGTTATCTCTATGACCGGAAAAGTGTTACTCATGTGCAAATTTTACCTGGCCACTGACGACGCACTGATTTTTTCCAGTGGCTCGTTGCATTATCGTTGAATCAGTGGGCGTCGCTATCATAGATATCGACAAGAGTGGAATGATTAAACAGCACAACCACATCACTTGACCGACAGAAAACAATGGGGGTAGCAGGAGAAATCCGGACATCGCCTGAGCAAAAGAAACCGTCACGAGGCAACACAACCAGAATTGAACACAGTTCCATAGGCACTTCATGTAGTCACGAGCCTGTGAATCAGACAGTTGAATTAATATTGATAAGCGATTGCTCAATCGATTTAATTGCGACAGTCGATATTTACCTCCATCACCAGATAATATATCGCTATAGGATCTTCCCTTTTCACGCTCAAGGAACAGGCGATGGAATTCAGGGCTCGGCTGAGATCCACCGGCGACGGCCCTTGATCTTCTTTGATCGACGACATCACCGGTACTTTTTGACATACTTGAGGATAAAGTGGCTCGACACCGACCCTGCATTGAAGAAACACCAATTAATGCATCTGAAGATCACATCTACAATATTTCAGGACTTAATTGTTTTCTAATTCCGATACGAATGACAGACGACTACGTTCAAACCGTACTTCAATCTTTTTATTTTACTAGGCTAATTACACGCGCTTGCGCGCGTGCCCGAGATATCTTTGCGCTGCTGCGCTCTTATAAACCTTTAAAAGGGTAAATTGCAACTAAAAACCCTTGTTTAGTTGATTTAAAAAAAAAAATGTTGTCGAACAGTTTGTCAGAAATCGTAGATCTGGCCGCCGGGCCGAAAACCGCCCAAATCGGGGTCACGAAATTTATTTTTTCAAAATATCGACTTTTAACCTATACCATCATTCTCAAGTCGCATATTCTACCCCTGAAAACACTGGTTACGACCCTTTTTTAGTTGATTTTGAAAAAAAAAAATTTTGGCCGAACAGTTTGTCAGAAATCGTAGATCTGGCCGCCGGACCGAAAACCGCCTAAATCGGGGTCACGAAATTTATTTTTTCAAAATATCGACTTTTAACCTATACCATCATTCTCAAGTCGCATATTCTACCCCTGAAAACACTGGTTACGACCCTTTTTTAGTTGATTTCGAAAAAAAAAAATTTTGGCCGAACAGTTTGTCAGAAATCGTAGATCTGGCCGCCGAGCCGAAAACCGCCCAAATCGGGGTCACCGTAGGTTAAACAGTGCTTGCAGTGCTCATCACGACAAACTGTCAAATCTCGCGCTGTTAAACAAAAACTATCGGTCGTCACGGCCCTCGACCAATCGGAGGCCGAGTTATATCGACAACAATGGTTGCTCACGCACTTTTTAATAGAGGATTTTTTCATTATTTCACGTTGTCTTCGCGAGATCAATGTAACCTTCCCATAAAATTTAAGATGCATATTGAGTGTGTGCCCACGAAGAGCCGCAGTTTCGAGGGTGCAAAGTCATTATTTCGTCCGGGTAACAATGTCGTGTACGTGCAGCCACCGAGAGCCGCATCGCAAATTATTCGCGAGCCTTACAAGCCTCGAACCATTCGCGTGGAAAAAGACACAACGTACACAGCGTCTTATTTCCGACCACACAGCCCGAGAAAACGAAGAATTCGTTCAAATTCTCAATACACGCCGAACGTGTACGGGAAATTTGACATGAATACGAGCCACAAACTGTCGTATCAGTGGCCGAATGCAGAAAGGACAAAGATATGCTATCCTCAGCCCCGACTGGGCTGTGGTACAAGTCCAATGGAATCTGTAACTGTGAACTCGAGTTCGTACGTGAATCCTGGCGTCGTAAGGACGAAAACAGCTAAACCACTTCACGTAAGAAGACCGATAAGTGCACCGATGGAATCGACCACAATTGTCAGAGAATCTTACCAGAATCCAGGCCCAACGATCAAACCTCGAAGCATAAATAATTCATTCAAAAATCAACGCAAATGGAAATTAACTGTGAAGCCCGACTACGAAACGATTCATCGATCCTCCTATCAGTCGAATATCGTTAAACGGCGAAAGGTCATTCGTCCCATGTATAACAAAGCTACGGTATCCGCGAAAATCGGCCCCGAGACAACGTACAACATGAGTTACATGATTCCCGGCTGCTTTGTGCGAATCTAAAATCCACTCACGCCGCATCAGCCTGCATGAAAATCGGCATATTCTCCGCGTTCGCCGACGAACCCAGGACACACACGACCTCTCCGTAATCCTGCATTATGTGGAGCATTTCGCGTGTCACGGCGGTGTTGCAGTCTGTGAAGAGGGAAACGAGCAACGGTACGTTGTCTATCAACTCTAAGTGAGGCCGTATTTTGTCTATTCCTCGAGGAAGTTTCGCCTAAAACAGAATTTGTCATCAAATCTCGTTTTTGCAAGAATAAAGTAATGATCAAGTGATTCCTTACCCTGTTCGATAGATCGAAATTAACTGGGGCGCTCTGCTCGGTGCTGTCGGTTAGACAGCTGAGCGATCGCCAAGCCTCCTGGCCGGATCCAAGATCGACGCTTTGGACGAGAACGCTGTCTTCGCTTCGCATCGTGTCGTGTTCCCTAAATTTCCAAAATATATCATTAACCAATCGTTGAATCAAATGGCAAATTTGTACATTTTATAAATGTTCAAATGTAAATAGGAAAAAAAATAAATCGATAGTGTGACCTGGAAAGGTGCTTAAAGTTTGAATGACAATCAAAACGATAAATAATTACGATAGTGCCGATGATTCAGACGCTTCGATCCTTTTCCCGAGTAAATCAAAACTGGCATGCATGAAAATAAAAAGATAATAACACCGACGGGATGATTCAATTTCACGTGAATCAGTTTTTCTTTGCGGACCTGTGGCTCATTGCGCTTTTCGCTTGCGATGGCTCAGCGTTATGCCACTCGGTTGCCTCGTCGTCGAACTTCACGGTCGAATAGTCCGTGTTTATCGCACTTGGCGCTGACATACTCATCGCTCTGCTGGTGTCCAGATTTGAACTGCAAAATTACGCAAAAACGTTGTAAGCTCTGGCGACTGCGACCGTAAGACCTATTTTCAACAAAGACTCGCACTACCGATAGTATCACATAGTTGATGCATTAATTACACAGCTCGAAGTCAACGGAGTCATGCTTTTAATAACGTGTATGAGAATTGTTAACGATCGTTTATTGACTTGTGTCGATAGTAACATACCGGGGGCAGACGCGGTTAAGCAAGTGGCTGGCCTCGTCCATGCAGGATTGCTTACGTTGGTGAGATTGGGCAGAAGGTGTCGGTGAGGACATGGCTGCTGCCTGGCTCACCCACCAGCCCACCGGACTTTCTGACCTAATATCGCCGTGTTAGTTACACTTAACATTTATTTAGAAAAAAGAAAATACATTCTCGCTAGACAGGATGAAAGTTATGTCGTTTAGGACCGAGTTCAATTGAAACACCGACTGTTAGTAAACGCAATGAGTGACACTTTTGACTCTCGATGATCCGTGATTGTACGTTTTTGTTGTTAGTATAGAGCACATTAAAAAGAAAGCGTGCAGATTAGTCATAGATTATGAATACATAACGATATAGACAAACATATACAGTATGGGCATGTGTGGATATCTCTCCAGCCATTGCTGTCTCCTGTAAACGTACATGCACACTTTTTAAATGAATATTCGAAGTTCATGTTCGCGCGCGTCGAGTGAACACGTTATTTATCTCGATATATGTTTTCCCGTAGCCTCGCAATTCGTGTGATTTTTCGCCCGTCGATTATCGTCGATTACGAAGCCAAACAGCGAAAGCGACAAGTTTTGTTTTGTTTCAAGGAAGAGCAGAGGAACATTGACGACGATAAAATGAGAGGATGTAATACCTAGCCCGTTCGCTGAGCAATGAAATGTGACAATTCCAACCGCTCTCTAGACCCATCTTCTCCGAGAACACGCGTGATCTCAACTCATTCTCCTTGCTGAAGTGAACGAATCTTATGCATGCCCTCTCTAATTGTTCGATCAGTTGTACCTAACATTCATCAATGAGTTTTTACTTCAATGTATACGAGATTAATTATACAATACTCAGGGGAAGACTTAGGCAAATCTTTGGAAACATCTTGACAAGATATCGACTAAATTTTCTATTACATTTATTCATATTAGCAGATACGGTAGTTTAATTGATTTGAAGGGTTTGCTATCTACTGATTAGTGTCAGTAATAAAAGATGAATTTTTGCCGAGTTTTACCTCAATCTTCCCGTAGAGAGCATAATGTAAGACGGTGCCAAAAAAATTACCATATCCGTTTGGGCCTGGTACTGCATGGTGACCATTCCGATAAAAACTTGATTGCATTGCAACTCAAAGCAACTCTCGATATCGTTTATCTCATCATCCTTACTATCGTTGCACAAGAGCGAGTCTGAAATATCAATATGTACATGTACTGTTTACTATATATCAAAACTAAAAAAATAGATTTGCGTAAAAGTTTAAATGGCAACCTACCAGTCGAATGAAATTGTCCAAGAATTCCCTTTACCCTTGGATCCAAAACATTTCGAAAATCCCACGGCAGCGGGGTCGGACTTCTGTGCGGCATGTACAAATGTTTGCTATCAGCTGGAAGTTCCAGATAAATGTTCGACAATTTGTTTCCGATGCTTCGTATGAGCGGTCTATACGCGAAGGCGGTGCAATACGACGTGAGACTGGTTCGTTGATAAAAATCCTGCACTTTCTTGCGATCGGAGGGTGACAACGGGCATAGATCGTGACCGTCCCAGAATTCGATGCATGAATCGAGAATGATATCCGCGGTCCCCTGAGTGAGCAACTGCAGTCCGCCGCCACTTCGTTCCTTTACCACCACGGCTACCATGTGCGGAAATGGGAATTTTAATTTCGTCGAGATGCTCAGAGATCGCGCAAATTTTATGTCGCGTCTAACCATCTCCGGTTGCTGTAAAGAGAAACGTTGCTCTGCTTTAGAAGGAATGATCCTTCACTCGAACGTCGTTAATCTCGGATTCCTTGATTTTTCTTGCGATGTCTGAAGCGAATACTCACGACGTGCCTGAAGGTCGAAAGTTGTTGCTCCAATTGGAATATCTCTTGAGCCTGATCTTGAAAGCCAATTTGCTTAGCGAGTTCGCATAAACACCTGCAGTTAAAAAAATCCAAAATGTGGGCAAGTTCGTCGCGAGAATTGCGAGAGAAGTTAGGACAGAGTTGCAATCAAAGCAGTGTCACTCGGTACAATCGAACTGTAGACAAGGCCAATATTCTACAGCTCGCGATTCAAACACGCACGAGTGGAAAACATAATTGAATGGAGAAATAATAAATATGTAAAATGAATGATGATTCGACTGACCACATCTGTCCGAGGCATCCTGACTCTTCGACTAAATAGACCTGTCTTGAATTTTGCATTGTGTCTTTCGCTTGATACCCACTCTTATCGTCTAAGGCGTTGCTCTGGCGTCTGATAGATTCAGATTGTTTTGACAACCATTAGTTAAAGCGGTCACAACGCATCTTTGGGTATATTCGATGCTTCGCGCGTCGTACCGTGCAACGCTTTAATCTCTCTTTCGGTTATGGCAATGACACTCGGTTACAACAGCGAACACAAATAAGCCGTTATGTTTTTTTGCGACAACGGAAAACTCAACTCAGTGAACGATTAGCAAGTGGATGATGAGGAAACCTACCGTCTGTTAGTTACGGGCACGAGATTCTCATTATAAAGTGCCTCGCACGTTACGTGACAACAAAATTGGGTGTAGTGCTCCTGGGTCTCCATATTGCATGTATTCAACAAAATCGCCAGTCCAAGTGGTTTGAGAGAATTCAAGTGTTGCCTCCACGAGTGATCGTCGAATTGCAGACGAAATGGCAGTGCATGATCGTGCGTCAAGTCCAATACTTCGGCCACTGAGTGCGACATATCTGTCGTTACGAAAGAGACGATTACAGGACAATTCTACGGGTCTTTTGTGAGTGTTTTGCGGATAATCTTACCATGTTGCGTGTAAATTTTGTTGGCTTCGTTTTTGTTAGACTCGCTCTGTCGAGACGAATCCGCGGGTTTGTCCAGACTGACTGTGCTCGACGTGCGGGAAACGGTATTCGAATTTCGTAGGAAAAATACTTTTTCCGCTGTTGGATTTGGCCAAGAAAGAATGCCCTTTTTGTCAATACAGCAAAGTGCCTGAATAACGAAACAAAACCACAAATTATGTTTTTTTATCAAATTAATGTTAAGATAGCTTGAGAAAAACAATGGTAATTTCTATGCTTACCGTGACCGATCCCAAAACGTGAAGAATGCTCGCGGATCTCGACATCATGTTCTCCCTTCCAAAAAGTATATCGAGAAAATATTCCGTGAGTTCCGACCAATTGTAAACCACCTCAGGGCTATTGGGTCCTGAAATGTCGGCATCCTCAAAGGGATCTACGAACTGAATGTATTATTTGTAGCTCACCAATAGATCATTGGCGGATCTTACGGGTCGCGTGTGTGGGTCTCGTCGACGTGTTCGGTCACATCGATGATCGGATAAGCTCGCATACGAACCTGCATTCTTTTCGACGACTGATAGAGCTTGAACAGCGCTTTGAAGCGCGCCATTCCAAAGCAGTTAAGCATTATCCAAAAGGTCGGAAATATAATCGGCAGCAGAGGAAGGGTCACGGCGATCGGCTGCAGCAGGAAAACCTCGGTCCAGTGACCGATCCCTACGTGCTCCGAGAGATAGAGATACCGCAGGAGATTCACCAGTACAACGACGATAAGAAGAATCGGATAGGCCAGCTGTTCGATGCAACAGATCATCACAAGATGACGTTCGCGATTATGATAAGTGACCGGTCTACCCAGTGCTTGGTCAAGCGCCAACCGAAGATTCACCACGTACGGCGTCTCTTGGAGTTTGTAAATTTTGTTTTTCAACGGCGTACGAGCCTGGGGCGTTGAGAATATCTCGTTTGCGCCGTGGACCGGAGGGCTGTACACCTCTTTGGCGTGTAAAACCGGATCGTCGGGATTCTGAAATATACGGACGTTCGTTATGAGCTCCGAAGATGCAACAGAGACAACTGGACACTCACCTCGTAGGGTGTGCAATATCCGGGAATTTGCTGGCCAGGCTTGACGACGATAATATCCCCGGCGACCAAAAGTGCCCATGGCAAATTGACGACAGCACCGTCGCGATACGTCCACTGCAGCGTGAGACACGGCGACAGCGGACTGCACAGATGAGGATAATTCCCTGGTTCCCACTGGCACAGTGTTCTGGCTCCTGTAACAATGCAAAGAGTCAATGGACGTTCGTGTCCATCACTCCTGTATACACTGTACTTGTACCTTCCAACTTCTTAAGTAGATTTCTGACCCTGTGCGGAATCTCATTGTGACGTAGTATGTTGTCCGACACAACCAAAGTAAAATTTAACACTACAAGGCAACAAACAATCAGTCCTTCGTATGGCAGTGCAGAATATCTGTGGCAAATAAAATCAACTTTAATAACCCAATCTTATGAATTATCCTACTTTCCAATTTGCACAAATGAGCCTCACAATGTTTCAGTGGTGTTGAAGGACGCGACGATGAGGGTGATAGCGTTAATGAGCAACGCTATTGCAGAAGTCCAGCACAGTGTGGTATATTGGCTGCGGTGATGCAAGGCATCTTTGAGCCAAGCCTTGTACCTCCTTGAAACGATTTAAAAGTTAGAAATCAAAGGGCAGCATCAGTTATCCAAATATTAGGAAAACCTACTTGTTCTTCCTGCACTCATCCTCGTACTCGTCCAGCACGCGTCCAATGTCCCTGTGCAGAATCTCCAGCGCAGCCCCCGTAGTCAGGCCTCGGCTTTCCTTAGGGTTCGCCTTCGGTTCGCCGTCCGCTCTGGGCACGTCGCCTTCTGTCTGATTCCCTCCCATCGCTTAGGCGTAAACATCAATTAGCGAGCTATTTCTGCGTTCACGCGTGTTATATCGACGCGCAGGAGAAAAAATCGAGTATCAAAATAACTTGAAGCTTCAGGGCTTATTTTAGCGCTCGTATCACGTGGGTCAAGCGGCCGAACGTATATACTCGAGAACGTTGGACAAACTGTTGATCGCATCTCTCACGTCCCGTCGCAATCGTCGCGGAGACGCGCGTCAACTCGCGGGCTCGAGCATTGTTGATGTTGACGGAAGGAAAACAAAGGGAGCTTTAGGTTACGGGTCGGCCAATCGTGCGTGACAATTACATAATATTGTCAAACGAATTCGCGGTTTACCTTTGCGCCTGGTGGGGACGATTCACCAGCTTCGACGCGGCGCGCCGATTAGGGGAACACGAGAACCGCAGCAGCGCAACGCTCAACGGGACATAAACAAAGCGCGATTGTTGTTGTCATAATCGCGCGAGCCTTGACACTAGTTGACTTGTGCGGTGAACGAGGTCCGCGAGCGAAGCTCCTGCGGGGTCGCGCGAGCTCTTGACTCCCTCCGCTCCCGGCAGCGCCTGGCGCGGCCTCTGCTGAATCCCCGTCGTCTCTCCCACACAACTGCGAAACTCCCGTAACGCTCGTGTTCCTGATTCCGGATTCAAGTTTCCCGGCGCGCGATCCCAGCAGCGGAGAGACTCGAACGCCGCGCGCTACGACGACACACGGAACAACCTTCGACTCGCGGCTATGCTGTCGTCACAACGAGAGACGCAGCTCGGTGCTCGATGGGATAAACATAGCGCGATTATCGTCATAATCGTAGGAACCTTGACACCAGGCGACTAGTGCGCAAACGGGATTTGCAAGCGAAGCTCCTGTGGGTTGCGCTCTCTGCCACCCTTAGGAAGTAATGTTCGAGAATAAAAAAAAAATTGACTATGAGATTACCAAATAGCCGTCTGGAAATTGTCTGGAAATGGTATATGTCATTATTAACCGTCCAAAAGGATAATTCTTGGATGCATAATCTATACAAACTTCCAGACGGACATTTAGGCAACAACAAGATTCTGCGTTATTATTATTGTTTAACCTGCGTCCTTTCCCAGCAGCGTCTAGAGACATCTGCCGAATCCTTGACTGTCCTTACTCGTCGCTCGAATTTCTGTCGGATTTTCAAGTTTCCCGGCGCGCGATCCGAGCAGCCGCAGGGATGAGATAGACGACAGCGGCGACACGACAGACACGAACACCAACGTCGCCTCTCGTACTTCGGTGGCCCGTGCACGAAACTCTTCTGCAGCACCGCTGCTCTCGTTCGTGTGAGATTCGGGCAGGGACGGTAAAAATGGCTTGCTCCGCGATACGATCCCCGATTTTGCGTAATCAAACGGTAAGTTATTGTTCCACGACTTGCGTTTCCGCGGTCGACGATTCTGGCCTCCGGTCGGATGGGTTTCCGCGATTACGCGTGTTGTATTACACATTTGTTGCCCGTCGAGTGTTATGTAAAAGCAAAGAATGTTCGCATCGACTCGGCTGCTAGGCTGAATTTGGGTTTGCACCGTAGCCAATTTTGGGCTGTGGATCGAATTTTTACGAATATCGGCGGATCTCGCTGTCAACTCGGATTTGACACGGAGTCTCGTGCGTTCGTTTGAATAATTTTCTTCGCAGCCCACTCGACGGCTGTCACGGATTCTCGGGGCGAGCCACGGCAGATACGTCGGGGTTATATACGTCGAGATTGATGTGTAAAATTGTCAACTTCAGGTGCGCCACTATGCGCTCGCAGCTGCGGCTCAGTCGTCCCCGGCTGCCGTGTCCGATGTCCAGGTGCTCGGCAACAAGGTTACCGTCGCTGCCATAGAGAATAACAGCCCGATTGCTCAAGTCTCCGTCGTCATTCGGTATGCCTGGACAATATGTGGTTTTATTGTAGGTCAATTTTTATTTTATATTTTACATGTTTTTAATTGGCAATTTTTGGTTCCCAGTGCTGGCTCCCGCAATGAGACCTACGACACCCAGGGTATCGCCCACCTGATTCGTCTGTCCGCCGGATTGACCACGAACCGTTCAACCTCGTTCGGTATCACCCGCAACATTCAGCAGCTTGGCGGAAACCTCACTGCCACTGCGGACCGTGAGACCATTGCTTATACTCTACAAGTCACCAAGGACAAAGTGTGAGAAGCCACTTATTATTCAGCTGCGTGCTATAAATTTCTAGATAGAATTTGCTGACGCAAATGAGTTTTTTAAATTAATTTTATTTATGACAAACTGGTAAATTATCTAATCCACAGGGGCGACGCTTTGAAATACCTGGAAGACGTCGCGACTGCCCACGCTTTCAAGCCATGGGAGATAGCCGATCAGACCCCACGATTGCGTTACGAGCTTTCGACCCTGCCCGAAACAGTTCGCATCGTCGAACTTCTGCACAAGGCGGCATTCCGCAGTGGCCTGGGATACTCGCTGTACTCGCCGAAACGACACATCGGCAAGATATCGTCTGAAACGGTACGTTATTTTTTCCCATTCCTCCTTTTATACGGCAAAGAATCAATACGTTCGATATTTCCGTAGCTCCAACACTTCGTGAACACCTGGTACACCGGCTCCAGGACGGCCGTGGTAGCGACCGGAGTTCCGATGGGCGAGGTTCAGGCATTCGCCATGAACCTCAATCTTCCGAGTGGCAACGCATCCAGCGAAGCTTCCAAGTACTGCGGCGGCGAAATCCGCAAGGAGCGCAACTCGGCGCTGGCTACCGTGGCCATAGCCGCCGAGGGTGCCGGCCTTGATAAGGAGAAGGACGCGATGGCCTTCGCGATCTTGCAGCAGGTCGCCGGTACTGGTCCCCGTGCCAAGTGGGGAAGCAGCACGTCTCCGCTGCACAAGGTGGTCGCGTCGGCCGCGGGAAGCGAACCCTTCGCTGTGTCCGCTTTCAACGCCAGCTACTCTGATGCCGGTCTTTTTGGATTCGTCCTGTCTGCCCCTGGCAACGTCGCCGGCTCCGTAAGATGACACTCACGGTTTTTCAATCCCTCAGCTTTCTCGAATGTGGACGATTAAATCTAAATTTGTTTTTGCAGCTGACCAAGGCCGCCTACAAGTGGCTGCGCTCGCCGAACATCACCGAAGCTGATATCAACCGTGGCAAGACCGAACTCAAGACCGCGATCCTCTTTGGCAACGACAGCAACGCCGCACAACTCGAGAGCCTTGGACAGCAGGCTATTCACAAGGGACGCGTCGCTTCCCCACTGGCCATCGCCAACGAAGTCGACAAGATTTCCGCCAACGACGTCAAGAGTGTGAGTACAATAATTGCATCTTGCTGAGAGACGATTTATACACACTGTATTACGGAAACTTATGCAATTTTTTTTTCGATTCCCAGGTCGCCAGCAGACTCAGCGGGAAGGTCTCCATGGCCGCGATCGGTGATCTCTCCACCGTCCCACACATAGATCAACTCAGTTAGATCGTTGAATCTAACATTCCGACGCAATAGTATCCACTTTTTCTCATATTTATCTAAAAGAGAGAACGTGCCGTTCGGCCGCCGTCTCATCGTCAAAACGGCGCGAGGCGTTCTGTTACAATTCATGTAATTGTGTACATACTAAATAAAGTTTTAAATAGCCGAGTGGTGAACTGCATTTCATTTTATTCTTAGAAAATCGTCTGTTGGCAATAGAAAAAATAAACGTCTCAACTGACTCGCCGCTATGTTTTAAATATTTACCTTTATTTAATACAATTGTACCTCTTCTATAGAATAAAATTTGTTAAAGTCCGCGGGCGACGTTTTCAACGACTTTCCGTTGATTATTCTGGTCAACATTGGTCTGAGATCCTCAATTTCTCTGAGCAACTGGAACTAGAAAAAGAATATTGATATCAAACTTTGTACCGTGAACTGTGAAATCAATGTAAAGGTACAGATGGAACAAATTAAAAAAAGCTGAAATAATTTACTCACGTGATCCTCAAGAAGGGAGCTCAGTTTATTGAGCACATCGAGTACTCCGGGATCTTGCGAAAGCAGATAATTCTGATAATGCGAATCAAGCAGAAGACAAGCCCACTCGTAGATTTTTCTGTCCTCGGGTTCATTTGTACTTTCCGCAATCTCGTCCGACGCGTCGAGCTTCTCGATGACGTAATTTATGAGCCTCAATATTTCATTGAAATTCAGCTCCGACTTCAAATACGACAGAAGCGCAATATCCGAAAAGCTGGAGCTGAATATCCTGTCCAAGAATTTGTTCCGAGTAGCCGGAATGGAGGACTTAGGTTTGCCCTCCGCGGTTCCATTCTGAAGTGGGACGAAGGTTTTGTCGGAAGTTCTCAGGCAAAACGACAAAAGATCTATCAACAATTTTTCCGGCAGATCATTGAAGTGATCGAGACACCATAGAATCGTTGCAACGTCTTTAGACTCGATGAGCTGAGGAATGAGAGCCCTGTGAATCGCTGCGTCGCTCGCTCCCTCGTTCAGCAGCGAATTTATCTGTTTCGCGATATTTCGCGGAATTCCTTTCGTGGAAATCTTGACCGGTGCCGCGACCTCGTCCTGCCATTGAGCCACCGTCGACTCTTGGATAACGACGACCTCGCTGTCCTCGTTTGCGGCGTCGCTGATCTTGAAACGCAGCGACGAGCCCAGCATCGCCTCTATCCTCTGCGACGAGAGACGATATGGCGCGATCGCCAAATGACGATTTGCCGCCAACAGCAGTTTATCCTCGACTCGCCAGAGCTTCGCGTCGCCTGTGTATAATTTGAGCTTCTGAAGGGCTTGAACCAATTTGAACTGTACATTGTAGATCACCAGAACGGCGCCTTCCTCCATGACATCAGCTCCATAAGCCGCGATCGTCGATTCGTTCAACGGGACCATTACCACCGGATGCTTCGTATTTATCGCCGTTACCACGCTGACCAACATCCCCGGAACGGGCGCCGAACATGATCCGATCAGTGGGTAGCTGTACAATCTTCCATGTGACCCTGAGAAACAATAAAAATATCAGTACAACTGAATTGTAAGCCATTCTTCAGCGACGCTGACAAATTTCACTAAAAAAATCTCAAGCGTTTGTCTGAAAAGCCAAGAAATACCGAAAAAATTGCATACATAATGTGAGAAGGTAGGCATTGTTTTTATCCTGTAGAATAACGTGTCCCACAAGACATTCTGATGTCCGTTTCAGCTCTATTCTTGTGGAGTGTTCGGGATCCTCCAGGCAAGTATTTTCCTGCAATCCTACTACGATGTAGCTGTGATTCTGCTCCGTTTTTGTCAATGCGCACAGGTAAGTTCTGCCGTTGACGATGACCAACTGGCAGTGCAACAATTTCTCGTCAGGCTTGAGGATTCCTTGTGTGGACCATGACTTTCTGTTCTGCAGCGCCCAGTCAAGAGAGGCGGTTGCTCCGTCCTGGCGTACGAGCACAGGAGCCAAATTGTCCAGCGACAGAATAGTGTGAAAGGGAAAATTGAATTTGTATCTCTTGACTTTATCAAGATCGGTTTCGTCCCTGTTCCACACTCTGATGTATTTCTCGTTGAAGACTGCGGTGTAGCGACAGGTCGTCTTGTCGTAGGTCACCTGAGTCGTGAGACGTTCCTTGGTGGACCAACTGCTCACTTGTTTCAGGTCCTGAAGCTGAGAATCGAACAATTGCGTTAGGCAACGACTATGGATCGTCGATTTTCGGTTGTTTATATACCATTGAAAATTTCGGCCTAACCTTGTAACGAATGACAATGTTTCTGCCAAGTGTGACAATTGCACATCCCGAGTCCGCGTCCTTTTCGACGCCGAGTAAATTTTGCTGATCTATCAGCGGGCACAGTGTGTAATATGAACTGAGTTTTGCCATTTTTGGTACTTGCAATAATAAAAAGATTGTCGGAACGCGTGAGCACACGCAACGTGCTTGAAAACACACGTTTCCCGGTCGCCCTTGTTGCAGTTCTGTTTTACCGGCTGCGAGGAGGTGGTAAAACAGAGCTCCTGACGGCCCGGGAAATTCGAATTACGAATTGAAAATATGTACGTGAATAGAGGTGCCCGTGGCTGTTTGGTCCTGGTTTAAATCTTTATCTAGGGAACAATTCGGGCGCCAGTCTCCTTTCCATGCTCTGACCTAAAAATGTCCTATAAAAATGATGTTTTTTTAGAATACCGATTTTAGGCTTATACCCATCATTTTTAAATCGCATATTCTACCTGCGAAAAAACACCGGTTTTAACCCTTTTTTAGTTGATTGTGAAAAAATTATTTTTTGGGACGTTTGGTTTGTCAGAATTCGTAGATCCGGCCTCCGGGCCAAAAACACCAAAATCGGATCCTTCCCCTGGGGCAAAAACTCTCAAATGGATCACTCGATAAATTTCTTTTCAACATAATCTTTTTTATAATCTCCAGTAAAGATTAAGAAGTTCAATCTGACCGAAAACACTTTTTCCAAACCAGGAAAAAAATGTTTGTACAAGTATACCAAATATTTGCAGCCAGTGCGGCTGCTGCCCCCGTAAATACGTGTGAGTATCGAGATGAATGGTTGCACATAGGTGATCGATCTGTGACATTCACGCAAATAGGACAGATGCGTGCGAGAGTGAGTCGTGGAGGTCGAAAAGTCACAACAATGATGTCATTATCGGTCGGGGCGTACCGTTCTAAATCAATTTTCACTAAACGCCCGTTAAATTCTGTGGGGAGTGCAGATGTTTTTTTTCATACCGTCCTTTTTTCCCCTCAAACTTCCCCGGCCACCCAAGATTTCTCAATCTGGACTCGTCCACGCGTCACAAATCTTCGCGGAGAGAGGAGTCAAGCTTGAACGAACCGAACAATCGCCTGACGGGAATCTACCAGCGCACAAAGGACCCGAGGGATCCCGGGGCATCTTTTCTGCTCCAACTCTCGGATAAAGTCGTCGCCGTCGGCTGCTGCTGCTGCATTGTGCAGAAAAATCTCTCAGGTCTGTCCGAAATCCGAGTAAAGACGTATCCCTTGGACGGCTTACCTGGAAAGGTGCGAGAATGTACATTGTGTCCCCTCCGGACTTCCGTCCCTTCGACGCTGCACGACAATCCGCTCTCTCTATATATTTTCGTTTAAAAATGATTCGTTGACTTTTCCTGCTCGTTTTTTTTCCTCTATTTTATTTCAATTTTAAACCGATACACGATTTATATTTACTAGTAATTTTTTGAACAATAAAAATAAAATAGCTTATTATAATTTTAATTTAAACAAACTATTAAACTTAAAAAGAAACTGAGACCCGTATCATCTAAATCTGCGCGAAATTGTACGGTTTTATTCTCAAGCAGTGCCGGCCAGCCGGTGAGATCAACCTGATCACGCCGGCTGTCCGGATGATTACGCAATTTTCGGAATTTCCGGCCAAGTACGTGCAGCGTAAGTCCACTCTGAAAAATGAGTATAAGTACTGGTATTAGACATCCTTACGCATAAACTATATAAAATGTATTAAACTCGTTTGAGTAAAACTCATGTATTACAAAACTAGAGACCTCAACAAAATTGCGTTTACTATATCCAAATATTACAATCACGCGTAAAAAAAATTTCTTGAAATAATTATAAAAAAAAAAATAACATCAATGCACCAGTTTATGCATAAAATTTGGCTACACACACCACTGGTGTACATAAAAAGATTCAGTGCATAAAAATTCAGTGCATACAATGTTTTTCATGTTCCACTAAATCATCCTCTGTTTAAAAAAAGTCAACGTCCCATAAATTAGAATAACTTTGAATCTCACCTGCTCGAGTGACTCAATCCCTTAAAAGAGAAAGAAAAGAAAAAGCAAACAGAAATAAAAGAAACAACTGATATAACACGAGAAACACGTGTGTTACAGCGGGCCTGAAATTAATTTGTGTGTCTCATTCGATGTATCGATCAAGCGTGGCCGTACGAGACACATGTTTTTTCCACCCGAGGTAGCAGATATCGCCGAGGCCCACGGAGAAGCGATAGATATCAGAAGGGACATTCCTCGGGCATGCGGGAAGGATGCTCTCCGTGAGATTCTCGAAACACGAGGAGGTTGTATAAATCTATGAGAAGACGCAGCAGCGCGTCTCCTGTCCCTGCGCAGCTCGAACCTTTCGCAGCGGGTAATCGTGGGGCTCGTCGCTCTGAAAAGAGAATTTTTCGGGGTTTTTGGTCCCCGCGCCCGGAGCCCGGACCCATGCTGGGTGCGCGGTGGGGAGAAGCCTATATAAGTCCAGGGTTGCGAGCTACTAGACCGTCAGTCCCGTACACAAACTCCGTGGCTCAGCATCAACAGTGCGCGACGAAAAGTATCCTCTCGTCCTGCAGTTTCATCTCGATTTTTTTTAAATTTTGATTATAGTAATATTTGCATTTTATCATCGTTGAGCAGTGATGTCTAAGTGTTTTTTCGGCTAGTGATAATCACTAGGATCGTAATCCACGCGATTAAACATGAGTTCAGTGAAATCCACCGCGAAGAAAATGCTGCTCGCCGGGACGATTCTGATTACCATCGCACTTTTCGGTAAGTTTTATTTGTGTTATAAAAACGCAACAATATTGCGACGATAGCTCGTAATTAACTAAATGGACAAGAGCTAAAGTATTCTATAAATTTGAACCTTCAGTTTTTTATTTTATTGCTTGAATTAATTTTCGAAAATCAAGTAATAATTTGTTTGTAACAAAAAATAAGTTGACACGACCAAGTTTGGTGACTTAGATCAAATATTTGATATTCAACTATCGATCGATAAATTTCAATCCCTCAACATTTTCGGTAAACAAAAATCCTCAATTTTTCTTTACACACCATTTTTATTTCGCGTTAAAAGTTTCCACATACACGAAAATTTATCGTGATGCGGGTGAGAGGTATCGTCGATTGTGAAAATAACCAACGCGCAGAAGGGCTTAGAATCTCTCGGAGATGCATAACTGCACGTGCGTGGGGTCCCCGGCGAAGATCCTATACGATTGGAATACCAATCGAAACAATAGCAATAAGCCGGCGGGTGGGGGAGGCGAGAGAGAGGTCATAAAGAGGGAGTAAAGAGGCAAGATCGAATATCAAACAGACGTGGGAATGGAATAATTCAGGCTCGCTTGGCGGGTTTTTCCTTTCTTCATTTTTTTTTCTTTCAAATTTCATTATTCTCCTCGTATTCGGCGGATGCAGCGAGCGGGAAATTCTGCCAGCGAATATTGCGGCTCGCGGATCAAAGAGAAATCGCTCCGATGTTTTTCAATGGTTTTTCTGGGTCGTGAACCCAGTAACTTCTGTGTTTTGACGCTGGCTCGTGTAACGCGCGCGGCTCGTGAGAGGATAAGGGGGGGAGGGGGGCTCTCGCCCCACTCGGTAATCCTAGAACCCGCAGGACCCTATCAATCCTCCCTTGTTTGCGTTGCCCGCTCTGATGCCGTCGCCTCTTGTATACACATTTGGACCGCATGAGTTTGTCTGGCACGCGGCTGCTGCCGCCGCCGCTGCTGTCTCGGCGTCCCCTCTGCGACGGCTCAGCTTTCCCAAAATCTGTCTACCAGTCGGTCTGCCGCTCGCTCGTAAATTTTAATAGCTTTCCGGCTCCTTGATCGTCGCGTTACGGAATAATAGACCTAGAAAATCGAACAGCTACCGAACATTTAAAAAAAAAAAAAGAAAATAGCAGAACGTTGAAGAGATTTTTTTGTTACAATTTTGTCAAACAATCCCGGCTGTCTCTGTATATAACATTCATGTATATTAAAAATAATGTACAAAATTATTCATTGCAACAAAATATATTTCACAAGAAGCTTCTTTGCCTCCAACTCAAAGTGCAAGACACCCGCACGTCAAGCATTTCGCTTCTTCGCTACCTGGCGATTTTTCATCTCGTGTCGCGTAGGTAATGAGTCACACTCAACGTTGCGCACATGCCGATAATTTCATTGTTCAACCCCCGTGCGTTCCGTCGTCGTTGCTGTCGTCGCCGACGTCTCCGGCGCATCGAGCAGGCGCCGCACGTATCACCGGAGACTTTCAATCGCCCCCGCGCGCTTCTAGAATGCAACGAGAGATAAAATAATCGTAGTGCAACGTCGTCGCGTCGGATTGTCGCGTCGCCGAGACACGAGGCTCGCGAGGTATTTTTCGAAGAGACACCGGAGATACCGAGCGTAGGAAATGACAAACGTACAGGGTAAAAGCGTCGGAGCGCGAGAGGACCGAAAAAGGACCCTTTTATTCCGCGTCCGCGGGATAAAGATCTGAGCTTGTCACCTGGGTCCCCGGTTGGAGTTTTGAGCCGAGAGACAGAGATACAGAAACAGAGACAGAGACGGAAAGAGAGACGCGCGTCTCCCGCGGTGCGATGGGCCGTTTAGGTAGTAGCAGGGGGTGGACCCGGAGGGACTGAGATAATCCAATATAGGTGGGTATTTATCTTTTTCGAATCTGTCAGGCCCTAAATCTCCCCGGCGCTGCCAGCGGGTGGGCCCAGGCCCGATAGACCCAATACTCGCCCGCCGCTGCGACGACCTGACCCTGGCTGCACTTACACAGACCAGAGATCAGCTCTTCAGCTGGAGCTCAGCCTGAGCTCCCCGGGCCTCTTGCTCGCTTCCCGTCCTCGACTCTCGCCCCATGAGGTTGGGTACCCCCGTCGAAAATTTGGACGAATATATGACACACGAATTTATCGCCGCGGCTCATCTCTCGGCATATGTAAACTTCCTGGCGCTCTGCCCCTTGTTGGCTTTTTTTCAATAAGATGCGGTTGCAGGGTCATTAGAACAACCTGCCGTTGCTGCAGTTGCTTCGAGGGACGTGACTATTCAATTACTTGTTTTCAAATACAATTTTATTGAGTTATATTTTGATTTGGATCTGTTGTAGATGGTTCATTTTTTAAACGGGGAATCTTTGGCAAGTTTCGATAAGACTAGACGACAATAGAAATTATCACGTTTTGAAATTTACGACGTTTGCGTTTCTAACTGAATGTGAACATAGAACGAGATTACGTCTGTCACCTCGAGCGTTTCGGGGACGTTTGTCTAAGTTTCATTGACATCAATATTTCAACGTGAATGGGTCGTGCTTTTTTTTTCTTTTGGTTTGAACTCATCTCTCCCGGCGAATGTATAACGAGGTCGCCGCTAATGCCTCGGCAATTAAGAGAAGCGCCCCCGAGATTTATCGTTTAGCGCGCTCGCGCGCCAACTGCGAAGGAAGCTCCACGTGTTCACCACGATGTGTTTGCGCTTTGTGTGTTGCAGGAATAACCGAGGGAGCGATCTGGGGTCCTGACAGGGCCGACGAGG
This sequence comes from Itoplectis maculator, assembly GCA_964034905.1. Lineage (NCBI taxonomy): Eukaryota > Metazoa > Arthropoda > Insecta > Hymenoptera > Ichneumonidae > Itoplectis > Itoplectis maculator. The sequence goes on from OZ035853.1 coordinate 8,972,115, forward strand.
ATCAGTGCTCGAGCGCGATCAAAGAAACGATCCTCGAAGATCGCGCCACAATAGTCGACGAGTCGGCCTCGAGGCTGCAGTCCACTTGGCTGTCTCAAGAGTGAGTAGTACAATTTTTGTCTCCTTTATTTTTTTTTAATTCTTTTATTTTATTTTTTTCAAAACCTCTTAGCGTTTGCCCCTTATATCGCGCGCATTTTTACACAGACACAGAGCGATTAATTTACGGACGCCGTTCACGTATATGTGCGGAGCTCTTTTACGAACGAGGAATCGGTTATGAGAGTTCCCGGTAGCCGGGCGCGAAACACATGGTGTGAATTCTACGAACACAACACGACCCGGCGCTGCGGCTGTGCGCCTCACTTTTTTTTTGCCCGCCTCCACGAGAAATTTCTTTCATCCGAGCGCCGCACGGTTTTTCGACGCCCTTTCCACGCAGCCGTCGGGCTCGATCGGGTGCACCGAGAGTCAAATTTTTAACATGGAGCATATTTTGAATCGAAATTAGAGCTCAAATTCGAATTAAAAAAAAAATCGATCTGTTTGGAATTTCAATGAGTTAAAACCAGATTTATTTAGTTTTTTGTGAAATTCGTTTTTTTTTTTAATAAATCTTGAGTTTAATCTAAGAACAAATAAAAAAATGCATTTAAAAAAGATAAATCCAGCAACGACAAAAATTTCGGTTCCGAAAATGCAAACGCGTGAAAGCTTAGAACCGTAGAAAATCGGAGCAGCTGCCGTTGCCGAATCGAGTCGTCAAAATCACGGCCGGCCCTCTATACGGTTCGATGACCATTAACGATTTCGTCACCGTGTCGGATCGGCGTGAAAAGCATCGAGGACTTCGACGTTGCGTCCTTTATGCGCGATCGTTGGTTTTGTGCGCGGATTTCGTCGCGAGAGATCGGTCCAGGTCCTCCCCCTCCCCCGTACCTGGTTCTATTCTGCCCTTCGACTTGGTCTCCCCGTCACACCGAGTGGACAATGCGCGCCGCGTTATTTACGAGAGTCACACTCCGCGCGTCGAGCGAGCGACGTCCCCCTGGTTTCGTGTTTCGTTTCCCAGCTTTTCCACGAATTATCACGTGGCCGGTCGAACGCTTCTCGTCTGACAAAATCCACCGTCGTCCCGTGTCACCGGCGAGAAGTGAAATTCCGCAGATCTCATCCCAAGAGACGAGGACACTTGAGCCCCTGGGTCGGCTCTTGTTTTTCCAATCTCGAGAGTCCGAAAAATCAACATCGCGATCCTCTCAAAGAGCCCTCGACGAGCCAGCAGCCCAAAAGGGCCGTCCCTTTTTCCGGCTTTTCCTTCGACCCGTAAAATGACCGCGACGCCAGAGAGAAAGAGAGAAAGAGACGTATGCACAGAGACTTAAGACCCGCGTTTTTCTTTCTGTCCCGCAGATGTGAGGTTCGAGCTGGACCCGAATACGTCATCAGGAAATACACGTTCTTCGAGAACGGCACGTTTCTGCTTCTCCGTCATCACTACGCCGAGGAGTCGTGCAGCGTCGCTATGTACACGGTCGCCGCGCGCGGTGCCATCAGGCTGCTGACCAGCTCGACCGTCGCTCCCGGTGCCACCGAGGCGCGTTATCAATTGGACAGGGTGCACATTGTACCGTTGACTCGACAGGTGGGTACCATAATTTAAAATTTCCAGAGAGAAACATTTTTTTTTAGCAATTAACATACATCATCGAGTTCTCCTATCAAGGAAAAAAAAATCATCAACGATTTATTTTTACCAGCTAAAAAAATACTAAGCATTACAAGATTCATCTTATCGTTATTATTGAAGCATAAATTGGAAAACTAATGAATGTGCTTGTAACACCTAACAGGTCGCCCAAAAGTTTAGTCATCGCGTCAACGTCTCGTGCACCCCGCAGCCCCGATGGAGGCCCTACATGCCCCAGCTGATCTACGAGCAGCCGTCGCGAAGATACTCGAATTTCTTGTGGGAAGGACCGAAGTACAATACGTTCCAGCGACATAATCCGACGGCCAAGAAGCATCGCGGTCTCGACTGTCTCGAGCCCCTGGGAATCGAGTTCGGCGAGCTGCGTCTCGTGCGCGTGCAGCGAAAACCCACGACCTCGACGGCCTTCGCTCTCGGTTCGAACGGAGCGCCTAGAGTCGAGCTTCTGCTCGGCAGCTTGCCGCCGAACGTTTACTCGAAGAAGACTCACAGATCCACGTCGCTGCAGCCCACGCCGCTTCTCAGATCCGACACGGTGAGACATTTTTTCTTAATTACAAAAGTTCCCCTAACGCTACGCCTGAAGATACAGTGGCGGTGTGTTAGATTAACACACTCGATATCGGCAGCGTCTTAATTTAACACTCTCGAAATTTCATTCGGACTACAAAAAATCTTGTGAATTTTTGAAAATTACAATAAAAAATGAACACATTCATGAGATACACTATAAATTCACCGCCGGTTAACCCGTTCAATTCCCACAACATCTTTTCGCCCCTGACTTTGTCACTGAACGAAAAGTTTGGAGTCGAAAAATTTCCACATGATTAATGATGTACTTTCGTTCCCCAAAACCGCAGACCCGAGGTTGCCTGGTGTGCGGCGCGATCACCCGTGGGACCGAGACGAGCCCGCCGCTGCTGCACGAGGTCGCGGCCCTTCCGGCCCTCCTGGGCGGCTCGTGGCTGAGCTCGGGCTGCGAGAGTCGCGAGGGCGGCTTGTGGAGCAAGCGACAGCTCGAGATGTACGCCGGTGACATGCTGTGGACCGGTCGATGGGACTACTACGCCGATCCGAGGTGCACGATTTTTTTGTACGCCTTCGCCGCCGCGGGAAGTTACATACAGCGGGCGGGACGTCAGAGACGTCACGGCGAGGTCGACCGGGACTTGGAGACCTTTCGCGACCCGACCGGCGGCCCTGCGTCGTCCGTGGATTACAATAGTCAAGGCCGGCCGAGCGGGGACACCATGGAGACGAAGCACTTTTTCCGAACAAAGCGGAGCCCGGCAGACGACGACCACGAGGAGAGACCTATTGACAGCGGGAAAGTCGCACGGAGCCCGCAGGCCGATCTTGACTGGCTGAGAACGAAGAAAGCGCTGGCCGAGTGGATGACTCCCGAGTTGGCGCGTAATTTATTCGAGATTTACGGCCCGAAGAAGGAGATGACGGAGGCGATGTTGCCGACCGTCGAGGAGCTGCGCGAGGCCATTGGAAGTTCCACTCCGTCGTCGGTCGAGAAGCTCGCGAGGGACGGCGTTCTTTCTGACGAGAAAAAAATGCCAGCCAAAGCCAAAATAGCTGATGCCAACGCGAATTCTAATTCTCCGGTCCGCGACGATCAACCAACGGTGTCCGAGGTCAGCGGGGCCAACGTCGAGGCTCCTCCGACCCGCGAGACCGTCAAGACGAGACGGAGCCTCGACGGCGACGACTCGTATCGTCATCTGCTGCAAAATACTAAGCCCTCGATGGCCGATGCGTTCGCGGCGATGCTGCGCGGCAATCAGCGTCGCGAGGAGACGACGAGGAAGCCGCCGGTGTCGCAGGTGCCGAGCGGCACTACCGAGCTCGATCTTCACGTCGCCGAGAGTCTCCTGATCGCCGGTGACCTCGCGATAGCCGCGAGATGCGGCGCCAGGATCGTCGGCGACGACCGCGAGTCCGGCAGCCGGGGTCTCCGGGTCCGACCGCTCAGCACGTGGCCGAGGAGCTGCGTCCAGCACGCGCTTGACGCGCCGTCGACACTGGGACTGCGCGCCCGAGTCGGCGTCAACTGGAGCGGTCAGTACACCCTGCTGGTCGGTCCGCGCGACGATCATCTGTGGGAAGCTCCGCTTCATCAGTGCGGACCGACCGCGTCGCACAATCCGGCGCTTCGTGCTCATCTTCGACGAAGCGTCGGACTCAGATACGGATTGTACACTTCTGGGGCTGAGGCGACAATTTCTGGAAGATTTTACTGGGTGCTGATAGCTCAGAGTATTTTGGTAGCGTTTAGAATGATGTGTGGGCATAGTTGAATTTTTTTCATGCTGTTTCATTTAATTCCAAAGCTGTAAATAATAGATAGGAAATATAAGTGTACATTTGTGCATAGACTGATGTATGATAAGGGGAGGGAGATAATCCGCGTGGATTACTCAGGGACGAACTTCGACCAGTGAATTATATTTGGTATTTGGCGTGGAAATTCAATCGCCAAGACTGTAGATTTAGGAATCTTAGGGTAAAAAGGCTTATGGATATTGATTTGTATGTATGAGCGTTAATGTTAAGACTGGCTAAGCGTAATTGCTGCTACGGGATAAAAACCCAGTGAATTTTAACTTTCTCGACTTTAATTTAAGGTGTAAATTATGTACATAAATTGTAAATATTCAGCCGAGACTGATCGATCGGGTGTTGTCGGTATATCGAAAGATTTGTAAATAATTAATAAACGAGTGTACACCGAATGTGTGGATTTTGCGACAAATTTTCCGTCCCCGAGTGATTTCGTCGTACAGACGTCATGGACCTGAATAGCGACGGAGATGAATAGTCAAATAACGTCTTATCAGACGGTTGTAAATTGTCGAGCGTAACGCGAGAGATTTCAATGAGGTTCCGAGGCACATGGCCTCTTCGAGCCTCGTCAGTGTTGCTCGCGAATTAATTGCACGCGGCCGATGTAATCTCGAGAATCGTTGAAAAAAAAAACCGTCAGGAATTGGGATACTCCAGTCATGTCAACCACAGGCGCCGATGTCTTCGGTCAGTTGACCTTCGGATGGACGGATTACATACTTTTCGTGGCGCTGCTGTGCGTCAGCGTCGGTATTGGCATTTACTTCGGATTCTTTAGCAAGCAGGACAACACGACTGAGTATCTGTTGGGCGGGAAGACGATGGGATACTTTCCTGTAGCAATGAGCCTGCTCGCCAGGTCGGTGAAGCTCTCGACGAATATTTTATCTTTATTCAATTTAAAGAAAATGGGTACATTTTTTATTTTCATTTAGAAGACTAAAAAAAAAAAATTATTTTAATTTAATTCAGCCATGTCTCGGGAATCACGTTGCTCGGAGTTCCTTCCGAAGTCTATCAGTACGGATCTCAGTACGCGGCGTCCGTGTTCACCGCTTTGCTGACCAGCGTCGTCACCATCTACATATTTCTTCCGGTTTTCTACGGACTCCAGCTGCCCAGCATCTTCGAGTACCTCGAAATCCGGTTCTCTCGGCGCGTCAGGACACTATCGTCATTCTTCTACATTATTTCGTTATTTATTTACATTCCCATCGTTGTTTTCGTGCCTGCACTTGCCTTCTCGCAGGTCACCAGCCTCAGCATGCACGCGATCGTGCCCATACTCTGCGTCGTTTGTATTATGTACACCAGTATTGTGAGTACGATTCGTGAATCACGAGGATTATCGAGATTTATTTTTCGAGATAAAGAAATATTTGTCAGTTTCATTCTTTCGCTCTCGACATTAATTAAAATTATTGTTAGGGTGGTCTCAAAGCGGTCGTGTGGACTGACACGATACAATTCAGCGTGACAATCGGGGCCCTCTTGGCGGTTCTATTCATGGGCATAAATTCGGCGGGCGGATTCTCCAACGTTTACGAAATCGCCGACGAGGGAAATCGCTTGCAGTTCTTTAAGTAAGTGAAGCGTCTGAGACGGTTTGATTGATTTAGTCACCGCCCTCACGTCCTCAACGGAGATTTCGATGTCTGAGAGCTCTTAGGCATGTATTTTTGTGCATGAGTCGTCAGAAAAATGAGAAACTGATTGTTTCGAATTTCGTACATGTTATCTTGTTTTTTTATGTCATGACGAGGTGATATCTCTCTTTTAAAAAGTTCATGAGTAACGGAAAGCATTGTTAGCAAACTATTCGAGCTGTGTTTGGCTGGGACTCTCAAACCGAGTCCAGGTTCATTTGTTCTTGATAACTTTGACAGTTCTGTCAAATATCGTATTTTTTTTTAATCTACTAAAAAAAGGTTGATGACAGTGTTTTCAGGGGTAGAATATGCGTCTTGAGAACGATGGTATAGGTTAAAAGTTGATATTTTGAAAATACATTTCGTGACCCCGATTTGGGCGGTTTTCGGCCCGACGGCCAGATCTACGATTTCTGACAAGCAAAACGACAAATTTCCTTTTTTTTTTTTCAAAAGTAACTGAACAAGGGTTTTTCAGTTGCGATTTACCCTTTTAAAATTTTATAAGAGCGCAGCAGCGCAAAAGTATCTCGGACACGCGCGCTAGCGCGTGTGATTAGCCTAGTATACTTAAAAAAAAATAAGCGCGAATTGCGTTGGCAATACAACGTCTGCATTGAGTTTATTTGTTTCTGTACATTATCTTCGTTCGTTTGATCCGTGAACATTGCGCTTATCATTTCAGCATGGATCCAGATCCTTTTTTGCGAAACAGCTTCTGGATGATGGCCATAGGTGCTATGGCAAATTGGGTGGCACACGTTGGTATAGGTCAAGGATCCGTTCAACGATTTTTGGCTGTTTCGACCGAGAGAGAAGCGAGATTGTGAGGACCTAAAAGAAAAAATTACACATTTTTTTACTCTATCTTAAATGAAATCAACATTTTTATCACTTTCAGTTCCATGCTCATCACAATGGTCGGCCAGATAGTTGTTAAGCTCATTTCCGTTGCCACTGGCCTAATAATGTACGCCAAGTATCATGACTGCGATCCACTTCTTACGAAGGTAATAAATGGAAAATTTGATAAATTTATAATAAACTTTTTTTTTGTATACCTTAACTTTCAAATTATTTTTCCTGCAGGTGGTTAAACGTAGCGATCAAGCGTTGCCCTACTACGTGATGGACGTGGCCGCGAATATTCCCGGTTTGCCAGGTCTATTTTTAGCTGGACTGGTGAGCGCCGCACTGTCGACCATGAGCGCATCTTTGAACACAGTTTCCGGCAGCATTTACGAGGACTTCATAGAGCCGTGGATCCCCGAGGGCCGTGACAAAGAGGCAAAGGCTGCGAAAATCATGAAGATAACGGTGGTCGTGACTGGCTGCATAGCCGGCACGTTGGTCTACGTCGTCGAGCACATGGGCACCGTATTTCGCGTGGGTCATAGCATAAGGGGCATCGTCGATGGTCCCCTGCTGGGCCTCTTTGTGCTCGGGATGCTCGTCCCTTGGGTGCGAACCAAGGGAGCTATGATCGGAAGTTGCGTCTCCCTCATCAGTATGATTTGGCTCGTAGGTGGCACCCAATGGCACATTGCGCATGGCAGACTTCAGCATCCTCCTTTGCCAACCTCGGTCGAGGGTTGCGCCTATCCGCTGAACGAGACTGTGATTCCCACGGTGCCGCCCATCGAGCCTGAAGATATGCCGGGTATTTTGTACAATATTTCCTTCATGTATTACTTCGTCATCGGTCCGACGATCAGCGTGGTTGTCGGTGTGATCAGCAGCGTCGTCTTGGGTGAGGTCGATCTGACTGCGGTCAATCCCGACCATATATCACCGGTCATGAGGCGATTTTTGCCAAAGAAAAAATACGCCGAGGTTCCGCTCGCTGAGGTGCATCGCGAAAAGCCGGAGGCCAGGCAGCACGAGGCCAATAAGGACGGCGCGATGATAAAATGAAACGGTTAGTTGACGCCGAGTTGATCCAACATCGACTCCAAAGCGCAGTTAATCGGAAGCTGCAACAAATGATAATGCAGAATAATTTGAAAAACGAAGATCGGTACAATTGTAGATGGATATTACCGAAACTGCAGTGTCAAGTATGAGGAATCATGAGGCCAGAACATGGAAGAGACGAGGAGAAACCGCAGCCCATTGCATTCGTCTTTAGTTCGATATCCGCGAAGAACCAATCGTCCCGTGACTCTTAAAATTAATTGGTAATAGAGTATTTGGATAAAAACGCTTAAACGCGATGGAATGATCGAAGCACCGAATGATTGACAAAAACAGTACAACTGAATTATTTAAAGATTACACAATTTTATTGACATTATTCATTACAATTCGTATTTAAACCGTAGATTTAAGCTGCTGTGAGAAGTTTCATCGCTCATCACACCGTCGTAATAAATAAAGCATTTCGCGACGTCTCTGTCATATCTATCAATATATTTTTCGCCTCACGAAAAATATCGTAAATATGTGTTCGTCGAGCGCCGACTTTATACGCGTGTTATTTATTTAATAATAATAATAAAAAATTAACAGAAATATTTACACGATTGTTTCGATAAGTACGAGGGGTATAAAGTGCGTAAATTTCCATCACCGAACCGTGAAGAGCACGACAATTCGTTGCATCTTCCGCGCGGTTAAATCGACAAATGAAAAAAAGTGTATATGCCTCACTCTAATACTAATGATATTGCACTTGGATCGCGTAGCGTGGACAAATCGAAATCGCACGGAACGAAAAACAAATCGTCTTCAGTACAAGCCGGAAATAATGTCGGTGACTTTGCCACATTTAGCGACTAGCGAGGCGGCGGAATTTCGCCGGACCCCGATGTTGTCCTGCTGGCTGGGCTGAGGAAGTCCCGAGTATTTTCCAGCGTTGAAGCGATTCTTCCCCAGGCCAAAAGCGTCGTATCTTCCCGACGGCAAAAAGACCCCGGAGTCGTTGCTGGAAAATTTCCCGGTCGTTCTCTCGTAGCCGTAGTCATGTCGTATTCCTGGCTGCGAGCCGATTGTTATCGAATTGTTGTTCGGCGCGAAATTGTTAATCTTCCTGAAGCCGTCGACCTCGTTTTGAAAATTCCACTGACGTCCGCTTCTGCCGTCGTCGTAGAGCTCGTCGCTTCTCAGGAGTTTCGAGTTGCCGTGGAGACCGTTGTAAAGCTCGTCGTTCTTCAGACTCTTGTCGGAATTCTTTTTCCCCGCCTTCAGGAGCCCCGACTTCGTTTTCCCCGAGGTTTTCTCGTCGACCGCCGCCTTCGAGCCCTTTCCCTGCTTCTCCTTCGCCGTGCGCGCTGCCTGCCCGCGTTTTCCGTGCTGAGTCGCACCGTCGGTCATTGAGTCGAGGCCCTCATCGATTCGGTCCAAGGATTTGCTCAGCAAATTTGGCGAATGAGTCTCGCGCGTCTGGCGCGTCACCAGCGGCTCGAGATCGTAGTCGGTGACGTAGAGGAGGCCGCTGTCGCTGCCGCCGCGCGTTATGCGCGGATCGTTCGCCGCGAGCGACACGTGGTGAAAAGACTCAGACCTCTGCATCCGCGATCTCGCGGTGCCGCCGCCCCTCGACGTTCTCGAAGCGCCTCTCGGGTTGTCGCGCTCCTCGTCGAATTTATCGAAGTTCTGCAAGCTCGTATTGTCGAACGCGTTCATACTCTCGAATTTTTTTATGCGGCTCTCAATTCTGCTCCCCGATCTTCCGGACTGCGGACTCGAGGTTCTGGACCCGAGTATATCCTGACTCGCCGAGCGTCTCAGCAACTTCCGTTTCTCCACTTCGCTCATGTACTTCGAGCCTCGACGCTGAACGGGCGTCGCGCAGTCGTTCGATTTGACCACCGAGTCAAATTGCTTGTAGACCTCGAGATACTTGGTCGTCGGATCATTTTCGCGAAGGTTCTTCAGATTGATGCCACTCTCGAAGTTTCTTATGGTGTTTGCCTCTCTCTTCTCGGCCGTGGCTTCAAAATCACGGGAACTCGCGATCACCCGAGGATTCCTCGATTCGGGAATATTTTTGTTTATCTGATAAAATCCCGGAACCTCGGCGACATTCGGATTGCCGGTCGCGTCGGTGGCCTCGTTCTTCGAGTTGTACTTGAGCCTCGAGGCACTGAGCAGGGAGTCGCTGCCGTCGCCCAGCGTCTCCTCCTCGACGTCCTCGTCGTCGTGTGAATTGTAGATCACCTGATGATCCAAAAAATCGCCCTCCCTCGTGGCGAGAATCGTCGACAGACAGGGAGGCGCTCGTCTCGGCGGCTGGGGATAAATTATCGCCGGGACAATTTCGTCCTCCACGTCGGGACTCTTGACGACGATCTTCAAGCTTCCGTCGTTCGAGCTCTTGGCGATTCTTCCCGACAGCGTTGAGCTCAATTTTCGCGTGACGGCCGAATCGATGCTGAGCTCCTCCTCGCTGCGACCGAAGTACGTGATCGGATTTTTGCTGGAATCTCGATCGACGGAAATTCTCGTTGCGCCGTGACGAGTCTCTACTCCGCTGTGGACCTCGTGATTAGCCGAATTCACGGAGAACTTGGAATTCGCCGCTCGTTTGTTGCCGCCAACGCGACCGTCCCTCGAGTTGCCGGGATTATTGCGATTGACCTGCTCCTTGCGATCGTGAAATTCCTCCTCGGCGTCTTTCACGATTATACGAAGCTCCTCGATGACGTCGTCGATCGTCGTCTCCTGGTCGTTGTCGATCGAGCCAATTTTGCTGTCGCTCGGCCTCGCGTTTCTCCCGAGATCCTCGGGGCTGCTCGATCGTTCCGACGAGCTGATTCCCTCGTCCTCGGCGTTCGACGACGTCAGGCCCTGCTGACCGGACTTATCGTCGCACGAGCCTGACTTCGACTTGAGCTTGCAGCCTCGCTCGTCGAGATTGTAACTGTTCATCTTCTCGGTGTGAATCTTGTCGAGCTGTCCCTGAAGTACGGTGACCTTGTTGCCGAGAATGGCGCACGTTTCCTCGGCCCTGGCGAGACGTTTTTGCAGCGCGTCGACGTCGACGCAGTTGTGCGACCACTTTTGCACTTCCTTGTGAAGAAGATCGGTCAGGGCGTCCTCGCCGCGGCCGTCGACCTCCTGCAGCCAAGCCTGAAGAACTCTCGGCTCGAGTCCAGCCTCGCAAGCTTCGGCCTGAAAAAGAAACCGTTTTAGAATAATAATAAAAAATAAACTGACTCGCAGCCGAACTAAATGCGAGGCGAGGAAATGCAAATACCAACTGGATTTATTACCTGAATGTACAGCCGGGATTGCGTGCGAGGTGCCGACTTGAGGAAAGCGTTGAGGAACGAGATTCCAGCGACTCGCAGAGCTATTGCCGCCCTCGGCGCTAGGAGAGCACCTGCCAGGAAGCGGAACCTTCCGCCCTCGCCGTATCTCAGTCTGAGGGTCGACACCGCCTCGGAAACCGCCAAGTGACCGCCCGGGGCCTGACAGACTTTCGTCAGCAGCTGAAACAATTAAAACGTGCGAGGCTGTTGAATCATCGCTTCCGTGAAATTTTGCGGTTTGTTTGTACAGTTGAAATCTTGACTCTCGCGGCGATTTTTCGAGGAATTGGACGGTGTGAAAAAATCTAGTTGAAACTCGATGCAATGAACATTTTGACTTAAAACTGGTATTGAAAAATGTAACAATATTATTATTCAAATTTAAGCAATTGCTCGAATTTTACTGTAAAAATATATTAATTTAACATGGTAATTGTATGTTCAAGCGTAGAAATTCAAAATATTTTTCAGTGCACTCCGAGTGGTCGAACCCGACGCGACATGTGTCCCGTTCGCATTGAAACGAGCAAAAGAGAAACGTGCGCGCGGCAACGCATGAAATGCTCGGGTGGACCAATAACACTTGCCGAGGCAGCGGCGGTCGCTCTTTGCGCGAGTCGCTCCTTGGCCGAAATTCACGATCGTAACCGACCGATAAGAACTGGTTTCACCGAGGAAGCATCTCGAAAAATGTATAACGGTCGCGCCGCGGCTTCGCGGCTCCCGCGTCCGGGTATTACGGGCGGCTCGAATTTTTAACGACCCCGCGCCGAGAAGTTGTAACTCATCGGCAAAAATTTATTCGTAGCGGCCCATCAGTTTTTTTTATTTTTTATTTTTATTCTGTTGTCAACGTTTACTAATCTACGATCTGTGGAATTATTAATAAAGCCGTATGGAAATGTCGACGCGACGTTAGGATTCATATGCAAAAATGTATTCGTGAAACCTGAGAGATCTTTTAAATTTTTCATTTTTTTTTTGTCAACGCTTAATAATCTTCGATCTACGGAGATATTAATAAAGTCGCAATGGAAATGCTAATAACGGTGACGGAAACTCGTCTAATGCCAAGCGATTGCGACGTCGCCGATTACATATGCGGCCGCGAACTTGAGGATGGGAAGATGAAGAAGAAACAAAAAAAAGATCACTCGAAGCTATCGCGAGTCGACCGACCGGTTTGGACTTCCGAGTTCAAATCGTCGTGCCAAATTTCCAAGCACCCGTGTGTCCTTCTCGGAGAAAACGCATTCGATTAACCCGTTTGTGACGATGACCGTGACACTCAGATGTAAATAAACGCGAAATAAATCACTACCACGCTGAACGGTTTTCTCATGCAAATAGAAAAACGTAACATTATTCTCAGCCCCGATGCAAATTATCCAACCTACATTGAGTAATAATTCCGCTATATGGTTTTTCAATGCCAAAGATGCAATACGCTTATCGCTTATCTGTTGTTAGTCCACGCTAAGTGCTTATCAGACGGAAACTCGTATATGGCAATCGAATAAAAATAAATAACGAATAAACTCGGAAGCCTCGCGTGGCGTACGGCGGTGGTCGTAACGCGACTCGTTGTGTAAGTCTAATTTCTCGTAATTTCGAAATAACGGAGAACGCGTGCCGCGAATGCCGCGAGAGCGTTGACAGCGATCGCACGCGGACGTGGAGCGCGCGAGCGCGCTAGCGGCGGAGTCGCTTAGTACCTGAAGCGCCAGAACACGGGACCGGTTCAGGCTGCTGGTCAGACAGACCGCGAGAGCGAGGAGTCCCGGCTGCGCCTGTGACAAAAGTCGCGGCGCGTCGGGGCATCGCTCGCCGCACGCGGCCAAACACTCGACGCATCCGAGCTCGTCGAGCGCGGCTCGCCTCGTGCCGACTCGCGGGCCGCCCTGGCCCGCCGATGGCGGACTGCTCTGAATCAGCTGGACGCCGCGCAGGGTCTCCAGTAGCAGGGTTATCCCATCGGCTGGAGCTGACGCGAACTCCTGGACGAAGCTGAAACAATAAAAACAAAGATTAGTAATTGCGGTTAATTTTATAAATCTTACGAATACTATTTGAGCTGTTGAATAAAAATAGAAATAAAAAAAAATACAGCGACTGTAAAAATGTCTGTGCAGTGAAAAAAAAATACTATATGTATTAATATTACACAGCAAAAAAAAATACAAGTTCCAAGTGCTGCTATAAGTTTTACTACACGTCCCACATTGAATTCTAGATCGCACTACAGTTAATACAATTAAAATTAACGATCGAGCGCGGCTGCGCGCGGCAATCGGCCTCTCGGGCCGATCACCATCGTCGATTCCCGCGGAGATTTTCCTCGATTATCCCGGCCATCGGTACCGCACGTTGCGTACCGTTGCGCTCCGATCTCGCGTTGTGCCTCGCCAGTGTGGCGCAACGTCGCGCGGCGTTTAATTGCGTTGTTAAGAGCAGTCACCACTACCACCAGCAACAGCAACAGCAACAGCAGCCGGCATATAACGGCACCTGTGAGTTGTCGCCCGTGTTTCCCCCGGGAGACTTCGGGTCGTCGCGTCGCCGAGCGTTTCGTATGTATAGGATCTCGAGATCTTTCCACGAGATCCTGGCACGCGTTAAACCTCTCCCACGCACCGAGCGTCACGTCCACCTTTACGACTTGGCTTTCCGACGAAAAATCATTCCGTCACTTTTCCCGCCAGTCGACTCGACGCGAGATCATTTCGAGGGTCCGCGCGAAGAGATGAACGCGCGGTCCGCAGGGTGACCATAGGTGCCCCGTTATTCCCCCGAGCTGTGCACCGAGAAAAAAAAATACGTCCCAACCAAGTTCAGTGTTTTCTGCTCCGAAAAGAGCGCAAGAAACAATTGGGTCGTCGCTCCGATCTCAAGCCGAGTCGGTCAGCCTCTCGATGCGCCGACACATTTTCGTGCGGATCGAATCATTCGTGTATTTTATTTGAAACAAAAAGTGTGTACAGTAAACATCGACGGTGTCCCTATTATAAATAAAATCGCTTCTTTCATGTACAATGACTTCACGATTGTGTCCAACTAGTCACGAATCATCAACGAAGTCCAAGATCATGACACGACAGTTCAACACAACCCAACCCAACCCAGCCTATCCCTTTTTTATCATCTCCTCACAGTCCCAACCCAATACAGCTATATATTTTTCTTTCGTCTCCTCGTGATGAATCTCGCAGCAGCTCGGTCACGTTTTCCCACCCGAAACCGTGGAACGGTTCTCTTGACCGGAATATCGAGATAAAAAGTTTCGAAACACCGAGGAAGCGATGAGAAAAAAATCTTAGTTAGTTCTGTGTGGTTCGGCAGGTAGAACAGGTATAGTATTTATAATGGAGTGCGAAGGAGTAGGCGGCTCGTGCGTACACAAAATCGAGTAGAATCTCCCGAGACGCGATCGCGTCTCTCGCTTCGCTCTCGCGGACCGAGTGGAAAAATATTTGATCGACGATATACCGTATAGTCTCCGGGGTGCGTACGAAGAACCGGCTGGCTCTCCGGGTCTCCGCTGCGTTTCACCTCGCACACAGAGACGCGGAGCGCACGGCGAGGCCTCGTCGAGCCAGTTCGAAACGGGATAATAAATTGATGCGAGGCAATAACCGAGACAGTTAATTCGAAATTTTATTACACACTCGCTTATGCACCCCGGCGATTCCACTTCGGCGGCAGGGGAGGGGGGGAGGGGGAGTGCGAGGGGGGGACCTCGATCCGGAATTTATTCGAACGATGTGATTTTATTTGCGCGCTTATAATGTCCCTCGGACGGACGAGTCGTCCGGTGGTGTCTGTAACTGCGAGCGTTAAGATTTTCGTCGTAAATTCGCCGCGCGGATTTAAATGTCCTGCAAAAGACGCAGACGCGTCTCAGTCTCTCGCATCGGATTCTAGGAGAAAAAAAAAATACGGACTTTTATTTATTTTCTACTTTTATTTATTATTTTCATTCTTCGCTGTACGGGCCGCGGAATTGCATGAAAATTACATACTTCATTAGCTCGTCTCGTTGATTTTAATAAATTCTTTTTTTTTATCGAAAATAAGTAATAGTTTTTTTTTATTCGCCATCAGACAAGAAGTCGATGCAATTTCTATCTGACTGTTTGAATACTGTCGAGACTGAGCGACTGTAAAATATGGAAATGAAATCGAAACGTATTTTCTTCGACAGAAGACAATTAATTTTTTTTTATCCGACCACCCGACCACCAATATTGAGCCTCGACATCGGGGGGAAAAAAGTGCAAGTAAGAAGCCAGTAAAAAGTGATGCTCCCACCCTCCCCTCACCCCTTCTCCCATCGAGGCGTACAGCGCACAGAGTGCACGAGGCGGCAAGAATGCTGCGGCTCCGCGGCAACAATCGTGCGCCGATGCATTATGTTCTCCTCGCGGTCGGTATTATGCAAACTACCGACTCGCGAGCGGCTCGCGAGTGCCCGCGACCGCTATTCAGGCTGAAACGACGAGCGAGCGAGCGAGCGAGCGTGAGCTCGAGGCACGTACGTGTGTGTACGTGTTTCTTGCGTCTACGAACGTGCGCGCCGCTGCGACGACGACGACGAATATCGACGCGAGGATTCCGCGCGCGTACACCCGGAAACTTTTGTACTCAACATCAACGCAACACAGCAGGAGAATTCTTTCAGATGCCGAGGAGATAAAAAGAAAATTCTATATTCAACCGCTCGAATTGTGTCGGCGATGTACAAACTCCGCGCGGATGCAACGCGTTTCTGGGAAGAAAAAAAAACAACGCGCAGTACACACAGTAGGGGATTGAGAAGATAATTGCGGGCCACGGTGAAACGGGAGGCTAATTGCTAATTACATTTCATTGTTAAACGAGAGCGATCGTTTGGCTCCGACGGGACTGAGGGAATATGGCAGCCGGCTGACTGTTGCCGCTGTATTCGCAGCGATGTTATTCCCGGAGTCGCGGTGGAGTTTCGAAAATTCATCGCGCGGCTCGTGTATCTCCGACCATTGGTGGATTCAATGCGGCGTTCAGGAGCGATTTGAGGGCAGAGGGCGAGGAGGATATCGAGGATAATTGGTCGGTGGGGTAAAGGAAACTAATTGCTGATTAATTACTAACTTCACAGTTAAACTGAAGCGATCGTTTGGCTTTTCTGCCAATTAGATGACTTGAAGGCAAACAACTGAATCTCACTACTGAATTCATAGTAATTTTTTTTTGTGGCGTTGCAAGCCTCGCGGCCCACCGAGCGCCGCGAGGCGCAAGACGCTCACGGTCCGTGAGTTCATCTCGTCCCTGGCAGCAGAGCGCAAGGAACGCTCGGAGGGCACAGGGCGAGGAGATCGGTGCATTACATCGCGCCGTTTGTTATGCGCCGGACGGACTACCGGGCTCCTCGTGCGCGCACTGCACTCGCTGCGCCTGTGAAGCATGAACGCGCGCTCGCTGCACGTTGCATACCAAGCGAGGAGTTGCGCCTCGCGCGCAATGGAACGCTACGTTTGAGAATTTTTTTTCGGCGATGCCGAAAAATTCTTCCCGGATGAGAATCCTACCCGAATCGAGGTCACGAAAATTTTCGTGATTTTCGTGAATTTTGGGATTTGTTTATCAGAAATCCTAGACGAAGATCAAGTTAGATTCTGTCAAATATTCGCGAATAAATCGATAGCAATGCTTACTCAGAAATGTTTTAATAAAGAGGATCAATCCAAGACACGCCGATGCTTTCCAGGACAGGAAGCGAGCGAATAGTCGGAATTAATAAAGATAACGGCCGCGAGGAATTTACGACAAGCCCAGTTCCTCGCGATCGCCGGAAAGCCAATCGTAAAATCGTAAAATAGCTCGAGATAAATCGGATTGAACATCGTTTCGCAGGAGCCGCGTCTCAGCTGAGACGGCTGATGTTCACGGATTATCCGGCGCGCAGAATCGGCACAGACTCCCGCTCGGGGGTCCAGCTAACGTGTCAGGCACGAGGCGAGCGCGGACTCGAGCGGCTTATTACTCATTTATGTGGGCCACGAGTGACGGCGTCCGACACTACTCGACAGTCGCCGGCAACGGGTTCGCCGCGCGGCGTCGTCGTGTGTTACAGGTACCACGAGATGCTGCGGATTCGCCGCTGCTCCAGCGGCGTGAGACGAGAAAATTACGAGCGTTTTATGCGAGCAAAGCACCGCGACGATAAACCTCGTTCCTAATCTTCGGTCAAGACGCTGACGCGATGATATCTTCGGGATGTACCGAGGGGGGAGAACGTCGCTCGTACGTATGTTCGAGTCGTGTTACACCTACATCTCCAGGTGACGCGAGAGATAGAAAGAGAGAGACAGAGATAGAGAGGAACTCATTTCGCGCTGGATTCTTCGCTAAACGTTCGACAACGCCTAGTGCTCCGGGCGAGATGCCCTGAGCGGGCGTGTTCGGCCAGTCGTCGTCCCATACGTGACGCGACGTTCCGTGTATGAGAGTGGGAAATGGAGAAAAAAAAGGGAAATGGTTAACAATTCTCGAGAGCATAAAATGTAACTGTGATGTCGATGTTGCGGCTGCTGTTGAAGTGGTCGTTGATGCTGCCGTTCAATTGCTCGTTGATGTTGCTGTCCAAGTGATCGTTGATGCTACTGCTTGGTCGCTGCTTAGCCGCTGTTTAGCCGCTGCTTAGCCGCTACTTTTTGCCCACTCTTCCCAGACGATGAGATCGTCCGGCCTGCGGGCTCCTCGGTTTTTGCCCAAAGTCTGCGCTACGTCGAATTCTATTCGGCTGTCAATATCGACGACACCGAAGCTGCGAAGTTTCGCTGAGTCCCTTGCAGTGAAAATGGGATGAAAGGAAACGAGAGATGAAGACGAGTTTCCTCGGCTCGCATCACCTACATCCGACGACGCCGAGCAGCGGCGACCGCTCATTTCTCGCTGGATTCTTCGGTAAATGTTCGAGAACGCCTAGTGCTCCGAGCGAAATGCTCAGGGCGGGCGTGTCGAGCCGGTCGTCCTCATGCGGAGTTCCGTATATAAAAAAGCGAAAAAAGGGAAAATGTTAACAACCCTCGTGAGCATAAAATGTAACTGTGCCGTTGATGCTGCCGCTGCTGATGTTGCGTTTTACTCGTCGATGCTACTGTTGCGTTTTACTCGTCGATGCCGCCGCTGCCGCCGTCGGTTTTTCTTCATTCCTCCCGGACGACGCGATTATTATATCGACAGCTTCCGTACACGTGCTAACACGCGCATTAAGACATCGGTTAGTTCCAGCAGCCGCGTTTCATCGCTCCGCGAGCCGCGTCGCTGGGCCTCGTTAATCGACGAATCGCATTACCGGTTTAATTGTCCAACGCGCATACGCGGCTCATCGTATCAACGGGTAATTCACCCGAACCGCTTTTCGTCGCTCGCGCGTATTTCCGCCCCGTTGAAATGCAAATTCCGCGCGGCCTCGGAGTTTCTGAAGAATTGCTCGGTTTTAGTAATTGTATTTACTCTCGTGAAAATAGGACATTTATCACGATAACATTTTTACAGTGTGAGCATAAAGTTATATTTAAAAATATTTCAGATATTTTTTGTATGATCTTATCGAAGGTTATAAAAAAAGTGTATGGAGAATTCAAAATTTGCAGTTGTTGTATATTGTAATATAAAATTATAGAATTCTTAAAGTTGCTGTAAAAAAACTTCCTCTATGAGGAACTAAAGTGAATATTATTTTTTTTTACCTGGGAAAAGCGAGTCTGAGATCAGCCCGAAGCTTATTGAGCAGCTCGCTGACGGATGTGAACTGTCTGAGTGTCATTTCGCCGCTTCCCGACGCGTAACCGGAGCTCGAGCTCGTAGTCGACGGCAGAGTCCCGTGCGAGTCCTGGGACGTGATGATCGGACGTCGTCCCCATCTTCGCAGCGCATTCGCGTAGTCCTCAGCGTTGTAGGTGGGAGGCCGCAGCCTTTCCTGCTAGGGGAGAACAAACAAAAAGAAAAGCGCAGCATCATGTAGTGAGGATGAACGGTAAAACGGAATGAGCGATTATCGGAGCAAGTAAAGGGTGACGAGCATTTACTTGCCGAGCGCGGCCTACACGGAAATCCAGCTGCGCCAGCTGTTGCTCTCGACTATCTGCGTAATAACTACGTCTTATTCCTCGAATTACAAGCCGCAATGTTTAATTTCATTTGGATTGGAATTCAAATTTGGGTAAACGCGGAAGCTGATTAAAAAAAAATCAGTGCCAAAAACTAATTATTAAAAATTGAGTAATCAACGAAACAAAAATTGAATGATAATTGTAGAAAAAAAAAAACACTTTCACATTCCAAATGTAGCCGATGTTTCGACTTTTTCCCGCCACTAAATTACACGTAATCCGCGTAATCACGTCAGAGCCACGAAAATTGGTTATGCACCATGCGAAAAAAATTCCATCGTTCCGTTTAACGCGGATATTGAGGCATAACTCGCTGCGGTAATTTTGCATCGTCTCTCACGACCGCTGTTATTATATACTTATCGCGTGAGCATTAGCGCGCGTCTCTCACGTGTGTTCGCGTCGAATGGTGAGCGAGCGCTTGCGCGCGCGTCAGAACTCGTTTGAATCGTAAGTCAAAGAATGCGCGTCGGTGTAATGAGCTTATCGAACGGTAAAAACAATTCGCCGGCTCTCGATGCGCGCGGCGCTCGGGGAGATCGCGTGCAGCGCACGGGCCCCGCGTTGTGGACACGGTAAATACGTATACGGCCGACGAGGGCGGTGGGCGCGCGCGAGGATCGGAGGAGGCTCCGTGCGCTTCGCGAAAGCGCTGCGCTCGCGCTCTCGCGGATGATTACAAAACCATTAAGGCCGCGTAATTCCGCGCTCTTGAACCGCGCGCGCGCACGCCGGGCCCCTCGGTGCTGCCGTGGCCCGCGACCGTAATACCTGACGCAATAAACAACTTCTTGAGAGCCAACGTCGAAGAAACGGATGGGAATTAATTATTTCTAAGTGTATCTAATTTCCGCGAGGGCTGGAATGAGGCGCTCGATCCGCAGTTACATTTGTCACGATGACGTGCGCTTTGGGCACCAACGCATTTTGAATGCATTTTCAAATGTGTGGCAGGACGTGAGTAGGTATGAAATAAAAAAATAAAAAATCAGATAAAAATAAAAATGGAATACGAAAAGGAAGAATTAAATAAAAATGAGAATAGTGCAAAATGAAAAATGCAAATGACACGTGAATAAAAATTGGATAAAAATTGAATAAAAATTGAGATGAAACAAATCTCAATTGCCATCGACACAATGGGAATAAAAGGCGAAAACGAGGCTACCAGATGAAGAGCCGAGAAAAGTGCGCGCGCGCTCGCGTTATATATAGCGTTATAATGCCTATGGGCATCGCGAGCTCGGCGAGTGAGTATGCTCGACAATTTCACGCTGTCGCCGGAAGTCGGGCGCTCGCGGGGCCTTCTTTATGGAGTTGTACGGGGAAAAATAAGGATAAATGAAGAATTTAAGTGGGGAAACTTGTGGTTAGTCGGGTATCGAGAATCGCCTCGCAGTCTCTCATTTGCGGTCGGTGTTCTCGCGCCCCGAGAGCCTCATGTCACGACGACGACGACGACGACGACGACGACGACGAAGACGAATACGAGGAGGACGACGAGCGACGACGAGCGACGAGAGCGACTCGCCTCCCATCGAGCCTTTGGCCGCGAACCGGAAGTACCTACCGCGTATATAGTCTGTCTACCTCCGGGGACCCCGGCCGTAACGACTGATAAACCCGTCGACAAAACGTTGTTGCCTGCGTATAAACCTGCGCCATTCGCAAACCGGATTTGCCTACCGCGCCAAGAGTTTCAACACTGGGGAAGCCACAATTAAGTACAATTTGTACGACTCCCGGTGTATTTTCAGATTGTAACAGAGACACTCGTAGGGATTTTTAAACAGGTGCTTTCACATCAAAACTGCGTGGGAAAAGGTTATATTTTTTTATTTTAATATTTCTGTTTTACAATCTTCATAGTCGTATTTAATTTTCAATGAAAAAAAAATTCACGACGGAAAACCTGTTTCTCCGAATAATTTCGTTACCGCACAAAATCTCGATTGATTACCGCACACAAAAAATCTTGAGTGCTTCGTTTTTTTTTATCAATTTTACCTATGAATTTCGAGTGATGTCATTAGCCGTCCGCGAGGATCGCTTAAATCTTCCAAATCAATCGTCGGCTAATCGGTGAAAGTACACATAGAATATATATATATCTCCACCGGTGCTTTATTAGCCGGTAGCTATCGTTCTTATCTGATCCAGCCGTAAATTGGTCGTCGTGGAAGGATTTAAGCCCTCGCGATCAGGCCGTGTCTTGTAACGCGCGTGGTAGAGGGGAAAAAAATCGCAAATAAACTGATTTCGTTTCTGGTTAAGTGAAAATTATTTAACGATTAGAGCGAGTCTGAGTTGCATGCCGAGAAAACCGTAATCACGCGGGAAACACGTTGATTCAGTGCGCGAAGGTTGGTTTGTGTACACGAAACAAGCGGCGCAGTTTTATTGATGCACTCGCGCGGCTGCCGTGTGTGGCACGCGGCGAGGCCACGCAAGTCGGTGGCCGCAGATTTATTCCCCGGCTAAGCCTGACGCCGGCGAATTAATCACGCTAATCTCCGGTTATATTCGAGCCAACGCGGTGGCCATTTATCGAGGTCGTTAGAAGCAGACCCGACGCTCGACTGAATAAAACGTCCGAACGTTGAAAAAAAAATTCACCAGGCACAAACGAAGCTCCCGGTCGGAGAATCGCCCCGAGTCTTTTTTATCGACCGATAGTCAACCGGATTTTTGAGCTCGGGTCCGTGTCGCCGCGGAGTTCCCACAGTGCACGGTGCGGGTTCACCGATAAGGAAAAAAGGGTCACGCGCGCCGCCCGACCGACGAGAACGCTCCTATCGCGCGTCCTCGTCGCTGCTCGCTCCCACCGCTAAACGCTGATAGTCAAATGAAGCCGACGCCGCCGCCGCCGAGGCCCAACGTCGAACTTCCTGCTACAAGCGCGGAAATGTAGCGCGCAAAGTACTCGCTATGTAAAAGCACTTTTAAAAGCAGAGAAAAGCGACTACTCTGTTTACCGTTTGAGTTCAGTTTTAACTTAAAATACTTTTGATATTTTAAATGCGTTCAACTCAATAGAATTTAAATTCCAACAAAAATTAATTTCATCTTCAATTTTTTTAAAATCTATCCAGCACCTTTTCCCTCCCCCACAGAAAATCTCCCACTACAAAGTGCATTGAAAAAAAGACCACAGTCTCAGTGACATGTGAGTCACTTTCACAAACCAAACATCATATCATACACATTTCCGTCCAACATAATTTCCACCTCGGCGTCAAAACGCCACGTCGTCGTCTCGTTTGCTTGATTGACGATAGACGTGAAAAAAAAAACACCGAGCTACATATTTATAAGCGCAGAAAGCGAAGCTTCATCGCCGAGCATAATTTTAACGACAGACAGAACCACACGCGGTCTCCGGTTTTAAACGCGTGGAAGTTCGCACGTTAGACGAAAATCACGACTCGCTCTCGCGCGTATCTCGCGGTTCTTTCCGCCGCTGAGTACGACTGTCTGGTATCGAGATAATACACGTTCATTACGATCGTCGCTCTCGCTCAACCCGAGCCTCACGCGGTTCCTATGCGCTCGCCCGACGACGTCGACGATTCGCACGGAATGTCATCAACAAGAGAAATATTCTCGGGGGGGCCCTGTGGGGCGCATGCGCGCGGGGCGACCGCGTTTCCGGGGCGTACGCGAAGGCGCGTTTTTTGCCCGACTCAGCGCGACTCGCGGTAACGAGTTTCGCATGAAATATACACACAGAGCACGTTCGCCTATATGAATGACGTGGTCGAGCAGCTCACAGACGGCGCAAGAAACGAGCTGATATTCTCTTAACGAAACGGAATTAAAATCCTCGCTTGTGCATATGTATTTAAAAAACGGTATAAAAAATAAAAAAATAAATAAAAAATAATAAACTCTGCGTGCGGGAGCCGCACGCAGCTTCTTCGTCAGACGTCGCGCGTCTCGGCGTCGAATAATCCGCGGAAATTACGATGGAATTAATTAACGGCTCGGCCGCGCGGCAACTCGCGAGCTTGGGGGGCGCCGCTTCCTGGCCAAACGTGTTCTTACCTTTTCCGGCTGAGGGCCCCAGGGCTTGACAGCGAGCAGCTCCTCTTCCGCGTTCGGCGCCATCTCCGATTCGCTGTAACACGAAAAAACGAGGAATTTAGCGGGAGAGAAAAAACACACACACGAGAGATGGATATATATGCTCAATGGGAAAAGGGTTGATGCGTGCGAGGTGCGTGAGGGCTTCGGGAGATACGAGGAACAAAAACAGATGCGTGTTTACGTGCTGCGCAGAGTCGAGGAAGTCGGTGCGGGGAATTCTCCACTTCGTGGGATTTTCGAACGGTACCGAGCGACTGCGCGGTATCCACCCTGGTAAAGGCGTTTCTTTAAAATGCAATCGACGCGTTGATCACCCTTCGAATCCGTTGTTACCGGGGCTGAGCGGCTTGAGCGCGGCGGGATCCGTGAGCGAGAATCGTGACGCGATATGCCAAGCGGCGTGAAAGGAGCGATGGGGGGATAAACGCGCGAGGGTAAAATGGTTTTGTTGCTTAGGGTAGAAAAATTACGAGCAAAATCGTTTCATAGGTTAGCAAAATAATTCAGTTGCCTTATCAAAATATTTTGATGGTGAAAATAGATTTTTATTACAAATAAAATCGAGAGTAAGTTCGAGGTAAAAAAACGTGACGCTAAGGAAAATTCTTTGACGGGTTAAGAAAATAATACAGTTGCCTTTGCCAAATATTTTGTGGAACTAAAAATGAATTTTCTAAAAATTTAAAGGAAATTTTATAGCGAATGGGATAAAAATGTTTTGAGGTTAGAATTGTGATTGGTATCAGGTGACGAATGTCGGCGATTATACTTAACAGCTCGTGAGATCTCACGTAGAAACTTTGTGTGCAGGATTGAAATGAATGATTTGCGAACGACTTGCGTCTGCCGCATGATTATCTCAAATCTCGTGGAACACTAGTTAACTCCAATCACGAGGCTCTCGCACAGTTTTAGCGAAATCGCTGGCATTCCGAGAACAATTATTAAAAAAAAAAGTATTTCCCGGTATTTCTAATACTGCAAGTAAAGTCCAAGGTTCGCCAAAACTTCAAATTAAATTCTGTCCTCCGTTCCATGAATCAAATCTTTACGGCTTCCATAATTAACGCGATCCCTAGACATACGTTCCCCGAAATCGAGGCCACCTCCGGCATTAATTATCCAAACTAATTTCCCTCGCCGTAAACTCTAAAAAAAAAAAAAAAAAATTACAAGCGCACAAAATCGAATGTATAAGAGTAACAAAATTACATTTTTTCCAATTTTTTCAGCAATTTCAAGCTATAATAAATATTAACGAGTGCAGAATCCACTCGTTACTTATAATCATCCGCCGAGTGAAAACTTTCATTTTCATGTCCGCGCGAAAGTCGCCGTCAATTTGCATCCAAACGATTCAATCTGAATCCCCCATCACCCACCTAAAAAAAAACCCAGAAAAAATTAACAACTCTACCGCAATATCATAAACACCGTGAAAAATATAAACTCCAACAGGCGTCTCAATCCCGCGCGTAGAATCCTGAAAATGGCTCGCGATTATTGCCCCCGACGATTCCGCAAACCGTGTCCACCTCTATCTGGGACACCTTGACCACCAATTACGTATCTGGCAAAGTGGTTTGACCTTCCGACGCGGTGCAAGGCGAGCGCGCGTCGGGGGAGCGACGAGGAAGCGGGGAAGGTTTGAGATACGCAGCTGATGGGGAGCGAGGCAAGGGGGGACGATTTCTCGGGCTCTCGGACGAGATCGCCTACATTCACTTATGATACGCACGCGTGATCTGCGCGTGCGCGCGCCTGCGCGCTCCTTCGTATGCGTGGATCGTGCACTACTTATGCACGCGTAAACACGGGGCGTGCGCGGTTGTGCGCTCGGCGCTGATGCGCACGCGGCCCTTTCCACCTCCCCCCCCCCCCAGCGGTGGACACAACGCGTCGCCGCGGAGGACGAGCTACGTCGTCGTCGTCGAAGTCGTCGTTGTCGTCGTCGAACGCTCCTCCTGCTGAGGACAGGGGAGGCATTGACCCGCCGCGCTTCTCTTAGTCACGCGCACACACACACACACATCCGCGTCCCTTCCTTCTTCCCTTTGGTGGCTACATAGTGGTTGTGTGCATATATGTATATGTCCATGTAACTATAGCTATACAGACGCGCGGCCCATACACAGACTAACACGTCCAGCTTTGCTCACGGATTATATACATATATATATGGGTGGTATATATGTATGTGTATGTATATATATATATATATATGCATGGATGTGGTCTGTTATGGCCACTCGCGCTCACCAGTGAGTAAGCGAACGACCGACCGAGTGAGTGAGCACCGCAGACGCTCGGAATGTATCTCTGTATCTGTGTGTGGAAGAAAATCCTGTCCGCGTGTGTTTCGAAGCGCACACCACGCGAGTTCCGGCCGTGAATAGGTAATGCTAAATGCAAAATGCCGCGTAAAGAGACGAGAGACGCAGCCGCGGCAGCGCGACGTTAGGACGATGTGAAACACGTTCGGTTGTGAGAGGGAGACAATGCGATTTTTTGGGATATTTAGCTTATATATTTTTTTATTAAATTGAAATGTAGGTATTTTTTTAATTAAATTTTTAATCAAAATTTTGTGTATCCTTTGTGCCAGGTACTTTTTTTTCGTTTATGTTTTTCTTCAGTGTCGTAAATACTCAACGCCGGACAGTTAAAGTCTCGAAGCGACATCTGCGCAGCGCGCCAGCAGCGACGTCGAGGCGATGGCGAGAGACGTACGAGCGAGCGCAAGAGAGACAAGAAACTAAATTTACCCGCCGGCGTTCATTTAACGAAGAAAAAAATATTCGCATCCGTACCTAATGAAATTCCACTAATCGCCACGATAAATTCGGCCCGACAATTTTTCTCATAGCTCCGCCTCCGGTTCGCCCGAAAAAATTATCCAGAATATGTAAGACATGAAAAAAAACATCCAATTAAAGTCACGACCCGAGAAAAATTGTCGAAAATCCACGTGACTAATGTTTCCGCAATAATCGCCGGGCGAAAAAATGGGCAAAACCCGGAGATGCCGACCGCGCGCAGTGGTAGATCGATAAAATCGAGGAAGCGATGGAGAGATTAGAGCGATCGGTGTGCGCGCGCGGCGGGTACGTGTCACGTCACTCCGGCCGCGCAGGAATCCGTCCTGCGCAAGTTGGAATAGGATTCCACACGTGTACCCGGTGTCGTCGCCGCGATGCGCGCGCATCGTTCGCGCTGTCCACTGCAGCGGCCGCCGACCGCCGCAGCCGCAGCGGCAGCAGCGCCACCGCCGCCGCAGCTATACGAGCGAGACGCTCGCGGGATAATCGCGTTTCCCCCGTTAGCTTCCGGGTGATTCCGGTACTACGGCTTTACAGCTTCGTCGATCTACTATATTCCCGTCTCCGCGCTGAACGTGTGCGCGCGCGCGCTTCGAACGAGAAAGTGCGAGCGTTTGCCGAGCGCGCGAGCGACCGAGAGGGAGAGACAACGACGAGTTATATCGCTCGTTTACTGCTGCTGCTGTTGCTGCTGCGCGCGCACGGCTACCGGACTCGAGGCGGCCGCGAACGTTTGTCCATCGGCGGCGATAGGCGCAGCAGCTACACGCCGAGAGGGCAGCGTGTGTTGTTTTTCTTTTTCTTCCTCTTGCGCGCGCAGCCCAACAGTCGCGCGTCTCGCGGACAACTTGAATGGCTCACCGACGAGCGTCTCGCGGGTCTGGCTGCGCGTGCGCAGCCAGACCCGGAAGGACGGACAATGAGACGGCCGAGCCAATAAAGTGCACGTGCTCGGTGCGATGCGCGAGCATGCGCCGTTTGGTTCGCTGGCATCGCGGTATCGCCGGCTCAATTATTCCGCGATAGAGGATAGAGAAAAAAGAAATTGATATCTATCGATCGAACCTCTTGTCTTTATTCTTTATTCTTCGTTCTTCTTTTTCCTTTTTTCTTTTTCTGCAGGAAACGGAAGTATTAAATATATGGTTACAGGTGCAGCGACGGTGCAATATATTAGCGGTACGAAGTACCTGCCCCGCTGCTGCTGCTGGCGTCGTTAGGCTCGGGCTCGCGATTAAAACGGTCATACTTGAGAGCTGCCCAAGTGCCCGCTGATACACCGGGAGACCGGGGCGACGTGGTTCGAATTCTATTGTTCAGCCGCACAAACAGTTCGAAAAAAAATAAAATTACGGATTTTCGTTGCAAATATTATTTCAGACAAATCTAAGCTCCGGGTGTCATTTCTCAAAAAGTGATAATTATGAAATTCAGTTTATAAAGAAAATTAGTTTGTATACGTTTCTGTCTATTTTTCAGGACGAAAAAAATGGTCGAATTTTTTTATCAAGTCGACGTAGGACTCCAAATGTGATGAAAAAATTCTTAAGCGTCTTCATAATGTTCAATTGTTCACAAAACAAAAATAAAAAATCGTGAAACCGAATTTAGCCCAACACGCCCCGAGCTGCTCGGTATTATGCATACATTTGTGTGCAGCTGGCCGGCGGAAAGAAAAACGTATGCGTTTCACGCTTCTGTTAATAAGATTGTTATCGGGGGGGAGGGAAGCGCAAGCAGCCGGGGAGCAACGGCGGCGGCGCGTCGAGCGAGGCGCGCGGAGGAGCTGCACGGCGCTCGTCCAGTGTAAATCCAGGAAGAGGAGCAACGGGCGCGCGTAGTTCAGGCTGTGTGGCGCCTAACCGGGCCGAAGGCGACGTATATATACCGGCATCCAGGATGCAGCGGTTGGGCGCGATCGGCGTCCGTATAACAGAAGCCGACGCCGCCGCGGCGCGATCGGTTAGTCGGATCGCGCGCGCGGCACAACAGACCACGAGGAGCGGCCGGCGCGCCGCACCAGGATCCTCGACAGGATATCGATTACATTGCGGCCCATTGCGAACACATCGAACCCGCTTCCTATTATTTTCATTTTTTATTTTTTCCTTTTTTTGTAGAATCAAACACGCCCATCGCAATCATCTCATTATCGAAAATTTCCCGACCTCGTTTCGCGCTGGCTTTCCAGAAAATTATACGGGGTCCGCTGTCAACCTCGGGGAAATCATCGTTCGTCGAGATTCGATGCGACTTTTTTTTTTTTTTCTTTTCGTTGGCTCGGATAGTCTTGCGCTCGTTTATTTGCGTGCGTGAAATGATAAGACGCACACGCACAATTTTATGTGGATGTTATGTATAAGTGTATATATATTTTCGCAGTCTCTCGGTACCGCGTGGCGTAATTACCGGGTAATTATGTTAAACACCGTGAGACGCGCGGTGGCCGCCGTACGCGCCCGCGCTAAATTATATTTCAGCACTTCGCGCGCGTGATGCAAACTTCGCGCGCGGCGGCAGGAACACGGCAGTTATGACGCGGTACTTCGCTCGTCGATCTCTGATGATTTGCATGAGCGAACGAGCGCGAGACGAATTGCGAAAACAAATAACGAGAGTAATTTGCTGGGTCAGATTGAGATTTTATTTTTATTTTATTTTATTTTATTTTATTTTTACATCCTTTCAGGTTTGTGGGGTGGAGCTGCCAATTATTACTATTTCGCTTGCACTTTTTGCTGTAGGTAATCTTTTTTTTAGTTGCTTTTTTTTTATTATGAGCACTGTAAAAAAAATATTTGTGCAGTTTCCGAAGCGAAGATTTAGAAAAATATTACGTCATCTTTAAATTGCCGAATTCTCGAGATTCGCGAGATTGTCGGACATTGATTGTCCAATCTCGACAAGGCGTTCCACGCTGCGAGTGCGGTACGGTCGGTAAAATTGTCGCTCCGGGGACGTCGGCGCTTGGCGGACTGTGCTTTCCACTGGAACGCGAATCGCCGAGCGCTGTGCCCAAAAGTTATCTACCGTGAAATCTCCGAGTCGCGGGTGTAACTGCAAGTCAACTTTCGTGTATACATCGTCGCGGAGAGAAGATGCAGCCTCATGAAGCGCGACGCGATCTGCGATTCTGACACGGTGGGAAAAATTCGCGAGGAAGAATTTGTTTTTACTACTCAAGAAAAAAAAAATACAAACGAAATATCCTGGCCCCAATTTTCTCGTTATCCCCAAAATAAAAGATAATTTTTTTCCAGCGGAAAAAAATCCAACTTCCGCCGCATTTCCTGACTTCGCATCCTCCGCGGCTTTGAAAATACCCCATCGATCGCTCGCACCCTGATTAGCCCCGCGACATTACTAATAAAAATACAATAACCACGCGGCTCATCAGATAAGTCAGATACACTCGCAGCGAAAAGAAAAAAAAAACAGGCCGTATAGCTGACACCAGAAAGCGCGTATCGCTCGGTGGGCGCCGATTGGCCACCTCGCAGCTCCAGCAGCAGTCGTTTCACCTGTAACGCACGTAAGAACGTTGAATTATTAATAATTTCTCACGGGGCTGTTGCTCGCTCGTTTTCACGAACGAGGAAATGCTCTCCGTACACATCGTTGTCATGTTTATTTAATAATCTCTCTATACGTCGGGTAGCAATTATTATCAGACGCTCCACTCGCATTGTGTACCGTTATATATAAAAATATACACACACACTTAAAAAAATGTACGTATTTCGCGTACGTGCAAAATATACAAATATTTTTTTCTATCCGTGTGACCCACACGAAATAAATCAGCGCACACAAACGACGATCCCACAGTGCAGCTCCGCGTATTGAAATCACCGCCACCCGAGCAGCCCGAGTTTGGATCGGGATTAAAATAATCTCCAGCCTCGCGGGGCCCGAGAAGCCCCCTTCCCCCCGGGAGACTCCTCATAATTACACCGAACTTGAGCAATTAATATCAGCGTCTCTCGCGTCTTCCCACAGAATCGCTTCTCACTGCTCCCTCCGAGCGTTCGTATTGTCGGAGTCGCGGTGCGAGAATGAATTTTCATTTATTCCTTTCTTTCTGAAATTAACCCGGAACACCGCGTAGTCGACAACAAACACAAACACAGCCAAATCATACACATACACACGAGGCGTAGATCTCAGCAGTTTCGTAATCGCTAATCAGCCGTCGGTGCACCGAGAGCGCAAACACCGCGAGGCTTTTGTTGTGCTGGCTCGCATGCGGGACGATGATGCTCGTCATGAGAAATGAATTTACGATCGTAGCCAATCGAATTGGTCGTTCGCGATCTCGAGCAGCGACGGCGGCGGCGCGCGGCTAATAATCATTTACCGTCGAACGTTGGGATCGATTCGGTGCGCCGCGACGTTAATGGAAACTCAATTTCGCGTGGTTAACTCTGAGCTGAGAGCCGCGATGTCAATTACCGGATCGCGTGTTTCGCGCTCGCGCTGAATCGACGCTGCGCGCGCCGATCGTAAACCAACTGCGCCGCGATCTCTGTTACAAAATAGAGATATATGAGCGCGCGCCCTCGAGGGGCGTGGGGGGAGGGGGAGCTTTATTATCGCTCGCGCGCGGCGTGTATGTACGATGTGCGAGATGTGCGCGCGCAGCGTCCCGCGAGATCCGCCGATGGCTTTAATATCTGTATTTATGGGAGGGCGAAGTTTGTATAATCATCTCTCTTGGATTCTCGGACGCTCGTGCGGGCTCGGCGCCCGCGGAACCGAGCGGGCCGAGCCCGCAGAGGTCAATCCTTATATTCCTTCGCCGTGGGGGGAAACGACGATCGAGAGTCGCCGCGGTAATGCGCTGCGTTTTAGCTGATCGTCCGACGAACTGGGCTATTTGCCCTAAATGTCTCATCGACGAGGCCATTAAACGTGTCATTAACGACCGCGGATTCAATCAACGAGCGAATTGCTGTGGCGAAAAATAATGTGTGACCTTGTGCACTTAATGGGTAAATTTATTTGGACGCAACGATTTGTTTTTCCCGCATTTCTTATTTCGGGTTTTATATTTGCGATTTTTTTTATCTCTTATTTGTTTTGCAATTTTTTTGCAAGTGGTTTACCATATTCGATTTGATGTGATTTGTTTTCGAGATGGCAAACGCAATAAGTAAAGCGGAGCAGATTGAACAAACAAATAAGAGGGAGCGTATAAAAATATGTTTCCAGGTCGAAGAGTGTCAAGAAGAAATGGCAACAGCGGCCAAGTGACGCTGCAACGCTCGATCGAACGAATCGCGACGCGTCGACTTCAGCGAGGATTCAAGATTGTCTTCTTCTTCTTCTTCTTCTTCTTCTTCTTCTTCTTCTTCTTCTCCTTCTTCTTCTTACATTGGCACGGAGCCCGTTCTCGAGATTGTCACTCGCGCGAGTGTAGCGTTCGCGAGCGGCGAAGTTCAAGCTAGCGGCGCGCGCAGATGTTCGACTTCGCAGCGACGAGCTCGTCACTGCGAAGTCGAACGCGCGAAGAAGGAAGAGAAGGAGAAAAAAAGGCGGACAAGTCGTGAGAATACGGCGCAGATGTTCATTGTGCGAAATATTTAATGCCGTTATGAATCTCTAGTTACGAAACGGGTCCTCTCATCTCGAGGGCTCATCTCGAGCCGCCGGACTCGAGTGCATAACTGTATCTTTTCAGTGGGCACGCGTGCACGCGGGCGCCGCGCGCGTAATGTATCACAGATCGCGGCGAGACAGAGAGACCGCGAAGCTCGTGCAGCGCTGCAGTCGCGAGTTGCAGCAAACGTCGCCGAGCGTCGAGCGAAGCGAAGGAGAGGAAGAAAAACAAGCCGACGCTCGGGAATCAAGATGACCAGAGTGAGAAACCGGAGGAGGTGCGCGAGTAATGACAAGGGACACTCGCTACCGTTATAGTCGCTCTCGCACAACGCGTGGAAAAAAATTACACACAAACATTTTCGCGGTTTTTCGAGGTTTCGGCGATTGCTCGGTTTTTCGGTTTTTCGTAAGATATTGACATTAGAATCTTCGTTTTTTTTTAATGAAAAATATTTATTATAATTTTTCTATGTATGCATTTTTACAAAAATAAAATTATCGCTAAGAAACTTTTGTTTTCAGGAAAAAAATTATGTTACACAACAATTTTCACATTATTTTTCGATGTCTGGACAATTCGTCGGTTTTTAGTAAGATTTTGACATTAGAAACTTCGATTTTTTTTTTATAAAAAGTAATTATTATAATTTGTTCGTGTTTGAATTTTGGCGAAAATAAAATAAGACACTTTTCCTTCGCCATTTCCTCCTCGACACCCATCATCGACCCGGTCGAGTCGTTGCGGGCCCCGCGACAAAATGCATCATTCGGTCGACCGTCCCTCGAACACAAAGCGCAGGAGACAAACCGCGTGGGCGACGGGCGTCGGGCGTTGCGGTCGTGACGACTCTAAAACGCGAGCGACCTCGAGACGGACCGGGCACTATAACACAGGGATACTACAGAGTCGCGTGGAGAGATCTCGCGGGCAGCGTGTATAGTGTCCGGCGGCTGTGGAATGCCAAAGGCGCATAAGAGCGGCGCAGGGCGAGAATTCACGCTCGATCGAGAATTCAAGCCACGCGCCTCTCGGCCGCAGAGCTCTCGGCATGTAACGTGTGCATTATATAGTCGTACGCGATACGAGCCCCGCGTGTACATACGATCTCCCTCGATTTCCATACAGGGATTATTATTACCCGTGTTTAACACCCACGCAACAGGACGCGAGTCGAGTGCAGGGCGCGATCGCGATCGGTGGTCCCGGGGCCGGATTGATCGATCGGCCCCCGACGCGCGCGCGGTCGCCCGGCAATAACCGATAATAACTCTGTCGCTCTCGAGCAGCCAATTAGCGGCGTCGGCGGTTGTGGCGCATTTTTGTTCGTTTTTCTTCTTCCTCTTCTTTTTTCCTCCACCCTCGTGCGGCCCCGATTTGCATAGAATACGACGGTTAATCGTGTCGCGATTAGTCGGCGCGCACGCGTCTTAAATTATAATACACGGCGCTCGCTTCGCTCGTTACATCGTCGAGTCGTGTGGCGTTGAAATTGCGCTTCGAATAAAAAAATAAAATAAATTAAAAGGCTGGAACGAAAGTTCAGGACGCGCGACGCCAGGTAAAAATGGTAAACGGGGTAAAGTGGGACGAAACGGTCAGTGGTCGTCGCGACGAGCTGTCGCATTGTGCAATTATTTAATTAGGAGTATAGAGTCGCTCGAGCGGCCGCGCCTCTGCGCCGCGATATCCCGCCTCGCGGTGAAATCTCAACGCGCGGAAAACCGCAGAGCGCGCGACGACGGAAGAAAGAAATTGTCGCGTGCGTCGCGGTGGATCTCGCGGTGCGCAGCTTCGCGAAGCCCCCCGCGAGCCGTACGACCGGCGGTCACGCTCCGAATCGCACGTGAGACGCGCGCGACGGAATTTCTAACTTTGATTTTCGAAACCACTGCGGCGATTCCGCTTAAACGGGGGTTTTTCTGTGTTTTTTTTGCACCGCCAGGCTTTCCACTCGGATCGTCGCCCGCGTCGACAGCAGTGACGTTCGGAGACTGCTGCACTTTCGATTCGGGGAAATCGCAGTTACTCGCGTTTCTTTTAATTATCGAATTAATAATCATAATTAGGATTATTGAATGTGATGATGACGAGTCTGTTTTCGCTGGATTTCACGATGGAAGTGAAATACAGAGAAATGAAAAACGAAAATGATTAATGTGACAAACGTTTACTCTTGAAAATACTTCTCAGAGTAAAATGAAAATAAAAGTGAAACGTAAAACAAAAAATGTATATCTTCATCGGAGAAAAAAAAGACATACACATTTTTTTTCCCAACGACAAA
Organism: Itoplectis maculator; assembly: GCA_964034905.1. Taxonomy (NCBI): domain Eukaryota; kingdom Metazoa; phylum Arthropoda; class Insecta; order Hymenoptera; family Ichneumonidae; genus Itoplectis; species Itoplectis maculator. The sequence goes on from OZ035853.1 coordinate 9,006,026, forward strand.
AAATGTTTTCCGAGAAGATAACGTTGACTCACGTTTACAGAGCATAAACCAACACTGAAAATAAGCGATAAAACGTTGAAATAAAGAAAGCAGCGGTTTACAATGCCGATGCGGGTCCGCATTGTCGCCGCGAGGTGGTAGGCGACGCGTTACGACTGTGACACAGCATGGATATTTGCATTACACTAGACGAGAGCCGTGTGCCCGGCGATAAGGCGAGTTATTGTTAAAAATAAGGAGAGACACGAGTCGCCGTATTATGCACCGCGGCGGCGGCCAGACCGGCGCGCTATGTGTGTCTTTCTTTGTATCTTCCTTCGAACTCTCACGTCGGTCGAAGGCACCGAGAACTCGCGCGCGCTACACGATCGCTCCGTGCATACAACGGCGAACGGAACACAATGCGAGCCGGGGTTCGCGGATGCGCCAGGCCTGGCGGAATATGGACGAGCGGAATGCAATTTGCCGCTGTGAGCAATCATATCTGCCTGCTGCCTGCCCGTTGCTAAACCGAGAGCGAGAGAGAGAGAAAGAAAAATAGAGAAAGAGAGAGAGAGAGAGACGCGGGACCCGAACGACCGAGCTTTGCATTGAAGAAGGTATTTCTGTAATTGAAGTAATTGCACGAAAGTAACGTCGCTCGCTGTGTGTATACGGATAACAATCAACGCGCGGCGCGGGTTAGCATCCGACGACCGAGGACCCGCGACGCTTCGTTATTGTGCGCGAGTGAAATACCTCGCGAGACTCCGCTTAACCAGTCATCCCCCTTCCCCCGGCGCTATAGGATTCGACATAAAAGCCATTAGTGTATGATGCGACCTTTGCTCCAATTTTCGCCTGATTTCTCGCACCGTCGACGCCGCACATTTGGCGTCGCACGATCGCGCCTCTCTCGAAGATATCTCGAAGATCAAAGTTTCTCGAATATGATTTTTTTTTCGCGAGATTTAATTGATAATCCAATTCAATTGTGTTTATTGAATTTTGGAATTGATTAATTTGCAAAGGATAATAAATGTGGATACGAATGATTATAGTTCTACTGTATGAACGTCACATTAATTTTACTATTATTATAAAATGTTTCGTAATCTGTTGTGAAATTTTGCAAACGTTATTGTGTAATTTTACGAATTTTGACAGATACAAAAAAATTACAAGTACCTTAATTGTGTGAGGTGTAAAATCCCGATTTGGTTCAATTATCGTTGAGCATAGTCGCGATTAGTCACTCGCGTGTTTCGACGTCGATCTATCGTGCGTGAAACAACGAAAAAACGTGTCGTTACATCGATCGTAAGTATAACTTGCACCGTGTGTATACAGCGTGCGGGAGACACTTCGGAGCGCGTCCACCGCTCCTCGTGATAGCCGAGAGTTTACTGACAACGGGAGGTACCGGTGTAGCGGCGGCCACCGTCGTGCCGCTTGTAAAGTTACCTGAGAGCCACTCACGATGCGTCATGCGTGCTGGAGGGGAGTCTCGATAGCACACGCGGCTCCCCCTGAAAACCATACGCACCTGCTCTAGAAAGAAAAAACACACAAACACGGCAGCTCGCAGATGATGAGCCGTCGTGTACCTGACGTATCTCTCGCATCTCGGCGTTTAAGACGCGTTGGACATGGTGTGAAAAGTGCGAAATACAGAGGGAACCCAATTTTACACTAATTACAATTATACTCAATAATTTTCATGCCCTTTTTTAATCGAACTATATTGGTTGGTGTGTTCAATTGTGTTTGGATGGAAAAAAAATGTATTTGACTAAAATGTAGGCTGAATAATTTTAGTCAAGATTTGTATCTAATATTTTGATTTAAAAATGCGAACCGTGTTAATGACGCAGATACTAATTGGTTTCGCCATAATGAAAGTAAAGTATCTTGTTTCTGCTTTTTTTATGGTGATAAATTCTAACCTGATAGTTCAAGTCGTTGGCAAGTTATAGGAGATACATTTATATGTTTCGAGCGCTATGTGATATGTAGTACCCTGTAATTATGCTGTAAACAGGGCACAAAAAATCTGAAGGTTAAAAGCTAGTCTCGATACAACCGTGAGAGTCGTCAAGCCGCGTTACGTATTCGAAGGATAGACAGCTGTCTGTTAATTATGAAATTTTTGTGTCTCGAAAGGCGTTGCCGAATTGGTCACTTCAGATATTTCGCAACTTGTGAACCAGCTACGCCTTTAAATAGACCAACTTTGCTCAAGGTTCCTCATTGTGTCTCGCTGACTCTCAAATCGTGTAGTTTTACATTGCTCCGATTCTTGCGAAAATATGAAAAATAATACAATAATTAATTCGGTATGTCGGAGTACATTTTTTTCAGACTTCATCCCACGATACAAGGTCCTGCGTCGAACAGAAACACAAACTTAGAATTATTTTTAGAGCGTAACGTACTATGAACCGACCAATTATCCCGCCAATGAGCCATGCAAACTGTCAGCGCGTAAATCATCCGAAGCTGCGTCGATCGCGCTAAAATCCTCCAAGGATAACTACGTACATCTTCCTTATCTACCTTACCGACAGCCAACTATCATTACCGACGGAAGCTGGAAAAAGATCTTTCTCTGACTCACCTGTCGAAGGTAAGACTGTCCTGTCGGTAACCGCAGGTCTTGCATCCGCTACAACGCGAAGACAGGTCACTCTCGCGGTCGGTAACCTCGTCGCGCTCTCCCTTATCATCGCGATCCGGCGCTCTGCCTCTCCACGTACGTTGAATCAGATAAAACAGGTACATCGGCCGGCTCGGCCGACACGGCTGTGACCTCGAGTTGCCCATTTCGCGTGACCTTGCGTCCTCTCGGCCGGTGTCTCAGCTGCGAGCACGAACAATAACAAACAAACACGACAACAACCGCGATCGCAACGCGCGATCTCGCTCAGTCTCGGCGGCGCTTCGCGCACTCTCTTGACATTGATATCCACTCTTTAGGTCATCCTATACTCCCGGTCCCTCGCCGAGCCCCGCGACGTCCGACTGCAATTTTCCGCGGCCGCTATTGCGGGTCAAGCGAATTACGTTCGAGAGCGCCGTATTACCGGGTTATCTCGCGCTATCTCGCAACGCTCACCGCGAGTCCCGCGTGGCTCCCGGTGAAATGCGCCGACCGCGCGCGCCAACGACGCCGTCCATCGTTAACAATTTGCTCGTCGCGCGCGTGCTCGCGAACTCGTCGATCGGCCGCGAATTCCACGACCGGTTGCCGCCCGATCTCGATTTTTCTGTTATCACACTCGCTCGGCACTTTGAACTTGCACCGGCGCGGCGGTTGTGCCTCGATCGCAGCCGCTCATTGGTCGGGACACTGACACTGACCGCGACAGCGGCGACGTTGGGAAATCGAGGGCGATCGATCCGAAAAGCGCCCGAAACACGAGCACGACATTCGAGTATCCGATTCCGTGGCATCCGTTAATCAACCCGAATCCATAAATAATTACGTGGCTGCGTCGCGCGTGTGTCTGTGTGTGTGTTTATGAGTGAAGAGCCGAGCCGGATGAGCGCGGGACGCTCGGCCGACGGTCCACACAGGCCAACACTCACGGGCCGAGTGTGTAATCCAGCACCGGAGAGAAAGAGAGAGGCGGAGAGGGAAAAAACACACAGAGAGAGAGGCAAAGAGCGATTAAACCGTAGGATGTGGTCTAACGTCTCTCGGCGCGCGGCGCGTCGAGTGCGCTCGCGTTTCGGCCGTGCACTACACGCTCGCGTCGTCCCAGGGAACGCGGATCTCCTCGTATCTCACTCCACCAATTTCCTTCAACGAAATGCTCGCGAGCGACGGGCAGCGCTGCGGCGGAGGCGCGATGCCTACGGCGAATTGACCGAGTCGCCGGTTCGACGGGCACGAACGGTGCGCATTTCGTGGTTAACACAATATATATCGGGCGCAGCAACGCGAGGAGAATGCGCGCGCAGTTATGAACCGCGGGATTATCGGGATACCGATGCGATTCGTCCGTGGCCGCTCGACGACCGGCGGAAATGAAACTCGTGCTGTTTTTTTTCCACGAGGCGCGAAATCGTCGCTCGCCGGAAGATCGGAAATGTCGGAGCCGACAGTGTCTGCACTTTCTCAAGTATTGTCGGTTGCTGGTCGACGACGTCGAGTTAATGGTTTTTATCGGAATCCAATGAGACGGGGAAAAGAAGTGATCTGGTTTCGTCGAACAATAATTGGTTTCGGGAACTGATTTCGTCGAACAATTTATGTCGATTACATTTTAGTGTATTCACTGTTTTCATTGATTAAACCACAGGTATAGCAATTTATACATTTATCACTAAGATTGTCCAAATTAGCACATCCACTTGGTATTAATGAACATAATACCGTATATTTTTATTATTATTATTTTATCACAATTTTGCAATTAAATATTAAACGTTCACTGTACCAATTATCTCATTCTTCACGTGACAAAGCCACGAAAGACTCTGTTCACGCCACTCGAGTGTTGAGAAATTCTGAGTCCGACACCGCGAGGAAAAATAGTTTCGAATGTGAGTCGACTGCGTCGTCGAAGATTCCGACGGGGCTGTTATTGCGCCGGTAATAACCGCGAAGATAACACGACGCGATTGCAACGCGACACCGGGGAAGGTGCGAGCGAAACTGCGGGACACGAGTGGCGCGCGGGCGCGCGCGTGTGCGGATTAAAACGCGGGGTGGCGGTGCCGGGTTTCGAGGATCGACTGCCCACGACGATAGTGCGAGCGGCAGAGGCGAGATGGGTGCACGTGTCCGCGTCGCGCGGCGTCTCACACGGGTCTCGCGGGCCGCGGTGGAGAGAGCGGCGACGGCGACGGCAACACGCGAGTCTCTTGCGTTGCCGCGCGTTTCCCCGGCGACTCTGGGTCAAGCCCCGACCTACGGTGCATCCGATCGCTTTGAGTCACGCGCACGCGAGTCGCCGACATCGGCCCGCGAGCTGCGTGCGACTCGCGGACACGCACTTTTGTTTCGTCACACGTCTCCGGATTCGTTTTAAAAGTTGCTGGTTCGTATAACGAAACTTGGAAATAAAAAAAAAACATATCCAATGAGCGAGTAATGAGGCGCGCCCAGCGCTTGATCGGTAAGTACCCGGGGAACCCGAAGGCTGTCGAAGACCGCGCCCAACGGTGCAGCCACTATTCGCGTGGCTTTGAACTCTTGCAATCTCTCCGCCGCTATATTTATTACCGTAGATGGGTGTGACCGCTGCCGGGATGGAAGACGCTGCGCACGGTCGAGGTCAGAGCCGAGGATGGGATCGTTGCCGGGATTATCTCGACGTGAGACTCCGGCGGAGTATCCTGTATATTCTTGCGATTGAACTGGTAACGCGGTAACATTGTGTAGGAAACTAATAACACCGGTAATGACGATGAAAAAAATTATTTTCATGTGAAGCCGTTTTATTCGTGCTCTGATTGGCCCTCGCTTTGCGCGAAAACAGAACAAATAAGACCAAATTCGTCAGTTTTCAAAATGCAAAATTGACAGTTCTGCTGTCAAGAGGAGGAAGAGGAGAGGGAAGAAGAATTTAGTAAAAAAGCGCTGCAGCGCCCTTCGAAAAGTAGTGACGTGCAGCAGCGCGTCCGGTTTGTCTAGTCCTCTATTAAAAAGTTCGTGAGCAACCGTTTTTCGCGTTTTTATCATTGAATTTCCGATTTTTTGGGCGAACACCTGTCGTTTTTGGAATCAGCGGAAAATTTCCCATCGGATAAGGGTTTAAAACTTCGTTATATCGAAATTTTTTTTTGGCCGAAAATCGCAAGGTTTTTTCCTACGCTGGCTAACTTTCTACCGCGCGCGTAAACGCCCGACCATTTTCCTAGTCAGTTTTAGAAAAGGGTTTTTTTTCCTAGAGATTTACCCTTTTAAAGCTTTATAGGAGCGCAGCAGCGCAAAAGTGTCTCGGGCACGCGCGCCAGCGCGTGTGATTAGCCTAGTATAAAAAAATTTCCTAATTAACAAAAATATTGTTCACCATCAAAAAGCTTGAAAATCGCCAGCTGCAATTATCCCGCAGCATCGTCGGAGTTGCATTCACGCACTCGGCGAGCGCGATTGTCCGGCGAAGACGTGAAATAATAGCCCGTCATTAGGCGCATCCGGTGTGCAACGACCCCGATGTCGTGTACCATATCGCTGCGGCTATTTCGAGCGCGCTCTTATCGCGCAACGACGCGAATTCGCGTAGTTAGCGCTATTACGTTAGCCAGTCGGTGCGCGCGGTTTGTTTGCGCGCATTAGCGGTCGAGGAAGGAAAGTTTCCTGTGGAAACCCGCGTGCGCACGACGCCCGTGGCGACGAAGCGTCTGAATGTCTGTCGGGGTCCGGGGCGTTATGCAACTCGCGCGCGGGGAGAGCGAGGAGCAGGAGGCGCGAGGAGAAACAGCGGCGGAAAGCGACATCGCGAGTCAGCGAAAAGTCGCGAGCGCTCGCCACGAGGAACCGAAGACGAGACGCCGGGAAGAGCGGCCGAGACAGTCGCGAGACAATATCGCAATCGTGGGAAAGCGCGCACTCTAGTTCCCATTCACCGATCTGTTGTATTGCGTCCCGACGAGAGGAGGAGGAGGAGCGGGAAGTGAACGAGGAAGGGGAAAATGAATGCACGAACATTTGGGAAAGGGACACGAGAGTACCGTAACGCGAAGATTGTGGATCAGGTGGATCACACGTGCGCGGCGCCGGCGTCGCCGGAGGCAACGACGATTTGTCAAGCTTATGAGAATTTCTATCGCGGCTTCGTCCCGCGCGTTGTCCCGTTCGAGATTCTTGAACTATCGGCGACGGGTGACACCGGAGGAGGAGAGAGAGAGAGAGCGCGTAGAACCGGCGGCGCTCGGACCTCGAGGCGATCAGGATAGAGGTCAAAAAAGTTGGCGAGACGGGGTCCCTCGCGGCAGCGGCGGCGGCGGCGACGGTAGCACGTGTGCGTCAACGCGCAGCCAGATTCCACGCGATCTCTGGAATCCCTGTCGACGGGCGCTTGTCCCATATATCCGAGCGGTCGTGACCTGCAGAAATGAAGCGGCAAATGGAAAATGTGATTACGAGTACATGGATAACGTACAGGATAATTTCGGAGTAGATGGTGACATTTGTTTAACTAACTCATGTTAGACCGGTTTCTAATCATTGCTGTTATTATTATTATTATTATTATTACATTTATGTGTGACACTATGAATATAAAAATAATAATAATAAATACCTGAATAAACATTAACCTGATCGTTTCACCTCTTCCCCGAATATTCCGCTGACCCAACATTCTTCTCCACCTCCATCGGTGACCCCTGTAACATAAACGCGAAAATTTATCCTCAACATGGAGATGAGAAGTCGCAAACTCGTTAGCAGTCGTGGGTTCCCATTGATTCCGAATCGGGTGACACCCCGCCGCGGGCGACGGAAAGTTTACGCGCGAATCATCGTCGTCGTTGTCGTCGTCGTCGCCGTCGTCGTCGTCGTCGCCGTCGGCCACGATTGCCACCGGCGCGCGCCCGCGCGACGATAACGGAGCGCGCGGAGTCGGGTTCGCGCCGCGAGTCTCTCGGCCACGCTACAGTTACAGGGTCGCTAGAAATGGTGAGAGAGACGTCTGCGCGGGCACCGAGAGGTGCGCTCGGTGTTCCAGTTTATGCGCCGGCCGCCGCTCGCGTATAAACGCGATGCGAAAGTACAAATGCGATATCCTCGCGTAATACGAGATTGGCCTGCGCTGCCTGCGGCTTCGGGATGCGGCGAACGACGAGAGAGAGACAGAGAGAGAGAGAGAGAGAAGCCGCGATCCGAGAAGATACGCGCACTATATACTCTAGTTGCTCCGGGCTGGACGCACCTCGGAGTAACCAACGCGCGAGAGGCGATACGCCCAGCACCACGTGGGATATATAAACCGTTATATTATTTATACCCTCGGCGCATTGGATCCGATTATTACAGCCGCACGACCCGACCCCCTTTTACGCGCGATACTTTCAATTCCCTCGCCGAAAATTTGCATTCTCCCGGTTACTTTTTTTTTCAGTCGTCGCACGCCAGTGGAACATTTAAATATCAATTCAGTTTGTATATTATCGCGGTGATAAAAATATCCGTGCAAATTGAAGGAAAAAAGATTGGACACTCGAGGTACTCGATAAAAAATTGTAGATAATTCTAAAATTCTAATGTGCTTTTTGCACCAAAAAAAATGATGCCACCGTTATATGGCATACGCATATTTTCCTATAATTTTGAAACCTACTACGGAGAACTAAACGCTATTTTAAAAGCGTTAAAAAAATTGATGCCTCGAGATCTCGCGTCTCGTCTCATTGGAAGTGTTCATTACCGGTGTCAGACGCGTTGGAGCGGAAACGAGACTGTTTGGCTGGGCATCGAAGTCCCCGCGTTGGGAGTAAACAGAGTCGCTGCGGGCGGTGAGAGCAGCGGACGTGGTAGCCGAGACCCGAGCAGCTGCAACGACGAAGCGGGGAGCGTTGCCAGTTAAGCAGGATCTCTTCGTGACGTACGAACGGTAAGGGCGTCCCCTGCGTCGGTACAGATTCGAGGTAGATTCGACCGCGCGCGTGGCGTCGACGCTGCGGCACGTTCGATGCCGCGCGGTTTCCTACATTCCCACAGCTCAGTGATTCATCCGTTCCAGAGGCCACTGTGCGTCGTCGTAACGTCGATTCACGTGCCACGAGCCTCAGTCGCTGTCGTACCGCCGTTTGCTCCGTTCGGGGAACCTGAAATTAATTTTCTGTATCAGTAGAGTTTGACCGAATTCGCGCGACCAGTCGAGTTAAGTTATCGCTACCATTCATCGATTTCTCGGTCTACAGCTGACGCTTCTACTGTTACCTACCAGGACAGTGTGACTCCCCCCTCTCTACGGTCATCTCGGACGCTTCGGCTCGTCGACCGTCGCCACTCGGCGCTCTCATTCATCACAAAAACGAAAATGGCGTCAACGGAGCAGGTCGGCCTCAACAAAACTTGGGAATTGTCGCTGTACGAGCTTCATCGAATACCCCAGGATCCGATAACCGACAACACGGAGATCGCGGTCAGTCCACGCAGCCTTCACAGCGAACTCATGTGCCCGATTTGCCTGGATATGCTGAAAAAAACAATGACCACCAAAGAGTGTCTCCATCGCTTCTGCTCCGACTGCATTATTACAGCGCTGCGGAGCGGCAACAAGGTATTTTTTTATCAATTATGTTTTTGTTTACGCCTTCGCGATGACTGCGACGTTTTTGCGGATCATTTTTTTTGTGAGGCAATTTGTGAGAGTCTGAGAAAGTTTGTTGATCTGTTGACGCTAGGGACGTGCGTGGTGATAATATCGTGACACTTTACCGTTACGTTGGTTCAGAAAAAATGGAATAGTTGTAATTAGTCTCTATGCAAAGATTCAATTTTGGTTGTATTTGTACTCCAAAACGGGCTCATTTTAACTTTCAATAGAAGTTTACATCACTGGAGTTACTTTTTCTCAGACAATGATACCGATTGTAAAAAAAACAATGACGAGCTATTTTCGATTAATGAGTAAAAATTTAATTGTGTAATTCCGCAACAGTCATAGATAAAAATCCCGATAATAAAATAATTTCGTTGGTAGGATTTTCTTTTGGAATAATTTTACCATATTTGCCTTGATTCCAGGAATGCCCGACGTGTCGAAAGAAACTCGTGTCCAAAAGATCACTGAGGCCGGATCCGAACTTCGATTTATTGATACAAAAGATATATCCGAGCCGGGACGAGTACGAGGCTCACCAGGAGCGAGTTATGGCGAAACTGAACAAATCACATTCCCAAGCAGCTTTGGTGAACTCCATAACCGAAGGTATCAAGCTTCAAAGTCAAAACAGGCCGCAGCGTTCGAAGAAGAACGCGAACGAGTCAGAGATACCGAGCAACGTGACGTCATACAACAACACGCCGAATGTGAGCGCACCGGCGACTCCGACTCCCGGTGCGACGGCGGCGAATCAGAGCGACTCCTCGCAAAGCGCTACCGGGCCGTTCAACAGCAGCGTCGGTGGCCAGATAATCAACAACTCGAGCTCGCAAAACTCAAACAGCGTCTCGCAGCCGGCGAGCAGTCCCGCGATATCGGGCACGACGTCGCGAAACTCCACGACACCGTCGCCCAATCCGGCGAATCAGATACCAAAGTCGGCGAAGCGTCAGAAGAGTCTTCAAAACTCGGAGAACGACTCGTCGAGCGCTGAAGCTGAGACTCCGGGCGGCGAGTCGATGGTCGACACCGAGGGCGAGGGCACGAGCGAACCTCTGATGCTCAACGAGATCGAGCTCGTGTTCAAGCCTCATCCCACAGAAATGGCTGGTGACAATTCGCTCATCAAGGCGCTGAAAGAAAATAGCATTAGATACATCAAAACTCCGGCGCACGCGACTGGTAAGTGAAAAATAATTCTGAATAATTTTCGTTAGGAAATTTTAAAAAATATAATATTCATTGAATTTTTATGTTATTTTTGCCTTTTTACAGTCGATCACCTCAGCAAGTACCTGGCAATGCGACTGACCCTAGATCTGGACACCGAGCTGTCCGAGTCCGACAGACTCTTGAATTTTTGCATCTACATCGCGCCCACGCCCGGCCAACTCGTCGTTCTCAGTGGCTCGCAAACGCTGCGTCAGGTTAACGACAAATTCTGGCGAGTGAATCGTCCCCTCGAGATGTATTACTCGTGGAAGAAGACCTAGGGACGGCTTCAAATATCTGCATCGGAGCCAAGCTAGTCAGGTTGTTCTCCGAACAACGAGATTCGCCGCGCGCCACGCGACTAACGCACGTGGAAGAAGAGACAGACAGACAGCGAGAGAGCGAAAACAGCGATCGAACGACGACGCGAATAAAGGGCATTGCTAGAGTGAGATACCCTGCAGCTATCCTGAAAAATCACGAGGGACGCCCGTAGCACATGATGAGCTAATGGGGTTTCGAAACAAAAAATAAAAGAAGCGACCAATCAATTTGCGATTCACCTCGCAACCTCACGGACTTACACGTAACTGTATTAAAGCGAAATTTTTATATTTTAATGTAGATGAGAATAAAGACGATGTTGTGATAAGTTTCCAAGCGACGTTAAAAGTTTTCTCTGTACTCCCCCTCCGCAGCGCCGACGCTTTGATATTGGCAGAGCCGTCGACCTGCTCGTCAATAATGTAAGAATCTTTCGCTACTCCCCCATTACCCATATTCCGCTGAAGGGATCAATAAATCTGCGTCATTCTGTTGCCGGGTGCAAAACCATCTATTCTCGTGTATTATATCAACGCTTCTTCATGATTCTCTAGTAAAAAGTTAGTGGCGAGATTATCGATTTTCGAGTTTTTCTATCGAAGTCTATTGTTAGCAAACTATTCGCCTCCTGATTGGTCGGAGCGCTAACTAACATCCGCTCGCGCGCTTTAGCGCGCGAGGTGGTCTTTCTTTTAAAAAGTTCATGAGTAACGGAAAACATTGTTAGCAAACTATTCGAGCTGTGATTGGCTGGGACTCTCAGACCGAGTTCAGGTTCATTTGTCCTTGATAACTTGGACAGTTCTGCCAAATATCGTATTTTTTTTTAATCCACTAAAAAAAGGTTGATGGCAGTGTTTTCAGGGGTAGAATATGCGACTTGAGAACGATGGTATAGGTTAAAAGTCAATATTTTGAAAAAATAAATTTCGTGACCCCGATTTGGACGGTTTTCGGCCCGGCGGCCAGATCTACGATTTCTGACAAACTGTTCGGCCAACATTTTTTTTTTTTCAAAATCAACTAAAAAAGGGTTGTAAACGGTGTTTTCAGGGGTAGAATATGCGACTTGAGAACGATAGTATAGGTTAAAAGTCGATATTTTGAAAAAATAAATTTCGTCACCCCGATTTGGGCGGTTTTCGGCCCGGCGGCCATATCTACGATTTCTGATAAGCAAAACGACAAATTTCCTTTTTTTTTCAAAAGTAACTGACCAAGGTTTTTTCAGTTGCGATTTACCCTTTTAAAACTTTATAAGAGCGCAGCAGCGCAAAAGTATCTCGGGCACGTGCGCCAGCGCGTGTGATTAGCCTAGTCCTCTATTAAAAAGTGCATAGGCCACCATTGTTGTCGATATAACTCGGCCTCTGATTGGTCGAGGGCCGTGACGACCGGCAGTCCGTTGTTTAGCAGCGCGATATTTGACAGTTTGTCATAATATGCGCTGCAGCGCTCATTAACCTCCGGTCGCGCGCGAAAGCGCGCGTATTTGCTTCCTAGTTAGACTAAAAAATCTATATTGACGATTAACGACGTGACAATAAAATTTCATTTGGCATTGAGAAGTTATTTGTATCGTTCTTTTCATCTCGCGTATGACGTAAACGGCTTCTAAATTAATCCATATTTATTTACTAAAAAGAAAAACCTGAGAATCCGTTGCCAGCGAAACGTAAAGCCCGGCGTTACTGCTTAAGGAGCTAATTTTGCGGCGCTGTTTCTCGCATGAAAATACGGGACTCTCTTCGCGATCCGGCAGCTTCCAAAATTAGCGATGCAGCAGCGCGCGAAGAGAATACGTTGTGTGCACAATCTCGGTTAATTACGAGTAATAAAGAAAGACCGCGTTAATTGGCGCGCCCTGTGGAAATAATTGCGAAAATTAATTCTCGTATCGCGCGCGTTTGGCGCGCATCCTTGAACAAAAGATCGCTGACAACGAGCGCTCAGCGTCTCCGTGGTTTGGTGGTCGCGAGCATTTTTGTTTGCGGAATTTACTACATGAGAAATAATGATAATCGTTGCAAGCGATACACACGCGAAAAATACACATTTGTGTTTTACTTTACGACAATCGCGGCCTTGACTTCGTCGCAGTCGCTATCCTCTTCCGTGTTTGCATCAGAGTCGCTCTCGGTATCTGACGTCGAGGCGCACGATGATTCGTTATTGTTCTCGCAATCTGTAGCATCAGCGTATCGCCGATTCCCACTGGCTACGGTGGCGCGGGCCGAGTTCATTACAGTGTTTACGTCACTCGGCTTCCTCGTTTGATTTCCGCGCCCGCCCGAGCGACCCGCGTCAGTCGAAGATCTATATCAAAAGCATCGGAACGAGTGTGACACGCCATCATGAATAATTGGATCTCGAATGCTCCCCAGCGGACCCCTTCGCCCTCTAATGGAAGGCGTACTCACAGCATCTTATCGGGTTCCTTGTACCAAAGCGGATAATCCGAGGGTTCCGATCTCTGGTAGAGAACGAAATTGTCAGCCGAGGGTGGCTTCACCTACAACCAAAGTACATACGTTAAATTATCAATCCCCCCGGGATCATCAATAAGTAATAAACGAATATTCTACGTGCGCTTCGGTTTATGGGAATTTAATGCAGCGTCTTATTTTCAGACAAAATTCAATACAAAAACTGAGTATTAGAAATCTGCATTTTTTAAACGTGAAATTTTTTATTACCCAAGAAACTTTCACTATTTTCTATTTGCATTTGGGAGAATATCACTCGCCTCTGTAAAAACTACTCATACGTACGTAAAAATTAGGCGACTCCACGGTAGAATCCAGAAGGGCCGACACCTGACGAGCGTAATCCTCGGTTCCAGCCAATCTTTCCAATCTAACGAATCCGGACGGCTTTTTTGTATTATTTTTATATGATTGGTTAGCAGAGCGGAGGACGGCTGTTTCCCGTGCGCGCGTGTACATTACAAGCGAGACGCGCGTGCATTTCTATATCCGCTCGAACAAATATATACCGCGCATAAAACGGCCTTTAAACTCGACATCCGGAGCAAGGCGCGAGCGAGAGAATTGTATGGTCGGAGCCGGAGTCCTCCCTCGTCGCACACGACTGTGCGGCGCATTATACGACGCGCGTATCACTACAAATAGGCGCGGTGTGTGTCTCGCGGTTAAAAGCGAGGAGAAGCAAGCGATCTCACTCGTGAACCATCTGCCTCGTGAATTCGGATCTCGGTGCCTCTTTCGCCGGATATTCGGACCGCGCAGTTCCCGCGTTGTATCGGCGAATCTCGCCCTTTGTCGACGGCGAATCACGGCCGTAGAAGTTTCCAAAGTGAACGGCGACGTCTTCCGGTATCCCGGAAGTCACCGCGCCGGATCTCGGCCTCGCTCGCGCGATAACCGGCACCCTCCGCGCGGACTTTGTTGGCACAGACCTCGGTTTCTCACTCCTGGGTTGCTGCTGCTGCTGCTGCTGCTCCCGCCTGAAACAATAATCGTGAAATATTGTATTGCAAATATTCGGCCCGGAAACCGCGCTGCGTTACACGTGTCGAGCTGCACAGACGCAACACGACGACGACGAATATCGCTGACTGTAGATTTTTTTCCGTTTACACTTGTCGTATTAATTGCGATTCGTTGGTGATTTCGTAAGTGGTTATGATTTCGATTTAGACCTCCTACCACTGACACATCGATTTTATGCTTAAAAGAACGAGAAAAATAATAAATAAATTCAGAAGCATCTTTTCAATTACATCCTCACCTGCCAGTCTTTGAAAAGCTCGACGGTGAAAGTGACGACGAAACGCGAACCCTATCGTTCCCATTTTGTCCGAACCTCCTATTTCCACCGATTCCCATCGTCGACGCGCTCTGTCGTCTCGGCGACATCTTCCCTGGTCTATTCATCCTCCTAACTAATAAATCTTCCTCCTAATACCAGTAATTTGCCTTTACATCCCGATCCTCAGCTCCTCGTTTTTCCGCCTCCGGAAACGTCACTGAAAAAAAAAACAAAATTAAAAAATATGAGACAAAAAAAGACAATCAGAGGCGCTTCTCGCTTTCATCCGCGCCAGAAACGGGGACCGCAATCGTCGAGGGGGGGAAAACCGCAGGAATCATCGCAGCCCTCGTTCAATATATACGAAACATCGAAGCCAACCAGAAGCCGCGTGTTATACGGCGTAGTACGCAGATATAGATATACGCGGAATCACCGAGTCCGATTATAGTGGACAAAATCTTCGCGGTCTCGGCACCTAACCCCCCCCCCCCCTCTCTTCCTCTTCCTTCTTTTCCTCCGCACACACCTTCGTCTCCCGCCCGCCGTGACCGTAGCTGAGACTCCACACCGCGTCGAGTGCTGCTGCAGCTCGTGCCAACTAGTAAAGTTCATTGCACCACGCAGCAGCGGCAGTAGCAGCAACAGCAGCAGCAGCAACAGCAGCAGCAGCAACAGCAGCAGCAGCAGCAGCAACAGTCGTAGCTGCAGTATAACCGTAAGGTGTACACACACGCGAATGGGACGCGTTATCTCTCAGGCGCGCTCATCGCGTCCCATAAATAAACACATTTAGAAAAACAAAAAGACAGGAGGACTGCGCGAAGGAGGGAGTGGCGGGGGGTGGCGGTTCGGGAAAGCCACGAGCGGAGGCGACACTCATAACGCATATCGAGGCGTAAAGCAGCGACACGCACACACGCGGATTATGTCCGGAGTCTCTCGCGGATAACGATATTATTTACGATCGAAAAGCAGAACTGAATTTGCGTGCGCTATGCGCGTCCGCAGCCGCCAATCGCACCGCGCGGCATTCCGCAAGCGAAGCGCGCGCCAGCCTGGCTGCCATTTTGTTTTTCACTCTCTCGCTCTCTCTGCTTTGTGTCTCGCTCGGACACGCTTTTTCCCTTTTGTTTATTTTATCACCGCACGCAGCGTCGCTGTATGAATTTATGAAACTGTAGCCTCGCGACTGGATGTCGTCCTGCCGGTAATGTACTTTTTGAAAATAAGAGATAAAAAAATAAAGTCGCGCCGCTGCGCTGTGCGAGCGTGAGGGGAATTGAAAAAGTGATTGCCAGGACATCGGCGTCAGTCGGTGAGGCGAGACCGTCGGATGCGGAGAGAAGGGGTGTGGGGGGGGGGGGGGATATTGCGAGAGGGCCCCGGGTTTGCCCTTCGAAAAAGCTCTTTGATCACTCGGCAACTGCGCTGGAAGCTCCGCGGAAGCGGACGAACGATATCGATAATACAACGGTCACGAAAGAGAGCCGGCGAAAAGAGGAATAAAGTAAATAGAAGCAAATAGGCTTTTGCACGAATTTTTTTGCTGTTGAGACTTTACAAATTGCTTCGGTGGATGTAACTTGTCTGTTCTCCACCAGGTGGAATAATTGAAAGTAATTGAAACTATAAATCGTAAAATATGTTCAGGGGGGGTTTCACAAGAATCAAGACCATCGAGTGTCTACTTTATCGAGATCCTTAAAATTAATCGTCGAGGATTTCTTCACGGCAAAGTCAACGATAAATTATATTCCAGAGAAGCAGGCAAGACCTTTTTTTCTCATACAAGCAGACACTACAATCTCAGTTATGCCCAAAGTACCCACAAAACTCCCTCGCACCTAGATAAAAATTTGATCAAAGTCCCAAAAATTCGGCTTCGCAGCCGCAACGACCCGCCTACAATTTGCATCCACCAAACTCATCCATGCTCAAAACTGCCTGTCGGAAACTTCTGCGAATTCGAACGACAGTTGCGCGAAAAAAAAAAACAAAACCAAAATATATATCTCGCGACGTGGTTTATGAATTGACGGAATGATTTGCGTCCGCGGAGCGTCCGTGGCTCGTTTAACACCCACGAAGCAGATCCTGTTAGGCAAACTGCCAGCGAGAACGCTCGGTCGGCGATGCCTCTCGTCGTCGTCGTCGTCGTTGTCTCGAATGAGCCTGGAGGTTGCTGCTTTCCGTTACCGCGTGTGCGATACGCCGCACGAGAGACGCCAGCGATGCGCCGACCGTGCACGTTGCTGCCGGCCGCGCGCGAAGCATTGTGGGAATAGGCGGAGGAGCGGGCGAGCTCTGTTGTGTTGTTGCGCCGTATAGCACGCGGCGCTGCGGACACAGCAGCAGCAGCAGCAGCAGCCGAAGCAGTGACGTCTCGGGGTCTGGGTATCCGGCACGACGGGGCGATCTATCGTCCATAACAAATGAACACTGTGGCCTATTTAGACTCGGCCACTGTTTCGCGGAGACGAAGAAGGAGAGGAGGAGAGGCATCGGCGGACAGCGACGAGGGCCGACAACTGCGACGACGAACGACAAGCGACCGGTAGCCAAGTACGTAGTAGGCGTACGGCGTTCCCTCGTCTATGTCCGTAGAGTGCGATCGTGGCGCTGTGCTCGGTGGAGGACAGAGATCCGACTGTTTCGAAGCTAACTGCTATGCTACCCGCTATAGACGAACGAGGTACAAGGGTCGAGCAGACGACGAGACGAGACGACGCTGCTGCTGACGCCGCCGCGTACGTCGGGCCAACCGCCTTTGATCCTTCCAACTCCTCGCGACGGCGGCGGCGGATTCGATCCTGGAAACTCGTTGCAAACGAGCTGGCCAATGCCGGGAATACATGAATTTCAAGCAGACGCCTGTCGAGCGTAGATTCGAGGGCTGCGCCGTGTCGTGGATATCGTAGTTTCGCGCGATAGGAACAAATATGAGGATGGAACGAGAAATATCGAGGAAAAATTGTAAATGGCGATTTGTGAAGATTGTGGGGAGAGGAATTCGTGTGCGCGGTAAATTGGACTGACACTCGCGTGTTGCGAGGGTCGAGGACTTTTTCTCGTGCGTGAAGAGACGAGGATCGACAGGCGAACAGGACGGGGGGGGGGGGGGGGGGGAAGGGGGCAATCGGGAGGAGACGCCGCGCGCGCTTCTGCGCTTCTGCGGAATAATTGGCGAAAAGAAGAATTTCCCGCGACCCGTGGAATATAATCCGGGCTTTGAAACGGGACCTCGGCCGCGTTCGGGAAACTTCGTGGTTGCTCGCGACGTACTTTTAAATCGTCCGGGTAGCGCGCCTGGCTCAGTCTTTGACGCGCGCCCGTACAGTTAGGACATCCCACGAGGGAGCGAGCGCATCTCTCCCGCATCACGAACCTCGGGTGTTACACTCGCGAAGCGAATTTTACTAGTGAACTTTATATACAACAGCGATACACGATTTTTTTTTGTTTTCCGCACATTCGACGCTCGGAGCCTGGACGAATCGGAGAAAAAATGTGTCGAAGGTACGTTCAAATATTGTTTAGTTATTTAAAAAAAATGGTGACTTCTATAAGTGATTTTAACAGTTGTGGTTTTTATAAGTGATTCCAATTGCAAGCAATTACATTATTTGTAATGAAAAATATGATTTTGGGTATTTAGAATTAAATTCTTTGCTCAAGGAAAAACGTGGATTTCAGCAATTTATAGCAAGTCGTAACGCAAAATTATGAAATAAATTAATTAGCGGTAGATTTTCATTGAACCAATAATTATCCTAAGCACTGTCATTAATTTCCTCGTAATTATCGAGGCCCGCGACGGAAAAAGCAATTTCCTTCAAAGATCAGATTTCTAATTAGCATAAAAATTAGTTTCTGGCCATTCCGGTGCCGGCAAATTGCTGGGAATTTTGCTGCAGTTCGTCGAGGCATCGGCAATTGTTATACCGCGACCGGTGGAACGTAATCGAGAGACGGAATTTACGCGCGATGAATCGCCGTGTCTCACCCTCCAGATTTATATTACCGCCGTCAAATATTGATAGATACTTTCGTGCAACGCGGAGAGCCAACCATCGCGCACGAACGACGTCGGCGTTCGTGTCTTGTGCAGAGCTACGCAAATATTTGCGCGAGACTCCTTTCCCCGATTGAATTTGTCTTTCGCTGTCCGTTCGCGTGTTGTATCTGTCATGCACCGGCGGACTTTTGCCTGTGCGTATTATTATCCGAGCTTCGCAAACATTGACTCTCGGGCGGCGCTGCGAGCTTATGTCAAAGCCATTGTAATAAATCTTCCCTGGACAAAAGTTAAACAGTCACCCGGCGACTCGTCCTCGCGCTGTTCCACCATTCGGATCCTTTCGAGCTTAAAATATTGACACTAAATCGAGAGAGAAAAAAATAAATAAAAAAATTCGATGAGGGTTAAAGCGTCGAGCGCTATACATACACACAATTAAAGCTGCGGCTCTTCAATTAAAGATGCAGATTGATATGCTCCGCGTAATACGATGAATAATTTATGATACCGGCGTCGCGGATGACTGCGCTTATTTAATCGGCAACATCGCGAACCTGCACCGGAATCCCCGCCGACGATATGTATCTTATTAGCGTATAGGAGTCGGGGCCTTTCACAGCGCGACATATCGGTGCGGCGATATACCCTGCGCCTTTAATTGGAATCGATTAAATTTACTTTTTCATCTGACGTGCGACACATATCGCGAAAATCGTTGGTCGAGCGAACTGGATCTGCTCCACTGTGGGCGAGAAATATTCGAGCCATCGAGATAAAGTATTCAGCCCGATGCTGAATTCGAGTCGTTACTCAAATCAGCTAAGTGTCGATTAATTGTGAACTAAATATTTCACCAGATAAATTAAACACCAATTTCTCAATGTCCAATTACAAAACTTAATAAACGGAAAATTGCTGTCGTCCCATGTCGCACTTTTTGGCATTTCGCACTATTTTACTCGGCACTCGTCTCGACGCCTCGGCGTTACGTCGACATAGCCACGGTCGAACCTGTCGGGCGAGCACGCGATCGCCGCGTTTTTTTTCGAGTGCAAATATTTAGCGTGTACCGTTCGCTATCCGCGCGCGCCGTCCGGTCGTACATAGCTTACCGTACGGCGCCCAGGGTGACACGACACACAGGCCGGGGCGAGAGGGGAGGGTGTCGCCCACGCAGACTCCCGTCTACATGTGCCGTACGCAGCGTGCAACGCCCGCGCAAAGGTCGACCGGCCCTCCGGCCGCGCGCGAGGGACTCGATGCGGCGTACCTTGCGCGCCGGCGAATTACGGGAATCCGCAGCGACGAGCGAGGCAGCCTGCGAGAAGGCGCGCGCGCGTTATACTCATTTGTGTGTGAATAAACGCGAGGGCACGTGAGGAAGGACCTCGAGGCTCTCCGGCGCATTAGCCGCCGTGTTAGTCACGAGTCACCCGCGCCTACTGTTCGGCTGAGGGGTGACTCCTCTCACTTTTTTATCTCTTTTTTCTACGTCGGCTATAGTTGTAGGTAGGGTGTGGTAGTAGGGGGACAGAAACGAGGACCGAGAGAAAAGGCGGAGAGGGGGGAAAAGGTGGCGGCGCAGGGTCAGGCACGCTCGCGCGTGTGTCAAAAGCCGGCGCTGAGGGGCGCGGAAACAATAACGAGAAACTGCAGACGTGTGCAACACCCGAGAAGAGCGCAGCAAGGTGGATGATGCTCTGCGAGCGCGTTGACCGCGTAACAGACTCGAACGCCGCCAGACATCGATACACGGAAATTTGATTAATCGTCTTCCGGGTAATAAATCGTTGGGAAAATTTTACGAGCGTTATTTCGGGATTATGTGAACCAGGGGCTGGGGATGCGTCTTCGGGGAGACGAGAAAAATTGTTGCGGTGAGACAAAACGAGGGGCGATTTTTGTAAATATTTTGTCGTTTTGTATATTTGATTACGAGTGAGTTTGATCTAAAATAATTACGTAGCTCGTATCTAATTTTGTCCTGACTGGACGGTTCAACATTTTTATTTGATCGGTAAGCAAATTAAAAAAAGTTCTTATAATTCTGCTAAGGCGTCACCGTTTTGCTAATAATTCAATTACCGTCGAATCAACATCGCCTTCTGACAAAACACATTAACAGCCCTAGGATTATGGCCTAACGACGCGAGATTTAACCGGGTGACGGCCGTCGATTAACGAACGTGCGGTGAATCCGATGCCGCGCGGGGGTCGAGCTCGCCGAACGCTCTCGTCGCCGCGGATCTAATCGTAATGTGCGAGCGATGCGAGCGCGCGCGCTCAGGACAGGCTCGTCGTTAGAGCTACCTACCCGACATTCCTCGCGTGCCACGGGAATCTCTCCGGGAGTCTGAGCATCGCGGACGGCGACGGCTCGATCGCTCGAGCGTAACATTGAAAACGTAGCCGAGAAACGTAGTCAGAAAAAAAAAGTCCAGACACGCGCACCGATTTTTTTTATTCAGCTTCGCCCTTTTTTGCACTCGAGCATAAATTCTGCTATACAAAAAATTAAACTCCAACTATTATTGCAGTTACTATTCAATTCAGCAATATCATAAAAAACCAGATAAACAGCCTCGACGATATTTTCAATCTTCCTGCAATCGCCGATCGCTCGATGTTCGTAATAACAATTAAAAAAAATCACCTGGCGACTATTGCCGCAGTCGTCACCTCGTCGGGTTATATCGCGCGACGCTCGCGTTTCCGCGATAACCGGCAATTAGCCCCCGCGAGATCAAAGCGCGAACGCGCACAGCGCGCGAGGAGAATCCGAGCTATTCGTGGGAGAGACGGTAATAGAGAAAGCAGTGTGGCGCCCATACCGCGCGGAATATATGCAACCGCCGACAACGCGCGGCTAGTTAATTCAGGCCTCTCCTCTTCTCATTATCCTCGAAGGGCGCGAGAGCGAGCGAGAGAGCGAGAGGGAGGGGAGAGGACAATATACGCGCGCACACACGGGGATCGCACAGCGCGCGTAATTACACGCTGCGCGCCCGAGCCCCAGACGCTACAATTAAATTTCATAAGTTACACGCTCGTCCACGCGCATAGTCGTTGCGCAACTCGCAGGGCGGCCGCCCGGCATCGCGCATCTTGTTCGCCGCCGCGGTCCCGCGTGTAACCGCTACAGTTCACTGCGCGTGCGCGCGCACCGCGCGATGTTGTTTTATTCCGCGGTGGGCTCAAAGGGCGCGCGCTGTTCTCTCGGACCGGCCGCGAATCGAAAACCTGCGGGACACTGAGATGGCCGAGATCGATAGTCACCACCGAACAATCGAGACGAACTTCGATCGTCATCGGGCCAATCGAACGTCAGTCGAAAGCCTGTCAGGAACGAGTCGATTCGGCGGCGACGCCTCGCGAGCGCCTCGCCGCGCATGCGCCGGTGAATAATGGCGTCGCTGATGATCGACGCGATCTCGTCAGTCGTTAGTCTCTACGGGAAACGGGACTGCGAATGGCCGAAGCGGTCGAAGCTCCTCGCCTCGCGGGATACTTAGCCGCCGCGAGCTCCTGGGAATTATCGTTCTCGGAACGTTTCGAAACACACACGCGCGCGAGCGCGAGGCAAATATAGGCACAAACACGGCACACAACACTCTTGACCGGGAGAGGCTGGAAGCCGTTCCCGCGCGCATCCCTTTTCCAGTAGTGACATAATAGGCAAAGTTCCAGGCCGATGCACCGTTATGCATAAAGGATTTACGCGCCGGGGTCAGAGTCACTCGGGAACGGTGGAATATTCCGTGTACGTGTGTAACACCACACATAGCGCGGCATCGCGCACGTAAGGAGGCGACGAGGGCAGCACGAGACTCGACTTCGACTCGCTTGTTTCGCGATGCGCGCAACGTGCGCGCCGCCGCCGGCCGGCCGGCCGACCGCTTTTCCTAACACGCGGGAATCCGCAACGCCCTCTGGCCGCTCAGCGGACACTTCGGTCGTGTTGTTGTTGTTGTGTCGCGTGCGTAACCGATCGTTCGCTAAGTCACGTATCACCGTTCGCGCTGGTGTTTAGTCGCTTCTTCGTCTCGCTGCTGCTGCCGTTGCCAATGCCGCTGCTGCTGCTGTGCGAGCTTCTATCGCGTTGAGATCCGGGCACAGGTTGTCCTCCTCCCGTTTCGCCATCTCCGCGGGCTCCGCGAGGCTTCGGCCGAGGATCGCGCGGTAATCGTGGCACGCCCCGAAGGCAACACGGACGACCATTAACCTTGATCGATTGCCACGGTCACGCGTGCAACGAAAATCTCCCCGACTTCTCTGTTTCTTTGCTTTTTCGTTTTGTTTAATTGACTCGCGTTGCGCGCTGGAGATGCGCGAGGGGCGGTATCCGCGGGATAGTTTGTTATTATTGCCGGGTAATGATAGATCAATCGAGACGCCGATTCAACGTAATGGATCGATAAGTGGGCTTCGGGCTTGTAGCCGCTTTGTTCGGGGAATGCGATGCGTGTTCACGGGGAGGTTGGGCGAAACAATTGTTTAGTTTCTCGCGGGAACATGTAATTGATAAAAATATGTATTTTTTATAACAGTTAACGAATTTTGTATTTTTTATCGTTTGACGAGTAATGCGAATTGGCATATAAAATGAAGTTGAATCAAGCGAATTTTACGTTTACCGATGGCACACTAGATATTTATCTGATGATTGAAAACGATGTGCAGTCGGTCGAGAGAACACAACGGTATTTTTTACTCGTAGTTGATCAAAAGCGGAAACAGGCTAATGAACTGTAGACATTTCGTCGCCAGGTGCAGATGTAGTGGATTCAACGGGGTATTTTCCAGGCGGCGTAATTTTCGCTCGGTTGAAGGCAACAACAATTGGAATGTTCACTGCTGCGTTACGCGCTTGATAAAACACGCCGGAGCGGCGGGCAAATGGTCCTCTCTATCTCCGCGAGTGAGATAATTATAAAATCCAATTAAACGTTTAATTAAACCGCCGGGGCGATTTGTATTCGCACGAACAGTCCGGCGGTTACATTATCGAACTCTGCCGGGTGGTGTAGATCTCTTTTTTTGTTTTTCGTGCAATGCGAATTCAGTCGATTTCCATTGAGACTCTATACGGCTCGAACAGATTGCAGGGGGCGCGTTGCGTGTTGTACCGTGTGCATCGACGGCTCCACTCGTTGGTGGGCTCGCGAGAGTCATCGATATGCAAAAATATCCGATCCCTCGAACGAGATACAACAAATTGTCGAGGGACCCGTTGCGGTGTATCTTCCGCGTCACGTATAACATTACCGGGCGAGAGAACGACGCGTTATTCGCGTAAATTGTGCCCGCGGCCCGACGAGGTGGGCGATTCCTCCTCGTCACGCTGCGAAGCGCCCGCACAGCTTCGTCGTGTTACACGCACTCGCGACTCTCTCCCTCTCGCTCTCGACGACTATGCCGGCGCTCTTGCTGCTTCAGCTCGGTGGGTTGCAATCCAGAAAAAAAAACAAAAAACAAAAAAAAACGTTTAAAAATAATTGGGAGACATAAAGTAAGTGTCTAGTTATGTTTTTTTAAATAAAAGTTGTGCGAACTGACGTCAGGTATGTTAAAAATATTATACTTTTGAAATCGTTCGACTTCCAGTAGAAAAATGTCTAAATCGGCCTCCTGACATTTTTCTTTTCAAAATATCGACGACTAACCTATATCAGGTTTCGACATTTTTCAGTGTGAAGTCATCCACCAATTCCGAAATCAAAAACCTCCAAATTAAATATCTCGAAAATATATAATGTACCGCGATTTTTTTTCCTCTCGAAAGCGATTAAATCCCAACAAGCTCGCGTGTTATTACAAACTCCTCGCCCTTCCGTAAATTTTATTAAAAAAAATTCTACACGCGGAGGCGAAAGTCGTAAAAACACACACCGGTCCCTTTTTTGCCTGGCATTCGTACTCGCGGCTATCGCGCGTTACACCTGTACAATATCACTTATCGTAAGAAATAAATTGGAGAAGAGGATTTCGCCGGGGTACTCGCGACCCTCGAAAAGCTATAATCAGCCTACTACGATAATAACAGGGCTAGGAGTAGCTGCACGAAATGAACGATCTGAGAATTCGTGTGTCGGTCCTGGCCTGGCTCTGACTTCGCGCTGTTCACACTGATATTTCGTTGTAATCTCGTTCGCGTGCTCATTCGTAGGGTGCCCGGAATTTTCGCCAGGGGGGTGCATTTATGTGTGTTTCCACGCGTGTATAACTGCTGAATAAGAGCATAGAACCGTGCTCACACATATACAAGATATAGATATACATAAGACCCCTGTGAAATATACACAGAGATAGAGCAATGAAAGAACCTTTATGTCGATTCCGTGTACACACGAAGAAGGAGGTGGAGGGCCGAGGTCGTCGTCAGCGAGAGTTTACAGAGCGTATACGTGAGAGAGACAGAGAGGTAGAGAGGCAGTGACAAAGACAGAGAGCTAAGGAGGACGCGCACGTACACAGAGCGTGCGATTCTAAGCAGCGTGCGCGCGCTTGGCAAGGGCGAATAGGGCGAGCGAAAGAAAAAGAGAATCGGGCAATAAAAGGGATCCTTGAGACAAATGGGCGGATGATCAAGGGGGGTGGGTCGGCGGGGGAAGGGAGATGAAAAAAAAAAAATGCTGCTCGGATGTTCAGAACGCGTACGCAGCCATTCGAGTCGGAATCTCGGTTCACTCATCCCTTTCCCCCTCCTCCAACTCTTCCCCCTACCCCTTCCCATTCCTCGGCACATATTTCACAGTGCCTACAACTACTGCTAGTCTTTCCCGTCTTCGTGCTTGGACGACTTCTCCTTGGATTTTTTTTTATTTAGTTTTTATTTTTTTTTTCTTCTTTTTCTTTTCAGCCAAGATTGTAGCGAAGATGTGCGAAGATTTATCGACATACGTAGCTCGGGCCGCGAGCCCTCGCCTCGAGAGCTTAATTTTACTAACGAAAACTTTGAAGCGCGCAATGACGATAAATCTCTATTATTCGTTGGAAAGCGCGGCGTCCCCGTGTTCCCAGACGCGCCGCGCGGGACGCTGTTTTGCATGATAAACTATAAAGATGCGCGCCTCGTTTTGCCCAGGCGACGCGCACGCCAGGCGCTGCTGCTGCTGCCGCGCTTGCGGTTGCCGCAAATCCTCCGGGGGTTTATAGTATAGCTTCATTAGCCGCGAGGACAACGAACGAAGCGGGTTTCCGCGCGACTATATAGCACATAAAAGCCAGAACAGCGCACGACACACACGGCGCTCGGCTGCTGCTGCTGCTGCTGCTGCAGCCTGTTCGCCTCCTCTCGTTATTGCCGTAAACTCGGCTACTGCCGGCTGGCGACGACGACGACGACGACGACGACGACGACGACGAGTGTGACCCGAGAGACTCGCGGCCGCTGTCAGGCCGAGATGCCGCAGGATAGGCGCGGTTCTCTCGTCGTCTCCGTGTTGTTTTTTCCCCCGATGCATCATTCAGTGTTACCGTGGCACACGGACTTTATAAGGACCTTCGGGTCGCTTCGAAAAAGGGATGAAACAGGTGCGAGTCATTATTCTCGTTGGCTTTTATTTGCCCCCACGCGTTCGCCTCGTCCTGTCGGCCGATGTCCCGGTATATATAGTTATGCGTGTGTATAGGCATAGAGCGCGACCGCTGCCGTATTGAGTGCGCGCGCGCGTGGTCCACTCACGTCAGAGCTTCGCGTTGCGTTCCGCGACTTTTTTACCGGCCGCAGTGGAATCGATCTGTTACTCTGGGAACGGACATTCCTCTATCGTTTTCCACTTCCATCTATTATTTCGCCGTCCCGATCGAGACGCGGCCGCGAGCGAGTCGCGCGTTTAAAGGCAGGTCTAATAGGCTGAATCGCATTCGAAATACGGGGTGGAACTTGTAAACTGCCCCGATGGACGCGTAATGAGCGATAATAGACCTAATTCTGTAATGGTCGATGCTGCCGCGCGGTTAGAGTGGATAAAACGATGAGCGGGCGAAAAAACATCCGAGACGGACGCCGCAGATGCTATACTGCTCGATGACTACTCACGCTGTCGTCGATCTTGATTTACGGGAAGATCCGTGGCGAATATAAAATAACCTCAAAAGGCTGGATTTCGTAATACTACGAAAAGAGGCAACAAAGGTTTTCCACTGCACCGAACACAACACGTTAGTAAAACAGTGACTAGCGACGGAAGATCGGTTATTCTATTGCTCTTCGTCGAAAGACGTCCGCCATCTTGTGTTGACAACGAAGCTCGCAGCCGAGCTGACAAATTGTAGATTATGAACACGAGGAATCCGTCTCAGCGGATTCACACACTCGAATCGGTAGCCGCACTGGAACGCGAGGTAACCGGCACTAACGGAGTTTCATTTTTTCGCGGAAAATCGACGAGCAAGAAGACACCGACAGACCGCGTGGCGGGCGTGACCGGCCGCGTCTCACTGACCGGATGATCGATCGTCGCTCGCGGCGACGACGTATTGAGACGTTTGCGCCATCGACTCGACGATATGTTTTACTTCTCTATTTTTCTAGGACACCCGGGATGAACGTGTCGCTCGATTCTCGATGTAGCGGTCACCCGTAGGTCGTTAAATACGAACAGGAAAAAATAAATACACACGCCGGCAGTTGCGCCACACAAATTGTAATATCCAACGACGCCGCAGGGTGCGCGCATCTCGTCCGTTCGGTGTGGCAACAGAACCACGAGTCCCGTGTTTACACAGCTCGTCGAGCACCCGTCTTTACGACGAACTTTAGGCCGGTGAGAAAAAACTCGCGCGCTGCAAACTGCGTGAACACGCATTCGGTTCATCCCACCGTGACGTCGAATTTTCTCCGCGAAGCCGCGAGGAGTTATTAAATTTTCTTCCGACAAACCGGCCACCACGGCGGACGGCCGATCAGCTGAGAAAGCCGCCAATGCGTGTTCGTCTCTCGAGCCGCGTGCGGGAATTAGCGAGCTCACGACGCACTCGCCGGGATGACACCTCAGGCATCGCGGCCGCCATGTTTTTTTTCTTGCTCGCCATGGCTCTCGTCACGTTGCTCGCGATTCACGATCGTTGCTGCCTTGCGATTAAATCCACTCGGTTTTGGTTGTCCGAATCCCGGCCCCGGGCGTCGGTTGTACGTTACACATTTTCCAGGAACTCGCGTCGGGCGACGAGTGCGAAAGTGGCGGATGGAGAGGGAGAGAGGGGTTGCTTGGGAAGAAAAAAAGAGAATGAATTATTTCTACAGTCACGCCACCCGTCGCAGTTGATACCGAGCGGTGCGTAAAATCAAAAATTGCTCGCTCGCTCGGGCCGCGGGTACGCGAGGCGAGTACCCCGAATTTGCGAACGTTTAAGTTGCGCGCACTCGTCCCTCGACATGTCCGGGCCGTGTGTGAGTCGCGCACATGGGATGATGAAAACGACGAAAGGGCGAAAAAAAAATCTTAAAAGAAGAAACAGCCACTAGGAGGAGTTAACGTACTCTGAATATACTTGGTACATAATAGGCGCGCGAGGCAACTATTAAAGGGATTTTATGGGTCTCTCTCGTGCGCAGGGCGTAGCGCCCGGAGCTTAAGACCCAAAGGTACAGCTATATACGTCTCGGAAGGAATAAAACCTTCCTGCTTATATTCTCGTGCGCGCGTTGCGTCCCGCATCCATCTCTCGGCCCGAGCGGGCTATATACGCGACCGGGGCTCTCGGTGGTCGCTCCCCCTCAGCCCCTCGCGCTCCACGCACGGCGCCCCGATGATGCTGGTATTACCGGGAGATAATCTTCAAGCGACGATTAACCTCGACAATAATTTTGAGTATATAAATTTCGCCGTAGAGTCGCGCTGGGTGCGACTTTACGGCGCCGCTTCGCGGACGAGACAAAGGGCGGCTGGTGCGGTTGGCGCCCAGCAGCGCGAGGCTCGCGGCCAGCCACGATGCACATATTTGTCAGGCTTATCGCAGATTGCGTAGGTAAAAATAGATTGGGGGTGGCGCAGGTGTCACGGCGGGTCGGAATGGGTATTTCGAGGAACGAATAAAGCGAACGAATTTCCAGCCGCAAGTAAATGGGAATAAAGTAACTGCGGTAGTGAAAAATAATAACAATAATAGAAATAATAATAATCATAAGAAAAAAACTTATTGAATTTTTTTTAATTCTCAAGAAAATTAAGCGCATCCCAAAGGTCAGGGTCGCATTATTAAATGATTACTTACAGCCGCGCGCGTCGCGACGTTCGGCCAGCCGGAAACGAAGGATGTGTCGGGGAAACATAAGTATGATTAGTGTCCGCGACGCGTCGCCACAGGCGCGCGCATGCCCGCATTAGGCCCAATGATATATTCTCGTGAACCGTAGCGAGGACGGCCAGGAGGAGGAGGAGAGCCAGGAGAGGTGACCGCGCCGTGGCCGAGCTAATATCCGTCTTTGAAAACTTATTTAAACTTGTTGCGTCGCATAAAACGCTCGAGCCCGAACGGCTCTGATCGTTAAAGTAATCGTGATTACACCGGTCGAGTGTAATAGTAACGTGCGCGCGCGCCCTATGCATTATATATATATTTATATATATATTATATACAGGCACACATGTATATATATATTTACGTCCGTGTATATACATATATAGAGGCGCGGATAAAAGCGAGAGTGAACAACTCTCGGCGTCGTCGTTTTAAGCCACATCTCGCAAACCCGTCATTAATAGACGCGCGCACGCGGCGCGCTAGTCACGTAATGTCTCAGTGTGTACGAGGCGTTCTCGTTCCTCTCGCTTTTATCTCTCATTCTCATTGCGCCGACGCTGCTCTCGTCGAGCGAGACGCGAATATAACACAGAAAACTCGGTTAACGTTTTTGTTTTTTTTTTTAATTTTTTATTTTGTTTTGTCCTTCTGCCGCGGGACTGCGGCTGAGCGCGCACGTTGCCCGCTGCCTTTTCGAGGGCGTTTGGCGCTGTGCTTTGTTCGTCGCGTTGCGCTATTGTGTGCGTTCTGCGTGTAACTCTCGCCGGCGACTCGCGGGGGGCGCGCTTTATTGGCTCCTTCGCTCGGGGAAACCTGCGACGCGTATTTCTTCGTCTCGCTTCCTGTTTCGGATCCTTCCCTTTCTGCCTCCTTCTCTGCCCCCCTCTCCCTTCTGCCTACCGGGAAACCCTTGGACTGAGTTTCGCGGAAAATTATCCCGGGCTCTCGGCGCTGCTGCTCCTGCTGCTGTTGCTGCCGTTGCCAGAAGACCCGAAACGTATAGGTTGGCTTCGCCGCAGACCCTGTGGAAAATCGATGGTCGTTGGTGCGTCGACGAGTTCCCCGTAACCCGTGGAAGCGTTATAGATTTACTCTCCCTCTCTGTGCACTCGAGCACTTCTCGCGTATTAATATAGATGTATATATATACGTATATAAATTGCTTTATTTCTCGAAAACGTATTATCGATTAATTTGCTCAGCGAACGATAAAGACTCGCGTCTCGGGAGTGCGACTGGCAACGAGATCTCCGCGGATTTATTAAATTGACAATTATAGTTGTTATTATTATTTTTTTTTAAAGAACAACTGAGGTAGAAATTTAATTAGGTTTCCCTTATCTCTTTCCCCCTTTTCCCGGTCAGGCTATAAAATCGACGGAATCACGATGGTTGATTAATTTTTTTTAATTAACTCACAAAAAATGTGATTAAAAAAAAGGCGATTTAATTACATTTTTTGTTCAGGTAGATATTATCCCATCAAGAATTTTCCGCCGCAATCGCGTCGATTTCGTCGTTTTCGTGTTTGCGCAAGCGAAATTCAATTTATCAGCGGTCCCATCGCTCGACGACGCTCGTTGTTTTAGCGCTGATGACGAGAAATAAATTCCAAAGTGCGCGATAGGGTCAAGCACCTGGGGTGCTCGTCGATGGCGCAGGTGGAAATTACCCGCGGTGCTTCATAGAGCCGCGCGACCAGCCGGGTCCTCCTCGTATCCGGGGTTTTTTATTCGTTTTCCCAACGGAGCCACGGCGAGAGCCATTAATGGCCCTCGGGGACCTCGTACCCGCCGCACGTTTACGCCTTCTTTTACTCTTACGCCTGCGCCACGAGCGGCAAGTTTGCCTGAGGAAAATGCCGTTCGAGTACGAAAGGCCCTTTCTTGGTCGCGGGCGAACGAGTAGGCAGCCGGTATCTCGCTTCTTCAATTTAATCGAATACCCGCGCGGAACGTTTAAGGGTGACCTGCACTCTGCAACAACTACGCGTCTCGTCCTTCGCGCTCGCTGCGTGATTTTCTCTTAGCACGTATTGCAGTCGCCGTCACCGTTCGCCGTTTGGCGCTCACGCCGATGTAAAAAAAAAAAACATATTCGTTGGTATTTTTACAATCATTTTTTTTTCTGCAAGGAAAGTAGAAATTTTTAAGTGTGAAATTTTTTTTTTATAAGAAAAAAACGATGTCAATTTTTTTTGTGCTCGGCGATTGGAAGAGCGGAGACGATCACGATCGAGCTAACCGGACAACTTCAGATTGCCTGCGGATGAATTCCGTGAATTTGCGGTGTGCAATGAGGATCGGTGTGGGCAGCGGTAACGGCGACCGGTTCGATACTAGTTTTCCCTCGAGGCTTCCGCCGATCTCTTTGGCGGATCGTGATCTACGCAGCCTCCGCGTGCTCGGCGTCAACAGCAGGTCATCCTCGCGGCACGCGGTGTCCCCCTGACTCACCTTTGGTATTACAATAAAGATACTGTATATATATATATACAGACACCAACCGTGCGCGTCAGGTCGCTGAACTTTCGGCACACTTCGAGCACGTTTCGATGACGCCGATTGCAGTGCATACCGGGCATTCCGTGTCGAATCCGACGGAACTCATGAATAATCAAACGTTCGGCAAACGCGCGAGGTGAATAAATTAAATGACTTGCGGAAAAAGAAATAAACAAAATTTACGCGTTGCTTCAGTGTCTGTTTAAAATAACTACATTTTTCATTGAACAGCAACTCGAAAGGCAGATGCCCCGCGCGCTCTTCCTCCGGGTCCTGTCGTTCGCATTTTGCATTCAGCGGCCAACGACGCGCGTAAAGCGCCCAGGAGACGGTGCGGATGACGCGCGGACGACGGCGGAGAGCGAGAGTAAAACTTCCACGAATCGACGTTTTGCCACGGCCGTCGGGACAATGGAAGCGTCTTCGGAGCTTGGCGGACGTTGCGCGCTCCGACGTGCGACGCGAATTTACGTGCGAGAGTCGCGGAGCGCGTTCCACGTGCGGATGCACGCGCGCTGAATCGGATACGCACGAACCTCGCGCTCTATACGTTCCTGGTAACGATGAGTAGGAGGTAAATTGAGCTTAATTGAGTGGGAGAAGTTAGACGCTGAAAAAAAAAGATTTATAAATCCTTTACTTACGTCTTACTAAAAACAAGCAGTTTGAAGCTATTATTATTCTTACAATCCTATTTAACACAAAAATAATAACATATTTTCCCTCTGATTTTAAAGTCACTGTTTCAAACCCAAATAAAATTGTAGAAATTATGAGTAAAATTGAATTTTAAACTCTTGTTGTTGGCCGTCCACAAGCGAAGGGTTTATTGTTCGAATCGATTTTTTTATTTTTCATTTTACGCGCTCTATGGCGCTCTATGGTTCCTAGTGGCGATGGTCGTAAGGAGGGAGGGAGGAGGGAGGAGAGAGGGAGGAGCGCAACGTTCGCCGGTAGCATCGACGTCGCGCTATGCATCCACACGAGGCGCGAGCGTCGTCGCCTCGTGTGTGGACGCGGCGCAGCGAGGATGACGACTGAGACGGCTGTACGACGCGAAGCGGACGAGGAACGGCGTGCGAGGTTCGGCGAGAGAGCTCCGAGCGTCGCAAGGTGAACAAACTCCCTTGGTCACGCGGCGAACTCGGCGGAGCTGCTGCGATCCACACCGCAGAGGGGAGATACGCGCCGACAATGTGCGGCACACATGCGCCGGCGAGCTCACGTGCGTGTTACGACGTATCCGCGCCGTCGCCGCGAAGGCGCATCCCGACCGTAGTCCGCGCAGCGCCCGGAATCCCGGGAATCGGACGCACGAGGGATGTGTACCAAATCCGATGAATCACCCGGGATAATTAAGCAGATTGCCGGCGCGGTAATGCGGTAATCGACCGTGGCCTCTTGTAGCCTCTCTGCTCGCTGCGTATCTCTACCTGTGTAGTCGAGGGGGCGGCGGCGGGGGCGGAAGGGGGATGGGGGAGGATGAGGTACAGCGCGTTGCGAACGCCTTAGTCATATCTTCTGGGAGGCCGATTTTCAAGCCACCCTGCAAGGTGGTCCGGGGATTATTTAACGCTGAGGCTACTTCTTAAAAATAAAAGAGTTATGAGATGGAAAATAAGAACATGTGGAAACTGAGTACATATATTCTTCGTCCATACGTAGTGGCGTAGCAAAAATTTTGTTTTTTTTTGGGCGGGGCGGGGGCCTACATGTTGCAAAGAGAGGGGGATTGCTGAAATTTAATGCATTCGGGCGGGAGGCACGCTCTAATTACGCCGCTAGTACCTTCGAACAGGTGCGGATTTTATCCTCAGCGCAAAAAACCTTCGAAATGAAAATGTACGCAATTAGCCCCGGTCTCCGAGTCCGGCAACGTGGCAGAAAGTCTCCTTCCCGACACTTTCCGCATTCCTCGGTTCCCTCCGCTCTTGCGAGATTCGGCAAATGTGCAGAAGTCGCAGAGGGAACCGCAATTTTGCGGCCTCACACTGGCCACGCGAGACCCGTACACACACACACACACGCACACACACGTGTCGCATCCGCGTTACTCATTTCTCACGTTATCCTTCTTCTTTCTGTTCGCAGCTTCGTCCTCTGGTTCCCGACGGCACTGGGAATCCTCGCAGTCGTCGTCGCCGCCACGGAATCCGGCAGTTCGAATTACGAGACGGTGCGCAACAGCAACGCGGCGATTCTGAATCGTTTGGGTCTGGTGCCGGTGCGGATACCCGACGGTCATCACAAGAAGCGGCTCGCCGGACCGGAGCCGGAGTCGGGCGGCGGCGGCGGCGTCGGCGGCCTCGTGGCCGCGGACAATCGCATGCGAATTCATCAGCCGTACAGCCGACGTCACGGGAATCGCGACAGTCACGTTTACATCGTGAAACTGCCGGCGAGTCAGCCGTACTACTCGCTGACAAAGCCGCACAAGCCGAGCGATGCTGAGGACCGCGACAAGATCACGAAGAAGACAGTGGTGACGACGACGAGACTTGGACCAGCCGCCAGTCCCCAGGTCGGTTTTCACAGCAATGGAAAACCCAACGGCAAGATTTATCACTGGAACCTGCCGATGGTAAAGAAGATCAACGAGAAGAAGCGTCTACACGCGCAGCTGCGTATCGAGCAGATGCGTCGCAAGCTCGAGGCTGAGATGAACGATCAGCAGGCGCATCGCCGTCAGCAGCAGCAGCAGCAACAGCATCGTCAGGGTCTTCATCAGGGTCTCCAATCCATCGACCTGCCGAACGGCCACGAGAAACCCGTGGCACCGGCTCCATTGGTGAAGCTCCCCAGTTCCGACTTCAATTTCAAGCGCTATCATCATCACTCCGCGTCCGGCAATGCGCTTCATCGCGACGACAAACCGGCGAAGCACGTGAGAAACAACGACAAGCGACTGAACTATCCGCGAGTCGCCGAGGAGCTTCGCAAGGCCGGACGACCGGAGAAACTTCAGAAATTCACCAGTGGAACGTCGAACGCGACGAGCCAGAAGACGTACAGACTCGAGGGAGACTCGAGTCTCTACAGGCTCGGAGTCGGCGGCCTTGACGCGAACGATCGTCGTCGTCTCGCCGCGTGGAAGCTCGGCAACGAACTTCACGCCTCGGGGAGCTCGTCGTCGCACGCGCCGAAGCCGAAGAAGCACCGGAAGAAGGCAGCGATGTCGTACTACGCGCCGATAAGCGCGGCGGCGAAACAGACGGCCGCCGCCGCGGGCCCGACGAGCATTCAGAAGAACTTTCCCGGTAACGGGAAACCCAAGGCATTCTACGTGATGGAGAAGAGCCGACAGCCCGTCTACTATCATCCGCTGTTGCCATAATTTGCGCGCGACTACGACGACGACGAGGACGATCGCGACAAGAGGGAAAGTACATCGAGGAAGACGGAAGAAATCGCCGTCGCCCCGAGCGTCGTATAACGTCGCCAACGGAACGAGAGCGCCTAGCGAGACTCTCCCTGACCCTCGCGTCAACCGCATCGACTGAGAGAGCAAAAGACTATTTTTTTTTCATCTGCTCGTTTATTTTTTTATTTTTATTTTTTTTTAGTTAATTAATTCGAATTCATCGTCATCATCGTGATATCGACATTGCGTAGATTTAATTTTGCGTATTTAGTTAGTCGTCTTAGGTTTTAAGTCGACGCATTCCGTACTTCACACACGAGTGGCGACGGAGATTCGCCGCCGCTGCGACCCAGCCAGGACCATCCCCACGAGTTTTAATTTGTACTTTGTAAAAAAAAAAAAAAAAACACATACACACACACGCGACCGATATGCAGATACTTTTTGTACTCTTATACGACACGCCTAGTTGTAAGGATGAAGCGCGGCAACGAAAATCGATTGTAATTTCAATAAAGTATCGGATGATTATTTGTACAACCGGAGTCGACGGTGCGTTGTAAAAAAACAAATCAGAGACAATGTGTGAGAACCGCTGCTGGCGCTGCTGCCGCAGTCCGGTTCATCGTATAGCGATCAGCCTCGGGGGAGGATCAATTTTTCAGGGCAACTACTACTTTCCTCCGAAACTCCCCGAGCACTTTATTACAGTGCGACGAGGTCCGCCCTCATCTGTCACGGAATCCCGCTCGGTTTTCAGGGTCTTCCGTTTGCGACCCTCATTCGGTTACCTGGAACTTATCAACGATTGGGCGAGATCCAAAGAGCTCGAATGTTCCTCTTGTATACCTGAATATTTTTTTTTGTTCCGAGGAGATTTCGCCCGGCGTCTAACGCGCGAGACTCGCAGACGCCACGCATAGCGGGGGAATTACGCGAGGTGTTGAGCTGCCGGAGTTAATAACTGTTATCGAGCGCGTCACTGGAATGCGCAATTAGTCGCTCTCAGCGCGCGCAGTGCACGCGGCTCGCTCGGCTCGCAGCCCAGTGTCCGATGCGGCTACGGCGAGGAAGCGGAATGATTTTATATCCTCGCTTAATTGCGCTCGGCCTCGTTAAAAGGATCGACGGGAGCGAGCGCCAGGCGCAGACACGAGATCGAAACTCGTGCAGTCACCACGAAGCAACTCGAGGGGGGAACTCCGGTGTGCCTCGCTTATATAAACGCTGATCCTAAATCAATATTGACTCATCGGCTGCGCGGGGAGGAAGAAGAAGCGACGGCCGATAAACGAGCGAAGAATGTTTCGCCGTTATTCTCGCTCCGGGCTACAGACGGAAACGTTCGCTCTCGTGGGGAAAAAAAAAAAAAAAAAAAAAAAAAAAAAAACAGTAACACACGCGAGGTGTGTCCGAAGGTGGATGTTTAATTGTATATACTATATTGTCGCGATTAAAGAATTTATGTTTCATCATTGGGTTAAGATAGGAAAATATTCCCACGATTGTCAGTGTCCGGACTGCAATCATGAAGATCGGTGGTTGAAATGATTTTTTTGTTTTCATCTAAATACATTTTTTTCTTCGACGTAAAAGGACAGAACGTGAGGTACGAATAATTAAGAAATTCATCACAATTTTGTTTAATATTTACAGGTCGCAACTATCAAACAAAAACATTTTTGTCGTTATATATAGATTGGAAAAAAAGACCGCAGCTGACGCGCGCTCGATCAATAAATATATCTAAGTGTCGGTGCGCGGCGACGTCGTTAATAAAGCTAAATATCAAAATACCGACTCTCGCGCGTGTCGTACCGTTCCTCACATCGGCGAGTACACACACCGAACTCCACGTTCGAGCTCCTCGTTTGATTTACCTCGTGCGATTTTCATTTGCGATTATATTTTCGTTCTCACAACCCACGGCCGCGTTTGTTGCTCGTTTCGCCGCCGTGTCGACGTCCCGGACAAATGGTTTCCGTCTGTGAGACCCCGGTGACTTGTACGCGGTACATTAATTTATCATCTCCGCAATCGCGTCTCGTCCTAAATAAGCTCCATTGTCCTGGGCTTCTAAAACGAAAAAATGCATTTGTCGCAACGATAAAGTCTAAATCCTCAAAATTTAAATACAACGTTTCTATCTATAATCTCTTATCATTTTAGTCCGCTGATCGATATCCTGTCTCCTCAACGTGAGCAATTCAAGGCTGGTGAGTCCAACTAGTAAAAAAAGAAATGAATAATTCTCGAAGGAGAATCCTACGAAGATTCAGTCTCAGCCGCTGCGGGCGTCGACATTATTTTTCTCTCTGTACAATTGAATTAAAAAACGTCGCTTCGTCAGGCTTCACCGAAAGAAAAAAACAGCAATTATTGGCAAATAATTGGGTCCTCGCTTATCGCGGTAATCGTGCGGCTATCAGTAGTATCCTTTGCTCGAGTAGTCCGCTAACCGAATGGGTTGATGTCCGGTCTGCTGTCCGTCGGGCGTGAGCAGGTAGAGGCTGGCGGGTCGTCCGTTGAACACGTAGGGACCGTCGTTGAGCGAGTTGATCGACGTTTCGGGTCGCTTCGAGCCCGTCCATTGATAGACCCCGGTGGGTTTTCCGTTGCTGACAAAGTCGATGGGCACATTGATGAAGGGTTTGGCGGTCGGTCTGCGATGCACTTGCTGAGGTCTCTGAGGCCTCTGCTGTTGAACGTGTTGACCTACACCGGGGCGCTGCAGCGACGACGTCGAGAAGGTCGGCGGCTGCGAGATGTAACCGATGCCGGGGACGAACATGTACGGCGTGGGCGGCAATTTGATGTAATAAATCTGACTCTCCTGCTGATATCTCTTCCTGTGTCCGGGCTTCTGCGACGTCTGACCGCCAAGGTCGTTGTGACTCGTCGCCGGGACGTCGTAGCCCGGCGAGCTCTGATAGCGTCGAACCTGCGGCACGAACGGATAATTCAGAAAGAAAGCCTTGTGCTTTCGACCCTTCTTCGCGCTCCTCGGGTGAAGCTCGTCTTTCGCCGCGTCGATGACTCGCGGGGCTTCGTCCTCTCCGCTTTCGTCGCTGCTGCTGATCTCCCGCTCGGGAACGTCAGCGCCCTCGGCGCTGCGACCCTCGGTCAGGTGGGTTCTCGCGAATTTTTTCAGTCCCTCGAGCCGGTAGTCCACGTCGTTCGGCGATAGCGTCGCCAACGCGTCGTCTGTGTCCGGGACGAGAGGAATCGCGATACCGGATGTCACCGCTAGAGCGAGAAACACCAGACACCGGGACGACGACATTTTGATCGGGTTATCTGGAAAAAAATAATGACATTAGTGAAAATAATCACAATGATAATAAATAAAAATTGATTAGTAAATATTTAATAATAATGATAATAAACTAAAACCCATTTGTTTGGCAGGAAAGTAACGACGCGAGAAATGTTCTCTTTAACGCGATTCCAACGTCAGCGCCCTCCCCCTTGCCCGCCCCTCTCGTTCCGGGCAATTTCAGGCTCCATTCGCTGAAACGATGAAATCGTTACGCCGCGCATTACTTTTCGCGATAACCGCGCGCGCGGCGCTCGTGCTCGGAGCGCAAAGAATCGTCTTAACGAGCCCCCGCGCAAAACCCCCTCTTCATCGGCTATCAAATAAATCACGCTCTCATAACCGACGCTGCGAGGCGCCCGCGAGACAAACCGCTCGCTGCATTTTCCTTCCGAGCTCGCGGGGCCCTTCCGAGCGTCGCTCGAGCGGCGCAAAAAAAACCCAGGACGTCCGATGATAATCGAACGTCGGGTCGTTGCGTCGTCGCCGTCCTGTTGTGCATCTACAGTCGAAGTCCCCGTAGCTCGCGACTCGTGATTCAAATTTAAACCCGTAAAACCGCAGCTTTTTTGTCGAAGCGTGCTGCGGAAGGGTCTACTGTATAAGCAAAGTACGAGCCGTGTATCAGCTCGAACGCCCTTGACGAGCAGCCTCAAGGTCGCGATTTTTTTTCCTCTGTTTTTACTTGCTCCCTGCAACCAGGGCGAATAGGGAGAGGGGGGGGGGGAAGGGGAAGGGGAGCAAAAAGTGTGATTCGTCGCGAGCTTTTTTCAACGGCCGTATAATTTTCTATAAATTGGCCGAGGCGGCGATTATCAGGTGGCCGTCGTGTTAACGGGGAGGTGGGTAAGAGAGGGAGGGGTAGCGTCAGAGGGGAAGAGCACGACGACGCTGCTGATGCGGTTTTTTGTCGCGCGACCCCAGAACACGGGTGTTCGAGAGCGTGATTCGCAAATTCTTCCGGCGCGTTACAACGCTAACGTGATGTTGTTATTTTTTTTATTTTCGCATCTTTATTTTTATTTTTTGTTTTTTTTTTATCGAGGGTCTTTTATACGTTGGGTCTTTATGCTTGACGCGCGTGGTTCGTCCCTCGTGGCTCTTGCAGCCTATTCGCAATTATTCAATGATAGCCGTGGCGAACGAGAACGCTTATTATTATTATATCGCCGACGAGTCGCGGCTCGCGGGAGGAAAAAAAATCGCGTCGGGCGGGCTTCTCGCGTTAATTTGGCGACCGATTGACTTGAGTAACGAGGCGATAACGGTGCGAGATGCGTGTTTTCACCGGGTAATTAGATTACGGTGAATATTCCTCGGGATAATTATGCGCGGAGTCGCGCGGTCGGCAACGCCATCGACGGTCGCCGAGACGAAGCCCCGACAGGCAGCGCGCAGTCGTGACTGTCGAATGATACGACGAATCGAGTCGGGTCTGTACCTTGCGCGGGAAAGGTAAGACACCTGCGGGAAATCGAATGCAGGTGCCTACGTTAACGGCACCGGACAGCTCTCGGCTCTGGAGGTTCCGCTATAGTTCTGTTGCCATTTCACGCGCTGACGTTTTCACGCTTACTTTTTCTCGGCATTATTTTTCTTTTCACATGTAAGAAAATCAATCGGTTTTCTTACATTTGTTTTATAAACAAATTTACTGAAATTGCTGTATAACTTCTCTTGTTTGATAACTGTATTTATAAATTTAATTTACTATAACTGAAATTACTTTTGTTTTGTTCCTTTTTTCTACATTACCAGTCGTTTCAGTTTTTATTCAAATAATTGAGTTTCACTGTATTAAGCCAATGACCGTCGGTCAACGTTAACACATGCGACACAAATTATCGTATTGCCCAAATAAAAAAATATATTTTGACCATCGTCATTTACAGCGTCCGGCACGTGAATGAACCGTGAATGAACCGCGGAAGAGGTGGACAGCTGTCCCGAGGTGAGTCGACGATTCGTCGTCTCGTCAAATTTCCAAAGGCGCCGGGACAGTCAAACGAGAGTAGCGGTAACGACTCGACGACGACGTCAGATTCGAGTGACTTCGAGAGGTTTCGAAACTTCATTTCTCTTTTTATCTTCAATACTCGACGTCGAGATGCTCGTCTTCATCTCGCGCGCCTCACCTCCGGCACCTCCAACGACACGCGGGAGAGTAAATATACTCTCCCGCGTCTGATTCTCCTAATTACGCGTGGCTGTCCGTTCTCCTGAGTCGCTGTTCGTCTCCTTTTTTTCGCACCAAGAGCGCGACGTGTTTTTTTCCAACCGTGTTTGACACGAAAAACCCGTTAACTCACGGCGAGTATCGCGTTACGAAAAAAAAAAACACACTTGACGCGCCGGACACTCGACTCGTACGACTTGGCCCGCGTGTCACCTCTTTGTGAGGGCCAACAATGCTCATCGTCCTACCCGGTCGCGCGAGGACCCGCGCGGTCGAAACTCGGGCCACGCCGAGCGCTCGGTGAATCCGTGACGGAGGACTCAACGGTGCTTAGATAACGAAAGAGGAAAGAAAGAAAAAAAAAGAATTCTCTATTGTTACGTGTAAACATCCGAAGCCAAAGACTTTGCGCGCTTCCTGCGCCGAGCGCTTTGTGCTGGCCCAGCGGTGACTCGATCAGCCTCTAATGGCCGCGTGATTGATGGCAATCGTGCCGCGTCTGCCCTTCTAAAACCGCCACCACCGGAGTCACCGAGCTTTTCCCCGACTTGGCCCTGAAATCGTGACTACGGTACCGCTGCCTAGGCGACTTATAGCGGCGCTGCGCCTAACGTGTACCGCGCGTTCCAGGCAGAATCGTCCTGGCCGTGACCCAATTGTCTCACTCTGTATTCTCCGCTCGCGGTGACTCAGCGGAGTTGAAAAAAAAAAAAAAAAAAAACGGAAAAAATGTTCTCACGAACTTGCGCGAACGTGTTTCAATTCAGCTTCTAATTCTCGTCGACGTGTAAAATGTGGGATTGAAAGAGAACGGTTAGTCATTTTCCCATCGCTTGGTTCGAGAGATACATTTTTGTTCGTTGCTAATATGATACGAGTGTCCATCACTCTTAGCGCAATTATTTATTATCCGCTCGGTGACTTGTAAGTTAAAAAAAATCTCTCGTGAATTTTCACTGACAAAAATGTTTTAATTCGTAGCCTTATTCTTACGGAGACTGAAGAAGTTTTTTCCATGAGTTTTATGGGAA
Source organism: Itoplectis maculator (assembly GCA_964034905.1). NCBI lineage: Eukaryota > Metazoa > Arthropoda > Insecta > Hymenoptera > Ichneumonidae > Itoplectis > Itoplectis maculator. Next base: position 9,047,250 of record OZ035853.1, read on the forward strand.
TTCAATTAATTCGCCGCGTATGAACGCGATGAGAAATCACATTTTTTTCGATTGTCTCGCGTGAAACGTCCTGTACATCTTCGGTACCTCGGGACGACCTTTCGTTCGGCAGCGAAAACGGTGCTGTGAGAATGCGATCTTCACCTTCATTTCTCTTGCAAAACGTCGACAATGGTTAGTCCATTATCGCGTCTCGCGAGACGCAGTCGGTCGCACGCCGTAAGCGACATAATCGCGCCGACGCGTCGTCGTCTTGTCGTTCGCCGACAAAATCGTAGGTCGAAATATCGGAGCGACGATTCCCCCGAGAGGCGACGGGAACCGAGGGGGGAAGCTCTGCTCAAGTTGCCGGCAGCTGCTGCTTCAAAGTCGAAAAATCTGACGTCTCGTGGAGATAAAAAAAAACTTTCGCAATAAGAGCGAACGGCGAATCGGCTTTTCTGTCGTCGGGCAAACCCGAGGAATTGAAATTCTCGCCGAAGCACGTGCCAATTTCTCGCGTTCACGTCAGCCGAGCGCACGCGAAAGCTGTAAAGGGAGACTCGACGTTATCTGCCTGAAAGATCGCAGTTATAAGTATAGTATGTATATGTATATACGTATATTGAAATAGCGGAAGAGGGATTTGCCATTGCGAATCGGTATTAGACTAAGTAATCGGCTTCTCTCGGATCGCTGAATCGCCCGGAATTCTCGGTGCTCGTCACTGCGCGATTTTTTCGAACTTGTCAGATTCACTGTAGTGAACAAGTGGACGCAGAAAGATCGTAAAATATTGCGAAAAATTTATGGAAAATACGCATTTTCTTCAGTCTGTAAAAATCAATGCATTTTCGGGTCCGCTGACCACGTAACGGTTGGTCAATTTATTTTTACTGCTTCTTAAAAAAAAACGCATTTCTAAATTTTTTTTTTTCGAATTTTGTATGCCAGGCTTTTTTGTGCACATAAAAAATAAAACGAACTAAATAAACGATAAAACGAAGTGGAATGCGCGTCAACCACGGGAAATGAAACCCGGAAAGGTCGGCTAATAATCGTTGATCCTCATGTTTCGCATGGCCGGGGTTACTCGAAGATCGAACCCGCGCACGCTGGCGAGCCGCGAGGCTATCACGGCACGCGAAGAGGCTCTTTGCGGGTCACGTCATTTATTCATCGGGCGCGCTTCTATTTGTATTCGGCATGACGAGGAAGTGAAATTCTACACCCGTTCGCGACTCGTTGTTAAGTTAGAAGCGTGCGAAAATTGCGTGGCATGAGCGAGAAGAACACCGATTCCTCATCGGGACGCCGCCGCGTTTGCTCATCCACTGCGCTTCGGTGATTGTGCAGCGCGACCGCGGCCAAGATCGAGAGTCCCGCGTCACGAGGGTTCGTCCTGCACGCGTGCGCTCGCGCCCCGTCGCATCTCCGCGTCATCATTGCGTTATCCATGTGTATCGACGATTCGCATCTATATAGGTCATGCAAATTTGATTGTACAGATTTTATTGATGGGGTTTTTTGTGACATTTTTTTTTTCTTTTCGATTTCGTAAAGTTTGAAAACCCTATCCGATAAATTCACGATAATTTCGGAAAGCACCGTTGCTTGCCCGAAAAAGAACTAATTCGAGGAGAAAAACGCGAATTTTTTTTTATGAGCATATATAATAATACCAGGCTAATCACAGACTAAATCGCAATTAAAAACCCCTTGTTTAGTTGATTTAGAAAAAAAAAATTTGTTTTGCTTGTCGTAAATCGTAGATCTGGCCGTCGGGCCGAAAACCTCCCAAATCGGGGTCACGAAATTTATTTTTTCAAAATATCGACTTTTAACCTATACCATCGTTCTCAAGTCGCATATTCTACCCCTGAAAACACTGGTTACGACCCTTTTTTAGTTAATTTTGAAAAAAAAATTTTTTTGCCGAACAGTTTGTCAGAATCGTAGATCTGGCCGCCTGGCCGAAAATCGCCCAAATCGGGGTCACGAAATTTATTTTTTCAAAATATCGACTTTTAACCTATACCATCGTTCTCAAGTCGCATATTCTACCCCTGAAAACACTGGTTACAACCCTTTTTTAGTTGATTTTGAAAAAAAAAAAATTTTGACCGAACAGTTTGTCAGAAATCGTAGATCTGGCCGCCTGGCCGAAAACCGCCCAAATCGGGGTCACGAAATTTATTTTTTCAAAATATCGACTTTTAACCTATACCATGGTTCTCAAGTCGCATATTCTACCCCTGAAAACACTGGTTACAACCGTTTTTTAGTTGATTTTGAAAAAAAAAATTTGTTGGCCGAACAGTTTGTAAGAAATCGTAGATCTGGCCGCCGGGCCGAAAACCGCCCAAATCGGGGTGACCGTAGGTTAAACAGTGCTGCAGCGCTCATTACGACAAACTGTCAAATCTCGCGCTGTTAAACAACGAACAGCCGATCTTGACGGTCCACGACCATCAGAGGCCGATTTATACTGACAACAATGGTCCCACCATGGTTCCAATGGGTCCACAATGGTTGCACTTTTTAATAGAGGACTAGGGCCACCACGCGCGCCGACGCGCGCGAGCGTATGTTAGTTAGCGCTGCAGCGCTCCGACCAATCAGGAGGCGAATAGTTTGCTAACAATAGACTTCGATAGCAAAACTCGAAAATCGATAATCTCGCCACCAACTTTTTACTAGAGGATTGCACTTTTTAATAGAGGAATAAACCATATGCGCGTCCGAGCACCCTTTCCAGAATACAACAATAATTATATCGAAAATGCGAGATATTTTACCGCCTGATATCAAAGATGAAAAAAAAATTTGATTATAAAATATATATTTGTTTAATTTTCACATTATATCCTAAGCCGAGGCTCCCGGGTTGATTGAATAATCAGATTATCGAATAATAAGTCGTGCACGAAGTAATTGAGCTTGATGCATAAGCGAATATCGTCGTTGTACCGTAAGACGGAATGTTGGTAATGATAATTGCTTCGCGTTATGGGCTGCGCTACGCGTTCTCCCCCACGGATATAATGCGTACGCCACTAGTTATGCAATATGCGTCAATTACACGGGTTCGTATAATTGAATCGCTTTAGATTATTCCCGCGTGGTGTCCGAGATTTCCCGGGATGATTTCCCACTTGTAAATGACGCAGCAGCTTTTCCGCTGGGTTCGTCGTATAAGTGTCGGAGTTCACGGCTGCGCCTTGTTTAAATCGACACTGGCGATTGTTATCAGTCACAAGTTTAATCTGAACAATATCAGTGACCATTTTAATCCGAACTACATCAGTGACCAGTTTAATCAGAACAATATCAATGACCATTTTAATCCGAACAACATCAACGACCATCTCAACGTGACCAGCAAATTGCTTAGAGCTTGTCCAACAGCAACCAATATAATAACCACTCAACGATTAACCATCATTGGGCTCCACCATCGCTTGGCACTCGTTAGTAATCGACGAACCGTTGGCGCTGCGCCGTCACCGCCGATAGACACGGGGAAAGCTAATGGACCGGAAACTTTCTCAGATTCCTCATATCGACAAAAACACAAAAATTAATTAATACGCTCGTCGCTCCAACAGATCGGGCATCAGGCGCACCGCGCGATTTCTCTCAATGCCGCGCGGCTAATATATATCCTCCTCATTACCTCGGGAATCGGAAAAACGAGAACGCACAACCGCGCGCGATTTAAAATCATTTCGATCATTCCGTTGAATGAATGATCGATATACGACGCGCGGTCGACCTCAATTATAGAATCTGGCGAACCCGCTCCCTCCTCCCCCTGGGAGGGGGACAGGGGATCGCGCTCTCAGAACTAAAGAGAGAAAGGAGGCGAGCTGAAAAACTGACATGCTTGCGTGGATAATCGTCTCGGATATGTTCCGCTCGCGCGTCTTGATTTCCCAGACTCGAGCATTCGCAGTCGCGGGAATCGCGAGAGACACCGGAATTCGCAGAGCGTGTGTTTCACTTTTTTCTATATCGTTACATTCAAACTCGGCGGCGGCATCTTTTTCGCTCTCTCGACCGACGAAAAAAAATTCTCTCAGTGATATCGCGACTCGCGCGTGTCCTTTGGTATTCCCGCCGCGCGCCGTGTACCAAACGCCCGGAGATCCTCGTCACGTATATGTACGGAATAGTCGCGAGGCAACGGCAGCGGCAACGGCAGCGGCAGCAGAAGCCGCGAGGGCATCAGGAAGTCGCGCTGCGCGCTCCCCCCGCGCGCGCCCTGTAGTCGGCTTTCGAGAGCGAGTCGCATGCGCACGAAATACAAATTGCGGCGCAGCCGGGTCAGACTGCGCAAGCGCGCGAGGCGACTCGAGATCTGACGAGGACGCTGCGAACGCGCCGAAAGGACGTGAAAGGAAGGTGAAGGATCTTTTTCTTTTTTTTTTTCGGAGGTGCGAAGAGTGACGAGAGGATCCAACGGCGAATGCACGTGACTCAGCTGGACTCACTTTGCACGAGACGAATTTTTTGGAGTGGCCAATTAAGGGCTTCTCTTTGGTGAGAGGAAAAAGAAATTATTATTTTTTTCCATTAGGTATCTTTTGATAAAAAATAATTAAGCTCGCACCACAGAAACATGGCCGAATTAAAGATTAATTAGATTCAATGATATTGTCATTATTAGTTGATTATTAATTCGAAATTTCGTTGCCGTGTTCAGTTCGACGAATTTTATTTCGAGCTGAAATGTCGTTGACGCGGATATAAAAGTGAATAATTATTAACCGACGAAATCCGACTTCGAGTCGTGACTTAAGTATCAACCGCCGAGGGTTTAAGGGACGCGCATCAGGATCGAGATATTCCGGGCTCGCGCGATAAGACGCATCAATGTCACCAGCGAAAAACACGAGGGTTACAAGTGAAACGAACGAAAGCAAAAAAAGAATATCCGTGAGATCGTAAGACGCGAGGACGTCCGATGGGCGAGGATCCAAAAAGTGCCGGGCAGATTCGTAATCCGCGTGAGACTGCGAGAGCCGGTGCGACGGGCCATCGCTCGCTCGAGAGTCGACGAGAGCAGCTACCGGGACGCATACGACGCACGGGATCTTGAATCGCTCGCGTACACGAGGCGCGCGAGGCGAAATCAGATCGATGCGCATGCGAGAGGGAATAAGTCGCCCGCGAGCTCTCGGCCTGTTGGCAAGCGGCCACGCGCAAGACGGACGAGCCGCGACAGCCCGTACATTTCAATTAGCGGATAAATTATGAAGCTCGCGGTGGTGGGGGAAAAATGTAAGGAGAGGACAGAGAGAAAGGGAGACAAGAATCGAACGAAAGAAAAAACTCGAGCGAGTGACGATAAATCCTTCGACTCGATATGCCGGATAAACCCGGGCTTGGATGTGCGGCCGCGGATAGCATCGAGCGAACCGCGCGCACGATTCGATGCAACTCGAGATCGCGCGGGATCCGCGGCGCGAACTGCGCGCGCGCAGGCGCACCAACGACGCGTATAATACACAACGAGCGAGCACATAAGCGGCGCTCGGCACGATCATCGAACACCCGATCCTGCAGGCGGGCAGTAAGTAACGCGAAATGCTGCGCGCCGCCCGAGCGCCCGAGAGACGAGCCGCCCCACGGCCGAACGATTTCCGCGCGCGCGCGCGGTACAACGTAAGTAATCATCCGCTATTACCGCAGTTTAGCGTCCGCGGAACCCGCGGGGCGCCCTCCGGAGCACTCACGCCCGTCGTCCCCCGGCTTCGTCCCTCTCCCCCCTCTCTCCGTGCCGCCCAACCCCCGGGGGATATATCGAACGACTTTTCGGCGATTGGGATCGCACCGCAGGGAAATAATGGTTTTTTTTTTGCAAAAGAGATTATGTAAGGGTTTTATTATGCGACTTTTTGAATAATTTTCATTTCTTGTCAATTATATGCGCTCAATCGTTATCGTTGCATCGACCGAATAAGGTTTCGATAAAACCTAATTTCAGATATTTTCAACTGCGCTTTTTTTCTACAAATTTTTTTTTTCCCTAAACAAATAGAAAATCTATTTTTCCCCTACTCAACAAAATCGCAAATCCCGGTCCCCTGATTATTAGCTAAAATCCATTAGAATCATTTTCTATGTCAACACGTGTTTATTACCGACAAAAAAAATAAGAAAAAGGAGAAAAGAACGTTGACACTCAGACACAAGTATATCCTGATGCATTTCATCTCGTTGACGAGGCGACACGTCCAACGGCAATATTCGAGACGACTGGGTAACTGCAGCATCCAGCCGACAGAAGCAACAGCAGCAGCTGAGTATTAGTCGACGGGACGACGACGAGCGACTTCCTCGTCGCACGGAACGCATCGCATTGTGGCACAGTTATACGCCTAGCGCCGATGCGAGTCGCTTATACACTCGACGCATCGCCGCGCGTTCTCCGGGTTTCAGTCCTGCCTGTGTATCCACTCGCCGCTGCGCGCCGTATGTACCTCGCGTCATCGAGTGCGTCCGCGCTGCTCTCTCGCGTCAACTTCCGCGACAAACTCGATCGAGACGCGCGACCTGAGCTCCGCTACGATGCAATATTCGCATTCGCGCTGAGTATTCGCCTATACATGTATGCATGTGTATATATATTGTGTGTATATAATATAAAATATATAGAGACGTAAACAGACGCGCGCGGTCCACGCTAGAGAGTCGAGACGAAATGCCGGAAGCGACGATTCTCAGCGTAAAGCGCTGCGCGATCTTTAGTCATCCCCCATTATACTTGCCCGCTAGGACACTTGGAATATCGGGGCCCCCGAGTGGCCGCCGTTGCTACTGCAGCTCGTCGTCGATCGCCCGTTCGCCGTTCGCCGAGCGGCCGCGACCGCTGCTGCTGCACCGGAACGCTCGCATTTCTCATTCACACGCGGCTTACATAAAGAATTCGAGTTGGTCTCGGTCTCGTAAAGCCGCGAGCTGCGCGTCTCACGTCAGTAGTTCCGGTCGCGCGAGAACGCGCACCAAAAAACCTTGGGTGGACTCAACACGCCCGCGAGGTTTCCATTTACGCGACTATCGATTCCGAAACAATCTTTTTTTTTTTTTTAATTATTTTAGAGATGAGGGTTGAATATTGAAGATTTTCTGGTAGTATCAGAAATAGTAGCCGGAGCCATAGAGAATGCAGTGGCAGTTTGCAGTCAGTTACATGCGAAGATTTTTGTAATTGTGTCAATTTTTATAGCTGTACTTTAATTAGTTGCTATTAATCAGTGTAATCAGTGCAACTGTAAAAATAATCGCATGGTCTGCCGGTTGATAATTGTCACTCAATGGTTGGTAGGACGACCACGATTTCCTCACTGCAAAAATGTTGCAAATAATATATATATATTTTTCATGAACTGTGGTCTATTTTTTCAAATTTCTTACGACATGTCATTACCACGTGAAGCCAAGGCACGATTCCAACGTCACAGATTTTCCTAGATTCTGCAACATTTTTTCTTTTGCAATTTTTAGAACCAATTTCACGTGCGTTGAAAGATTAACTCGTCCCACAGCCGAGACGATGCAAAATATGTATTCAATTATGGACAATTAGATGTGGCATTTATTTTTCTATGGCTACCGCGAGAGCATTTTTAACTCTCGAGTCTCTCTGTTTCTCACTTCTATTTTTCATTCCCTCTCGCTCCTTCCTTCTCGACACTTACGTAAATCCCAAGGATCGACGCTAGCCGAGGATTATAACCGCGGCATAGGCAACACGGGCGAGAGAAGCGCAGAAGAGACTCCGAAGTGCCGGCTTCCTGCAAACGGGCGGTAATTACGACGGAATAGTTTCGCCTATAAGAGTGGCTGCATATATATAATGTACCGAGAGTTTGTCGGGAGTCTCGTGGCTCGCACGTCGCGCCTCGCACCTGAGATGAGCAACACGGCGCGCGCACCGGAATCAGCACAGAACAACCCACTACGACACACACCTTTCAGCTGTTACCCGCGGGAGTCCGAAGTGGCCAAGTCTCCCGACCCTTTCCTGTCTTCCCGCGTCTCTCCGACTGTCCCGTCGCGTCGTAATCGGGTGGATGTCGCGAGTCGAACGCTGAAGGTCGAGCCTATCTCGCGCGCTCCGTCCCAAGGTCGTGGCTTCTCGGAACGCCGTCAAAACACACTTTTTCCGCGAATATTACTCCACCGGCTTCCGCAACTTACATTGAAACACCGATACAACGTCCAATCACCGCGAGTCGCACGCATCGAGAATTATAATAATTATTTTTTTTTTTTCGCACAGTTTTTCCAATTCTTTTTTTTTCTCCAATTTTTCTTCGAAGAAAAATCGACGAGACGGGATGAAGGAAGAAAAAAAAAGATTCGCGTTTTTTTTTACTCGGCACACGATGGATCGCGGTCTCCTATCAGAATGAAGGCTTTTCTTAACGATGTCCCGTACTTATGCCGCGGTCCCCACTACCCGAACGCGAGCGCGCGCGGCCCGCAAGACGCGCTTATAGTGTAACGCGCCGTAGCGCCAGCTCCTTCTTCGCCTTCTTCTTTCTCGGCCGCAGCCGGGAACGACGCGCGAAGAGCTCTCGTCGCTTCGCGCGACCGGCCCGTTCGCACGGCTGATTATCCACAGCGAAAGGGGTGGGGGGGGGCGAGGGAAGAGCGTCCGGGCGCTCCTGGCCCACCGACGAAAATCGCACACGAGAAGCGCTTTCGCGGCCGCGACGGATTGACGCGCGCGCGAGCGGTCGTTGTGCATTCGTCGTGTTGAGTCGCACGGGACACGCAGCCGCGCAGGCGCATTTGTGCGTTTGTAGTATCGTTAACTCGTCGCCCGCCGCGACGATGACGAGCGACCGTTAATGTTCCCGACGATTTTCGGAAACGTTATTTACGACGTATTCATTACGCGTTGGGTAAAAAACGTGAGAGGAGCTCTGCTGATTTCGCGAGAAAAAAGGCTTCACTTTTTTTCATCGAAATTCCTTTGCTGCGTTATCTCAATTTTAAAAATTATTATTATTAATGAATATATTATTTTTAAAAATTCTGCGATACAAAAATCGCCGGAAATTTGAGTCTAGCTATTTTTTGTGCAAGATTTTTTTTGTCGCTATAAAAATCACACTATCGTCTTAAACCATTGTTGAAAGTTCCCCGAACCCTGCGTCACGCTCGAAATTTGTCATTCCGCGAATCGCGGGCCCTTCGACGAAATAATCCGCAAGAGCTTTCGCGCCGCCGGCTCGACGGTCGCACACGAGTCGTTACGTATTCGTCAGAGGCTGCGCGTCGCCCCTCCGGGACGTCGCAGACGCCGGATGCAGTATCGTCATTACGCTATACATATACTCATGCGCAGTGCAAACTCATCAGCATTGCAGAAAAACCCGTTAATGTTCTCGGGGATTTTTGGGAAACGAGCAATCATCCCGTATAATTTGGCAACTTTTACTTTATTTTTCATTTTTAATACCGTCTCTTTTAAATACATTTATGCATCGGCCGTGGGTAGAGTTTTTCGCGTTCGAGTGTAATTACCGATATATCGCTCGGTGCGCGCGCGTCTTCGTCGTACGCGCGCCGGGGCCATTTAATTGGCTGCGGGCGCACACAGAGCTAGCGTTCTGGGCGAGCAGCAACAGCAGCAGTAGTGAACACGGGGAGAGAATCTGTTGCCCGCAGGCATTTCCTGCGGCTGACGAGGAAGTCTCCACGGGTTGCTCGGTGCTTCCTCGTCGACGCGGTGGTGGCGCGAGAGGATCGCGACCGTTGTCTCCCTCTCTCTGTCTGTCTCTCGGGTTTACCATGACCGTTGCACCAGATCGCTGAGAATGCCGACGCCGCCACCGCCGACGCCGCCACCGACGCGGGGACCGTTTTAATGAAATTCAAGAACTCGTCGGTTCCGCCCGTGAAACTCAATGGCGAGGAGCTGCCGGCTCCTCAGCTTTGGCTCTCACCGAGCGCGCTAGCTACTCTTCCCCTTCCCTTCCCTGTCCCTCCCGCCCTTCCTCCTCCTCGCCCCTCGCAGCCGGGCGAACGGGAATACCGGGCAGGGAGCTCGCGAGTTCGGGGGAGACCCCAGGAATCCCATCCGCGCTCCGTTTGCATGTGTTTAGGTGTGACTGATTACCGGAAACCTCGAAACTCGAGGCGTCCGAACGCGCCCCAATTCGCCCGGCTTCTCTCTTTTCGCCGCGGCGCGACGATTGTAATTTATTCGCTCGAGATTCGCCGTCGCGAGCTTCTCAATGCAGAACGCGCACGCGCAGGCGCGTGGCGCTTGGGTAAAGATGCCGCGCGGGTCCGAACTCACCGGTCTCGGTGAATTCTACGCAAAAAAATTTATCAATCTTATTTTTATGGGCAGAAGTGGCGTTGTTGATTTTCGTCGATTTTTCGTTTCCGTTCCCAAGTGCGGTCGTAAATAAACGCTGCACTAAATATATGTGCAATAAATAATTCGCGATTAGCGTTATTGCGCGTTTCGTGCGATGTTATTATAAATATCAATATAATACCAATAATATCAATAATCGTAAATCGAGCGAAAAATAATCCGCGTATCTCGTGTCTCCGCAGCAACGTCCACGAGACGACGCGTATGCACGTGGCCACCGCGCGCGGATCGTCGTGATTCGGACGCGTCATGATCCGGCCTCCTTAACCCAGTTAGAGCAGGTGCCGCGCGCGGAGAGCCCGCGACGAGTTATCGTCGGCGAAGATGCGTGAGGGATCGCGTGCCACAAATAGGATCGACATTTTCCAGAATGAGGAATCGAGCGGGAAGATTACGTACTCACGCACATGGTACATATACCAGCGCGCGCGCACGTTACCTTCATCTATATTTACAAACAAGTGTGACCGCATAGCCCACACAGAGTGACACGAGATGCGAGGCATCAGCAGCAGTCGACATCAGCTGCAGGGTCGAGACATGCGCGGTTCGTCGCTGTGGCGCTTGTATATCTATATACATGTATTTATGGGTGCATATGTAGTATATAAAATAATTAATGTATGCAAATAAATATATAAATATATGTGTGTATGTGCAGTGAATGCTTCCAGTCTGGTCAAGCAAGAATGCTTCTCACGGAATTTCGAGGATCAAAGTAACGAGGAGCTCCGAACTCGCGCGCATTATTATTATAATTGATACGAGTTTTATTTTGCTTTATAAACTCGTAGTTTTCTCGGCTCGGAACTACATGCATTCCTTACGGTGCTTTCGTCTTACCGGGAAGTTCCATAAATGTGCAACAAATACATATATAACACATACATACATATGCGATGCAAGCGACGAGAGTCGAGAGGGAGAATGAGAATTTTACCGCAAACAATTGCACTGGCAAACAGTGAAAATTTTCAAATAAAAAAAAAAAACTTTTGACAAATATTTTTTTGTACAAAAAGTGAGTTCCAAAGTAGTCAAAATTCGCAGGATGATTCGACGCGAATCGCTTGTTCGACCGAGATGACACTCTGACCTGAAAAAAAGAGCCGCGAATTCGCACGCGGCGATTCCGAGCGCGCGCTTCAATTGTATTCAATTGAACTGAAAGTTCCGAAAAACGTCGCCTTGTCAAATCTCTCTTTCCAATGGCAAAACCGTCGTCGACACGACGCGTGAAATCTTCCCGACGAGACAAAAGATTTCCAATTCGCCGCGTGAGAACCGTTTTTCCCATTCTTTTTCGCCTCTACCACTGGAACAAGGACGAAAGGCGAGCAATTAGGCTGATTAATGAATGAAAGAAATGAAGAGAGAGAAAAAACGGGGGACCAAGTGAGTCCCGCGCGCGAGCGCGAAGCGGGAAACGCGTCGGAGGTGGTAACAATTAACGAAATGGGATTAGCATAACGCGGTGGCCGGTTAACGGGGCGAGCGTAAAAATAAAGTAAAAAAAAAATAAATAAAAAGAAGAAAAGGGAAAAAAAAGAACGGTCGAGGTTGCCGGGTATATAGCGAGCACTTTCGGAAACGGTACCGTATGTGCCTTCCGCGCGGTAAAACCATTCCAACAGTAACAACAAGTCAACTCGTCCGGTACGGCAGTTCGCTGCGTGTACGAATATCAGCGCGTATATTGCCGCAGCAAACCCGTGGGAGAAAGCACGACGGTGATGTTTCCTCTCTTCTCTCCATCGGACGGCCAATTGCTCATCTCCTCGACTCTTAATCTTTACGGCTTGCGGTGCGTCGTCTCGTCGTCTCTGCCGCGTAAGTGCCCGGCAAATATCGCGAGGATCCATGCGGAAAAATACGAACGAGGGGCGCGCTACATTGTATTCCGACGATAATCTCGGCGCTTATCACCGAGTATATTCATTTTTTTATTCTTTGCTTTTTCCTCTTCTTTTTTTTTGTTAGGGTCTCCAGCCCTCTGACACTCGTTACGCACCGGCAGGCCACTTCGGTGTTACGCACTGGCATATGCTGCTCTATAATTAATAACTGTACTTCGTGGCTGCACCGAGGGAACGGAAAACATATTAGAGTCGGGGAAAAAATCAACATATCGTTAAGATTTTTTTTCAGACGATATTAGTGGCAACTGTTTTCTCAGAGGTTTCTTTTTTTGCTGATTTTTATCTGCGGTTGGCTGTTGCCACTGAGACTGCTTGCGTTTTTATGGGTAAAAACCGTACTTTTTTCAAAAGTATATTTTACCGTCAAGTTTCATAATAACGATTGCGGGGTTTTTCAAGACGTCAATAGACTTTTCAATAAATCGTTGTGTACATTGGGACGATCGCTTTCATAAAATAATTAATGAAGCCGTCGATCAATCGACGGCTGATTACTTTTCAACGATTCGAATCGCAACGCGACCTCACGCAGTCTCCGAATAGGTTCCCAAAATTCGCAGCGCCCGTCTGTTTGACCTGCACTTTCGAAACTTCAATCGTTCGGTCGGACAAGACCGCTCGTTACATATAGAAAATGTAACAGGCATGTCAATGAAGCAGTACCGATCGAATAGTGGGTCAATCGATTTCGTTTCTGTAGCGAGAATAGATCCAAATTAGCTGTACGAACGAGATCTGCGACCGACACCGTATATATGTATATCTCTAGTTTCGACGGGTTCGGGAACGGAATACTGAGCGACCGGAGCCCCAAAACTCGGGATATATTTCGTTTCGGCCGTGACGAAGCATTTGGCGCGTGAACGCATTGCAAACGTGGTAGGCGAGGCCTTCCAATCACACACCATTTCGATTCGATTTAACCCTCGAGCGTGACAAATCTCCGACAATCACATGTCCGTCCCATTCCGAGTTTACTCGGCTGCCACCGAGCGGGGCGTTTCTCGTCGCGATTCCAATTCTTTTTTCTGTCATTTGCTCGTCTGAAAAAAAGGAACACCAGCGAAACCTTGTGATACACGAAGCGACAAGCGATATTTACAATCACAAGCGTACCACAAACCGCGCGAAAGTTTCGCAGCCGATCGAACAGTCGTGTTCGAACGCATTCGCGTTCAATGACCGAGAACTGTCAGATGAGTAATGCTGCGTTGCGGCGACGCGAGGGGTGGTCGCGCCACTTTATGAATGCTCCATTTTTTTCCCATCCTCGGCCGGCAGACGAAAACAATCGCGGCGAATCGATGGCTCGTCGCGCGTCCGTGTCGCCGGGTGACACGACGCGTCGAGCAGAAATGTGACTGGAAGCAGAAAAAAGAATAGACGGACAACCGGGTATTTAAAAAAATCGTTTTTGAACCCTTTCAGCCTTAAGGTTCGAAATCTATAATTTGGTTTGAAAACGAACTATTTTTATCATTTTTTTATTCAATAGTTGAAGCCAAATGATTTGCGAAAAATATATGAACTAAAACTAATGACACATTATTTCCCGAGGGGTGCGCAATGATAACGGGACGGACTTGGCCGTCCGATTCGATCGCAGATTCATTAAGAAACTAGCAGGTGTGCGATTTGCACGAGGTACAGCCAGCGAAGTATCGATTCACGGCTGCAGCGGCTAGACCGCGCCGCGTGTGCGTCTCGCGTCAGACGCATCTCAAATTGGTTATACCGCGAGCGTCGTGCATCGCATCCAGTTACAGTGAGCCGACGCTGAACCGAGGAGTAACACGCAATGGAGGCAAATTGATCGTTACCCAATTAAGGATTTATCCCGAGTGGCGCGGGACAAAGCGACTGATCCCTCGGCGGTAGCGAGATGGACCGTTTTCCACCGACGATCGAAGGACGCGGCGGGCGAGTTCCTCTCGTAGCGCGCGCGCGCGGGATGCACGATCGGGGAAAGTCTTTACGCGGAGGTGGCGAGAAACGCGCGCTCCGGACGTCGAGTCGAGAGTCCCAGTCCCTCTCACCTGCGAACACACCGAGAATTTGTATTTATCCTTCGGCCTTAATTGTCAGGCGTCACGGTCACAGATGCTAGCGAAAAAAATAAAGAAAACGACGGCAGAGTGGCTTCGCTTTCCATCTCGCGGCGCCCGCGCGGACTCTCTAACGAGAAATAGAAGCAAATTTCTAGAATGTCGATGCCAATTATTGGGAGAAAAAAAAATTCGACACTCGCCTACTTTCGCTTGGCATCTTGGATCACGTACGCGCCGGTGCGTGGGACTTGGAGTGTGCGACGAATTTCTGGAAAAAGCATGAAACAAAAATCTTGAAAAATGAGAAGAAGCAGCAATTTGTACTCATTTATATGGACATGATGAGCCTCATTGGAGAAATACGATACTGATAAAGATTTGACTTTTTTTTTAATTGGGCAATTTGGCCCATTTCATCATCTCAATGTTAAGCTATAAAGCTGCAGTCATTAAAAATTCTCAATGCGATGAATCAAGTGTATAATTTCGAGGATCGAGTGCGGAAGGGAAAAAAAAGAAGCAACTTGCCTGAGTATTTTTTCAAGCAGGTTTCGATACGTGATCGTCATTGACGAGTCTATTTCGAGCGACGCGTATCAAACGTCGGGATCATCCAGGATCGGAGATTGAATTCCAGAGTCGAAGAGGCGCCGAGTAGTTTCTCCTATTTACCTAGCGCAGTCGCGCTCGAACGCTCGTTAATGAAAAGGCGATCGATCCCAGTGCGCCGACACAGCTGGAAGGAAAAAAAAATCGACAATGAGAAAGGTCGAGCGGTCGGCACAGAAAGGGGGATGAGCAGATCGCACAACACCAGACTATACCGAGACGCTCGATTTATTTGACATTCCGATGCCCCGGAGACTCCACGCTCAGTAATAAATACATGTTATACCGTTTCTCTATTTTTTGTCCGCTGCTCCGTCGATTAACCCATTTCTAAAGCGTCTCTGCGAAGGCGGATGAGAAACATCGCGCAGTGTTGCGAAATCAGATCTTTTGATTCCTGATGGAGGAAGCTTTGATTTTATCAAAAAATATTTTTTCGAAATTTTCATTATAGGATATTCAGAACCGTCCATAACGACAAGAAAAGTGGTTTAGAAAATTCGGTGTATGCGTGCGTTCAGTACTTAACTTATAAAAAAAAGAGAAACCGACTGAGAAGTCTGTAATAATGAAGAGCACCAATTATACTATCAATTAGGAATTACATTTCTAAATAACTTTTGTTTTTACCTCTCTGTTCTGGCCGACAGTAAAAAAGACGAAAATCACTTATTAATCACGAACGCATACGACGCAACGCCAGCGCATTCGAAACTCCAAACGCATTAACGCCTAATTTTCTAATTAAGTACCAGAACACAAGACCCCGTTACGCTTGTCTAAGTCGTGGAGATGCAGATGCGAACAACGCAAAGAGAAAGAAAACCGAAGATGCGAGCCGTTGAAGATTCCGTTCTTTTTTTAAGCGCTAATTAACCCATTTTAACGACGCCGGAAGGGAGAGTCGAAATCGGAATAATAATGGAAGCTAAAAAAAAGCAAAGTGCCTGTGGGCCTTCGTGATAATTGAATTAGGCGATTTCCTATCATTTAGAAAAAACCGCTTTTGCCTCCAATTTAATATTCATCTAATACTAATCACTCATACTCATAACACAAAAATGGGCACAAACGCTTATAAAATTAATCAACAATTTTTCCATTCCAAGCCACGTACGCACAGTTTCTGGTAAGATACGTGGTCAACAGCGCAAAGGCCGCCGCGGGGTATTCGCATTGTTCCACGTTCTCGGTCGGTAAGCCGGGGGGATAATCGTCGTTTCTGGCGTCGCGGACAAATCGCCGAACATCGTCTCTCGTTACTCTCGGGACTGGGAAGCACGAGCGAGATCCAGGACAGAGAGCGTCCGCGGCTCGTCCGGGCGTCGCTGTAATCATAAATAACACGTATAAGCAAAAATGCAATTATAGGCGCGCAGCGACGTTTTATTTTCTTCTGTTTTTTTTTTCTCTCTCGCGTTATTAATCAACAATCCATTAGAATATCGAAACAAGGTCGGGGGGACGAGATGCCACGATTGGTGGCGTAACAAGGTCAACGGCGACGGATATACCGGGCGCGAGAGAAGAAGCGTAGGTAGATAATATAGTATAAGCAGAAGTGGTTAACCGGAGCGGGACCATCTCGAGCCGAGCGGGAAATCGTTGGCATGCCGAGAGTCTCGGGCGGCGGCGGCGGCGGCAGCGCGCGCGCTACGCCGGTCGGTGCACCTCGTCGCCGCTCGGGCTGCTTCTCTCCTGCCGGCCGCGAGCTCAACCTCTGCGCGTGCGCTCGCGCGTCGTCGTCGCTTCTGCGGCAAACGCGGAAAACCTTGCGCGCAGCGCAGCGCATTAAAACACTACCGACGAGGCTTATCTATCACCCGACTTAATTAACCCTCGGCGAGGGAGCATTGTTTCGCGTTGCCGGGGCTGGCTCCTCGGTAATCGACGCGCCCGCGAGCGACGACGCTCTTAATTGGGACTCCCGCTTGTCGTTCGTAAACTCGTCAACGCACACACCCGGCACATTGGCCCGCGGCAGTCAAACGGGGATCGGTGTATCGGGATTCTACGTACAAAACGATTAAATCCAAAACACCGTATCTCACCGATTTCACATATGACGCAGTGGGGGTTTAACGTCCCCATTGTAGCTGTTCTATGAGCTTCTATTTTGCGGAACGGAAAATATGCGTTGTTAGATTAGAGAAGCATTTTTGTACGTACCTCGTTTTCATGGGGGGTCTCGCCTGATCGGGCGTCGATGTTGGATTGATTTTATCTTATCGCCGTTAATTAACAGTCGTGTCGCGTAAATGGTACGACGGACCGTACAGCTGTACAGGTTCAGTAGCGACAAGAACACGGCGTAATAGGTTCGGCGTGGGAGCTCTGATAGCGGTTGATCGCGCGCACGGTCGTCGATTGTCAATGAGCCACGTTTTGGCAGTGGCTCGGGACGCGTCGGGACGCGTCAAGCTTCCCTGTCTCCTTTGTGCTGCGCTTCGTGAGGAGCCCCGCGCTAATCGCATACTAACACGGCGCGTCAGCGAGGCTTCCGATACGACGGGCAATTAGGCGATTAGCCAAGAGGCTTTGGGCGCGCGAGGCTCGTTGCCTCAGGGCACTGCCGTCAGGCCGGACACCTACCCGAGATTGCATCATCGCGGGTCACTCACTGCGGTAAACGGTCCGTTTAGCGGCTGTGATGCTTCTACGTTGAGCATTTGATCGGTAATTAAATTTCTCCAATTATTCGTTGCAACAGATTTGTCAATTAAAACAGTAAATATCGACTTTGCAACGAATGGATGACCAGTATAAAAAAATGAAAAGATTAAATTGAATTTGTTGTTTCGTGAATAATAAATAAAAATTGTTAGTGAGTAATGAATTTGGAGAGTTTACTGCTTCGTTTGAAATGGTGAGACACGTTCTGTTTGCATTTATGTATAACTTGCAGTATTTCGTCAAACCTAGGGGCTAGTCTGTTTTACAGGCAGTAGGATAATCATAACGGGTTCTCTTGTGCCGTACGTCGTTTTCTTATCGGCCGTCGATAAGCGCGATCGCTTCTTATCCGGCTGATGACAGTGAACAGCATCTGTCGAGGCAAGCAGGAACTTAAAATCCAAACCCGTCGATAAATAAATATCTCCGTGGAATAAACCCACACGACAAACACTTTCTCTTCATGAACCAATCGTTCGTGCAATTGTCCTTAACAAAAAGTGCGACATACCTAATAATAGCTCGAACGACTTGACGATGCGACGCTATTATGAGATCATCGACTAAGATTGACGTACAATGAAAATATTCGTGTATTCAATAATCGAAGATGCCGGGATTAGATTTCGAAGAATTTTATTCATAATTCATGATCAAATACGATGGAATAGATGGTCTCGGCGCAGCAGGGCTCGCGCGTTGTGCGCGCGCGCCGCGAGAGATCGAGGTCCCAAGTTCTGAGAATCAGCACAACAGCGACCAAACGACTCGGAGCGCGCCGAGGGAGAGGAGGCTGAATTCCGTTAAGGATGTCCTAAAAAACTTAAAGGTCCGTCACGATTCCGTGAATCTCGGACCCTCGATCGCTCGAGAGAGGTTGAGCCGAGCGGCGGCCTGCGGAAAACGAGCCACCTGTCCCGTCGTTGTCGTCGTCGTCTCCGCGCGCAAGTTCGACCTGTCAGCTCGCGAAAGGTGACTATCGCCGCTGCCATCTCTTCGCAAAATCAATGTCCATCGATCGAGCGCCCGTATTGTTATTATTATGATTATACCCGACATTAGTATTCAGCGAACAATTAACGCGGACTGGCAAACGTGGTAGTAATCCATTTTTGAAGCATGTGCCCAGCCAACGGTCGTGGCGATGGAAAGAAAGAAGGGCAAAGAGGGGGAAAGAGGAGGGGGCAGGGGGTTCTGATTGCAGCGATTCCATCGAAAAGCAATCGAAGATGCTCGCTGAGCCATGAAACGAACGAGGCGAAACTTCAACTTGCGAGCGAGCGAGAGCGTAGAAGAGAGAGAGATAATTTATAATCATTCCATGAAGTCGCACCGGGTGTTTCTCTCTTTCTCTCTCGGTGCCGGAGGAGCGAGACGATTCTCATTCCCGGAAGACCCCTCGAGGAGACGAGAGAAGTCGCAGCCCGAAGGGCGGCTGTCCATAAGCAGAGAGGCAGCCGGCCAACCTCGGCTCGCCGTGTAAATCTCATTTTCCTATACGTATAGACTGCGCGCGCGACAAAGGGTTTCATGCTACATCGGCTGATCCTGGCGGCTGCGGCTGCGGCGGCAGCGTCGACCGCCGCAGCGGCAACGACGGCAACGCAGCGGGCTCGGCCGGTGTGTTCGGGATTCGTAGAAAGTCCGAGTAAATTTTGCCCGTTCCGACAGGCGTGGAACGTGCGCGAGAACGAACGAAGGGAGAAGGAAGAGGAGGAGGAAGAGAACGAGGGTAACGAGAGAGAACGGAGGATGACGCGAGAATCGTTGGCCGATGACTTACGGCTCCGCACGTTCAGCCCCTCGTGTGCGTTGTGCGTGTATGTGAGTCTGCCTATATATATACACAACATATATATAGACATGTGCGTATATTTATGTATCTCGAATACTCGTGACAATTTATATATTTCCGCGTGATTAATGAGACGCATATATTAATGAGTGATTAACGATTCGACCGCGTCGAGTCGAATGGGCCGACCCTTTATTATATATTGTTTTTCATTTCTTCTTACCACGAAATCCATAATTGGCCTGCCGGGTTGTAAACAGCCTATCTTGACTCGCTTTTTAAAGTTTAAAAAATAGTGGAATTTATAATTTTTGTATTTTCCATTAACTTTGTGCATAACCTCAAAAACGTGTTTCGCAAAAATCGTAACGCGTTGTCTGCTCGTGTTTTCGGCGCGAACGACGAGTTGGGACACGAGGCCGAAGCCGAAGTGAACTGGACGTCGGCTTGTGCAATGCTCATTACGAGTCCGGTTGGCGAGTGGGTCCCCCCGCGGCCCGAAAAGTTCCTCGGAGTTCAGAGACCGGGCGAACTCCGAGGTTCGGGCCAGCATCGAGAGCGCCGAACTACGACGAGTGAGAGCGAGAGAGGGAGAGACGAATGAGGGAGACAGAAGGACAGGGCAAGAGGGACAAAGAATAAGAGAAAGAGAGAGAGAAAGGCGTGTGCACTCGACCCGGCGCGCGCGAGAGGCTCTTACAGGGAATCGTGATCTTCCGCAAGCCGGCGTGTGATGATCTCGCAAAAAGTTTTTCTCTCCTTCGCGACCGAACTCGCGATTGCCCCCCCCCCCCCCGCCCCCCGCGCGTCTGCGTGGTTCCTTTTTGTTCCGGGTGTACCGAGAAACGCCGTGATAAACCATCTCTTTGTCGGCGCGACCCGTGACGAACGAGCATCAACGACCTCTTCGACTCTCGTCGCATTTGTATACAAACGAACCTCGAGTCACGAGCCCGATGCAATTGCGAATTGTCGAATTTATTTCTGACGATGCAATTGTCATATTTATTTGTCGGGGTCGTACTTGTAAAAGCCAATTGTCTTCGCTCGGGTCACATGTGATTTCGTTCGCGTCGGACCAGAAGCGAATGCCAAATTTTTTTTGCCTGAAATACTGAATAAATAACATAAAATTTATCCGGACCGAGATGCGTATTGAAAAGTGTCCCTTCTCTTTTTTTTTTCTTCCAGTGCCCCGCGGCGCCGTTTGCCCGAAATTCTTCAACTTCCCGGAACGCCTGGAAGCACCGGAGAAAAAAAACACACACAACAACGTCGAGGATCTCTTCATCCGATCGTGCGATTAGCATGAATTACCATAGACCAATTCGTTACGACGAAACGAGTGAATGAATCCGGCGGCGGAGCGCGAGAGAGACGAGGCGCTTTTTTTTCGGGAACGGATCTCGCTGCCTACGCGACGCGGCAGGTGCCCTCCATAGTCACGAAAAGAAAGAAAAAAAAAGAAGAAAAAAAGGAGAAGGAAAAATAAAAAATAAAATAAAACGGAGATACAGAAGCAAGTCAGATTTTATGCTATTTCCGAGGTGATAGCGGCGCGTCGTGACTCAGAAACTCTGCGAAATGTGCCGAAGAAGGCAAGAACGGCGGTGGCAGGAGTTGCCAATGTATTCGCGTCGAAACAATACGGTTTTCCCGGAACGCGAAGCAACGACGTTTCCGTCGATCATTGCCAACGAGTGTATTTCGAAGAGCCACATGCGACGAGAAGCGCACAGACGAGCAACGCTGAGGAAGAAACAAAGGAGCAGCTAGAACTTGCGGCGTCGTCGCACGGGACTTTTGCGTAGGTCGGGGGAATGATCGTCGACGAATCCGCGACGTCGAGCATTTTTGTGGATGTGACTCGACGGCACGCGGCAAGAGTGACGTGGAGGACCCGCGACATATTTCGTGCGACTTTGTCGTATACGTCAGCGGCATTGACGTCGTCGTTGACTACGACGACAACGACGACGAGGAGAAACGACAGCCAGGCTTTCGCGTCTCGTCGTCTGCGCGGCGCGCCGTCGCTTTCACGCTTCGCCCTACTACGCGCGACGATCTTTTTCCGAACTGATATATATTCCTGGCCTGCGACTTTGTCGCACTGACGGAAAAAGCCGCGTGAATAGATTCCGGTATATATAGCGGCTGCAGCGTCGCGTCGCGACGCGATTTCGAGCCGATCGCCCGAAAATAAACGGCGCCGGCTATACGTTCGAGGCGGCGGAAGACGCGATTGAAGCTCTCGGACGGCGCTGCCAAGATGCCATCGACTGTCCAATCATAACACTGTAACGGATATATGACGGTGGGGCAAAACGATCGGGACGAAAACTTTCCTAACATCATTATGACTATTTTTTTACATTATTACGGTGCAACTCTTTTTTTTTATTCGCGTTTACCAATTTCCTGTAAATTATTTCTTATCAGTAGTTTCTATCATTGACAGGAAATTGCAGAGGAAAACTCGGTCGCTAATCGGTCTATTCTGGACGCGCGAAGTCCGTTCCGCGCGGACACAGCCAAACGGTGCGGCTAATTATTTTCGCGCGAGGTGAACTATGACGCATTTTCGCGGAATATCGTTCGACACGGACCGTGCCAGAAAGAGCGCGGTAGACGAATCGGAAAATTAGCTACTGCGTCGCAGTTTCGCGGTGACAGGTGTCAGGCGCCGCGTCTATTATTGATGCGACGAGAATTTCCCCAACGCGCTCCCGGGGAAAAACTTGTTTGTCGCAACGGCCGCGCGTGCACGGTCTTTCCGTGTCTCGCGAACGCAGCTTCTTCCGTCTATAGGGAGCGTCTCGACGCTTGCGCGCCGAGACGCTCGGCGATCGACGTAGTCTTTCCAAGATTTTCGACGCGGCGGCGTAAAATTCTTGACAATTATCCAAGTGTTTTTTTCGTCTCTACTATACGCACGCTAGACGCGACTTGGCGGATGCCAAAACCTCTTCGAACTTTCTTCAGTCCCGCAGCTACTATATATACAATGTATCGCATGCGCGAACGAGTCCTCGACCGCCGTGCGTATTTTTATTCCGAGTGCGTAAAATATTTTTTCCAAACATTCCGGTTCTCGGTATTCGATGCACATGTCGAAAAAAAATCTCGCTGCGTTGGCGAAATAAAAAAAAAAAGCAACGAAGTCCCATTCAAGGACCGAGCGTCAGAAAAACTGTTACGCGTGTAAAATTTTTCATTCTGCCTTGACACTAATGGGCACGCCGACGGTTTTCCGCGAACGCTCCTCGCGTATGCGCATAATCACCGTGTGTCAATCAATTTCGGGCGGGAAACCGCGCCGCCTCGCACCTGTCGCTCTGTGCTTCGAAGCATCGGGCGGATATCGTAATTGGACGTCTTTTATGGAATGATAAAAAAAAATGATAAAAAAAATTCAATAAATTGCAGCTGGTTTTTTTTACACTGTCGGGAAAAATTTGTGTCGTGTGATATGTAAAAATATTCAATGGCTTTTTTTAACTAAGAACAATGACGCGTGCTTACGCGCTCGAATGGAGGTTAGTCAGCGCTGCAGCGTTAAATAAATCGCAAATTTTTCCTTGCGTTTTTTGCGGAAAAAAAAAGTTTGATTTCAAAAAGTTTGAAAGCCCTATCCGTTGGCGAATCCCGCTGATTCCGAGAAGCACCGTTGTTTGTCAAAAAAAAAAGTCATGTGAGAAAAATTGTCGAATGTTCCTGTTTCAGGGTAACTTCATTATCGGAGTTTATCTATTACTCTCCGCGATCCCTGTAATCACAATGTTAATTAAATCACGGGTGCACATGCGCGCAGTTACAATGATGCAATTTCCCACGAAATATGCACAATCCTGCGGCACCATCCTGCGCCGAGATCGCGCAATCACATCAGCAGAGCCGGGCTTCCAATCAGACTCTGGAATCCCAATTCGACTTTAATCAGTAGACCAATTATTCGCGACTACAGAGCTTCGGTTGATCGCACTTAATTGGGTTTCGCGCGCGATTTTCCACTGCCAGTGTAACACCGAAAGATCTTCCGTATCCCAACTGCCAAATAAATAACGCGCTAACGACGCGTTATTTATCCGCATATGATTCATATCCAACGTCGATATTTCTTTGACTTACATTTTTTTTATACCGGCACCCGGAATCCATTTTCGCTATAAAATCATCGTAACTGCGAGTGTCGCTCGATATTTTCGACAAGATGAGTTTCACCCCGAAAAAACATATTTTTTCGTTCAAAGACCGGGAACCCCCCGAGAGTAATTCCGGCCCAACTTCGATTCGACGTAATCCCCCCCCTCCGCCCTCAGGCGCGGCGTATCGACCGGCTTCGCGGAAAAACTCACGGGCGCCCGACGATCGTCCCCGTGAGAATCGCGGGACAAAACGAAAATCGCAAATACATCCTCGTCGTCGTGTACGGTCAAAGCGACGACGGGCGCGGGGCGTAAGGAAGCCGACCGCGCGCGCGCCTCGATAAAGTCGAGAGCTGTTGTGTCGGTACGTACTCAGCGGGACAGTTCGAGCGTAACGTAAATACACGTTGCAGCAGCGGCAGCAACGGCGGCAGCGCGTTGGTCCTCTTCCTACAAAACGGTGATATATTGTCAGTTGAGTTGCAAATACGCTTATACGTTGGCACACTCAACTTACGTCGTCGACGTCGTCGACGTCGTCGACAGCCGACGTTGTTGTATGTATATATATATACACAACGGAGATTAACGAGAAGGAAGCGGCTCTCTCGACTCGAGCTCGCGGTCGGCACCTACGGCGGCTCTCTCGGGCCGTTCGAGAACGCGCGCGCTCGCGCTCCGTGTCTATAGTTTGCCGAAGTACTTACCGTTGTCTCTCTTCTGCGACTGAATTAACCTGCGTGTCGGCAACCGCTTCCGCGAAACGTTCGAGATCGCGTCGAAATAGTACGGAGAGCCCGTCAACAATTCTCGGAAAATCGCGACTACGGGGCCGATGACTGTGCACCGGCTGCAACGACGACGATGCTATATAGACGTCTCTATCCGCACGCGTTTATATCGTCACTCGTCCCTCTGCGTCCTACGCGCCGACGGCGCCGCTAAGACTCGATCGTCGAGACTTCAATATCAGCGATTCCGCACGAGTCGATGCGACGGCGAACGACGTCGCGAATACGCCTCGGAAATACGAAAGAAATATGCGAGTGTCGACCTTTTAGGTCGGGTAGAATTTTTATTTTTATTTTTTTTTTTTTACAAAAGGTATTGCATTTACATTCGTTCCAGGAATTGGTGTACAAACGAAGCATTCTCGTTATATAGGAGCGGAAGTAACGAGCGTCGGCCTCGTTATTTTCGCTCGTTACATTTATATTAACAAACGTATTTTATTTCCGGTTTTTATCATCGCCGCGAAAGTAATCGATGAAAATACTTACGGGCGCGAATATTGGCAATTAGCGAGGCGGTCCGGAAATACCGCGAAAAAGCTGATTGGGAATAAGCAAGACGAATAGTCGAACACACGACGGGCGAGCTGATCACCGACGATCGCTATTCACGAGAGCGCCGAGCGACGCTCGCGGTTCGGTGCGAGTTTCCTAACTCGGTCGACTGGAATTGAAGCGAATATTGGAAATAAGCGGGACGGTGTACGGCGAGAGCGCTATATTATTACGATGATCGTTGTACACGACGCTCGCGAGTCGTCACTCATCGCGGATGGGTGCGAGTTTCCTAATTCGCTCGAGTGGAATTGACTCGCCTCTCGCCAATCTCGGTCTGACGTCAATCGACGCTGATCAACGTCCGCGAGGAAGCGGCTCGCACACGATAAACTTTATCCACGCGTCCGATAACTACGACGGACAACTGACTTGAGACACAAAAAAAAATAACAAAAAACACTCGACATGCCTATGCAATACACGCACATTTCAATTTTTTTTTAAGAGGATATATGTATATCTACGTCCGTGTATTCCACCTTCGATCGCGGCTGATGACAATCTCGCGTTCAATTTCAAGACCGCCGGACAGACTATAGAGTTACATCTCATTATCTCTCTCGCGCGACGAGCGCGCGATACGAGGTTCAACGGATTTCTCGGTACCGGAAGTTTTTTTTTCCTCCTTTTCTCGTACCCGATACACCGCGCGCGCTCGGCGCCGAGGAGATTCCCGGAAGCGCAATATAACAGAGAAGTTTTATTTTTATTTCTCGTTTTTTTTTTTCTTTTTTTCTCTTTCGTCGCTGTTTCTTATTCGTTTTTCTTTGCCTATTCTCGAAATGGGTCATACCGCGGCGACAGAGCGCGCGCGACACTTCAAGGCCTGCGGCGCGTTCGACTTCCTTTCGTACTAAATCGTTATTCTAATGGGACACAGCGGAAACTCCTGGTCCGTTGGTTATATTCCTGTTACCGCCGGCGCGGAGTATCGATTGCCTGTGCGGCAGCAATATAACGACCGCGCGGGGGGAGGGGGGGGGGGGGGCGATGTGTACAGCCGGCGGCGGCGACAACGGTGCAGCCTTCGGACGAATCGCGGAGCCTCCCCCCCCCCCTCCCCCCAGAATACGCCGAAAATTTACTTTCCCATCGACGACGTAATTCCAGCGTTAGAATCGATCGCAGCGCCGCACTTGTAGCTCTCCGTATTTATTCTAGCGTGGCTCTCCCGCTTTGGTGCTTTGCGTAACGTAGCCGCGACACGAGTTGCGTTAAAGCAGAGTTCATTACGCATCCGACGCGGTCTCTGGATCGCCCGAAATCCTGGAGTAATAATACAATGTTATCGGAGATTGGACCTGGATACCCGGGAGAAAATCGATGGCCTATCCGGAGAGGAGGCTCGAGCGGATTAGCTTACGGGGAATTCTCGGGATCGAGTTACTCGCGCGCCCGCGCCACTTTAATCGCATTTGCCGGGCTAAGTAGGTTGCGAGTTTTGCGGAATTTTCGTCCGTGGGCGGAAGGTACGGAAATTTGCAAGCTTGAGTTTTGGAGACTCTAAACTATTTACATTGAATAGTGATGAAATGTTTAACTGTATGTAAAATAATTAAATTAAAAAAATTACATTATCGTACGAAATTTAACATTAAGTCATTCTATAAATAGTCAAAGATTTTTTTATTTTCTTATAACAATACAAATAAAGGAAGAAATCCCAATCGAAATCGTTCACTCAAAGTACGCAACGAACCACCTGAACGTTACGAACAATCATATTAATGTACTAACGCACTTCGTTGTCCAAAATTCCAGTCGACAAAAGAAAAACATCGGCGCGCAAGGGCTCGCGCAGCAGCGCCATTTCTGTACGTTCCGCCGGGACGGCTAACCATGGAAGCCTCTTTAGCTCAGTGGTAGAGCACTGGTCTCGTAAACCAGGGGTCGTGAGTTCAAACCTCACAGGAGGCAACTCTTCTTTTATTTTCGTCTTTCTCCCCTCGACGCTCGCACGTGCTCGTCTCTACCTCTGAGAGATTTCGTCGAAACCATTGTTTTTATTTTTGATTGTGAAAAAAAAAAAAAAAAAATCGAAAAAAAATTCTCATAACCGAGCGAGAGCGAGTATTGGGCGTGAAATATTCAGATTGTACCAAGAATCGATCGGCAGAGCGTTCGAAGCTGCGCGCCTGATTTTAGGGTACACACCCGGTTTGCTCTCTCTCTTTCTCTCCCTCGCGATGCGCATGATCGATGCCTACAGCCCTCGACTGTATATATCTCGAGGCTCTCGGCGCGCAGAGCGCAATGGGGCACCTTGGGACGCTCGTCGTAACGCACGAGCGCAAAACAAAGCAGCGCGCGCTCGCGCGATCGGTGCACGCACACACACACAGCGATCATCATCGAGCGCACTGATTTGTCGAGCACCTTATTGGCAGTCGTCGAACGCATAATCACGCGGCCCGCGAGCGTCGTCATTATACACGTCGCGCATAATCACCGCCCGGTTGACCCGGACTGTTTGTCAAAGCAGCGCAGCCTGCTGTTTATTTTCTTTACGTTTTTTTTTCTTCACTTTTTTCCACTGATCTATTGGCGAAATACGGCGAAGCTCAAAATGGGCGGAGTCGAGATCGGTCGGAGGAATCGCTTCGACGAAAACGACGCTATCGTCACTGCTGCGCGGCGGCGGCGATGCCGAAGGAAAAACAACAAGAGCGCCCTCTAAAGAGTGCACCGGTCGAACGTTTTCTCCGTCTCCCTTTCTCTCTTTCTCTTTCGCTCCTGACGTCGATCCTCGTCCAGAGTCGCCGTCGGAGTTCCGGTAAGTCGTTACCGATAGCGAGTTTAACGAGTTTTTGAGAATCGAGGTTGTCGGAACGAGATATCGAATGCGGCGCGAGAAGGGATCGAATGAGGGACGGCGCGGCGCGTATATTCGAGACGCCGGGCCATTATCCTATATCACGGGCGAAATGGCCCAACCGGTGGCTAAAAGCTGCGTGTGTACGTGCGATAAGTCGCGTACGTATGGGTTTCCAAGGGGGAAGGGAATTTCTCGCGAACGCTCGAATTCCCCGTAATTGCAATTAACGTCTGGGGAATTAATTGAGGTAATGGCGGTTCCGGGAGGGCATAAACCGTATACCGCGCGCGCACCCTGAGATCATAAAGTACATACTGCTGCGGGCGTTGAATCAAAGCTCGATGGTAATTGATAATAAAAGACAATCGCAAAGCTCGGACTGTTGCAACGCAGCGCCAGTGGCGTTTTATTGAGTGATTGGGGAAACATTATACACGCGCATGGTTTCACCCGCGGATCATGCGCTCGGTCGGTAACAGAATCTGCAATTAATTATAATATTTTCTGGGGTTATATATTTTTCTCGTTAGAAGAAACTTCTCGTGTCATCGGCATTAAATTGAGCTTTGGCTCAAAGCTCGATACCAAATAATTTGTAAACTATTATTTAGTTTACAAATAAGAGTCGAATGCGTCGCGATTTTTTATTACCAACTTTCGGATCGCCTCCTCGCGACCGAGAAAATCCGGTCGCCGAAAATAACATCCACGCAGACACAGGGGAAAAGCGCTCGGTGTCAGCTGGACCTGAAATAAATCAGGTTGCTATATTTTCGATGACGTGTCGAGAGAGGGTCGATATATATGCGGCCGACGGTGCGACGGCTGCCAGAAACTTTATTACAGTCCGACCGAGAAGTGATTCATAGGATCGACGTCATCGCCGATGCGTTTCCGTGTGGCGACGTCCAGTACGGGTTCTCACGGTTCTCTCCCCGCAGTTGCAGCTCCGCGGGAGCTCGTGACCCCCTCCCCCCGCTTCGCCCTACCCCCTCCTCGCCCGCCGCAGACAACTATTCCGGCTAATGGCCTCTCGACTTAAATCGCTTCATCGAATATCGAAAACCATCATCGTCGCCCAGCTCTGATTCACCGGAATACCGCGTACCGACTTATCTCGTTCCATTAATCGTTGCACGAGCCGTTGCGACGTGTATTATGTGTATCTATGACGAGATAATACCGCAGCTCCTACCTGGGGACTTTAAACTCTTGCGCCCGAGTATATATAGCTCGGTTCGTTGTACCGGGGGGAAGAGAAGGAAAATCGTGTCAGCGTTTCGAGCGTCCGGACGATGCACTTAATCCTTAACAGAAATTTTGAAAGCAAGCCGGCCCACGAATTGATAACCTGGTTCCGAGTATCACGAGCTCGAAAAATCACTCAACCTCTTGAACGAATTATCTCGACGCGACTTTTCCATTTTTTTCATATCGTTCCGGTCGACAATTAGTCGATCGTATTTAATTAAAAGATTAGTAATTAAAAGAGGCCCAATCTGAAGCATTCAAAAAAATGCTCTGTCTCTTTTGTCTCAATTAGCCCAGGGAGACCAGCAGCTGTGACCAACGCGATATCGTAGCCCACAATGAGGAATATAACACACATTCTGTTGTAGTCGCCCGGGGCTGATATATCTATATCCAGCCGCTTGAGTCAGAGTCGCGAACGTGCTGCGCTCGGGGTGGGAGGAAAATCGTGTCAGCGTTTCGAGTTGAGCGTCGCGGGAGACTGTTGGGTGCCGCGATTACAGAAATTGTTCGAAGGATACTAAACCCGCGAGCGCGGCGAAGCCTGGCGAGCGAGCGAGCGAGCGAGCTAAACGAAGGAGAAAGAGAAAGAGAACGCAGAGATGACTCAATAGCGGCGCTCGGCTCGCGCGACTCGCAAGCTCGGCAGAGAGGCCGCTGCCGCTGGCTCGCCGCGTTCACTCGGTGTAGAAAACTTTATAGGACAGCCGATTCCAGGTAGCGTCCCGCCGATCTCTCGCCGAAACCTCCTACGTCGGGCTATTTACGGACGGCGACGCGGACGACGGCTTCTCGGAAGCTCGGGGTAGGCGCATGGCACACACGAAGTAGCAGCAGCAGCAGCGGCGCGTCCACGGCGGGGCCACGGTCGGAGAACATCTGCGAATGCAATTTAGTGTGTCGAGGCGCGGCGCAGGATTGGGTCGCTTGTAGCCGTGCAGCGCGCGACCGCAGCGCAAGTGACGTCGACTGTTGGCTTTCTCCCTGGATCCTCCTGCTGCCGCTGCGCGGTGAAGCCGAGGAAATGAAGGGCGCGCACGAGCCTCTACCGTCCTCGGAGACGAGTGGGAACCGGACGACGAGAGACACGTGAAAGGAAAACGCGTGGGCGGATAAGCAATACAGCATGCTCGCTGTCGCGCGAGAAATTCTTTATACCTACGCGATGCAATTACCAGCGAATAAATCTTCCTTCATTTATCATTTCCGCGAACGCGTCGCTCATTCGTTTGAGCTCAGTTTGCTTTAGCTTATTATTCGCGTTATTATTCATTCACCGCGCTCCGGGAATTTACTTTGTGATATTGTACGTTGGATTTTTCGGTCTAATTGGGAATGGCCCGATCGATGCACAGAACACGGGACAATATGGACGTAATTTTATTCAATACATGGAAACATGTGGCATTTCCTTTAGCTGTACAGAAGATTTCAAAGGTTAGTTGCTCCAACCGTTTCGAATAGTAACCTCAACTACTTATAATTAGTTCTGGCGACATTAAGCGTAATCATTAGAATAGTTGGAACTACCACTCGACACGTTGGAACTACTCCTTTTTGTTGTGAGGTATATAATGTTCGATTAGTTGTTTCAACTAATTGTTTGGTTGTGTCAGCTAAGTTTATCCTTCCCTGTATAGGTAGCATCGATAACCTCAGCTGAACACAGATATACACATGCACGAATTATGCATGGGATTAGCCGCAACGCCGCGCGCTATGCATGACGATGCTGCAACAGCCGGCGATGCTGGTATGGAAAACACATTCCATATATTACCAGAGATTTGCTAAAAATATGTATGGAGAATCAGTGAATCGCGGTATTGAAATATCTCGATGAATAGCGGTTATCACGAATCGCGATACAGTGTCATCACATGTTTATTCATTACATGCAAAATACGGTTGTTTTCACTTATTTGCACAAATAATACAGTTTTCGGAAAAAAAAAGTTTTGTTTATTTGCCGGAAATGCCAGAAACTGGAGCGCAATGGGTACCGATGCCCGGACAAATAACATGCGGAGAAATTATTGGTTTGCACATGCTAAGGGTATATAACCCGTAACTATGCTCAGCCATGTGTTAATGTACCGTATATCTCGTACGACGCTCAGCATTGCAATTCATTTGCGCGGATCCACCGCATACGCTAAGGGAATCACGCGATGCGCACCGAGTCGTCGATGAATCGAAATATGAAAATTCCGCGTACACCAGAGGCGGCTTTTCATATTCACAAATATGAATCGTCTTCCTCGACTCGCGCGATATTTGTATATTTCGTCGACGCTATTCACCCGCGTTCGTAGAACTAGTCGTCGCCCTGCTCGCTGCGTGTGGCGCTGAGCGCGCGTTGCGCTGTATCAAATTCGTTTCATTGAATCGTTTTGATGAGACGTTTACCACGCCTCGTGCCTCTAGAGCGGAATTCACGGAATATACGTGAATGCGTATGCGAAGAGATGCGACGCAACAGTTTGTAATTATAAAACGCGTTTGGCATGTCGCGTGTGTAGATGGGAGACGCGCACGCGCGCACCGGGCTTGTGGGAGCATCGCGCCATTTGTTGTCGAAGTCAACAACACTCGTGCGCTTGAAAAGCGAATTTTTGTCGGAACACGCATTTTTGGCGAAATGCATATTTTTTGCTGCACGTTTTATCCGAAGCGAATTTTTGTTGAAAGACAATTTTTGTGAAAAGCGTAGTTCTTAAAGGACGATTTTGATAAGTTAATTTTTATTTAATACTAATTTTTTTTAAGCAATTTTTCGTTGAATGTAAATTTCTATAGAATGCGAATTTGTATTGAAAGCGACTAAGCCGGGATACGCGATACTCCCGTCCTATATTTCGGATCATCGCCGGAGGCGATTCCGTTGCCAGGGGATTTTGCCACGCGCACCGCGCATAAAGCAACAGCGTGTATTAGCGTCGAGGTAAAAGGACGAGTTTCCAGCGAAACCGAGGGAAAGATTCTCGCGGTTCATCCGAGAATCCACGCTTCTCGCTGGCCGCTCCCTGCGGTTTGTCCTCTCGTCTCATCGACCGTCCGAGTCACGACAGGATGTGCGGTCTCTCTGACGATGTCGTCGCGGACACCGGATCGCAGGAAGTCATTCGACGATCGAGGGGACCTCCTACCGTTTCCTTGTAAACAATCAGGCTTATTCGGCTCACGCGCGATTAATGGAATCGTCTGCGTCTTCCGCTCGGGTTTTCAAGTTGCGGCGATGAGTTGACCTTCCGCGTTTCGGGGACTTCTAAGCCGTTTCTCCGGGTTTATCGATTAGGTTGCCGACAAAATTGCAACTTCGATATCTCCTAAGCCAAATTATTATTATTAGTACTATAATAATAATTGCTATTATTATTTTTATTGTGATTATTGTTTCTGTTGTTGTTGTTGTTGTTATTCATTTTATAAACATAAAAAGGATTTACAAAATCACGACTAACTTTGCCTTTTCATTTCCGTCCAATTTCACACACAGTTATTTCGTTCATGCTGCACTTCCTGCGATTGAATTATTCTCCCTCTGCAGACCATTGAAAATGACGACAGTCTCCCCCTCGTGACGACCCGCGGAAAGCCGGAGTCGGATGATTCGAATTCATTCATACGTTGGGCCCCGGTCACGGCGTAATAATCGTGTAATAAGATAGCATGTGCGTTTGCGGGCAAATTGCTTCGTGGAAAAAAAAAAGAAAACGGAGGACGGACGGATGTTGTGTCTCCCGTGTGTCGCGGCGGCCGGTAACGACCCGGCGAACAAACGGCCAGGTCTCTGCGCGCATACGACGCACCTGCTTGCGCACGCTCGCTATCTCGTTCGTCCTGTCGTGCGTCAGTGTCTGTGCGCCAACAGCACCGGGCGCATCTCGTATACCCGTGTAATATATAGGCATTTACGCATATACACGTAATAATAACAATCGGGCGGACCGCTCGCATCGCATTCGTGCTCGACGCGTATACCGGGAATACCGGCGAGTGGAATACGCGAAACGTCCCTCTTTCTCTCTCTCTCCGCCCTTTTGTACGGGTTTAATGAAGTACCGTCCCGGTCATGTGGTTTCCTGGAGTCGAAACGCCAAGAGAAGCGATTCACGCTCGACACGGGCGTCTTATTGTTATTTTTATTTTATTTTTATTTTTTACTTATTGACAGAAAAATCAGCGGTTGTCTCGCGTAATGATACAAAGGCATGTTCGCATACACGTGTAATAATAAGAATCGACGGACCATGTACCGAGAAAAAATAAGTCAAATTTGCGAAGCGACTTACTTTTATACGGGTTTAATGAAGTATTGTCCCAGTCACGCGGGTTCCAGGACTCGAGGAGAGTAATTTCTGTGACGTCAATATGTCAATAGACGCTCGAAACGATTTTTTTATTTTTCAAATTTGTACGTAAGACATATTGCAAAATAATTATCATAGAAATAACATTAATTTTTTATCAACAGTAATTTATGTATCGTTCTGCGAAATCCACAAATAAAAGAGTCCTACTAGTACGTCAGTATACGACAAGTACTTTATATCGACCAACGTGCGCGCACACAGCGACGTTCATGGTTCAATTAGAGGCGGAATAAAATGCGCCTGGGCGCACTCGTGTCAGCCTTCGTCGTATATTTTTAGAGTCCTCTTCCGCCTGTTTCGTGGGTGTTTTTTTTCATTGCAAAAGCCGAAGAGGGTGAGGTAATTCACGATGTGGGATGGCGTTCGCGTGAATTGCATTAGCGCGTCGCAACACGCCATTCAAAGTTTTCCGAATCGGCGTAACCTCGATTCCAGCTGATTCCCGGTATATTCTCTCTCTCGTCTATCAAAGCATAGTGGGCGCGCGGAACCCGCGAGCCCCGCTCGGTGTGCACCGTAGCTCTCGGGGATCTTTTTATCAGATTGGCCGAGTTCGCGTGGACTTGGGCAAAACAACCGGAGCGGCGGTTATAAATTGGAAGCGGTAGAAAGGCCTGCGCGGTGTATTGAGCAACTTCGATAGAAGAAGTTGCTCAATGTAAGAATTAACTGTGGCTGATGTCGACACCGCATTTATTTATATATATTTATTTTTATATTATTTTTATTTAAAGAAAACAAATTACCGTAAAAATATAGCAATTGAACTATTAACAGATTATAAGAAATTGTATTTTGTAATCACTGGAATTACCGATAAAATCAATTTAAAGTTAAGTGATAGACCATCGCCGAACCCGACTTGTCCATTAAATACAACTTCAAAAAAAAGCCGGAACAGGTCTCACAAATTTTTCGATACCAGAGAATCATTTTTCGTGTACTACTCTAATCAGTCAAAATCTTCGATCGGTGGTGACAACTACCGCGAATGCGAGATAACCGCAGTCGATCGCGGAAGATCCATTACATTTTTTTTTTCAAATTAAACTGTCGCGCCCCGACAGCTGTTATACAGAGGCGGCGTCCGATAAGAGCTTACCGGGAATCTCGCCCGACATCAACAATACGCCGACGCTTCGGCGCGTTTTGCATTAAATTAATCAGTTCCAGGATTCGCTCGATACAATCGTGGAAGTGACGGCGGCGATAACGCGCATACGCTTATATGTAAATCGAGAGCGGTGTTCCGGCCGCCGGCGATTACCGCTCCGTCTATTCGCGATACGAGCGCAGAATATCCAACGAGGCACGACAGCGAGAGATAAAAAAAAAGCGAGGAAGATCCCGGGCCGAAAAAGCGCCGCGGTAGATCGATCGGTATATGGTGAATTCGAGAGCAATACCGAACGAGCTTCGACCGCGACACGGGAGATACGTATTTTCGCGCTGGAAAGCGGCGCGCGCGCCCCGCGATTGCAGCGGCTTCCGGTTGCGCCGGCAGCACCATCTGCAGCGAGACTCGGGCGGCGTCGCTGCTTCTGTCGTCGACCCCCCCGGCTGCCCCGACCCGCCGCGTCGTTGCCATCGACGCGACGACGCTGCCTTCCACGGTCTTCGCGAGAGCGACGTTTGCGCCGCCGTCTACGCGTGTGTACAATAATAATATATACAATGTTCTCGCGTTGACTCTTCGAGTAACGTGATTCAACGAAGCTTCTTATTTTTTCACACCGTCCCTCGAAATCGTCGCGTCTGTGGTGCGCGTTTTGTCGAGCGCCGAGAAAAACCGTGATAATAGTTGCTCGGTCGAGCCCGAGTCTTCGCGTCTCCCTTCTCTCTGTTTCGCTGTCTCCGTCTCGCTTCTCGCGTGCCTCTGTGTCTCCGTCTCTCTCGCGCCGGCAAACGCGCATCCTCTGCTACATAACGATACTACTATGTCGCGCGTCGTGCTGTGAATGTCCAATGCATCGGGATTTAACCCTCGACACCGGCGAGCAGCGACAATGGACGGGATTTGTGACGAGTTTCGCGAGTGCCCGCAGTGCCCGTAGTAGCCGGTGACGTACGGGAAGCTCCGTGGGTGACGTGCAAAAGGTAAACTACTACCACGTTTCGATGATTGTTGTCGTTGTCATTGTTATTATCGTCCACGCGACTGGCATTCGCGGTGAAATGATCACGAATGCGAGTCACCTGGCACTTAGCCTACGTTGATCGGGAGGAATAGTTCTTATTAAAAGAATTTCACGCAAATTCGCGTATGAAACTGAGTGGGGCTGACACCCGGAGATGCGTTGATAGGTTATGTCGAATGTCAACGGCGGCGGAAGAAAGTATGAAGTACCAAAATCGCCACGAAGCGCATGGCCTTAACCCAGGGACATTATTAATAGATTGCGACAAACATTAAACACTGTTTATGCAGAGTCAAATGCATCAATTGACGGCGAAGGAATGAAGCGCCGCTGCGCCTGCATCGAACCGGCTGTCCTTAACCCAGAGACGCATTAATAGATCGTGGAAGTATTATTAATAGAACGGGAATTTCCATCGCCTCGTTGTTTTTCATCGAGTTTCTTCCAAACGATCCGCTATTTTCCAAGCGCAACGTCAGCAGCATCGCACACACGACGACGACCCGACGACGACTAATTCTCGCGAAAAGCGAGACGCTTCGCGGGGGTCAGAGCCGCGTGTGCAATGGGTAAACATGTTTCCTCGTCGCACAACATTCCTCCGACAAACAGCGGCGCCTCGCGCGCAATCTACGCGGATTGGAATTGGAATACGAGAGCGGACGTGTGTGCGTGCGTGGGTGTGCTTGTGTGTGAGTCAATTGTGTGCACAGTACAAGCCGATTGTGTCGACGACGTCACGTGATTACGCACGATTAGTAAACACGAGTGTGTAAGCGGGTTTACATGGCGATATATAATTTTTTTTTAAATGAATTCCTCTCGCAGTTGATAACTTTCTTTGCGCGAGGTCGTGACGCGATCATCGCCGTATTTATTTCCGATGAGCGCGTCGACGAACGTTGTGTTTTGCACGATTTTATTGTGATATAAATTTTACAACAAAGGGAAGAAAAAAAAACACAGAAAATCCTGCTAACGCGTCGATGATACAGGTCTGATTTGATTGTCGATCAGAGTTGTATTATTTTTCTTGTTTTTTTTTTTGCGTTTTTTCTTCTTTCAGTCGCAGAACCGAACGGAATGTGCGAATTACGGACGTGCGGAAAGTGTAGCGCAGGCAGCATCAACAGCAGCGGCAGCGAGCGAAGAGGCCTTGCGATGGCAAACGAGTGGCTCGCGTGTCGAGCCCGAAAGGACCTTGGCTTCCAGCATTATAAGTGGAACGAGTCGCAATCGATACAGTCGCCATTTCCATGAATTCACCCGAGATATTGAACTCGGCGTCGTACACACCGTTACCACCGACGCCGCGGGAACGCGCTATCGGGGTTTAGTGTCGATTTCCCGGTAACACTGTCAACGACCGGCCGTCGCGACCGCGGCTGCGCATGTTGCACCTTTTCTACCGCGAAGCTGCGTCGGGTTTTCGAGTGTCTCGAAACCAGACGGCGCGAAAGACTAGAATTCGATTCCTTCGATTTTTGTCGGGTGTGTTTATTAACTTTCTCGACGAGCGAAAAGCGTTCTCGTACTCGGCGACGAGATGCTGCCAATTTTCTCGGGTCACAGGCGTCCTTTTTGTTTTTTTCCGATGGCAAACTTCCCGCTGATTCCGAAAAGCACCGTTGTTCGCCCGAAAAATGGAAAAATCAAGGAGAAAAACGCGAAAAATGAATTTTCACTTTTTTCGGAATTTTGTCACTCAAATCGAGGTTGTTTTGTTTTGCATTGATGGAATCTGGATTTTATTTTTTCGTCCGAGAGAAAAGTTGAGGACGATGATAATGACCAGTTTTTTTTATTTTTCACAGAATTTTAAAGTCGAACTCTCAAAAATCGCAAATTTTTCCCTTCAGTTTTTTGCGAAAACATTTTCCTAATAAACACGACTATGACAACTCCGCGTCTGACGCAATATAAGGAAGGAAACTGCGGAGTCTCGATATTTCCTGGGAATTCCATTAATTTTCTCGAGACTCGACGAGGTACAAGCGCCTCTCGGTACTGGGGGACACTTCTCTTGTCGATCTATCGCCTCTCCCGAGCTACACGGCCAATCAGAGCTCACGGCGTTCTGTGTGCAGCGTTGCAGCCCTTTAACGCGATATAGTCGCGCTGCACCCGGAGTGAGGGGGCGGACGAGCTACACGAATGGAACGACGACGACGCGGAGAGACACCCACATCGAGACCCATCCATAAGCCATTATCCTACGGCCCACAGCGAGCAAGAGAGAGAGAGAGAGAGCGAGTCAAAGGTCAACGAACGGCGCTCTCCCGACGCCGCGCGACCGCCGCGACACTATAAATATTTCACCGCCGCTTCTCCGAGGAGGTCCGACGCCGTTTCGCGATGCACCTACGGATAATACAGCGAGAAAAGAGCGAATTTCGCGGATAGCGAGCGATTACACTCGGTCGCGATAGCCGATATTTCTGGCGGAGCGAGAAACCCCGCCACGGTTTCACGTCATCGCGCCCCGCGCGCGGGAATAACAGTTCAGCGCGTCTATTTCGGCGAATGAGATACGCGCGTCGCGCACGCGACGTGTCGCAACGGCAATGATAAGACGATTGGCGGATTCATTGATCGAGAGATCACGCTGTGAACTCATATTTATTTGCTCGAATGGCGCAATCCTCGAAAAATAATAATAGTCGAAAAATCATTTGACTTATTATTGTGATGAAATTTGTGATAAAATCATATATCCTCTAGTAAAAAGTTAGTGGCGAGATTATCGATTTTCGAGTTTTGCTATCGAAGTCTTTTCTTAGCAAACTATTCGCCTCCTGATTGGTCGGAGCGCTGCAGCGCTAACTAACATCCGCTCGCGCGCGTCAGCGCGCGTGGTGGCCCTAGTCCCTCTTTGAACAAGTTCATGAGTAACGGAAAGCATTGTTAGCAAACTATTCGGCCTGTGATTGACTGGGACTCTCAGACCGAGTCCAGGTTCATTTGTCCTTGATAACTTTTACAGTTCTGTCAAATATCGTATTTTTTTTTAATCCACTAAAAAAGGTTGAGGCAGAGTTTTCAGGGGAAGAATATGCGACTTGAGAACGATGGTATAGGTGAAAAGTCGATATTTTGAAGAAAAAAATTCGTGACCTCGATTTGGGCGGTTTTCGGCCGGGCGGCCAGAACTAGGGTTTCTGACAAGCAAAACGACAAATTCCTTTTTTATTAAATCAACTAAACAAGTGTTTTTTAGTTGCGATTTACCCTTTAGCGCGTGTGATTAGCCTAATTTTCTATAAAACTTATTAAAAAAATAAAAACTATACCGAAGTTTCAAGCAAGGAAAAAAATGTACGAATTAAAATGTAGTTCACTGTATTCCCGGCAAAAAAAAATTGTTATTGCTCAGATTAGCTTTTAACGAGTTTTATCGGGACGCCAGTAACGCGAATTGTTTTTCGTTCGCGGCCTCTGTGGGCCCCCTCGTTGCGCACACCCACGTCGGAGATCGCGAGCGTTGTGTTACGTTCACGCCTTCGCCTCTCTCGAGGATCTTGCGCGGCCCGAAAACGCGCATTACGAGCGCCGAGCGCGATGAGTTATGACTCTTCTCGGAATTGCGTGTTCACTCGGCCGTACTTTGTATGCGCGTGCTTTTTTAATCTTCCGAGACGTGGCCCGGAATTTTTAACGAGATAGAGACTATCCCCGAGGAGAGACAATCTTCGCGCGATGATTACGGGGTCGTGGGAGGGGGCAAGTGGGGATGCCGAAGGAGGAGGGGGGTCGATCTGTTGTCAGTGGCGGAGCCGACAGGGCAATTCGTTTCAATCGAGTGGAGAAAATAAAAATAATAGAAATAAAAAATAAAAAAAGATTCGCAAATAATTCAGCGAAATTCGTCGAGCGCTTTGATATTATAATATTCCGCATATTCGCCGAAGGAGCGCCGGTGGAACCGCGGCGCGTGATAATGGAAGAGGCGCGCGAAGTGAACGGCGAACACACGACTAGCGAGTTGGGAGCGGCATGAGAGGGGGGAGTGGAGAGAGCGAGCAAGAGCGAGATCGTATTTCGACGGTAAATTGGAGTCCGGCGCATCATCCGCCGCATCGGGTCCGTCGATCCCGCGCGAGAAAGAGGAATAAAACGCTTGCACACACGTGGACGCTTCCGAGAAATAGCTTAAGCCCCCCTCGTGCGCTCGTGTGCCTCATGCGTGAGCGCGCGCCGCCGCCCCAGACGCCGTTTACGCGTCGTGTGTGCATCGCCGAATGCGCGTCGAATCTCGATCGGATGTCGGATCGGCCGGGCCTAGGCGATCGAGGCTGCGAAATTCGCCGGTCAGCAAATTGCGGAGGATCGACGAAGTCTTTAAAAAAAAATTCGTTTTGCCTTTATTTGAACTGCAGAGTCGACGCGAAATTTCGGGGTCTACGCCACAATGCCCGGTGGAAGCTACGCGACGAATTCGCAGCGGGCGAATTCGTCGCGAGCGAAATATCACATTTTGCCAGCGGGAACGACTCGACGCAATCGACGTTCGCGGCTGATTAACGCCGCGATACGCAATCGACTGCAGGCAGAAGCGAATTTTCCGATTAAATTGGTAATGTCCGGGCGCCAATTTCAAGCTGATTGGAATTGGCGCCAAATGCAGTGAGCGCGCGGTGTGTCCGTTGTCGCGAGTGTATCGTGAGAGCTCGCTGGGCGGAATAGTGATTATCGAAATTGAATTTATGCGGTCGCGCGCGCGCTTCTACGGGAATTCACATAGGGGAGAGCATAGTAGCGTTCGATCGCGGGAGCTAATTGGATTAAGCGAGTGTAAAGTGTCGCTGTTCGCTTTGACAGCCTCGCTGCGCCTCGAGTTCGCGGGCTACTCGTTATCGACGTCGGGTCTCGTGTTTCGCGGAAACGCGACGAACGGACGCAACAACGAGATTTCTGCGTGGAAACAATTTATTTTTCTGCACAAAGCCCGCTTGCGAAATTCCAATTTTTGCGAATTCAAGATAAATATTTCCACGGCTCGTCGTAGCAGGAAAAATCGAGTAGCGTTCAACCATTCGGCTTTCACCGGAAAGCCGAATAATTGAATCGCAACGCAACTGCGATACTCACTTTTACACTGTGGTATTCGGCCTAGAAGCTTGAATAGTACATTCAATTTTTTTTCGTACCGCAACAAATATTCACCCGATAATCGAAGTCTGCAGACTTTCTGAATTATTGAATTACAGATTGCAGCCCTGGTATTTACGCTCCGACGAGCGAAGCGAAGAACAAAAACATTCTCATCAAAGTCCGCCAACTGGAAGTCCAGCTGTTGCCCGGTGCAGCGTGCGAGCGAGGGCCCGCGCGAACGCGATGATGCACACCCGCAGGCCGACTCCATCCGTCCGACCATCCGCCCGCCCGTCCGTCCGTCCGTCTGTCCGGTCAACCGACAGAGTCAGCCCGGGGCTCGCGCCCGCGTTCATCTCCTTCGAAAACTCGTATCGCACACGTCCGACTCGAAGCCGCGCGCATTACTCGCCCGTCTGCCCCGTGGGTCACGAGGGCACGTCCAGACTGAATGTAAAAATTGACGAAGTCGACGCCGGCTAAGAGTGCAAAAATAAAAAAAAAAAGAAGGCAAAGAATACGAAAAAAGGGCACCAACAAAAAAAAATACTTGCAAGCGAGATGCGAACCAGTTGGTCGGTTATTCCGTGAAAGATAAAGAGAGCACGAGAATAATGAGAAAATGAAAGAAAAGATTTGCG
Organism: Itoplectis maculator; assembly: GCA_964034905.1. Lineage (NCBI taxonomy): Eukaryota > Metazoa > Arthropoda > Insecta > Hymenoptera > Ichneumonidae > Itoplectis > Itoplectis maculator. Next base: position 9,088,481 of record OZ035853.1, read on the forward strand.
AAAAGGAGGCAGAGAGGGAGAGAGCGAGAGGAGAGACCGAGGGAGCACGGGCCGGGTGCCACGCCTATGGGACGCCACCGCGATCTCCTCGCGCAAAGCGAGAGACGTTCGAGCGCGCTCGCTTCCAGGAAGCCTTCGCCCTCCTTTTCCCTCCGCGCTCGTCCCGTCTCACTCGCACTCGCGCGCCTCTCTCGCTCCATTCGTCGATCCCTTTCTCGCGTCTATGTACTGTACACCGTGTCTCGTGTATATAGGTATATACGCGGGCGAACGTACATAGAGCCCACGTATGTGCCGCGCGCACTTTCCACGTAAGGGACTCTTGCGGCTCGCGGGGACAGAGGAGTCGGCGGGGGGGGGGGGGGGGAGAAGGGAGGGAACGAGGGTTGAACCTTTGCCGAGGGAGAGAGACGAGATACCAACAGCCGAGCCGAGAATGCGCGCTCAGAGATAGTCGTTGTGGCGTCTCAAAGCCACTGCCGGAGCTGCATTCACGAATACGCTACAGGGTAAGGCACCGCCGGTGAATTATCAGTCTAAACCGTCCTCCTCCCGACCCACCGTCCTCTCGGGGATCGGATAGTGTACACTACTACGTGTGTGTACGCGAATTGGGGTTCAAAGCACTAACAGACGTGCAGATATTCGCGGATTATTGAATCATACGATAATTCATGTTGCAATGTTAACGGATTGTGAAGTAAAATTGTGTGTGTGCATGATAATGATTTTTGTATCGCTTCATTGTATATTTTTTCAAGTCTTTTTATTATTTTTTATTTTGGGTCCCATCAATGCAAATGTAATGTCGAATTTTTACCCGAAGGTTTTTATTGTGGGTGGTTTTATACATTTGAAAGTAACAGGAGTCGGAAGGTCCACCCACAGTTTTTGTGATCCCCAAACGCAATATGTCGAGATAAACGAAAAGCAATTATCCATTATTTTTCAATAAAAAATAAACTCGTTTCGCAAATACGCGAATCGGAAAGCAACCGATCGGTTATTACAAAGAAAAATATTAAAATCAGGGAAAGTGTATCTTTGGCTCTTTCCGAGTGCTCGTTAATTCCGAGTTGCGTATTTGTTGTTAGCTAGAATCGACGGACCAAACGTGGTGTAATCGCGCGTAACGCTCGGACGTCATAGTTATGATTTCGCGGAATATCGTGGTACTTGCGTGCAATTTAGTGATGCACTCATCCTACTACTATGTTAACCAACACATGCGCGCGTCCAGCCGCGCTAACGCACGCGAAATGAATACACGTACGTGGTATATCCATACGTATATGCACCAGGTTAAACTTCCTATTCCCGAGTTCTCCTCCAAAGACCCTCTGTGTCGGGTTCTCCGCCTCGGCTGAGTGCAGTTTCGAGTCTCGATCAGGCAGCCGGGAACGTGTATTCCGAGAAACGCTGCTGCCGCTGCTGCTGCGGCTCGCTCACCCTCCCCGAGTCGTCTCGCACCCCTCGGGTAATCGCGTTCGAGAAAGGAAGAGAGAGGGCGAGCAGACGGTTCGCAGCTCCTCCGCGACTCTTGCTCTCTCTCTCTTTCTCTCTCGCTCCTCCTTTCTTCCTGGCTTCTTTTATTTTCAATCTTCGCTTTCTTCTCGGCTTTCTCTCTTTCTCCCGTCTGGCGCGCTGCTGCTGCTGCTGCTGCTGCTTCTCCCCGCCGCCCGAGGCATCGGATATACTCTGGCTGGCTCTGCTTTATTCGTCTCGGGACGAGAGGAGAACGACTCGCGCGCCTCGCGGCCGTTCCCAAACCCAGCCCAACGAGATTTCAGTCCCTCACCTTATTGTCGCTACCTCGCTGCCTCGCAGCGGCGGCGGCAGAACTCGCAACCTCTGCGCTGCCTCGCAGCGTACGGCCCGAGCTTTCCCGTGCACACAACTTTGATCTTGGATAACCTTTTAGACTCCCGGAAAACTCTCAACCTTGCAGTACCTATTTATATTTTACTAGGCTAATCACACGCGCTTGCGCGCGTGCCCGAGATATCTTTGCGCTGCTGCGCTCTTATAAACCTTTAAAAGGGTAAATTGCAACTAAAAACCCTTGTTTAGTTGATTTAAAAAAAAAATGTTGTCGAACAGTTTGTCAGAAATTTTAGATCTGGCCGCCGTGCCGAAAACCGCCCAAATCGGGGTCACGAAATTTATTTTTCCAAAATATCGACTTTTAACCTATACCATCGTTCTCAAGTCGCATATTCTACCCCTGAAAACACTGGTTACAACCCTTTTTTAGTTGATTTTGAAAAAAAAAATTTTTGGCCGAACAGTTTGTCAGAAATCGTAGATCTGGCCGCCGGGCCGAAAACCGCCCAAATCGGGGTCACGAAATTTATTTTTTCAAAATATCGACTTTTAACCTATACCATCGTTCTCAAGTCGCATATTCTACCCCTGAAAACACTGGTTACAACCCTTTTTTAGTTGATTTTGAAAAAAAAAAGTTTTGGCCGAACAGTTTGTCAGAAATCGTAGATCTGGCGGCCGGGCCGAAAACCGCCCAAATCGGGGTCACGAAATTTATTTTTTCAAAATATCGACTTTTAACCTATACCATCGTTCTCAAGTCGCATATTCTACCCCTGAAAACACTGGTTACAACCCGTTTTTAGTTGATTTTGAAAAAAAAAAATTTTTGGCCGAACAGTTTGTCAGAAATCGTAGATCTGGCCGCCGGGCCGAAAACCGCCCAAATCGGGGTCACGAAATTTATTTTTTCAAAATATCGACTTTTAACCTATACCATCGTTCTCAAGTCGCATATTCTACCCCTGAAAACACTGGTTACAACCCTTTTTTAGTTGATTTTGAAAAAAAAAAGTTTTGGCCGAACAGTTTGTCAGAAATCGTAGATCTGGCCGCCGGGCCGAAAACCGCCCAAATCGGGGTCACGAAATTTATTTTTTCAAAATATCGACTTTTAACCTATACCATCGTTCTCAAGTCGCATATTCTACCCCTGAAAACACTGGTTACAACCCTTTTTTAGTTGATTTTGAAAAAAAAAAGTTTTGGCCGAACAGTTTGTCAGAAATCGTAGATCTGGCCGCCGGGCCGAAAACCGCCCAAATCGGGGTCACGAAATTTATTTTTTCAAAATATCGACTTTTAACCTATACCATCGTTCTCAAGTCGCATATTCTACCCCTGAAAACACTGGTTACAACCCTTTTTTAGTTGATTTTGAAAAAAAAAAAAAATTTGCCGAACAGTTTGTCAGAAATCGTAGATCTGGCCGCCGGGCCGAAAATCGCCCAAATCGGGGTCACGAAATTTAGTTTTTATAGGCAGCGTAGGGAAGAACCTTGCGATTTTCGGTGAAATAAAAATTCGATTTTACGAAATTTTTAAACATTGTCCGATGGGAAATTTTCCGCTGATTCCAAATATGACCGGTTTTTGCACGAATAATAAAAAATTTGAGAAGAAAAACTCGAAAAACGATTTTTCGATTTTTCCCAATTTTGGTACTTTACTAAAATCGGTGTAATTTTTCTTTGGATCAATATAATCGGGATTTTTATTGCATTCGAAAGAAGACTCTTCAATGAAGAGAATGCCGCCAGGCGGAACGCGATATGTCGATTTTTCGATTTTTGGCAGATTTTTAAAGTTGACTCTTAAAAATCGCAAATTTTTTGAAGGGCCCTTGCGATTTTTGCAAAAAAAAAAATTTTCGATTTCGCCAAGTTTAAAAACCCTATCCGATGGCAAATTTTCCGCTGATTCCAAAAGCGACAGGTGTTTGCCCAAAAAATCGAAAATTCGAGGAGAAGAACGCAAAAAACGATTTTTTTTTCTGACAAATTGCCAAATTTCGCGATATTAATTAAACATCAAACTGCTGCCGGTTTCCCAACGACCAATCAGATGCTGAATAAATCGACAACAATGGTTGTTCACTAACTTTTTAATAGAGAATTTTTTTTCATCAGCTACCAATATCGCGGAAAGTCGTCTCGATTCTCCGTATCAGTTTGACATTTTTAGAAACCAATTTATTATTTTATATTGACTGTAGCAGATGTTCCAATCATTTTTTTTTCTTTACGTGGGACAAGTCGATGGTTTTCCATCTGGTAAAACGGTCATGCCCGCTTAAGTCACATGGAGCCTCGAGTGGGCAGAGGAAACAACGAGGATCCACGTGCAGCGACCGATTTTTCCCTCGTTCGTTCCGCATACTCATCGAATTGGGTCATCTTCGCGTGCGCGACCTTCGAACGATTTGTGGAAGAGATAATTGCAATAAGAACGTTTTGTCCGAACAGCGAGCATACCGCGAGTAGCGAGAAACGAATACGCCGGTCGCGCTCTCCGCGGAACCTACGTGTGCACGTTGGGGCTATTATTGTTCGCGGCAGCGGCAACGGCCGACGCGAAGACAACTCGACGACAATCGTCGTCGTCGCGCGCGCGCGTCCCCCGAGGAATCCCATGCTCGCGTAACGAGAACTTCAATTAAGTCCGTTGCGGCTTCGTGGAAATCGAATGGATAAAAGAATTTCAACTTCCGGTGGCGCAAGAGAACCGGCGCGGAAAATTTCGTTTGCCTCGCCGCGGTCGTCGCGTCATTTTTGCTGATACATAAAATAAAATAAAATAAATTGAATTTATAAAATTTGTGTGATTCGTGTAATGCATACAATTCCTCGAATTTATAAAGTAACATAAAATAAAATTAAATGACTGAAAAAAATTACATGAAACGCGCAAAAGTCGACTCGAATGCTTCAATATTTGCAATGACATTTAGCGCTCTTTGATCCCGTCACTTTTTACGAGAATCCGCGTAACCGCCGATTAGCGCGAATTCCGGCGCGCTGTATTTTCGGTGTTTCATTTTTTTAATTTGCTCTAACGAATTCGTGGGTCATGTACAAGGGGTCATGTACAATTCGTTAGTTATGTACAAGGGGCGAGACCGCGCGGAAATCTCGGCGTGGGACGATTGGCGTTTTTCCATTGTCGCTAATTTTCCGAGTACTCGGTCACTAAAGTGACGGAGATTGCTTTTTCCGAATAAAAGTTTCGAGTGCAAGCGTATAATAATAGTACAGAGGGCTCGTCCGGCGCGTACTCGGTACGCCATGGTATTGCCATAATGGCATAGCTCACAGCGAGCGTTGTATATATGTCTGCGTCTATATAGATATATGGTCTCTAATACACGGCAATAACGCGACGCGACCGTACCGAGAAACTTTTATGACCCTCCAGACAATGAAGCTTGTAATAATTTCGTGTATGGCATCCGCAGCGTTAATGCTGCTGGTGCTGCTGCTACAGCACCGCGCGCGCCACGAGCGCCGATTGTGACAGCGCGCGCGCTGCGCATGAACGGCCGTCCGGGTCTTTAAATCGGGCGGCTGTTTCGCTTATTCTCAACATTCGCACCGGCGCGTTATCGTCATCATACATATCGCGCGCGTAACACGCCGCGCTGTTTTTTTCGCTCTCTCCCGCGCGCTTGCTTGCTTGCTCGATACCACGACCCGGTTATGCACACACCGCCAGCTTAATTAATACCGCGGTTCACACGTATCGTTACAACCCATTATCAAACGGCTCGCGCGCGCAGTATAGACTTTCGCGCGCTGTTAACATTCGCGCGCGTGACTCGCGCGAACCCCTCTCGCCGCAGCGGCCACGCACATTCAGACTTTTTATTGCACTCTGCACTCCGACGATGGCGTGTTAGCAAGTTGAATTGAGTTTTTTTTAACTTTAATATCGCGATTAACACTGGAGCGCTGTGCATCGAAGCATCAGTGAGTAGTGCCCAAATCGGACACACGGACTTTCCTCTTTGTGTGTGTTTTTTTTAATATCAACTCCGATCCTTTTTTAGTTGATTTTGAAAAAAATTATGTTCCTGAGGTTTTGTATGTCAGAAATCGTGGGAATTTAACTCCTCGGTCCGAAAGTGCCAAATTCGAAATTCCATAATTTCTGCTCAACCTTTTTTTTTATTTTTTGACGACGACAGACACAGAGACCAAATACATGTGGCACAAGTACATCCGGCGATCGATATTGCAGCCGCGCTGCTGGGGTCATTCCTGGGTACGGACAACGAATATATATACACCCGCGACCAGCGATGACCCCAAAGCCAGCACCTGGAGTCTGACACTGTCTCGCTTACTCCCGTTGACGCGAGCTACCGGCGAGGCTGCTGCTCTCCCCGGCATTTCATTGTCCTACGGGACTTCCTTCTGGCGATGCAAAGGAGCGCTGTACCCGTGCTCGTATAGCCGCCCCGTATAGACAGGCTCGTGTTACCTGCCGGTGTCGTACATCGGGCAGACTAACATCGAGGCTGTCAACTTGTACTCGACGCGACCGGGGCCAGTTGGGTCGATGTTATTTTCGCAATTTCTCCACCGTTTTCCGCAAGCTCACAAAATGCGTAGAAATATTTTGCACGAAAACCTAAATCATTAATTTAAATCTACCATTTTATAAAATCCTCAGCAAAAATGTATTATCCCATATGACGAATTTTCGTCGACTAGTCAAATCGAAGAACTAAAAATAAATTCAGAATTTTTGTTTTTTTACTTCGCTGTACCTGTTACATCTTTAAAAAAATATAATTCCGACAACCATTTTTTAAAAATACGATTTTACTTGCAGTTGTCGATTTTTATCTGGCGAGATTCACCTGGCCCCGGTCACGACGAGCGCGAACAACGCGCTCGTCGGGAACGCAGCGGGCAGAGCGTGCGCGAGAGAGTGAGAGAGTAAGAGAGAGGCAGCAATTTATGTGTGATCTCGGGATCACAGCCGAGGGAGAGCAGCGGGCGCGCGTTCGGCCGGCGCGTCACGAGAACGAAAAAGGAAGCAAAAGGAGCAGCTGGCACTCGACCGGCTTCCAACTGTCCCGGACTCCCGTGCGCGCACCACCACTCGCAAACTTCTCCCCGAGAGCGTCGAGCCGACTCGCGTCGAGGGTCTCGTCTGCCCCGCGTCAGACGTCGAGACGGATTTCCAAAAATTTGGTAAACCCATCGACGTAAATCACGCGATCGCACAGCCGGGCAAATATTATTATTTCTCTCTCGTCTTATCGGTTACCACGAATGATACGAGATCCGTGGAAGCCAATAAAACAACGCGTACCCATTGTTTGCGCGAGGAATCTCGATGCGGAATTCGCGTGGGCGGCGAGGTTACCGCATCGCTGTAAACGCGATTCGCAGCAGCCTCAAGACAAGTCGCGTATGTACCGCGGGGCATCCGCGGATTCTCGGCAGCAGTCACCGATCGCGGGTCGATCTATACTTAGATCCAACCGAGAAATACGTCGCGTCGTCGTCGTTCCCCCTCGGTACCGTGTTTTTCCCGGGAATTTTTCCGACACACCGAACGCGAAATTGTTTTCCCTTATTCGTTTCCGTCCTGGTATTTACGCCGTATAATCGTAAAACCGTCGGCGCACCAGCAACATTTCCTAAAATACTGACAGAAAAATGTTTCGCGCCGCAAAATTGCGAATTTTCGGAGCGGCTGAGCGTAAATCGTTTTACAAACGAGTCGCTCTCGGGGTTTAACTCGCCAAACACACGTCAAGAGATAGTTCGAAAAATATGATAACTTTTACGGGGTCGCGTTTTTTTTTTCCGCTGCGCACATCGGGCAAAAGCCGTGTGTCAACAGATGTATAAAAGCACAGACATTACCTGAGGGAAATATTTGCATAGTGCAGCTACAGTAGACGCTCGGTAAATACACACGTAACTGAACTTTCGTAGCTATAGACATATAATAAAAATTTAATTAAAATTACAACTTGAGATTCGAGGAGTTTGCTGTTTCAGCTTTATTTCCTCTCACATCGTAAAAAAAAAATTCAGCGGAGTGAATAAAAATTCGACCCAAGTCAGGAAAAAAATCCACGCGCTTACGGAGCGTTCACTGTACCGCGTCGTTCGCGGCGCGCGCGCGACTGTAAATGTCTTTGTTTTGCTCTTCAAGCTTTTACATTTTAACAGCTCATTCCCAGAACTTCGCGGAACGCGTCGTATCTGTCGACCCGCAGTGGCTGTCAATAAAGTCGTAATGACGACGTATGAGGTCGGGAAGTTATGGTTTTATTGACGGCCCCACCGAGCCAGTACAGTATTATCTTTCGAAACGTTTTCCTATTAAAAAAAACAAATGGAAAAAGATAATAATAGTAAAACCCGTTACCCACGGAATTTTACAACGTTCGTCGCAGGCAACGACCACCACTATTACGAGAACAATTGTGTCGTCGCAGTCTGTCGTCGTCGAACTTCGCCACTACGGAAATTTCGTATTTCTCACTGGGCTTGTGCGCCAATATCGGCGTTGCGCCGGACCGAAAGAAAAAAAAAAAGCGTAATGCTTTCTAGGTACGAGAACAGCAGCGAGAAACGATGGTAGCGGCGGTGGTGGTGGTGGGTTCCTCTTTAGTCGTGAAATTCCGCAAGACCGAAATAAAGTTTTTTTCTCGGAGAGCGTGCTCGGTATATCCCACGTCAATATATATATATAATATATATACACATACACGGTAACTATGTGTGGCTGACGAGTTCATCGGTTATATCTCAAAATAAAATCGTGAATGCGCTTCAACGGTAGCGCATGTTCTCTGTATACATCCATATATATTGTATATGTATACATCCCCCCCACTCGGTTTGCACGTGTTCGTACGTTCGCGCGAATTGCATTCTTATAAACCGGCGTTACACGCTCGCGTGCAACTCAACTTTTCTCCGGACGCATAACCATTTCGGCCTAAAGCAGGCTACGTACACGTCCTCTGCCCTCCCCCCCCTTCCCCGTTTCGGCCCGTCGCCCCTTCCTCGCAATCTCAACGCTCTTCCCCCTCCCCGCCCGCTCCTCCCTACTCGTCACCCCTCCCCTCCGCGTCGCTCGATTCCCCGAGCGAGTATTCTCAATTTCTCGGTTTCCAAAGTCCCCGAGTCCCATTCGTAGCGGCGCGCGCTGCCACCGAGAGCAGCAGCAGCAGCAGCAGCAGCAGCAACAGCAGAGCCCACCGCACACCTGCACACTCGGTCGCTCGTCGTCGAACTCTCGTTCAACCGATTCCACGATTTCCTCCACCCGGGACGCGCTCGCAGTCTGCCCGCCGCTATAGCAGCGTCCCTACTACCTACGTCCTTCTCCCTCTCTCTCTCTCTCTCTCTCTCTCTCTCTCTCTCTCTCTCTCTCACTCGCTTGCCACTCGGGCTGTCCCCCCACTCCGCGCCTGCCGCCCGGTCGGTCACTCGGCTCTCCCCGCCACCGCTCGTCGAGCCTCGGGGCCCTCCCGTCGTATCTCTCGCCCGCCGCTCTCGTAATTATAGATTCATTCACTCGAGGCACGCGGTGGCCGTCAGTCGCTCGTCGGACGACCTCCGACACGTTCAAGCTCGCGACAAACTCGTGGCGCGTGCGTTCTCGCCGCTGTCAAACTGACAAACCGTGCGCGGGTGTTTTCGACGCGTCCTCGCGGCTCGACTCGTCGCCAAGTGAACAATACCTGCATTATCGACGGAGTCTTTTGAGAAATATAAAACGTAAAGAGAATTGAATAAAAAGCAGTTTCTTCCATCGACTTGTGTTGCACAAAGTTCGCGGAAAGCGATATATACGGAAAGCCTCGCCGTCATTCTTCCGAGGAGACGTCGTCGGCTGAAAAATATATCTCGGCGTCGTCGTTCCGGGAACGCCGCCGGGGCCGATCCCGCGAGCGAGATAACCGACAATAGGAGGAAACACGCTGCACGCGGACGCGCCCAGTGAATAAAAGTTGTGTTCCAGCGCGTCGAGAGGATTAACGCAGCGTGGACACAGAGAAGGAAGCGAAAAAAACTGACGAAGTGTCGTGGGTAATCAGTGATTACAGCGGCTGAACGACGTCGGATCTTGAGGTGAGAGTCATATTTATACGCGCGTATCAAGCGCGCGAGTTATTATCAGGGAAATCTCGTAATTACGCCGATTAATCAGCGGCCCCCGTGGGGAGATTACGTTCCTCGAAGTGTGACCGCCGAGTCACTCGCGTATCACGCACGCTCGAGCGAATATAACTCGCGCGGCGCTCGTGTCTGTTTTTTTTCTTCACGATCGACTCGACGATTGTGCGAGAATTTACAGATATAGATATATATACAACGCGCAGCTGTGCGTCGAACCGGTAGTCACCGCTGATTGCGAGAAAAGTAGTGAGTCCACAGTTCCAGTCGGTCGCTCGGTTGCCGGAAATTGAACAGCACCAACAGCAACGAGTTCGTCAACCTATTTTCATTGGCCCGCCGGTCGGATTAATCCACTAGTCAAGTCGATATTCCATCATCGTCTCGTGGTTTTTCTTTTCATCCCGCGTTCACATTCGGCCGTTAGCTGCATATCGAGTATTTTCCGCCGTTGCATCGCGACTCCGTGCGCAGTGTGTCGATTGGTCGCCGCGAAAAGGGGACAGCGCGCTCGGCGAGTCGTCGTCGTCGGTCGTTCGAAATCACGAGCGCGCGGCGATCCCGAGAAGGGACTTTCTCTCTCCTGGAAAAATGAAACGACCGAGAACGGTGTGAGATTCCCTGGATTCTCCCACTCGGTTGCCCACGCGCGCTTCTCCCTCTCTCCGTCTCTTTCTCGCTCACTCCCCGTCCGTTCCGCTCGTCGTCGCCTCTCGTTTCCTCGTCGCTCGCGGTCTTCGAGCGTCGTGAAAGAAAAGAGGCTTCCTCCGCATTCCTGAGGCGGCGGAAGGGAGAGAGAGAGAGAGAGAGAGAGAGAGAGAGAAAGAGTAAGAGAGATAGAGCGAGTGAGAGACAGCGACAGCGACGCCGAGTCGTCGATCGGACTGCGAGAAAAGGTGCTCGTGGCGGCCGCTGCGCTCGTCGCGGGAGAAGCGAAGATAGAGAGAGAGAAAGACAGAGACACATAGAAAGAAACAGAGGGAGAGAGACAGAGACAGAGAACGTAGGACGGGGAATCGGATTGTGGAAGAAAGAGGGAAAGAAAGGGGGATACGACGCCGGCTTCGTATTCTTCTTCTTGTTCTTCCTCCTTCTCCTCCTCCTCCTCTTCGTCTTATTCGTCGGTCTTTCTCTCTTTCCACAACGTTTCTCCGGATAATTGTTGCCGAGAAGGCGGATGCAGGTAGCCAGCAGACACGGCCCTTTTTAAGCGAGAACCGAGCGACGGGATTTTTGCACCCGTGACCAAAGCGAAGGGAGAGCAAGCGAGAGAGAGAGAGAGAGATAGACACAGAGAGAGGCGCGCCAGGTAGTGCGAGAGCCACGACGCGGAGCAGCAACCGCGCGCGGCGCGCTTCACCCACCCTGACGGCGACGACGACCCAGCGCTGTGTGCGCGCGCGCGCGCGCGCTCTCAGCGTGTTTGTGTTTGCCGGAACACCTCGTACTTCTCGTGAAATACGATGCGTTTATCCCGCCGCTGGTGCTGCTGCCGGTGCTGCTGCTGCCGCCGCCGTTGTTGCCACTGCCACTGCCCGCCTTCCCCCCCTCGAGGCACCGTACGGGCCCCGCGGGCTTCGCTTCGGCTTTCGCGAGTTCCGAGCCGCAACGGAAGCACCGGCCGAAGTTACAAAGGACGCGCCACGGTCGACCCGTCGTCCTCTCATTGCGCGGTCGACTTTGGCCTCGCGGCGAGATGCAGTATTTAGCGGAACTGATTTAGTTAAAGTTGTACGTCAAACTCGAATATTCGTGTCAAGAGAAAATTCACTGGAACAAATGCCAGAGAGTAACTGGAATTTATTTGTAAAACAATGGAAATCACGGATGAAATGTGTTTGTATATATATCGTGTGGATCTAACGTAAAGGGCAAATAAAAGCCTCGGAATATTCAAGGGTGCTCCGAGAACGTCGACAGAGGACGGAGGTTATTTTACGGCATTTCTCGCGAACGGCAGTTTCCCCGAAGTCCCGAGCGCTGAAAGACCTCCCCAAAGGCCACTCTCCGATAGCGACGTTTCAACGTCGCATCGAGCGCGCGTGTGCACTCTATTTGCACTTTGGGACGTCGGCGATATTACCCCGGCCTTCGATAGGCCGTTGACGAAAAAAAAATATATATATTTATATACACACACTCGCGTCACAGCAAAGTATCAAAATTTCAACTAAAACGTAAAAGTGATATCTCAATGAAAATTCGAACTTTTCGGATATCAATACAAATAAATTACCACTCTGAGGCACTTAAACGAGAGATAGAGAGCAGGTTCCCTCGCGCTTCCCGCCAAACGCCCCATCTTCCCCGAAGCCTTCGCCGAGAGCGCCGGAGGCCCGATAACGAAGTTTTAATGTCATCGCGCTGCGCGCGCGCGAGCCACTCGCTAATGCACTCTGTTTGCACTCCGGGCAGTCGGGATATTAACTCGGCCGTCGATTCGCCGTTACGTTCGCGGCGAGAGAAAAGCGGAGTTCCTCGCTCGCTGCTTCACCTCGTCCCGCGCAGGGAGCGCGCGCGCGCGCCCGACGGGCTGCGAAGACCGGACGATAAATATTCCCGAGGCCGTATCGGGCAGTCGCGCTCGCGCTCCGCTGCTTTACGGTCAGCCTCGTAAACGTCGGTGCGCGCCGCCGCCCGGTGGGACGAGGTTGGGCGAGGTTAGTTATGGTAATGCGCGATAGCGCGCGCGCGCGCGCGCGAGAGAGAGAGGTTTTCCTCGGAAGCGCAATCGGGCCCCGTCCGAGAAATCCCATCTCGCCTCGACAGCTCCGCGCGCCGCGGGTTTGTGTGTATATAACGTCCTGTACGGATACCGGGTAACGCGCCCGCCGAGCGCTTTGTACGACGACGGGTATTATAGTGTATCTAAAGCCTTTCCCGGAACTCGCCTCGAAGCTCTCGATTTTCGACCTACAGGATGATGAGAGGGGCGGGGGGTTCGTCCGTACTCTGTGTGCCGCCCGCTTTCCACTTCCCGGTATCTGCTGATACCGAGACAGACACCCCCCCCTCCCCCCATCCCACGAGTCCTGCGACTTGCGACATTGTCTCCTCGGTTCCGCGCGGCGCGACGAATTTCCAGAGCGCGATTGTACCCCGCCCGCCCGCGCTCGGGTAATCGATTCGAGGAAATACAATTATCGCCGCTGATTGTAGGTGGACAGAGCGGGCGGCAGACTGCGTCGGGCGCGCAACGCCACGCTAGCTTGCGGCACTGATGGGATTTAAATTGTTTCGACGATTCGACGGCCGACGAGCGAATGCGCCGGAGAATCGTCGCTCCGGGGAAATATTTCTTTTCTTTGGGTGTGATGGAACATCCGTTGAGTTGCTTTGAGACTTATTGCATCACTAAAAAAATACTGTTAAAAAAATACATAAAAACAGGCAAAAAAATGCTTCGTGCAAAAAAATAAAAAAATATTGATTCGATTTTCTTTTCTTAATATTTCATCGCCGGGAAAACGCAACTGTTTTGCAATTATTTATGTGCCTATAGAATATTAATGAGAAAGAAAATGCCTCATCTTACGGTGCCTCAAATCGCGGAATCTGAACCCGCCGCCCCGGCGGGTAAATAATTTCTGCCTCGGCGCCTCGAGACTCTCCGCGCGAGTTGGCATATTTATTGCGGGTTGAAGTGCATTGTCTAGAGTCGCGTGTGAGTTATAAAAGCTTTAACGACGCTCGGGTGTGTACGCGCGCTCACGGGCGACGAGGGGGAGTGCAGCGCCTCGCGAGAGGCGTCGCTCGCACGCGGCTCTCCGTGATTTATCGAGAGACTCACGTACGCCGGCCGGGCTGTACGTACGACGTGGTACGCACGAGCGGGAGAGCAGCGAGAGTGTAGCGAACGCGCGGAGCGAGCGAGCGAGCGAGGTCTAAAGGTTTCTGCGCGCAGATGAATATTTATTGGGGCCACGACGCGCGCGGGCGCCTTGCGAGACCCGCGGGCCCCGCGCGCGCTCACGACTCTCTTTCCAAGTACCCGAGTTCCGGGTATAACTTCCGTAGGCGCGCACAGAGTCCTCGGCTGCTGCTGCCGCCGCCGCTGCCGCTGGTAAACCACGCTTGATGCAAGCAGCGCGCTCAACTGTTGTGTGTGCCGTAAGCTATTACCGTTATTCGATTTTCAACGAGCTCTCGCGCCCCGTTCGCTCGCTCACGACGCGCCTGACACTTCGCCAATATTTATCGACTTCGTTCCACGTCTAAAGCCCCTCTCCCGCCCCCTGCTCCTCCTCTCTCCCCCGCGGGCAACGTGTTTTCACCCGTCAGCCGATTGTTACTTCCCAACGCGAGTTGCGCTAATTTTGACGTGTGGCAAGCGCGATAAACGCGCGTCGCTTGCGGTCGATAGCGAAATTCCACGCGCTCGCGTTATTTTTTGTTATCGGATTCGCACTCCCGGCGATACGAGCGAGCGACGGATGGTGTGTGTATATCAGTGGCAACGACCTTGGGACTCGTCCCGTCCACTTCCTAGGTGAAATCACACAGTAGGCAACGACCTTGCGCGTTGGCCGCACGGACTGCGCGTGGGTTTTCTGTAAATCCCGACCGCGAGGCGGGAGACACCGTAGGGATTCTCGCTTTGCTAGAAGAATTCCCGGAAATAATTCTGCGGATCGCGAGCTGCGCGCGCGCATGCGGCTCACCCTTGGCCTTCCCGAAAAAGGTTTCCTCGACCCGCGTCACTCGTCGTTGTCAGTCGCCGCTACCAAGAAGTGCGCTCTGTGTGCCTCGCGCGCGTGTCGTAACTCATTTCCCGATTGGTCGGGACTCCACACGCAGCTGCAGATTTTTGTATACATGAATATATATTTATATGTTGCCTCTCTGTCTCGCGCATCGTCGAATCAACGACTATTGTCATGCAAATGCTTTGTGTTCCTCGAAGCGTCGAGTGCCACGAACTGTCCCGACAGGTCGCGCGGCGACGCACTTGAGCACTTCAGTCCACCTCTTCCGGCTGACTAACACGCGATTCGGTTAGACAGTCGTCGCCCGTGACCACGTGACCGGCGAAATTCACCGGGTTAAAGCAACAACAGGCATAAATTACCGGGTCAACCGACGTCGCCAACGGCCGACACAGGTGGAATTGCGCGCATGCGCGGGGCAGCCGACTATTTGCGAGAAAACAGTTGGGCGCAAACATCATGAGGAGCGCCGAGACGTTGGACAGCCGCTTGATTGTTTGGCGAGAGTTACGCAGTCCCGTAATAGTCCAAACAAGCGAAATCTTGTTCCCGGTACAGCGGGCAATTCCGCTGAAATCTCGTCGCGCCGCAATTACCACGCGCTCTATCTCTTTCTCTCTTTCTCGCGAAAACTCGTAGATCCGCGTGGAAGATGATTAAAAAAAAAAGGCCTGTGTATTCTTCCTCGTTCGTCGCTCGTAATCACCGTGATTTCACCAATGCAAATACGACTGGGCTAATGCACGCTGCGGCGTGCGATACGCGTACAGTGACGCAGCGCGCGCGGGGGGCAGCACAGGGAGAGCAGTGTGTAGAACAGCGCGAGCCACACGTACGGATTACGTATAACGCTCTCTGGCTGAGAGCACGAGAGCGCTGGGTTGTCGACAAGGCGAGCGGGGAGAGGACGGCGCGGCGAGAGGCAACAGCAGCGGCAGCGAAAGAGACAGAGACGCTCATGACGGACTTCTAAATGGGGGCTTGGCCTTCTGGCATTGCGACACTCCAGAACCGTCCGAGCGAGAGAGCGGCGAGCGAGAGAGAGACGGACGGAGCGAGCGATAGAGCGAGAGCGCGCGCGAGCACGACGCTCGCTTTTCGCGGAAGGCCTCCTTCGCGCTACTCCGCGAATACTACGAATCCAAGCGACTACGTCGGACGAGCGACGACACACGTGCCTTTTCGATCGACGCGCCACCGCCGCCGACCGCGGCGGCGGCGGCGGCGTCGGCGACGATGGTGGGGGGCGGCCGCCGCGCGTCGCGCGCATGCGCTGCCGATCGCGTGCGCCGCCGCCTCCGCCGCTCGGCTGCTCTCTCGCTTCGCCCCTCGCAGTTTTACGTTTCGTCGCGTCACACGCGTCTCTCTTCTCTTTCTCGCCGCGCTTTCCGTGTCTCGCTCGCGCGCGGCGGTTGTACGATGCGACCGGCCGCAGCTGAGATCGCGCCAGTGTGGCTCGCACACGCAGGAGCTGCACATCGGCTCGGCACACGAGACGCGCAACGCACAATGCGGTGTTTGAATCTTTAGACAAAGTCTCTGCGAGTTTCGTCGGGTAATACGAGACGTTCAGTGAACCACGAGTGTGATTTTAACCACGGATATTGAGACTCAGGTAGTTAACCCCTTGGTGTACGTGTATGTGTGTGTGTATTATATATGTTGCGGTTATGTTACTCCATGAACAGACGAGCATTTTTTTTTATCCGACTACGGTCTACAATGAGTGACGCGACTGAACGGCGGGTTAGGGGGAGGGGGTAGGGGGCTTCCCGGAATCTCATTGTTGCGCGAGGCCCGTGTGTGTGATTAACTGCGTAATTCATCGCTCTTGGATCTAGAAAGGGAGCGCGAGAGAGCGGTCAGTGCCGGCTGCGGCGGCAGCAGCGGCGACGACGGCGGCGGCGACGACGACGACGACGACGGCGCCGCCGCCGCCGCCGGTGGAGAGGGCGAAGTCGGCGAGGCGGAGAAAGCACACACACGTTGATTCCCGGTAGCGGATCATTAAAAACGTCCGGCGAACGAGTATGACCGGTGCCGCATGCGGCGCAGCATTATTGCGGAACGTATATATCTCGCGCGCGCGCGCGCGGCGCAAGGAGATCAGAGGATTCCGCGGAGTCGCGCGCGGCGACTCGGATGAGAACTCGACGCGCGCTCGCACCCGATCGCCGGCGGTGTTTGTACTTTCACGAGTCCCGCGCGCGCGCGCAGCTGGAACTCGCGCGGTCGGAGAGAAACGACAAAAAAATGAAATTACATCGCGAGACCCAATTCCGACATTTTTCTCGCTAAACGGCATTTTTTTTTATTCTTGTGAAATTCTGTGCGATTTCGAGAAAATTGTATCTGGAATTTTGTATTATTTTTCCTTTGAGGTCTGATTCAGATTCTTTGTATTGAAAATGTTGAAATGAAAAACATGAATGGATTATCTTCCGGTTCCGAGATGCAGAGTCGTCGGAATTCGATCCACCTCTTGACCTCGGCTTCACGCGGAATTAGCATCCGCCTCACGGGGAATTATACTAATGCCGAGCTTTCGCCTCGCGCTGCTGCTGCCGCTGAGCTGCCTGTCAAGGGTCTCAGCTGCCGCGCATTCGCGATTTTTCCACAATCCGTCTACAATTGCCGCTCGATATTACCGCGCGGCGGGCTCCCTCGGGGCGCCGCGATTACGCGGAACCCGGGGGCAGGGATTAAATTCACCCAGAGCGGCGTATATTTACACAGCGAATTCCCGGTAGACCGTGTTGTTATAGAGAAAAGAGAGCGCCGCGGCCAGGGGCCGCGCAGGAAGCCGCGCATTTTCCTCGAATCCGCGATAAACCGTCATCCTTGATTACGAATTGCAGCAATTTATACTCGCGCCGGTGCCACGAAAAGCGCGCAACGATAATCGCGGGGGGAGGGAAAAAAAGCTTCGTACTTCCAGTCGGTGATTTATTCCCGGAATAAACTTCATCTCGCTATCTTCCTCGTCGTTCCTCGACTCGTCTGTTGTTTTGCGCTTATTTTGTTCTCCCCCCCCCCCCCCCCCCTCTCCTTCCCCAGGTCGATTAATGACTCGTGCTTATCTCGCGACGGTCAATTACGAGCGGCTTATCGGTCACTCGATTCAACGGCCCTTCTGAAAAGCGACAACGAGCACGCGGGGATACTCGGCCGCTCGGCGTCCTCGCAGCGAGATTCTATATTTAGGATGTTGTTGATCACGCAATAATCGTATCGGGTTTGTTACGATTGCGGCGGCTGAAATACGATGCACTTCGCGTGCGCGCAGCGATACCTCGGCTGGTTTTCTTGTTTTGTGCGCCTGAACGTTAATGAAACTGCGTTCGATAGTGTCAGCCTTTGGAGATACAATAATTTGGAGATTACATCTGGATATGATTTTTTAGATTTTTTTCGGTAGATACTGTTTTGAAGATTACAGAAATTCCAAGATTTTAGTGATTAACCTTTAGCTTATATCGAAAGTAGTGTCAGCATCGTTGATTTTAAAAACATCAAAACGATGACTCACGACCACGAAAATAAAAATTACTTTATTCATTGATGAACGGTCCGATAAACAGGCGTTCCGCGAAAATGGCGAAATTTCTCCGACACGCAGTAAACATCCCGTCGACAACTGTTGCACGTTTCAACTTCATTCTTACTTTACGTTTTACCTCGCAATTTACTGACGTTTCCTGTGTTTTCTTGTCTGATTCCAGTTGCATTCCACGGAGTCGATTATGCTGACAGTGAGGTCCGAGAAGCCAAGATGCTGACAGTGATGTGCCCGAACTGTCGACACCGCTTTCCGGCTCCTGGCTGCTGCAATCCTGGACCGCAGTCGACCGCGAGCGTCGGCGCTGCTGCTGGAGTTGGCGGCGGTGTCGTTATGCAACAGCCGGATTGTCTGAGCAACGGTGCCGCTTTCTACAACGGCGGTTACCTTCTCGTGCCGCGCGAGTACAACAGCAACGTCGGCGGCTGTTTCATAAACGCCCCGACGATAATACACGGGCCGACGATAATACAACAGCCGGGCAACAATCAGCAGGCGACTCTGGTTAACAAGTTGCCCGAGTCGCAGACATTATTCGCCGGCGACAATCGCTCGGCGTGGAAGACCCTGAATGGCGAGCTTCGTCAGGCGTCGACGGAGATGCGCTCGGGTTGCAACGGCGCCGTCGACGCGGGCGCAATGATCAACGGGGATTTGCTCAAGAACGCGCAGCGGGTCAACGACGGAAGCGGCTACCGCTCGGGAATGGATTGTCACATCAACACGACCTGCGACCTGACCGGCGGCACCGTCACCATCACCACGCCGGGCATTCAGTCCGGCGGTTGTCTCATACAGAGCACGGACACGGGAATTCTCGTGCAGGCTCCGCGCATCGAGATACGACCGAAGCTGTCGGGCGGCGGTTGCTTCGTGCAGAAACGTCTGTCGATGGAGGACGACGACGAGACCGTGGAGATCGTGTATCGCAACGCGGGACGAGGGGACAGCAACCTTCATCTCTCCGGCAGGCTCTTCGACGACAGCGCCGCGGACACGGAGAGAATTTGTCTGGTACCTCCGAGCGGTTGCCAAGAGCTGCCGGGAATCAGACGCTGCGACTCGTCGACGAAGCCGAGCGACCCGGCGTCGATAGCCAAGCGCGGGGACGCGAACAACGTTCACGGAGCGTTGGGCACGGAGCAAGAGGAGTGCTGGCAGCATCCGGTTCATCGGAATAACTATCTCGACCAGCAGCAGCAAGAGCAGCAACAGCAGCAGCAGAGTTTCTGCAATTCAGTAACAGGATCCGAGATAAAAAAGCGTCATTCGACCTGTTGCTGCGGCAGCACAACGCGGGAGGAGGGTACGTGGCGCGCGAACGTAAACGCCAACCGTCCGCTCTCGTCGGCCGCCCCGATCGCCGAGAACGTCGCGAAGAACGTCGAGCAGCAGTCGTCGCCGATAGCCGTGGAATCCACGGGCGGTATGGAGATTCGCGTGAACGCGACAGTTCAGCTGCCGCCGAACGTCGAACACTGCACCGTCAATATCACCGCGACAACGGGGAAAAATTCGGAGAGCGGGAGAATCAACGGAGGCAGCGGCTCGAACGTCGGGAGAACGCGGAACAACTTCAACGGCGGCGGTTTGGTGCAGATGGACGCGAATCTCGGTGGTCTCGTCAACGACGCTGCCGCGGAGAGACGCGATGACGCGCCGACGACGCCGGTCTCGTGGCTCATACCGTGCCCCTGGCAATTCGACAATTATTCGCAGGACAAGGAGGTTGCGAAGCTCGCCGACATCAAGAGGCAACTGCACACGAGCGGCTGGTATCACGAGGGACTCAGCTGGCAGCAGAGCGAGACGCTGCTGAAGAACGCGCCGGTCGGCAGTTGGCTGATGCGCGACAGTTCGGACAGTCGATTCATCTTCGCGGTTTCCGTGCAAACCGGGCGAGGACCGACGTCCGTCAGGGTCCACTACTGTCTCGGACGATTTCGACTGGACGCCGAGCCTCAGCTGAGTCACAACATGCCGTCGTTCGACTGTCCCATAAAGATGCTCGAGCACTACGTCGATTATTCCAAGCGTATCGACGAGAACAGGAAGGAAGTTTGGGTCGACTACAGCGGTCAGCTCTACAGCCAGATTTATCTCACGAAACCACTGGTCAAGGAGGTGCGCTCGCTGTCGCATCTCGCCCGGCTCGTCGTCAACAAGAGCAAAATCCCCACGGATCATCTGCCGCCGCTGATGAAGAGTTACGTCGCCGAGTATCCGTACAGCTTGTAATGGAAATTGTTGTCCACCCCGCGCGCGCGGCTCACGGAACTTCCATTCGTTACCGCGTCCGGGAGCTAAATTCCTCTACAATCGCCGAGGGGTCGAACGTCGGTCGAACGCGCGAGGATCGCTGAAACGAATGTTCCGACGATATCGGCGAACGATTTGCCCGAAAATTGTCGCAACGACAATGACAAAATTACCTTTCTATTCGAAAGATAATTTTTCTCTCCACTGTTCGCTGATATTTCACTGGAACAATCGTTGGAACTGCGACTCCCCCGAGCAGCGGCCGCGCTCCGGTTCCTCAAGTCAAATGCTCGAGATGCGAAAACTTACGTTTACTAGAATCTAAAGGAAAACGCGAGAGAAAGAAAGAAAAACAATTATAGGAAACCCTGATTTTATGACCAAAGATAAACGGATGAGACACACGCGCGAGATAGAGACGTAACCCCCGATTTAGTATTATAACTTATTGTGTTAAATCTCGTTCATTCGCATACACATCATTATTATTATTATTATTTCGATTGTAATACGTTAGTCAAAAGAAGCATAATATTCGGACGCGTCGTCGACGCGGTCGACGAACGAACCGAGCGGTCCGGCCCGATCTGAATGCGCAACGATGCGAGTCGCTTATCGGCTGGCATCGTCGGTACTTCGCCGTTTCGTCGAGCCTCAATCGCAACTGGGTACCTTATACATACCTCGGCGTTGCGACGAGTCCGAACGAAACGAGCAGAGTCGGAAATCGGTATCACCCGGTGTTCGCCACTGAATCGTCGCGCCCTCCCCACGTTCGACTGTGTCGGTAAAAACGCGGTTCGCAAATCTCATCTTTTTATCTAAATCTAAACTAAATTATACATTCGTCGTAGATTATTCGCGTACTTAAACGCTCTTGGCGCGAGGCGACCGTCGGATTGGGCCCCCCGACCGAGCGGGCAAGAATTAATGCCGAGACTTCGAACGAGGATATGCATGTCTGTATCACTGGCAATAAATTAATAACGCGAATTAATAATATACTTTGGTATATTATTCAGCAAGCGAAAGGAAAAAAAAAAGCGGATAAAAAACGATGCCAGAATCGATAAGTCGGAGGCAATATGTTACTGAGAAAGCCTACTCAATTATTTCGAAATGATTTAATTATAATCGCGTGGAGACCGCGCGCGACTTCTCCCCTGTGTCGCAGGGGTCGACCGTGTTCGTGTTTACAGCGTGCATATAAAAGGAAAACGAAAAAAAAAAACAATGATTATCATTATTATTACAAAAATAGACGACGGTATCTCTATATTAGAGAGACGAATTCAATTAGTGTTTATTGTATTAATTAACCGGGGGATTTTGGACGTGTCGGTCCATTATCCCTCGACAAGAGACTTATTAAGCCGTAACTGCCATTTGAATAAATATGGATATTCCTCGATGATAATTCGCAATGGCTAAGACATACACACGCGGATCCCTGCGCGGATCGTTTCACTATAATTTTTTCTTTTTTTTCTTTTTTTTTTCTTCATCTTTTCCTCTTTACCGACAAAGCCCGTCACGACACGACGGCGTCGGTATAACTCGACCCTTACCCCCTAATTCTTAGCTGCGTCAAAGTAAGTTTCAAAATGTATGTATTTTATATAATAATTGTAATTGTAAATGTATAGAAGTACCAAGTTAAATTATTAAAGAACTATTTATTGTCAAAAAAAAAAGCAAAACAAGCGAGTTGTCATTTCGCGCGCGCGACGTTCCTGGAAAACATCCCATTAGTTATCATTCAATTAGCTCTTATCGTCGCGTGATAAGTGTACACACACACACACACACACATGCGCTTAGCATCGCGAGCTCGCGGAATCGACATGTGCCGAGTGCGTCGAGCGTTGGAATCTTTCTGCTTAAATATTTACGACTACGGGAGACACGCGCGCCGAGCACGAGCTGCTGCTGCTGCTGCTGTTGCCGCGGCGCCGGCGGCTGCTGCGACGCTAGGCGAGAATCGCGAGCTTATTCGTCGAACTCTCAACTATTTCCGAACGCCCGATGCGCTCTCGCGTCTCGGAAGCCTTTGACACGACGTCCGCGATCTTATGTAATTTCGCGGCACAGACGTAAACACCCGGCGGGGTGGAAGCGGCGGGAGGGCGCCGGGTTCTCGGTATTTGCGAATTATCAACGGCGCATCTTCCGCGCTCGCAGCTATTATCGTTTTCATTCGGTCCGAGATGCTGGGAATCGCGAATAAGCCGGAGATTTATCGTCCGCGACGAGACACACACGCGGCGTTTGTCTAGTTTGCTTTTTGGCAAACGACGAAGCGCCCGGCGCGACGGGACGGGACACATCGTGGCACCTGTGTATTGGTACATAAGACGGAAAACGCAATAATCAAGCGTGAGAGGAAGTTCGTTAAGCCGCGGCGCTAATTGTGCGTTGCGCGAGTCGTGCAAGTAATGATTCGAGGAAAACGATGAAGATCGTTTAGTGGGAATAGCAGGCGTGGATAATTGTTTCCCACCTGGGACCCGGCGGCGAACTGTGCAATAGCTCAAATTACCTACGATAGAGACGACCGGCGGCGAGAGACACATGTATATCGCGGCACATGTGGCCGGACTCTCAAGCACGGATACAGGACGAGCGCGAGAGAGAGAGACAGAGAGGATACCGCATGAGGCGATTATGCATTTTTAACATTCCCCATTCGAGGCTCCGTGTATTTATCGCAGTGGCGTGCGTGGCCTCTGGAGCGGCCTGTTCCGCGACCTACTAATGTTACGTGCGTGTTTGTCGCTTTTGGATTCCTGGTAGCTCACGCTGGAAATCCTTTATTTCGCGCTAAGCGAATTGCAATACACGATCGTACGATGTACGGACGTAGAAATGAAAACAACAGGTATATATTGTGTATCAAACGGACAAGCGGTATTTACAAATTGATGGCTTTGTACAGTTTTGAGAATTCTTTTGCTTTTTCTTCTTTTTCGTTATAACGTTACTGTTATAACGTTGTGTTCGGACCGATGGAACCCAGGTATTTGCTGAACGCCGCGTACAGTTGGCTCGCCCTCTGCACTTCCTCAGTCCTGGAAATTAATTCGGCGTTGGTTGTTATAGTTTCATTGCGAAATTTTGGGGTACTATAATTTTTTAGATACAAATATTTTGGGTTTTCGAAATAATTCCTATACATTTAAGCTTATCGAGGCTAAACTCGCTTCTGTCTGCATAAAATAGTAGGTGCTAATTATATCGCGAGCAGCGATCGAAATGACTCACTTTAATTCGTTGAAATCACGCTCCTTGTTGGAGATTATTTCCTTGAGTATCTTGCGCTCCTTGTCCCTCTCGCGCAGCGCCTCGGCATGGCTGTTCTGAATCTCGTTGATCTGATTATTCAACGCGGTTATCTGCGCATTGAGAGTCTGCAGTTGCGCGTTCTGCTCCTGCAGCCGCGCGCGCTCGTCGACGAGCTCCTGCCTCAATCGCGCGGTCTTCTCCCTCTCCTGCTCGAGCTCGTCCTTCACGAGACCGTAGCGTCGCTGCGGCTCGATCAGCTCGCCCTGCAGAGTTGCCACTTGGCGCTGCAGCGCTGCGATCGTCCGCTGCGAGTCCAGCAATTTCTCCTCCGCGGACTTTTTCTCGTCGCGGAGTTTCTGGAAGGATTCCTCGATCCTAACGAGCCGACAATTAACGCGCTCGACCTCGACGACGCGCGTCTTGACGCTCGACAAATTTTCCGCGCTTTCGCGCAGCTCCGCCCGGCTGCGCTGCAACTGGGTCTGACATTCCTCGAGCGCCTCGGTGCTCTCCTTCAGCGTGCTCTTCAGCATCGCCAGCTCGATCTTGTGACGACTCTCGCGCTCCTTCGTCTCGCGACGCGCGCGGTGCAGCTCCGTCCGGCACTTCGACATCGCGTCCTCGTACGATTGCGCCTGGGCGATCGATTTCTCTTTCAACGAAGCGACCTCCGCGCTGCTCTTGCGAATCTCCCGCTCGTATCGCTGCGCTCGGGCCGCGAGCTCCTTTTCTCTAAGCGATGAGTCCTTCAGCGAAGCCTCTAGTTTTCTGCACTCTCGCTGCCACTGCTCCTCCTTCGTTCGCTGAGCCTCTCGCAGCTCCTCGATCTCCCGAGATTTTCCCACCTCGAAGCTCTCCCGCGTGTCCTTCAGTTGCCTTATCTCGTCCTCCAGCCTGGCTATCACAGCCTTGGCGGCCGCCGCTTCGTCCGCTCTGACGCCGACTTCGCGAGTCAGCAGATCGATAGCCGCCGTGCGATCTCGAAGCATGTCGTTCAATTCCGCGATCTTGGCGTTGACCTCGGCGACCCGGTGATGCTTGTCCCTCGCGTCGGCGTCTCCGCCGCTTGGTCGGACGTTCCTCGTCATTGGAATCGAATTGTCGAGCTCCGAGTCGACGTCGCGAAGTTCAGTCGGTCCCGACAGATTGAGGCGCACCTTCGCCGGCTCGTTTATCAGCAAATTGTCGTCCATGGTAAGTACGCTCGGTGTGACCTCTAGTTTGTCCTTGAAACTCGCGGATTTCGCAACCTCCACGGTTTCGGAAATTTGCTTCTGGGAGAGCGTTTTTCGACATTTGTTGCGGTGCGTGATTTCATCTATCGCGTCGACGATCTCCTTGGGGATGCAATTGCCGCGCAGGTTGAGCCTGGTGAGACTGTGATTTTCCTGGATCTCACGAAGCAACGTCTGACCGCCCCGGAGACCCAACGTGTTCCAGGAGAGGTCGACGATTTTCAGAGACTTGTTTGTCCTCAGCGCCTTGGCCAGGGATTCCGCGGAGTGCGGCGATATCTGGTTATACCGCAGATCCAGCTCCTCGATGTTGTGATTCAGGCCGAGACCGTCGCAAAATTTCGCGAAGGCCTCGACGTCCGTGCCCAAACTGTTCCACTCGACGGACAATTGCTTCAGCGTGTTATTGTGGAGAAAAATATTTCCCAGCTGAGCCACCGCGGCGCCGCTTATGTTGTTGCCTTTCAGACTGAGCGACGTGACGCTGGAACCGTCGCAGAGCGCGTCGAGGATGCTGCTCAGGCCCTTGGAGAGCAACATGCAGTCACTGAGGTCGACCGTTCGAATCGTCGAACTCGAGGACAGCATTCGGGCCAGGACTCCGCATATCGGGACGACGATGGACTGACACGGCAGCCGAAGTTCGCCGTTTGAGCTGCGAAAATAAAAACACAGAGACTCGTGTAATCTTATTTTTTAACGCATTTTTTTTTTATTCTGCCTGAAAAATAGAAAATTCTAGGAAATTCCGCGATATTAAACAATATGAACTGTTGGTTTGCTAACGATAACAATGGATACTCACGAACTTTTTGATAGAGGATTAGGTCATACGCGCGGCCCGAACACCCTTCCCGGAATACAGCAAAAATAATATTCAATATGCGAGATATTTCACGCACTGATTTTTTGAAGGGAAAAAAACAATGAATTCCTCAATGAAAAAGCAATATTGCCAAAACAACCAGTGGACAGTTATGATATGCTGGTATAAAAGCTTCGAGATAAAAAATATATATATTCGTGCACGAGTAGCATGCAACTGCTCGAAGCCATCGAGCGTGAATTTATTGGATTATAATGAATTTTTATCGACGCGAAATGCGCATCTCACCTCGCGTCCCACGGTCGGTGGCGCAGCGCATTATTCACGCTGGGATG
The DNA here is from genome assembly GCA_964034905.1 of Itoplectis maculator. Taxonomy (NCBI): domain Eukaryota; kingdom Metazoa; phylum Arthropoda; class Insecta; order Hymenoptera; family Ichneumonidae; genus Itoplectis; species Itoplectis maculator. The sequence goes on from OZ035853.1 coordinate 9,114,657, forward strand.
GAAATTTCGCAATAGCAATGAAATTCTCGTTGATCTGATAAAATGTGTTCAAGAAATAAATTCATTTATTCCAGTTGGTATTTAATTTAGTATTTTATTCGCCTGGCTGCCCAAATGGAAAACGACTCACACCGCTCGAATTAAATTATTCCCGTAAACTGATTTAATAACGTTGCTTTTATAAGAGGATTCGCTTTCTCCGATTAAGTAGACCGTAAATATATCGTAAGAATACATAAACGCGTTCTCCTATTCGCACGGAGTGCAACGCGCTGTTCCCGCTTTCGTTTGAATTGCGAGTCTGCACGATTTCCGCGACAAATCGGAGCAGCCGGTGCCCCACCACTGGCGTCTCGTCCCGGTACAGGAGCCGAGCGCAATAGTTCCCGACCAAAGCCGCGCGACCGCACGAGACCGTCCACTGTACACAGAATCACTGAGCAACTTCATATCACTCACCTGCCACTTTTAATCGCCTCGAGAATCTTCGTCGGCGGCTCGATGCCGCGATTATCGCACAGCTGCACGAACAGCTCGTAATCGCCGAGCATCTTCATGTACAATCGACGATTTGACGGTCCCTATCGCCGCGGTAAACGAAGAATTTGCCTCAGTAACGAGTAACGCTTTTGATTTTGGCGTATGCGTCGCATATCGATTCCAGTCTGACGCGCGCGACACACGCGTCACTGCAGCCAACGTAACGGAACGAACAGCCGAAAAATGCGAGTTGATCACCGCTGCTCGAGTGATTTCACGAGAGGTTATTTCGTCGAAACCGGAGAACGCATCTGCTGCGATATTTGTAGACACGGGTTTCACGACATTGTTGATGACAATTCGATTTGTCGGAAAAGGGCATTTGGATGGATAGTTGCGAAATTACGTGGGGAAAATCGCGGGTTGATCGTCACTGCCAAGATGGCGGCCGCTAATGGCGTGAACGTCTCTTCCGCTCCGTCGGCGGCATCCGGTGCGGTGTCTCGCGGTGAATTGGGTGTGAGGGGCATGAGAAATACGTTCGATTATTGATTATGGCCAACGAAACCGTGGAGGAAACTCCTCAAAAGGAGGAACCGGTGCACTTCATCGAGCCGGCGATCCAGAACAATCCGGACGGATGGGGCCCGTTCGAGTTGCCGGACCAATTCAAGGACATACCGTATCAGCCGTTCTCGAAGGGCGACCGACTCGGAAAGGTAAGCGACGCATATGTGCGGTCACGTTTTCTCGTCAAATTATTCCTCGCGGTGCGCTAACACTCGTTTCGTTCTCCTGTCGACAGATCTCCGATTGGACCGGCGCGGCGTTCCAGGATAAAAAGTTCACCAGTAAGTGTCACAATTGCATTGGAATAGCGACCTGCTCGACGAACATAACCTCTCGAATTGCTGTCAACTCGGCGGAGCTGCGGACTCGAGACCGTTCGACTCCGTGACGATGATTTATCGGAAGAATGCTCGAGGCTTCGTGGCACATCGATTGTGCTGACATATTTGCAAGAACATGATTTTGTTTTAACATCATACGATATTCCGGAGCAAGCAGAATTTTCAAATTTTCTCCGTCAGCCTCTGCTTCACTGATGCCGATGATTCATCAGATTGCTACGGATTATTCAAGACAGTTTGCGTGTGATTGCAAAAATAATTACGCATTCAGTTTTTAATTTTCAGATGTTTGAGTGTTTCCAGTGTGAAGCCCCTAGCACTTTCATCCTGATTCAATGTCATTTTTTTATTTTCAATAACTGCTTTTTATTGCCTAGAGTTTGATCTCACAAATTAATTGATATTTTTCAGACAAGTATGCATCTCAATTTGGTTCCGGAAGCCAATACGCCTACTACCACGACGAGGATGAGTCGACGTTCCATCTGGTTGACACGACTCGTGTGCAGAAGCCGCCTTACCAGCGCGGTCGCTTCGGCAAGAACCAGCGCAACATGCGCGGTCGGGGCGGACAGCGTGGTGGTTTCAACCAGATGCAGCAGTTGGGCAAGCTCAAGTTGCGCGAGCGCGAGCGCAAGGGTCAGACAAAGCGTTGGGGTCGTCAGCAGGGTCTGCGGAATCACAAGAATCAGCCGCCGATCAAGATTCGCGACGCCTCGGTCAACGTGCGTCCCGACTGGGTTACCATCGAGGAGATGGATTTCCCGCGACTGGCGAAGCTCTCGCTGCCGGGCATCAAGGACGGCGAAGACATCCAGTGCTGTGGTTCCCTCGAGTACTACGACAAAACTTACGATCGCGTTAACGTGAAGAACGAGAAGCCGCTGCAGAGAATCGATCGTATATTCCATACCGTGACGACCACCGACGATCCGGTGATCCGCAAGCTCTCCAAGACCGAGGGCAACGTCTACGCGACCGACGCGATTCTCGCGACGATAATGTGCTCGACTCGTAGCAACTACTCGTGGGACATCGTCATCGAGAAGATCGGCGACAAGCTGTTCTTCGACAAGCGCGACAACACGGAATTCGATCTGTTGACCGTGAACGAGACAAGCGTCGAGCCACCGCAGGACGACGGAAATTCGCTGAATTCACCGCGCAATTTGGCTCTCGAGGCGACTTTCATAAATCACAATTTCTCGCAACAAGTGCTGAAGTCCAACGAGCCGCGTTACAAGTTCGACGAGGGCAATCCCTTCATTTCCGAGGAGGAGGAGAGCGACGTCGCGAGCGTCGCCTATCGCTATCGAAAGTGGGACTTGAACAACGGCGTTGTGCTCGTTTGCCGATGCGAGCACGACGCTGTTATGCAGGGCCCGAATAACGAGACCCAATTCCTGACCATCAAGGCGCTCAACGAGTGGGACTCGAAGCTCGCCAATGGCGTCGAATGGCGCCAGAAACTCGACACCCAGCGCGGCGCCGTCTTGGCCAACGAGCTCCGTAACAACGCCTGCAAACTCGCTAAATGGACCGTTCAGGCTCTTCTCGCCGGCTCCGATCAGCTGAAGTTTGGCTACGTGTCCCGTGCCCTCGTCCGCGACTCCAGCAAGCACGTTATTCTCGGTACTCAGCAGTATAAGCCCAACGAATTCGCGACGCAGATAAATCTCAACATGGACAACGCCTGGGGAATTCTGCGCTGCATAATCGACATATGTCTCAAGCAGAAGGACGGAAAATATCTGATAATGAAGGACCCGAACAAGCCGATGATTCGGCTCTACGATATTCCCGACAACACGTTCGAGAGCGAGGGCGAGGAGGACGAGGACGAGGAGGAACCCGTCAACGACGCCTTCCAGAATTAATCGAGACGAACCTCCAATTTCCAGATTTTGTACAACGGTATCGTCGATCATCACTGAGAATAACTGTAATCGCGGCGAGTATCGCGTCGACGTATTTTTGCTCCCCTCCGCGTCATTTCGCGCTGTAATTGGCATTGAATCTTACGCCGGTCGGTTGTAAATTCAATGCTACCGCCGCTGAAGGTAATAAAGGATTACAGTGAAATTAGATCTGTCTTGAATATATTTATTTAATTAGTCAGTACATAAGTAACCTTCTGAATAGCAGCGTTCAGCAACTCGTCCGTAATATCCCGGTGGAATACGAGTCTGATAACAGAGTCGGTCAAGGCCAACGCTTGGATCACGATTTTTGGAGCCTTTGGGTCTTCGACGCTGCAGAGCTTTTGGACAAAAGTCGGTGCGTCCCAATCTGCCTCAGGAAGGACTGTCATAAAAACCATATTTGTTTCGACGGGACACGTATAAATTTTGCCCACGTTTGGCGGACTCACAAGAGCGATGGCTTCCGCCATTGCTCGAGCGCGACGATGGTCCTTCTCCAAAATGGGGATGGTCTCGTCGAGGGCAACGATTCCCGCAGCGGCGACCACGCCAACCTGGCGCATTCCACCTCCGAGAACCTTTCGCGTCCTTCGAGCCCGCGCGATGAAATCGCGGCTTCCGCAAAGCATGGAGCCCACGGGAGCCCCAAGTCCCTTACTCAGGCAAAACGTAACCGAGTCGAACGCGTCCACGATATCCTCGGCTGGTACTTTCAGCGCCGTCACGGCGTTCCACAACCTCGCGCCGTCCATGTGCAGCTTCAGATTTCGTTCCGCGGCGAACTTCGCCAATTCCGCGATCGACTCGAGGCTCACGACTCGCCCGTTAATCGGATTCTCGAGGACAACGACCTTCGACGTGGGCTCATGCAGACGATCCTTGCGCATTTTCGACTTCAGAATGTTCAGGTCCAAACCATTGCCTTCGTCCGCGGTCGGTATGGGACAGATGGTTACGCCCGCCACCTGGGCAGCTCCGCCTTGTTCGTGCAATACCATGTGGGACTCCTCGCTGCAATACGCCTCGCAGCCTCTCTCGTTGCAGTGAACCATTACTGAAGAAAGACATTTTTAAGAAATCATCAATATAAAAAATTGGAGAAAAATCGAATCTATGCTCATCATAATCTACACAGAATCAACCAACTCGTTATCACACAACAAGTACAGAGAAACAAAAGTAAAGTTTATCGGAATCTCCAACTTGCAAAAAATAATAATAATGAACAGAAAGTATCTCTATCAGCTTATGCAACGGTTCTCCGAGATATCGCGGTGGAAACTCACCGGCGATCAGATTTCCCATCGTCCCCGACGGTACGAACAGCGCCGCCTCTTTTCCCAACATAGCAGCAGCCTTCTCTTCCAATGCTGAAAAAAAATGTTTTCATATTTTTCGTTTTTTTTTGCATACTACAGCGACACCAATATCGTCCGTGTGTACAGAGAATATGACTTGTGCCGATCGCAAGTGTTACCATTAACGGTCGGATCCTCGCCGTACACGTCGTCGCCGACTTCGGCTTCGCTCATAGCGAGTCTCATGGCCTTGGACGGTTTGGTTACGGTGTCGCTCCGCAAATCCACTACCGTAGCCTTCAACAACAAAAAAAAAACATCAATAATCACAGTCACTCGCCGGCGCTACGGTGCCAATGAATTTCGGGCGTTGACTCAGCTCACCCCGTGTCTCGCTGCGTAGACATTCACGTCCTCCTCGAGTTGGGCCCCGTAACACGCCATGTTTTTCCCAAGCTCGCGCAATTTACTGAAATAACGAAAACATTCATTTTTTTACTTTTGGTCTCGAGCGTCCCGATTACCGAAGTCTCGCGTATTCGGCCTCCGCGGGGATCTTTAAACGTATCAGCCGGCCGAACGGCGACGACGAAGTTACTGTGCAAGTCAAACCTGTTTCCCGTGCCTTATAAGGTCGTTATAATGATTCATTAAACCCGAGGGCAAACAATAGTTTCCTGCCTTGACCGTTAAAAATGACCGGCGTTCCTCCGTATATCCATATACGGTCTGGCGTGTGCGCCGCTGTACCGGTCTAAAACTTCGAGCGAAAAGTCGACCTTAATTCGATCCTCGTTGTGTTTGGCCCACAAACACAAACACCATATTCGGCCGAAACGGCGCGGAGAGTGGTTTGTTTTACTCGCGCGTCGATTCTCGCGAAACTATTTTGGCCACGATTTCTCAACGCGCGACGCAGCCCCGCGATATGGACAAGTGGACGCGCGATGTTCCCGAATTCGACGGGTCGGCGCGAGACGGCGTCGAGAGATTTCGTCGCGGTAACGCAAGAACCCGCGCCTTACCTACCTGTTGAATGTCGAATCGCCGACTCGGTTGCGGCCGCGTTGACCGGTAGATCAAAACTGCTGCTCGCGATTCACGTTATCCCCGAGCTACGCTGATTATTTCGCCCAACCTCGCGGAGGATGTCGCGTGATATTCGCGCTAGGGCTGATTGATAATGATAGTATAACGAGTGAAATATTGCTGGCTTCCGGGTGCGTATACACTCGTTGCGATATACGCGCGACGTTGGACGCGGGTGCGATAAGAGCTGTGACCGCTGCGAGTTTTGCAATTCGATGACTCGGTTGGATTAGTCGCGAACCTACAACAAGTCCTGTGGCAACTCGCAGCGATATATGCAAATTGATGAAAAAAAAAAATCTGCGTAGATCTACGAGAGCTGCTAGATCTACACCGACGGATGGCAAAACGAGAGCGAGAGTCACTCTTGACACTTGAGATTCTTCGCAAATTCGAAGGCTCCTCGCTCAGGCAACGAATTTCGTAATCGCGACGAGAGGTTCCATAGTCGTTCGAAAAAAATATAACAGGCACCGTGAAATAAACAAAGAATCACGATTCCAGTAGGCTCCACGAGTTACATATTGCATTGACCACTCGGCAGTCTGACTCGTCTTGTGTTTCAGGAGATATTTCTCATTCCGCGCTGTCGCCGAGCCAATCGCGAGGCCAACGAGTAAGATTGCGTCATTGCCGACGGTCGGCAACGGCAGACGGAAAGTGTGCGAAGCTAAAGCGAGAGAGAAAACACTGCGCACAGAGTCGAGAGCGATCGCCGAGGCAGTCGGCTGGCAGAGGGAGCGTCGTGAGCCGACGTGAGCGAGCCGTGGCGGTTGTGCGGTGTGGTCGTCGGGCGGCTCAGGGGGGGGAACGCGAGGGGAGGGAGGCGCGAGAACCGACTGGAAGGAGAGAGAGAACGCCAAGCCATGGGGTAGAGGAGTCGGCCAGCCGGGAGCCAGCTTTCAGAAGTAGTGTGGCAGCGCGGTGTGTCGACTGTCGCGAGAGGAGAAAGAAACGAGAAACGAAACGCGAGTAGTCTCCACGTCGTGATACGTTACAGGCATATTATTTTTTTCCACATGTGCGGTGTTGGCTGCCGGAACGTCGTCGAGCACGTCGGGTTGTCGTCGGGTTCGCGCGATTGAGCAAAATTTGTGGACGAACGTTAGTGAACCGAGAGAGAGAGAAAGAGAGAGAGAGAGGGACACGGGGAGACCGAACGATAGAGCGAGAGAGAGATAGATAGACGGGAGGAAAGTACGTTCGTGGGAAGCCGTGCAGAAGACGTTGTGTCTGCGGCTACGGGGCGTAGAGAGCGAGAGGAAGAGTGAGAGAGCCCGGCGTGGAAAGAGAGAGAGAGAGAGAGGTGGACGGAGACAGACGGAGACGGAGAGAACGGACAAGGCAGGCAAACGGGCCAGCCGCGCGCGCGCACCGGAGAAGAGCGGTTACTTATTTTTCGCGAGGCAAAAGCCAGCAGCGGCAGCAGCAGCAGCAACAGCAGCAGCAGTCGCAGCAGCAGCAGCACCGAGGAGAGTGAGTGAACACGGGCGGCGCGACTTCGGACGCATTGTGTGCGGCGCTAAATAAAGATGGCGGACGGCGATTCGAGGGTAGACCGGTCGGATCCGGAGCTGCGTTACCTATCCGTCGACCGGAACAACTTCAACGATCCGGCGACCCAGGCCGAGTGGACGCAGAAGAAGCTGGTATGGGTGCCCCACGAGAACCAGGGCTTCGTCGCGGCGGGCATCAAGGGCGAGCGCGGCGACGAGGTCGAGGTGGAGATCGCCGAGACCGGCAAGCGCGTACTCGTCGCCAAGGACGACATACAGAAGATGAATCCGCCGAAATTCGACAAGGTCGAGGACATGGCCGAGCTCACCTGCTTGAACGAGGCGTCGGTGCTTCATAACCTCAAGGATCGTTACTACTCGGGACTTATTTACGTGAGTCTTTCGGCGTTTTGTCTTTGCAACTTTTTTTTATTCTGATTTTTTTTTCCGTCTCGCTCCGTCGCGAGCGAAACAGAAAAAACGGAATCACTTTCTTATCTCATGTGTACAGAAGAGATCCTCATGTCCCCTACCCTCCCATCACTACTGCCGACCACCGTAAGTCTCCCGTTTTGCCCTCTGTGTGTGTGTGCGTGTTACTACAATGTATCTGCCGAATATTCGTTACCTGCTCGCGGGCCAACGAAAAATTTCCGCGTACTCTCGACGCTGACGCCGCCGCAGCCGTTGCCGCCGGGTGCTGCATCCTCGCACACGCGAAGCCTCGAACTCGCTCGGCTGGGTCCCGCCGTGCGGGTTACTTACTCGCGCGCTCGGCTCGGCGCGCACGCAAAAAATCGCCCGGCGCGACCTTGTTACGCGACGACGCTGTGTGACATTTAACACGATTCGTCCGTCCCGGCGAGCCGCCGGTTCTAACTTTAAATTACACGGTGCTCGTCACTCGGACGACCGAACGAATCCAGGCGGGTATACGGATAAAAAAAATATCCGTATTTTTTCTTTTCTATATTTCTTTTTCTCAACAAACACGGCATAATTTTCGAGACGTCGATGTTTTTGTAGACATTTTATTTTTCGTACAAAAAAAAAACTCATCGTTCTCGGCGATTATTCGCAGCGGGTTATTAAAAGTGACTCGTACCTCGAACCGGCATGTTTACACGAACTTTGTTCATCTCTAGGTGCGCGCGGTCCACGCGGGGCTCGGGAGGCGGCAGCGGGCCGGCCGGCCGGCCGGATTCTATTCCAAACGATGAGACGTCGCGTCGCAGTCGTCGTCCCTCTGCCGGCTCGACGCCGGCTTGCGTCACGCGGCGTGTGTCTCTCGCGCACGCCGCGCGAGGATCGATGCGCCGCGGCGCCGAGGTGTTTGCGCGCGCTCGGAGGCACGAAAATTGATACATCACGATTCCGCGTCGAGCACGTATAGAGCTCGCGCAATTGGCTATTTTATCATCGGCCGCCGCTGGCAACCGTGGCGGCGGCGGATAAACTCGCTTTCGTCGGCGTAAAAGTTGAGTGGCCGTTAACGAGGCTGCTGTTGCTGCTGCTGCTGCTGCTGCTGCTGCTGCTGCTGCTGCTGCGCTGTGCAACGGGCGATACGGAATTCCGCTGAAGGGCGAGAGCAGCCCGGCGTCGGCCTCGGGTGGCTCGCGTGGCGCGCGTTGGCCGTTGCTCTGCCGCGCGGCGGCCACGCCCGCGAATTGTTAACCACCGCCGCGATGCAATGTTGCTCTCCGCCGGGCCGGCCGCGCGGACCTGTCGAACGGCCGAGGCCGGCGAATCCGACGAGAAAAAAAAAGAGCGTCGAGCGCGCAGCGAGAGACACCGAGAAGCGAGGTTATCACGTGGAAGGCAGGCGCAATGACAGCCGGCTGTCATCGTGGAGCCCAGCGCCGCGCGCACGACGCCGACTTCGCTCGCTCGCTCGGTTCGGTCGCTCTCGCTCGCTCCGTCGCTTTTACTCCGTCTCGCTTTATCGCCGGCGACGCCGCCGCCACTGCCGCCGTCGCCGCTGCTGCCACCGCTGCCGGTATTGCCACGTGAGAAAGCAAAACCGAGCGTCTCATACATATATGCACCGGCTGCGCGGACTCTCGTATAATTATATCCTGATATCCGTGGAATGCGCCACCGGGAAAAATCGCGTACGACCTTCTCCGGTTCGGGCGGAGAAAAAGATTCGTCGACGAAATATCGAGCTTACTCGGGTCGCAGTGCAATTTATTTCTTTGGTAGGATTATTGTTTGTTGAAATTACAGTAAACTTGTCGGTTCACGCGAAACAAGATTTTTTTTTCTTCTTTTCAATTTTATTCAGTAAATTGCATGTTCCTGCTGAATTAATGTCACTTGAAAAAAATGTTTCGTTGGTTGCATTTTTGGTTTATCGTTGCACCGTCCGTGCGAATTGCCGTTTGCAAAAAAAGAGCGTAAGCTGCTCGCGTATCTCCGAGTAACTGTATTGATTCCACGGACCTAACGTTATCAGCGACACCCGCGATAACACCCGCATTCGGTGTATTATTCCCCGACGACAAAGTCGTCGAGCTGCGTTGAGCGCGAGCTGCTCGTGCCGCCAGCGAAGAGGCAACATTGCGCTGCTGCGAGTCTATTGCTCTCGCAGTGACTAACCACTCAACCTTCGCCGTATGAGAAAAAAGGACGAGCAAAATAAGCGGAGCGAGGAACGACGAAGCGCACGTTGTTCCCATGCAACCGGCGTGTGCACCTAGCGGCCGAACGAAAATATATACGATGAGACATGTGCTCGTCGCGTCTATATCGAATCACGGGGCGAAGAGTTACGGGGAAATAAATTTTGCTCTTGATTTTTCTTTGCTCTGGTTTTGAGGCGAACCGCGATGTAATAATTTGCTGGGACTTTTTAAGCCCCTTCCCCCTCTTCGACTCATAACTCGCCCTCGAATTGACTCATCTCGCATGCAGATGTGAACTTTGAAGTACACATTTTTTTTTGGAAATTATTATTACGTTTTTTTAAATAAATATTTCTCGTCGAGTTAACGATTATAATTTAAGATCTTCGAAGTATATAAAATCCTTTCTGCAAATTTCACCGATCGAGATGACTGAACCCCGAGCCACCAGAACGGAGAAACTGACCGGAGGCGAAGAAAAGAAAAAATGATTTCAGCTTCGTCAGTACGTCGGACAATGTAATTGTTACGTCGAGGCGAAAGAGAGAGGCCACTGTCCCTCGCAGAACTCGGCCATATATCGCGTCTTCCCGACCCAACTATCGCGTGTGCCTTGTCGGACTTTCATTTTTTCCTCGCTTTTCTTTTTTTTTCGCTCTCTCTTTCTCTCTTTCTCTCGCTTTCGTCGCGGCGCGAGCGAAACGAACTCGCTCGCTCTGGTGGGCAAAGCCGCACAACGCGATAAGGGCTATTTTTCTTTTTTTTTCCCCTTTTTTCGCTCTCTCTCGATAAGATAGCAAATTGTATGCAGCTGTTTCACGACAGCGCGCGGAATTAAATAAGAGAGAAAAACGATGCTGTCCACTCGCATCCTCCGCCGATTTTCTCCGTCCCACCGCCGAGGAGCCGTATATCAAAATTGCATGTGTGGGTCAGACCGCGCTGAGGCGAAACCCCCGCGTTTTAGTTTCGCTCGCAATATCGCTCGCTCCATTAGCTGTGCAAACACTCGGGTTTCATTTTCGAACCCATAACAGCGAATGTATGGCCGAAACTTCGCGGGGCCACTCGTTCTCTACTCTCCCAACATTCTCAATAGTAACTCTCGTCTCCACGCGCAGTTCGATCCTGACTCTTTAAGGCGGTTCGAAAATTGGAAATCGTTAGAGCCAAATAAAAGTTGGATCTTTGCTTCCCATGATTTTTTTCAAACAATTTTTTAGTCTATTTTCGGCAGGGAAATAAAAATGCAAAAAATGTATTTATTCTGTGTCAAGCTCTGCATTGATCTATAGTAGCAATTATTATCTGTGGAGAACCGCGTACAACATGCGTAAGAAATAATTTAAAAGAAATTAAAAAAGAAAAAGGTAAAAAAGGTGCGTCCAGGGAATCGAACCGACGACCCCCTGCTGCGCCGGAGATTTCTCCGCAACTCGCCGGAACCCAGAAGCGTAAAATGCACTAACTCATCGGCCGTATAAATTAGTACAATTATCGTCGAACTGGTAACGAGAGCGAATCTCGTGTAACCCCTTCGGCGCCTCCGGGGCTAGACGGAGGCCGTTCGAATGAAAGAAAAATCATGTTGCAGTATAAAATCATATTTCGTTTGATCAGTTTTTTTTCTCAATTAAAATAAAGAGATAAATGTACTTGCATTTCTCAAGTTAGATAATCTGGACCGTTCAAGCGAAATCATCGCGAATGCCCCTTAAATTCGCGTTAGCCGGCCATAATTTTATATAAGTCCTGTGCATATGCAGGACGTCGATTGGAATCGCGATTCGAAATGCCGGGGTGGGGGAAACCGGGCGGTCGTCTTGTATTTTCTCCCTCTTGATTTACCGGCCGGCTGGACGTTAATTTCTCGCGAGGTCCTCGTGACCGAGCGCTGCTCTCGGCACAGATTTCTCAAGATACCAACGTACGTACAGAGCCGAGCGGAGAGTTCGCCGCGACGAACGCGGCGAGAGTCACTCTCCCCGTATAATGCCACAAGTCTGGGACGGGCGCGGAGGGGGAGGGGGGAGACTCCCGCGATTGCCCTCGAGTCACCGCGGTGTCAGCATATCGGATCTTCTCGACCTAGAGCGAGAGCTAACCCAAAACTTTAAAAGCATTTTTTTTTTTTTTTCTTCGTCTTAAGGCTCCGGGCGTCGATGGCTACGTGACCCTCGCGTCGATCGTGCTCCGCTCGGTGACTCACGCGTGACTGATTCGCTTGACGCTGTCGGGCAGATCGGCCACGGATCTCGAGAGTCACGAGCGCCCCGACGTCCGAAGCAACGTCGGGAAGGCGACATTATTTTAATGAGTCAATAGCAACGGAAGAGAAATTTTTTTAGGGTTATAATCGTGACTCACTTTGGGATAAATATTTTTGGAATTTCCGATTCATTTTTATTTATGACTAATTATTTATCGGGAATCCAGATTCATTGCGTTTTTTTTGCGATGGTCTGGAAATGACCTGGATACGAGTGATTGAATTGCTAATTTATGTGTTTTTATTTATTTGCAGTGCGAGCAACTTTTCAGCAAATTTTTTTTTTTTTATTCTCCCTCGACATTGCGAGTCGCGGCTATGCCGCAAATTCGACCGAAGGAGGTCGGAGGGAGAGTTCGCAAAATGCACGGCACGCCGGTTTACGGTCTTGCGAAACCGCGTACCGAGGGGGGTGAAGCGCGAAGCGCCTGTAGTACACTCTCGGTTTCTCTTTCTCTCCGCGGCGGCGATCCCGTCGTTCGGCTCGCTCGCTTCCAGCGTGTCAGCGAATGCCGCGCGGCGATGATGTTTCGCAAGTCCGCGCGTACGCGCGCGAGCAAGGTCGACGGTATCGAACGACGAAAAAAAAAGAAGCGAAAAGGAAAAAAAAAATCTTCGCAATGAAATTTATTTCTCGAGAATCCAGCGATTCCACCCGTCTCAGCGACGATGTGGAACGCGTTCCGCGTAAGCGCCATCATTTTTTCTGTACATGTTTCACCGAGTATTAAATTTGTTCCAGCGAATAACGAAGATTCGCGGCTGATTTGTCATTAGCGAAAAAAAAAAAGCTTCGAAGCTCTGAAGAAAGAAGAAAAAATCCTTGAAGAATAAAGAGAAATATGGATTTCCCATTACATTTACCAGCGGAATTGGATACGTTTTGGCAGCACGAAAAATTCGAGTTTTCCGACCGACTCGATGTCCCCAATAACTCGCAGTCCACGCGGCACACGTGGGTCGACGGATTTTCGGCGTGGGAGTCGCACAAGCGCGCCCGGAGTTCATGCACCTGTTCAAACAACCTGCGGAATTTCTGCGTTTGCAGTCGGTCCGCGCCCTCGCGGCTCTGGGATTGGAATCGCCTGACTGTGTAAACGTGCGACATGCACGAGGTCGTCGCCGCCGTCATTATCGTTGAGGCCGCTGGTGCTCCGAAAAAAATAATCACGACATTGGGGGCACGTTGAACGAGCTCGAGGAAATACGTACGGTACGTTCGTATGAATGGGTTCGTTGATTGGCTATCGATTCTCGCGATGCTGAAATTAAAAACAGACGGGCGAGTCGTTTCGGGCTTTCGACGAACACCCGAAACTGAACGAGACTCGAAAAATCAACCGAGAGAAGCATGACTGTTTTTTTTCATCGTTTTCTTTTTCTCTGTTCATTTTGTTTCTCAGTCAGTTTCAGCGTTTTCGCAAAGGTCAGCAGCAGCAGCAACGGCAGCCGGCGCCCGTGGCGTCAACGCACACGCGAATCTTTGTGCCAAGGAGACGGCAGACGCACATCTGCGAGTAATCGGGGAAAGCCATCCGGCCGGAGAGACGGCGCGCGACTGTTGCCAATGTAAACGCGACGAAGAAAACTCTCCTCGAGGCGCCGGGATTCTGTCTTCGGTGCTTCTGTTGCTCCGCGTCGCCCCGCCGTGATGCCGCGCGCGCGCGCTGGCTCTCGCTCTCGATGTCGATGACATCCCCGCGGTCAACTCTCAATGGGAGTTATGGCTGCGGTATTAGGCACAATTGCCGACGGCGATGCACGCGCACCGAGAGACTCGAGAGACTCTTTCGCACTGGCTGGTTTATTTTCTCGCATCGGAATCGAGTTTTTTATGGTCGCAGAAATGTTTTTCTTGAATTACGAGTAACCTCGAATTCTCTGCGAAAGAATCAACGAAACTTTACAAAGAAAAATTATTTTTGTCAATTCTTTTATAAAAATGAGTACTTTGATTTAAAATTACTTTCTATGGTTGATTAATATTTTTTGAATGAAGTATAAAAAAAATCAGTTAGTCTGTTTGTTTTTGTTGTCAAGTAGCAATTAAAACGACCGCGTTTCACTCGAACCTCCGATGTCTCGCTAGCAGCGAAAGGCTCGACTGTTTCTCGGAAATAAAGAGAGGCCAATCGGTATTCGCGCGGTACGTCGACCGGCGTCGTCGCCGCCGCGGCCGCCGACGTCGCGTGGAAAAAGTGTCTCGTACGCCGAGAGCTCGCGGGCCACGTCGAGCGATCACGTATGCATAATAGTACGCTAGCTGCTCGCGAGCGTTACAGATAAGCGGCGTGGCGCTCGCGGAGCATCTAGGAATGCTCTCGGCGAACTTCGTCGCGCTTCTCCGCGGGGACAAAGAAAACGAGCGAGAGCGAAAGAGCGACGGAGGCCACGACGGTGGCTCGGCCGAAGCGCTGACTTGACTGGAATTAGTCATCGTGCAATATGGAAACAGGCGAATTCCTTCATATCGGCCGGAGCTGCGGTCGATCCCCGAGGCTACGCCGAGGCAAATTCAGCGAGTTCGTCCGATGAACGAATTGCCTCGGGTGAACGAACCGCGCACAACGCGATAACTCGCGCGCGCAGCCAAAACTCGAGGTTAAGGATAAGGTTTTGGCCGTCGTTGCCGTGGCGGCGCGAAATAGTTTACTTACCCACCGAGCGCGACCCGGGCGCCTCACGGGCAACACACACGCCCCGGCACCTTCCGCGAAGCGCCAAAACTCAAGCGCGCGCGGGCGCTTAAGCGCCCGGGCCGAAATAGAGTAGCGCTTTTTATAAATAGAACTTGGACGCGCTGCATCGCTCAAGTTCGCGGTTAAATTTACACCCTCTCCGTCCTTATTGTTTGTTATTTACGGGCCCGCGTTTTGTTACGACTCCACCACGTGGCCCGCGCGAATTCTCCCTCGTGACGACGACGACGATCGTCGCCGATCGAAATGTGCAACGCATACGTTTCGGTTTAATGTTCGAAGCCTTTGGGGGCTTCGAGTGTACAATAGAAAAATATGGACAGCACGGTCTACCAATTGTGACCAGTGATCGAACTCTCTGCCTTTTTTAGGTTGATTTTAGGTTGATGTAAAAAAAAATGACCTTTCACCTTTTTTGCAATGCAAGAATAAATGGGTTTTCCACCCTATTCGTATTCTTTTTTTTTTCCGCGATTGGAAGTCGATTTGACTCGCCGGAGTTAATCTCCGTGACTTTCCCTAAAAAAATAATCAACAAGCCTTCCGCACGCGTTCCCAATCCCTTCGCCGCCCGGCGTCGCCGGCGCAAACGGGGGAAACCGTCGCAGTCGGCAATTTGCCGCGGTCAATTGACCACCCGGAAAATCCGATAGGCAAAGTGGCTTCGGCAATTCGAGCGGCCTGATTGCTTGTCAAGACCAGCGGAGCTAGTCGTCCCGTCTGCCGTCTCCGCTGTCCCGGTTCTCTTTCTCTGTGATCTCCGCCGGGGACCTCGCCAATCGATTCCCCGTAAGCGTTATTACGGAGTCCCCCGAACCGTGGATCGTCATAACGCGGAGGAGAGCAAGAGCGAGGGGGAACACCGAGCGAGCGAGCTCATTGCCCGCGTCTAATTATCCCGGTTGACTCGTTCGCGGAGCGTTTTACTTACAACACTACATAATGGTTATAATGAAATTAGTAGAACGCGCCGGCTACACCGGGCGGGGGACGCCGGTTCCCTCTCTCATGTACCGGGTGTCCGCAACGAAATAAAAGGGAGAGAGAAAAAAAAAGAAAAAGCGAGAGTGAGAGAGAAAAAAAAATCAGGCTCACTGTACTCGTGTACTCGTATTCGCCGTACCCCGGATTGTGACTCGAGAGCCGCAAACGCGACTCCGAGCCCAAGAATCGAAGGCAGAGAAAAGCCTTCGGTGTGCTTATGGCGTCTGCCCTCCGTTAACCGCGAACCGGCGAGCGGCCCCGATATGACGTCACCGCTCCTGGTAGCGGCCGTCGCGCATACTCGCACGTGATAAACACACATAGAGACGCCGATGGAAATCGTACACACGTGGAGAGAGAGAGAGAGAGACGGATACAGAGAGCGAGAAAGAAAGAGAGAGGAGGACAGAGGAGGAGCATGGGCCCCGGATTTTCTTTCTCCTTTCGCTTCGACCAACGAGCTCTCGTGCACACGATTCGAGTCGGGCACTGTACGAGCGACTCCTCGAGAGCAGCAGCAGCAGCACCAGCAGCAGCAGCAGCAGCAGCAGCAGCAGCAGCAGCAGCAGCAGCAACGGCGTCGGCAGCAGCAGCAGCAACGGCCACCAACACAGACGAAAATGCACGTGAACCTCAGGTGCGTTCGCCACGGTGGGAGGCTCGTGGACTGCGACTCGACGCGGGGAGACGCGTATACACACAGACGAAGGACGTTTACCACGAAGTCGAGGGCCAGCCATGTGTGTCAACCGGCAAGCCTTGTCCGGGGACGCTCGAGGCTGATGTCATACGCGCCAGGCGCACCACGAGAGAACCGAGAAACGTCTCTCTTCGCTTCTCCTTCTTCTCCTCCTTCTTCTTCGTCTTCTCGGATTTTTTGTGTTTTTGTTTTGTTTTTATTTTTGTTTATTTTTTTTTTTTTTTCAATCTGTTCCTCCGTTTCTTTTGGTCCTTTTCTCGAGCCCGCTTCTTTCTTCCTTTCTTTGCCGCTGTTAACGATCCTCGCGCGCGAGCGCGCGCACAAAGTCGAACGGAACACGTGCTGTAAAACAGTTTCTACCTGTGTTTGTCCCCGGCGAGCCCGGGCCATTCTCTCGGCTTTGTATCTACGTTCCACTTCGTCCGGCGAGTTCAATTGCCAGCGACCGTATTTGGCGGATCTCCGCGAGACGACGAACGACGACGATACAGATATCACCGTTGGCTCTCCCGGCGCTGTTGACTTATCGATAGACTCTCGCTCGCGGAACAACGGAGACGCACGAGTCGCGTCGCGGTGCGCTCGGATTGCACATTCCTTTTTTTCTGGAGCAAATATTGGGAAAAGGGGACGAGCTCCAATGCGTCAGAGCGACAATTCCGCAATATCTCGCGAATCCGTCTACGACTCTTTTTACTCCGAAATTGACGGTAAATTGATGTCTGCTTTTATGGCAAGAACATCAATTTTTTAATAAAAAAAAAAAATACTTTGGCAAAATCCAGACCTTCCATCATCCTGGGCTATAAATTTGCTGAATATATTTTTTTTTAACACTGACTTCCAGTCCAGGGTTTGAAATATTTCAGCCCAGGATTTCAAACACGGAGAAAAATATTTTCGACATCAAATCGGATTTTTTTTCTCTCCCCCCGCGACAATTGTTCCAATCAACGTCGAGTGTTTTGGTCTCGACTTGCGACGTAACAGTTCACGTATTGTCGACTGGATCCTTTGTTGGCCGAACGGGTGGGTTCCCGTCTCTTTCCGGCTCGCGGGCTCGCGGCGATTCGGTTTGGGGCCCGGTGTCGATGAGGGACAGGTGCGCGCCTGTGTTGCGCGGCGCTGCGGGTCCACCGGAATCGCTTGGAAACGCGCCCACAAGCTGTCGCTGCGCTTGATTCCCGTTTCGTTTATCGTTCGTCCGTTATCGCTCGGTACAATCTTCTTTCATTCTCTTTCTCTTTCCTCTCTTGGCACTTTTATCTCCGCTTCTGGTTCCGCTTATTCCAGGGTCCTACGCTTAATCTCCTATTCTTTCAAGAAACCCGCCACCGAAGTAACCGACGCAGCCGACGACTCTTGGAATCACCTGTACACCCACACCTGCTCATCGCGTTCGTGAGCCTCTGCTTCCAAAAACTCTGACCGAGAAGTTACGCAGGAGAAACGGCAAAAGCAACGGCAGCGAGGAAGGAGAATAAAATTCCTGGAAGCGAGAGGCGAGGAATAAAACAGGAGAAAAAACAAGGGTTTCACGAAAGTAACGAGACTTCCGGCGAGGTCTGGAATAAATCCGGGATGACGTCAGGCCAGCGTCGCGGATCTCGGGCAACGATTACGAATAAAACTGTATCGACGCGAATAGCTCCACGTGTTCCATTTTTTTTTACTCACATTGTATCAATAAATCTCTGGGCTTCATTTTCAGATCTCGTTTCGCCTCCAGAGCTTCGGAGTCGCGACACAAAATTTTCGGCGACGTATTGATCGACGTCGTTTCGAGGTTCCTCGTGCGATCGCCGAGTGCGCAACGGATCGTCGACGATCTCGGGTGGACGGCGCGTTGCTCTCAAAAGAGCGCGTGAATCGCGCACTTTCGATCTTGGCCGCATCTCGTGTAAACGTTCAGCATCAGCGGTAACAGCAACAGTTGCGGCGGCGAGTGTGAGAGACAGAGACGACGAGGGTTGAGCTGGCACGAGGCAAAGACGAGTCCTTATAAGGACGAGGCGTCCTTAACCCGCTTTGGAAACATTGCCGGCCAACGACGAAGACGACGAAGACGAAGACGACGACGACGATGTTATCGGCGTCGTGTGTAACACTCCGATCACGGCGTGTAATATGCCCTGCGTATACGAACGCGTATACGCAACTGTACGAGATCCGCGCGAAAGGCAAATATAACGAGATTGCATCGGTGGAAGAGCCACATGGTGACCGTCGCGGAATTATACCATTTATGGTCGGCCCATATACGCCAACCGGCGGACCCGGTGACGATTACGAAAAAAAGAGCGGAGGGGGACAACAAAATAAAAGAAACGAAAATGACGTTTAACGCGGGCGTGTCGAAATAATTTTCGGCGGTTAAGAATTCCCGTCGGGAATAATCGGAATAATCCTCTGGTTTCTTGGGCTACGTATACAAGAATCGGCAGACTGCTCGGTGGCGATGACGAAAAAAAAGAGCGGCTGGAGGGTGAAAAAATAAAAGAAACGAAAATGACGTTTAAGACGGAGAGCATATCGAAATAATTTTCATTGGTTAAGAATTCCCGTCGGGAATAATCAGGATAATTTTCAGGTTTTTGGTTGCGGGTCGCGTGTTACGATTCTTAACACGTGTTCCCCTTTATTCCGGAATTGGGTCGAATTCGCGAGATCCGTTGTTAAATCGATCGGCGTCCCACGCGGTGCGGTGGTCGAGCCTCCCCCTCGTTTGTTCGCCGTGTTTTTCTTCCTGCTGCACCGGATCGCAGCGTGTTAACCTGCGGTTAATGAGTCGCGGGGGTTTCATAATACGAGATTAATCGCGCGCGTACGTAGAGCAACTATTGACGCAAAATTGCCGGGGTTCCGCGCTACCGGTCGGCTATCCATTTATAGCGATCGCTCCGCTTATCTCGATCTCTCGCGCTCTCTCTTTCTCTCTCTCTCGCTCCCACTCTGCGCAATCGATTCACGCGAAGTCTTCTCGAGTCAAACGGCGGGGGCCTCGTCGATCGCGTATCGCATTCTAATCGATGAAACATCGACTGCAATAACCGGACACGAGACGCCGATTGTCACCTACGAAGCTCGTAACTCCAATTACCGCGACCGGCGACAACGCCGTATCAAATCTTAATGCATACCAAGTTCTTCTCGGGCTTTTGTCTATGCAGCGTCGAAGCGAAGTCGAGTGTACAGAGAATAATTGCTAGATTTATCGTGCAACTTTCCGGTTGATTGAACCAGCTCTTCGGGCAGTTGGTTCAATTTTATTCGTGGTGGATTTTATTAATTAGCTCGATTTACGTCAGTCAGTCGACATATCGGCGCGATTAATTATGACGGAAAATTAATCAATCTCTTTAATTAGTTTCCGTCAGTTAAATCCAACCATTTAACTTCGCCAAAACGATTCTTTTTCACCGCAGTCCCGCGTCTGACAATCCCAAGAGCGTCGGTTGCACCGCGGCTCGGGATGGAAAAAAATCGTGTGGCTCTCGGTTTCGCCGCGCAGGTCGCTCGTCCGTGGAAGAAGCAACGCGCGGGTTAGATATATACGTAAGCTAGGCAGGAATGCCGATTCGGGTTCGACGACACGCGAGAGACTTCGGTTGGGGGACCGGTTTCGGGGGACCTTCGGACACAGTCGTGGCCGGTTGAACGAAAAAAAAGCGAGCAAAACGCGCGCCGTGTCCGACGCTCCGACTTTTCGGTACCTTACCGATATTCGTCCCCGAGAGGACGACTCCTCGCGTAGGCGAATGGCTTTGTTTTGTGCTGCAAAATTGCGCGTTGTTACGAAAATACCGTTGTCGTCACTCGCTTACCGGTGGATATCGTTATCGTCGTGCCCGTGATAAGACGATATAAATCAACGGACACGGCGGGCGGCGATTAACCGCCCGGTAGGTTTTTCCCCGGAGAGGGAAGGGGGGGGGGGGGGGGACCCGGAGGCTCGCGCGAGGTGACGAATACCCCGGGGAACGTCTCTCACCTGGGGGGAAAGTGCGATGCGGTAGCGGTCGCGGGGGCCCCGATGAATCACTTTGTAGGAAGCTAGCGAGAGCCGAGCGCGGAAGCGCCGAGGCGAGCGAGGCGAGCAAGCGAGCGTTTTACTCTGTGTGACGTTCTCGGTAACGACCTCACGCCGTGCGTGCATAAGCGCGAGCGTGCGGGATGCGTGCGGCATTCACAGCCCCGCGCACGTACGTCTACCGAGAAATTCCAACGGTCTTCCTTTCATGACTTATCAAAAGAAATTCTGGAGCCGTGACTACTGCCGTTTGCAGCCTTCAATCATTTTATTTCTCTCTCTCTCTTTTTTTGGTTTATTTACATCATTTTTTTCTTCGGATTTCATTGCCGTTGCGTTGCGGTGGTTTCACGTCCGGGACGTCAGCTACGCAAATAACGCGTTTCTGAAAAGTCCAGTTCGACCCCGTGGATCAAGGCGATTTTATTTAGTTGATAACGTCGACGCGGCGCGTTTTCTCGACGAGATCTCGGCCGATTGCCACGCGTTGCATAGCCTCGCTGGAATGCGCGCAAATCAATGCGCAGGCCGGGCAGACCTTCTCCTCTCGTCGCTAATTAATTGACTGCGAGCGATGATAAATCCATTTACGGATATTAGCCTTTGAACGCCAGCAGCCTCCTCTTTCTTCGTCTCGCTGAATTGTGTACATCGTCGCGGCTCGACGTGCCGGGGGATGTGGGAGGCAGAGGGGAAGGCATGACGAACGACACAGAGCGCATGTCTGAGGGCGAGAAAAAAGAGCAGCGACTCCTCGTGCATCGTATTGTGATGCCGGGAGTCGAGAGCGACTGACGGAGCTTTTAAAAGATGACCGGTCGATTCGCGTTTGCTGCCACCGGAGGGAAAGAGAAAAACTTCGCGAGTTTACGTCGCGGCCAAAGGCACCGGCGCCACGCAACTTTTATTCTCTTCCCTCGGGTTTTCTTTTTCGCATCTCGTTGTTTGACAACGGCGCGCCGACTGGCACCGGGCGGGCGTCTGGTCCCCGCCCGGAATCCACCGAGACAATGGAAGCCGAAATACATTTTTTCACTGATCGCGCGGCTGTGCGAGGTACACGAAAAATGCCTCTGGCGAGTCGGACAACTCGACTGACTACAGTCGAAATGACTATAACATTTTTTCCTGACAGTCTATTTATCTTTTATTTTTTATTGAATCTACAAAAACCGCATAAAGCACCAAAAAAATGGCTTCAACATTTTTTGGCGAATAATAATAATACGCCTTTTTTATCCTCGAGAATTAAAATAAAAACAGACTCGCAGCGAGCAACCTGTGAAGTCGAGCCCGCCAACCGCTCAGTGCCACAGTCCGCACACGTTTTTTCGACTCGCCTACTCGCGGAGTCGGAGGTGAGAATTAGAAACGAGCGGCAAAATTTTTGCTGCCCGCGCGCACGTCGCTTCTCTCGTCGCCTGCGGCCACACCCGAACCGGCCGCGTGTCTCGATTGTGTATCTACCTGTTCGCGTTGGTCCGGCTCCATTCATGCCGTGAATTCTAATGAGTGTCTCGTTTATTCCCCGCAGCTCTCGCCCTCGCCCTCGACTAGAGAAGAAGAACCCGTCGTCTCCGTCGTTTCCCATCGCCGTCGCCGTTGCTGCAGTTCCCGCGAGTCGTCGGCGAGTCCACCGCAGACTCAAGGTTAACTCTCTCCGCTGAATCGTCGTACTACTGGATCTCTGTATGCAGATTTATGGGATGCTCGTCGAGGACTGGAAAAGCGATATACGTAACGGAGAAGACGCCAGTCGCGGCATAAGAGAGATAGAGAGTCACGAGGGCTTCAGAGGCGACGAGGGGAACGTGCAACACACACACACTCACACAACATGGAGGGTCGGCGTCCCGACATAAACAGGCGTCGAGGAGTCGAGGACGGAGTAGGAGAGGGAGAAGAGGGAGAGAAGAGGACACATCATCGTCGAGAGCCTCGCCCCTTGCTCGTGCCCCATCTCTTCCTGAATCGCTCGTACGCACGAACGTCCACGCGTGACGTCACCGACCTGACACTCCGGAGTACGCGCTGAGGAAACCTTCGTCGCGGCTGGAGAAAATAAAAAGTCTCTTGCCATTTCTACTGCAGTTCCACGAGTCAAGGAAAACTTTCTCTATCTTTCTGCCGAGGCCATCGCTGGATCAACGTGCTGATTCGCGGCACGCTTGGAGGACTGGAAAAGCGATATACGTAATGGAGAAGATGCTAGTCATAGCGGACGAGAGAGAGAGAGTCATGAGGGCTTCACGGGCTGCGAGGAGAGCACTTGCAACGCTGAGGATCGCCGACCTGGTAGACACAGGCGTCAAGGAGGTGAAGACGAAGAAGGAGGAGAAGATGAACAAGGAGAAGGAGAAGAGGACACATCATCGCCGAGCCTCTCCCCTTTCTCATGTCCCATCCCCGAATCGCTTGTACGCACGAATGTCCACGCGTGACGTCACCGATCTGACATTCCAGAATACGCCGTCGAGTAGACTCGGCAATAATGGATTCGCGTATGGCCCCCAGACGACGACGTTGGCGTCGTCGTCGTCCTCGTCGTCGTTCTGGATTATGCGCCCATAAAATTCTGCGAATGCTCGACGCGCGTCGAGGGCTGGACGGTGACTGGGCCCGGAACTCGAGCGTCTCCTATTGTCGCCAATGAGAAGACCGAGCGGAGGGAGTTGATGCACGCGCGAAGGATCCTCGACAGCCGCTCGTTACTGTCTCACGTGGGCGGCCTGCAATCGGGCTCGCTATATTTTTGCCTCGAGCGATTATTCATTCCCAACCCTATATAAACATTCAACTTTCACGTTGGTTGTTGATATTAACGCTGACGATTTTGAATAATGCGCGTGAGATACATAAATTAACAGGCGATTGATTGACGACCGAACGCGCGAGAGCCGCCGCCGGCGTTGAATGCGTTTGCGCTCTCGTTCTCCGAGCTACGATATCCTCGACGCGACTTCGATGCTATTGTAAGGATGCAAATTTTCCCGGCGGACGCCGCGGAGCGTTGGATTAAATATTGCGGTACGAGAATTCATCTCTTTCGACGCGAATTTATCGCTTCGGACGACACCCCGTTTTATTTTATTTGCAGGTTTAACGGTTGGCAAAAAAAATTCCTTTCCCATTCCTTTTCAATGTATTTTGATAATGCACAGATTTAATTTCAGTCACTTTTACCAAAGTAGAATTTGATCTTCTCGATCGATTGACTCGCCTCCCCCGCCGATTAGATCGTTATACGCAGGATTAATTGAAGCTCGATTTAATTTCATTTGCAGACTTACTCGGGACTCTTCTGCGTCGTGGTTAATCCGTACAAGAGGCTGCCGATATATACAGAAAAGATAATGGAGAGGTATAAGGGCATTAAGAGGCACGAGGTACCGCCGCACGTCTTCGCCATCACGGATACCGCCTACCGCTCCATGCTGCAAGGTAATTCGATCGCGATTACAAAGCTCTCTCGCTCTCGGGCTCTCGTTCGCCGAGCTCTCGAAGCGCGAGCCTCTCGCGCGGTTCTCGACTCTCCGTCGGGGCAGATTTGATCTCTCGCGCCTTTCGAAACTCTCGTCGATTTGCGTCTGACGTTTATTCCTCATTGAGTCGAGCGAAATCCTCGCCGGGAGATTTGCGATGCAATTAACATTCGTGCTAGAGTCAGCGAGAGCGAGAGAGAAAATCGTCGCCCGTGGTGTCGGTTCTAATTTAAAAAAAAGAAGGCAAATTCAATTGGCCGCTCGTGGCAAAAAATATAGAGGAAGTAGTGGCGCGATTTTCGCGTCGGCGCAACTTTGACTAGTCAGCGAAACTTCGAGCGCAGCGATCAACGCGCAGCCGGTCGAGATTCCTGTCGGCATACGTTGTCGTTTCGCAATGAAAGAAATAAACATCGTGTACGAGCGCGCGCGTGGGATCACGCCGGCAGGCACAATCGAACGTGCCGCCTCAGCCTTGCTCGGATTTACTCCTATTTTCCACCCCGACGATACACACGTTTAATGCCGTACTAACTGCACACGACGTTTGTCACTCGCTTCGAGTCGCGATTCGAGCCGGAGATAACGATTATTACGCTCGCACCGTTCGTTGCTGAAGTATGTAGTAAAATTCTGGAGACACTGACCTTCCGCTATAGATAAAACAGTCGAATTCTGGGGATTGGCACGTGCTGGGAATTGGGCGTTGACGGTCAAATACTTTTAACCATGACCCTCAAATATTTCTACATTTCGCGGTCATGGCAAAGAAACGTGTATAGGTAAACCCTTGCCAGAGCAGTGGAAATTAGCACAATTATTCCGTGGGGTCTTATTACTATCCTTAAAAAAAATGATTCATTGTTCAGGAATTTTCGGAAAGATCTGAAAAATGGATATTGTCTTATCTGTACAAGGCCCTAAAATGTTTGAATTATGATCAGTATGGTTGGTAATTAAATTCCTGAAATATTATTAAACAGTACCAAATGTACATATTGTGTCCGGAGTGTGGGACAAAATTATCCGAGAAACGTGGTGATATAACTCAATGGCATATGGAGATTCTCTCGAACTCTGTGGGTGTCATATATCGTTCTGTGCCATTCGCCGTTCTAGCTCGAACGAATGTGGGCACGTTCCGTTTCCCTTGCCACCTAGCTTAAATCATAACTGAAGTTTTATTTGTTCAAACTAAAACTAATATTTTTTTTTTTTCCATTTTCAGATCGCGAAGACCAGTCGATTCTGTGTACCGGAGAGTCGGGCGCCGGAAAAACGGAAAACACGAAGAAAGTCATTCAGTATCTGGCCTACGTAGCGGCGTCTAAACCAAAATCCAACGCTGTGAGTTGATCGTCGTGTTCCCACGTTTATCTTTCCACGTTCGTCCTCGCGGCGCGACTCGCGTCGTAGGTATCGCGCGCTCTCCCCGACGTTTAAAACGCCAAGATCAGCGGATCTCTCGTTAACGTGACAGCTGACGCATTGAATTACTCAGCCGACGAGCGGAATTTGAGAACGTGTTTGAATAACCACCACACGACCGCGCGTGGTTTAAAACTTGGTATCGTCGTCGATCCACACGACCGGAGCGCGATAAGCGCTGCTGGGGTTGAACCTGAATTTTTCTTTTTATTCGCGCTCTGCATTTTCGACGATTCCGCGATCGTCGTCAAGCCACTTCCGTCGCTCGCGGTACCGCGTGAAACTGGCCGGAAATCCGTCAACCGCGACTTCCAGCAATTCGGTGACCTCAACGAATTCCCAGCGATGACCGCAACTCTCGAGCGCCACGCGTAGACGCGGCTCGTGCGTAAAAATCATTAGGAATAATACACTGGTCTTATTGAATCGATGTTCTATGCCGGAATCAAGGCCACGGAAACCTTAGCACAGTTGCATATCGCCATAAACCAACGTAGTACAACGTTGGTGAAATAAACAGATGGTTTTAGCTGTACTCGTACACGTCGATCAAGTCCCCAATCTATTTATATACATGCGCGTCGGGTACATACAGTGTTGCTGTTAGTCGGAGAGATTACGAAATAAAGAGGCGTCCGGGTGCGTGGACGAAGGGCCATATTCGGACGAGGCTCGCGAGCAAACCGCTCGTCTCTCTCTCTCTCTCACTCTCCGTCTCTCTTCCTCGCGATGCATTAGAGCGCGCGTGAGTCAAACTCCTAAAAAAGCTCTGTACTTCTTTGGGGATCGGCTATTTTCCTGCGATAAACGCTTCGGCACGTATCTGTGCCACCACGTCGAATCAATTATGCGACGGAGCTGCGACGGACTGCTCTAAAAATGATTTTCAACTAGGCGGAGACAATAGAAACCACGCGAGACGCTCGGACTTTGCCGCGCGTTGATAAAACTTTTATTATACGCGAGATACCCTCGTGATTTATTGCCGAGAAATTCCTCGAGCTTGTATCATTCTCGATTCTCACTGTCAGACTGTGGTCTCGAGCGTGCGAAATATCGAGCAACCGGGTTATGTGAATTTTAGGCTTGTAAATCCGTAATCTCACGATGACAATTAATCTTTTTCTGTTTTTTTTTGGTGCTGATTATTGGCGGACATCATCCAGACTCCAAGTCCGGCACTAATAATAGTAAGTCCAATGCAGTCCTGCCGAAACAGTGGATATGTTTCTTTTTTTTATCAATGTACTTTGTCCAGTGTCGTCTAACAAATTGCCTTTTGGATTGTGTCTGGGGAATGAATTAATTATACGCAATTAACTAAACTAATCGGAATCCCAAAATACTAACATACCCTAAACTGTGTTCCCGCTGCCTGCCGATCCAGGGATCTGGGATCACCTCGGAAAAATTTGCGGTAACGATTGAGAGAATGTTTTTATTTTTCTGTTTGAACTGACAAGTGTGCGAGAATTATTGTTATTTGTTTGTGGGACATTTGATGTTTCGTTAATGTGAAAATAAGTTCTGCAAAGGGCGAATACTTATCTGCTGTTTTTCGTTTCCTCACAGGGTGAACTCGAACAACAGCTTCTTCAGGCCAATCCTATACTGGAAGCGTTCGGTAACGCGAAGACCGTCAAGAACGACAATTCATCTCGATTCGTAAGAATTCAATTACGAAGTTGCCATTCGCATTGGAATTTGTGAACTCACTCTTGATGTTTTTTGTCTGCAGGGAAAGTTTATCAGAATCAATTTCGATGCATCGGGCTACATCGCGGGTGCCAATATCGAGACGTACCTTCTCGAGAAATCGAGGGCCATTCGTCAGGCCAAGGACGAGAGAACCTTCCACATTTTCTACCAGTTGCTGGCGGGTGCATCGCCCGAACAAAAGAGTAATAACGCATTTTGAATAGTCTTTCGTTTCACCAAATACCATGGGACTGTTTACAACGTCAATAATCCATAATCAAAAAACTCATGACGTATTTTCTTTTTTCCAGAGGAATTTATACTCGAGGATCCCAAGCTCTATCCATTCTTGTCGAACGGAGCTCTGCCAGTCCCGGGTGTCGACGATGCGGCGGAGTTCGCGTCCACCGTGAAATCCATGAACATAATGGGCATGACGAACGAGGACTTCGCGTCGATTTTCCGCATCGTATCGGCGGTTATGCTCTTCGGCTCGATGCAGTTCCGACAGGAGAGAAATTCCGATCAGGCGACGCTTCCCGACAACACAGTAGCGCAAAAGATCTCTCACCTCTTGGGCCTCAGCGTGACAGAAATGACGAAAGCTTTTCTCAAACCCAGAATCAAAGTCGGCCGAGACTTCGTTACCAAAGCGCAGACGAAAGAGCAGGTCGAGTTCGCCGTCGAGGCCATTTCCAAAGCCTGCTACGAGCGCATGTTCCGCTGGTTAGTGAACAGAATCAACAGATCCCTCGACCGAACGAAGCGTCAGGGCGCGAGTTTCATCGGAATCCTCGATATGGCGGGTTTCGAGATTTTCGAGCTCAATTCCTTCGAGCAGCTGTGCATTAATTACACGAACGAGAAGCTTCAGCAGCTCTTCAATCACACGATGTTCATCCTCGAGCAGGAGGAATATCAGCGCGAGGGCATCGAATGGAAATTCATCGATTTCGGCCTCGATCTCCAGCCGACGATCGATCTCATCGACAAACCAATGGGAATTATGGCTCTGCTGGACGAGGAGTGTTGGTTCCCGAAGGCCAACGACAAGACTTTCGTCGAGAAGCTCGTCGGAGCGCACAGCGTTCATCCGAAATTCATGAAAACGGATTTCCGCGGTGTCGCCGATTTCGCGATCATTCACTACGCCGGTAAAGTCGACTACTCGGCGGCCAAATGGCTCATGAAGAACATGGATCCGTTGAATGAAAACGTCGTGAGTCTCTTGCAAGCCTCGCAGGATCCGTTCGTCTGTCACATCTGGAAGGACGCGGAAATCGTCGGTATGGCGCAGCAGGCGCTGACCGACACACAATTCGGCGCCAGAACCCGCAAGGGAATGTTCAGAACGGTCTCGCAGCTCTACAAGGAACAACTGGCGAAGCTCATGGTCACTCTGCGCAACACCAATCCCAATTTTGTCAGGTGTATAATTCCGAATCACGAGAAGCGAGCCGGAAAGATCGACGCTCCCCTCGTGCTCGATCAGCTGCGATGCAACGGTGTCCTCGAGGGCATCCGTATCTGTCGACAAGGTTTCCCGAATCGCATACCTTTCCAGGAGTTCCGACAGCGCTACGAGCTCCTCACGCCAAACGTCATTCCCAAGGGCTTTATGGACGGCAAAAAGGCCTGCGAAAAAATGATCCAAGCCCTGGAATTGGACCCGAATCTCTATCGAGTCGGCCAGTCGAAGATATTCTTCAGGGCCGGAGTGCTCGCTCATCTGGAGGAGGAAAGAGACTACAAGATCACCGACTTAATCGTCAATTTCCAAGCATTCTGTCGCGGTTTTCTCGCCCGGCGCAACTACCAGAAACGTCTGCAGCAGCTTAACGCTATTCGTATAATTCAGAGAAATTGCGCGGCGTACTTGAAACTCCGAAACTGGCAATGGTGGAGATTGTACACGAAGGTGAAGCCTCTGCTGGAGATAACGAAGCAGGAGGAGAAATTGACGCAGAAGGAGGACGAGCTCAAGCAGGTACGCGACAAGCTCGAGATGCAGCTGCACTCGGCGCAGGAATACGAGCGAAAGTATCAGCTGGCGATCGAGGAGAAGACGATGCTGGCCGAGCAGCTTCAGGCCGAAGTCGAGCTGTGCGCCGAGGCCGAGGAGATGCGCGCGCGTCTCGCCGCGAGAAAGCAGGAGTTGGAGGAAATTCTGCACGACCTGGAGGCGCGAATAGAGGAGGAGGAGGAGCGCAGTACCGCGCTGACGCAGGAGAAGAAGAAGCTGCAGTTGAACATAAGTGACCTCGAGGAGCAGCTCGAGGAGGAGGAGGCGGCGCGTCAAAAGTTGCAACTGGAGAAGGTTCAGTGCGACGGTAAAATCAAAAAGCTCGAGGAGGATCTCGCACTGTCGGAGGACACGAATCAAAAGTTACACAAGGAGAAGAAGATTCTCGAGGAGCGAGCCAACGATCTATCGCAAACGCTCGCCGAGGAGGAGGAAAAGGCGAAGCATCTCGCGAAATTGAAGTCCAAGCACGAGGCGACGATCGCCGATCTCGAGGAGAGACTGCTGAAGGATCATCAACAGCGCCAGGAGGTCGACAGATCGAAGAGGAAGGTGGAAACCGAGGTTTCCGATCTCAAGGAACAGATTCAGGAGCGCAAGACTCAGGTGGAGGAGCTGCAGTTGCAGTTGGGCAAACGCGAGGAGGAGCTCAATCAGGTGATGCTGAAGATCGACGAGGAGGCCGCGGCGAAGGCTCAGGCGCAGAAGGCCGCGAGAGAGCTCGAGTCGCAGCTCGCCGAGGTTCAGGAGGATCTCGAGGCCGAGAAGGCCGCGCGAAGCAAGGCGGAAAAGCTTAAACGCGACCTCAACGAGGAACTCGAGGCTCTGAAGAACGAGCTTCTCGACTCGTTGGACACCACAGCGGCTCAACAGGAATTGCGAAGCAAGCGCGAGCAGGAACTGGCGACTCTGAAGAAAAATCTCGAGGAGGAAACGTCTGTTCACGAGGCTACGTTGGCGGACATGCGCCACAAGCACACGCAGGAGCTCACGGCTCTCAACGAGCAGATGGACGCGCTGAAGAAGACGAAAGCCGCGCTCGAGAAGGCGAAGGGCACACTTGAGGCCGAGGGTGCCGATTTGGCCACGGAATTGCGCTCCGTCGTGGCCAGCAGACAGGAATCTGATCGTCGCAGAAAACAGGCCGAGGGGCAGCTGGCCGAGTTGACGGCCAAGCTCAACGAGGTCGAGAGATCGAAGCAGGAGATCGTCGAGAGAACGACAAAGTTGCAGCAGGAAGTCGAGAGTATATCGCAGCAGCTGGAGACCGCGGAGTTGCGAGCTTCCGCGGCTATCAAAGCCTCGACGACCTTCGAGTCGCAGTTCAGCGAGATGCAGCAGCAGCTCGAGGAAGAAACGAAGCAAAAGCTCGCCCTGAGCTCGAAGTTGCGGGCTCTCGAGAGCGAGAAGGAGGCTCTTCACGATCAGCTCGAGGAGGAGGAGGAGGCCAAGCGAGCGCTCGAGAAGCAGTCGCAGAGCCTCATCGTTCAGCTGGCCGAGGCGAAGAAGCGCGGTGACGACGAGGCCGAGGCCGCGGCTGCACTCGAGGAAGCGAGAAAGCGTATCATGAAGGACATGGAGGCTCTGCTGAGACAAGTCGAGGAGCTCAAAGCCGCCAACGACAAATTGGACAAATCTAAGAAGAAGATTCAGGCCGAACTCGAGGACAGCACGATCGAGCTCGAGGTGCAGCGTTCGAAGGTGATCGAGTTGGAGAAGAAGCAGAAGAACTTCGACAAGGTTCTGGCCGAGGAGAAGGCGGTTTCCGAGAAGTACGCTGAACTGCGCGACACCGCCGAAAGAGAAGCGCGCGAGAAGGAGACGAAGGTTCTGTCGCTTACCCGGGAACTCGACGAGCTTAACGACAAAGTCGAGGAACTCGAGCGCGGCAGGAGGAGCTTGCAAGCGGAATTGGATGAACTCGTGAATAACCAAGGCACGGCAGACAAAAATGTGCACGAGCTTGAGAAAGCGAAACGGGTGCTCGAGCAGCAATTGAAGGAGCAGAGGTCGCAGGTGGAGGAGCTAGAGGACGAGCTTCAGTGCACCGAAGACGCTAAGCTCCGACTCGAGGTGAATATGCAGGCGTTGAAGGCGCAGTTCGATCGGGAACTCCAGGCAAAGGAAGAACAGGCCGAGGAAAAACGCCGCGGCCTCGTGAAGCAGCTGCGTGACCTCGAGGCCGAACTCGAGGATGAGAGGAAACAGCGAGCGGCGGCTATTGCGGCGCGCAAGAAGATGGAAGCCGATTACAAGGACATCGAGCAACAGTTGGAGATGCATAACAAGGTGAAGGAGGACGCGCTTAAACAGCTGAAGAAACTTCAGGTGCAGATCAAGGACTGCACGCGGGAGACTGAGGAGGCGCGAGCTGCCAGAGACGAGCTGGCCGCCGGCGCGAAGGAAGCCGAACGCAAAGTCAAGAGCCTGGAAGCCGATCTGCTGCAACTCACCGAAGACTTGGCGAGCAGCGAACGAGCGAAACGCGTTGCAGAAAATGAGAGGGACGAGCTGCAGGAAGAGGTGAACAACAACGCAAATAAGGGAACACTTATGCTCGACGAGAAGCGCAGACTCGAGGCGAGAATCGCCACGCTCGAGGAGGAGCTCGAGGAGGAACAGTCCAACGGCGAGATTTTGACGGACCGCGCGCGCAAGAGTCAGATTATCGTCGAGCAGCTTACGACGGATCTGGCGACCGAACGAACCTCCACACAGAAGCTCGAGTCGCAGAGATTGTTGCTGGAGCGGCAGAACAAGGAATTGAAGGCCAAACTCGCGGAGCTGGAGACCAACCAGCGCGCCAAGACCAAAGCCACGATTCAGGCACTGGAATCGAAGATATCGAATCTCGACGAGCAACTCGAGACGGAGGCAAAGGAGCGTCTCGTCCAACAGAAAGTCAACAGGAAGATGGACAAGAAGCTCAAGGAATTGGGTCTGCAGCTCGAGGACGAGAGGAGAAACGCTGAGCAGTACAAAGAACAGGTTGAGAAGGCTAACATCAGAGTCAAGACGCTGAAGCGACAGCTCGACGAGACCGAGGAGGAACTCAGCACGCACAAGGTTCTCAAACGAAAAGCCAAGCGGGAAATGGAGGAGATGATGGAGTCGCACGAAAACTTGACACGCGAGGTCGCTAACCTCAAGACCAAATTGAGGTGAGTCAGCGTAATTTATTTCTGCAATTATCAGCTCGCGCGTAATTGATTTTCGGAATTTTATGCACCAGGAGTAGAAAAAGGAAGAAAGAAAGCTTTCCCACTTGAAAACCAGCTTTCCCACCTGAAAAATTCCCAAGAAAATCCCGTGCATGTGAACGTAAACAATGAATTGTTGAAACTGAGTCGTCAGAGCTTACGACGTTCCGGTGTAACGAAACTGAAAAATTTGTTTCTCTTTTTCAGGCGTGGAGGAGCTCCGATAAGTTTGAGTACGACGAGACTGACGAAACGGGGGTCAGTGCAAACCGGCGGTTCCGGTGACGATTTAACGACCCAAGACGAGAGCATGGACGGCGACGAGAGTGTAAACTGAACGGGCGCTCCTGTTGATATGCAACAATAACTTTATAACGCATAATAGATCGCCTAATGAACGCGAGAAAAAAATTGATTTTAACCATCGCGATCGACGAGAAAAAAGGAAAATGAAGGAAACGGAAAGAATTAAGTTGTCAGCATGCCGTGAAGAAAAATGTAATAACGCATAGCTGATCGAGTCTCAGGAACATCAAATCCATGAGTCATTCGAACGGTGAGGATTAGTTGTTGTCGCGCTCGAGTCGGCGACAAACACCCTCCGACCCGAGTGACAATCGTAGAACGGTACGAAAAGGAGAAGACGAGAGAAAAAAAACAGAACCGCGATTATTTCTTTTTTATTTTCAAGTAGAAATATATATACCACTTCCCATAAGATGCCATCAAGAGAAAGTGTTGAAAGAATGTGTACATAACTTTACAGCTTACTAACTTACCGCCGAGCGGTTCTAATGCAAACAAAAAAAAAAAAAGAAGTATCGAAAACGCAAGAGAAAAGAAAACATGATTGAATATGTAAATGCGATTCGGAATACTGCGCGGAATCCGAGGAAAAAAAGACAGACGAATGGAAAAAAGCATGGCAGGTCGCTGCATAATTAAGATTACACGAATAACACACTTAGGTAGTGATAAGATATTAACGTTTATTATATAATAATTATTTTAATAATTAACTAATTATACACGGAGAGTAGAGGGGAGAAAAATAAGGAGCAAACTTCAACAATGATTACCAAGTTACTTTTCATTTTAAAAGGTTTTTTCTTTTTTAGGTTTCAACTTTTAGTTTCTCCCAGTATTTTTTTTCCATACATTCTAAGCATTTTTCTTTGTCAAGTACCATGGTTCATTGAAAAAAAAAACCCGAAAAAAAATCGAAACAAAAACTAAAAGAAATAAAAGAAAACGATCTTTTATATGTTGTACCCGCACATGCATTTATATACATATTTTTGGCATTATATATATATAATATATTATATATATTTAATTGAACATAGAAACTAAGCTTTCCTCTTCTCCAGTTTATATATTGCATTTCAGAAAAAAAAGAACACACAATTAATAAACATGACTTGAATATTATTTTTCTTTTTTATTGTACTTAAAGTATTGTCATCATTGTTTTTTTTTTTTCTTTTTTTCGTTCTTTCGCTTTGTCGATTTCGTTTGTGCCAACCTTTTGAAATGAAATGGATTGAGACGCTTCGCGGAGCTATGTGGTGTTTACATTAGAAACAAAACAACAACAAAAAACAATTGATCGGAGATTTTGTAGAACGAACGAGCGATTTTGTACGTCGATTTTGTAAGCATTTTAACAAATTCTTTGTGTAACTCGAGACATTTACATTGTATAACGAGAGCTAGTATATTTTTCAAGACGAAACGACGAGTAGAGCGCATGGAATACATATACACGTGTATAGATCGACTATACACATATTAATAGGCCTTTACAATGAATCATGAGAATTGAATTTGAAAAAAAAAAAAAAAAAAAAAACGGAATTACCGACGATACCATGTAAGCGAAACGTTCACAAGTCGAGTCGAATATCACGAGCTGGAAGGATTGTTATCGCGGGGGTTGGTGGATCTCGAGAAGACAAGCAAAAGACATCAACGGATAGCGAGTCTTTCCGCTGGGTGAAAGATCGATCATCTGCGAATGAAATTGCTCAATCTCTTGGTCCAGCAATTCTTAGTACAATTGTGAATTGTGTATATAAGACGGTCAAGAATAAGGCAGCCGGGCCACACGAATTGCGTGCTTCGCGGATTATCCGGAATCTCGAGAGTGGCCAGGCGACGAAGACTCGAGTGTCGATGCAAGAGCTGGTCCGGTCTTTGTTAATTAAGACGTGAGATAGGTGGGAGTCTGCGGACAACGGAGGAGCGAATATTAATCGATTGCCCGAATTACGAGAATGAAGGGTGGCTAGCGAATTTTGATACGTTTTACATGGATTTAATACAATGGTCGATTGTGTATACAAGAGAAACTACAATAAACAATTAAATCGTAGAGAGTTGTGTGTTTCGACGAAAGTCATTTGTATTTGATCATTCGGCAGCCCGTTGTGACATCTTCTCCTTGACCTCGCGAATTTGACGAGCCAGCGTTGGATTCGCCAGGTCCAGAGGCGATTTGCGTTCTTTGTTGGTGAGCTCGATATTGGCGCCGCTGGCAACGAGTAGTTTCGCCTCTTCTCGTCGGTCTTCCTCGCAAGCCAAGTGCAACGCCGAATTTCCGTACATGTCAGCTTGATCTGAATGCAGAATGAAGAAGATCGTTAGGAAACTCGAGGTGGAAGGAAAAACGTCTTGGCGACAATTAAATAGTCATTCAGGTCACCGATATTCAGTCGTTTTCCATTGTCGAGGAGCATCTTAACTATAATCGAGTTGCCCTTCGAAGCGGCCCTGTGAAGCGGAGTCGCGCCTCGCTTATCCGCTATATTCAGATCCGCGTCTTTCTCAATTAAATACGCGCATATCGATGCCCAGTTCTTGCTCGCGGCGTACTGCAGCGCCGAGTGACCCTCGTCGGTTTTCTCGTTCACGTTTGCTCCCTCGTTGATCAGAATTTTTACGACCTTTTCTCGTCCCGCCGATGCGGCTAAGATCAGCGGAGTCATGTTTGTCTGCAACGATGAGAATGTCATAAAAAATCCAAGATATTTAATTTGCTAATGTAGTGTGGGCGTTTCCCGCGTTTATTCAAATATTCTATGCTTCTGCGCAAACTCAGCAGCAATGGCGGCTTACGTTAGTGCACTTCGCTGCGTCACTGTGTACGAATAGGAAGCGGTAGAATGGATATTATTTCTTATAAAAAATTGTGGCATTTACGTCGTCCGGTGGATCAGCGGGAACTCCGAGGGAAAGAAGATATCGAACGAGTTCGTCGTGGCCACCCAGAGCCGCCCAATGCAGCAATGTGCGTCCGTTCTGCGGAAAAGATTAACGTGTCCATAACCTGTACGTGATCGTTGATGAGTTATCCAGGCACAATACGTACTGAATCCGTCTGGGTCTTTAACTTTTCGTTCTCGTTTATCAGAATCTTGACTGCCGCCGTTTTGCCCCGATATGCCATATCGTAGATAGTCGGTTCTGGTTGCGGTGCCATTATTTGCGCGATGATTTGGTCGGTTTGACAGTCGTTGCCGGGTACGAAAACGAAGCGCGTGTACCGCGATTTGTGCACTGACAACTTGCGCATGCGCACTCAGCGCTCGTGCAGATGGCGCGATTTTTTCACCTTTTTTGAACGAGATTTCCACGGCCCGACGATTTTTTTTTATTGTTTTGAATCTTTGAATCCACGCAGTGACGTCAATGAACTTCTGTTGATAGCGAATAGAGATAAGCCTTTTTTTTTTACTTTTAAAAGTTCTGCATTATTTTTCAATAAAGAACTCAATTGAATTAATCTTACCGGGCCCGGAATAGACGTTCATTTCGATGAACAATTTTTTTTTATTCTTCAATAAATTTAGAGAATTGGCCGGACAAATATACTCGGAGATTTTACAAGTTTACTTCCCGAGACGAGATATTTTCCGCCGTTCTTAAAATTGATTCGCAAACTACACTTGAGCAGACCGGAAAAACGTAGGAGCTCAGTTTCCGAAAGTGTGAACTACACAATTTCTCCAGTCGAGTGTCCGCTACCGGCGCGAAATCACTGGAAGAGTCCGCGCGCGCGGCAACTTTTAATGACAATTCCCTTCGTAATCCCCCGGGCGAGCAAACTTTTTTCTAACTTATTTTTATTTACTTTCGCCGTCAGCGCGCGCGGAGAATCCGCGAGAAATCCCTCCAATCCTCGGCAGCTTTATCACGTTCGCGATGTTTGCCCGAAGAAAATACGATCGATACAGATTTCACCCGGCGGCGCAAAGTCTCTACTCGTAAAAATAACAATAATAATTCCATTTGGCGTTTCCGGAGTCAACAAACGTGTGTGGCATCATCGGCCAATCGCGGGCACCCGGGAGGAGGTCGGCGGAGGCGCCGAGTTCGCGAGGTACGAAGAACTTTTCAACCCCGCCAACCCCAATTGTTCTCATCCCATTCAGAATTCAAGAGCATTCGGTCGCCGCAGTTTTTCCGATAAACAAATAGTGTCGGTCCGTGCATCGCCTGCGCGACGATTTCTCCGCGAATTTTTCCGTGCACCGTGCGTCGCGAACGCCCGCAGCGATTTAATAGCTTCTCCCTCGACTCGCGAAAATCTTTCGGTCTCGCCCGCGCCCCGCGTCCGACCACCGAACTTTCTCGCGACCCTTATCGTTGTTCACGACTGTCGGGGGTAGAACTTTTGCGCCGCTGTACGTCGTTGTGGTTCCGGAAATTGAACTTTATATCCTTCGATCGTAAAACCGAAGTTTGCCCGACTTGGACGTCGGCGACGAGAGGTAAGATCTCTTCTTTCGAGAGGACATCAGCGGTTTCCGTCGTTCTTATAATTTCTCTTTAATGAGTACAAGAATTTATACAGTACACATATATACAGTATGTCGAAAAATAATCGTACGCTCCATTCATTCGTTCGACTCGCCTCGATGAAGTAACGATGCTTATGAGATTTAGGAAATTCCCCGAAAACATCGACGCAAACATTGACGATACCTCTTTAAGATTCGAGGCAAAACAATTTTTCCCGAAAATACGCAAAAAAAAAGAAACGTCTTCCCGTAGAAATATTTTTTCGGCAAACGAGCTTGAACATTCACTCTATTAGCTTAAAATTGCTGTTCTTTGTTCGACAGAGAAGAAATCATTTTCACGGATGTTTTCGGAGATTCGGGAGACTATCATATCTTTGGCGCCGAAAATTTAATCGCCCGTTCCCCAGAACCTCGATTTCGAGACCCTTAATAATAAACACGTAACTCGCGATTCTCGCTCGTCCTTCGAGTTGAATAAAAATATACACTTAAGATAACTAATAGATTTTTAGGCTCTAAAGATATGATAATCGTTCCTGCGATTTTGATGATTCGATCGACGTTTATTATGCGCAATATTGTGCGTTCGTTTTTTTTTGTCAACGAAAGTAACGTCGCCCGAAGTGAATACACAATATGTACTGTGCATGTACGAATGGCCCCACAAAGCTTGGCTAGACAATACGTCGTCCTCTGCGACCCAGAAGTTCACTTTAAAATGAATACAAAAACCTATATTTTGAGTGTCGTTCTACTTCTTCATCCCTCTCCGTAATTGTTTTTTATACATAATTTACATACATACAAGGAACATCATCATTTCGAGCTGATCGCGCGTAACGTTCGACTTTTTGCGCATCGATCACGGACGTGGACTTAAAAAATATCTATCGGTATATATCACTTCGTTATGTTAGCTCGTCTCTTCGGAACCCGCACCAGGCGATTTTCCATTAGTTGGGAAGCTGCTAGAGATTTTCGTTCGTCTCATCTTGCACCACTTGATCCGGCTGGAGGCTGCGATCTATGCAATCCCGTACGGCCTGAAGGATCAGGCCGACCCGCCTGTCGAGCGCAGTCAGGTGAGGCTCCCACAGGACAGGTGCTACCGGATCCATCGCCATGCTTTGACGCATCGCCGCGCTGAGCCTCGGCTGACCGTTGTGAAATCTAAATCGTAGAAGCGTTTAATTATCTTCACTGTCGTGAACGCAAACTAGACGCCGTTAATTAAAATGTTCCGCTGTAAGAAAAACTCCGAATCTCCGACTTTGACGTTAAGAAAACTCTTTACTTTCATAAAAACTTGACGCAATTATTCGTTGCGAATTTGATGATGCATTTAACATTTCTTTTTTTTTACCTTTTTTAATTAACCAGTGAGCTGCAGAATTTATAGTACAAACGAGGGTTGGTTTGGGGTAGAAGGTACGAAATACAAATGAGGGAATTCATTCTGAATCAATTGCGAAACAGACTCAATTTCAATGAATTTAGTACAAGGCTTTCGACGAGGGGTTATAAAAGTGTATACTCACTTCAACAAGACGCCGAGTGTGCTCTGCCTTATAAAGCAGCATTGGAGAAGGGGCGCGAGAATCGAGGTCTCGTCGTGGAAGGGCCTGCCGAAGCCCCGGCCGTGATCGAGGTGGAGGGTGAACGTGTCGTTGCCGAAAATCTTGAAAGTCTCGTAGTGATGCCGGTCCATGTTGCCGGTGAGAAAATCCAGAACAGCCATGTCGATTAGATCGAGGAGTCGGCGACCTTCGTCGTACGGTGGAATGTCTCTCACCAGGTTACAGTACTCCGAGTCTACGCGTTGCGTGAACGATATAAATAGATCAAGTCAGATCAGATAATAATTTTGCCAAGTTTCCTAACTGAGTTTCCTAACTTTTCTCACCTAACTGAATATAAAAGTAAATGAACACTTCTTCTTTCTAACTTTTTTGATGAAATTAGTGAAGTAATAATGAGAAAATTTAATGAAAGGAAAAATAATTAAGCAAGTCAATAGCTGCGCAATTTACTACAGTTATAATCCAACATTGCAGTTTCAACGAGTACAAAAATATTGTACAATATTTTTCTTTAAGATGGCACAAGTGGAAAAACCAACACGAAAAACGATTGACAACGGCGTCGAACGGATGAAGCGAGAAATGAGCAAAACTAAATTCGCGTGTCCGGATGATAAATGAGAGATGTAATACGTTGAATTTCTCACCGTGCTCCCACTGAGCCTTCCTGCGTTTGTGATAACTTCTTCTCCAGGGATGCCGCCACACCTTGCGCCCCGCCAATTCTTTATCGGGGAGAAAGGCCGCGAAGCTACCCTCGAGGGTATCCGGATTTCCGCAGATAGCGTGACCCGTGTCGCAATAGTAACTGCACCGACCGTGAAAGCACATGTTGCCCACGGGACTGACGAAGAATGTCTTGAGAAGCTCACCATCGGCGATCTGATAAATCTCCGTTGTCATGTTGAGCGTTCTACCGACGACGGGCATCGCTCGACGAAAGCCGAGCAATCGATCCAAATGAAAAGACGCTATTTCTGCGGTGTGTCGCTCAAAGTCCGTGAAGTAAAAGTGATTCGGCAGAGTCTGCTGCTCTCGTGAGAACCTGCAACACAAAAAAAACACATTATTATCTTTTTAAATAATAAATACCTCAAACACAATATTAATTCTATGTACCTAAATAAATAACAAGTCACTGATAGAATTACTTTAATCTCCGGGCGCGCCCGATGGCACCGATTAAAAATACACAAACAGGTCTTGAGCCGCTACCAAATCGTCTCATTACTATCGCCGAGGGCTTCTCGGTCTTCCTGCCATTTCGCTGGTACTTAAGCTCACCGCTTCTTCCACCCACGACGCGCGTGCTGCACATCCGAGAGGCAATAATGACTGTCTGACACCGAGGAGATATACATCACTCTCTCTCTCTCTCTCGTTCCCACTGTCCGGTATTATGTGACACGTGGGCGTCCCTACGGCTACTTAGCCGCCGAGCGGAAGCCTCGACCCGACTCTCCGTCTCCGCGACTCCGTTCTCGTCGAGCGAAAAAAAAAAGCTCCATCAAGACAGCGCGCCACCCGCGCGCTACTCAACCGCAACCGTGGAACTTCGCCTCGCGGCACCGCGAACGCCGCGCACGTAACGCCGAATCGCGAAGTTCTGGAAGGTTTGTCATTGCACTCGGCGCGGTGAGAAAGGGGAAAGGAGGGTAGGGGCTTCATGAAAATTCCGAAACAGTTTTCGAGCCCTGCGCTTTTGCCCGCCGCGTCGAAACTCCGGTTAATTAATAATACGTCGCCGCGACGTAATTAGCGCTCGATTTGCATCTGATTAAAAGTTCAACGGCGGACTAGTGTCTCCGCTACTCCCGGTGTGTATAAAATATAGCTTTCACCGAATAGACGAGACTTGAGCAGAAGCAGATGCGCCGCGCGATGGAAGTTGGCGGTGCCGCTGCCGCGTATATACGCGCGAGCGGACTCGGCTGACTGCCGGAGCGTGAACCGCGACTGGGGGGATTAGCGCCGGAGTAATTGCGTGTTTCGATGAAAATCCTCGACGCTTTCGCCGCCGCGAACCCTTCTGCGGTCTCATTTCTCTTTCTCACTCTTTCTCTCGGCGCGTAATAACAATGAATTTTAGCGATTTTTTAACTTTTCCCTTTTGACGCTGATAACACAATGAATTTTCGCCACTTTGTTCACACCTCGTGGCGACGCAACGAATATTTTTTAAAAATCTCATTTAGTCGCAGTACATTTTTTTTAAAGAGAAAAAAAATAGATTGCTCTAGTGAAACGCGTGAAAAATGTAAGTTCCAACGTGAAGACCGCGACTCTCGCGAGTGTCGACTCTCACATTGTTATCGGCGACCTAATACGACCCCGCCGCCTCGGGAGCCCTGAGCGAACTTTTGGCGTTTTTAGCGGGCGCAGGGAGACCGGAAAACTTTTGCCACGACGACGGGAAGAGCGAGTGCGTCCCGTGCACGAGGATTTCTGCCTTGCGGTAGGTAACACCGGCCTTCCGCGCAGATTACGCGTCGTCTCGCTGCGGTCAAAAAGTTTTTCCTGACACGGCTGCTTCGACGACCCACGGAGTTCGGGGGCTCCTAATTTTCCAGCCGCTTCTCCGGCGGGAGTTGCGTTTTTTTTTATTTTCAAATGACCCTCGCGGAGCTGCGGACATTTTCGTTTCTTTTTTTTTCCTTCTCTTTTTTGTAGTTGGCCAAGTTCTGCGCGGGGAACGAGAAAAAAAATCGGCACTTCCGACGAGAACGTAGGAAAGACAAATTTCGTATTTAATAAGAAATATCGCGCGGATGGCGGAGAGAAGCGCACAATTTCTGTCGAGGCTTACGTAACCGCTCTCGCCCGGCGAAACTTCCCTTCGCGCGCGGCCCTACCGAGAAACTTATTTCTGCTGAACTTATTTCCGGAGTTTAAGTCCGTCGTCGACGTTTATATTTGTGAATCTCCGCGACGACGCGATTTTATCGTCGAAAAACACCTGTTCCACTTTTCCCCGCCCGTCGGATATCATTTCGGCTCACTTGGAGAACCGCTGGAAAATTAATTTGCACCAAATTGTACGTAAGATTACAAAGCATTTTTTAAAGAGTATTTCTGACAAAT
This sequence comes from Itoplectis maculator, assembly GCA_964034905.1. NCBI lineage: Eukaryota > Metazoa > Arthropoda > Insecta > Hymenoptera > Ichneumonidae > Itoplectis > Itoplectis maculator. Next base: position 9,156,456 of record OZ035853.1, read on the forward strand.
TGCCACGGTTTACAACGGAGAATTGGACAAACTAACGGGCTGTTACACTTCAATTCGCACGTGGTAAATTACAACCCGATGGCTCGGGGGCCCATTCGTGAATCATGGCGGATTAAATTTGTCTAATTGACCCCGGGGTACGAAATTCCCGTGCTCCACTGACAACAGAGTCTGCGCCAATATTATCCGAGGCTAATTGCGGAACTTATTTCCGGAGTTTAAGTTCGCAGTTCGCGTTTATATTTCACGAACCTTCGGCTGTTCCGAGCGGAAGTTTTATCGTTGGAAAAGCGCCTGTTTCGCTTGCCTACTGGTCTCATACCATCATGTCCAGGCGAAACGGAAAATGTGCGCCGAGTTTTGTGTGCAAGTTACATTGCCGTTCGAAAAGAGCGTCAAGCGCGCTGACGCGTTTGAGTGACAAAAAAAAATGTGCGCACTAATAAAGCACTCGCCACGCGGAAGCCGAATTAAACATAAATTCCGTAGCAACTTCGGTGCGAGGCTAATTGCGAATGTCTCTGCCGCGTCCCAAATTTCCATAAATAACGAGAACTATTCTACCGTAGCCGGAATTATTTTTCGTTTCCCATTTCGTCGCTCCGTCTTCACCGAAATATTTCGCCTCTGCAACGTATTTGTCTATTCAAGAGTTACCGAAGAACCCGCGAGATTTATGATTTATCGCCGGCGCCACGCGAAAGAGCGGCAAAGATTTTCCAAATGTCAGTACGAAAATTCGACTTCAACCTAAACGCGGCGGGGCACGTCGGCTGCTCTGTACGCGTCCGCAGCAGTAATCGCCGATGTGAAGATATTTCCCCGGGTGATTCACGGACTCGTTTGAAAAATAAACCGCTTATTCACTTTGTTCGACATTTGCCCCGTAAATCTCTTGCCGGGGAAAAATCAATGAATCAGAAAACTCCGCCGCTGCTGCAAATCCGTTCGTGACGAGGTTACCTGTATTTTTTGCTTCCAGGACAGAAAAAGCGAAAAATAAAATCCCGACATTTTATTCCGTCAAAAAGATCACCGAGAGTGAGTTATGCTCGCGGCTACTGCGAAACCCGGTGAGGTATTCTAGGTGGATTTGACGATCCCTGATTCGATATAGCAGATTCCCCTGGCTCGTCTATCGCTCCCCCCGCCTCCCGACCCCATCCCTCGCCGCCCCCCCGCTCCTCCCCTCGTCGTGCCGTGTGCGACGAGCGCGTGATGAGATTACGAGTGCACAATTACATAAGTGGAGTGTCCCGAGTGCCTCGTGCCGTGTGAGAGGCGAGCGTACCGGGTTCTCCCGGCTCGCGGTGAAGCTGACTCACGTGCCGCGATCCCGGCCGAGTCTCTCGAGCGCCGCGGACCGCACCGGAGTGGATTCGCGTCACCGTGCGAGAGCGCGGACAATGGTTGCCGAGTGCGGGAGAGAAAAGCGCGAGAGATGAGAGAGCGAGAAGACCTCGAATCGACCTCGCGACCGATGATTCTCTGCGCGAGCGAACCACGCCTGCTCCTTTGCCTACTCTCAAACGCCGGTACAGAGTCCATTCCATAAGCCGGGATGATACACGTCGCTACGTTGTGTCGCAGCTTCTTTTGGCACCAAAAGCCGGTTCGTGCTCTCGACGCCGATGCTGATTCACCCTCTGCAGCCCTCGTGTCTTCTGTGCATGTCGCCTCTCGCCTGTGTGTCTTCTCGCTCGCGCCGCAAAGACAATACACAATTGTCGTCGATTGCGCAACGTGTTCTCTCGAATTCACTTGAAGAATTCAACGAGAGCGAATTGAGTCGTCGGTCTTCGACGTTGGCTTCGTCGTCGTCTTTGCCGACGTCGTCGTCGTCGTGGAGAATAATTGCAACTCTAATCCCGTTGCAAACTCACCTCATGGGCTTGAAGAGCGCCTGCATCTCATTGGGATAGTCGATGACGAGCTTGAGCTGCGTGCCGCCCTCCTTCTGAACTGCAATGAAAAAAAAGATGATTTTTAATTCAGTCGAGCGTTCGGACGCGTGTGCGCTTAAGTTTTTAATAATGCGATCTTGGAGGGTCAGGCCCCACGCGTCGCTTCGTCGCGTCCTTAATTGCATTTAAACGCTCGCGCGCTTGCGCTCCGATTGACCCGATTCGACGAGCGGACGGACCGTTCGACGAGTTATTGTATGGATGGTGATTGTAACTGAACTTTTGATCCGTCCGCCGCCGTCGGACAAAAACGCTTTGGTCGTAAGCAAAAAAATTACAGACAAGTGTTTCATTTATTTTTACTCATTGACGATAAAAATTCAATTACCGTCCACTCGGTGGGTCAAAGGTTTATTATTCAGCTACGAAAAAAATTCATCCGATCGAGTCGACTCGTCGAAGAATCGAGTATCTCGTCGCTGCCAAAAGATGGTCAATTACAAAATGTAATTTATTTATTTTTACACCCCTCGTCGATGAAAACAAAATTACCGTCCACTCATGAGTCGAGTGAGAGCGGTCGCGGTATCCAGCGACGAAAAGGGAAGTCTCGTCTCAATAGTCAAGGATTCAAGATAACTCAGCGCCGCGGGTGAGTCGCACAATCGACAAAACGGTAATCGAGTCATCACTCAATTATTCACTTAGCGCAATCAATCGAGTTACCCCGCGAAAATAGCGTCCTCCCCCCCCCCCCCCTCCTCTGCCCCTTTCGCTCCCCCCTTCGGGGGCAGAGTCGCCCGAAATCGGATTAACAAATCTTCCTCATCGATCATGAATATCTTACCGACGTGGAGTATAGGCTTCGTCGACATTTCGAGGAGCAATCGATCCACGTACACCGAGTCCTTCGGATACAGCTCCATCCGCGATATCTGCAGGTGAAACTTCTCCAGTACGGTGCTGTTTTTTCTGAAAGCAGAGAGAAACGCAAACGTGAATGATTGATGAGACACGCAATGCGAGAGGCTCGCGTCGAACGCGTCGAGATTTGTGTGTTTATGTGAGTCTTTTTTTTTTAGCGTAGCCAACGCGACGCCCGGAGCATCGAGCGCGCGACTGATGCACCGAACATACGCGTTCGGTGCATCAGTCGCGCGCCACGTGCTACGTGTTCATACGTCGAGCCGTTGTTTCAATACGGTCTATCTGATGGGTGGATAGGTGAGGAGGATGAGGGCGGGGGGTAATTCGTGCTCCACCTAGAAGACCTTTTTAAAATGCATGGAATACCTTTCCACGCTCCTGGCTCTGTCTCTCCTGGTGCCTTGCGGTTCCTTCGGTCTCGTCGCCACCCGCTCTGCAGGTACGCCCCCCCCTCCCCTCCCCCTCCGAGTTACCTACTGTACTGTAACCGATGTACACAGATATATTCAGACTGCGCGCATAAATATATGTATATATGAATCTACTTATACATATACATCTACATATATGTATATAAGTATGCATATATATAAATATACAGCCGGTTCAACGGACAGGCCGATGTATGGGTTTTCGATGAGCGAAACCGGAAGATACACGAAGAAAGTGCATGGAAAGCACGCGACATAACCGAAGAGGGTGGTGTGGGGGGAGAGGCAAAGGGGGGTCGCAACGGGGGATGAATTCATGAAAAATTCGACGCGTCGCCGTAGTGCGGCTCCTCCCTTGGTGGAAGCTTCGAGGGGGCGAGGGGAAAGACGGCGTTGCGGGGGTAGGGGGAGGGGGAGGGCTGACTCTCGGTAACTGTCTTTCGGTCTCGCGCGTCGTCGTCGTCGCGAGCCACGCGGAGAGACTGCACGCGGCGAGCGCGAGAGACGCGCCGGGAGATATATGACAACGCGCGCGGGGAACGTCTCGCGCCCGCGCGACTGGTACCGGGTTGCATACCAAACACTCCACGATGCGGCACTAAATCTTTGAGAATTATCCATCCATTCGCTGGGAGGTGGGGAGGTGGGCGGGGAGGGGAGCGGGGGGATCCGCGTGACGGGTAACCAGGGTGCAGCGTGTTCAACGCGATGCAACGCGGCGGCTGCAGTTTCGTTGCACGCGGCGCGACTTATCGACGTTCGCGCGCGACTGTTATTTATTCCGGGATTATTTCGTCCCCGGGAATGAGAAAAAATGTTGCAGGAAGAATCGATAATACGACGTCGTCGACATCGATGTCCATGTAACTCGGGATGCAAATTGGAGTCGTGGTGAAGACGGAGGCGAGAGACGTGGGCGAGTTGATGAGAGGCGAAGATTGAAACATGTGTTTCGATAGAGCGTGGTAACTATGGGCAATCACCGCGCTGTGGAATTTTTAAGCGAATCGCGGTCTTAAGTGACTCGCGAGAGTTACAGGATTCGCTGCGCGGCTTCATTGCGTTTATCTCTCGGTGATTACAGACACTCCAAAGCAGGGGGGGGGGGCTGGAAATTCGCTTGCGAGCACCCGAAGAATTTAATTAAAATCGATGAGAATGGATGCACCGGCAGTGGGAAGATTTTTATTTCGTGTAACGCGCCGGGCGAGCATAGTGCTCCGATTTCCTCGCGAGAAAGCAAAAATCCCGGAATCTGAACATTTCGTATTTCGCAATGATCTATATTCATTATCAACGGTACGAATGTAAAAAATTCTCTCGCGTAATCCAATCTGCAACCGACGAAACGCAAAAATAAGTTATTTTTTTTAATGAAAAATCTGAAATTTTCTTTTTAATTAGAAATAAATATTCGTTTGACATAATCGCAGACGCGAGTTGAATTGATCCATCCGACGTTTAACCCGGGTCGACGAATATTTTTGCAAGGCTAATTTCGATGCGACTGCGTTTCTACTGCGCCTGGTAAGCAGAGCGCGCGAATACCTTTGCGGCGCAAACTCCGAGAACTCTCCGAATTCGCGGCAAACAATGCGCGCCGAGAAATCGCGAGCAAACGCGTGAGAGCAAACATGTTGACGCAGGAGTTAAGTGCGCGCGCGGAGCGATTGCCAGATTCCGAGCGAGGACGCAATAATCGCGGAGGTGCGTGTATAACGCGTCGCCGAGAACCGGCGACACGTATATATACAGCAGGTACCAACGCGCGAGACCGATACAGGAGGCGAGCTCGAGGATTTGGCGACTCGCATGCGCAATGCGTGAATTTACGGCGATACATTCGGCGCTAGTCAGGCCCTAAGCAGGGCGTTTTTTAATTTTTTTATTTGGGCCTGGTGTAATGCTACAGATTTTCTACTCCGGAACGGAGAACCGGCGACGCATCGGTGCAGCAGGTACACTCATTGTGAAAAAAACAATCATTGAATCCAACAAAACGAGTGGTTACGAGCGGCGAAAAGCATATTTCGTCGATTCGACAAAAAAAATTGGCCATGCTAATCGAGATTTTTTTTATTCTATCGCCAGTTGCTTCGATCAAACGGATATGCTTTTCGCCGCCCGCAAACGCGCATTTTGTTGGCGGATCTATCGATGCTTTTTGTCGGTATACAAACTCGCGAGGCCGATACACCAACCGAGCTCGAGGATTCGGCGACTCGCCGAGTTTCCGTGTGCACGCGCGATGCGTGTGTAACGACCGAGAATCGGCGACGCGTGTGTTCAGCAGGTACAAACGCGCTAGGCCGATACACCAGCCGGGCTGCGCCGAGGATTCGGCGACTATCACCGAGTTTATATGGTGACCCGTCGTTCGTGTGCGTAGGGCGCACACAAACTCGCGCGTTAACGTCAGGCGCAGGCGAGCGCGTTCGCTCCTCTGACGTTGCCAAACACGAGTCCGGACTACCGGTTGGAGCAGTATCAGGGCGCGCGCACACGCACCTTCGGGGTTCCGCGATCCGTATCCCATATGCACGGCGGATTGCAATCAAACGCATCGGCCGCAGATTCGCGGTCGCCCCTCGTTGTTCCATCAACGGGATCAACTGTCAGCGACGAGCATTGTGTCGCGGGAGGCAAATTGGGCTGGTTTACCCGTCGGGTCGCGCGCTTCTCGAGCTCCTGGCTCGCTGTATTATCGGCGAGGGAAATTCGAGCGTCTATGTGCCGGACAATTTCCGCAGTGGGAACCTCGAAGTAATTGCGAGAATTTATTTGTAAAGTTGTGTCTTGCATCTCGATATAATTGATAATTTTGTCTCACATCTCGAAAAATTTAATCTTTATGTCTCGCGACTCAAACAAATTAGTCCCAGCTTTACAGAAGCGTTCCAAAACCAGCCCAAATTTTACGAAATTCAATTCCAACTCTGTATTCATGAGAAATATTGATAAACACGGTCAAACGTATCCCCTGGACCCAACGAGTTCCCGGTCTCTTGCCTGTCCACTTTCGCGTTGGCCGCACTTTTTCGTTTCGGGTCCACGCGCCGCGCGCCCATTTCGCGGGACGCAAGGTTTCAAGAGTCCCGCGAGACCGGAAACCGACAAAAATTGGTCAACCGAGTGGAACCACTTCCGGATCTCGCACCGGGCGCCGCTGTTTCTTCGGCTGCCCGATGAATTTTTCAAAACAGTTCATCCCCCGCACACGTGGGGCGGGAGCAAGGGTTTCCGGCGGGTGAATGAGGCCAGGGGATGAAGACGCGCCGCCCGGCTGCTGCTGTTGCTGCCGCTGCCGCGTCGGGGGTGGGCGAGAACGAGCCGCTTCTCTCATTCGTTATTCATAGGATCAGCGCGCGGAGTGCGCGGAGCCCGACGAAGGGGGACGAGGAGCGAGCGGTCGGGCACAGCCAGCCGGCTGCCTCGCTTGTTCATTCTCAGACGAGGCTAAGAAGGGATCTGCTGCTGCGGCGACGGCAGAAAGTGCACCCCACCCCCCGCTCCACTCCTCTCACCAGTTTGACGTTCGATTAGCGAGTCACTAGCTGAACGTTGTCTGCTGCCTTTATTTTCCTTTCGCCGCGCGCACATTGTTGCCGGCCTCAAGCGTCTCCCCGAAGGACTCCCCCGGTTTTTGCGAGCCCGGTGAACGCAGGAGCCTTCGACTTCCGGATTACTTCTTGCGTCCGCGCGGATTGCTCTCCTCGACTCACGCCGTCGGTGCCGTCTCTTTGCGCCGCGTTCAAGACGCCGTAAACGATCCCGCTATGTTCGCGAGATGTTTCGCGGATCGAGTTTTGCTACTTTGAGAATGCAACCGCTATGTTGAGATTTTTTTCGGGGGGAGTGATTATAGCGGGAGTGAGAAAAAAATTTATGGAGTTTGTTGGAATAACTGTTGCAGGATGAAAGTCAGTGACGACGTTTGGTTTTCCGAAGTTTGATGGCTGTTGGAGGGTCGAGCGCCGGCAGCGCAATGCGCTCCAATGATTGGAACTGAGGTGGTAAATATATATTTTTTTTTTAGGATATCGATTTTTTTAGTGTACCATCGTGACAATATTGGTTTCAAACCTTTTTTAGTTGATTTTGAAAAAACTAAAAATTCTTTATTCATGCCGGAAGCGAATTGGCTTCCAGTTAAAAAGTGTAATAATCGCTCAATCTGATTATTATCACAATATGTTTTTAACATCATTTTTGTAAAGAATTTACCTACAATATTAAAAAAAAAAAATTCTACCAGACTTTTTATCAGTAAAAAATTGTTCTATCAGATAAAAAAAATTCACGTCACATAAAAGCCGAAAAAACCATTTGAGACGTGAAATCGCAGAAACACGCGGAATTCATGGAACACGAGTCCGTAACAGATTGCCCAAATTGTGAAATAAATATGCCCAGTGTATTTCACACGAGCGACGGCTTCCTTATCTCGGTTTTGGAATCGTCGGCAAAAAAATGTCTTTACAGCGTTTATTCGTTCGCAGTGAGTTTATGCGGCGCGAGTGAGAAGAAAAAAATTCACGAATATGCAGATAGGCCGCAGGGGGTAGTGTAGCCTTGATTCCGGGACCCTCTGACGCGCGCGAGGCGAGTTCACCGAACTCTATGTCAGCAGCATCTCTCGCTGCCGAAGAGGCTGAGAGGTCGGAGGTCGCGGCAAACACGAGGCAGAACAAGCGCTCGGTACCGCGCTACATATATATACGACAGATACCGCAGGTAGAGATACTCAACGTACAGTAGTAACGTGACAAGACGGCGGAGGCTTGATTAAACGTGCAGCGTCGACGATATTTACTCGGGAGAATTGCATAGATGTATCGCCCGAGCGTTTGTATATATACATGACTGTCGTGCCCTTTGTTAATTTCCATCGTCCGTTTCAACTTATATTCAATGAAGCGTTAGGAGTTGGAAAACAGTCCGGTAAACAAATAAAACATCAAACTAGCCCAAAATAGAAAATCGCTGCTATTAACTTTATTAATGAAAGAAAGAGAAGTTTTAACACTCTAAAAATCGAATTACTAATCACTCAGATCAGATCAGCCCGAGGCAATAACCAATTTTCAGCCATTAACTGACTGTTTAAATTCAATAGTCGAAAGCACCGGATAATAAGTGAGTGGAAAATAACGACTTTCACTTTTACGCGTTGTATTCGAGAGAGAAAAATCATGAATGAAACCCAGCACGAAAATCGTAAAATTAATGGCAGAGTGGCAGTCGGAACATTCCCCTGTAAACACTGCGAACGGTGAGAAAGTAAATTTCCGTGACCAATGAAGATTTAATCTGAAAATGCATTTTAACGAAACAAAACCGATACTTCCGCCGTGTTTCCTCCGCGCCGAAGGAAAAGTGAAATATCGGGTGGGTCGAGGGGCTCGAGTTGCGCGGCGTCGCAGTTTCCGAGAAACGAAAAATACTGCGACGCTACGTGGCTTCGGTTACACGCCGAGCGAAACGACGACTGGCGGGTACGATGTTTACATTTCAGGGAAACGCGCACGCTGGCAGCATCACCGCGAGGCGAAACCCCGAGACCGGCTGTGCCGTCGCGGGTTTCCCGCAATTTTCCGCTGTCCGTCAGGCCAACGCGGATCGTTACACGCGCGGCCCGGATGATACAGGATATGGAAAACAACCGGAGACAAAAAGAATTAGCTCCGGTCGACTTGTATTTTTCGAATGATAAAAACAAATACTTTTCCACGATTCCGATTCGACAACTTTCTACCAATCGATTTCGAGAATTTCACCGGAATAATCATGACACTATTTTCGAGAGAGCGAGACCTATTTTCTATCTTAAACATGGATAAAAATAGACGACCGAATACCTATCGAAAACTCATGAGATACGTCGAATCGCCGGTCGCAGCGAGCTCGTCCAATCGGCTTTGCCGAGCCGCGACCGCAGCGCGCTTCGGGTCTCTACGACCGGCAGCAGAATCCATCGTATCTACATGTATACCGCATCGGTGCACGCGCGGTTCGCGCGCATTTTCCTCAACGACAACGAGGCACGTACGACACGCACTGAATAGTTAAATTCGCATCGGGCAGCGATAAACCGTATTACACATCCAAGCGCGTATTCTGCGTCGTGGGATGTTCTCGGCCGCGTTCGCCACGCTCAGCAACTCGGTGATTGTGTTGTGTCCCGTCGTCGACGCGAAGCTCACGGGGAGAGCCGAAACGATTAGCCGGTCGCGCCGTCCGGCAGAAATCGCAATTCGCGGCGCTGCGCGTCGAGACTGCCGTCGCCGCCGCCGTCAGCGCCATCGCACGGCCGATAATCCGGCGCGGAGATTGGAATAAATTTTGCGCGGGCGGGAAAAGAACGCTGCAACGAGTGGCCACTGAAGAAAAAAACAAACGAGAAAAGAAAACAAAACGACTGTAATGCCAGAGCGGTAATTAATATAATCCACGCGGGCAGCCGTCGAGGCAGGAGGGTCTCGGGAAAGAGGCTGCCGCTACTGCTGCTCGGCTCCCGACGTATGAAAGAGAAAGGGAGAGAGGGAAATATGTATATATATAAACCTGTTTTACGGCTCGCTCTATCTTTTGTCTCGCCAACGACAGGAATCCCCCCACCCCCGACTGAGCTGCGCTAATCGTAACCCGCCCGGGTAGTCGGTTTATCACGACTCTGCATATACGTAGATTATATTGTGTGTAGTTTTCTTATGTACCACGGGTCGCGCTCGCGGCGACGCGATTTCCCGGCGCATTAGAGAGGACCCTCAACACCCGCGAACGACGCCCGCGTTGCAGTGTGTAAGTAAAAACAAGAAATAAAAACAAGAGATCTCGTTGGGCGACGCGGAATATAATGAAAAGACAGAATCGCGGCGTCGCTTCTTTCGCGCGCGAGCGCGGAGGAGAATTAATAGCACGGAAAAGTCGTTGTACCGTGGCACGCCGAGATCCGTCGCCGATTATACTACCGAAATGGATCGCGCGGCGATAGTTCTTTAATTCGATTATCGACGCACGCGGCACGTCCGGTCGTCTTGTTACGTGTGGCGCTCTCGTCTGTTCTTTCGCGTCTGTACTTTCCAACGTTTATGGAAATTAGTAGCACGCGAAACGCGGTGTAGCGTGGAGGACGCGGGGCGCGCGCGCGCGCGCGCGACGTGTTCGACAGGCCGACCGGCTTTCAGACCGAGAGTTGCTTGCTTTGCAGTGGGTTTTACGGACGACGATACGTATCGTAACGCGTATCAGAGCGAACGCGTAACCGTCGTTAATTATTCCGGCTAAGAGGTTGGAAAATTCTTCCGTTCCTAACCTCAAAGACAGAAGAATGCAAATAAAAACGCCGTCGTCGCGAGGAAGCGCGACCGCCGCATTTCGCGTACCTACACAGTGGTTTTTTTTTGCCTTAGCCCCACCGTGAAACTGATCGGCTCGACGAGTCGCGACGAAGAATCCGCCTCGTCCTGTCTGGTGGCGTTCGGAAAGTCGATTTCGATCCAGCGAGAGCCGATCGCGCAGGATCAGCGGCCCGAGCGAAACTCGGCGTAAAGTATCCCAGCCAGAGAGAGAACTCGCAATTTGTCGCGCGTATCGACGCGCCGCTCTCGATGGCCTTTGGCAAATTGATGATAGGCGTGTGTATAGCGCCGGGCGGAGTGGCGAGACGGCAACGGCGACGGCGGCGTCGTCGTCGTCTCCTCGTTACACACGGGATTCGCGTCGTTGTTCCGGTGTCCAATTTCCGGCGTCGAGTGCCGGGCGCGCGGGACGCGAATCCAGCACGCCGGCCGAACGACAATCTCGCTCTCTAACCGAGCCGAGATTGCCGGGGTATAAGGTCTCTCTCGTAGTGGCGCGAGAAGCGCGAGCGACGGGCAACCGGAGAAGCGAGAGTGTTGGTCGCGGACGACAAGAGCGGCCACAATGTCGCGCGCGATAAATACACAGACACACACGACACGACACGTATATCTATATATCACTGTGATAGGACATAGCAATGGAGAGGGTTAACGAGTGATGCGCCCACACGCGCTGGCGTCGCGACGCCGTCGCCGCGACCCGACGTCATTCGACGAGCGCGCGCGCGTACGAACGCGCTCGGGAACTATTTATTTCTGCACTGCGTGTATCTCGTCGGCAGCGTCGTCGTCGTCGTCGAGCGGTTATATCGCACGAAAATAGTTTCCGATGTGCGCGCAACTTGAATTATTATGCAAGGTTGTATCGCGCGCCCAGATACACAAGCGCGAGGCGTACGCGCGCTCTGATATTCGTAACGGTAATCGAATTCGGGGCCCTGACGCTGTCCAATCTCGCTTTGGTATGAAGATGTAGGTACTACACCCCCCCCCCTCCCCCCTTTCTGCCACGCCACTCCCTCCACCCATCCGCAGTCACTCGCAGTCGCGTGTTCGAATTTACGTTATTATACGTTTTCGGGAGGGGGAGGGGGGCGCTTCTGCAACCACCGGCAGCAGCCCCCGGTTTCTATGAATAATAAATATCGGTTTAAATTCGTTTGGCCGTTACGCGCGCACTCGGCATCCATTTCTGCAGTGGACCCATCCTCTTTGCCTTTATCAGAATCAATGCGCGGCGCAGCGAGAACGGCGGCGGCGGCGGCGGCAGCGACGCCGCTGCGCTCGACCGACACTCGCCGAGTGCTTCTCGCGATAACATTACTCTCAATATCACGAGGAGTCGCGTATGAGTATCACCGGGAATATAATTCTTTTCGGAACGGCGGATACTCTCTCAGTTGCGCGCGCCGTATTCGCATGTAAATGGAATGAAAATACCGACTTTGAGGTTTACAACGGGCGCCGCGCGGCGGGTCGTTCGTATTTTCTCCGTCCGCACGGAGACGAGTGACGCGGTGGGTGTAATTAAAATTCCACCAAATTTCCACGTTTTCGGCGGGGCTCCGCGGAGCCCGGACGTATTTATTTACTTTTCGCGGCTCGGTCGAGTCCCCAGTGTCGTCGTCGTCGTCGAGGTTATGCGAAGCCCTCGCTGACGAAAATACTATTCTCGCTGTGTAACTTTGCGGAGTGTCAGGTCGAGCCAACGCTATTTGAGAATTCAGTTTCTTCGTCTCTGTCCTCTCTTATAAAAACGAAAAATGAAAAAGAAAATTCTGAATAGGGTCAAGGCCGTCGGTTCGACGGGGGCCCCGAAAAAGTTCCATAAATAAGAGCAAAACAAAAATTGCAGGTAGCCTCGGCGCCCTTGCGCAAGCCCGCGGATGAACCCTACGTCTCTCGCTGTCTCTGTCGCGCGCACGAGAATCGTCAGGCCGAGAGTCTTTGAGAAACGCGAATGGTGGTATACGGAGAGTCAACAAGAGCTCGGGCCGCCCACTCTCGCGGGATACAAAAAGCGCCTTGCCCAATCTCAAATATTTGCGAGAAGAGTGACCCCTCTGCACCTTTTAAGTCCGCCCGCCGAGAGCCCGGGATATACGGCAATCTGGAAAATTCACTCAGTCGAAAAGCTTCGCCGAAAGAATATTTCGTGCCGAAAGATTCCGGCTTCCCTTACATCATTTTTTTTCCTCTATCAATTTTCTCGACGCTGAGCGTATCAGCAGCTGCCGACGTTGCGTAACTCTCGCGGCGCTGGCTCTCGTCTTCTTCGAACTAACATTTACGAGCGCAGACTAGCGCGAGCTGTGTGTCTCTCGCGGCTGCGAGAATGTTTCTCCAGCTCGAGAGACGAGCGACAGCGACGAGCCGGTAGCGCGATAGCTCGCCTCTCGCGCGCGCGCGGTGCGTCCCTGTGTGTTGGCTCGTACACAAAGGCAGTCGGATCTCCAGGCATAAACAAAAGTCAATGTCACGAAGGTTGGGCCTCGAGGTTGTCGCTTCCAGTGGTCAATGCGCGGGGTCGGGGGAGACGCGGGGAGTTGATGCGCGCTGTGCTGAGGCTCGAGTATTATTCAACCACACTCGTAATATTGCGAATGCAATTGGTGGCTTCGCGAGGGGATATGACGGGGCTTGATCAAGTGTTGGTCAGCTCTTCCATTTGTCGCTATAAATACACGGAGAGAAGGGTCTGATAAATTTTACCATATATCTAGTAAAACTAGTAAAAAGTACCATTATTTTCTGGCACAGGGGAGTCACGACGCCATCTATCAAGAAGTACGAGAACTTTGAGAATTTTTACCACGAAATTGAGAATTTTTACTACGAAATATGGTAAAAATGTTCATATATATGGTAAAAATTCTCGTAGTTCTCGTACTTAACGCTAGATGGCGGCTATGGCGGCCGATTACCAGGCGCATTGGTAATTTTTACTAGATCCATTGGTAAATTTTATCAGATCCTTCTCTCCGTGTAAAAGGATTTCAAAGTACGATTTCCATCCTTTGCCGTTACGTTAAATTATGTCGAACGATAATTAACCCAATTTCGAATACATTTTTCATAACTCTGCTCCGACGATTCACACAACTTTCCAGAGACGAATACAAAAAAAAATCATTTCCCACATTATCATTGTGATTCCGAGACTGCGCTGTCGGAAACGAGAGGCGACGAACCGGCGGATCTCACGCAGTTTGCGGGCAGCGTTACCGTGCGCCGCGCGTACACAAAAGCGGCGGCTTTCCCGGTATAAACAAAAGTCAATGTCACTGAGGACGCGCGAGGTTCGAGGCTGTCGCTTTCAGTGGCCAAAGCGCGCACAGGACGAGGGACTCTCGATGCACGCGCGGCTATTCAACCATTCGGAACATAGCGAACGGTTGACACTAACTCAAGTGTTCCGTTACCTCTTTCTATTCACAACTGAAAATAAAAAAATTCTAAAGCACGAAATTTCTCTCGTAATATGAAAGAAAAAAAAATGTCGAGGAATATTCCAACCGCGAATACAATTTTCACAAGTGCGCTCTGATCATTTGCACAGATTTCCAGCTCTGAACGCGGGAGACAAATATTCCCTTTTTTTCCCCCTCTCAATATTATGACTATCATTCCGAGGAATTTCTCCATTGCTGGAAACACGAGAGAGGCGTCGAACTGGTGGCGTTCACGCATTTGCGGGCAGAGCGCGTCCCCGTGTGCCGAACATACACAAAGCAGTTGCTTTCCCGGCATAAACAAAAGTCAATGCCACAGAGGTCGTACGGGGCAGGTGGGTGGAGGGGGATTTCGAGGCTGTCGCTTCCAGTGGCGAATGCGTGGCCATTGCGCGTTGCGGCGCGAGGGGCCTCAATCTGCTTAGCGTTGATGCTTGTCCGCCGAGTATTATTCAACCGCTCGGAATATCGCGAGTGTGTATAACGCGACCGTAGGTTCGGCGAAGGGATATAATGGCAGTGGATCGGCTGACCGCGCGGGTCCAGTCGTTAGTCCGGCGAACGGCACGCGCGGCGCGTACAACCCCCACGGGGGGGACGAACGAGCTGCAAGCACAAATTTGCATTTCCGTGCTCTGTGTGATGTGACTAGTTGCGATCGTGAATCTGCGGTCAAGCACGTTTGTACTCGGAATACTGCAGTTCGCTCTGTTTCTCTCTCTGTCTCTGGTCTCTCTCACTCTCTGTCCCCTCTGTACACGATCGCTGTTACAGCTATACTCAGCGCTACGCGCGGATGTGACGCTTGTTTTCGTTGCCGGTGACTCCGCGCTCGTTGCTGCGCGTAGAGTGCGCCGCGCGTCGCTCGCTCGGTAAGGCAGACGTGTGTAAATCCCGAAATTCGCGTCAGTTTACTCATTCACGGTTCGCCGAGCCGATAAAGTGTTACCGTGTCGCGTGGCCGAGGAAATACCGGACGCGAGCCCGCAAAAGGGATGAAAAATGAGTGTGTCAAAAGTGTCGCGTACACGGAGTCTATAAAGCGATTTTTTTTCTCCTCCTCTCCAATTCGACGCGCGGACGGACCTGTCGCGCAGCGACACGTCCGGTGTGTCGTGCGCCGAGTATCGTCGAAGTCTCGAAGCGTTTCGGGAAGTCGATTTTACGGAAAAAAATTATGACGAAATAATATTCAGATGTCATTTTTTTTTATTGCAAAATTATTATTAACCGGGAATGCGCGGTTGGCTTAGCTCTGCAACGAAAATTGATACGGACTCGAACTTTCACTCGTATTCTTATCTTCAAACACAACCCGGAAGGATAAAGCGCCGAGTTTCATAAAGATTGCGCGGGCGGTATGGAAACTACGGTTCTTGAAAAAGAAAAAAAAAACACAGGTTAGAATGGGCGCCCAATGCGGGGGCCACCATAACGATAGCAATTAGTGGCTACGCAATTATGAATGTCACTGCACTTTGAGGTAAAACAATACAGTGATATATATATGCATATATACAGCTATATAGATACGTAGGACACGGTCGTATGGCTGAGGAGCACGCGAGACCGATTCGCTCGAGCGCTCGGGCCGATACAACGAGAGAGAAAGAGAGACGGAAAGAGAGAAGAGAAAAACGGTGTCACGGTTACCGGGTCGTTAGCTCTTTCACTCGTCGCGTCTATTGTTATTTTAATGTAGCGTCAGAGCTCGCGTTTCAACGTTTGTCAATAATAGACGCGAGTTTATACAGAGCGGAATGAGAGTTCGTCAAGGCTGCGCTTCCTGGCTGCTCGTGCGGGGGAGAGAGAGAGACAGAGATGGTGAGAGGCGCGTTTATAGATCATCCCCCCGAGATGATGATCAAACGAGAAAGCGGAGGTGTCGACGCGGCGGTTGGCGCGGTAAACAAGGTCTTGGCGTTCAAGGGTCGTTGCGTGGGAGCCGCGACATCGTAAACAAGCCGGCTTGTCAGATATTATAATATACGTTGGAGGACAAAGTGTCGACGGGAGACGCTTATTTTATATTATTATGCTTCTTTTTTTTTGCGCGAAAGAGGAGACAATGATTATATGAATATGTAAATTAACGTGTACAGTGGATGCACGAAATTGCGGCCCGCCCAGAGGTCAGGGAGTTACGTTACTTCTGAGGATTTTTTTCGTACTTTAATTCTTTTATTCGTAAAAATGATTTTTTTTTTACTTAATAAATTAACTTGAGTAGAATTATATTTAAAAAATTGTTTCAATTCACACTTTGTTAGCGTGTGTCGAGTCGACACTGTCGAGTGCCGACTAATGAAGAATAATATTTTCCATGTTTCAGAGCGCATTTACAACCGGTTTGTCGGTCAATTGACTTCGGCCCGGTAATTCAATAAGGACGTGGACGCTGCGGGAGCAGATGGATCGAATTACGAGATAAAGTATACGTGGAAAAAAGAGAAGAAAAATTGAAGCACGTCGATTGATTCGCCGCAGCTACGACCGTCCGGATTCGATTACACCGTGTGTCGACGGTCATATCGGTGTTTTCAGTCGTGATGTAATTCAAGGTCTCCGCGGCTGCGCTCGTCCGCGCGGACGGCAACAGAAGAGGAGACGCTCGGTCTACGCCTTTGCGCTCGTGCGCTCGAACCTGGGCGCTCGTTGCCTGGCAGCAACAGGACGAAACTTCTGGAAGAAGCTATAGACACATTTCCAGCAGCAGCGGTCGCTGCGTCCCGAGTAGTGGCGGGATTTTTCCACGCCGGGTTCGACTTCGAGTTTCAGAAGAAAGGAGACGGACGGAGTTCGAGAGTTCGAGAGAGAGACGGGAAGAGGGAGAGAAAAAGAGAGACTAGGATTAGTGCGTTGAACGGCTGCAAGCGCACAGGTGAGTAGCCCCTGCTGCAGTTAAAACGCTGCTGCTGGTGCTGCTGCTGCTGCTGCTGCTGCTAGGCTCGATCAAGTCGACGAACGGGTTGGCCGCGTGAAAAATGCACGTGTCGCAATACCCGAGAGAGTCTCTCGATGCATGCACGAAGCATCGTTACAACGAGGCGAGAACCCGGCGAACTTTACGTTGCCACCGCGAGTGACAAACTCCCGTGTCTTGCATCCTGGAATTATTATTATTATTTTTCTACATTTATTTTACAATTTTTAATGTACATTTTTTCCCTTCAGATTGCCGTTTCGGGAGACAACGGAATTTTTTCGGGATACCAGCGACAATGCGATTTGGAAGTTGTCCTCGACGTGGGAAACTCGGCCCAGCGATTCGTCCCGACCCGGCGCAATTCGACCGCGCGAGGAGCGTGAATTATTTCCGGACAAACATTGCGAGCGGTGCACGAGACGTCGACGAAATCGCAGTGACCGCGTGACGCAAGAACGTCGCAGCGAGACAGATAGACGCGGGAGGCTTCCCCGCGTCTCGTCGACGTTCGCGTCGCTGTACACGCAGCAGCGGCGGCGGCATTCAACGCGGTCGGAGTGGGTCCCTTGGAAATGGGATATCGTCCCTATTGTCGGGGGAGATTCGTTTGTACGCAAAACAATAGTGTGTACTCTCCAGGACGACGAGGGACGACCACCCCGAGCCTCGGGTATCCTCTGCATCGCCGGAGCGTCGCCACCGCTGGGGGAGGAGGGGCTACTCTTGTCTATCAAAGTATAGCACCAGGTCCGGCGCGGAATTTGTCAGCGTGAGTTCCTCCGTATCTCGGTGTAACTAAGAAAACAGCGTCACAAAGATACGGCAAAGAAATTAATAAATTAATGTATTAAGATTCCGACGAGGTTGTTCATTTTTGTATCAAAGGAGAATTTTATTTAGTGATTTAAATTCTAATTTTACTATCTCCAATTTTACAATCTTGTTCACTCGAAGGTCGCTCCCGGGGGTACCGAGGCTAATTGCAGCGCGCGGAGTATTCCGCTCAACTCTTTGAGCGTTAATATTCCGTCGAATGTCAATTGTAGACGAGTGAATCCGCGTTCACCGCTCGTCGCGCCGCGCCAGATATAACGCGGATCGAGGAATGTGCGAGCAGCAGCAGCCGCGGTGCAGAACTTGACTCTGAGCAAACTTCGTTACCGCAATGAGAAAATCTTCCCCTGCATTTTTTCATCTAATTCTCAGCGGAATCAAATTCGACATAATCGCAGTCTAATTTTACCAATGATTTCACTCGTCTCACAGATCATAGATTAACTCAGACATACAACAAACTTCAATGTATTAATACGAATGACGGTTTTTCTCGTTATTCGAACTTTGTCTCTGCTCTTATCGCGCGATTCTCTGCGCAACAGACGCAAACTATTGACGAACGAGTTTGCAATTTCCCTCATAGTCGACGTCGCGCGCAACGTGTGCACTAAGCGTCTGCGAGTGAGAGGCGCTCACGCAGCGTCGGGTGTATCGGGGTGGCGGCAGCGGCGGGGACCGCGCGTACATTCACTCGAGAACATTATTATTCCGCACCGGCCGGCCTACCGCATGTACGTTCGACGCACGTGCCGATGATAGTAGCGAGCGCGCCCGGCAGTTACACCGACCCGTCCGGCGCACTCGTCCACCGCGCGCGAGCGCAACACGCGCGTGCACTCTCGCTCGCTCGGCACGCGCGCGGTCCATCTCGCAGTGTGTGTTATACGCGCCGAGCGTGTAATGCAGCAACCCCCGACCGATCGTGAGTCGCCGCGGGGCCATTCGCCGTAATTACGTTTGTCGCTGGCGCTTCGTACCAACGAGTCGGAGAGGGGAAAGGAAGAGGGCAACCGGAGCTGGGGACGGACGCGCAGCGTCGATGTGCTAACACTGTTATACCCCGGCCGAGCTGCGAAACGTATACTGTGCGCCTGCGAGGAGGATGAATGCGAATGACGATGCGGGCCGGTCCCTGGTTTCTATGGGGGGGAGAGGGAGGGGACGAAGCTCCAATGTTGTAACCGATCATTTTGGAAACCTGGAGGAGACATTCTGAATTTATCTATATGAATTTTATAGATTTATTTTTATGATGTTAAAGCAAAAATAATTGCAAAAAAATGTCTCTTTTAAAAAGTTCATGAGTAACGGAAAGCATTGTTAGCAAACTATTCGAGCTGTGATTGGCTTGAACTTTCAGACCGAGTCCAAGTTCATTTGTCCTTGATAACTTTGACAGTTCTGTCAAATATCGTATTTTTTTCAAATCAACTAAAAAAGGGTTATAACCGGTGTTTTCAAGGGTAGAATATGCGACTTGATAACGATGGTATAGGTTAAAAGTAGATATTTTGAAAAAATAAATCCCGTGACCCCGATTTGTGCGGTTTTCGGCCTGACGGCCAGATCTACGATTTCTGACAAACTGTTCGACAAAATTTTTTTTTTTCAAAACTAGGGTAATCACACGCGCTGGCGCGCGTGTCCGAGGTACCTTTGCGCTACTGCGCTCTTATAAAGCTTTAAAAGGGTAAAATCGCAACTAAAAAACCCTTGTTTAGTTAATAATAAAAATAAAAAAAAATTTGGTCGAACAGTTTCTCAGAAATCGTAGATCTGGCCGCCAGGCCGAAAACCGCCCAAATCGGGGTCACGAAATTTATTTTTTCAAAATATCGACTTTTAACCTATACCATCGTTCTCAAGTCGCATATTCTGCCCCTGAAAACACCGGTTACAACCCTTTTTTAGTTGATTTTGAAAAAAAAAAAAAAAAATTTGGTCGAACAGTTTGTCAGAAATCGTAGATCTGGCCGCCGGCCCGAAAACCGCTAAAATCGGGGTCACGAAATTTATTTTTTCAAAATATCGACTTTTAACCTATACCATCGTTCTCAAGTCGCATATTCTGCCCCTGAAAACACCGGTTACAACCCTTTTTTAGTTGATTTTGAAAAAAAAAAAAAAAAATTTGGTCGAACAGTTTGTCAGAAATCGTAGATCTGGCCGCCGGCCCGAAAACCGCTAAAATCGGGGTCACGAAATTTATTTTTTCAAAATATCGACTTTTAACCTATACCATCGTTCTCAAGTCGCATATTCTGCCCCTGAAAACACCGGTTACAACCCTTTTTTAGTTGATTTTGAAAAAAAAAACTTTTGGTCGAACAGTTTGTCAGGAATCGTAGATCTGGCCGCCGGGCCGAAAACGGCCCAAATCGGGGTCACGAAATTTATTTTTTCAAAATATCGACTTCTAACCTATACCATCGTTCTCAAGTCGCATATTCTACCCCTGAAAACACTGGTTACAACCCTTTTTTAGTTGATTTTGAAAAAAAAACTTTTGGTCGAACAGTTTGTCAGAAATCGTAGATCTGGCCGCCGGGCTGAAAATCGCCCAAATCGGGGTCACGAAATTTATTTTTTCAAAATATCGACTTTTAACGTATACCATCGTTCTTAAGTCTCATATTCTAACCCTGAAAACACTGCCATCAACCTTTTTTTAGTGGATTAAGAAAAAATACGATATTTGACAGAACTGTCAAAGTTATCAAGGACAAATGAACCTGGACTCGGTCTGAGAGTCCCAGCGAATCACAGCTCGAATAGTTTGCTAACAATGCTTTCCGTTACTTATGAACTTTTTAAAAGAGGGATTAACTAAAAAAGGGTTGTAACCGGTGTTTTCAGGGGTAGAATATGCAACTTGGGAACGATGGTATAGGTTAGAAGTCGATATTTTGAGAAAAAAATGTCGTGACCCCGATTTGAGCGATTTTCGGCCTGGCGGCCAGATCTAGGATTTCTGACAAGCAAAACGACAAATTTCTTTTTTTCTTGTTCAAAAGTAACTGAACAAGGGTTTTTTAGTTGCGATTTACCCTTGTAAAGCTTTATAACCCATGTAGGTTCTGCCGATAAAGCTGAAACGACCAATACTCGGGCCAATGTTGGGGTGACGATTATCGACTTTGCAACATTGGGCCAATGCTCGGCCAAGTATTGACCCGTCAATGGTTGGCTTGTCGATATTAGGCCAATGCTTGGCCAAGTATTGACTCGCCAATTGTTGGCTTGCCGATATTAGGCCAATGCTCGGCCAAGTATAGACTCGCCAATTGTTGGCTTGTCGATATTAAGCCAATGCTAGACCAAGTATTGACTCGCCAATTGTTGGCTTGCCGATATTAGGCCAATGCTCGGCCAAGTATTGACTCGCCAATTGTTGGCTTGCCAATATTAGGCCAATGCTCGGCCTTGTATTGACTCACTAATTGTTGATTTCCGTGAAAGATTATTGAATGTGATTTATTTATACCGCATCAGACGCAGTCATATAATTCTGTAAGTGCTGTACATAGTACATCAAATTGATACTTTACATTAGTCGATCAAATAGACAAAAAGAAATGTATAATGACATGATCGCAATGGCCGAGTGAGCTAAGGCACAGCGCAACAACCCAAAGGTCCCAGGTTCGATTCCTGACAATGTAAAAAAAATTAAACATTTTTCAGCGATTAAAATGCATCAGAGACGGAATATGTAATTAAAAGTGCAGGATAACTTGATTAAATAAGTACAATTAATTATTTTTTGATAAAATTTATACGGCCGATAATGTCGGCCGACAAAAAGACCCCGGTCGAGTATCGGCCGATCCTCGTACGCGATACTCGGCCAACTATTGTTGCCAATATCGAGCCGGACTTATCATCCGAGACTCGGGCCGATGATCGGGCCAATATCATATGCCAATGTTGGCAATCTCGGCACCGAGATTGGGCCGATCGTCGGCCAAGTCCGATCACCCTTCATGGGAAGAGCGCAGCAGCGTTGACTAGCCTAGTTGACTTTAAAAAAGAAATTGCGAAAAAGATTATTAAATGTATATGAAAGACTGAGCCTAAATGCGGTGTCTGAATTATTGTGTGGCGAAAAGCAGCGAGAAAAAATCTAAATTTCCGCTCTCCGCGACTGTGATAATAGCGGATTCGAAAAAAAAGCCGCGAGAAAATTTGTACAACGCGCGTGAAACGCCAGATCCATAGTAATGCGTGGCAAAAAGTGGCGAGAAAGAAAAATGTAAATTCTTGCTCTCCGCGCGCGAGCAACTGTGATAATAATTTCGCGATTGCGAAATTTGTGCGCGCGCGGAAATAAATGCAAACAACGTTTCGCGCTGCGAGCGTCAGCGCGTTCGTCGGAACTTTTCGCGCTCGCTCGCGCGTGTTTTCGCGTCTCTCTCTCTCTCTCTCTCTCTCTCTCGTTCTCTGTCTCTCTGCCTCTTGTGTACTCTGTGCGCGACAATTGTTTAATCGCAAGGCCGTCGGCGTGTCCGCGCCGCAAAGGTTACGGTCGGGATACGTAGAATCGGCCCTGCCCCGCCGTTGCAAGTTGAAGGCCGCGCTGCGATCGTTATCCGCGTTATTTCATAACGCTCGATTTCAACTCCATTCACCGTTGCAACTGCGCGTTCGCCGGACTCGCGCGGACGATTGCGGCACTCCGACGGTTTGTCAACCGTCGACGACGGTTTTTCAAGCTTTTTCGACGTAAACGCAGATTTCGCCGAAACGGGATCGGAGGACCCGGCGAAGCACGACGATCGCCATCGTCTGTGGCCACTGCGACCGCATCGATACTGAACACAATTTAGTCGAATAATATTTTATCAGTTTGTTGAGTTCAGTAATCTAATATTATTTTTTTTTAGTTTATTGTGGTGAGAAATCTAATACTTTATTAGCTTATTCTATTCAATCTAGTATTTTATTAGTTCATTGAATTCAGCGAACCAGTTTCTTTACTTTACTGAAAAAAATTACTATCATATCTAATCATTTAAAAATAAATAATTTAATCATTGAGATGGTTTTTCGGCTGTTCGATGCGACGACGATTTCTTCAAACGGAATCGAGGTCCCGCGACGCGCGACAATCGAACGCGGCCGTCGCCTCTGTGGCACCCGGATCGCGTTCACCTGCTGCGCACAGCCACCGCGACCGCATCAAAACGGTAACCAGCCACGCGATTTGACCCTTTCTCGCGACAAACGCCACAGCGTTACGTGTATTACGACCAAGTTACGTATTTTCTGGCTTTTTTTCAGCCTCGTTCACCGTGACGACCACCGCGTGGAGAGGCGGGAGAGGCAGGGGGCATTCGACAATCAACCGCATGCAGCCCACTTTTGTTTCCTCGCGTCCTAACTCCAGCCAACTATACCAACGCCGAGCCGCATTCCGATATGAAAACAAGCGAGGCGCGCGTCGTGCTATCGCGGATGTTAAAAAAGTATCCATAAGTCTATTCCCATCTCCCTTATCACGCTGAAGAGGCCGTAATGATAAGCACACACGGTCGTCAAAGACGCGCAACAATGTTCGCGGAGTGACATTAAACAAAAATTACGGACGCCGTACTACTTTCTTCATTATGCAAGGTGACCGAGTTTCGAGGCGAACAACAATGGAGTCTGAGTGGTAAACAACATTTTTGACATTTTTCCTCGAACGCATTAATTCGCCATCCGCGACGAGTCAACTCGTCGCCGGGGAGAATAAGAAGGTTGGATTGTGCAAATATTTGACTGACAATAACACGAATTCAGTGAATAATTTCGTTAGTACTAAAAAAAAAATTAAAACTCGATTAAAAAATTGACACAAAAATTTCAGCACGGAATTAAAAATTCACTCCAAAAATTTTCCAGTCACTTTTACCCGACAAACATTTTCTTAATCTTCCAGGAATAAAGCGGAGTTACGTGAAGGCCAGAATTGTTTGCACAAATGCGAATTCAACCGAGTAAAAAAAAAAGAAGAGAAGCAAAACGAATTGAACGCGATAAAGAAAATAATTGATTCACTCACCGAGGCACAAGCCGCTTGAGGCTCGCGATAGTCGGATTATCCGTGTAGTCCTCGCCGCTTATTCGCACGACCCCGTTTTCCGAATTAACCGCGTCCCCGTGAACAACGTAATCCAGGAGATCCGCGAAGTCGTCGTGAACCTCGGGTTTCTCGGTCTTCGCGCGTTCCGAGCCGCTGTTACCGCTGCCGCCGTTGCCCGGATTCTCCCTGACGTTGCTCGGCGTCGCGGCCGAATTGTCGGCCGCACCCGCCGAGAGTTCACGGCTGCCGTTGACGCGTTGGAGAAATTTCCGTCGGAAATTGTTGTACACGGTGTCGCGATTGGGCTCGTCGCCGACGCGCACGCGTCCGTGACTCGGCACGAGGTGATGACCGCTGTAGCCGAGATCCATCTGCAGATCCATCACCAACAGCAGCGTGAAGAGTATGGCGAACGCGCTGAAGCCGAATATCAGCTTCTCGCGTATCCTGATCATTCTCACGGCGATCTTCATGCTGCCGGCTTCCCTGACCCGTGTCCTCGTCGAGACACAGTGACCGCCGAACCTCGCTGCTGCTGTCCTGACGCCGATTTTCGGGTCCCTCTTGCGCGACGACGATTCGCTTCTGTCGAGCCTCGAGGAATTGGAGCGTCTCGGTTTGTCCGCGTCGCGCGCTCTCTTGAGGCTCGCGGCCCGTTGAGGGCTGACACTTCGTGGTATCAACGACGATGCCGACGCTGCCGCCGCCGCCGCTGCTGCTGCCGGTTCCTCCGGTCGCGGTACGCCGGGTTTATTATCGCCTCTCGCGACTCCCTCGAGCCCGACTGAATTGTCGGAAAGTCCGTTAACCGCGAATTCACTTTCACCGCCGGAGCGCGTTAATGTGGCGGCAGTCGCCCGGCCCGACGACGACGTCGTAGCCTCCGACGACCACCGTGCCTTGCACTCGTCGCGCCCTCGTGCCACGAGCCGATGTCCAAGTGCCGCTGCCTCGTCGTGGTTCGCTTCGACGATCTCGTAGCTGCCGCTGCTGCGCCTTCCAGGGAAAATCTGTCGGTCCGGGCGATAATCCACCGGATGACTCGTCGTGGCTCGTCCTTCGTCGCCCGTCACCTCTTGCGTCCGTCTGGCGTTCGTCACCGGACGATCTCGCGACGAAAACAATCGTCGAGCTCCTGCGGCGTCGTCGTAGTCGTCGACGTCGACGATTGGTATCTCACTATCTCGCGGTGTGAGATACGCGCTGCTTGCGTCTGGCGTTGCAAGCCGAGCGACAGCTAAAATAACGCTACTCGACACTTCCGCCGTATGCAAATTGCCAAGCGTCGTCGCTGCCGCTGCTGTTGCTGCTGCTGCCGCTGCCGCCGTCGTCGTAGCCGCCGTCGGTGTATCTTCTCCCTCCAGTGGTCGTCGCGGCGATCGCTCCACGTAGTCGGGTTTCGGCGTATCCGTGATAATTGCAACTCCGCATTTTGCGCTCGGCTCGCGATGATCGTCGTCGTCGCCTTCGTTGCTTCCGTTCGCGCAGTCGACTTCTTCGTCGTCGTCGGTGTTGCTTACTCGCGAGCCATCGGCACAGTGCGCGTACTGACGGCAGCTGCACGCTCGCCCCGCAGACGCCGAGCAGTCGCCGCGGTGAAGTCGAATCGCCGGCGGTCGCTGCTGCTGTTGCTGATAATTCGTCGTCGGCCCGAGCGTCGTCTTATCTCTTGCTGACCCGGGGCTATCGGATGAGTCTCCGGCAGCCGTTGACCTTTGAACGTTCGGCTTTGTCCGCGGAGCTCGCGCGTCGTCCGGAGGTGGAGAGAACTTCAATTTGTCGGCGCGCCGGGCTCTCCGACCTTGATCCGAAGGGCTCCTGTCGATGTGAAGGTCGTCGTCGTAGTATTGACAACGAGATTCCGGAACTTCGTGCGATTCCGGGAAACGTCGGGCGGTTCTTCGGTGAACGCGCGGCAGGTCGAAGGTCAGACGCGATTCCGGCGACTCCGCGGAATCCGCGGACGAGTCACTTCCCGCGAAATCCGCTTGTGATGATCGCGGCGAACTCCTCTCGCTTCTCGAGCCTCGAAGAGCTGCGGCTTCGGACCGATATTTTTCCCAGCAACGTCGACTTTCACGACGGACCAGCGCTCGAGCCTCGAGCAGCCGAAAATTGTCCTCCGAGCGGATGAGCTCGTCGACGTCCTCGACGGAAACGCTGCGCGAGCTCGCGTATTGCTCGTCCTCAGTCCTTGCTCGTCGAATCTCGCGTCTCGGAGAATTTTTTGCTGCGAATTTCGACTGGGTCGCCTCGACCGGCTCGACAACCGTCGGACGTTTCGCTCGGGTCGGTGGCGTCGGTCTGTTCTCCTCGTCCTCTCGGCGATGATTTCCCTCGTCTAACCGGTGATGATCCTCCTCGCCGCCGAGTGTCTCGAGGCTGCCGTTGCTGCGACTGGGAAATAATTTTTTCCTTATCACCCGCGGACTCTTGCGAATATTTCGCACGAGCTTCTCGCAGCTCACGCCGATGTTCTCCTTGGACGTCTTCACGAGTCGCTTGAGAAACGAGTCGCTTCGGCCGATCTTCGCGCTTCCCGGTCTCTCGCCGTCGACGTTGGACTCGCGACTGTCGCGGCCGATGCCATTTTCGCGTCGTCCCGCGACGACGCTCGTAAAGGCGGCTGACGAACCGACGGAAAACGCTGCTGACGATGATTGGCCGTTGGGTTGGATGCGGTTGCTATCTCGGAATGTCCGGTGGACGGAATACTCGTTGTTCCTCTCGTCGCTCGGCGTTGAAACGTTCGCGGTGCATCTCCCCGCGGACAGAATTTCGGGGCGTCGCGACGATCTTAAGGGTGAAGGGAAATTGAAATGTGCAGCGTTCGTGGGCTCGTTCGTTCGGTTTTCTCAGTTCGTCGCAGCCGTCGTCGATGTCGTCGCGGAATCTCACGACAGTCGCGATGCGATTTCTCGTCCGCGCGGTCGGCAGCCTGAAACATAACCAGATAAACGGGCGAGATTAATACCGGCGATGCGAGATTAGATCGAACGCGACTGTATTTGCTTAATGATAAAACCGAAAGTGCCAACTGAAAGTGCCTGGAATCGTAACTCGTCACGCTGAAAAAACACGGAGACTGTGTTGACCGAATATCTATTGACGTAGTAAATTATGAATTCGTGTGAAAAAAAATTATAATAAAGGATGTAAACTTTTGTTGAGAATCTTGCATGTTGCTTCTTCATTCATTTAGATTTTTTTATAAATCTTTCTCTGTGAGAAAGCCAAAATAGATAAATGAATTAACAAAAATATTAGTTCATTTCCGGTAGTTAATCAAGATATTCTTAATAATTTATTTTTCCTACGGCAGAAATCAGCTTTAGTGTTGTCATCTATTGACAATTATATAATTGCGATTCTATAGTCGCCCTGCATGTTTGAAATTCGCGTATAAAGATAACGGCAAAATTGCTCGTCAAAATACCGCGTAACACGATAGTAGTAACGAACGAACGGCCGTTCATTGTCGCTATCACGTTGACCGATGTTGACAATCGGATCCATGGCGATAGCGGCACTGAACGTGCAGCGGTTTATTTCCAATTAGTTCCTCGCCGTCCCTCCAGGAGGACACGTGGATGGCGCTTATCACTGGTGCGTGTTCTCATTACGTCGCGTCTCCGACGAAGCGCGGTTCCGTAACGAGAGACGCTATCGCGCTGCATCCAACTGTCAACATCGGTCACAATCCAAATTCGCGAGATCGGCGCAATAAAGATAATCGTCACGTTGATAATTCGTCGTTGACAACGGATAGGACTTTTGCCTCAGCAGCCGCTTTGCAATTATTTCGAGATGCAAATTGAATCGGGTTCGATTAGTAGTTTATCATCCGCTCGTTACGATTCAAATTCCGAATTCGCCGTAAGGATAATCGAAATTTTCGTAATTCGTTGATGATAAGATATAGCAACTGAACTGTGAGTCTTGATCACTTTTCAATTATAGTAAAATATAAATCGAGCCATGTCTCATTATTCCATCTTGTGAAAGCTGTGATTTATTACATTTTTTCATTTCCTCTACTTTCATTTGTCACCGTCACCCGTCGTCAAAAAAAGAACAATTCCCAGGCCACGTTTGTCTCGACAACTTTCCAATAACGCAAGAATCCAAATCGCCATCACGTCCTATTGGTTCGAGGGCGTCCCTCCAGGGGGCCACGCGGGATGGCGCTTATCAGCGGCGCGTTTCCCATTACGCTGTATCGGCGCGCGCAGTAACGAAAGATGCACTCGGTCAAAGTGGAAAGAGAGAGGAGCAACGAGAGACCACGTTCGAGATCCCGTGTAACGTCGGCCAGAAGCGTTCTTCGAGTATCGTCGGCGAAATCGAGAGACGGTAATGACGTGCTTGGCGCGCGCGAGCTTCGCGCGCGGTTACCACGGCTACAGGGCTACGGGCTAGGAAAGTGCACGGACCATTACAGTTATCGGCGCTGCTGGCTGCTCGCGCGCCAACGACGAGGTCGAAGACGACGTTGCCGGAAGCGAGGTTGTCTGGGGGTCGCGAGCGCTAAGACTACCCCACGCTGTACCAAAGGGCACCGAGGTGGCGCCTTACTTGGGGGGGGGGGCGGTGCATCCAAGCCATCCAAGAGCCGGGGAGTAGTGTTGTAGGTGGCGACGGTGGTGGTGGTATTGTAGATGGTGATGATGGTGGTGGTGTTGTAGGTGATGTTGATGGTGGTATGGTGTTGTAGGTGATGCTGGCGGTGGTTCGGTAGCCCGAGATTCCGACGGGCCTGCGATATATTGCCGGATGCCGTTTCGCACCCTGGGCCAAAGAAAGATGATCCTGATTCATGACAACGTAGAACGTTTCGCGGGCATCGTGACGCCTTCTTCCTCCTCCTCCTCCTCGGGCAATCGGCCCGAAGGACCACGAAGATGCCGCTGCACTCGACAAGGCGCAAGGTGTTCATAGAGGCCATAAAAATCGCTATTATTGAATACAACGTTGTCAAACATTTCCATCCGAACGACTGTACCGTGTGCGTCCCTGCGAACAGGCTGCCTCACAATGTGCTCCGGATACTACGCGTTGGTGATATAACACTTTATGGTAGACGGAATGGAAATATAAGCGGCATTCGGCGATCGCAAGCGGAGCAGATGTCCCGCGGCGCAAGCACTTTGATAAATGAGAAAACGCGGTTGGACGGGGAGATTGAAGAGCGAAAAATTGTTCCTCGGAGTTTTTTTTAGTAGAGAACAATTTTTTGTATTTAATTATGTATTTGTTATTTTTACCGACAGATTACTCTGCTTTTTAATTTCATACGGAACAAATAATTATTTTTATCTGTTAAATAAATTTGGATAATTCTTTATTTCTCGAAATTCGCAATGTGTTCAACATATATTTTTTAGTTATAAGTAGTTTTCAATTGACATCCAAATTTTGAGAAGTTACTAATTTATAATTCCACTTTGCGGGAGAGCGATTCTTTTTTTTTTTCGCCATGTCTAAGGTCGACAATCGGATCGGCGAGTCGAGAGGCCCGGCGAATGCCTATAGAAAAGTGGGGAAAAATGCTTAAACTGTCTTCGCAGAAAGATCCCGGCGCGGCTCGGTACTTCCGCGCGGTTCATCGGAGGAGCACCTCGCGCGCGACCTCTCTCGCTCGCGCGCGCCTCTTTCAGCGGAAGTTGTTGGTAGGAGAAAAGTGGAAGTGCTCTTCCGTAATAAAAGTGGAAGAGCGAGGTTTATAAAGCCTTTATGCTTTTATCTCGTGCAGTATACGGTCACGGTTCATGCCGCGGAGTGCTGGCTCCGCGAGGGCCATTATGGATGGGCATCGCCTATAGAAATAATGTAGTAGATAGCTTTTTACGAGAATGTAGGCTGTTTAATCGTCCGACTGTCGCGAATTTCACAAAACCCGCCCTCGGAAATAAAAAAATATCTGTACTCACATCTTCGACTCGTACCGAGACGCATTCATCACAACGAATGACTTTCTATTTTTATTTACCATGATAAAAAAAAATCACATAAAAAAAATGTCCCCCCTATAATTCGTGACACTGAAAAATTTGGTATTCGTGTCGTCGCGAGCAAACTAAAACCGACCCGCAGCTAAGTCCACGCAGCGTCGGGTGATAAGAGTCGCGAGTGTGTGTGGGTGTGTATCTGCGTTTTTTTTCTCGCAGTCAGCAGCGACCGCCGCACGAGTGTCTGTTTCGTCTCGACTCAGATGATCCGACGAAAAAAAAAAAAAACCGATAAAATCGGCTGAAGTTTCACCACGTGGATTATCCCACTGTTTTTTTTTTCTTTTTTTTTCTTTCGTGGAATACATTGATAACAATGGTCGATGGAAATTTCGTCACGGCGCGCTTCTCGTCGTGATGTCTTATGACGAGAAATACGCAGCACTTGCGAGACGCACGTCGCGAGGCGTCACAGCTCCGACGCGCTCCACGCCCAAATCGTGTGAAAAGCGTGTTTGACTGTTCGGGTGGCGCTGCCAAATTAACGCCGCACGTGTCTCACGCGCTGCTAATGACTTATATCCGACCAGGAGAGCGAAAGAAAAAAAGGAGAAAATTTAAAAAAAAACAATCGTGAGACACTTCCACGTCTCCGATTGTTTGACGCGCGCGGTCGTTATACCGCGCGCGGCGAGAGAGGCAGCACGATTCTCGGCCTCCGGTTTCGCCAACGAAATTTATTTTAAGACTCAACGGCCGAGGCCCGATGCCAGGATTCCTAGGCCGACGCGCGCGTTGCGCCCGCGGCTCGAGCGTCGCGCACGCTTCGCTGTTTTGATACTGCGATCGCCCTCTTAATTACGCGAAAATCAACCGTGGCTTCGCGGACACTAATCGTCCGTGATTCCGACGATTCCATCGGGCCCGGGTGAAATTTCGGGGGCTCAAATTGATAAGAGATATTTTTTTAATTCAACATAGGAACAATGACGCGCGCTCGCGCGCACAAACGAGACAAACTGTCAAATCTCCCTCAAAAATCACAAATACTTCCTTGCGTTCTTTGCGAAAAAAATTCATCGATTTCGTAAAGTTTGAAAACCCTATCGAATGGCAAATTTCTCCCGAATATTTGAGACCGAGGAAATCTGTAACTACAAATTTTCGACTAGGAATTAATATCTTTTTTGTTATTTTAACTGCGTTTATTATTAAAATTTCAATCACTTAATGCCACGTTTCAGCACCGCAAGAAACGAGATTGTTGCAATAGAAGCGCCAAGTGTGACGTTAAGAATTGAGCTGCTTCCAAGTGACCGAATTTGATTGAAGCTTTAATAAGTAATGCCGGGAGATAAATCTTGCATCGGTGTTCGTCGAGATTGTCTCAATTATCGGTGCACTTAACGCGACGGAACAATCAAACAGACACGAGGCAAAACGGGGCTTATTGAGCGCTTGAAACAACCAGAGGTGACACAGGAAATCTCACGTTGACGCGCAGACGTCTCGTGTACATCTCTATCCGTCGTGTAATAAAACTGACTCGGGTGTATCATTCGCTCGACGCGGTACAGAACCGCGACACGCTCGGTCGATCGATGAGGCTCGACGACGACGAGTCCCACGATTCCCTCGCAGTGCGACGAGAGAAAGTACCTGTTATTCCCGCGGCTCCTCGGTCCCTACAAGACCCGCGACACTAGTTACCTCGCTATCTACGCGCCTATCTGGCTGTATTCTCGAAGTCAATTCCCCTCCGTTTCGTTCAAAGACGTGAAAAAAATGAAAAAAAAAAATAAAAATAAACGAAAATAGGAGTAGAAAAAAAAACGGTTCCGTGAAATCGCTATCAGTGAATCGCTATCGGAAATTCCCACCGAGAAATATTCATCCCACTTGTCCCACTCGCCGCGTATCTGTTTATGTAGATGGCCGAGATATTCAGGGAGCCCGGGCACAGAAATTCGAGATTCCACCGGACGCTCGATTTTTGTGAGTATAACGAGTATAGCGGCGGATGGACACCGCATGTGTGCTGAACTCTCTTAGAAGTTTCGCAATAATTGCAGGTCAGCGGCGTTGCGAATTTTTATTTCGACGAACCACGAACGGGAACAAGAAGCCGAGGCGCAGAGATTTTGGTGGAAACGTCTGCAATCCACGATCCGAGAGATTTTGCAAGTCCGATGTCGCAAATGTAATGTTTTCCTTTTAATAAAATAATTTTGAAGCAATTTTTTGTAAATAAATTTTTTGATAAAACCATTATTTCCAAAATAATTTTTTCTCATATAGTAATGGTTAGAACTTTAATATCCAGCTCGAGCTTATTTCGAACTTCCCAAAAATTTTCTTTCGGCAGATAAGCGCGGTTATTATCAGCCGGTCGCGACGCCGACCGTGGGGAAAGTTAACGACGTCGCGCGCGCGACACCGAGAGTCCCCGGGTTGACGGTCGCGCGGGCCCGCGGCGAATGGGAAACCTCTGCCCGAGGTGAGACGCATCGCCGACGACGACGATGTTGCTCTGCGCGCGCGAGATCGCCGTGAGGTCAACGCTTATTTACTCTATCAATAGAACGTATTTTCTATTCGTGTTTGCAATGCGCCCGCCGAACTCGCGACTCGTCGCACACAAACGCGCGGTCGCTGCTTATTCGCGGTTAAATATATAGACAAACACACGAGTGTTTTTGTGTTTGTGCGTCGGTAACGTGTGATGAGCCAGGAGACGGCGCACGCGATTCTCATCGTTGCCGTCGTTTAGCTCGTTTTCTCTTTATTATAATTCCCGCGACTTGAATTACACGGCGAATCATGTAACTCGTCAAGATCCAAGACTCGACGGGTCATCGATGAGTCAACAAATTGCGCGAATAATGTGGAATAATCACGAAGTCGGAGCAATCGAGATCGGTGACGACGTCGATGAGGTAATAACCGGGGTTGGTTTTCCGTAGGAGGGTGGAAACGAATTGAGTCACTGTCACGGCGACCGCGTGACGAATTCCGGCTGTTGAGAATTTTGAGTCACCGGTTTGCACGCTGATTCGAGGCAGACGGTTCACATTTATTAGCGGGCGAAGGGCGACGTTTATGGGCGGCGGGCTGACGATGAACAGAAACAGGAGGACCGAAAGGCGAATGCGTCGGTGATTAAGGAAAAGCTCAGCCACGTAGAAACGTAGATAAATATTTGTGGTGCGTCACCTGAATTTGGATACTAAAAACGGAAAATAATTTTCTAACGACATCGTCAGTCATCAAGAAGAATTTTGTATGCGATTTTTTAGCCAATAAAAATCATTTCAGTAAGTTATTTCCCCTCTCTCTCCCTTTTTTTAATTAATTATTAATTTTTGTGTAATTATTACAAAAAAATATTGTCAATTTGAAATAATTTCGCGAATAACTTTTACTGATTATTTTTACGAAATCTGTGCATCTCGATGCATTGCAATAATTAGTGTCCGATATTCCCTTTTCATCAATAATTAATATCAAACAAATTGTGGAATAAATAAGGGAAGATCGGTTATATTCCGTAATGGCTCGTAGCTCGTCGTTCGAAATTCGAGGCCGTGGAGCGAGAGAGCGCCGCGAGGCTTTGCTGCGGGTGCCGAGGGCTTTAATTGCATCAGCTAATTAATGCTCCCACGTAAATTAGCCTTTCTCGCCTCGTGCACGAAGACACTTAAGACGACGGACGCCGGTGTATACGGCTGCTACCGTCGCGCCAAGAACAGCAAGTTGGTACATAAATTTTGACTGCACACGTTGCCCCCTTCCCCCTTTTCACATACGAGAAGCGAGGGAGAAGGTGGCAACCTGTAATATTGTATAGTCGGTGCAGTTTGATAATTTCTTCGACGGTGAAAATTCTCCGTCTCTCTTGAAATATCGATTTGCCGGATGATTTACCGTCGACCGCAAAATAATAATAAACCGCGGCGCAACGAAAATTCATCAACACGGGTAGACGGGCAGGTTTCGCTTTCTTTCTGAAAAACCTGTATCACCTGTACGATCGGCCACCCGAACGAGCGTCGCGCACATATATCGCGTCGCTCGACCGGCTCGTCGAGTCCTAAACCGAACGAACCGGAGCGCGAACCGTTTTCCCAATTCCAGCGCGGACTGGCGATACGCACTTTCGTTGTCGGGAGGAAACTCGACCGCGAGTCGAAAGGACTTGTCGCGGTCGGGAGACGACGAAATTGGAGAAACGCTAGGCCAATATTTGCCGCGAAATGTCACGGTATAATTTTCAGGATTTTTAGTGATTCTGTGGACAGAATATGTAAATATTTATTTATATTTTACCTGTCGAGTATTTTTTTGGCAAATGTTGCTGAAAGTCACTGAAAAATATTACAATTGATTCGTGGAATAGTTTTGGGGAAATAAATTCGATTAAATTCGTCGAGGCCACCGCGAAAACCGTATTTTCTTGACCCCGCACGACCTTGTTGAACCGGCGCGTGTCGAGACGGCCGCACGGCTCGGGGCGAGAGCAAAGGTTTTTCCGGAGGAAAATCATAAGCTCGAGTCTCGACAAGACTGACGCGATGAAAGGCGTCGGGGACATCACAAAGGGTGGCAAGGCGAAAAATAAATGTGAGGAGGAGGCGGAGAATGATAATCCTGGCGGAGTGGGCGGCCCGGGAAGAAAAGCTGGTGCCATCTAAGCCGGTGAACCCGAGAGACCAGCCGCTCGCTCTGGCTCTTTGAGTGAGCGACAGAGAGAGTGTTACGTTCCGTCACACCGAGAGAAAATGCCATCACGAAAATCCGAGGTTTAATTCAGAAGGATGTTTCGACCGGAGTGCGAGGGAAGCACGGGGCGATGTTAAGACAAGAAAAGCTTTGTCGATGATGCGCGCTGATGTAAGAGAACACGGCGGAGCCGTTTTTCTTCCTTCGCGACTTTGACGACCCGTCAACTCTCAGAGCTGCCGGAGGTCAACTGCACATAAAAGGCAATTTTTTGTTAACCCATTTTTTGGCAAAGCATTTTTGGGTAAACTAATTTTTTAATATACAAATTTTTCGGTAAGAAGCTTATAAATCTACATTTACCAATAAGAAGTTTGTACAGACTATCGACTATTTTTTTACACGATTTCATCGTTGTTTAATATTTCTAAAAGTTGGTATGTTTTGTATCTGAGAAATTTACTTTGGCGAGAAATGTTTTGCCGCGGTTGAGTCCACAGAGGCTGGATATTTTCGAGTTGCTTTGAAGCAAATTACCTGGTCAATTATCTAGATCAAAGATTTACTGGAGTGATGCTTTTGGTAGGATTTTTCTGTGTTTATTTTTTTTTTTGCAATGGTCACAATTTTAATGCTTGGCGCGAGAGAAGCGCGAAGCGACGTCGAGACG
The DNA here is from genome assembly GCA_964034905.1 of Itoplectis maculator. Lineage (NCBI taxonomy): Eukaryota > Metazoa > Arthropoda > Insecta > Hymenoptera > Ichneumonidae > Itoplectis > Itoplectis maculator. The sequence continues at coordinate 9,191,698 of OZ035853.1, forward strand.
AGAGAAGCATTGTCGACGATGCGGTGCGGTGATGCAAGAGAACCCGGCGGACGTTTTTCTTTTTCGCCTCTTTGACGGGCATCAAATCTCAGCGCCAACCAGCGCACAAAAGTAAGTGTATCTTACGAGAGAGGCCATTCCCGCGTGGCATTCGTCGTCACGGGACAACGAGGCTCCGGGGCTCCCGCGACGACTTTCTAGACGAGCTCTCCGCAACATCTGAGGAGAAACACGCGCCGCTGCATCGAGTCCTCCGCGGAGTTTCGTGACCGCAGCGCAATCCGCGTCCGGGGGGCGTCGAACGTCGAGCGACTCGCGCGCGCCGTCGACTTTGCGCGAATGAAAATTACGCGTTCGCGCGTAGACGTCACGTGTGTCGCGTTCTCCAGACGTCGGCGGACGCGAGGTCCCAGTCGACGACCGAGGCAACTGCCACTCACCGATTCGCTTCGATTTTTCCGCGATCAACGACTGGGACGTCGGGCGTCCGGGATTATGCAATTTCGCCGGTAAACAGATGCGAAAGGCGACTGACAATCTCGTGTCGTGTCTACCGCGCAGTACCGAGCGATTGGGAATGCAAAGGAAAATGAATATTCCACCGGTCGTTATACTCGTCATACGCAGATCCAGTTGCGCGCGGATATTTTCCCTGGACGTGGCGCGACTGTCGCGGTAATTGCCACGTGCGACGACGGACGATTTGACTTTTGAACGTTAAAAGCGATTTTTGTAGAAAATGTCATTCGAGAACAAAAATGAATTAAAAATGATAACTGTATTGCGAACGCATCGTTTATTTGGCAGCGAACGATTTGGCTCGCCAGTGTTTTCGTGCAAACAAGACAATGTGAAAAAAAAAAAAATTAAATTACAGTTAACTAAATCGAAAAAGAAATTGAACTGTGAATGTCGATTTGGCAGTGAACAACGCAGCTGTCGCGATATTTTTTTTTGCGGCTGAGTCGTCGCGTGGAAAAAATATGCACGTCGCGGTGAATAAGCAATGAAGCGTGAGCACGAGCGGCGAGCGAGATCGTAGTGCAGTCGCGAGACGCGAATCGCGCAAGGATTATTAATAAAAGACCTTGCATTGTCGAGATACGCCGAGTGTACGCGATTCGCGTAAAGCCCGCGACGAGCTCGACCGCTGTCTCTGTAATTTTGCGCGAGGGTCGAGCGCGTCGCTGCGATCGAGCGCGCGCATGATTCGCGCGATTCTGCCACGTATACGCGATTAATTCGTGCCGCGACAACATCATCGCGGCGTGGAAATTATGTAAACGGAAGAGAATATCCTGATGAGTCAATAACGCGCGCAACGTACACACGAGATTCGAGCTGATCGACGTGAACCCGTCCGGAAGTCGTCGCGGTTATCACGCGTCATCGTCGGATCGATTTCGCGTGATCCGCACGGCCGTCGTGATTATCGCATCTCCGTGAATCCGGAAAAACCAATCGAGATTCTCGTCCCACGCGTTTCCAGTCATCACCGATGCTTTACATTTATTCATATTCTTGTATTACTATTTTTATTCTATCACTGAGTATTCGAGCTCGAATACTATCGAGCTTGAATCAGGAATTTTATCATCCCTGTTTTACAAAGTTGAATGTCACCGGGGAAGCCGAATGTAAAAATAATCAAGGGATATTGCGATATTTCGATACTGCGTGCCGCCAGAATTTAATTGGTTTTCCGCCGCCGCGCAAAAATCAATATCACATTTTTTCAGAGCGACGAGTGTTACAAGATTCGCCTCATGACGCGCTCGCCTATTCCTCGCGAGCGACCGCGTGATTTTTTTAATTAAACAGCCTGCATAATTCTCGACTCTCGTTGCGGAGCCGTCGAGAGATCTCTCGCTGCGCGGCCGATGGAGAAATTCGCATCCTTCGCCGCGCGATTCGCAATGAGTTATGCCGCTCGCTGACGAAACGATGTTTAATCATAATCTCTATCTCTGGTTGTAAGCCGTAAATTTATGGCCAATCTTTTGTTTCGCCGCAAAATAATATTTGAATCACGAATTTCTCTCAAGTTTTTCACGAATTCAAAAATATCTCGCTCACGACTCAAACGGAGCGTCGAAATATTCTTTCGCACGAGAAAACACAGCGAGATCACCGCTGGCGTCGCGACTAGAAAGGCCGAGGCGCGTCGTTCGTTCACTCCGTTGGCTTTTAACGAGTCGCATTATCGCGACGTTATAAAAAATCCACAAGGCAGCTCCGACTCGACCGGCGCGCGCCGCGCCCGAGATATTTGTCGGTTCCACATCGTTTCGCTCGCGCAAGAAGCGTTTCGGTGACGACTGCTGCACAGCTCATTCGAATCCGCTCGTTCGCAAAATCTCATGATACTCCCGGGTCTCATTGTCTCCGAACGTCGTAAAATACTTTCCCGTACTATTTACGACGGCTGCGAGAGGAGACGACGAGAGGAACCGAGCTCCGAGAATTATAAAAGAAGAACCCGGAGCCTGGGTTGACTATAGCCGAGCCCGCGGAGCCGACGACACTGTCCAACACTTCGCCACCTCTCGACAGCCGAAAGGACAGCGGCGGCGGCAGCGACTGTATAATCCTCGACTCGTGGCCGGAGTCGCTTGCGCCGGAGTCTGCGGTTATTCGGATGAAATTAGCGGGCGTGATCGGCGAACGCGGTTTTCCGTCGTCGACGTCGTCGTGCTCGTTTTTCCCCTTTCTTTTTCATCCTCTTTTGCTCTCTCTGTCTTTCTCTCTCTTTCTCACGCCCATATAAATTCGACGAAAGTTCTATCGCCAACGTCGCCGGGCTGCTCGCCGAGTCTCCGCGAAAAGATGACTGACTTATATTTCGCCTCTCGTCGTCTTCGTCGTCCTCGTCCTCGTCCTCCTCCTCGTCTATTAGCCGACGGTATTAAACATTGTCGTAACTCAGTTTATGCCCGACGACGACAATAACGTCAGCGACAGCGGTGAAAGGGACTCCAACATTTCTTTCCAACGGGCATCTAAGATCAGTCGTTTCTATGGGAGTGTCAAGTGTGTTGTTATTATTAATATCATTGTTATGATGAAAAAAAAATTATTGCTATCGTTACTATTATTATTGCGCTGGTGGCCGGTTTTACTCACGTTTTGCAGCTGGCGATCGGATCGACGATCTCCGGTGTCCCCGTTCGTCCATCTTTCGGCTCTCGTGTCTCTCGCGACTACTTACATTGCGTTACGAAAAAAACCACCCACGTTAATGCAGCTTCATCAACACGCTGTTAATTTCCACACTCTGTTATGGTTATTAGTAGCCGTTTTCCATTGTGTGTACCGTGCGAGCGTCGGGACCGTGCGAACAAAAATCTGCGAACACATAGATAAGAGAGAAAACGGTTATATTAGAGAATATGACAGAGGCGGCGCGTTACGTGATATTATACGCGTGATTTATCGAATGAATTGGCGAGATAAGCACCGAGGCGCTGCGTATGACGAGATCGCCGCGGAAATCAGGTCACCGATCGCGCTACCCACGCGCCGTTCGTTTCGCCGCAGCGCGCGATCAAAATATTGTACCTCGTCGCTTGAAGCTTGAATGAGAGACGGGAGCAAAAAAAAGGTCCAGGTATTCGAGGAAAAAGGCTCTGCGCCGTTGGGCGCCGGGAATTCGACCTCTTTGCGGTCGCGCACACGCGACTTTACGGTGTGGTTACAACGCTATCGGCACCTGTTGTAGCTCGAAATACAAGCGAGCAATTTTTCGCCGCGCGATTTTTGCGATTCGGATATCAACTGCCTTTCGACGTGTTTTCGCATAAATGAGTTTCAGATGGTAAACAAAAATTTGTCGATTATAAAAGTGACAAATTACTCATTTTTATTTCTCCCTCCAGATAAAATATTATTCATCTTTTTAAGTAACTATAGATGGTTTTATCGACAGCAATGGTTGCGCACGAAGTTTTTAATAGAGTATTTCTAGCAAATTTTTTAATACAATCATATTTCTACTGATAACAAAATAATGTAGAGTCGCTCTTTTGTTGAAAATCTCGTTCGCCGACAAAAGTTTCACGACATTTATTTTGTCGCGTGAGTATTAACGCGATTACAGTACGAGGGGGAAGGGGCGAGGGGGCATTGATTTATATTCCCGAGGTCAAGAATCACGGTCGTCCCGGCGCGCGAAGGTGGCATCTGTACCCAGGGAAACGTGTATGCCACTCGCGACTCCCGCGGCGACGACTCGCAACGCCGGGGACATGTGTATCGGGCAGCGGAGAACCCGTGGCGCGCGCGCTCGCGTGTATAAGCACAGCGCGCGCGGTGTCGGTGTCTCGGGGGGCGCGCGCGCGCGCGTCTCTCCGTGCAACAAGAGTCGAGAGTCACGAATTTACGAGCGGCATTTCAACGAGAGCTATAACGCGTTCAATCGCGCTCTTTACGAGCGTCTTATTGGACTCCAACTTTGTTCGAAGGCACCGATGCCGCCGCTATCGTCGCCGCGCGGCGATCAAACCGATCGTTCGATAACCAACAATTACCGTGAATCCATTAAATCAAACGAGCTTATTTTATTCTAGCCTTCTTTGTCTAGTTTTATGAATGGAATGTGGATTCTCTTTTTCCTTCGAAAAAAAAAAGAAAAACACACAATAACGAAGAGAAACCTGCAAGGCGAACGCGGTATCTATACATTTTTCAATTTTTCACCGAATTTAAAAGTCGAACGCTCAAAAATCGCAAGGGTGGCGTAAAAAAATGCTTTCACTCCACATTTTTTTTTTTTTTCATATATTTTTTTAAACATTGTTCCCCGCCCGAGACCTCGATCGATCGGGTTCGGTGTCAACGAACTCCTTTTTCTATATATCCACGGTCCGATGTTTTACCGTCGTGGAAGAACCAGAGAGGAGAGAAGAGAACGAGAGACAGAGACTCGAGTCACGAGGATATGGGGAGAGGCGATCGAGCGAGCGAAGGAGTTTGCTCAGCGTCAATACATCGCCAGTCGTCTCAAAGCGCGCAGCAGCTGCAGCTGCGGGCGAGCGCGAGTGAAAATCATCGAGGACCGTGCCGCGCGGATGCGCTCGCAGCTCGTCGGCGTCGTCGCGCGCGCATTTTCGCCTGTTCCTCTCGCGCGCTGCTTACATTTCTACGGTCGCGCGCCGCTCGCGTTCAGTAATCGATTTGACGTGCGCCACTATCTTATCTGCCGCGCGACACACAATGTTGCCGGTCACGTATTGCGTTTAAACGAGAAAATTAAGATAGAAAATGAGGGAAACGAGTAGAGGACAAAAGAAGTCACAAAGAAATGTCACGGTATCGCGATAAAAATGTCAAGGTGACGCTCGGTACGTTGATGCCGGCGTGAAAACTTGAATAGAAGGGGAAGGGACTGGTAAAAATAGCCAGATCTGAGAAATTGTCGTCAATCTGCGGACAGCTGATTGTGTTTTGTCTTTTTTTTTTGGGGGGTGTTGAAATATGGTATTTGCGTTTCAACTCGTCGTCAGGAAAAAATAGACCCGTATATATCCGCTAATTCGTTGCAGGTGAGAATTGAGGGGAGGGTACAAATGGGAATAGAAAGTAAAACACCGAACAGACAATTGCACTGTCATAAATGAATTTATTTAAATGATCTAAACTAAAATTATTTATCTAAATTATTCAAAGCCAGTGTAAATTATACCAATGACTATTTCACATATATTTAAAGAACGAAATTTCAGTCGACTGACTTCCGCAGAAACTTTCTCTTTCACGCCAAGAGGCGAAAAATTATTCCGATTTCGAGGTTCACGGAGATCCGCGGCGTATATTCCGATATTTCCGATACCCCGGTAAGTGACACCTTAATGGACCGCTGGTTTTACGCGGCGTGATTTATCCGCGGAAAATACGATTTTTCGCCGAGATTCGCAGCAACCCCCCCCCATAGCTCGCGGGGCGCTCGGGTTCAATCGCGTGGACACGACAGCCCGGCGGCCGAGCGGCAGCCACTTGAGCTGACCGCGCGTTATGGCACATGCCGTCAAGAGATGGCGATAGCCAACTAAGGATAGAAGAAGAAGAAGAGCTGACCGCGCGCCGCGACACCGCGCGAGAGACCCGCAGCAGCGCAGCCGGCCGGTCGAGCGTGCGGGACGCCGCGATGCGAACCCGGCGTCGAGGACTCTCCGTGCAGGCCTTGACCGAGCGACTCGCGTCATCGCAGCCGCACGGTAAACTACAGCGACGACTGCGAGATAGAAACGGCGTCGTCGGTGTGTGGCACAACAGCGACGAATTAGCATCACTTACGAGGATTCCCGCATCTCGTCGTCGCGTCCAAGACCCGCGTACCCGAGAGATAAGAGACTGTGCAACGGCGCCGAGATAACAACCCATTTTCTCGACTGACGAACGCGGCGTATGAATAAAATGTAAAATTTTAATTTTTTTTGCTGCAAATTATGTAGGACTCGCGACATTGCTTAGCGTTAATAATGAAAGCTTGGACTAAATATTTTTGACAATCTATAAAAAAATCACAAATATTTTACTTTTATTTTATTCTCTGCGATACGCGAGTCATGATTCCTGTGAATTCTGATATCGTTGGGCACGAATAATCGAGATGATTCACTTTTTTTTTCGAAACATCTAGAGAGAACAAATGCAGCTTTTTTTTTAACGCCACGCGTTTCAAATTAACAAAATCAACCATGTTTGGACCTGCGTTTGGATTCAATTTTACAGATCCGCCCGCATACCAACCTACAACACAAACTACTGCCCAAATATTCGCAAAAACAATTCCCCACAATCATCCTAAATGCGCCAAGTGTTGCCTCCTAATAACTCCACACTCCTCTTATAGAATAAATTTCAAGAGATATAGACTGTCACGCGAAAGAAATCGAGGCTCGGAAAATGCACCAACTCAGTCGAAAACTCAATCAACCTAATTGCCGGTGACATATCGATAATTGACATTATCGAAAATCAATTGCGCGACACTCGTGTATAACCTCCTCCTCCCCCCCCCCCCCCCCCCAACGCATAAGTGTCTTATTCCCGGGATTTTCGTCATTGCCGATCGCGATTCGACTGTAGACGGAAAAAGAAAATGATCGAACTCAGCATAGAGCGGAAATATCGCAATTTCTCTCTACCCTCGCAATATCCATTAGCGTGGATAGAGAGTCGGGTGGGCGATGCGCCGGGCGATTTGCCGTCGAGTTTCGCTCAGTACGGTGGCCGCGGCGACCGATGGGTCGCCCAGGTGTCGGTCACATACCGAGCCGTTCGGTGCCACTGTCGACGCGACGCGCGCGGTGAATTCCGGTCGGGTAATCCGATGCCCCAATAGCCGAGAGCGCGTCGCGCGTGTCGCGCGGCGCAACGACAAAACGTACAACGCGTTCCGTTCTATTTTCGCTTGAGGCGCGTTTCGTGGCCTCCGCGCGCGCTGCGTACACAACAGAAGCGGCACACGAGCGCGTATAGCCGCCACTATCGTATAGTATGAGCCACTTGTAGGACTCGTGGAGAGCGCGGACGACGCGCCCGACGCGGCGACTCTGCTGCCGACCACGAATCAGTCTCGACGTTAATGACACAGGAAGACAATTCGACGTTGAACTTCGCGTCGTCGCGATCCGAGCGCGACTAGAGCGTCTCTGCCACTTCTTTGCCGTCGCAAATACCGCCGGGCGGCCGATCAATCGTCGGCCAGCAAACGGAGAGGATAATTGCGGGTGAAACGAATTGGACGGTGATCGAGCGACGGTGACGGACCCCGCCGTTGGGTTGCAGACGTAATTTCGATCGTTCGTGACACCCGGGATTTGTCGCTAATTGTTTCGGCACCCGTAATAACTTTTTAATTTTTGTGTGTTTATTCTTTGTTACCCAGAACAAAATTTCTTTTATTAGAAGAAATAGGTGTTGATTATTTTTTCATTTAGTTCAATAAAATAATGATTGGTTTGAAAACCAGTAAATATTTTATTGGAATATTTTATGGAATGTCTTTAATTTCAATAACATGTTTACTTGCTTCCAATTAAATTTCTCTCAATTCCGAAGAGAACGTTTCATTGATTTGGAGGAAACATTTATTTGATTCTCTCGGTGCATTTTTGTTTTTATCATAGAGGCAAGATAACAAGAATCAATGAAATCCCTGAGTTTTTTTTCGGCTCAGCGCAGAGTTCAAATGTACGTTGCTAGTTGCCCCCGCTGTTCAGTAATTAACGCTAAATACGTCGCAGGACGATGAAACGAGGACCGCATTGCGTACAACGAAATCAAAGCGAGTAACATGAATCCCCCGGTGTACGAACGAGATAACCGCGACGAGATTCTTGAACACAGTCGAACCGACTAACGAGTTATCTGTTGCATTATTATTTTTTTTTTTTCTAACTCTCTCTCCATTTATCCCTCGATAAAATAACGACCAACCGTGTTTTTTGTTTTCAATTTGCTTATGTCTTTTCCCCGATAACAATCGCGACTGCGATAGGATGAACAGGAGCGTTGAACTGTCCTTATTATATTTCTTTATGGCACGTGCGCCGCGCGCCGGGAGTTCCATTATTCCGATGCTTTCTGGAAATAAAAAGGCTGATGCCAGCGGGGAGAAAGGCAACGCGGAACGATCTCGTGTGAATTGGAACTCCGTTTGCCAGCCTCGTACGCGCCGACGTTGCACGCACAGAACCAGGCGCATTTTTTTCCTCGCTCGCTGCATTTCGCTCCTCGACCGTGAAAATCGACGGGACCCGCGGGTGAAACTTGGAATCTACACCGCGTTTCGCCGGCCGAGACGAGAAACTAATTGCAACGAGAAAAAAAAAATCTGATTAATCGTTACTAAAATTGAACTCTGTGATTTTGAATCGACTGAATATAATTCGCTAGAAATTGACTGAAAATTACATTCGTCGCGTTTAATTGTCCGTTTAACAGCGAGATAATTCATTTCGTTTAAAAATAATTGGCACCTCGCGCAACGCGATTTAATTGCGTATAATTAACATTGCAACTGCCTTTAATTGCAGTTACAATGAATTTGCTTCCTAAATACTGTGATTCCCTTTTTCGCTGCACGTACACAACGAAGGCTCGCAAGTTCTCAGAGGTAATGTAGAGAAAAAAAAAACAAAAACAAAATTTCAAACAAAGACTTTTTTCCCAATTAAATTGGTACCGTTCGCAATTTGGATTATCACACGTACGTGATTAAATCGTATAGGCAATCAAGCGTCGCGTGCACCTTCCTTGTGAATGGAGTCAATCAATTCAAAGCGTATCCCCCGTCGTATATTCCTATCATAATTTCACGCCAAACAATGAATAATTTCACGCTGCTATCGCGGCTGATTAAATGACCGTTGGTCCTCGCTCCGTATCGCGCGCGGATGTACGATTTTATTTCATTTGTATTTATGATCTGACCGGGCTAGCGTTACGCGGCAGTAACACCACCACCACAGCCGCCAGTAGCAGCATCAGCAGCAGCAGCACAGCAGCGAGATCGATTGGGTCTCGCGACCGGAGCGTCACCGAGGCCGCTCGAACCGAGATATTTACCGATCAACGCGTAACTTCCCGCCGCACTTCCCGCATAAACATCAGCGACAAAGCCGCGGTTTCACGACTAAGACGAATTTCAAATAGATCGATTTTAACATCCCGAGTTTTTTCATCAACGCGAACCGCGATCGTCGAGCGTCGCCCGCGCGAATCGGTGAGTAAACTGAACCAAGCGATAGTGCGCGCTTTCCCGTCGTCTCCCTGTGTAGCATCGCAGTTCTCCCGCCCAAACTCAACCGGGCGTCTGCTGCGGTCGCACGGCCCAACTTATCTTCTTTCTCTCCTTCCACCTCTTCTTCTTTCTTTTCCGGAGTCCCCGAGCGCTGCTGCCGCTGCGGCGCTCGCTTGCGGCACTTTACACCAACGGTTCCTGCGCTCGCTCGGAAACAAAACTATCACAGAAGCCCAGAGCACGAAATCCTTTTACGTAACGTCAATTATATTTCACGGTAGGTGGCGCCTGAGGGGGGGGGGGGGGGCATTTATATCTCATCTTTCCCGCGAGCTACCGGTAATGCACTCAGTCTCCGGCTGAGGTTTACACTAGTTTCGGCACGTTGCCGCTCCCTACGCCTCTCCCCCCCCCCCCCCTCCCCCTCCCTCAACCCCCCAAACGCCTTACTTCGCGCTCGTCTTGAGTCTTCGCGCGCTCGCTCGGCGGTTATTACACGCAATTTCGCCTCCGGGACTCTCCGGTTATTTTTCCGCTTACCTCGCGCGGAGTTCCCGAGGCGTCGTGGAAGTTTCGCGCGGCGCCCGCCGCCGAACAGTGGCAAACGGCATTCGCAACTGTCTTGTGCGCAAGGCGCACAATGGGCCGCGTTAATGCCTATGTATGACGCCCGTGGAAGCAGCGAAGTCGCGCGCGCGAGACGCGCTCCGTGCGAATGTCTCAACTCCATTCATTAGAAGCTGATTGAATCGATAGGCGTAGTTTGCGCCGTTGAGACAAGTTACGCAGTTAATAAAGAAGCCCTCAAAGCGCCGGGAGAGACGAAGAATCGCGCAAAGCCGACGGCTACGGCCGAAGACAACGTAACCCAGTAGCAGAGGGATGGGGGGGAGGAGGAAGGGGGAATAGGAGATTCTCGCGAAAATTCACCGTTCGTGCGAAACTCCAGCTTGAAGGAGAAACAGAGGGTAAAGAAGGCAGCGAAGGAAACAAAGGTAAGAAAAAAAAAACAAAGAAATCGCGCGGCGGCAGCGACAGCGCAGCACCGGCAAAGTGCATCGAATCGGGCCGATTCCCAGTGGTAGCGTGGAGAGGGGGGGGGGGGGGGGGAGGCAGCGGCCCCCGTGCGTTCTGATATATCTGAATTTCAATAAAGCTATAACTACGGTCTGAATATCCCAACGATCGCAGGGATCACAGGGAGAGAAGCGCATCACGCGATCGACTCACTCGCAAAATTCGTCAGTTGCACGCGACGGGATGATCTGCTTTCGCTCTGTCTCGCTCTCTGTCTCTCCCTCTCGCTCGCTCTCCCCGCCGACGGTGAATTTCCAATGAGCTCCGTGTGTGTCTGTGTGTGTGTTGCGTTGCGTGCGTGACAAGATGCAGTCGAAAGTCGACGGAATATCGAACCCACCCGGTTGCGAGTCCGTTTTTGTTTTCACACTCACACACGCGCACACAAACACACGCGTGATGCGGCAGAGAGAAATTTCGTTTCTCGATCGACTTATGAACGCGACACCGATATCCACGTGGCCCAGCGTACGGCGCGTCGAGTAACCGCGAGACAAACCGTCATTCGCGAGAGCTCGCTGCACACTGACTGTCATTGACTGCGGGGGCGAGAGAATAACACCCGAGACGCGCGGCAATCCCCCACCGAGCGAGCGAGGCGAGCGCCTCACCCTCTCCCGCCGAGAGACGCGGACGCGGCGCGCGGCGATCGCGCGAGTGCGAGACGGACCGACGACGCCGTCCCCCTCCCCTCCAAACCCCCCGCGCAGCCCGCGCCGCGCCCCTCCCCCCCACTGCCGCGCCACCACCGTCGACGACGCATGGACCGGGGCGCCGCGACGCCACCGCGCGTAGAGCCAGCCGCTTCAACGCCGGCCGGCGATATCTCTTATCAACGCGGCGGCGGCGAGCGATTTCTGACGACGTTTGACCACGATTTTTATCGGGCGAAGCAACAGCGAGGCATATGGTCCGGAGGTGTTTTATTTATACCCCTCGCCCAGTTTCTACCGTAATTTCGTAGCGGCGGTTGTCTTGGGTCGACATTCGACACCCGAGGCAGTCAGTTCGACTGCCGAAAGTCGTGAGGTGAGGTCTGTAATTGCGCGGGAGATGTGTCGGATTGTGTTTTCCGGGAGAAATGAATAAGCGGAGGAAGGGTCACCGGGATTGACCTCTGCAAAACATGAGGTAAACAAGAGTTTGACCGCTGTTGTTTATCGTGTACCTGCGTGTTTTACATTGTTTACATTTGTTCGCTCGATTGTTGACCTTCGAGTTCGGGTGATTTGTATTCCCGGAGAAAAATGCAACGTCAACGTGTCTTGTTCAGACACCCGAGGCGAGGCAGAAGCGCCGCGACTTGGATGCAGCGGCGAGGAGGGACGCGATAGCGCACGGAAAAACGGAAGTGATAGTTCAGAGCGGACGGGAAAACCTCGGGCGCCGCGGCGAAGCTCAAAACTCGAGCGTGCATTCTGCATAAAACATCTTCAAATTTGGCAGAGAGTTACAGAATTCCCGGTAACTCGCGGCGCTCACTGCGGTACAGTCGGTCGAGCCGAGCTACACCTACTTATGGTATACTGAAACATGATAATTTATGCTGCACCACGCGCGCACGTTAAATTTCCAAGCAGCGGCTCCCTCTCTCTCTCTCTCGCTCCGTCTTTCGTTGCGCGGCTAGATACAGCGTTACGTATATATAACGCATAAGTAGCTACCTACGCTCAGCTGTGTGTTTCCGGCGGGAGGATGGAGGAGTCGGGATATCTCCGCAATCTCGGTTAACCGTGATCTTTCATCTCGCGCATAATGCACGTCGAAGGATATTCATCGTGATCCCCCGGCGCACGAAACCTGGGAAGTCATCTTTATCTCGCGTTTAACGTTCGGTAAAATGGAAAAATTCTTGCTTACGCTGACACTGCTTATATATATAATATGCGCATACGTACGAGGATATTTCTTATGCGAATTCGATCAGGCGACGATGTCAAAAGCGATTCGAACACTATTTTCGCCAGAAATAAACAACATTAGTCGTGACGAATTAATTTTGTTATCATAGAAAATTGTTATCATTATATGATAAGCATATATTGTTGCTTTTAATCGATTGACCACACATAGTCCGATTATCGTCTATGATAATAATAATATTCCGATATTCGATTTTTTTCATGCTGAAAGAGAAAACAGCATTTTTCGGAAATTTTTTAATCCACGTCTCGCGAACCTGTTCGACAAATTTTTTCGTTGCTGTTTTTTTCCTCCCCGATCTTCGCTCGCGGTGGTTTGCATACCAAACAGCGCGGGTTGCGAACATTCCGCGCGCGGGACGCGACGAGAGCACGCAAGGTCTGCGTAACGTACACATAAGTCCAATAAATATTGCACACGTCGCTACCCCCCCCCCCCCCCCCCCCCCCCTTCTATCCGCGGCTCGGCGATTTTTATCGCGAAATTGCCACTTGGAGGGAGCAGCCGGGCGGGCCCTTCTTTCTCCGTCGATGAATGGACTCACGCTCGCTCTATGCTCCGCCACTTGACTTTTCCACATGGCTTCGAGCGCCAAACGGGCATCGCGAATTTTTCCTTTCATCTTCCAACGGTATTTGTTGACTCGTGATAAAAATTCAATTATTCTTTGTCTGGCTACACGGCGACGCAAACGCGTGCTTCGTTCCGATCAATATTAAAAATACCCGCGGTGCATCAATAGCGAAACATAGCGTTTTAATTATCACAGAGAAGAAAGAGAGAAAGGAAGGGAAAAAAAAACATGGCCACATCTGCTTTCATGCAGCACAGCGAATCTCGGCCGTGGCGCGGCTGTGGCGCATATTCCGCTAGTCGTATGCATCAGGCTCTATTATTAAGTGTATATGCGGACGCCGTGTCACACAGACCGACTGCAGAAACAACAACGAGGCCGAGAGGATATGACGAACGGTCGTACGTTATATTATTAAGATGCACGTGGATCGACGCGATAATAAGCGCCTCGCGTTGGGTCCACGTACGAATAACGCAGATACCGCGCCGTTACGTACGACTGCGGAACACGAGGTGACACGATTGCAGCCCGCGACGCATGGTTAGGATACTGAAAAGGCCGCGTTTATCGCGTAATTGCCCGGTGATTTATTTAACTCTTTAAATCAGCCGATTAGGCGACCGAGCTCTGAGTCGTTAAGATAAATATTATTGTGTCGCGAATCGGGCGTCGTGCTTTAACGAGCTTTTCGTTATAGCGCGAGTCGCTGTATCTCGTCCGCCGTGACGCAAGCTGCTCCACTATCGGGGTATTCGGAATAATACACGTCGCCAACTAGGTCCGACGTACACCGACTGATATATTTGCGACTATTTGCAAGCCCCTCACGTATCCGGGAAAGCGAGCGAGCGAGCGAGTCGGCGGAATCAGCATTTGTAATCCTTTGAGCGAAAACACGAATGCCGAATGTTTTAGAACAAAGGGGCGCAAAGTGGTTGCGATATCGCGATGGATGCGCGCGCAGCCGAGGATCACATGATTTTCGTCCGTGAGCCGTCACGTGTCGTGTTTGAACGACCGGCGATGCGTCGTACGTAGCTTTCAGATTCCCACGAACTGTCGTACTTGTGGAATATTTATTGGATGCAATTATTTAGCTAATTTCGTGCCTCTCAGCATAGGAATAGGAGTGTTAATGTAATTGTTACTTTCTTGCATTCTAAGACGTCTACATCTTTTTTGCAACTTTGTTCACGAAGTTTATTTTTATTTAATTTACATTTAATTTCAGTCGTTTATTGTTTACGCCTCCCGCGGCAAAGTCTATAACAGTTTTCTTTTTACCGATCGAGTAGCAGAAATATTTCTGACCGACCGAACGGAGTAACCGTCGGATTCCCACGAGCGCACAGTTTCGCAGCGTCGATGGCGTCGTCGTACGCCTGTGATGTCATGATGTTTGGGCATCAGTCAGGGGTGACGGGAAAATCTGACAGATCGTTCGATCGAGCCCCGCTCATTGTGCTCGTGAGTCGCGATAATTAGTCAACAAAGTACGTGAGATCTCACTGTTTTCACAACATGGAGACGCGCGGTTGTGGCGTGAATTCCGGCGGGTCTGCGATATCGCGGAGACCAAATTCTGCGAGTTAAAGCACCGGCTGCTCCTAATCGCTAGTTGCCAAACAACGGTTCGACATGGGTTCCGAGCAAAGTTCGCAAGGAGGCGGCCAGACCGGCGACGGTGCCCGGGCGCGGACGGCCCAGCTGAGACGGGGCAAAAGCGTGCCTAACCGGGAGCGGCTGCCGGACGACACGCCACCCAGGTGCACGAGTCCTGGCCCGAGCATCTGTTCCGACTCCGATCTGCCCTACATATCGTACACAGTGAATAGGCCCATTGGCGATTCCCCGAAGATGACAAACAAGCAGTCACAGCTCTACCGAGGAAAGAGCTTCAATCCTCAGGAGATGAATCGCCGCAAGTCCAGCTCAGGGGCCATCGGCTTGAGGAAACCAGCCTCCGGCAAGACGCACAACATCGTGGTTGTCAAACCTGCAGTTTCCGATGTATCCGCAGACAAGGATCCGGACCTCATGAAGCTCCAGAGCATCCCCATGTTTTTACCCATAATGCGAGGGACCCTTAACTTACCGCCGGGCGTCAGAGATCCAGAGGTACTGGAACGTCTAGATCCCATTGGCCTCTTTAATCTCTGCGCGAGATATCAACATCACCTGAACACTAATGCGCAGATGATCGCATCGGAACAGGCTGCTCTCTGCGCCAACATCGATGCCGAAGTCAACAGGATCATGACCCTGGCTGTGGAGAGGCAAAAGAAATTTGCTAAATTCGCGGAACAGATGAACAAGGTTCACGAACTCAGTAGACAATTGACAAAGTGCCATATGCAGCTTAATCAAACTCTGGAGAGTCTAGAGACGCTCAACAATTTGTTACCTATCAAGGACAGACTGGAACCGTTTGTCTGGACCACAGGATAGAGATTATTATTGCGTTTGCTATTATTATGATTATTAACGTTGATGCACTTTAAATACCGTTGGATTGTGCGCGTTCGAACGCACGTGTTACTGTATTATATGTATTTACATGTAATTCCCGCACATGTACAAGAATAATATAATTCCGATTTAACGTTAAATTTGTTGTGTGACGATTTTATCGATTTTTATTAAGACCAGTCTTTTTTTCTAGGAAGAATCCTTTTCATTTCTGTAGAAGTATTTATTTACAGAGTTGAACGCCATCCGAATTGCAAAGCATTTACAGTATTTGTTTTTACAGTTTTTATTTACTGATCAACATTGACAGATTTACGTGTTTTTAAGAGTCTATATGCAGCTATGACGTCGCTCTGCTGTTTTTCCAGTAATCTCCTCTCAGCGCTGGGGAGATCTCTCCTTTTGCCAGTCTTATCAATAGGTGTTGATTTTGACCTTGCAGTCTTCGTATTTCCATTCTCAGAGAACAGAGACTGAAGAAGTAGCTTTTTCTCACCAACCTGACGTCCCTCCCTAGGTTTAAGGGGTCTCAGCTTGAGATCGGGTGGTGCGTGAGCAACTTCTCCAAATTCCACTTTCTCCCTGAATACCTTGAACTCGTCTATATTGTCCTGCATCTTCTTATCCTTTTTCAGGTCCAACTTTCTCTTCCGCTTCTGTACTTTGGTGAGCTTTGGCTCTATCTCTGCATCTTTCTTCTTCTTCTTCTTCTTTCCAATATTTTTGTGCTTCATTTTCAGCTTTATTAGCTCGTCTATCTCATCCTTGGGTGCTTTTTGCACACCCTCGATGTGACCTGTCTCTGGATTCCTCTTTATCTCCACGTTAAACTTTTTCTCAAATTTTGTCTCGTTGAGAAAAAGGTGAGTCTCCCTATTGACTCGGTTCATGAAAGCTTCGCTGCTCTCATTGGGTCGTTGATTGAAAACAGGAACAGATTTTTCAGGCTTAGCGTTAGGATGCAGTTTCGGGTTTTCGTTGCCCAGCGAAATTAGACCTTTGTTGGCTTTGCGTTTTCTGCGCTTCTTTGTGGCTGATATTTTTCCGGACTTCACATCGTCCTTGAGTTTCATCACGCGTGCTAGGCTCTTCGGTATCGTTTGTTCGTCGATATTCTTCGGCGGCGCGTTGACCTTTGTTTTTAACCTAAAAAAAAGTTGTGTCAGTAAACAGCTGATCCTGTTATTCACGATACTCGCGACTCTAGCTACACAAATGAGTATTTACTCGGCCCATCTCTTCGCCCGTTGCTTCTCCGGATCCTTGATCGTCCTGTGCTTCTTTCCCGGTATCTTGCGACCCATTTTTCTTGACAATCGCCACTGGCAAGACTCAAGTTACCCGCTCGCCGAGAGCTCGACCACGAGAGCACGTGTGTTTGATGACGTCATCGGACGCTTCGCATGCGCGGAGCCCCACTCCGCGCATGCGCGTCGATGCCTGTCGAAGTCTGTTAAAAATAAAAGGTCGGCAAGTAGGTTAAGTTGTATCGCGGAAACAGAGGTCGTGTTCCGTTGTGCGTGATCGTTTTTACAATCGCCGGACTCCGCATTAGAGGCTAATATTGCATTGCTCGCCTAACCAATTCTCATCGTGTCGCGAGGTCGCACGCGAGACAGCAAGATGCGAACTTTTAGTTGACATTCAGTGCGGAAAGCAGCGAATGCGACAATATTCGGTCCACGTGAGAAAAGCACTGCACGCTATTGTCCCAGATGTCATTGGTAGCCCGCGACGCAATTGTTTTGATTGTATAATGACAAGTCTCGCGCGGCTCGGGCCAATGATCTTGGAAAATCGTTGCTGCACCTACGGCGGCAAAGCCTTGACCATCATTTCGCGCTGCAGCAGTAGCAGCAACGGTGGAGGGGCAAACTCGCCGTCGAAAACCGCGCGGCCTATGGTAACCGCGGCCGAACTGGAGATTCCGCAGGCGAATTCCACCGCCAATGAGACTGACGAATTCGCAGTGCCGACTACTTGCTGCATGTCGGGATGCGCCAATTGCGTGTGGATACAGTACGCGGAAATGCTAAGCGAGAAACTCAAGAGCAGCGACGAGGATTTGCAGAAGATAATAATGGAGAAAGTGGAGGATCCGAACATGCGAGCTTTTCTGTCGATGGAGCTGAGATGTCGAAATCTCGGCAAGTCGTGACCGGCCGTTCGGACGCGTTTTGTAATTGAATGAATATTGATTAGGTGTTGTATAATTTATTTCTAATTATAATGAAATACTGAATATATGTATATACGAGCTAAGTCATAGTGACGAGAATATTTATAAAAATACTGTTAGACGTTATAGAAACGAATTTGTCGAATAAAAAAAACGATCGTTTATCGATTTTAGGTACTTAAAATCGTTACATTTTGTTCGACGCTTTTTATGCAAAATAAATCTTAATCTTACAAATTCTACAAACTAGTTGATCTCGGTACAGTTATGAGCAGTCTTTCGTTTGATTCAACTCAGACCTGCTGCACGTTTTTCGGCGTGCGATTCGCTCGGTCACAGAGCGTTCGAAAATTGTATCTCTTTTTTCGCCACCTTCGAAAGCGAAAAAAATACTATTTTGGTTTCATTCCAAACAGGATATAAGTATTTTGCACCCATCGCGACTGAGTTCTCAGGCTTCTCATCTTGATTCGTTCCTCTTTGTAAACGAGCCAATCGCTTCTGTCGTCTATCGATTGCGGTCCCCAGTCCAGCGACGGGGAAAATGCTTCTGTCCACATTTGTCGCGCGGGCAAATGACGATTTTTCAGCAGCGCTGCTATTGCCCAGGCCGGGATCTGACCGACTCCGACGGCTAAGACGAGAATGCCCGCTATATGGGCGGACCAAGGGAAGGACGCGCCGCCGTAGGTCAGAGGTGAGAGCGTCGCCACGGTGTAGAGAAAAATGCCTATTAGAAGCAGCGGCGTTACGATAAACCAGCAAATTCGCCAGTACACGCTTGGCCTTCGGTCGAGCATGAATTCCACGTCGTCCAGAAAATTTTCGAAACCGTAGACCCACATAATGCCGGCAATCTCGAAGGACGCCAGGATAAATACGACGAACGACGTGCCGTAATAATCCACCAAGGTTAAAATGAATTGACCGCCCTGTAAAAAAATACACCTCATTTATTTTGAATTCGTTAAGAATTTAAACAATTTTTTTTATTAAGCCAGTAAAGGCCGAATAATTTTTTTTTTTTTTTTCACTTACGGGTGTAACGTAAACCAGTCCCACGAGAAACCCAATGAAGCACGTGGGGTACATAACTTGCCAGTATTTGAAATTCGGAAACTGCTCGACGATTCCGCCGATTATACTTCCCGTCATACCGACTGTGCTGCCGACTCCGAGAACGAACATCATGAGAAAGAAGAGAACCGCGAAAAGCTGCAAATTTGATCGAATAAAAAAAATCAACTCGGTCAGCGAAAACCGAAAATTCTTACCTGCGGTAAAACTGCGAATTTCGCTATCGCATCCGGATAAGAGACGAAGGCCAAACCCGTACCGGCGCGGACCACCGACTCGATATCATCCGTTTGCATTTCGTGAGCGAGGTTTCCCAGGATTCCGAATATCGTGCATCCTGCCATCATGCTCGTAAAAGTGTCGAGGCTCGTTACTATCATCACGTCTCTGGAACAATTGTTCGAGTCCTTGCAATGCGAATTCTTAGCGAATTTAAAAAGCTCTTTATTAATAATAACATTACTTTCGTAAAATATATAATGATTTGAATAAAAAGATCTACCTGTAAATATTGTGTCTAAAATCGTTGTGCGACGAATAAGTGATAATGGCACCGAAGCAGACCGACAGGGAAAAGAAACATTGGGTCACGGCTGCGTACCAAACTTTTGGATCCAGCAATTTGCTCCACACGGGAGTAACGAAGAATATTATACCGTCGAGAGCGCCGTCCAGCGTGACGGCGCGACCGAGGAGACAGACGAGAACGACGTAGGGAAATATTGCCAAGAAGTAGGAAGCCTTTCCGGTGCTCTTGATGCCGCGCGAGAGAATCAGGCAGACGCTCAGCCAGCAGCCGAAGAGGCAGAGCGTCAGTCGCCAATCAGGCATTCCGACGCCGTCGTCTATCGAATTCCGCTCCTTCAGAACGATTCTCGAGAAATACAATTCCGCCGAACTCATCTTCTTCGAGCGGCCATATAAGTCCATTTGATCGTCCGCTCGGCCGGTGCTCCCGTTCCCCGAGTCTCCGTGTTTCCCCGAATCTACGCACTGATCGCCCCAATCTTCATGGCATCGTGACCACGGCAATTCCTCGGCGAACGAAGAAACGAGATAGAAGAGCGTGAGAGCCATGAGACAGCAGTAGTAAGAAGCCAGACAGATGGTCGAGCACAATTGGGCCCAACCGACACCTGAGCAGAATCGTCAAAGACATATTTAATTAAGCTGTAGCTTTTAACGGCTCATCATTGTTCGCCAATGTTTGTCTTCAAATTAATTTTGACCTTTCTATTTAAAAGATCAAACAAGTTTTTAAAATTTCATTTGATCTAAATATAATTCAAATTAAATTATAATTTTATTTAAAATACCAGTAATAATCATAATCGTACCAGCGAAACCTGGCGAAACGCTCCAGACCTTGATCGACGATCTGCCGGAGAATTGACCGACGATCATCTCGAGATAGTAAAAGGGTTTTCCAACAAGAATGAGAAGTATGATGTAAGGTATCAGAAAGGCGCCGCCGCCGTTTTCGTAGGCCGTGAATGGAAATCGCCAGACATTGCCGAAACCCACGGAAAGGGCGACACACGACATGAGGAACTCAATGCTGTTGTTCCAGCCGCGAGTTTTTCTCGCCGGGCTCTCCGCGGCTCCGCTAGTCGAGTCCTTGGCGGACGCTGTGCTCGCCGTGTTGACATAGTCGTCGTCCTCGTAACCTTCGTTATCGAAAGCACCACACTCGATCTCTTTGATGTCTTTCGCGTCCTTGAGAAAAAAAGATTGGTTTTTGAGATTAATTGGATTTTGAACGAGGTAGACAGACGAGTTTGCTCGAGATAGCGCGTCAATTTGTAACGATGAAGCGCGCAGGTGCGAAACCGAAGCGTCGTAATCCAAAAGGATTATTATTAATGCAGAGTGTGATAAGATATGACTCGAAGGAATAAGATACGTGTGTTGTATCGATCATTTATACGCGACAATTCGTCAACTAGTTTGGACCTTATTCACAAAAATCAATAGACAAAAATATTCTTATACATATTTGCATATATATTTTCGTTAAAAAATATTTTATATTAAAATATCAATTTTTGTAGTCGTTAAGAATTAAATACAAAAAACTATATTATTTTTTCTGTCGGGACAAAATTTGAGAGTAACAATGAAAAGATAAAAGATAAAATCTCAACTCCCGAAGATTTTATCCAGATCAAACGAGGTGATCGTATCGAGTGAGCCTGATTCGCACTGTGTAAAGTCACTTGTCACTTGTTTCACAGAAATAAGAATACACGATTCGCAGGAATCTCGCCGATTAGTACGAAAATTCTATTTCTTGATAAGCAGCGAGTACTCACAGTTTTGCTCAAGTCGTCCATCTTCAATTTGCCACAAGTTTTCGCGAATGTGTGACAATGACTCGAGCTTTCACGGTAAAGAATAAACTAACATCTGAGATCCGGGAATCGAGAGTTGGCGCGCTCGCGATAGTAACGCTTGGTTTCTTATCGGGCCAATTCTTCGGCGCTTGTCAAATGCAGTTCCGAGCAACCCATGTAGGTATCCCTTCCACCGTCACGCACACAACCCACTCCCCGAGTGAGCTTTCTCGTCAGATAACGATGTTAATCCGGCAGAAATCCTGAATGAAACTCGATTATTTTGCGACTCAAAGATCTGCGCGTCTCCCGTGTCACCGGTTAATGAACAGACACTGTTCAGACACAAAACGCGTTCGGAACCCTAGCAAATTGTCTCTAATAAATCTAGCCCACTTGACGGAGTTAACGATAGGAGTAATCGCAAGCCAATTGGGGCGTTGAAACTGTTAAAGGCATAAAATAAAAAAGTGTGAAAGATAAATTTCAAGATGACACAGTGGACTTTATAGACGTTTTGATAGGCGTTGGGATCGGTGAGTCTCTTAAGATAAAAAATATTGGGTACCAATAATTCAAGTTCGAAGAATGTAAAAAATCGAGCATTTTGTGCTGTTCCTTTTATTAGAACGTACTTATTTCTAAATATGATAAAAATCTATAACAATTTATTAAAAAAGTCACACTTGTGCGCAGAGTTATCGAACGGTGTATGAAAAATTGAAGCACACACAAACCGGGACTCGGAGATTTTTTTGTTAAAGATGCAAGTGTTTTTACTTATTATAGTAATTACGAAAAACTGGAAACGTAGGAACGTGAGTGATGAGTGAGAAGCAGCGCTGTTATCGGCTAATTGGTCTCTCCATCTTTCCGATAGAACCGCTAATGTTTTAGGCAACACACGTGCGCGTATAAAATTTCCGATGAAGATGTGAGTTAATGCGTGATAAATTAATCTTGTCGCTGAGTCGTTTGCTCAAGAAGTTAACAGCTTTTAGGGAATAGTCGCTCTACTAAATTTGATGGGTAAATCACAGAACTTTCTCGCTGTCGTAGCCTTGGACATTGTCGTCTATGCATAATACTGAATTAGCGTCAAACGTCGCGATGATAAGGCTATAGTTATTATACAAAAAAATGATAAGACTTGGAGTCGGACCCACGGTCCACATGAGTCCGAGACTATTTACAAGAACCTCTTGTGGCAAGGTTTACGAAATTTCGTTTAAAAAATACGGTGGGCAGCAGCCGAGGTAGTTGACGAGGAAGTTAAACCGTGATCGCGGTGTTCACATCAGTTTGTCCTCTTGTCCGAGCAGAACGTACAGTAGCTGCTTAATTTTCGAGCCTGTGCGCTTATCCTTTTTCTTCTTCATCGTTTCCTTGAATTGGCGCCACTCCGCGTGACGCGCCGGACTTTGGGGTCCCCAACTGGGTAGCGGTTCGAACGCCGTCGATATCATCTAAACCAGTCATAAGTCATTTAAAATCAAGTTAAACGGATATCATAAGTGACCAATTATTATTTAAAAGTCGGAGATAACTTTTTGATAACGCTTAATTTCGTACATACCTTCGAGAAGCCTAAATCCCTCCTTGTCAGAATTGCGTACGCCATCCAAAAAGGAATCTGCAGGGCCCCAAATGCAAGGAGGGTCCAACCAGCGGCTGTACGGAAATAATTTGAAAGTTTATTCAAAAACTTTCTGTATCAAATTTTTGTCAATATTTGTTCTCAATAAAAAACTGACCGTAAGCGCTCGAAGGATAGTAAACTCCGCTGTACGTGAGCGGTGTTAGGGTCGCGATCGTGTAGATGAGAATACCAGCCAGTAAAAGCGGCGTGATAAGACCCCAGCAAATTCGCCAATAAACCGTGGGTCTTCGCTTCAGCATGAACTCCACGTCGTCCAGAAAATTTTCCAACCCGTAGACCCAAAATATTCCGGAAATTTCCATTGTCGCCAGAACGAACACGATGAAGGAACCAGCGTAATAATCGACCAGGCCGAGGATAAACTGTCCGCCCTGCGAGGCGTGAGGAATAATACGATCTCGTTAGTTTCGCATATTTATCGTCGACGGACGACGCTCGTCGAGGAATTTACAAACTCACCGGAGTGCAATAGACGGTGCCAACGGCAAAACCGAAGAGCGAGGTGCCTAGCACGACGTGCCAATGTTTCCACGTTGGAAACTGATCGCAAATAATCGTGATAATGCCGCCCGCCAGAGCGATGGCACTGCCGATTCCGAGAACGTACAGCATGAGGAAAAACAACACGGAGAATAGCTGAAACGAAACGAAACGGGCCGTTCGTGGTTACGAAAGAAACGGTGAGACAAAAAGTCGATTGCACGGACAATAACTCGCGAACGTCGGTGACGGTCGTTGCTCCAAACTGTACATTGGATGTCTCACCTGAGGTAGAACCGAGAATTTCGCTATGGCGTCGGGATAAGAGATAAACGCGAGACCGGTACCGCCGCGCACCACGTTGCTGATGTCGTCCGTGCCCAATTCGTGAGCGAGATTCCCGAGAATGCCGAATATCGTAAAACCGGCCATCAGACTGGTGAACGTGTCGAGTGTCGTCACGATCATGGCGTCCCTGCGAAATGATATGCCGATAAAATTATATGGTACTGTAATTATATGGAAGTGTTTGCGAAATTGGTATTTCGAAGAGTTCCGAATTTTATCGACACGAGACGCACCTGTAAATATTGTGATCAAAGTCGTTGTACGACGAGTACATGACGACTCCGCCGAAGCAAACGGACAGCGAGAAGAAGCACTGCGTGACCGCGGCGTACCAAACGTTCGGCTCGAAGAGCTTCTCCCAGTTCGGTTTGATGAAGAATATGATGCCGTTTATGGCGCCTTCGAGGGTCACCGCCCGTATGAGCAGGGCGATCATGATGACGTAGGGAAAGAGAGCGAGGAAGTAGGCGGCCTTGCCGGAACTCTTGACGCCCCGCGCGAGAACGCTGAAGATGCAGGCCCAGGCGACGAAGAGACACAGCGTCAGTCGCCAGTCCGGGAATCCAATACCGTCGTCGATGTTCTGCTTCTCGTTCAGCACAGTTTTCCTATTTAGACAACGAGAACTATGATTAGGACACGAATTATTTATATTTTTGTAAAAGGACGCTAAAAAATTCTTATATAATTCAACATTTTTATTGGTGTTATACAGACCGCATAGTTTCTGTAAACGTAACAAAACTTACTGTAACAAAAAATAAAAAATAAAAAAATGCAGTAAAGTAAATTAATTGAATGAATAAAGAAAATGTATCGAAAAGTCTTATCTAAACTCCGGTAGAAGTTGCAAGGAAAAAATGCGTTCCATACAGTTACCTACGCCAATGCAAAGTGCATTATCGGGCATTGTGCTTAGCATAATTTGATCAAACTAACGTAAAGTAAAGTTCAGCGGAGCTTCTCATGTTGCTGACGTTGTTTGTCGAGACGACGGAGCCGTTGTCCTTGGATTTTCCGGAATTCACGCAAGTGTCGCCCCACTCGGGAAGACACGTGGACCACGGGAGCTCGGACTGGAAGCTGCCGAGAAGATAGAAGAGGGTGACCGACATGAGGGAGCAGTAGTAAGTCCCGACGGATATCATGGAGAACATCTGGGCCCAACCGACGCCCCGAAAGCCCGGGTTCATCGCCCACATCTTGACGGATGATTTGCTCGTGAACTGGCCCATTATCATCTCGAGATAGTAGAACGGTTTTCCGACGAGGAACAGAACAATTATGTACGGTATGAGAAACGCGCCCCCGCCGTTCTCGTAGGCTGTGAATGGAAATCTCCAGACGTTGCCGAGTCCTATCGACATAGCGATACACGACATCAGAAACTCGACGCCGTTTCCCCATGTTGGTCTCGCATCTTTGTTTTCTTCGTCCACCGTCTGCGTTTGAACAACGAAAGTTATTATCAGTCATGTTAACAATTTTTTTAAATAAAAGAAGAATTCTGATTAACACATTCAGTCATTGCTATTACCATCTGCTCCGGCGAGGATGCGACACGCGTTTTCTTGGGCTCCTCATTTCCGTAGGCAAAGCTGTAGGCGTCCGACCCATTTCTCGGTTTTCCCAGATCGATTCGCGTCAGCCCGTCGTCGCTCACGAACGCCGGATTCTGCTTTCCTTCCTGGAAAAAAATGGAACGTGTGAAAAAATGCGCAAACACGTTCGGCGATAATACTTTCGAGCACTTGAGATTATTTCACGAACGTGTCACACAATATGAAAAAAATTGATTATTCTATCTAATATTCGAGGCGGAAGCACTCGTCTTATCAGTGGCGAATTTTTCTGTGCTGTATTTATCTCTTCAAACTTTAGCTACGTTGACGTACTTTTTTTATTTTTTTTTTAATTAAAAGTAAGAAAAAATTACGAGCAATAAATAAATTTAAAAAAATAGTCGCAAAGTTGAATGATCTATAAATGCCCGTCTAACGTCGGTGCATTCGGAGGATACGCGCTCCCGCGGTTTTCGTGTAAACCCGCGCGCGGACCTATAATTTTGTGGCATAATCTCCGAAAGAGTCCGGGGCCGCATCATCATCTCGTCGGGGAATTGATCTGCCGTACTCGAAAAAAATGGCACAACTCCGTTGGCGCGCGGCCGCCCCGACGGGCGGTAATTGGCTACCGAACCGAGCGTTACCCGGAGAAACAGAAAAAAATATCTATCCCCAGCGAGCAACGCGGCGGATAGGAACGCGCGCGCGTATTATACGGTCAGGCGAGCCGCCGCGTAGACACCCGAAGGGTCTTGAATCGGCAGTCGCATAATAATGCTTTCTAATTTCTCGCCGGCGCGCGTTTCGCCTCCGGCGACGTTGCGCACGGCTAATCCGCACAGTCGTTGGCCACCCGAGCAGCCGCAAAAATGCAGTTAATGACGAGTATACCGAGAAAAAAAAAATCTTAATGACTTTCAGCGAATTCTTTAGAGACGAAAAAAAATTAATTAATCCATTTTTGTCGAATGTAACAATTTCGTTCATTTTTATCCATCGACGGTAATAAGCTCGAGGCCAAAAAATAAAAATACAAATAAAAAATGCAATAATCAATTGTTCGTGAATTTACACCTGTCGGAATATCATCAGATCGCTAAATCCCCTTTCGAATACCCCGTTGACCTCGACGGCAGATACAATTTCCTTGAAAATACCGTACGCCGGTCATTAATATGCGTAAGGTCGATAGGATAATTTTCATAAACCGATGGAAAAGCTGTAAAAAAACACTAGTATACTCGGCGACCGCAGCGGCGAGAAAAAAACGCTACGGAAAAAAAAACCGATCACGGCTCTCGATCGGCATTCGCAAACTCGCCGACTGTTGTCGTCCGCCTCGTCGACAATGCTTTCCCGATACACGTAACTTACCTGCAGACACTCCAGTCGTCCAGACGTAAACACGAGGCTCACGTACTCGCCGAGCGAGCCGCGTGCATGTCACCGCGAAGATCGCGCATGCAACACGACCGCGAGTGTCCGTATCGAGAGCAGCACAACACACATCCGACATTGCGATATGGACGCGCGATTTCGCCGACAGAATTCTCGAGTCTCTCGTCTCCAGCTGCCAAGTCGTGGCAGACTTTGTTGTCCACCGCGCGCACGACACGAACGCTCGCGTCCCAAGGACCAAACCGAGGTGACGACATCGTCGTGACACACACAATTATTACGCGATTACACGGTTATTAAAACATAGCGTTCCGCGGAGCGTTCGAACTTCATGGCGATGAGAAACAAACGGCAGAAAAATATATACAAAGCCGACGATGTATCTTATTCCAAGAAGCAGACGGGGCGATACGTGCGCCCCCTGATAAGTCGACGCTGAGTTTCGACAAAAGACACGCACGCCGGGCTGAATTCCCCTCTTCTTCCTTCGATCAGGTGCTGCCTTCGGGTTGCCGCTACACAGTAGCGAGTTGCTGCTAAGTAGCGACCGCCGAGCGCGTGGGAATATCGAATCGACGGCGCAAGGTCACGCGTCTCGGTGGACGAAACGCGAGCGAAAACACAAAAACGGCGGTCATTATCGAGAGCAGCGGCAACGCCGTTGCAGCGTTAGATGGACTAAACGCAACGTGTTGCCAGTAACGAGCGGAACAGAACCCGCAATTGCCAACTGTTTCGGTCTATCAGCCAATGCGGTGCGGTCGTCGCCGTCGGAACGATGAGGCGCGTCGCATTGTTTGCGCTCTTGTTTTTACTCGCGCCGACGCCTTTCTCCTTCGTCGAGCTCCTCGCGTTCTTTGTGCTCCGCGGGCAAAATACCGGGACTTCATTCATGCTTTTTTGTCACCGCTGCCTGTTATCGTCGTTTCGAGCCGCAAAATACACACACAGACACACGACAATAACAACCGAGGAGCGAGCCGGCTATCCGTGACGGCGATCTCATGCACCGCGGGGACAAATGCGGCACGACGCGCAGGAATCGCGTAATTCGCGCAACGCGAGCGCCAAGAGCGAAAGTGACGACGGTGAATGCGGGAGAGCGCGAGACCGTTAGATCGCGCGGGTACTACGATCACCGGTATGAAACTGCACGTGCTCGTTGCAGTTGAAACGCGTTGCCCACCTGAGCAACGCGTCTGTCGTCTCGAAATCCTGTACTACGCGCAGGACTCGCGTAATTCCGGCAACGCGGTCGGCATAAGCGAAAGTGACGACAGCGAGTACTGGAGAGGGCGAGACCGTTAGATCGCACGTGAACCGCAGGCACCGGTCTGAAACTGCACGCGCTCGTTGCAGTTGAAACGCGTTGCCCAACCGCGCGGGCAACGCGCGTTTGTCGCCTCTCACCGCAGGTGCGATACACATCTCTCTTTCTCTCTCTCGGTGTCGTTGCCTCACCGCACACGTACTTACGTCGCGCAAGTAACTGTACAATTAGAGTCGTAAGCGCGTCGTCAAACGCGCGGCCGTTTGACCCCCCCCCCCCCCCCCGGAGAAAAGTTTAAGTTTATTCTCTGGGGATTTCCCGAGATCTACTCGTACGCGTTATCGAAACCCGCGGCTTTTCGAAACGGTCGCCAAGCGATTTGCGAAATCCGTCGGTTCGAATAGTTGTGAAGAATGCAAATTATCTCATAATAACTATGAATTAATGATTTATGCAAATTATCGAGTAACTCGCGATAACAGATGTAGCATATAACTGCCTTGTCGCTATTATTCAATTTTTTAAATTGAAATCGGTGGTGACTGATCGAAAAATATAATTAGAAAAAATGTCGAGGCTGCAATTTTCTCGGACTACCAATTACCGCGTCGGCAGCCACGCGCAGGATTCTCGGCATAAATACTGTCGGTTGCTCGTAGGACAACGCGGGACACTCTAAGTAGTACACCGAGCGCGGTATATGCAACGTCGCTGAAAGACTTATGCGGCCTTACATTCAGTGCATATGCATTACCGATTTGTTAAATATATTCTACTGCACTCGTTGTTTGGTTGCACATTTTCCGCCTGTCGCTCGCGCACAACGCGCCGTGACCGCATCGTCAATCCACTATACCCAATAAGCGCGCGAGGATTATCACAATTATCGCAAATAGCGCCGGCGAAGTATCGATAAACGCGCGACACATTCGCATCAAATCGACCGTGAAATCCGGTGGCAACGTTTTGCCTCCCCAAGTCGTCGATGCAATAATTCACTCGTTCGGCATTTCGCGGACATGTTAAATCATTCGTGAAAATTAACGAGCGATGCGAGATGTTACAATAAGAAAAAAATGAAGATTTCGGTACCTCGATGTGAACCATTTTGCGGGATGACGATGATTCCGGATTTTGTCGGTTGTTTAATTTCTTCTTTTTTTTTCTTTTTATTCCAGGGACGCTCGACGGCAATTTACGCGCAATGCAACTCGAGCGACACGTTCGCTGACACGCGCGCAATTGTTGGTCGAATTCTCAACGACACGAACACCCATCCGTTCGGCGTACACGAGATGCAACACGTGTGTCCGGGGAGAGACACTCAGAACCAGATGCTGTCTACCTGAACTCCGAGCACTCACTGACACCGATCGCTACCGCGGAATCGCGGCTGTTACATTGCCTCGAAAAATAACGAGGTAGGGATAGTATACAGTGGTGAGAACGCGGACCCTGGAACCGGCAGCGGGAGCAGCACATCGCGCGCTCGCGGGGTCCCTCCGGCCGCGGGCTCCGTAGCCTTTGGAGAACCATCAACAGCGAAAAATGGTTCTCACACTGGCTTTTTCGCTAATGACAATTAGTCATTTTTGGTACGTGCACTTTTTTCTACATTGATTCATTTTGTACATTTTTGTATAAAAAATTATATATCATGAATTAAATTGTTATAGATATCAAATATAGTAGATAAGATAAGAGTGAGGTAGGATAAGATTGAGTATTTAATCAAGTCAGTCGGAGAAAACTGAAATGTAATTTGTGTGCACGTGACAATTATTGATTTTAAAAACCATTCATATTGTCAGATTAATTTTTGTTTTCAAGCCACAAATATTTGCAGTGGAAAATATTTTATATGGAATATTTGTAAATAAAATAAATATAGATTAGATTTGATTTAATAACAGATTTTTGTTCGTTGTAGGTATGTTCAGTTGAGACGTGATTCTGGTTTCGTGAAGGGGTTTCCAGTCGCGAGCTCAATGAAAGGAAACAGGACACGCGCTCGTCTCGGCGGTCTCTACATCGAGAGTCTGGCATTCGACGCTAACGTCGGTCCCGATGACCTCTCGTTATGTCACTCGCTTTGCATAGAAATATTCACGGAATCGCATGGCGTTTCGTCACTCAATGGGACATATTTTATTCCACGCGTCGTGCCGCGGCAGACATGCTTCATGCTTGCACGGTCAACGATGTCACAGGCATCGTAACAGACTACACGTATTACAGGAGTCATCCTTGCAGCTGTGCAATTAGCGATTGTCATCATAAAATCATCGTGAGTATGAGTAAAAAATAATGTCATGATTATCTCAATTTTGCAGTGCTTATCAGTGAGTTATTTATTTTTATAATATTTCGAGAAGATTTTAATTTTTTATCTCGACTCATTTTTTTATGACTATATTTTTTAAAACAAGAAGGATGACGAAATGTTGAATTTTTGTTACAAACCAGGTGCCGAAGACGTCGAAGAATGTCACACATGCCTCTCGCGAGTCCCGTGACATTATGTGAATACGTTGGAGCGCGCACGCTCGCCCGATGGCTTCGCCACCACCGTATGGGAATCACGTTTGTTCCACGATTCGGAAACGAACGCGCCACCGGCAGTGGCGAACAAACAGGAGAAAGTACTATGGGCTGATTTATACTCTCTCCCTTCAGCATCAGCTCCATTATTCACCGTTATCTGTACTTTCAAGCGTTCCTACGTCTGTTTTACCGGTGGTACACATCGATAGCAATTCGAACACAATTCTCTTTTCGTCGAGAGCTGCGTCTCGCGATTTTTTCGTTTCTCGATTTGTCCTCCCGTCGGCGAAATTCGTTTCGGTAGCAGCGAGAAAAACATTCGAAAATCTCATTTAAATTCAGTCGCGTCACGGTAGATTTTTTTCGTTTTTTTTTAAGTGACACATCCAATACTGAGGTGTAGGCGAGACTGAAGACAAAACGAAAAAAACTACCGGTAATGACCGTAGTCGGCTGCGGAAGCGATGCGATAATTGCGCGCGCGTAGTGGAGAAATTTTAATTCACCTCTCGCGCGTGAAAATATTTCTTACGTCTTTTTTTGACCCACAGGCGCGCGCGCGCGCGTAGCGAAGAATAGAGAGTGATCGAACGCTCGTTGAAGAAGGAGATCAAAGACCGACGCGCGGCTCTCAAGAATTCTCCGGGAACGGCGGACGCTGCGAAGGATTTTCAATGTGTCACTGGGTCAACGCGGCTCGGCGACGCAATTTACGCGTGATTCCTGGCCAAGTCTCGGCGTTTCCCGCTATGGCTGTGCAAACGGCTAGAGCGCTTATTGCACGTCTGCGCGAGGAAAACCTCGGGCGACGCTATTAGCTGGAAGTGCCGGTTTCCGGACGACATCCGCACGGGGATGCAACCGCGGGATGAGTCTCCGCGCACCTCGAGGAAGGTGTCTTTGGCTATACCGACAAAAAACCGCGCTCGGCGTCCGCGACGATTGTTCGCGGGTACGAAGAAAAATACTCGACTGGTAGGTCGACGTTGATATTTCCTCTTGTTATTACGCGAGATAAATGTCTCAGACCCCGATATATATTTCAAAGATTAAGTTAAATCGTCTCGTCTCGATTAAAGATACAATATTTATTTAGCATTTAAACAAATTTGAACGAAAGACATAACACGATTATAAATCATCGACAAAAACTTGGCATTTTATTCAACTTCTTATTGTGATGTTGTGATTCGCAGGTCATCCACATTAACCAGCTCGCACCGGTGGAAACCGCTCGGAGCCCGATGACGTCGTCAGGACTCCCATAAAAAGGGGTCGTATTCAATCGCCAAAGTAAAAATAAACTACTTCTCGGGATCTAAGCGCAAACATATTTACCTCTGACTGTTGCGGCGATATCGCTTGGTTCGTATGGAGCGTCGACTATCGGGAACACAGCCTGTAATTAATTATGCTAAATAGGCAAAGAATGCCCGTTGTATCATCGGACAGTCGCGGAGATGATGGGGCTCGTCTTGCCATTCAGAATATTTTGGGTTGCCAAAGACGAGACCTTTCACTCGGTTGCGGTCAACGTCGAGATTCGCCGGGACTGCGAGTTACCGCGGCTGCGGCCGTCAAGGTTGCGATTGACGTAATCCGGACAGACCAGGGAGTTTCGCGCCAGTCCCGAATGACACGGGCACAAAAGCCAGGTGGCCATTCCATTTTTCGTACCCGCCGTTTTGCCCGAACTCGTGTTTACTCGGGTCGCGCGCGTGACAAGCTGACAGCTTCCTTCGCGCGCGGAAGCCGCACGGCTCCCGATTCGCCGAAGGATCCGACGCTCGTAGATTCGTTTGCGAGGCTTCCCCAACATCCGCTGGCAATTCCGCTGCATTGTTTCATCGAACGATCGCGACGTATCGCGCTGTAGCGATAACATTATAATTTTCTGAAACAGAACGAAAAAAAAATTAATAAATAATTCTGATCGCTAGAAACAATGAAAGCAACGCTCGGATCACTTGAATGTCTTCCGACAGGTATCATCCTGTTACGCGGCCGGAAGATCATTCACGTTTTAATCGTCATTGTAATTTATCCTGATGGCGTTCAGTAGACGTGCAGTGAGAAAAAAATTGTTTTTACAATGACAACAGTACAGTCAGTTTCATTGTTTTTTTTTTGCTTCAATAATTAGCGATTTCAGGAAATCATGTTTTTTCAGTAGGAAATTTATTGGTAATTAGTGCCGGTCGTAACAGAGTTCGCGCTGCTGGAATATTAATGGTTGCAGGTTAAAAACCTCGTGGCTGTTGCGCATGTTGCGAGGTGATCTCACTGCGTCGGCTTTTGCCGGCGAGAAAATCCCCGAGCCACACGAGCGACCGCGGTAAAAACCCCCGTGTTTTCTGTGTAGTCATGTATAGCGTATAGGGCCTCACCGGGCGCGCACGTTGCTCTTCGCCAGGCCAATTGCCAGCGGTGAAACAACGATTTTCTCGATTCTCGCCGAAGCACGTGATGCATGAATGTGCGAGATCGTAATGGCACATCGAACCCTTCACCGGATAGCACCAGATTTATCTGGTTAAAGTGGACATAGCGTGCGGCAACTTTCACCCGCGACACAAGATTCTCAGCCCTTGGTTACCTCAAGGTTGTTCATTTACGCAAGAATAGTTTTGCCTTTTACACCGGTGCACAGTGTAATCTCCGTTGCTCATTCGAATAGAACGCTTTAGTGCTTGGGAGGTAATTAGCATTATCCGTAATTGTATCTAGCTTCACAAAAGAATTTCATTTAAATTCAACGTGGAATTCCTGAGCTGCATTTCTGAAGTAGCGGTCGTAACAATTTTTTTTTTAAATGAAAATGATGAAAATAAAACTGAAAATGAGAATTATTATTTTTTCCCGAACATTTTTTTTCTGGCCTGCTGCCAAATTTCGTGATACTAAACAATGAAATGCCGATTTCCTAACGACCAATTAGAAGCCGAACAAATCGACAACAATGGTTGCTCACGAACTTTTTAATAGAACTGGGGCCACTACGCGCGCTGACGCGCGCGAGCGGTTGTTAGTTCGAAATTTGTCGTTTGGCTTGTCAGAAATCGTAGATCTGGCCGCCGGGCCGAAAATCGCCTAAATCGGGGTCACGAAATTTATTTTTTCAATATATCGACTTTTAACCTGTACCATCGTTCTCAAGTCGCATATTCTACCCCTGAAAACAATGGTTACGACGCTTTTTTAGTAGATTTAGAAAAAAAAAATTTTGGCCGAACAGTTTGTCAGAAATTGTAGATCTGGCCGCCGGGCCGACAACCGGCCCAAATCGGGGTCACGAAATTTATTTTTTTCAAAATACCGACTTTTAATCCATGCTATCGTTCTCAAGTCGCATATTCTACCCCTGAAAACACCGGTTACAACCCTTTTTTAGTTGATTTTGAAAAAAAAAAAAAATTTTTGGTCGAATAGTTTGTCAGAAATCGTAGATCTGGCCGCCGGGCCGAAAACCGCCCAAATCGGGGTCACGAAATTTATTTTTTCAAAATATCGACTTCTAACCTATACCATTGTTCTCAAGTTGCATATTCTACCCCTGAAAACACTGGTTACAACCCTTTTTTAGTTGATTTAAAAAAAAAAAAGTTTTTGGTCGAACAGTTTGTCAGAAATCGTAGATCTGGCCGCCGGGCTGAAAACCGCCCAAATCGGGGTCACGAAATTTATTTTTTCAAAATATCGACTTCTAACCTATACCATCGTTCTCAAGTCGCATATTCTACCCCTGAAAACACTGGTTACAACCCTTTTTTAGTTGATTTAAAAAAAAAAAGTTTTTGGTCGAACAGTTTGTCAGAAATCGTAGATCTGGCCGCCGGGCCGAAAACCGCCCAAATCGGGGTCACGAAATTTATTTTTTCAAAACATCGACTTCTAACCTATACCATCGTTATCAAGTCGCATAATCTACCCCTGAAAACACTGGTTACAACCCTTTTTTAGTTGATTTTGAAAAAAAAAAAAAATTTTGGTCGAACAGTTTGTCAGAAATCGTAGATCTGGCCGTCGGGCCGAAAACCGCCCAAATCGGGGTCACGGAATTTATTTTTTCAAAATATCGACTTCTAACCTATACCATCGTTCTCAAGTCGCATATTCTACCCCTGAAAACACCGGTTACAACTTTTTTTTAGTTGATTTTGAAAAAAAAAAAAAATGTTTGGCCAAACAGCTTGTCATAAATCGTAGATCTGGCCGCCGGGCCAAAAACAACCCAAGTCGGGGTTAGTGTAGGTTAAACAGTGCTGCAGCGCTCATTACGACAAACTGTCAAATCTCGCGCTATTAAACAAAAACTGTCGGTCGTCACGGCTCTCGACCAATCAGAGGCCGTGTTATATCAGGAGGCGAATAGTTTGTCAACAATACAAATCTCGAACTTCGATAGCAAAACTCGAAATTGGATAATGTCGCCACCAACTTTTTAATGGAAGACCGATTATCTCTCCGACAACAGTTGTGAATTATGCCGTATATACGGCATTTATATTCACAGCACTGTAAAAGTCGTTTTAGCATATCCTGCTGGAAGCTATAAACGCCTAAATAGTCTGTGCGTCTTAAATCTTTCTTACGCCAGTTTTTTGTACTGTCGAATATAATATTTTACTGCCGAACGATGAGTAACCGGCTTGGAGTGCCGCGCGGACCAATACATCACCTACGTTCAGGCATTTCGTATCGGCACTACTTTATCTACCGGGATCACGTCGGAGTTTTTACACGACTTTTTTTCCTCATCAAACATTCAACAGCAGAATATTTGTATGTGAGCTCCGGGTGAACGAGTTTATTTTCCAGAGACAACACCGCATTTCCAAGACATTCTATAAATATGCGTATATTTAAAATCTGTCCATTCATACATTATGTAATGTTTACTCAGTGTCAAACCGCGAACTATATATATCTCGGTCAGGACATGAGAGACAGAGGACTCGTGAGGAGGCAGAATTAATTTTTTTCACTTGGCGTCGCGACGCTACCGCGTCTCTTGATATACACAAATCTTTTTACAGCGTCCGAGTAACCACAACCTCAAAAAGTTTAGCATCCGGCACTAGCGGTGGTCGCAATAGATGCAAAATATATCTAAACAAAAAATAACATTTTCTCAATAAATGAAAAAATGTGTAGAAAGCAAAGGCGCGTCTGCAGTAAACACACCAAAGGCCTTTGCTTTCTTTACTTTCTCGCGCGCGTGCCAAGAGATGAGACTGCAAATTTCGTCTGTACTTTGTGAAAACCGCTCGGTCCGCGTGCGCAAAGCCCGTCGTCTGCAATCCACGCAATCCACGCACGTCACGGTCTCTCGTCCACGCCGAGAAGCCTGTCAATCGCTCCGAAACAAAAACAAAACAAAAAAAAAAGCAAACGCCAATGTCAACCCGAGCTCTCGCGACGGAGTTATTCCTGTATTGTATCCGCGCGGCCCGTTATGGTCATTTCCCGCGGGAGGGCGGACCCGGCGTGCGCGCGCGCATCTCCGCCAACACACGGAGAAGGCGACGACGTCGCGAGCCGCGCAAAACACTTGTTATTATATCTGTATAT
Organism: Itoplectis maculator; assembly: GCA_964034905.1. Lineage (NCBI taxonomy): Eukaryota > Metazoa > Arthropoda > Insecta > Hymenoptera > Ichneumonidae > Itoplectis > Itoplectis maculator. The sequence goes on from OZ035853.1 coordinate 9,227,914, forward strand.
CTCCCGGCCCGGCTGGCATATACAGCGCGCACCGGGGTGGCTCTGGTCGCGCTCCCTGCAGTCCGTCGGCTCAGTTAGCGATATGATACGCAAGTCCGGCTGACCCGCGCGGCCCATATTCCATAATAAGGAATTCTGCACCCCGTTCGTCCCCGGCACGGTCGCTCTCTCTGTCTCTTGCTGCGCGTCTCCAGCTGCAGTAGCCGAAAGTTGGCCGCAGTAGCGTGATCGCGGCCGACGGTGCTCTCACGCGTTTATCATCAGCCGTCGTCGTCGACGCCGCAGTAGTCGTCGTAGTCGTCGTCACGTAACAGCCGAACGTCTCGCGGCGACGTCGCGAGCTCCCGAGGCTTCCATCGTCCATAAACACCGTCTCGACGCATCTCGTTTCTCCGTGCGCGTAACACGTACACACTCGCGCCTCTGTCCGTGTGTGGCTGTGCATGTGTGTAACGTCGCGTGTTCGATACCCTCGATACCCGCCGATTAGTACACCCGGGCGGACGCGCAGGTGTCTACAGCGCTACGAGTCGGCTCTCCTGTCTCCGCGGCAAACTCGCGACAGTGCACACTCTCTGTCTCTCTCGGCTGTGTTATCGTCTCGCGCGCACGTACACCGCACGCGGTGCAATCAATCGCGATGTCGCACGCGAGATTGAGAGGCGCGTCCATGGTTGGCGGCCTGACGCGGGCATGGGAGCACGGCGGCCGGCCGTACGCCGCGGGCGCAGCGGGGGTAGGCTCGGCCGGTGGTGTTGCGCGTCGTCGTGAGGTCGCGTCAGGAGCCGTCGCGCCGCTAGTCCACCCGGTGACCGGCGTCGCGAGCGTATCATCCGCGCGCAGCATGTCGAGCTCCGCGTACGAGAAGACCCTCACCGAGGACAATGTGTTCTCGAATCTCCGGCGTATGGAGTACGCGGTGCGCGGGCCCCTCCTCATACGGGCCCTCGAGATCGAGAAGGAACTGCAGAAGGTGAGTCTGTCAACATCGAGAACGAGTTGCAGCAGTGGCATATTTTTTGGTTTTTTTTTTTGTTCTTCATGGGAACACAGTAATTGTCGGCAAACCGGTTGGGGTGGGGGAGAGGGGGGGGATGCGTAGACGTCTGGCGAAACAACGGAGACGTCGGCGTCACGCGTGAACCGACGGATTTGTCAGATGGCTCGAAGATAATTAATTGCGTACATATGCGTAGCCTCCAGCGCTTAGGAGAACTGTTGTTATTATCGCCCGATGATAGGAGACGCCAGGCGTCGCGGCCGACATGACACGCCGCTCGCGTTCTCTTTTTTAATTTTTTTCACGCTTCCGCCCTGAACCCTGTTGCACGCAATTTTTCGCGACTCCGTTGTCAGAGTCGTTGATGCACGTCGAGTGATCTGTGTCGAGCGGACTCTGCACCGTGGATGTTTTGTCGAATAGACGACGGTGGAAACGATAGAAATGAACTATGAACTTTTTCCGACTGTCCGCGCGTACGTGACTCGGACGTCGACTCTGTATATAGATATATGTATTTGTACATATTTGTTTGAAGCGGGATGATACGCTAGATTTTCTTATCAGCCGCGCGATAAGAACCCGCGACTGATTGTGCATGTATCGCTTTTACGACAATCAGAGGGGAAAAGAATGCTGTGGAAATGTATAGGGACGCTTGGGCATTTAGAGCACCGAATGTGAAGTGCTTGCAGCTTGTGTTTATGTTTCGCGTCATTGTGTCAATTGCTTGCTTCCTGTCAGGCCCAGACAGCTCTGGTGCAGCAGCGCCACTAGCTCAAATTAGGCCTTCAATATGGCCCTGCTTAATTCTGTAGATGAAAATTATACTTGGGAAAAAATCATCCTGCGACGCATAAAACTCTGTGGTACTGGGATCAATTTGCATTGTATATGGCATAGAAATTGCTAAGCTGTGACTCATGCTATCCAGTTTTATTATGTAATGTGGTCGGCTTGGAAACAAGGGGCCTATAGTGTGTGAAACTACAGCTGGCCTTGTAATTTGAGCATTCCACTCATGCGATGCTGCTGCTGCTGCTGCTACTGCTATACACGGATGATTTTATGATTATACTTGGTGCCTGTCTGAAGCTGAATATTATTTTTAATCCATCAGGGAGTTCAAAAGCCATTCAAAGAGGTGATAAAGGCCAACATCGGAGATGCACACGCCATGGGTCAGAGGCCAATCACATTTCTTCGTCAAGTATTGGCCTTAACAGTTGCTCCTGAACTGTTGGATGACCCTCGCTACCCCGAAGATGCCAAGCAGCGAGCTCGGGAGGCTCTAAGCGGATGCAAAGGAAGCAGCGTCGGATCATATTCAGAGTCATCTGGAATTGAAGTTATTCGCAGACACGTCGCAAAATACATTGAGAATCGGGATGGCATTCCTGCCGACTACAAAAACATTATACTGTCGAATGGAGCTTCCGATGGGATCAAGGTATATTTTTGTTATCACTATTAGCATGATCAACTTGAATTCTGCAATGATCTTTATGGAATCATTTGAGTTACATGTCAATAAATACAATACATTTTTGTTGCAGTCTTTCCTGAAGTTGTTTAACGAGCCACTGGGCGGCAAACCGTCGGGCGTGATGATCCCCATACCGCAGTACCCGCTTTACTCGGCGGCGATCGCCGAATTTGGTCTCGAGCAAATTGGCTATTATCTCAACGAGGACGACAAATGGGGTCTGGACGTTAGCGAGCTCGAACGAGCCTACAAAGAGTCATTGAAGACGAGTAATCCGCGTGTACTCGTAGTCATCAATCCCGGCAATCCAACTGGTCAAGTATTGACCCGAGAGAACATCGAGAGCGTCATCAAATTCGCCTACGAGAAACGTCTGTATTTGCTCGCGGACGAAGTTTATCAGGACAACGTTTACGCGAAGGAGTGTTGCTTCCACGCGTTCAAGAAAGTCATGATGGAGATGGGAGAGCCGTACAAGAATATGGAACTCGCGTCTTACATGTCTGTTTCAAAGGGTGCGGAATTAGTAATTAATAGAAATTTTATACCAGCTTCTGATTATTAGAGACCCGATGAAAGCACGTTTAATTCACGATTATAGGATACATGGGCGAGTGTGGACTTCGCGGCGGATACGCCGAGTACGTGAACATGGATCCCAAAGTAATGGCTATCTTGAATAAATCGATTTCGGCGATGTTGTGCCCCACCGTATTGGGACAAGTGGCGATGTCCGTTGTAGTAAATCCGCCGAGACCGGGCGAACCTTCGTACGAGCTGTACAAAAAAGAGCGAACGGAAGTGTTGCAGTCCTTGGCTGAAAGATCTCGCCTCGTCGTGGACACTCTGAACAGCATCAAGGGATTCAAGGTAAGAGTGCACACGAGCGCTTGAATATTTCCGTTTACAGAGAGTCACTGAATAATCGTTAACCCGTCTGTTTTCAGTGTAATCCATCTATGGGCGCGATGTACGTTTTTCCGCGTTTCGATCTTCCGGAAAAAGCGATAAAGGCCGCGAAGGCCGAAGGCAAGGAACCCGACGTCTTCTACGCCTTCAAACTTTTGGAATCCACCGGAATTTGCGTCATCGCCGGTTCTGGCTTCGGCCAAATACCCGGAACTTATCATTTCCGTACGACGATCCTACCGCAGAGGGAAAAGATAATAACGATGTTGGATAGTCTTAAGAACTTCCACGAAAAGTTCCTCAAAGAGTACAGTTAGATAGACTTCGATAAGAAACACCATCATCGCGACATCTACCAAAAAGAGATTCATCACATGTGAGATTTCTGAAAGGAGCGTTGATCGCTTGGCACCTCAATGTTTAATCGTTGTTTCCGCGTTAATTTGTAAATAGCAGACGAGTTGTAATTATAACGTCTCGTCGAACTGTACGCGCGTCGGTTGTTACTCATTTTGCAATAAATTCGATTACTAAGTAATTCGAGTATCGCACGAGCTATTTATTAACAATATATCTTTTATTTAATACACAATAAATTCTACATTATTCGCGAGAGTAAGTTATCTAATTGTTTTGTACACAAATTTGACTAATTCTCCGTATCGACAATTTACAAATACCCTTTCGGCGTGTCCGAGGATTTTCTCTACGATTCATTCGACAGCCTTTCGATCTCCTCGACGAAGTATCTCATGTCCGCCTCGGTGAGGGAGGAATTTTGCAAAACGAGCCTGAAGAAATTCGGATGCCCGCGAAGAGGCTGGTAAGTGACGAGCATACTGCCACTTCGTACCATGCGTTCCTTCACAATTGGCGCCAATTTGTGGAGCGCCTCGATGAGTTCGTCTCCTTTCAGATGCCGCTTGCTCTCGGGGACGTACCAAAAACAGACGTTCGTGCATTCCGGTTCCTGCAGGAGTTTCCAGCCCGCGCGACGACGTATGAGATCCGTGAAGTGTTCGGACAGCTGGAAGACCTTGTCGACGTGTTGCTCGAGCCCCGAGGTGCCCTTGGCCTTCCACATGAACCAGAATTTCAAGACGTCCGCGCGTCTACCGCACTGCACGTGCTTGTCGCCGGAGTCGTACGAGGTGTCGTAGAACTTGTCGGGCTGAAAGAGGTAAGTTGCGCGCGAGCTGTGCGCGGATTCGAGCAATTTTTCGTGGCGTACCAAGAGCGTCGAGCACTGCTGAGGCGCCGCCAACAGTTTGTGCGGATTCCAGGTGACCGAGTCGGCGAGCTCCACGCCGTCCAGGAGGCAACGATACTTGGCGGAAACGAGAGCCCCGCCGCCCCAGGCAGCGTCGACGTGGAACCACATCCGGTATTTTTGGCAGATCTCGCTGATGCGTCGGAGAGGATCGAACGCGCCGAGAACCGTGGTGCCAGCTGTGGCCGACACCATCAGAGGTACCGCGCCTTCCTCGAGGGCTCGTTCCACCTGCGTCACGAGATCCGTCGTGCACATCTTGCCTTTATCGTCGACCTTCACGCAGTAGACATTGCTCGTGCCGATACCGAGAAACGCCGCGAGCTTCTTAACCGAGTAGTGGGCGTCCTCGGAGGTGAACACCACGAGCCTCGGGACACCGGACAGGCCGCTCGTCTTCAATTCCGGAAATCTGTGATGCCTCGCGAGATTAATCGCGTAGCCGTTGGCCATCGAACCGCCGGGACAGAAAATTCCATCGCCACGACCGTCGGTCCAACCGACGATCTTCCGCATCTCGCGCAGCACCTCCTCTTCCATCAGCGAGAATACCGGCGAGACTTCGTACGTGTAGACCGACGGATTGAGAGCATCGGTCAACCACTGGCCGGCCAGGCCGTAAGGATCGATGCTGGAGAACAGTTGGTTCACGAAGTGCGGATGACCGGTCTTCACGCTGTACCGAACGACGCTGCGAGCCAGCCGCAGGAGATCTTCATGGGAAACGCCGGATTCCGGCAGCGAGAGATCCACGAGGGACCGCATCTTCTCCGGCTCCACCCATTCCACGACTTTGCTGTCGCGCGAGGTGCCCTGAAATCCGCTCAATGAGTTACTCGCGCCCTCAAGGACACCGAAGAATCAATCTACTCGGCGCTGCTGTTACACATCGTTATTTACAATCGGAACGCGGGTAAACGTAGTAATTACCGCGCGCGCTCGCGTTGCGTCGAGGGCGAAGGAAAACGCGTTTCATAATCAGAAAATTGCGGTCTGCGCTCGAGAATCGCGTTGGAATTCGCTACAATGTAAGAAACATGAGACAAATTTACATCGCTAACTGTACTGGTAGTGAATGTTAGTCGAGGTGTAGCAAGGCTCTGGATTGAATGAACCGGGTGCTCGGGATAATCGGCTGAACCGGATTCTTCGTTCGCGTGCGATGATTATTTTACTAACCTTAAGCACTGCCTCTTGCAGTATTATTTCGAAGAAATCCCTCAGCAATTTTTCGTGCCTGTCTTTGGAGGGTGCGCTCAGATAGGCGGACGCGGATTTACCCTCGATGCGCGCATCGTCGATGGGCACTTTCGGCGATCGTTGAATGTGAGACTTCTTGTCGGTACCGATGGCCGGTGTCAGAGTGTCGTAGACATCCTCGAGATTCCTGGTATGCCCCAAGGCCTCTGACAACCTGCCCTCGTGCGCCGGCATGACTCTCGGCCGCTGTCTCGACGCGTTCTGGCCCTCCGACGGCTGTTGCAGCTTCCTTTATACGCTAAAACGTTTCACCAAGGACATAAACGCGCGAGACCCCTCCAAGTGCGTTTTCGCTCCGTGTATTCCCCCCGCTGTGTGTGTCCTCTGTTCCTAAACGGGATTCGCTTCCATGCATTCATCGACGTCGTGGACGGGATCGGTGCTTGCACATCAATTACAATCGATTGTCATGTAATCTTTATTTAATTGTATTCTTCATGCCACGCGCACTCAATTTCTTTCCGTATTTATTTCGAGCCGAGCTTCCTTATTGCGGGCGGTTTTTTGTAGACGGACAAACAAGAAAGTCGATAAATCGTCGCTAATTAATTGCAAGATAAATTATGATTGGGTAAAATGTTGCGGGTGTTACTTAGTGTATCGTCCTCGATTCTGACGTACGAGAAGCGTTCGAGAACCAGCAGTTGTTAGTTGTTTTCGCTGCATATATTTTTATTTCCAGAAAAATGGTCAAAGCCGCTCTCAACTATTGTTAGGCGAAAAACTACGTCACGTTAATTATATTAATAGTTATGGAAAAAAAAATTCCGCGAACTTGCAAATCAAAGTTGCAGTATCTATGAGGAAATATTGTAGTCTTAGACTTGGAAGCGTAAGTCAGGAAAACGATGACTTGACGGGAAAAATTGTTGGGAAGTACATGGAAATATACCTATGAGGAAGTTTGGAGAATATTCTCCGTTTTCCGGTATATGGTCTTGAACGTACTTGGCGATGCGACTTTTTTTTAACCGTCTATTCATTTCGAAATATTAATGCATATGAAAACTAGAAAGACACGCAATACCGAATAATTTCGAAATTTGAATGCATACAAAGTTTAGAAAGATCTAATTTTTATGCATATATATATGTATATATATATATGTAGTAGAAGCCTGGAAGGTTGACGTTGTCAATGACACTTGAATGATTGCTAGAGCGAGACCATGGCTAGATGCTTTGGGCGGTAAGTAAGAAAGGCGACATTGCAGAAAACCTTCGAGCGGCCAAACACACCGACGTATTCCACTGTCCACACCCATAACTGTGCCCGCGTTTTTATAGCACTTCCCGACGTAGTTTTTCCTTTTTTAAATTCGTCACCGGTATAGTCTATAATTCCGCGTAGAATACTTCATGGTTCGATAGCTTTGACTCACGCGCTATTCCGTCGTTCTTCGCATTAATATTTAAATTGGGGAACAACGGGTCAATTACCGATAATAATAGGTAATGTATAGTTCTATATCGCACGTTAAACGCAATGTGACATTAATTTGCGAGGCAACTGATAGAACGAGAGAGGTGCGCGTTCCATCGAAGCGTCTAGGGTTCCTCTCTCGCTAATTCCATCAACGAGTCTGACGTGCAATATAAAACTGCGGACTTGAAAATTCACTTGCGCATTACATTAATCCCTTTTGCAGGAAAATCGCCGGCTTGATTGAATAAAAACGAGCGAAAGTCGGCTTACCTTGGGACTTATCTTCCTGGGACAGGACGTTGGAATATTTCTTTCACCATTAAACTTGAACGATTTTTTTACTGCAACATTACAACGACGTGTAACACTTGCAATTCATAGAAAATGCGGAATAATCTTAGTCGCGTGTGATGCAATGTTTTTCATTCAATATAGGAATCTTAAATACTATATAAATTTACAACAATCCCCGTACAATTCGTACCGCTTATATTCGCTACGCCTCGCAGACGGCCGATAATTCATTGAGAGAGCATAACATGTTTCAATCATAAACAACAGAATAACAATATTCAGAGTTGCTGAAAACTCTAATTTAGGGTAATCGCCAAATGGAAAATAGAACTTTTTTTTTTACTGACAGCAGTATAACCGACACCATGTTTCTCCAGCGTTAATTATGTACATTTTGCCATTGTCGCTCGTTTGAGATATGTCCGATCAGCCAAAATACGCGCCACAATTGGTGCATCGTCGATTCTTTAGCATCAAGCAGCATAGAATACCCAGTGGGAAGAAGAAAATAGCGCAGAGTACACCTAAACACGTATAGTCATCCTCGAGGACTCCGACCTGTAAAAATAAACATAAAACAATTGTACCATCTGCTCCAGCAAAACTGTCACAGTTTGCACAGATAAGTTCCAAGTCTGTGATTCGTCTATTGTGAGTCATGAGAGACTCCTACTCACTCGACACGCGGGACAAGCACCGACTAGAATGATCTCTGGCACGACAACTGTCGTCAGCGGGGAAGTCGATCCGTATGAAGGTGCCTGATATCCCTGATTGGGTGCTCCGGTGCTGGGATAGTAACCCGGTGGTGGCTGCCACGAGTGATACGCTGCAAACAATTATACCACATTATTATTATCATTGACCTCAATCGGTAAAACAGTTTCACTAATAAAACAACATATAATTTCAATAAAAATTCTGCCATTCCTTCTGAATCAATTATCGTTGAAATCTGATACAAAATTTATGAATTTTTCAAAAAATTCTTTGCGATCAAATCAGTTAATACAGATTCTTTCATCGACAGATTCTGCCTACTGTTGTTATTATTCTTTAATGACGCTTATAAAACTGTCCAGCCATTCCTGAGCAATTGAATTATAGTCACTGATTCATCGTAATTGTTGTTATTATTATGATTATGATTGTCATCAACACTATTATTGTTATTTTCTGACAGCTCGGGCGACTTTATTGTGTTGTCAAAATTTGATATTACACTCCAATGATGGTTTTTATCGTGGCGAGTACGTTTCTGCCGTTCCTGAGGCCAAAATGACAGATCGTCGCTAATACTTGGCGAGCGATTGACAAGTGACGAGTTAATCGGATAACCTAGTAACGAGCGCACGAGACGCACATCCAGATTACGCTATTTTTTACCTTGCGGTGCGGTCGCCGCCGAATACGGTGGTGGTTTATCGGCGCTGTCTTTCAACGGTTGTGTTTCCATGTTCGTCACGCGAGTCACGGGGAGCAAGTGCGTTTCCCGAGATAGGCGTAAAAATGTATAATCTCCGCGCGGTTTATCAGTAATACAACATGACGCCACAGCGCACTACACGCATCGCTCAGCCATTTAATTACATTTGACAGACGGGATGGCGGTGTGCCTCACTGCCAGTACTGCAAACATCGGTGCACCTCGACGACTTGTTGTTTCGACTCGATTGGCAGGAAGATGCAGCGCGAGGCTCGTTGCATCAGCCGGCTAGCTGTTTTTACGTCAAACGCCTCGCGACAGCGAATTGTTCGCGATTATCCGCGTTTTGCAGAAATGTTACAACTATACGTATATAATTAGTCAGCTATTCTGTATCACGTGACTTGTTTTTCGCGAAGATTTACATTTATATTATATTTATGATTGTTGCTGGCGCTGGAAGTGCAAAAGAAGCGGTGCACTTGCGTTCGAATTCTCATAAGGTGTCGTATATAGCTCGCTGCTGCGACAAAGTCGATGTCGTATTTTTGAGGGCTTCATCGATTTTCGTACTAGGCCAGATCGTAGATATCGTGCATAAAAATTATATGACAAATGTATGGGAGTGAAGGTAAAACAGCCTTGAGGCGGAACAATTTAAATATTCGATTTCATAACGACGCGGTTTTACCTGAACTATCCGCAAGATGGCAGCGAATTGGATTCCCCCTCCAATGTCACTCAGCGAAGTTGTGTAGGTATCGCAGCTGTTCGTGACACGCGTGTTGATGTTCCGCTTGTGTTCGATGAGCTCGTTTACCGGCGACGTGCATATTTACAACTTTCGTCAACTTTGCGGTTTTTCGGAGGAGATAATCTCGTGATACACTGTCGGTCCAAAAATCTGGTTAGTTAAATTTAGGTAAATACAGCATGTAGGTAATTTTTACAGTTTTTATGATTTTCGTAGTTATTATCAATTTTATTAGTTTTTTTGTCATTGATTAATTATTTATCTTTCAGGTGGTTTGAAAAATTATATCAATGAAGTTCCTAATCACCAGGGTGAGAGGGACATTTTCGATACATTATCCCAGCCTATTAGCGACTCCAATGTCTACACACAGAAATAATTTCTACTCTTCGAACCTACATGCCAGAAGAAACTGTCGAGAACCTTGGATCCCACCTTAGACTGTTACTGAAAACTGAGTGTCTGGGTCTGTTTCATTGTGGTAAAAAAATTGTTCCATTTTGACTGTAAATTGCTATTGGAAAACATATGTTCTAATATATTGTTTCATGGAAGTTTATATTTGTTTGTATACAGGAATATCTGATTATTGAAGGTAAAGCCAAGGAACAGGAATCATCCACCACAAGAGGAATGGATGAAGATCCTCGATCAATTCTTCCAGGAGCAGAGTGTTGTCAGCATCATTTTATCTATTGCTTTGATAACAGAAAATTATATAAACTCAACAGAAAAAATCCTATCACGAATGAGGTTTGAGAGCCGGGAAATGGATTTGCGTCGCGTAACTCGCCGATAGCGGATTTTTTCACTTAACCCGGATCGATAGTTTTGTAAAAAAAATCCGTGGTGACGCTCTTTATCTTCGCTCGTGCACAGATATCAGATGACACCAAGAGCTTTCCGTTGGTCGGGTAGTTGATATGCCTCAGGTCGATCGCGCACAGTCGTCTCTGTACGAAGAGATCTAGCCAGAGTTGTGAACGTTTATTCACGCGACATGTCTAGTTCCGAATACGAGAAAATCCTCACCGAGGAAAATGTATTCTCGAATCTCCGCCGAATGCAATACGCCGTCCGCGGACCTGTTCTTGCGCGAGCCATCGAAATCCAAAAGGAACTTCGAGAGGTGAACTTGCAATTCACACAAAACGCGTTCTTTTCTGTCTTTATTTATATTTTTCTGTAAACTGTTTATCGTGTATTCTCAGGGAGTTCAAAAGCCGTTCAAAGAGGTGATCAAGGCGGACGTCGGTGATTGCCATGCGATGGGTCAGAAGCCAATAACATTTTTGCGTCAGGTATTGGCCTTGGCAGTTTATCCTGATCTGATGGACGATCCGCGTTTCCCCGAGGACGCCAAACAACGGGCACGCGAGGCTCTGGGTGGATGCAATGGGAACAGTGTGGGTTCCTATAGCGAAGCATTTGGTTTAGAATGTATTCGCAAGCACGTAGCAAAATACATAGAAACTCGCGATGGTATTCCCAGTGACTACAGAAATATTGTTCTGTCGGGTGGAGCAACCGATGGAATCAAGGTAATTTTTACTGCCACTAGGCTAATCCCACACTGGTTTCAACCCTTTTTTAGTTAATAAAAAAAATTGCGTTTCAGTGTTTTCTGCATTTGTTCGCCGAGCACTTAGGCGGTAAACCGTCAGGTGTGATGATACCTATTCCCCAGTACCCGTTGTACTCGGCAGCGATCGCGGAATTCGGTCTCGCACAAATCAACTATTATCTCAACGAGGAGGATCACTGGGGTCTAAGCATCAGTGAATTGGAACGAGCGTACGATGAGGCTGCGAAAACATGTAATCCGCGTGTACTAGTGGTAATCAATCCAGGAAATCCAACTGGTCAAGTGTTGACGCGACGAAACATTGAGGATATCATTAAATTCGCATATGAGAAACGTCTCTTTCTGCTCGCTGACGAAGTTTATCAAATGAACGTGTACACCGAGGAGAAACCTTTTCACGCGTTCAAGAAAATCATGACACAGATGGGAACGCCGTACGTGAATATGGAGCTCGCGTCCTTCGTGTCTCTTTCGAAAGGTAATAAGCAGCAACCACCTTCCCTTTTGTTTCTCGTAAAACTCAGCAATGTGAGATTGAAATGAAACTTCATGATTGCAGGATACATGGGTGAGTGTGGAATTCGCGGTGGATTCGCTGAATATGTAAACGTGGATCCCAGGGTGTTGGCTATTTTGAATAAAATGAAAACGGCGGATTTGTGTCCTACCGTGTTGGGCCAAGTGGCTATGTGCGCTGTGGTAAATCCACCGAAAAACAGCGAACCATCGTACGAACTCTACAATAAAGAACGAACGGAAGTGTTACATGCCTTGGCCGAGAAATCTCGCTTGGCTGTCGAAATTCTAAACAGCGTCCAAGGATTCAAAGTAAGCGTACGCGCAATTGATTGGATATTTTTAAGTTCTACAGAACCGCTGTCTTATCGTTTCCCCCGTCTGTTTCCAGTGTAACCAAACGATGGGCGCGATGTATGCTTTTCCACGATTCGAACTGCCTGAAAAAGCTCTAAAAGAGGCCAAGGCCGAGGGCAAAGAACCCGACGTTTTCTACGCCTTCAAACTTCTGGAAGCCACAGGAATCTGCACTATCGCCGGTTCATGCTTCGGACAAAAGCCGGGAACTTATCATCTACGCCTAACTATTCTACCACAGAACATAGAGCCCATGCTGATTAGTATCAAACGATTTCACAAAAAGTTCCTCGAAAAGTACAGCTAGTCGCGCACTTATGGGAAACACATAGATTATTATTTTCATATGTATTCGATTAATCACCGCGAAAATAAAAGAGAATGAATTCAACCAACGACATTACAGTTATGTGTCGCGAACTTCAAAAGGACAACAGCAGAGACGCTCGCTATCTCAGCTCATCGCAGATATCAGTCAATGCCGTTTAGGCACGTTTTTCATCAGCTCGTCAGTCGAGACGCGTCCGGCCAATTACACAGTCGAATCTGTGCGCGAAATATAACCGGTCCCACTTAACATTGACCTTTTCGCTCGGAGCCGGCGCGAGAAAAGTTTATTCGCGTAACATGCTCAACCTCAAACACGAAAAGACTCTCACCGAGAAAAATGTGTGCTCAAATCTCCGACGAGTGGAATATGTCTCGCGCGTTCCTCTACTTTTGCGATCCCGCGAGATTCAGAAGGAACTTCAGGAGGTACGTTTTTTCGTTTCATGGTGAAAAGTGAGAAGTTATTTAATCATAGGCCGATTTAGAATACTTCTAAAGTGAAATTCCGCGAAATTATGAAATTAATTTCGTCATGAGACAGCTGTGAAGTTTGCAAACATGACACTCCAATGTCTGTCTACAGTGCTTCCTGTTGCACGTGATTTTTTTCGAGTTTCGTCAGACAGTATTGACCTATACAATGTATTTATTCAGAAACTAAAAATACGATGAATTGCAGATTTCTTATCAGTTTAGCTACAAGTGCGTTGTCCGCCTAAGCACGTGGCATCTCTAAAAAGATTGTCGCAAACGTTATATTTGTAATTCGTATATGTTCTTGCAAACGTATTCAAATTATCACGACCCTCCTTTTTGTTATTATTATTTATTTTTATTGCCGAAATAAACTGTTATCGTTTTTTCAGGGAGTTCAAAAGCCGTTCGAAGAGGTGATCAAGGTCGACATTGGGGATGCGCAGGCGATGGGTCAAAGGCCGATAACTTTCTTGCGTCAAGTGTTGGCCTTAACAATTTGTCCGGAGTTGCTGGAAGATCCTCTTTACCCGGAGGATGCCAAGCACCGGGCCCGCGAGGCTTTGGACGGGTGCGCGGCGGGCAGCGTAGGATCTTATAGCGCAACTGTGGGAATGGAATTTCTTCGCAAACATGTAGCAAGGTTCATAGAAATTCGTGATGGCTATCCCAGTGACCACGAAAATATTATTATATTCAATGGAGCATCCGAGGGAATCAAGGTAATTTATTAATTTTTTTCCTTAACCAGTAAAAGACAAAAATTCATGTTTCAATGTTTTTTTTAATTCCAGTGCTTCCTGAAGTTGTTCGCGAGCCGTTTAGATGATAAACCGTCCGGCCTGATGGTTCCCATCCCCCAGTACCCGCTGTATTCCGCGACCATAGCCGAATTCGGATTCGCACAAATTGGCTACTATCTCAACGAGGAGAACAACTGGGCGCTCAACGTCAGCGAACTGAAACGAGCGTACGAAGAGGCAGCGAAGACGTGCAATCCCCGTGTACTTGTGGTGATCAATCCCGGCAATCCAACCGGTCAAGTACTGTCGCGACGGAACATCGAGGACATAATTAAATTTGCGCACGAGAAACGTCTCTTTATTCTCGCTGACGAAGTTTATCAGTTCAACGTGTACACCAAGGAGAATTCTTTCCACTCGTTCAAGAAAGTCATGTCCGAGATGGGAGCGCCGTACGCGAACATGGAACTCGCGTCTTTCATGTCTCTCTCGAAAGGTACGTTGACTTCAGTTTTAAGAGAGGGACCTTTTTTATTTAGAAAAAGAAACGAAAATTCCTTTCGTCATGATTTACAATTATCCTACTATTGCAATTCGTGACTCCAGGTTTCACGGGCGAGTGCGGACTCCGCGGCGGCTACGCCGAGTTCGTGAACATGGATCCCAAGGTCATGAACGTTTTGCTCACAGTGATTTCGACAATGGCCCCCAACAGTCTGGCACAAGTCGCTCTGTTCGTGCTGGTGAATCCACCGCGACCCGGCGAACCTTCGTACGAGCTCTTCGAGCGGGAACGAGCCGAAGTCTTGGGAGCCTTGACCGAGAAATCTCGTCTGATGGGCGAAATGTTAAACAGCATCGAAGGGTTCAAAGTAAGCGCAATGAATTGGACCAATTCGCAGCGAAATCCCTACTACACCGACGTCCCGTTTTTACTTTCAGTGCAACCCGTCGATGGGAGCGATACACGTTTTTCCGCGTTTCGAGCTTCCGGAAAGAGCGATAAAGGCCGCCGAGGCCGTGGGCGAGAAACCCGATGCTTTCTATGTGTTCAAAGTTTTGGAGGCCACGGGTATCTGTGCGATCGCCGGTTCTTGCTTCGGCCAGAGATCCGGAACTTATCACTTTCGTTCGACGATTCTGCCGCCCAAGGACAAGATAACGACGATGCTGAATAATCTCAAAGAATTTCACGAAAATTTTCTCAAACAGTACAGGTAGACTTGGAGTCTCGTGAACGAAGAAACACGCAATACTATCGCCTTCAATGGATCAGGCGCTGGCGCCAATCACCCGATAATAATGCACAAAGTGTCCGCCTTGCTCGGCGGCATAATTGCAATTAACAACATGGCAATTAATAGCATGGCTGTGTTTTTCACTGCCAGTACCGCAAACATCGGTGCGACCGACGCTTTTTTTTCACCTTGATCGCCTAGAAGTCACAAGGACGTCCTTACATAATTGAAAAACCTGCCTCAAAACCTCTCAGTGGTTAAGTACAAAGGATTAAAAATGATCTACGATCAATTCAGGCTGAAATAATAAAGAAACAAACTCAATGACCCAGCATCGATCAAGCGTCTCGGTTCTCGCGCGACTCTCTCTTATCGCCTCGGGGCGAGCGTTTGGAATATTCATATCAGTCGCTTATCGCGCAGAGAGCGTCCAGCCAATGGCGCACTCGCATTTGAATTCACGTTTTGACAGCTGCGACCGCGGTGGTGCGGCAAACCGCGATTGCCGCATTCGCGGGCCTGTCGCAGCTACATCGATTTTTTCCGTCAATCTACGGATCGGATCTGGCCGGAGCGAAAATTACGCGACGCGCTCGCGACGACGGCGGAAAAACCACTCTCGAGCAACGGGGAAATTTGGTGTTATATTCGATTTCACAACACCGCGACTTTATTGCACCTGACCTATCCGCAAGATGGCGGCGAGTC
The DNA here is from genome assembly GCA_964034905.1 of Itoplectis maculator. NCBI lineage: Eukaryota > Metazoa > Arthropoda > Insecta > Hymenoptera > Ichneumonidae > Itoplectis > Itoplectis maculator. Next base: position 9,243,690 of record OZ035853.1, read on the forward strand.
GGAGGTGCCCCCTCCACGTCATTGCCGAAGTTTGTGTACCATACCTGTTCGTCGCACACGTCGCGCTACATTCCAATTACGCTGAAATTCAATGTGTCCATCGGCAAGCGGCGTGCCAATAATCGCGTTGCATCCCGACGATCACCGTCGCCCTCGTCGTGCGGGTGCTGAGGAAAAAATCACGCGACTACCGTGTCCTTCGGGCGATTCCGCGAGTCGCCAGCCAGTCGATCGTCCTCGTCAACCTGGCTCTCACGCCTCGACGTTCGACGTGCCCGTCGGTAATCTGAGCGTCGAGTTGTAAAATGCTTACGTCAATGTACTTTCACAACTTTAACCTTTCGTTTCGCTTATCTCGCGTACCTCCCAATGCACGATTAGCGATTACGTGCTAGGGCCAATCGATACTATTGGCCGGATCGGTGAAGTCTCTTTCGCGGGTGACGATGCAAAATAATTCAAAAACCAGAGAAATGTTTATAGTAAGAGCACTGGAAAAGATCCTAGCAGACAAGGATGTCAAGCGTTCGCACCTGTCCCAACTGAGAAAGTCCTGCGAGTCGGCGTTGGGTGAGTTCGAATGTGCCCCCCATGTTCTTTACCCGTCGTTGTCTCCACGTTTTCCTTTCAGACGATCTGCGCAACGAGATCAAGGAAGTTCCTAACAGTCAGGGCGAGGAGAGCATTTCCAATGCGCTGCCACAGCCCAAGAGCGACAGCAATGTCATATCGGCGGAGAAGTACTTTCTGCCCTTCGAGCTCGCCTGCCAGAGCAAGTCGCCGAGGATCGTTGTCACGGCTCTGGACTGTCTGCAGAAACTCATCGCTTATGGCCATCTCACCGGAAATGTGCCGGACTCCACGGAGCCTAACAAGCTGCTCATTGTTCGCATCGTCGAGACGATATGTGGCTGCTTCATGGGTCCGCAGACGGACGAGGGAGTTCAGCTTCAGATCATAAAGGCTCTGTTGACGGTCATGACCAGTCAGCACGTGGAAGTACACGAAGGAACCGTCCTCCTGACTATTCGAACAGTCTACAATGTCTATTTGGCCTCCAGAAATCTGGTCAATCAGACCACAGCTCGGGCAACCCTCACGCAAATGATAAACGTTATATTCGCGCGGATGGAGACGCAAGCGGTAATTTTTGCTAATAACAAAAAATCGCGTGTTCAGTCGATCGACTTTGTTACAGTGACTTGATGTAGCAGTGGAATAATACAGTAGGGTAAAAAATTGTGACGAAATTTTATATTTGTTCAATGTACAGGAAGATCTTATCGCCCGAGGTGAGGCTGAGCAACTGGAAACGTCTCAGGAAGCGCAGAAATCCGAGGCGGAGGCCGAGACGTCGAATAATCAGGATCCACCGCCGGATCCGTCCCTGGAGGCGCAGAGCGTCGTCAAGACGATTCTGGACGATATCGTTAACAGCGTAATACCCGAAGAGCCGACGCCCGCGACTTCGCCGTTGGAGGAGCACAGCCTAGAGCAGGTGGCCACGGACGACAATACCGACGAGACAACCGGCGAGAACGACAACATGGTGACGGCAAAATTCACTCACGTGCTGCAGAAAGATGCTTTCCTGGTGTTCCGGGCTCTGTGCAAACTGTCGATGAAGCCTCTGCCGGATGGCACGCCGGACCCAAAGTAAATTACTCAAAGATTAAACCTGAAAAACAAAAATCAATAGAACCGATCGACAAAATCAAATTGTATATTCCAGGTCCCACGAGTTGCGTTCGAAGATTCTGTCACTCCAGTTATTGCTGGGTATCCTACAAAACGCCGGTCCCATATTGCGCTCGAACGAAATGTTCGTAATCGCCATAAAGCAATATCTGTGCGTGGCGCTATCGAAAAACGGAGTGTCTTCTGTCCCCGAAGTATTCGAACTATCGTTGGCTCTGTTTCTGGCGCTTCTCGCGCGATTCAAGGTACACCTGAAGATGCAGATCGAGGTTTTCTTCAAGGAAATATTCATGAACATACTCGAAACGTCGAGCAGCTCGTTCGAGCACAAGTGGATGGTGATTCACGCGCTTACGCGCATTTGCGCCGATGCCCAGAGCGTCGTCGATATATACGTTAATTACGACTGTGATCTGTCCGCGGCGAACCTCTTCGAGAGGTAAGAAGGCCAATTTTCTTCGAGTATTCGCAGATCCTTCTACAGACTTCCGAAAATGATAATTTACCTTTTCTCAGGCTCGTCAACGATCTATCGAAGATCGCGCAAGGTCGTCACGCCCTGGAATTGGGAGCCTCGCCGAATCAAGAGAAATCAATGCGAATTCGCGGCCTCGAGTGTCTCGTTTCTATATTAAAGTGCATGGTCGAGTGGAGCCGAGATTTGTACGTTAATCCGAGCATTCCCACGGATCATCAAGTGCCCTCGGAACCACCGGATCCTCCAGTGGAACCGGCGCTGCCGCGTTACGGCAGCGCCGGCAGTTTGTCCTCCGCAAATTCTAGTCTCGTAGGCAATAAGGAAGTTCCCGATTCGCCGGAACAGTACGAAGTTCAGAAGCAACAGAAGGAAGTCTGGGAGGCGGGAATTGATACGTAAGTCTGCCACGAAAATTGTACCAACTCCTTCCGATACTTATATTTCGCGCCTTACATGTTCACAGTTTTAATCGAAAGCCGAGCAAAGGTGTACAGTATCTTCAGGAGCAAGGACTTCTCAATTCTTCTGTCGAGGACGTAGCTCGATGGCTTCACATGGACGAAAGATTGGACAAGACGGCGATCGGCGATTTTCTCGGCGATCACAATCACAATCAAGTCATGTACAACTACATCGATCAAATGGATTTCGCTGATCGGGATCTCGTAACGGCACTCAGATACTTCTTGGAAGGCTTCAGGCTTCCCGGCGAGGCGCAGAAGATCGATCGGCTGATGGAGAAATTCGCGAGTCGCTACTGTGAATGCAATCCAAAGTGAGTAACGGTCTCGCGATTAATTCAATTCCGTAATCTTGGTCCAGGTATTCACGACGATTCTCGTTGCAGTAACGGACTATTCACGAGCGCGGATACCGCCTACGTTCTCGTATTCTCGATAATCATGCTGACGACCGATCTTCATTCGCCTCAGGTGAAAAATAAAATGACAAAAGAGCAGTACATCAAATTAAATCGACACATAAGCGACAACGAGGACCTGCCGGAGGAGTATTTATCAAAAATATACGACGAAATAGCGGGTAACGAAATCAAGATGAAAGGACATCCGAATCGGCCCGGGAAACAAGGTAACCGTACGAGTTATCAGAAACTCAATATTTCGTTGTAAGTTATCAAACGAATGATTATCTAAACGAGGCATATTTTGGCAGTGATCTCGAGCGAGAAGAAACGTCGTCTTCTGTGGAACATGGAGATGGAGGTGATATCGACTGCGGCGAAGAATCTGATGGAGTCGGTTTCGCACGTTCAGGCTCCGTTCACGACGGCCAAACATCTGGAGCACGTCCGTCCGATGTTTAAAATGGCGTGGACACCATTCCTAGCGGCGTTCAGTGTTGGTCTTCAAGACTGCGACGATCCGGAGATCGCGTCCCTCTGTCTCGATGGAATTCGTTGCGCCATACGCATTGCCTGTATTTTTCATATGAGTGTAAGTCTTTGAAATTGATTTTTCTGCGTCAACGCACAGTCAATACTGATAAACCCGTATTTTCATTGCAGTTAGAACGTGATGCGTACGTCCAAGCGCTCGCGAGGTTCACCCTGTTGACGGCGAATTCGCCGATAACCGAGATGAAGGCGAAGAACATTGACACAATTAAAACCCTAATCACGATTGCGCACACCGACGGCAATTACCTCGGCAGCTCGTGGCTCGACGTCGTGAAATGCATCTCGCAACTGGAACTCGCCCAGTTGATCGGCACCGGCGTCCGGCCCCAACTTCTCGCTCCCACTTCAAAGCCGCACTTTCCGTCTCCTCTCACCAATTTTGCAAGTCTAACACACAACAATCTTCACCAGTCCAACAGTCTAAACCTCAGTTCGTTGGATCGTAAGTGTTGGACCCAATGTCGTTAACACTTTGTTAAAAATTATGCCATTTTTTAAAATGTTTCTCATCTCAATAATTTTCATTGCAGCGAGCGTAAAAGAATCAATCGGCGAGACGAGTTCGCAGAGCGTCGTCGTAGCGGTCGACAGGATATTCACTGGTTCGACGAGGTTGGACGGTGACGCCATAGTCGAGTTCGTCAAGGCGCTTTGCCAAGTTTCTCTCGAGGAGCTCTCGCACCCGACGCAACCCCGAATGTTCTCACTTACAAAGATCGTCGAGATCTCCTACTACAACATGGGCCGTATTCGACTGCAGTGGTCGCGCATCTGGCAGGTTCTCGGCGATCACTTTGACCGCGTCGGCTGCAGTCCGCGTCAGAACATATCGTTCTTCGCGGTGGACTCGTTGCGTCAGCTTGCCACGAAGTTCATCGAGAAGGGCGAATTCGCGAACTTCAGATTTCAAAAAGAATTCCTCAGGCCGTTCGAGCACATAATGAAGAAAAATCGATCTCCCATTATTCGCGACATGGTCGTACGTTGCGTCGCCCAGATTGTCCACTCGCAGGCGCCGAACATTCGCTCCGGTTGGAAAAACATCTTCAGCGTGTTTCATCACGCGGCGAGCGATCGCGACGAGTCCGTCGTTGCGCTCGCGTTCTCGATGACCGGAAAGATAATAAACGAGCTTTACGCGGAGGATTTCAGTATAATGGTGGACTCCTTCCAAGACGCCGTCAAGTGCCTCAGCGAGTTCGCGTGCAACTCGTCGTTCCCCGACACCAGCATGGAAGCCATAAGACTGATACGCTCGAGCGCCTCGTACATCGACGCGAATCCGCAGATGTTCGCGGAGGGTATGATGGACGACAATGGGATGGTTTCAGAGGAGGATCGGGCCTGGGTACGCGGCTGGTTCCCGCTGCTGTTTGAGCTCTCTTGCGTCGTCAGTCGCTGCAAGCTCGACGTGCGAACCCGAGCGCTCACGGTGCTCTTCGACGTCGTAAAGACTCACGGCAACTCCTTCAAACCCCACTGGTGGAAGGACCTGTTTCAAGTTCTGTTCCGTATATTCGACAACATGAAATTGCCGGAGCAACACACGGAGAAGGCCGAATGGATGACGACAACGTGCAATCACGCGCTGTATGCAATAGTCGACGTTTTCTCGCAGTTCTACGACACCCTCGGTCCGCTGCTTCTCGGGCAGCTATACTCGCAGCTGCTCTGGTGCGTTCAGCAGGACAACGAGCAGTTGGCGAGGTCGGGCACGAATTGCTTGGAAAATTTGGTCATTAGCAACGGCGTGAAGTTCGACGAGGAAACGTGGGCCAAGACGACGCGCTGCGTCCTCGAGATATTCGAGAGCACTCTGCCATGGGCGCTGCTCACGTGGAAGCCTCAGTCGCTCAACAAGGAATCCGACCTGGAAGTGATAACCGGCGAGAGCGAGGGACACGTGGGAATACTTAAGAGAACGAACAGCACGCAGAGTCTCAACAGCGGCGAGTCGAGCAAACCGAAGCTCTTCTCCGCTCTGCTGATAAAATGCGTCGTTCAGCTGGAATTGATACAGACGATCGATAACGTGGTGTTCTATCCGGCGACCTCGAGGAAGGAGGATCAGGAAAATCTCGCGCTCGCACAGGCGGACATGCTCAACGGAAAGACGTGCGACACGAGCGACGACGGCGCTGGCGACCAGCAGCGCGAGGAACAAGGAATGTACTGCGCCCTGAACACGTCGCATCTTCTGGAACTCGTCGATTGCCTGCTGCGTTCGCATCGCTTCGCTAAGAGCTTCAACGCCAACAACGAGCAAAGAAATATTCTGTGGAAAGCCGGATTCCGCGGGGCCGCGAAGCCGAATCTTATGAACCAAGAGACGCAGTCGCTCGCGTGCGCGCTACGGATTCTCTTCAAGATGTACAGCGACGAGGCGCACAGGGAGGACTGGGCGGCGATCGAGTCGCGACTCGAGGAGGTGACGCGCGAGGGGCTCGAGTACTTCCTCGCACTGTCGAACGAGGTTCACAGGGACGCCTGGACGCCGATACTTCTGCTTCTCTTGACGAGGATCCTCAAGATGTGCGACACCCGATTCGCCGTGCACGCCGCGATTTGCTATCCGTTTCTCTGCGAAATCATGTGTTTCGACCTAAAGCCGGAGCCGCGCTCCGTGCTGCGACGATTCTTTCTACGAATCGGTCTCGTATTCAGGATCACGCAACAGTAGATCGTGAATTTTTCTGTAGCTATTGTAAAACAGGCATTCGTAATCTAAACTACAACAAAAATGAAGAAGAAAAACAAAACTTGTATTATTATACATGATATATATTATACAGAAATTATAGATACTATAGATAGTCACTGAATAGACGTACATTATGTTAGATAGGCGATAGAAGTGCGCGGAAGGGACGGGGAGGAGGGCGAGGCTGACGAGACTGTGCGCCGATCCTGGTCAGACACGACAGGGTCTTTTGTTATACGTAGGTGATACATATTAACTTATGCGAAGAGAAGTACACGAACGTACCAACTATAACCGAGTCTTTTTTTCATTTTTTCGCCACTTCCGCTTGTCCTTGCCTATTAGCGCTCGACACACCGCTCGTTACTTCGAAAACTGGCCTCTTCGTTATTTAGTCATAAATACTTCCAATGCCACTTCGTCAATGTACGATAAGTTCCTGAACTTCCGCGGTCATTGCGAGTTGCGTTATTCCGTCCGAGTCACGAAACAACGCACTATAATTAGTAGATACAAAACGTGACCTACTCTCGCGACGAAACGCCGAAGTTTTTACGCAATAATTTCAAATTATTTTCTATACAGAATTCCTTAAAAATTGTAAAAACGGTATCGTTAACTTCATATTTACATTTTTTTAAATTCGTTTGTGAAAATTATTTGACAAATTATTTGGTGAAAAGTTATGAGTCATAACTTTTCACAAAAAGTTTTTTTTTATTTTGTCATAACTTATGACAAAATAGATCATCAAATAAATATGAAGATAATTGAATAGGCGTCTGTTCCGAAGCAGCGAGAGCCGTGTATCTATCGTATAAATCAAGTGATGACTTAGAAAGAGTAACTAGGTACAGATCCGCACCATTCCTGGACGAAAACGAGAATATCATTAAGGGGAGATTCCGTGGGAGCTTGACGAGCGGCGCTGACCAGCTTGTTCCAGTCGTTGCGATCTGCTACCCGGCTGCTGCCCTCGAAGCGCACCACAGGACCGCGAATCGGATAACCGGTGAGTATGCACTCTTCCAATGGCGGAGAATTACTCGCAGGTGACGTCAATGACCCTATGTAAACCCCTCTCTGATCCACAGGAAGACCTTGCTCGACCCGCTGATCCATGGAAATCGCGAGGACCCATTCGCGCACCTCCTCGCGCTGCTCGCGGCTCACGCCCAGGGAATCCGGAAGAGGAACCTCCAGCGGAAAATCCGTGACTCTGAGGTCGTCCACGTCGAGGATTCCGCCGTCGCCTTCCTCGATACACTCCTCGAGGTCGAGAAAGTGATTGAGGAACACGAAGGCCTCGCTGCTCGCGCCGGCCGAGCGTTTGTCGACCCCGGCCTCGTAGTAGCAACGATCCGGCAGCAGCACGTCCGAGTAACGGAGCAATGACACCGACGTCTTCGCCACGAGTTCGCCGAGCGCGGGGAACAACTTGAAGCCGCACCGTACCGCGCTGTAGTGAGTGACCCGCAGAAATGTCTCCAGCCTGTCGTCGACGCCCGAGGAGGAGTCCGGATTCTGAGAGAGACCCAGAAGCATCGTTCGCAGTTGAGCTAGCCGTGCGTAACGATTCTCCGCGTCGACGTCGGTAGAGTTCAGGACGGTTTCCGACAAACGACAGTAGAGATTAGCGTACTGAGGAACCGACGGGGCGCCGAACTGCGCGTATAACTGCAGCGCCTGCTCCGAGGACCCGGATTTCAGCAACTGGGCCGCGCGTTGGGCCACGTATTTGTGAAGAAGCTCGGAACTCTGAGCGCTCGCGGCCTCGAAGAGCTGCGTCCACTGGCCCTTGCGAGCCATCATGTCCAGCGCCGCGTCCGCGTCGACCTCCACCAGTCTATCGACCTGGCCGTCCTTTATCATCGTCTCCTTGTATTTCTCGTCGAGATAGGACTCCAACTCGGGCGCGAGCTCCCGGACTATCCGCTTGGCCCGCGTCCACTCGCCGATCGCCGCCAGCGCGTTCACGGCTTCCTTCAGTCTGTCCGCCTGTAGATAAACCTGGGAAGCGGAGAATGTTGAGATCATCATTTGTGCAATTTACAGCACGAGGAATTTTTTCCTCTGAATAATGTTGAAAGATTTTTAACAATATCTATACCTGTGCGGCGAGCGCATGTTCGCCAATTTCGAGCAGTCTCGCCCCCAGGTCCCCGCCGACCTGCATAGCCGTCTCCTGGTCCGCCTGGTTTATCAGAATATCCGCAGCCTGCACCAGCACCGGTCGCGTCGCCTGAGGGTCGACCATGAGAATGTCCAGGGCGGTTCGCGTCTCACCGACCGCGAGCCATCGCCGAGCCTCGGCCACGCTGTCTCCGGCGTCCATACCGGTGCTCTTCTGGCTCAGCTCCCGTCGGAGCGCTGCCTCCTGGCTCGGCAAGTATTCTCGACAGACTCGCATAGCGTCCGACCACATCCCAGCTTTCTGAATGGTGAGAGAAATTGTTTTAATTAATTTACACCTCAGTATCAATGGCTAAAAAATTTCCTAAAAGTCGATACATTAATTTTTTTTTAATAATTAAAAACTACATAAAATTTGCGAAAGAAATTGTCACCTTGTAATGTTCTATAATCATATCCGGCTTGTGTGCCCTCAGCAACAGCGACTCAGCGAGCGCGTAATTCTGCGTGGAAGCAGCTTCAGCCGCCCTGGCGACGAGGACCTGTGACACAGCCTCGAGATTCACCGACTGCGCGACTTCCTCAGCTGCGTCCCAGTCTCTCGTGTGGATATACATCTGCACAGCCTCGAACGCTTTCCCAGCCCTGATGAATTCCTTCTCGGCCTCGGGAAACTTGCCTTCGTCCTCCAGTGCCATCGCGTGTCTGTAGTGCACCTCACGCTGCTGATCCGTCGTGCCGTGCTTCACGACCTCCAGTGCCCAGTCGAAGATTCCAGCCTCGCAGGCGAGTTGAAGACAGGCGTCCAGATAGTTCAGCCTCATCAGCAGCCTCGCTCCCAACTCGGGTGCCATCGTACGAGCCCAGAAGAGGGCGACCTGTTGTCCGGCTTTGTCGCCGGAAAATTTCTTCGCCACTCGAAGCGCGTCCTCCCACATGTTCGCTGCTCTGTAGGCGGCGACGGCGCCTCGCCAGTCTTCAGCACCAATGAAGTGCTCTTCAGCTTCTCTGGGTTTGCCGGCAGCCTCCAACTCCCGCGCTAGATGACCGTGGGTCGTCTTGAGGAGATCAGGTCTGTGCTCGCCGACCAGCCGGATCATGTCGCCTCGGTGCCCGGCCTTCCTGTACATCGCAATCGCCGTGTCGTGCTGCCCAGTCGCCACCAGCAGAGCCTCAGCGTGCCTGAAGTCACCGGCCTCCATGAGCCTCTCCGCGTGCGTCGACAAGATCTCCCTGGCTTCCTCGGTGTCCATGAACTCCACGGCCACGTCATGAGCCCTGTTCCAGTTTCCAGCTTGCACGTGAACCTCCACCGCTCTCTTCGGTTCTCCAGCGCGAAGAAACAAATTTTCCGCCAAGTTACCGTCGCCCACCGACGCGTAGTACTCCGCCAGTTTGAGGCACTGAGTCCGGATCTCCGGATCGTCACCCTCGATGACCTGAACGATCTGAAGAGCCTTTCGCCACTGTCGAGCGTTGATGGCAGCGTCTAATGCGGCAGCCGTTTCGCCGGCCTCGATGAAGTGATTTATCGCCGCGTCGTAGTTGCCGCTTTTGGCCAGATGATGACCCCAGTCGCCTTCCAAGGTTACGACGCTGTTGGGCTCGACCGAGCGAGCGAGATCCAGGGCTCTGGAAAAAACTCCAGCCTTGGCGTAGCATTTTATCGCCTCGGCGAAATTCGACGTTCGCTCCAGTATCTCACCAGCTAATTCCATGAGGTCCGTGTCTTTCAGAATTCTCACGACTTCGCCGACAATAGTGGAGTCTTCGAGAAGCTGCTCATTCGCCAGGAGAAGCCGCGCAGCCCGTCCAGCTCGTCGCGACTCCAGTAACAATTTTATTGCACGTCGGGGATTGTCCGTCTCGATAATCGCAGCAGCCCTGGCGGCCTGACCGCTCTCCAGCAGCCACGCAAGATGCTTGTCCTTGAGGACGTTCAGCCCGGACCAGCCTCGACTCTCGGCCAACGCGAGCGCGTCCTCCCAGTGCCAATACTTCTGATACATCTCCAGCGCCTTGTCCAGCTCGTTTTGTTCCAGATAAATCGCCTCTGCGGTCTTCAGCTCGCCGTTCAGTATCGCCAGCCTGGCCCAACCGTCGGGATCCGCGCTCGGGTCGTTCCCGGTCTCCCTGGCGTAATCCTCGCCGCGCCTGACGGTTTCCCGGAGGAAAGCTGAGCAGGCGACGTCGCCGAGAGCCGCGTAGCAACGAGCGGCGATCACGAGCTTCCTGCTGGCCATCGCGTTCTTCGCCACGTTCTCCCACATCGCCTCAGCCTGCGGACGATCGCCAAGCTCTTCCAGAAACAGGACCACCCGACCGAAGTCGTTGTCATGCAGAGCGGTGCCGAATTCGATGAGACCCTCGTCCAGAAGGTAAGACATGCGACCCGTGGAATCCTCGACTATAACTGATGTTTGACCATTTTCTCGGATTATGTCTACAGCGTCGCCCCGGATGGGTATCAACGTGGCGGCTTCGGGAGCGTCAACGTTGTACCACACGGCGATCGCCCGATTCGTCTGAGCGACGGCGACGTCGCTGCCCGGTACCCAGGAGGCGAAACTCGTGCCTGTGAGCAACAACACTCGCGAGCCCTTGTCGTCGCTGAGCCAGAGTCGTCCGCGTTTGTCTCGCGACAGAAGACGATGTCCCGTCTCGCTGAGCTCGAGCCAGTCGACGCGGGCGTCGTGGCCGACCGCGCCGATCGTCGCGCCCGTCAGCAGGTCCACTATCCTCACCGTCCGCGGATCCAGGAGGTACGCCAGGCGCTTGTTCTCCGGCAGTCCGGGCGCGTGACGCTCGTTAATACGGACGCTCACCACGTGAGGATTCACCGCTTCGGTGCGCACCGAGCCCAGAATCTCGTTCTTGCCGTACTCGACGATCGTCAGCTCGCCGGCGTAGAATATCAGGCAGACGCCTGGATACTCGAAGAAGAATTTTTCGCTGCCGTTCTTCTCGTCCCAGGGAATTTCGCTGAGGAGATTGAGCTCAATGTCGCTGAGCAGCAGCGACGACGACGTGCGAGCGACTATGTGATTGTCCCGACGACCGAGAACCCGCACGTCCTCGATCTCACTGCCCGTGTGGGATTTTATGATGACCGGACGATTTTTGCTGTTCAGCGGACGAACGACGACCTGGCTCGGACCAACGTAGACAACCTCGTGACTTCCTCGGACCATCGCCCGACGCAGAACCGTCTCGAACTGCTCAACCGCGCCACAGAGACCGCCGATCGCGAGCCTCGAGCCGTCGCGTCGCCAGGACATCGCAGCGACCGTGTAGAGATTAGGAAGATCGCGACTGTTCGCCTCCTCCCACACCGAGCGCCTCGGACTCCAGTCGAAGATCCGCAGACGGTTCCACGAGCCTACGGCCACGCTCTGACCGCTCGGACTGCAACAGGCGACCGACAGCTCCTTCTCACTGACGTCGCGACTGTAGTCGAAGACCTTGACGACCTTGCCGTGGGAGTCGTAGCACGCGAGCTTCTTGTCGCAACCACCCGCCAGGATGTGATTCTGTGTCCACGCCAGAGCGTAAGCCGGAACGCCGTGGGTAACGACCTTGCCCCATGTCTCAGCGTTACCGTCGTTCTTCATGTAGTAACGATTTATACTGCCGTCCGCGTGGCTCGATATGAAGCCCGTCGCTTTGATGCTGAAACGAGGCGATTATTTCCCTTGCGTTTTTTGTGAATACAATATTTATTAGTAATTAATTGGAGCGCGTCTTACTTCATAGCGAGGGCTATGGTCATAGCGTCGCCCACGTAGAGCGTCTGAGCCTTCCGCGACTTGGTCATGGCAACGCGAACCTTTCCGTCCGCGAGGCCAATGACGATGGGTCCCTCGGCCGGCCAGGTCATGCAAGTCACCGCTGCAGTTTGGCCGAACTTGTTGCATATCACCTTCTTGTCACCCCAGTCCTCGCCGATCTTGTAGATGTAGACCATGTTGTCGGTCTGTCCGACCGCGATTTTCGTCGAGTCCGGCGAGAACGCGATGGCCTTGACGAGATAACTTTTCTTTCCATACTACAATAAAAAAAATTCAGTTCAGGATTATTTATGGATTTGATATTATTATCATAATTACCTTCGCGTCCACTGGCTTCGTTTGAAATTTGTCCTTCTTCGCGCCCGACTCATCGAACAGACAAATTGATCTGTCGGCCAAAGCTACGGCGAGCTTCAAATTGTTCGGCGCCCATGCGATTCCCACCACTCGATTCTCGCATTCCTATAAGCACGTCGAATTACGAGTTGAACATAACGCGATTAACCGTGAAAACGATGTTGGGACTGAAGAAAATATACAGCACTTACGCTTGCTGGCAGCACAGATCCCAAGTACTTTAAAATCATCTCCGCGCTGAGAGCAACCGTAATACACGAAACTGCATTTGCGACACATCGGTGAACGTCTGACACTGCAGTTTCGGAACGTGGAGCGCAGAGCGTGGTGTTTGCACGCTTCCGTTGCCTGGTTACCGTTTGTAATACACGAGGACGTACGGCGAATGGATGTATATGAATATAAAAACTACGATTGATGCGTCAATTATATAGCTGAGAGTTGATAATAATGATTGGGTAGCGTTATTTATTATTAATTCTAGACGGACGGCTGAATCCCACTTTTTCATGTTTTGTTTTTTAAGATATCGACTTTTCATTTTTACCATTATCGATATTTTATCTTTACTGATCATGACTCTTTTTTCATTGATTTTGAAAATAAATATATTTTGGACTTGTTTGTCAGAATTCCCAGATGTGGCTTTGAGACTGAAAGCGCCAAAATCGGCGGTTCAATTTTTTTTTCTTTTTTTCTTTTTCAAATATTCAAATGCCTTCCCATATCATCGAGCATTAAAAAGAATGTCTCACGAGGAAATGGGAAGCGGTTGCTCTCGCATCTCCGTGGAAAACGCTTATCGCGTTATTATCCACGTCTGGCATGTGATGTATTTTCTTCGAGGAATTGAAATCGGTCTTCGAAGGCCGTCGAACTTTTGCTTTTTTCCGACCTTCTGGCCTCCACCCATCACCGCCGAGGCCGACGGATGCGCTATCTAGCGGCCGGTTTGGTCGCTAATGGGAGAACCTCGACGAGTCGCTGGCTGGGAGTCGGAGGTGGGGGACGCGGTCGGTTCTCGACGGACGTGCTCGCGGCCATTTTTCCCCGTCACCCGGTCGCCGAGCGCACGGAGCTGCTTTCCAACATGCCGAAAAGAACACTGCTTGATAAAAGCAATCAAAACGAGGATGCTGTCAAAAACAACGACGACTCCATCGACGACGACGAGGAGCCGAATTTCAGTGATCCGGAGGGCTACGTCGACGACATTACGGACGAGGGTGAGTGGATATTTTGGCAGCGGCGTCTGCCACTCGGGAATGAGCGGTTAGTCGAGGCATGGCTGCATATGGCCGCGAATGTGGCACGCGTGACATAACCTCGGTGATTTTGCACACACCTATTTCGCCCCTGACGCCAAATTCCGCCTTCTTCGCACGCGCGTTGCCGCGTTTTTCGCCGTCGCGTCAGACGAAATGTGTATTTCACACTGTGTTGATCGTATGTATTGTTCCTCGATGCAGAACTACTCGCTGACATTCTCGTCCAGAAGCCTTCGGAGACCGACGGAGTAGAGTCAGTCATCGTGGTCGATGGAGCCCCTCAAGTCGAGCCGGAGAGACTGGAGAGGCTGCGCACGGTCATCAACAAGGTTTTCGGCAAGTTTGGCACTTTGGTCAACGAGCACTACCCCAAAAACGAAAATGGCATGACCAAAGGGTAAGTCGAGGCATCGTTTGCTTGGTTGCCTAGTAAAAATTGAAACTAAGTGAAAATGGCATTGAATTTTTTTATTGTCAGATGCTCAGAACTGGGCAAACTGATTGGTCATTTTAATGTCATCATTTGTTGTCAAATTTTATTTATCAATTTTTGTTTACTTTGGTTATTTTTATTAACATCTTTTTTAATTTGCCTCTTTTGTTGTCTAATTTTTGTTTGAGTTTTTTGTATCAAAGACATTTCGTTTCCTACTTATTATAGTTTTTTAACTGAATTATTGTAATTTAAACTTTTTTGTGATTGGCACATTGATTAAAAATTAATTAACGATTGTCAATAGGTACATTTTCTTGGAATATGACCATCCGATGAGCGCTGTTACCGCTGTCAAGTCTACCAACAACTACAAGATTGACAAGCTGCATACGTTCAAAGTGAATCTCTTCACGGACTTCAAGAAATTCGAGGATATATCCGACGACTGGGAGCCGCCGACGCCGCAGCCGTACAAGGCTGCCGGAGATTTGCACTATTATCTCCTGGAGCCTGACGCGTACGATCAGTTCTGCGTGCTCTGCGGAAACGGCGCCGCCGTGTCCGTGCAGATATGGCAAAACTCCGCGCCCGAACCGAATATGTTGGAGGAACGTTCTGTGAGTATTTGCGGGTTTTTGTTCATTACTGAGATAAACGCAAGCGATTGAACAAACGATTTATTGTATTGATCGATATTTATGCCACCAGCGTTGGACCGAGACGTACGTCAAGTGGTCTCCTCTCGGTACCTACCTGTCGACCTTCCACAAACTCGGAGTCGCTCTCTGGGGAGGCCCGCAATTCCTTCAGCAGGCTCGTTTCAGTCAGCGAGGCGTTGAGTGCATTGACTTCTCGCCCTGCGAGCGATACCTCGTGACGTACACCCCTCGCTTGGACGCCGGCACCGATTCCAAGCGTCTTGTCATCTGGGACATACTAACTGGCCACGAGAAGCGTTCCTTCTATCCCGACGGTTCCTCCGTCTGGCCGATCTTCCGCTGGTCCCACGATGACAAGTATCTGGCCTGCATGGGAGAAGATATCCTCAGTGTCTACGAAACACCGGTGAGAATTTTAAAACTTACCTGAATACTGATGTTTTATTCATTGTTACATGACGATAATAATTTTGTTCGTGCTGTTTCAGTCGTTCGGTCTGTTGGACAAGAAGAGTATTAAGATTCCGGGCATCAGGGACTTCAGCTGGTCGCCGACCGACAACATCCTCGCCTACTGGGTACCCGAAGACAAAGACGTACCCGCTCGAGTCACTCTTCTTGAGATCCCCAAGTGAGCGAAATTTTCAATTGGATATTTATCATTTAAGAACTTGATTTTTTTGCAAGCATCGTAACTGAATATTTTTTCTTTCAGCCGCAACGAAGTCCGTAATAAGAATCTTTTCAACGTCGCTGATTGCAAGATATTCTGGCAAAAGTCCGGCGACTATCTCTGCGTGAAAGTCGATCGTTTCGCCAAGAGGAAAGAAAAGACCGAGCAGAAATACACCGTGAGTAGATCGAGAAATCATTTGTACTCACGTAAATTCGTATCGAGACCAAGAGCGTAATTGATTTTTCAGGGAATGTCGTACAACTTCGAAATCTTCCACATGAGGGAGAAGCAAATTCCCGTGGACAGCGTGGAGATGAAGGAGCCGATTCACGCCTTCGCGTGGGAGCCAGTGGGCTGCAAATTCGCAATCATTCACGGCGAGATTCCCAGCGTGAACGTCAGTTTCTACGAAGTTCGTTGCGGTCATCAACCAGCGCTCCTCAGTATGTCTACACATCGACGGTCCCTCTTGCGGCTATACATTTTCGCCATTATATTCATTCGATGAAATTCGTCTTTCAGAAAAATTGGAAAAGAAGGCTTGCAACCACTTGTTCTGGTCGCCATCGGGCCAGTTCATCGTTCTCGCGGGATTGACCACAATGGCCGGTGCTCTGGAATTCATCGACACCAACGACTTCACCATCATGAACTCGACGGATCATTACCAGACATCCGACGTTGAGTGGGATCCAACTGGCCGGTAATTATCGACAATAAAAAAGAAATCAATTTCACGCTGAATGTACAAACTAAAATTCGGTATCTAATCTGTCACTCTCGATTTTCAGATACGTCGTAACAGCAGTTTCCAGCTGGAAGACCAGCGTCGACAACGGCTACTGGCTTTGGACATTCCAAGGTCGCATCTTGAAGAGAGTGAACCTCACAGCGTTCAACCAGCTGTTGTGGCGACCGAGACCACCGACCCTGTTGACACCCGAGCAGATCAAGGAGATCAAGAAGAACCTCAAGAAATACTCGGCACAATTCGAGAGCAAGGATCGCATGCGATTGACTCGCGCTTCGAAGGTAAACGACGAATCACGAGGCAACACGGACTTTTTTATTTTGCAAGTGGAACAATTTTTTTAATTTTGTCGTTTGCTTTAGGAACTTATCGAGAAACGTTGCGCTCTCATGAAGTCGTTCAACGAATACCGCGAAAAACGGGCCGAGGAATGGTCAGTTCAGAAGAAGCGCCGGTTGGAACTACGCTGCAGTGAGTTTATTTACGTTTTATCGCCCGCTCCATCCAATTCGTGTCAGCGGAGCATAATTAACGGAGGGAAATCATAAATTTTTGCAGATATCGACACCGACGCGCTGGATTCTGATACGAAGAACGTGGAGGAAGAGGTAGTGGAATTTTTTGTCAAGGAAGAGTCATTCATTATCGACGACAAGTAGACATCGGCGTAATTGGAAAAGTAAGCTGCGAAAAGAAAAACCGGGGGACTTTATTCATCGTGCGAGGCGTTGACCGTGAAAACCCTTGGGGACGATATTCTTCCCGATCTAGCGATAGCGGGAGGATAATATGATCGTCTCGCAAGGCTGTGGACATAATTTTTTGTATTATCCCTGTATTTCAATTAAATCAATTTCTATAATATCGGCGTTACGTAAAAAACGCCGGCATCATAGCAAATTCGACTTCTATCACGTTCCGTACAGAATAGCTTGTACCGAGAGAATTACACACGTTCCCAATTTGGATACGTCGAAGGTTTTTTCCGTTTTTTTTATTTATCTGACCCGTCTCAGAGATATCGAACCTGTAAGCAAGAATTCGAGCCGTTTTGTACACTGACCTGTATCATAAAACAACGTTTTTTGCCCCTCGACGTAGACGAATACGTCACGATTCGGTTGAATATGGTCAATAATTTATTTGGTTACCCGAGGGTAACGAGGTGAATAATGTTCGAAATATACATGAATTCCTATCAACGAATGTCATATTTCTTATGCACTTGCGAATCGCCGATCCCGCGGATGAATCACAGTAGAACTCGACAGAACACTCTTGCTCAGAAGTAGTAACGGAAAAACATCACGACCGCGCACACCCATACGGGCGTGATTCTGTCCTGCTGGCTGAACAATTTTTTCGTCACCGCCTTAGATCTGCCGAACAGCCTCTCATGCTCCGTTTGAAGGGCCGACTGCAACTTTTCGTTTTTCGTCACAATCGCGACCTGCGTCTCCAAATCTCGTTTCACCGATCGGTAGCCTGAAACGTATGGGAAAAAATTGTAAATTTTTTGCGAGCGTCGCGTTCCGAGGAGGAAGGAATATCAGATGCCCACCGAAATTTGACGATCCGACGAGTGTTAGACAGGGTTTTGATTGTCCTGGTAAGGTATACCAAAGCCCTTTCGCGTGATATGTCCAACCCGGTCGTATAAACTCCCACAAAGTTATCCGACACGACTGCTCCAATTTCTCGCTTCTCTCGTAGAAGGATTTTTCTATTTTCGTGTATGCCGCGGGAATTCCGCCGGCCACGCCCTTCGCACCTGAGTGTAATAAAGTCGTTGGTTTTAACGGTCAGTGAAATTTGCGAAAAAGGTTTTATACGGCTCTTGTTTTTCTTACCGAAGAAACCGTTGGCCGTGGGATGAGCGGTGAGGAGATGACACGCCGCTTGGGAGTAGCGCAGTATAGCGTCGGTGTATTCGGAAGTCAAGTTGAAATATCCGGTTGCGAGTCTGAGGGTCGAGCCAGGAGGAGCGGTTTTCAGTAGCCGCAGAGTCACTTTACTGTCGTGATGAATGTCGAGCTGGCCCATTTCCACCAGCGGAAACACCCACGTGTCCGCCTCGCCGTTATTAACTGGAAAATAATTTTTTTATCGTCTCATTTTAGGAAATTAACACATTTTGTCGAAGCGCTTGACTTGCAATAACTTCTCACCAGTCTTTTCCGGTCCGACGTTGCGTTTATCCATTTCGTTCTGGAACAACGATCTCACTCTGCTCGAGGCGACGCGAGCAAACTCCTCGGTCGAAATTTCCAGCGGGTTAACACTCGACTCCGGACTCTTGGGCTGCGCGCAATCGGGGAGCACGCGAAAGCTGAATTCACCGACTCTCTCCACGAGACTGTTATAAAAATCGCAGAGGTCTTTGCAGTCTTCGATCATGATGTACCGATCCTGTCGATTAGTAAAGTAGTCGTTGCTCAAATTGGCTCTACAAAAAAGGACGCTCGCTTAGGAAATTCGGCGGGTCAGTCGCGGCCGTAAAATTTATTTGCCTGCGCGGAGAGATCGTTCACTTACCCGCTGATAATAAGTGTATCGTCGAAGATATACAGTTTCATGTGCTGAAGACCGATCAACTCGTTGAAACGATGCGGTATTATCCTCTTCAGCAAACCGCGCAGTTTCGGCGTATGATAGAAAAATATTCGGCAACTCTCCGACCATTTTCCAGCGAGCAACGGCTCGAGCATTTTTTGCGAATTCACCTTTCCTCGCGTGCCTCTCATATAATCGAGAAGCACCGTGACCTTAACTCGTCCATTGCTCTTCTCTACACACTGATTTACGGCATCCACCTATCGCGAAATACTCCGGTAGTTAATGAACATCACAATGAGAGTGTAAAAATATTTGGAAAATTAATAATTAATATCACTCATAAAGAAAGTACAATCTTGTGTACACAAATTTGAAAAAAACCTAGCTTATTCTTAAATACTTTCTCCGCAAGTACATTAATTTGCATAATAAATATTTTTACACTATCTGAACATGCAAATTAGATCTGATGATATACCAGGTCAGTTTCCAGAGCTCCTGTTCCCAGATACAAAGACGCAAGCGTAATTCTTGTCTGCACTTTTTTACATTTCTCTATGAGGGTGGAATAAAACACCTCTGGTTCGTGAATCACAGTTATCTGCAATAAAATGAGAATCAGTAAATTTTCTGTCCCGCATTTGTGTCTCTGTTTGCCTTATACCTTGGAACCATCGACTGGAAAGCCTGGCGCAACTTTGTGCAGCCAGGTGAGGTTGTGGGATATCTCGGGCTGAACCATCGTGGCTTCTGGATACTTCTCCTCATCCAGCATGGCTGTGTGGATGGTTTTTCTGGGAGGCAAAAGCCATGCAGCACAGATCCTGGATTCGGCGTGACTCCCGGATGTCGACGCAAACCCGTGAAGTCTGAAATTTCATTCATAATTTATTGTCAGTCAGTACGACGACGTCTTGCTCTCTCGCTGTGAAGACCTTTTTGCGTATTTACATACACACAATCGTAACCAACAATGTCGTTCTTACCGCCTAAAAGCACGCAAAATTCGGTTGTTCATCGGTGAATCTCGACGAGTCGGTGTCCCCTTTGTGTGGATTGACAGAAAAGCTACGCAAAATGTGCGCAATCTAACACCATTTGAATCGCATTCGGTTTTATTTAATTTTATTGGAATGATGGATCTCAGATATTCTTGCAGACGAAATTAAGCCATTCTGTCTGTTGAAGCACGAGACGTGTGTCGGGTTACTGCGTTCGCCGCGCGCGCGGACACTACCAACCGATGGGTATACGCGAGAATCGGCTGGTAAGTTTTAGATTGCAGCGCCGCCGTCCGAGAGAGCCGATGATAACTCTCCCCGTCCTTTGTATGATAAGCCGCGAGCGCGATCAATCATCCTAAAATAAAATAGATAGTACCGCATTACTCCGACCGTTATCAATGGATGAAAAATTATCAACGGTAAGTTACATATAAGTTCTATTATCCGGGCAATGAATGACGGAAATAAAATGGCGTTCCCGGACGAATTTTAATACCCACTTTATGAAAAAAAAAAAAAAAAATTGATAAAAACCTCTTACAAAATCTCAAAACATGCTAAGAATTGATAAAACGAACGAGTAAAAAAGTAGAAAAAACAATTGCGTCTTAATTATATTTTTTTCCACAGATCCGAGACACCAAAAGCAAACACGCGACTCTGGACCAACAAAAATTGTCATCTCTCAATAGCAAATACGACGCGAAGGAATTTCCAAAAACAACGGTCACTTAAAGAAGCCAACATCCAATTGAGATCACTCTCACGTATGCCGAGGGATATACAGTCGATTGTAGCGTCGATACACGTAGAGCGGACGCACGTCCCGTCGGCGGGCTGCGCGGAGAGCGGAGGATGAAAGTAAACAAATTAATGGCAACGAAACTGAGGATTGAGTGAGAATAGTAAGACAGAGCGAGGATAGTGCGAGGGGCACCCGCGTCGGCCCCCGCCCACGTTGGACAGGCAAACGGTGGGCGAGGGAGGGAGCGTGGACGGGAGGGAAGAAGGGGGATGGGGATACTGAAGCTGTTTCCCTACCGACTTTATTCGACCTAGCCGGCAAGTCGTTGACTCGCCCGGTGTTTGTTTAGCAAGCAAAGAATCGTTGCTCCGCATCTAAATGTACGCTCCTCCTACCAGGCGGTACACACTATAAGTACCTATAGTGCGGCGCGGAGAGGAACAGCTAATGTACTCCGGCTTCCACTCGGCCATTCGATCGTGACCCATCAAATGGGACTTACCGCGTTATATACCTATAGCAGCTCGCCCGATGCATCGCCTATACCTGTATACATATATATCAATACACCTATATACCCAGCGAGCGATATCTCTCCTTTGTTCTTCTCTCTCTCTCTCTCTCTCTTACTCTTTTTTTATCCACGCCCCCGGTAGGAAAACACACTCCGTGTGTGTGTCGAGCGCAAAGGGCGCCGGGCGAGCGAGTTATACACCTCTCGCTCCTCGCTGCTGCGGCCATAAGAAAAATTGTTATTGCCCCGGCTAGCGTCGAGCGAGCTTTCTCGGAAGAGTAACTCGAACACATTTTCCTAACTTGTTCGAGAAATAATCAGACCGAACGGCCCCCGGTTGCCCCGGTTGAGGCACTCGAGACCTCGGCGCGCGCTCGCGCGCGCGCTCGCGTTTGCTCACTTATTTGCACGTATCCGCAGTTTACATTGTTTACGATCCCACGTAAATGAATTGGAAATGTGGGCATCCGCGCGCCGCGGTCGTCGCCGCAACGGCGAAAACCGTGTGTGCCACCAGCGCCACGGTTTTTGCCGGTACAACACACACACACACAGGCGCGCGGCGGTGGCCGAAAAAAAGAAAGCAAGAGAAAGGTTTTTCCTCTCCACTCCCCGGCGTGTATATATATCTCTTCCTCCAATTTCGGACCCTCGCATCTTCTCGCAATACCGCGCATATCATGAATGAGAATGCGCTCGCAGCGCCCGAGGGCTCGAGAGCCCCGCGTCTTTTCTTTCTTTCCTACGATCTACGTATCGCCGCGCGAATTTTTCCATCCTACGCGAGAACCGCAAGTCGCGGGCTCGAACCTTCGTCTGCTGATGCTTCTGGTGCCGCCGCCGCGGCGTTCATCAATCATACGGCAAATCCTGTTGTCTCTCGCCGGGCTTCGCTTCGACGCCGTTAAACCAGATGGCATTCGCGCGCTTGGATGTTCCCGGTCTCGGCTGAAGGCCGAGAGCAGAAGCAGCAGCAGCAGCAGCAGCCGCACCAGCAAAAGCAGCAGCAGCAGCGGTGGCGGCAGTCTCTCTAACCTACTTTGTCGCGACCGCGAATTCCTCGGTTTCCCCGCAGGGGGGCGCGGAGACGACAACGAAGTTTGCGATGCAAAGTACACATGGCGTCTGTGTCGCGTATTTCTGTGCGTCTGTGTCTGCCTGTGTGTGTGTGTGTGAGTGTAGGACAGAACCAGCGCGTTAGTAGCTGAGTTGCACACGAGCAATTACGATGCATTACAGATAATACCGAGCGACGAAATTATTTGTTCGGGCTCGGTCGGTTCGTTCGGCGATGTTGATACACGCGGCGCGCAATCCAGTGACGGGCGGAGTAGCAGCCACTACGGCGGGCGGATGGGGACTAAATAAGAAAGCTGAAGGCTTGTGTACACTTTTATCGTGGCGCGCGGTTATATTCTCGAAGAACATAACTTGTCTAAGGACTCTGATGGATGGCGTGCACGCAACGTCCAGCGCCGCTGCCGCCGCCGTTCTCGCTTTCCGCCCGCCCGGAAACCCCGGGTAAAATGCTACGCCGATATAATAACGTTGTAAACTTAGAAATTACATTCGCCCGGAGAGCGAAGCCGAGACGAGCGTTATTCCATGGGGAGCGACGGAGAAAGAGAGAAAACACGCGAGTGATGGAGAGGAAGAGAGAGACAGAATGAACTTGGATAACGCAGGATTGGAAAACTGTCTATCCACTTCTTTCTAAGCGACAAAGAATAAAATCAATGAATTTTACGAGCAAGATGCCGCGTCGGCTGCCGGCGTCGGCGGTGCCCGTACACACCGACGGGGTCTGATCCTACGAGGATATCATTTTCAACAGTTGAAAGAAAAGCCCATAAAAGTGGCGTTAGCTCCTCCGTGCATCTCTCGTCGAGTCGCCGAGAGGCGTGCGCGCGTTTCATCGCGCAAACGGACAGCTTGCATACAGCTCCCAGATGTCTCTTTAACTCTCGCGAGCGGCGAGCGTCCTTTTGTCCGTGACTCGGCGCGCGGATAGCGCATGCCGAAGAGGCCGGGGTAAGGTGCATCGAGTGAAAGATAAAAATACTGTGGGCCCTTTGGGCGAGATTTTTGCTGTGACATCCTGATTCTAATAATAACAACAACAATAGTAATAATAGTAATAATAGTACATTACGATACAAGTGCGAAAAAACTTTTTCTGACGAGTGTGAGTTTGCAGCGCGAGCCGAAGGCGAGTGCTGCAATCACACGAGTCCGAAAAAGGTTTTTCGCACGCGTATCGTACGAAATTTTATTTCACGACGTCGGAAAATGCAGTATTACGCACGCGAAGCGTGCGTAATATCGCGTTTTACGCACGGAGTGACATAAAAATAATAATAATATTTCTTGAGAAATATTTTCGTTAAAATTGATAAAACAATTTTTCTTGGAATTTTCGGGCCATTTTGGGTCTACAAAGTAGCTTTTAATTATCAACTGAAACATTTGTATTAAAAAAATATGCACAAAAAATAGATGTTACGTAACAAAAAAAATTTATAAAAATCTACAAAATTTGTAGCAGATAAATTTATGAAACCAATGTCTTCAAATACAGGTCACCAATCGGAGGAACAACGGGCACTTTATCGCCGCGAGAAAACGGAGGAATCATATAAAAGGAAACGACGCAGTTGCATGAAACACGGATCCGACCCAACTGGCCCCGGTCTCGCCGACATCCAGTGCACCGAGCGCACCGAGTGTACCGAGGCCTAACACACACACAAGCGCATGCAAACACAGCCGGTGCTGGTCCTGCAGTAGCAGCGGCACCGGCGCATGGAAAATGCATCGCCCGTATCAGCGTCGTCTCCGGCGAAACACGTCATTATTTATTCGGATAATCAGGTAAAAAGTTGGGTATCGAAAATTGAGAGGGAGGGACGAAAAGAATGAAGTTGCCCTGCGCTTCGAGGACCCGTAATCTGTTGAATAGTTTATCCATAATACAGGCTCCGGCGCACGAGGGCAGAGGACGTTGGACCAATAATTCAAGGCCTCCTCCCGGTACGGCGAGAGAGCCCGGAGAGAGCGCCGAGGGAGGATGACGAGATGCGGGAGAGAGAATAAAGCCTCGATCGGCGACGCAACGAGCGACGCTGCTGCCGAGGGTGGGATAAAAGTTTTTCCGGGCGAAACTGGGCTACGAGAGAGATTCCAGCGCGCGGCAGGAGCAGGATGGAAGCCGGAGGAGGGACACCGAGCGACGGCGATGGCTGTATACGTGAAAAGAGTGGAGTAGAGCAGCAGCGGCAGCGACAGCGCGGCATCTATAGTGCAGGGTGCAGAGAGGCGTCTGGCTACTCGGGTATCCGCTCTCACGGGGGGGTTTATCTTCATTTTACATACGCAACATCGGTTGGTTCACCCACGGGAGATATGCCCGCACGCGAGACAATCGTCTTAGAGAATCCTCCGGGTTCTCGCTTTACTCGAGCACCGCGCGCCCCACGCGCACGGCCAACTGAATCCGAGGAAGAGCCGAGGCCGGAGGATCTTCTACTCGAAAGCTTTAGCGCGCTCTCGCGTCTACCAGGTCCTCCCCTGCCCTGACGGCTTCTACTCCGTAGTTGCCTTATATATCTCCTTGGAAATATTCGCAGCGCTACACACCACGAGGAAAAAGAGCGCGAGAAAAGAAGGACGGTGGAAGAGACGCATCGCGTGGTCACAGATGCGGCTGAACTCGTGTAATTTCGCGTTGCCACGGTATTTGGCCGGAACGCGTGGGACAACGAGGAGAAAGCGAGAAAACAACGGAAAAAAGCCGAAGAAATTTCGTATAAATCAAAGGTAAACCGGTGTAAATATCGCGAGCTTATACCGCAGGACAGGAGAGAGGACGGCGGCAGGTGAGTCGCCTGGGCGCTGAAAAATTATGGCACCCTCGTCGACGTCGCCCGGCGTCGACGTTCTCGTCGTCGCCCCGTTGGTGGTCTCCGTAAGCGCCGTTTCACCCGGTCTTGGGAAAACATTCTCGGAGCTTAGCTCTTCTTCGCGCATCGAGTCTGGAGCAGCAGCGGCAGCACCGGCAGCGGCAGCAGCACCAGCGGTATAGCACAGGCAGCAGCAACGACGACCCTGTCGTCGACGTTTCTGAAGCGCGTCGACACCGCAAAAGCTTGGATTAGGGAACGATGCCGTGGGACCCGCGAGACTCCAGCTCAGCGACGTCCGTCGCTCCGCCGTTTTCATCTCAAGAGGAGAAGGAGAGATAAAGCGGGAGAGGGAGATGAAACTATACGAGCGAAAAATCCCGCGGAGCCGTTATCAAAACACATCAGGCCATTATCGATTGTCGCACAGCGCTAACAATAGCTTCTCACAACCTTCGATCGCGCGCGGTTAAAATGTACTTACACACCGTCTTTCGGCTTCCCTCTTCTTCCACGTGAATGCCGTTTTGTTGAACGTAAATCCATTGTGCATCGTTGGGAAATGCCACACTCGCGCGACACTCCTGGGGCGGCGACGGCGACACGGGGCCACTTGTCGGGATGCCAATTTGTATTAATCTCGCGGGGGTAAGAGGCTGAAGCAATTTGCATCTTTGGTGCATTATTGAATATTCTTGCGGCTGATACACCCCGAGCGCGGGAAACTGCACGAGTTTGTTGTTAAACGCCGGCTTGTATCCTAACGAGATTTAAATTAAACGCAATTCGTTATGCACCGTTAAGCACACAGCGTTTTTTGTTTTTGTTTTTAAATGAAGTTCACGATGGAGATCGATGAACTCTTTAGACGTTCTGTTTGTAAAAAATTCTAGACTCGGCTTCCGGGTCAAAAACTGCCCAAATCGACTCGTCGAAACATTTCTTTAAAATATCGACTTTTACGTATACCATATTTCCCAAGTCAGAAATCTTAGATCCGACCCCGCCCCAAAACCGCTAACGCACGCGAACGAAGGTGAAATTCTGTCAAATTCTCGCGATATTGAAGAATGATTTGCCGGATTCCCAACGACCTATCACAGGTCGAACAAATCGACAACAATGATTACTCACGAACTTTTTAATGGAGGATTTACTTGTGGAATTTAATACAGCATCGGTGCCGTGCATCGAAGTGTGCTTTTATTGTTTCAGTGCTGTCACGATATTATACGTAAATGAAAGCCACACATTTCTCGGGCGTCTGTCGAATAGAGCCAACGGATACTTCCCATCGACGTTTCTCTTTACGCGAGTGGCCCGAGAGACACTTGTCGGCCTCTCACGAAGCGCCACTCACTCAAGGACCAAGGCTTCGGAAGTCTAGTTGACGTTTACGTGAGCCATTCTACGAAAAGCGGGGCAATATCTTTCTCCTGCGGTTTACTATTTGTATAGCCGTGTACGCTCGGTCAACGTGTATCTATTAATATTCTCTTACAGGTAAACTAGCGATACAATCGTCTGATTCGTTGGACGTCACATTATTATTTAGCGTGGAAAACTATTTAACTTTTTAATTAAGGCGTATCATTTATTTTTCGACGATTAATGGCGTTTATCCGATTCCAGGTACGGCGCAATAATCACCTCTATTGAATGTCGCACGCTGTCGATATAAGTGACGCCTCGTAGCACCGACCAGGAGGTCCCCTGCACCGGACGAATTTTAAGCTGGCTTTATTCAACGCACCGTTGAGTCGACAAGCTCTGGCCTCCTCTACATAATAATTAGAGCGGATAATATAACATTTCCCGGATCGCAGCCGACATTCCACCAGGAGTCTGAATAATTTTACGCGAGATCGATGACTTTGAATCTCCGACGACGAGCACACAGCGCAGCGGAGCGTGCAGCAAGGCACCACATAGCCCTGGGATATCCGAGCGCGCGCTTTTGCATATCGCCGGTAGCAAGCCGGAAAGAGAGGAAGCTAAAAGAGCGACAGAGTCGGGGACGAGGAATACATATAGCTGCCCGTACGTATGAACCGGGGCTACGCTGAAATTTCATTGGTACGTCCAAAGATTCTAACGGCATGAAGTTCTTTTATCCTCGCTCCCGGCAAATCCCCCGGGAACGTACATTTGCGTAATGCACAATTACGGTGGGGGGGAAAATGTCGTGGTAAAATGGTGTACGGGTATGTTCGAAGCGGTGGACAGAACGCCGAACAAAACGAGTAATACCGAGCAGTTATATGTGCGCAGCAGCGGCGCAAGCCCATACTGCACACCAAATGAGCAGGGATTTTAGCTTTTTTTTGCCGTGTGCTTTCAACAAATTCCACCTCGACGATACTCAGATATGCGGGAAATGATTTTTTTTTCACGTCCGCCACCGTAAAAATAAACGCGAAGCTTTCGGCCAGTCATTACGAGAGTATATCTCGGTAAACCTAGGATTTTCGAACGTCACGTTGAACCCGTCGCTTTAACGCCAATGCAATTTTTAATGACCGCGCCTCGTTGGCCCCAACTGCTCATTTATTGTTTTTCATTAAATTATTATTTCCTTTCGACGCACGCCAGCGATAATACCCCTCATTACTCGGCCTATCACTAAATACACTCACGGAGTTTTGTTTAATTGTGATTTATATCGAGTCAAAAAAGATTACGTACTATTTTCCACTGCGTTATTGTGGAAAATGACGTCCACCAAATATTTGCCTGGTAACAGCGGCTTCAACATGAATTCATCCCCAACAGACTACGAAACCACTAACACGCCGTATAAATATACCAACACCATCCAGTATAATTATAGAAAAATTAATATTAATATTCCCCGCGAAATTCCCGACAATAATGCACGCGTATTATCGTTTTCAGGACCCGTTGGACGGAAGGGAGAATCGGCGTATCGAGAGATAGCAGAGAGAGATTTAGCCGAGCAAATAAGAGGATGGAATCGGAGCGTTTATTGTCCTATAACTATTTCCACGATTGCTATGCCGAATCGCGTAGCTTTCCGCACGGATAGTACGGACCCGGGGTCCAAAGGTATCCGCCTGATTGGTAAGTCCACGGGAGCTCAATGATGCGTTTATTTGTCGGTGAATTAGGGCAGCCGGACAGCCGCGCCGGGGTGGGGAGGGCGACGTGGGGGAGGGGGTGGGTTTGGTCCCGGGGGTGGAGGGTTAGATATAGGCTTTGGCCTTTCCATTCTCTTCCAACGAGTGGAGATCGGGAATGGCTATTGCGAGACGAGGTTGGAGCAAGGGCGCCGCGCGCAGTGTTCTGCCGCAATCAGTAAACCTGTAAAACATTGGATTAGGTGGCCTAACCCGACCTTACTCCTCTGGCACGCCGGCAAACGAGAGCGAGAGCTATACCCTCCCCCGCGTACCAATTCGAAGCCCCCGGAGTTTCGGCTACATAGTTGGTGGTCTAGCTATATATCCGGGCCTTTCGCCAATGCCACTCGTTTCGTTCTACCGCCCAACCATGATATGTTAGCCAATCCGTGGAAATTATTCTCATTTTAGTCCGACTCCAGTTTTATCTGTTTCTCTCTTACTCCCTTTCTGTTTCTCTTGCCCACTTTTAGCTCCGTCACGCGGCACATTAAGAATTGGATTATTCCGTCGCATTTCCAGTCATTGAATATTAATACGGAGCACGCAGCTTGCACTTAGTCGTAGTGACCGGGTTAAATACGGCGGAGTCGAGTGACCGGTTGCGTGGAAATTGAAACATAATTGGAATCGAGAAATTCAGTGGTTACTAAAATTATACACCAAGGGGTGAATTGCAATCTTGCAATTTGTGCTGAAAGCGTGAATTGAGGGCTGGAAATCGGCGACTCTGGTCTGTTCGGGCAACTTGGCCTTCGCGGATGCAGACGCGTTTCTTTAATGAACTCTGGAAATGACAGCCGGACAAGAAATATTTAAAGACACGGAGCTTTTTTCGCACTGAAATTCTCCTCTCCATACATAAAGCTATCTCTTTGCCTCACTCGCTCTCTCTCTCGCTTCCTCTCGCGTGCCCGTAACTGGCGTCGGACTACCCTGCATAATTTAATCGGGGGTGATAGCTAGAGGGCCGCCCGTTGTCTCCGTCAACGTTCTCCGGCTCCGCGCGCTCGGAAGTCTGCGCCGGCGGACAGAGTGCGCGCGGCGGGTCAGTAGAGTCGGCGCGAGTCCGACTCTATAAGCGTCGAGTTTCTCACGTTTGCTCCCGAAGCGCGTGCTTCCCGTGGCCACTTATCCACGGACTCTGTCGCGTTAAACTTTAATCGCGGTTCGTGGAATTAGCTCACTTATCAGGTATACGAAAGCGCAGGATTATCATCACGGATCGAGAGTCAACGAGTCGAGGCGGTGCTTGCGATTACGATCCGGTCGTTCGGCTGGAATTCGCGCACATATTTTACAATATCATCCGGTTGTCTGATTGACCAGACCGAGACACACATAGGTTGACCTGATTTTTTAAGTCTGAAACTCTATGAACTATACTTAGAAAATATCCCTCTTTTAAAAAGTTCATGAGTAACGGAAAGCATTGTTAGCAAACTATTCGAGGGTTGTAAACGGAAATTGCAGAAATCGTAGATCTGGCCGCCGGGCCGAAAACCGCCCAAATCGGGGTCACGAAATTTATTTTTTTCAAAATATTGACTTTTAACCTATACCATCATTCTCAAGGCGCATATTTTACCCCTAAAAACACTGGTTACGACCCTTTTTTAGTTGATTTTGAAAAAAAAATTTTTTTGGCTGAACAGTTTGTCAGAAATCGTAGATCTGGCCGCCGGGCCGAAAATCGCCCAAATCGGGGTCACGAAATTTATTTTTTCAAAATATCGACTTTTAACCTATACCATCGTTCTCAAGTCGCATATTCTACCCCTGAAAACACTGGTTACGACCCTTTTTTAGTTGATTTTGAAAAAAAAAAATTTTGTCTGAACAGTTTGTCCGAAATTGTAGATCTGGCCGCCGGGCCGAAAATCGCCCAAATCGGGGTCACGAAATTTATTTTTTCAAAATATCGACTTTTAACCTATACCATCGTTCTCAAGTCGCATATTCTCCCCCTGAAAACACTGGTTACGACCCTTTTTTAGTTGAATTTGAAAAAAAAAAAATTTTGGCTGAACAGTTTGTCAGAAATTGTAGATCTGGCCGCCGGGCCGAAAATCGCCTAAATCGGGGTCACGAAATTTATTTTTTCAAAATATCGACTTTTAATCTATACCATCGTTCTCAAGTCGCATATTCTACCCCTGAAAATACTGGTTACAACCCTTTTTTAGTTAATTTTGAAAAAAAATTTTTTTGGCTGAACAGTTTGTCAGAAATTGTAGATCTGGCCGCCGGGCCGAAAACCGCCCAAATCGGGGTCACGAAATTTATTTTTTCAAAATATCGACTTTTAACCTATACCATCGTTCTCAAGTCGCATATTCTACCCCTGAAAACACTGGTTACGACCCTTTTTTAGTTGATTTTGAAAAAAAAAAAAAAAATAAATGTTGGTCGAACAGTTTGTCAGAAATCGTAGATCTAGCCGCCGGGCCGAAAACCGCCCAAATCGGGGTCACGAAATTTATTTTTTCAAAATATCGACTTTTAACCTATACCATCGTTCTCAAGTCGCATATTCTACGCCTGAAAACACTGGTTACGACCCTTTTTTAGTTGATTTTGAAAAAAAAAAATGTTGGTCGAACAGTTTGTCAGAAATCGTAGATCTAGCCGCCGGGCCGAAAACCGCCCAAATCGGGGTCACGAAATTTATTTTTTCAAAATATCGACTTTTAACCTATACCATCGTTCTCAAGTTGCATATTCTACCCCTGAAAACACTGCCATCAACCTTTTTTTAGTGGATTAAAAAAAATACGATATTTGACAGAACTGTCAAAGTTATCAAGGATAAATGAACCTGGACTCGGTCTGAGAGTCTCAGCCAATCACAGCTCGAATAGTTTGCTAACAATGCTTTCCGTTACTCATGAACTTTTCAAAAGAGGGATAAGAGCGCAGCAGCGCAAAAGTACCTCGGTCGCGCGCGTAAGCGCGCGTATTTGCTTCCTAGTTTATTTAAATTACCTTCTTTCTCCAACTCGTTAATCATGATATCTTGAAAGCTTTTGTATTTCCACTTTATTTAATTTAAATTTAAAAGTTCAAAAAAACATTTTATAAGTTTGAATATTTTCAGGCGCGAGGTTCGCGGTATCACCTAGGTCGCAGCGATGAGAAAGACGGCGCGGTCGCTTAGAAAGTGACTAAAAATGGGAGGATACCGAAGTCAACGATATCACTGAATGGATGGAGACAAGATGAAGAGGTTTGTACGAGGTGGGCGGGGTTGTATATACGTCCTTAAGCAAGCGTGGGAATGCGAAAGCTGTCGGATCTTATTTCCCTCTAGGTTTCAGCGGGCGACGAATGTCGTGCCACTCGTCATAGAAACCCGAACGGAGCAGCGGCGACGGCATCGGGCTATGTACAGAGCGGAGCAGCAGCAGCAGCAGCAGCAGCAGCAGCAGAAGCAGCAATAGCAGCAGCAGCAGCAGTAGCAGCAGTAGCAGCAGCAGCAGCGCGACCGACGCGACAACATTCGCGTAAGACAGCGAACGCGAGTGAGCCAGCGCGGCTTTCGCAACCCCCGGCGACGCCGCCGTCGAAAGATTCAAGGGTGCTCGATGCTCAGACTCTGTGCGCCCGCGCGAAACCCCCGTGGCTCGGCCTCATGCGCGCGCGAACCTCCGCTGACGCCGTCTCCCTCGCACTCTCGCCACCCCCCGACGCCGTGTGGCATGGGTTTTGCGTTGGCCCGACGAGCGAGCGGCGTGCGCGCGCGCGCGCGTGGCGGGGTTGCGCCGAGGGTTGCTCGTCGAGCTTGGTGAAGTTTCCCAACGCTCGATGGCGTACCAGTGCGGATCGTGATTCTGCGGGAAGCGCATCTCGAGTCGCGCGTCGCTCTTAACCGCCGTCGGGCCGCCTCCACCGAGAGGGAGAGCGGGATACGCGAATTAAAGAATTGAAAAAGAACAACGTAATAAATAACATGATGCAAGTGGTAAAAAATCATTTTCGAAACGCGAGACTAACTGACATATAAACGAAAAAAAAAAAAAAAATTAAAAAGCTAAAACAGATAAAAATAAAATATGGAACCATGGCCTAGGTGAATATCGAGGATGACTCGAATTTTCGTCCGTCAACGCCAAACAAATCGTCGGGTGTAACAGTTGATATTGTGACTGGGACAAATACGAATAAGAACGGAACTGGTCCTCTGATTCTCTCAAATTCAGACAGAGGCGAAAATCACTTTAAAGCTCATTAATTCGACTTCTCACTCGCGACAACGTTTCAGACCGTTTACCAAGTGAACAATAATACAGTTTTTCTTCCATCTGTCTCTCCGCAGCGGCTGGTGATCTCGCGGGTCGAGGATCGAGGAAAGCTGCGTTGGGGGATCTGCGAGTGTGTTTGTGTCTGTGCGAGGACCACGACGAGGAGGAGATACAGAGAGGACGGGGCGGGCGGATCGGTTGCGCGGGCGCGATTCTCCACGGCGAGTGCACGTTCGCGACGAAGTTGCAGCAGGTAAACTCGGCGAGGATCTCAGCGCGAAACCGGTTAGACGAGGAGTGCGAGGCGTCGTAGTGGGATCAGCGGTAGCAGCGTTCGAGGCTGCACACCGAGATACACAGCTCGCTCAGCTCTCTCGCTCTCGCCTCCCCCTGCGCCTGGCGCGGCGAGAGATCACGGTCGCCTTCGTCTGCAACGGAGCGCGTCCTTCTTCCATTCTTCGTCTTCGGGTTTCTTATTTCGCCTCAGATATCACGTACGTCGACGCGCTGGTGACTCCTCGCCGCTGCTGCACCTTACGTATCGTCGAGTCTCTCGTGGCCAAGAGTGAGACCGACAGACGCACGGAGACAGAGAAAGAGAGGGACACACACGCAGACGGAGAGACCAAGGATAGCTGCTGGCAAGCTCCCCGCGCGGTGGATACGCTCGTGCGATTCTCCGCGAATTGTGGTGCGGTGGCCGCTGCTGCCGATCGCACGTAGTGCACGTGCCTCAGCTGAGACCCGAGGATCGCTGGCGCGCGCTGGATCAGTGGCTCAAAGACCGCGGAGGCTGAGCCGGAGCCGGAGCCACCGAGACGCGGTAACCACGCACGGACGATACTTCGGACCGACTGGAGTTTCTTTTTTCGTCTGGACAACTGGACAGTTCCGCGACATCGGAGTCTCGTTTCGCCTCTACGGGGGACGTCGATGATCGACTTGGAAAAATCTAGCGAATCAATGCGCGAGTGAACGAGAGGAACGTTGAGCGGAATTGGCTATCGCGGAGAGCGACGTTGGGTCTTCGCGAGACGGACGATAGGAATTCATGGAGCGCGCGGTGGACCAGCTGGAAAGTGGTGGTTCCTGATGTAACAGTGAAATCCCGCGTATTCTGCACGAAGGAGAGGAACAAGAGACGAGCGAGGAGACGAGAGAACGAGAGACAGAGAAACGGAGACTGGAAGAGACTGGAATCGAGAGTCGGAGCGGAGAAGGGCAAACTCGTCGTTAGTCGCAGGAGTCGGTCGTTGCGCTCCAAGGATATGCGTCAAGGAGAGCGCGAGGGCGTAGGATATACGTACACACGACGCCGCGGGTGCGCCCGACGAATGACCGTACCAGGGGACGATTGATGACCCCGTCCGAGTGGTCACTAACCGACTCTCTCGGTGCTGACTGATTGCGCAATTTCGCAGTCTCCATTATACTCCGGGCCCGGTATTATCGTTCCCGACACTCGCTGCGCGGATTCTTCGGTGGAAAGAAGATTATATAGCCTCGAACTTGTACAAAAGGAGAGAGAGAGCCCGAGCTTGGAAAGGACCCTTTGAATCACGCACATCCCTCTCCTTCACTCCTTCTCTCACTCTCTTTCTCTGTGTCTGTCCCTCTCCGTCTCGCTCGGCTACTCGTCCGGCTGTCTCGAGCAGCAGCCCGCGAACGCCGAGGCAACTCGAGAGTCTCTTTCGAGTTGGAAATCCGTTGAATCCAGCGGGAGGATAATTGTCGGCAACAAGTGCGGGAGCCGAACTGGCTGCTGGTGGTGCTGCTGCTTCTGCTGGTGCTGCTTCTGCCGCTGCGCCACTAACGAGTTGCCGAAAGTAGCTCCGGGCGTACGCACGATTAAGCGATGCGACCATCGCTTTAGAGACGCTCACGACGATTACACTGGGGAAGCGGCGAGCTTCTTGCGAATCTCCAACGCGGATAACACACGGACACTCTTCACGCTTTTGCTCTCGTTGGACCGTCGCAGCTTTTTATATCCTCGTCCGCTCTTTTCTTCTCTTCATCCACAATATATTTCTGTCTCTCGTCGAGTTAGGTCACGGCGATTGAGCGGCGTTATGTGCGCCAACGCGGGCGCGCAGCGAAAAAGCTCGGCTTAGTATCCACCGCGGCTCGAGCTTTGACGGCGCGAGGCTGAAAAAGTGCTTTCGATGTAATTGCTTCTGCGCTGGACCAGACACTTTTGTGACTTCTGCCGCTCTCTCGTCGCGCTCATCCGCCGCTGCAGCAGCTGCAGCTGAATCCCGACGAGCGCCCGAGCGCTTCATCCATCTCCGCGCATCCGTGCCACGCGCCTCGCTGACGTTGAATTATCCTCGTCTGGATAATTCAGAACACGAACTCCAACCCCGCGACTGACTCGACCCGGGGAGACGTCCAGTGCCTGGACAACTGGACAACTGGTCAACTGGTCCTCGGAGCCTTTAGAAAAAAAAAATCATCGGCGCAGTTCAGCGGGGAAGCCTCGGAACGATTTTGCCCTCCTGGTTTTCCCCCTTCCCCGACACGTTCAGCCCTTGCTCAGCCGTTTGGATATCGCGCTGGTAACGGCGCCGCAGTCGCCTCGGCCCGTGAAGCGTCGACGAGCGTCGACAGGGCCGACGAGTGCGGAGAACGTCCGGCCGGAGGGCTCGTCGCTACCCTTCACCCCCTCAACGAGGGAGATATTTATCCCCGCGTTTATTCCTCGACCGTGACCCGTGACCCACGCGACCGGACTCAGAGTGAAAATATTTTCGCGAACAACAAATCCCGTCGAAACGGCGATTTTTTTTTTTTCGCCAGTGCCAGATTCGACCGGGGGTGCGTCAGTGCGTTGTGTGTTTGAGTGTGTGCGTGTTTTTTTTCCGGACGTCGTCGTTGATCTTCCCTCGTCGTCGTTCGGCCGGGCCGAGCGGCGGGTTATTCATTCGCTGTTCGACGACTGAACGAAGCGTCGACGTCGTCGTCGATACATATTACACCCGGTCAGCGTCAGAGTTTACGCGCTTTCGCGACGCGTTGCAATTAGCGGAGGTCGCTTTTGGAGCCAGAAGTTGCGCACCGTTCGATTGTATCGCATTGTCTCGATTTATAGTGCGCGGCTTCGTAATTCAGTGCCGACAGCTCGTACGTTCGCCGCGACCTGAACGTCGCGGATCGTGAACGTGATCGGGCCGCGTTTTGCGGGATACAATCAGCGAGGCGTCGTCGGCTTCGTCGTCGTCGTCGTCGACGTCGTTGTGATTCGAGGACTCGCGACAGAGAGAGCGGGGAAAATCCCGACGTTTCTCCGGGAAGCGAAGATGCGAACAATGATCCGTCGGGGTTCTAATCTGGGGAAGCTCCGCGACCGGCTCGAGGATTACGGTGACGTGTGGCTTTAAAAAAAAGAGAGGGAAATCTCTAGCTCCGACTGTCGGGGTTTTGTCGTCAGTGGTGAGTGCGATCGGGCATCAACGGAGAAAAAATTCGTCAGGGTTGGTCGTTCGGTACACACGGTTACCACTCGGGTATCGAATCTCAACCCGTTAATCGAATCAAATTAGAACGACGCCTATTGTCGTCATCGTCGTCGTCGTCGTCGTCGTCTGCTACGTCGTGTCGTCGGCTACGTCGTCGTCGACGTGCGGTGCGGTCGCACGGTCTATCAACGCCATCGTCGCTCTCCCTTCCCCCACCAGGAAGTCTGGTTAAACTTTTATCAACATGGATGTCAGGAGACGAGATTGGATTATCTGGTGCGCGTACCTCGTCTGGTTCGTCGTCGGGGCCGCCACGGCTGGCCGAGTTTTCGGTGAGTGGCATGCGTTTACCTAGCTTCGCTTGCAAATTACTGTTTAACGTGTAATTGTTGGATAGACGAGAATTCACCCGGGCGCGCGACCGGGACAAGAGAAATGCATCTCCGAGGCCTAGCGGTGTCTTCGCGGAGTTTTCGTTTATCACGCCGGAAATGCAAATGCAAAATGCGCATACGCATCTCCCGAGAAAATTTATGCACAGACGCACACGCGACTTGGGGTTATTGCGAGAATTCGGATTCGGAGCGCCGTGATTATTCGTAGGTTCGGATTCGGAGCGCCGTGATTATTCGAGGAGAAATTGATGATTGCATTTCGCTTTAATATTGTTTATTTTTATTTTTCGACCAGAATATGAGTTACAAATATTTGTTTAGTTCATATTAATTTTAGATAGTATTTGTATTTTTTATTCAATTTGAGTGTTAAAAAAAATGTTAGATTAATTTTCATAGAATAATTATTAACGTAGTAGTTAGCCAAAGAATAGTAAAAAAAAAATTGTTATCCCAGGTCTAAGACGATGTTGCGTTACGAGTAGAAATGGCGCTGCACTGTTTCTACTCGTGTGGCTACTCAGTCGGTTCGCCACGTCCCAAGAGTAGTACACGAACATGGAGGCGCGAAATATCTTCCTGACCTTCGACAAGGGTTTGATTGCCGCGTTACGGTCTGCACCTGTCTCACTCGCGTGCAACTGGAAATAACTGTAAAATTTCAGTTTTATTTTTACGACGATATCTGTTATTCTTGCATAACCGATAAGCGATAAATGCCTTTTTACACTTGTTTTTCTTTCACCCTTCGAGCAGCGAGGCTCGCGATATACCCGCATGAATTTTTAAACCTGAGAAACGTGACGGGGAAAAAAAAAGAAAAAAAGAAAAAATACGGAATCACTTCGAGGTACGATAACTTCTAGAGCGGAATGGAGAAATGAATCAGCTCGGTTAAAATTATTGTTCCAATGAAACAACGGAAAAAGAATAACATTTTGTTGGCAAAGTCCTCGTTGCACTCGAGCGGTTAATAAGTAAATTTATCGATCGTCTTGATGGCGAAAACGAAAACTCGGCGAGTCGGACGAATCCGTTCAGATAATTTCGGCTACATTTTTCATTCGCGACCATATTACAAACCGCTCGGGGCGCTGAAATAAATAAACCGCCTCATTGATCGGTTTTTGACCTGGATGCACCGCTGGCGCAGGTGAAAATGTATCGCCAGAGCTCGAGCTAATGTCCGAATATCTCGTTAATGCTCCGGTAGTAATGGAAAATCGTTCGATTCCTCGTTTCATTATTCAGCGTCATGAATAGCTCTTTTCATTTTTCCACCAATTCCAGGTAATACTATACAGTATATATGCGCAATTGTGATGAGTTCGGGTGGTTTCCATTTCCACGCAAATGAGAATAAAAAAAAAAAGAAAAACAAATTTTTCATACGAGCCCCGCCGCGACGCTCGACACGATCGACACGATCAAATATGTAAAGCAACGCGAAAAATCGATAAAATTATTTCGCGATAAGCTCTTCTCTCTGTACACAAATCACCGTCGCATATTTGCATCTCCCGTCGTGTTGAATCGTGTTTCTTTTTGGGGCTCGGGTTTTTCGGTGAAATTATACAATTTTCACCGAAACACGATCCCACCGACCGTACAAATCAACGTGGACAATTCATCTCTTT
Organism: Itoplectis maculator; assembly: GCA_964034905.1. Lineage (NCBI taxonomy): Eukaryota > Metazoa > Arthropoda > Insecta > Hymenoptera > Ichneumonidae > Itoplectis > Itoplectis maculator. The sequence goes on from OZ035853.1 coordinate 9,281,641, forward strand.
TCTCGCTGTCGAAATGCGACTTATTTATTGCTGAGTTGTTCGTCACTGCGACGATAAAGAGCGATACAATACGCTATTCCTACCTGGGACAAATTGCCGCCCGAATTGATTTGTGTAACGACGAGAATTGCTGTATAAACGCAAATCTGTCAATTATGAAATGATTATATAAATATTTTTAAAAATTACGAAAAATGTCTTACTCGTTTAATGTAGAAAATCCGTATCGTTACATTCGACCCGAACCAGGCACTGATCAGGGTCAAACAGGTATGACACGGCGATGACCGGGGCCTGACTATATCGCGTCGAGTGTAACGTTGTGAATTTTCGACCAGAGAAATAGTACATAAATACATTGCCATTTCTGAATCGTTTGTCCATCAATCCCACCGTGTTTTTTGGTTTCGTGATTTGTCGGAGTTACGTGTAATATCCACGAATATCCACGAAAAGCGCGACTCAGCCGCAGCGCGATCAATGTGACCCTACAATTCATCTTTCTCGCGCCGTCGAAGTCAGACCTATTTATCGCTGAGTTATTCGTCGCTCGGTTCTCGACTCCGGCGGCGATATAACACGGCGAAACAATACGCGCTGTTCGCACCCGCTGGGCAAATCGCCGCTCAAATGGATTTATAAAACGATGAGCATTACCGTGTAAGCGCCGAACGATTTGGACCTGGAGGCATTATGATGCCGAGGAGAAACGTGGAGAAACGTGGGGCGAAGTTGCGTGCACTCGAGCGGCAGCAGCAGCGAGCAGCAGCAGCAGCAGCAGCAGCAGCAGCAGCAACAGCAGCAGCGGCGGCGACGGCGGCGGTCGAGGAAGTATCGAATGGTGAGAGAGGCGGCGTGCGCGCCTCCGGATTCCAACACTCGTGTTTTACGTCCCTCGTAATCCGAAGGGGGCGCGTTAAGTGCCATATCGCGTTTCCGATTCCTCGCGCTTGCCGCCGTCGCCGGTGCCGAGCTACAAATCGTCGTGCGTTATACGGGCACCCCGCGAGATTCGAGTAAATTTCTTAATTGTCTGCCGCACTTCTAGCGCCAAAACAAAGTTGACGAAACAAACAACAAGTGGAACAAAAATGTCTGCGTGTTTATTGCTACTGCATTAAGTGTCAAGTCATAATTCCGACGATAACAATTATTATTGTCATTAGAATTATAATTATAGTCACTATTAAGAAAAAATTATTTTTGTTGTAGTAATAATTATTATGAGAATTATTTTCGCCTCACTTTTGGTTTCTCAGAAATGTTCTTTAAATATTGCAATGGTCGTTCTCTGAATAAAGATGCAAGAATTATGGAGATGAAAATATTTATGAAAAATTAACCGTGGTGTTGACAGTTGCTTTTAGCGGACGTATCTATAATAGAAAAATCAGATGTTACGCAGAGTTCTCCGGTTGAAAATTATGTAGCGCGTACTTACATCGAGGCACAAATCGGGTCTTAGCGAGGAGGCCGGGCCGGGGTCCGCTTGGACAGGGTCTTAGCGACGAGGCGAGGCGAGAGGCGACTCGACGCGCGCCGGCTGTTGCGGCGGAGATAACTCGTAAATAATTGAATAGCGTTGATGCACCGCTTTTGGCCCCTGTGTATAGAATTGATGAATGTCTTTTCATAATCTGTCGCCTCATTGATAAATCAATCACCGCTGTCGAGTTCCATAGTCGGGTCCGTGGTAATGGAAACTGATGCAATAACGGTTAGTTAAATCCCCGCTTTTAGTTGAGTTTGGGTTCGGGCATTCAGTCGACAATGATAACATTGTCAGCGTTGTCATTATGAGAAACCGAATATAAATACAATTCGACCGACGATGAGCGACGATTGAATTACAATCGTTTTAATATTAGCATTAAAATAGTTTCCGCATCGCTTTTTGGACATTCGACGTTGCGGTCCTGGCAATTATCGAGCGGCAACTGTTGAGCTTCGCATTGATAGTCACCGGCCCTGTAATTTTTTTCGAGGCGGCTAAAACGTTTTATTTACAGCAATAATACGACTAGGGGGGATTATTTTTATCATCAGTGATAATATTGAAAACATTGTTTAACAAAAAAAGAATAAATTTAATAAAAAAAATATTAGAAAAATCACGTCTGCTGAAAATAAGGCATAATTAAAAAACGTTTCTCTTGTAACGTGACCTTCAAATTTCCCCCAACGATTTTTTTCCCCACAAACTACTCTACGAAATTACGAATCACAGCTGCTGCAGGTATGTAAATTTCGTACGGTCATTCGTGCGGAAAATTGTCGCATCTGAATAATGTACAGCGACCGGGTCGGTGGATGTGGGGGAGAGGGCTCACTAACGAAATTAGAAAATATCTCGGTGCAATCGCGCGCGCGCGTCACAGAGCCGAGATTTCGGTCGTCAGATACGCGGTGGTGGCGTTAATCGGGGAATTCCTGGGGCGACCGATGCCAGGCCGCGAATCGATATGCTTCTTCGTTAATTCGGTTGTACCCATCGAATTGCGTGATTCCGACAGATAAGTCCAGGTTATCGCGGGCGCAGAGTCATTTTTTTAATTCCACCGCTCGGCGCTCACGCGCGCGCGTGGCGTGTGGACGGGGATGATAAGCCGCGAGGGTAGCGCGGCGCCGCAACAGTTAATAGGGCGGCAAGGTGTGTTGCGTTTTGAGTTACGTTTATGAATGTACGAAACTACATCGATCGCTCGGGGTGTTTGGGTGGGAGGGGGAAGGAGGGGGTGGGGGGCTTGTGTGCATTCTATCACCTCCATTCCCAGGCTAATATCCGAGCTGCGCTCTAATTCAAGTTAACTGCCGCCATCTATTCCCAGCGCGACCACCGCGAGGCGCTGTCTCCTCTCTGCGTTTCCTATCTTCGTCGCGCTGCGTTCCGACCAATTAACGCGATTGGCTCGAGAGCCGGAGCGCATTCGACTTTCTCGCGACGACGAGGGCTCTCGCCGAAACTGTATATTTTTCCCGACGCGAAACGCGCCACGGTTTTGATGCATTTTTTATTTTGGTGTGCGTGGCGAATTTTTTTATATATTAAAAAAAAAAAATACAAAAAATTTGCTGGAAAATATAATTTTTTCGCTGCTCGTCGGCTTGACCAATTAACGCGATTGGCTCGGCGTCTGAAGCGGCGAGCGTCGCGCTTTTCGCGATCGCCGAAATTGTCAATTTTCACGACGGCAACGGCGGAAAATTAGGAATTTGTTCGTTGGGATCCGTGGAACAATTTTAGAAAATGAAAAAAGTGTTACTGGAATGTACAATTTTTTTTTATATGGAATTATGTCCAATTCATTGGGGCGGCAGTGCCGTGTTTTTCCGCAAATTAAACGGAACATGTTGCGGAAAAATAAAAATTTAACTTCCTCGGGCTCGGGTGTAATTTGAAAATAATTTACCGGTGCTTCTGACAAAAAGATGGCCCGGGCGATCAAATTTAAGGGGTGCCGCGGTGAAATAAAGACCCGCTTTATGCCCGGTTCATCGCGGCCACCCCCTAAATTTGACGGTGCGAGCCGTATTTTTGCGAGACGGCCCGCGACGAATTATTTACCATTGAGCTCGAGTGCGAGAAATTAAAGTTTTTATCCGTCTGGGTGATAATTTTCTTTTTAGACTTGAAATAAAATTCTTTGATGCTCAGAAGAATGCGTAAAATATTAAATATTGAATATTAAAAATTGATATGCACATTATTTTTTTAAGAATATTCAGAAGAATATGTATATGTTGGACCATCTATAAAACTGGTAACCCGATGGACTCCCCGATAAAACGGTCTCCAACCCACAGCGTTTATTAAGAAACACAAAACACCCCGTAGCAAGTGTCAGTATTTTTTTTATTAAACGGCGCATGCCAATTTTTTTCCGTTAGCAAAGCATTTTAACGAATCTGCGACACGGTTAGTTTCCCCGGTTGCTCTCGATTTCGTTTACACGCGAGAGCATACAAAACTGAACCAACCCCTTCCCCCCCCCCCCCCCTTCCCTGCCACCTAAAAAAAAGAAACCATTTCCATGTAGGACTGAGCGAACCGCGGCCAATATTGATTTTTCCTCGTTTAACCGCTGTTATTTTTCCCCCCACCTCTCGTGTTCTCCACAAAGTCGACGCGCGAGTCGACGTAACAGAGATTTCCGGAAACGCTCGTTACTCTTTTCCCCCTCTCTTTCTCCCTCGTCGTTCGTGGAATGCCTCACACGTCCTTCCCATAATTCTCAATATCACCCACAGCCCCGATTATCGGCCAATCAATTATCAACCCCGTCGAATTAATAATTTCCCCTCTTCAACCCCCGTCGTACAGACATCAGCCCCCCCCCCCCTTCTCCCACACCCCTCCCCCTCCTGTCCCTCTTTCTGTATAATAACCCGCGTGTAACATGTGCCAAGCGCCGCCGCGAGGGTCGAGTTTTTCGTCTGAAAATTCCAGGGGGAGGATCGAGACGATCCGGCTGAGATACACGAGACTACGGACGCGGCGCGAAGAACGTCGACGGCTGACGTCGCGCCCGGCAGACGAGGGTACAGCGAGGAAAGAGGGTCGGGCGCGCGCGCTCACCGCTCACCGCTGCCGCCGCCGCGTCGACGCTCTTGTTACTTTGAGAAGTTGGCCGAGTCGTCGGTATCGCTGAAATTGAATTTTGTCGGGCGATTAGAGGAAGCTCTTCCCCCGGTTGGATCGCTGGATGGGAACGCGGAGGCTACTACTACCGGGAGGATGTGCGCCCGTGGATTTCGACGAGGAGGATGAGGAGGATGAGGAGACGCAAGGAAGATACGCAAGGAGGGAGGAAACGCTACCGGCGTCGGACTCGCGCGCGCTAAAGCACGAGAGGAGCCGAGTCACAGCGTCACAGAGAGAAGACGAAGTATATCGCACATCCACATATGTACATATTGTACATATATATAACACACACACACACTTGTATATATTCGCAAACTCACACGTCCATCCGTCTATTTATCTATCTACATACACTACATCCGCGTATATTGGTTGCAGGACGCTCGCGACGTTTTCACCGGGGCCACAGTCCATGGCTGCTGCTGCTGCTGCTCGGCGCACCGGTTACCTACCGGATAGCCCAGAGTGTAGTAGCGCGCCACACGCCGCTCGCCGAGATATGTTCCAACGCTGCGCGAAAACGGACGGAGATAGGCCGGCGAGGGAAGAGGGCGAACGCGTGTGAGAGTCGGAGCGAGCGGTGTAGAGAGAGAGAGAGAGATCGAACGGGGAGAGCGAAACGGAGAGGCGGCAGAGGATCCGGAGGATATATAGGACAGGCAGAGAGCAGAGCGAACGGGTTGAAGCGTATACAGATATCGATTCCGAGCAGCACAGGCACCGGCAACAACACTATATACACTGGGAGGGGGAGGGGGGGGGGGGGGGGGCAAGTACTGGCGTGAGTTTAAGCAGCAGCAGTAGCAGCACCAGCAGCAGCAGCAGCAGGAGAGGCTAGAGCATCGCCCCCGCAGTCCTCCTCCTCGCAGAGTCCTCTCTCTCCCACCCTGCTGCTTCTTACGTGTGTCCTATATCCCTCGAATGTAAACTCGTGCGCGATCGCTGCATGCATACATGCATTATGTCGTTGAGTACATAGCGTATATTCGGCGGTGCGGAGTACCTGCGTTGGCGCCCCTTCCCCTCCCTTCGCTCCCTCCTCCCGTCCTTCGCCTCTTCCCTCTGTTGGCATATACGTCGGTGCCTTCCTTCGCCTGCGATTCCCGGCGTACGCCATCTAAATCGCGCATAGGCTTTTGGCGCGCTTCCTCCTCCTACTTCGCCTCCTCGAGGAGAGGCGAAGGCTCTTTGCGGGCGTCACGGCGTCAGCCAACCCTTCGCGCGCGCTCGCCTCTCCCGCCGCATAAGCCTGATGCCCTGATATATGCGTTAGTGATGCGAATCGCATAGCGCTGGCTATACACGCGGGCTGTGCGTGTACATGACTTGACGCTTTTCTGTTTCGGTCTCCGATGGCCTCTTGGCATCTGGGCTCTTGCTCTCTGCGATTTTCTGCGTTCGAGACCAGCGCGACGGTGAGAGCGTGTTTTCTTTATTTATACGGCAACCCACTCGCAGGAGTCTGTCACCGCGACCCTTTTTTACTCGCTCAACCAGCACGTGGTTACTCTGCATCGAGCGTGCACACGGAACGAGGGGATTTTATTTAAATGAATTTTATCCCAGCCGGGGTCTTCCGGGTTTGTTTTGTGGGTTGTTTGAGCCAAGATTTTTTTTACCTACTGGTTAGTGTTGTTATTGTAATTGTCAGGGCCAAGGGAAGGGAGAAAAACTAGGGTGTAGAAAAATCACGCGGGGGGTTTGACCCTCTGGAACGACGAAATTGTAATTGTCCGTGGCGATATTATATTTTTATAATTTTGGCGCTAACAAGCCACCCTTAATGGTGGCAATATTTTTTTTTTTTAAGTAGGGACGCTTCAGCCGCGGGTTCGGGAATAATTGAAACGGTGGGGCATTAATCATTCGTCGCGGCGTTGTACCGCTTTAAATATTTTTTGCATTAAGCGGGCCACAACGGGACGAGGGAGAGAGGGGGGGGGGGGGACAAGCGCGGTAAACGAGATTTACGAGATTGGTTGAGAGAAGTGCAAAATATATTTAGGGCACAATACATTTTCGTGATGTAGTGTTATACCCGAGGGTTGGATTAGCCCCGCAGCGGCACCGGCACCGGCACCGACCCCCCCCCCCCATTCGAGTGGCGGCGCTGCTTCTGGCTGCGAGTATTGCCGGCTTAAGCCTCAAGGCGCGCGCTGTCAGTTGATTCATGGTATACGCGGTGGTTATTCAGTGGATCTAATTTCTACAATTCCTCCTAACCCCCCTTCAATCCGCCGCTCCTCATCCCCCTCGCAGCATCCGAGCTTCACGCCGGCAGGAAGCACCAGCTGCAATGCAAAGGGATGAAAGCTCTCAAGGAGCCGAGCCGTAACGAAATGTCATATACGTTGCGAGACGCCGCTGCCCGAACTTCATTTACTTCTCAAAGGTTCTATTAAATTCCGACGTCTCGGATGTCAGCGTGAGACGCACCGGGAATCGTCGAGATATCCGGGTTGCATATTTTTCGCAGCTCGCGCGCGCGCGAGCGTTGAAAATATTTGCGCAATTACGTGCAGTAAGAACGAGGAGCAGAAGTGGGACGCGAACGATTCAGCTTCGCGAAATTAAGTCACATTCTTCGAGGTTCTTTTGTCGAAGACTTTGCGTTGGGTAAAAACTAACAGCTAAGCAATCCTTGATATATATTTTTTTAATGGACTAGAATATTCTACCCTTGAAAACATTGGTTTCAACCCTTTTTTAGTTGATTTGGAAAAAATCAGTTTATGGCGCAAAACCGAAAAATAATTTATATTTCAATTCCCCCATTTTTTTTTCCACTCGGTTTTCCCCCTCAATTTTTCCCCTCAAATGCCCAACAGACGTGACGAATTTTCGTCTCGTGCGAAATTCGCCCGCGCGTCGACGACGATAATGCGAAATCGTCGCTCGCTGTCGGGGCGAATGTTCTTCGTCGGTAAATCGCGTTTCCGTATCGCGCAACGAGAAATCGAGGTCGGCGCGTGTGCGTGCATTATGAGTACTCAGTGGGGGCGGGCGGCCAGAGGGCGGATGGGGATGAGGGGTTCGGGGATCGAATCGAATAACGTTGTCGGCGAAACGAAACTTTCCATTGCGATAGAGTGCCAAAGTGACGACATTAAATTCATTAATCCGTCCATCTCCCCCGGCGCGAGAACGGCTAACTCGATTAGCTCGCGCGGGGTTTGACCCCCTCCCCCCGGAGTAGGACAGCGGTAACGCGACGCGTGTATCGCCGCGCAGCGCGTTATATACAACGCGGCTGCAACGAGCTTTCGCGTTACACGCGGAAAGGCCGGGGTAGCCCGACTAATGCCACGGGGAAATATTATTGACAGGTAAAATTCGTCGCCGAGTCTCGACGGGTGACTCCCCGGGGGAGGAGGGGGGAGGGAGATAATGCAGAGGCGAGAGCGTCGTGTGCTCTATCTACGAGCTGCAGAAGTTGAATGGGAACGTCGGAGTTGGGTACGTCTCTCGAGAGACTACTTAGCCGAGGTTTCGGCAACGTCAACTCGCGCTCACTGTACTTCCACCCCCTCCCCCCCCTCCCCTCGCCTTGTATTCCACCACGCCCCCTTTCGCTTGTCAAGAGAAAACAGACGGAATTAAATGTAGCGCGTTATTTGCCCAGTCGTAGACAGAGAGAGAGAGAGAGAGAGAGAGAGATCGCAAAGTGGAAATGATTAAACAATATTGTGGGGTGGTCGCTCCATGTATACGTTTCGTCTGGGCAATGAGAGTTTGGCGGCCGCGACTGTATTTTCCTATGGGACCGATTTTTATGTGGAGCCAGACAGCCGGACATCATGGGAAATGTGATGGAGTTTGAAACTGTTTAATTTTACGGGGACAGCCAAACAGAGATTCTGAAACATATTTTGGGCAAAATACAGTAAATGCAGCTGAGTGTAAATGTATAAAAATCAAGAACGAAAATGTAATAACTTAAATTAATTCCGGGAGCCAGGAATAAATTTATTTCATTTGAAAAAAATGGTGTATTTTTTTTTGCCAAAAATGCGCACATAAACGGTCCACATTATTAGCCTAGTTGGACAAAAATCCACAGTGGGAATGATTCAACAATATTGTGGAATCGGGCTCACAACCATTCGGGCAATGAGGACGTCGATATTGTCCAGGGACAAATTTTCATTCCAACAACCGAGAGAGAGAAAGGGGCAGAGAGTGAGGTGGACATCATTTAAAATGGCAGCGTTCGAAATGGTTTAACTTTTGGGCGTCCGCGGATCAAAGGACGCGCCGGGCGCGCAAGTTTGATTAAAGGTTCGCGTGGAAATGAAACTCCGAAACGCACGCGGGGCAAACAAGTAAATCGCCGGGGTTGCCGGGGCTGCCGGAACTGCCTCGGGTATACACAGATATATCGGGCGCTCGAAGCCATCGGCGAGCCGCGTCGTGTGTGTGTAGGAAGCGGCGCGCGCGCTCGGTGTACGAGCTGTTATCATCGACCTATCTATTTAATAATGGAACACGAGTGCCCCACTGGCTTCGTTGTTGCGTGAATTGCTCTAACGAAACCCCGGGATTGATGGCTCTATAGAATATTTTTCACCAATACCGTCGGGCCGTATCGCTGTATCGATGTCCTGCGTGCGTTTCCACATTCGGCGTCGCGAAAAACTCACCTCGGTCGTCGATCCGCGGATCGCGTCGGGTCTCTCGATTGTCATCCGAGCGCGCGTCATGATCGTCGAGGAATTTTCAAGTGGATCGAAGATCCCGACACCCTCCGTTCGCCCCACCTATCGGGGGGTGGGTAAAGTCATCTCTCCCCCCCTCCCCCCTCTCCGTAATCCCGGATTAACCGCGCGCACCGTGCGCGAACGGTTCATACGCGCGATTTAATAACGTCGATGGCATCGACGTTTTCAAAAGTTTTCCGGCACCATCGAGAATTTTCGGTCTCCACGTCGATCCAGCGAATATTGTCACGCGTGTTTTCTCTCTGGTCTATGTTTGACACACTTGTTATATTTGACCTTTCTCTTCGAAACTGTGAATTTGAATTTCCTTCCTCCTCCTCCTCCCCCTCCATTTGAACTGCGAGACGGAGTGTTACGCGAGCTCCGACTGTATCATCCTGTTGTTGTTTATCATTCGTCGTTTTCAATTCATCGCGACTCCCACTGCGACCCCCGCAAATTTCCAATTCCGCCGCGAGGTACCCGACGCAACACGTCGATTAACGTGTACGAACGACTGTGCGCTGTCTCTCTCTCTCTCTCTCTCTCTCTCTCTCTCTCTCTCCCTCTCTGCGCACGAGCGATTTGATAACGATGGAATCTCTATCTCTCTCTACGTTAATAAGGACCCCCGGCCGCGGTGGAAGCTCGGAGTTCGGGGGTCGTCGGTTGCACCCCCCTCCTCCCTTCTCTCTCCGCGGGGGTTCGAGGGTCGGAGGGCGCGCGTCGTGAGCGCGCGGATACACGTGAAGCCTTTCGAGGAGCGCTGCCGGATCTTACGTGCTAGCGGCGGCGGCATCGTCGAGCACACGGCGTGTGTGCTCTCGCGGATAGACAAACTTGGTATTACATATTAACGCTTCTCCGCTTGCACGTACTCGCTCGCTCCTCTCGTTGAAAGTTCGGGTCGAAGACGGGCGAAGAGGAGGAGGAGGAGAAGCAGAAGGAAGAGGTGGGGACGGCGAAGGAGAAGAAGGAGAAGGAGCAAGTCGTCAGGGTGGCCCCGGGGTGGCGAACGCGACGTAACAATCCACCTTTCCTCCAAGTTGCTGGTTTCCCTCTCTCTCATCTCACTCTCTCTCTTTCTCTCTTTCTCTCGCTCTCTCTCTCTCCCTCTCCGTCTTCCTCCTCCCTTTCTCTCTTTTCCTCTTTAGCTTTTCCTCCTTCCACACTCACGCCCCGAGGAGCACATTTCTCGCGTGGCTTCTCGCGCCCTTCATACCCGCCGCGCGATTCTCACGAGAGACGCTCGCCGCGCCGCGCTCTTATCGAGCGGCCTTAACGCCGAGGAGGCCTAACGCAGTTTTTCAAACGATAAATTTACAGAACGCCGTCGAGTCGGTCGGGATTGCTCCCAGGCGTGCAGTCCACCCGAGCCGGGCCGCGCCAGTCTCTCGCCGGGGGTAAACGCGAGAGGTGTGCGGCCCACGGGCCGCGCGTGTATCCGTGTGTGGTTTAAGTACGTGCGGCTTAGCACACAGACGAGCGAGCGAGTGGCAGCCTTTTACTCTCGACGGTATTGGTGGATATGTCTACGAGCGCGTAACTGTTCCGGCGCTCAGGATGCTCCGCGAAATGGGCCGGTGGGGAAAGAGAAGGAGGGGAGAGAGGAGGGAGAAGGAGGGAGATCTCCCCCCTCAGCTCACGTGTTACACAACCCTAATAAACATTTCCCGTGGGGCGCATGTGTGCGAGGAGCTGCGAGGGGTCCGGGATAATAATAGCAGATCAATCTCCGATTAAGGATTCAATGGGTGGAAGTTAGCATTTCGTTACGGGTGAGAGAGAGAGAGAGGGGGAGAGAAGGGAAGAGGGTGGGAGAGGGAGAGCGAATAATCGAGGAGGAAATGATGATTCCGGCGGATGGAATCGTATATATAGACTGCGGGGTGATGGGCGCCTCGTGGAAATCACGGCTCTGCATAATCCGCTCCGGTGAGTGATATAAATCGGGGCATTAGCCGGGCCCTAAAATCCGAAGATTGAATTAGCCCGCTGTTTTCTTCGGCGCGCCGACGAGTCGACGAGGATTTCGTGGGATATTTTTGATTCTTCCGCTTTGTGTTTTTCCGGAACCTTTTCGGGATGGTTTTTTTTTTTTTTTTATTTATCTTCGGTAAAAATGAAAAAAAGTCATAGGCATAACGAGTGATGGACTATGCTGGATATCTACTTTTTTCTGATTAAGCTATAATAAAAACAAAATGATCGAACGACGAATCGCAGAAACGTATAAAAATGGTCATGAAAATAATGATAAAAAAAATAACAAAAACAGATTCACCGCGGGGAATCCGTGAGTGACGCCCCTGGCTGTAATTGAAAATTCGTCACTGTCATTTGTGCGCGCGTAACACATACACACGCGCGGGGAACGTCGAGAATTCGAAACGAGCGCGTAACAAAAGCCGCGAGGCGCGCTTGGCTAGCTGGTGGGGGGGGGGGGGATATTCAAGCGACCACACCTGTCCCGCTCGCTTTCGTCCATAATTAGGAGTTTGCGTGTGGCCGGCATTTAATCACCCCTCGAGTTGCCCCAACTCGAGACTACCGCCAAGTTCTTCAATCTCACAATTTCCTCGTCCCCGCTCTCGCCTTCGCCGCCTCCGCCTCCTCCGGTCTTCTCCTCGCGCCGCTCGTGCGTATATAGCGCAATATACGATCTCAAAACTCGGAGCGTTTACAAATTGCTTACAAGCGAGTAAGCGACCCAGGATGAAAGTGGGTCGCGCCGATAGTGCGCGCCTCGGCCCTTTATACTCTTCCTCTTTCTCTCTCGAAAATTTTACATACCACCCACACCCGGTGGAGGAGGGGGTTGGGAGGGGGGGAGGAGGGTCCTCCCCTCCTCTCTTCTCGCCCTCGTCGTATATATACTATTTTACTTATTTTATCTACGTTTTACGAGCGCACGAATTGCTTTCAGCACGATCTCGAGCTGACGCCCCGCTAAAACGAGCGTAAATCAGGGATGAGAGAGCGTGAGCTCCCCTCCACCCCCCGGCGCACCTAAAATCATATCTTCTTTTTTTATCGTTTTTTTTGTCTTTTTTCTTTTTTTTTTGTCGTTGACGTCATTCCCTGTGACTCCGGAGTGGCGAGCGCCCGACAAAACATTTCCGCCGCCGGGTTTCACTTTCTCCGGGAGAGGGAAAAAAAATGCAATTTTCACAACTGCATATTGTCCGCGAAAAATGCCGTAAGCTCTCGCCATTGAAGCGATAGTTTTTTTTTCGTTTTGATGCCGAGCAAGCTGCGAACAACTTTCGTACGTGGCATTTACTTGCGAAAAACAAATTCGGGCGCTTTTTTTTCTGGCTCGAACAAGTGACATCCCAGTTCACTGGGTCGCGTTAGCATAATCAAACGTGGCCCATATTTAGATTTTTTTCAATTTCTAATTTTTTTTACGGATAGAAAATAAAAGGCTCTTCACGAAAAATTAAAAATACTTGACTCTTCCCCTAAAAGTCCGCCAGGAGCATCGGTCCATCCTGAGCCCTTAAAATATTCGCCACTCTTGCCACATTATACAAACACACACACACACGTCCACCCCGGCACGCGAAATGCGAAGGGTCCGAGGGAGAAGCTCCTCGACGTTCCCTAAAATATGCCACCCCGAACGGTACGAGCCATCAAGGCCGACAACGAGGCGCATTACATTAAACATTTTGCGTCGTACACCAGTTCGAATTACCAGCTCGGCCCTTCGATGCGTAAATTTCTCGTGTATTTTCGGACGGCCTATATGTGCGCTATGTATGTCCACCGCCCCCTCCCTCCCGCTGGTCCACCCCTCGCGTATACGTCGAGCGCGGTAGCAGCCAAGTGCAAAGTGTCAGGGTGCATAATTTATTTCATCTATTCATCGGGCGTGCATGCGTGCCGCAGCCTGTGGGGTGTGGGCAGTGGGTGAGCTTTTGCGGGCAAGCGAGAATCCACGAGCGACAGAGAGAGACAAAAAGGGACAGAACGACCGGCGAGTGGTCGAATGGAATATTTATTCACGTTTGTTCGGGGGGTTGGGGGTTGGCAGTGATGTCGGCGATGGCGCCGCGCGGTATTGCCGGGGCTTTCGGCGCCGGCCCGAGAACAACGAGGGCCTTTCCTGTTCCACGCTCGGCGGGGCCTCGACGCATGAAGGAGCCGCAATTTTGCCTCCGCATACAGCCAGGCGTAATCCGCTCGAAAAGTCAGAAATTGATTCCTCCCCGTCGTTCGTGTAACCACTGCGCAGATTACAGTCCCACCCGTTGATTGTGCTACACGGATATACGAAAAAGGTTTTCCTTGGCTGCAATGTATCGTCGATTATTTTCATCGGGACTGTCATTGCGTTGACAAAAATGGTCCCGGAGATCGTAGAGTTACTGCGGAATTTTCAATCTGTAACAACTTTTTGTTATTTCCGTTGTTTTATAATTTATGGAATACAACTATACTTTTAAGCGTACCGTAATAAAAAATAATATTGTGCAATCGCTTTTAAAATTAACGAGCGATTTTGCAAAAAATAATTGTTCGATCCCTGTAACTTGAAAAAAAAACAGCCATGTCGGCTGAAAGTTGATAGCTGTCGCTTTGCAGTCACCGATACCAGCCCCCCCCCCCACCCTCCCAAACCCCGGACCGTTTCACCATCGGTAACCGTGACGTACAAAAAAAGTACCGAGTTCGCGGGTTTACGTAAATCTGCTTTTATGCGTAATCAGTCGTGATTATTCCCATGTTGCGCTTGGCGGCGAAACTTTGTCTGACACGCTACGCAACAGTCGAAGCTGGTTGACGCTGGTTCTGGCTCCGGGAGCGCAACGAGAGGCTCATAAAAAAATCGTCCATACATTACGACTCGCGCGTTTTAACGAGGCGCCGAGGCCAAAGCGTAATATGGGAATTACACTGTCCCCTCGCTGCTTCGTTACAAACGTCCCCCTTTCCCCTACCCCCTACCCCCTCCCCCCGATGCTTTTGCCATTTTAACTCGGGGCTTAGTCTCGTCAAATCGGCCGTGTGTGAACGAACATTTCCGCGAATCGCAAGTTGACGCGATAAAAATAAAATAAAAAATAAATCGTGAGCGTATCAACGCGTGCAAAACGCAGTTGTAATAGAAGCGCGTTGTTTGCATTACGCATCGGAGTTGCGGTATTTGTCGGCTATGGCCCGCGCTCTCTTCTCTCGACGAGAGATCCACGCGCGCGGGGTCGTCGCGAAATTGAGCTGTACACGAGTGTATCACGAGAGTAGTCGGTGCGATAGCGCGCGACCGGCTAGACCGCCGCCGCGTTTCCCCTTTATATCATTCAACCCCTATGCACACTCGAGCGGCAATAGCGTAGACCCAACCACATCAGGCCACTCGTCCAGCAAAACGATTCGCTCATTGCTCAACTGCGCCCTCCCGTGCCTTTCCCACTGAAATGTCAAACCCGCGGTCCTTTGGCCCTACGCTCAGCACTCGAGACACCCTACACGCGACTCGAACTTTTAGTCGGTCCCCGGGTTTTCGGTTGCACCGGTCGAATAATAAACAGTGCGAATTTGAGACACGCTCGTCGTTGCATTTGTGCACACTTTTTGTTCTGGATGCTGCGACGAAAATAAATCACGACGGTAACAATTATTCGGATGCTTGGGTCAGGTGGAATTTCGCGCTAATGGGGCTTGAAATGGAATTTTGATTTTCGTATCGCGACGCAGGAAAAATTATCGGAATGACAGGTGGAATTTTTAAATCCGTCGCGAGTCATCGGAGAATTTTGGGGAATCATTTCGGTGATATCGACGCATTCGCGGGTCCCTGATGGACGACAACTTTGAACGTGGCTGTCGATGTGTTCGGGAAACAGGAAATTGTATTATTTCGTAAATTTTGCAGGGACCGTCGGTCGTTTCTGCCACCGTATATGCCAATTGCTCGTTATTTTTGCCGTGCAATTTAAATATACACCGACAAAGCTCTTATAATTGCAACGTAACTCTAAAGCTTAATTTTTCTGAATAACTGCGAAAGATAGTAAAAGTGTCCCATAAAAATATTACAAAATAAAAAAAAACATCATTTCAAAGAGCGAATGTACAATCATTTCGACGTCAATCGCACTCGTGTCGTCGTCCCAGAACGCCACTAATTTTTCGTCCTTTATTCTCCATCCGCTTATCTGAATTCTTAACGTCGCTCGTCGTACGAAATAATATTCGCGCCCACGTCCCCCATCTGGCCTCCCCCACCCCTCTCCCATCCTCTCTCTCTCTCTATATGTGTGTGTAAAAGTCTCATGTACGTGCGCATTCCGCAGGAGCTCCCGTCGCCCTGCGGGGGCTATGAGCTTCTGGTCCCCGGCGAGTACCGTCTGCATTTCTGCGTGGAATAGAACGTCTCGCGGAGTCTGGGTTAACGTCTCGGGGACGCCATTTCGGGATGCCGGGGGTCGTCGCTGGAAGCTGTCGCCCCGATAAATCAAGTGACACCTGCGCGACTTTCCGCGACGCTTTCACCCACACGCGACGCGCACACGCACGCGACTCACCCACGTTCGCAGGCATCGGGAGAGCCACAAGGACCGGAAGTGGAGCGAGAGAGACGGATAGATTCAGAAAACGACGGAGAGAGGGAGAAAGCGAGAAAAAGTGCCGGAGAGAGAGAAAGCGAGAAAAGTAGAACCAGCGTCAGAGCGCCACGACTGCCAGGACCGTGCGGGACGTACACACCGAGGGAAAGCTCAAAAGCCGTCATACACGTACACAGATTCCCATCTCTCTCCCTCTTTCATTTCATCCATATCCGGAGGCCCCTTCTTCACTCTTTATATTTCCTTCGATATTCCACGACGTGCACGTCTCCTTTTCTTTGCTCGCATCTTTTTTCCCCTCCGACCTCGCCCACCCCCTACGCTCCTCTCTCCCTCCCTGGCGCCCAAGCCTCTCGCTCGGCTTCTCTTCATCATCCACACGTTTCGCGCGCGCGAACGCGGCACCCGCTGATTTTCCCCGACAATCAGATTACACTGTTATTCGCACTCGAGAGGACGGGCGTCAGAGTTCACGGGGGTCTCTGGTTACCACACCCCCAACCCACTCCCCCTACTCATCCCTCTCCTCTCCCGTGTGTCACAGACCGTGCCGGTCGCGCGCCCCGTTTTCCTCGGGTTTTCCTCGATAAACGAAGTTTATCGAGCGCAAGCACCCGCCGTCCGTTATATGAATACCGAAGCCCCCGCTCTGTATATACATTACACCTCCTCCTCCCGACCGGCAGGTAAATGAAGTACTAAAAGTAGCGTCGGATAAGCGCGGGTCGTGTGACCGTGTGTGTCCGTGTGTGCTTTTTTTTCTATCCCGCAACATCGCGGGATATCGGGTACTTGTTGAAAAATCGAGCGCGACTCGCTTTGGCGGCGGTCGGAGAGAAAAAAAATCTCCCCAACCCCTTTAACCGGGGGGGGATTCGACGCCGGGGGAGGAAACCGCACACAGACTATCGCACAAAGAGCAGCGGACCGAGAGAGCCGGAGCGGAAAGAATCCCCGGGATCGACTTCGGATAGCAAACGATGGTCGGTTTACCGGGGGGTCAGGAGCGATAGGGAGAAAGGGGGACGGTGGGGGGGGAGGCGACGAGGGGCAGGGAGAACCGAAAGGTGAGGGTGTGTTGGTTGTTCTTCCCTCTAATCTCGGAAATCTAGCACGCCGGTAAGTTTCTCGACCGCTCTGCTCCCTCGATAACACGATCGCGCGACCGTGAAACGAGCTCGTCCTCTGTCTCTTACGGTTTGTCCCCGACTCCCTCCCTCCCTCCCCCTCTTCCGTCGCCCCCGGAGCTTTTCCTACGACCGGGAAACAGAGCGGGAAAGGGAATTAGGTCTGGAAGACGCGGCGCAAAATTGACTTAGTCTCGGGCGGTGTGTAAGAGGCCTCCGCTCCCTCGACATTCAAATATTCCCGCGGTGAGTGGAGAGAGCGCAAGCGGGGGGGGGGGGGGGGGTGGAGGGCGAACGTGCTGTTTGGACTGGGAGCTAAAATTACATCTCGGCTGCGAGAGATTTCGGGTTGATGCGCGGTTGCACGAACTCGGGACTCGTTGTTGACGCATTTTTTTCACTGTGTGTATCCAATCGCCCCTATGAGACAATATCTTGGGTTGCCCCCTAGCATCGTACATAGCGACTGCAGCGTTGCACGTGACTCCAGTGGTTGATCGGTGCCTGATAAGCGCACTGATAAGTGACTTACCCCGGATGCAAGTGATTGTCGAGGAGGGGTTAAAATAATTACTATAATAACACCCAGTCAATTTGTTAACAATATTTTCGTCACAACTTCCGACGTCCGACGGAGCGATGGACTCGCTCAAGAATATAATTTACAGTCGTGGAGTGGATGGGAGGAAATGCGTGGTCGGAAAATAAAAGTAACGCTCTCGTGCACGGTTATAGTGTACACGGGGGTGGTTTACGTATACCGCCGGGTAGTGGTTTTGAGAGAGGATAGAGAGTCGAGAAGTAAGAGACAGAGAGAGAGAGAGAGAGAGAGAGAGAGAGAGAGAGAGAGAGAGAGAGAGAGAGAGAGTGGGATAGGGTGAGTGGGGTTTGAGGTAGAGGCAACTTCAGCAACGGTCTGGCCTAAGGGAGGGAGGAAGAGGGAGATAGAGATATAGAGAATGAGAGAGAGGGCACTATAACCGCCGGGAGACGTTCCTTTAATGCTCCTATCTTGCCTGCGCTTCAGGAAAATCCTATAAGTCCGCCGTCGGCGGAGTCTATTACCGACGGATCACCCCTGTAATTTCAAAACTCGTCGTCTTCGTTCGGAGCCCAAGCGGCAGCCTCGAGACTTTATCCTCTTTATGCCCCCGTCCACCCCTTCCCATTCGCCTACCCAACCCACCTCCCGAGGTCTCGGGGGCCACGCGGCGCGCACTGGCCGTCACCTTCGTTTCATCACTTACACCGGAATAAGAAGACAGACGCGCGGGCGAAATCGTCGTCGTCTTCGTTGTCTTCGTCCTCGCCCGCCTCCTCCGTTTCGCATCGGCGAGCTCGATCCACCCTCGACACACTCTATGCGCTCGTACAGAATTTACAATCTCATCGCTTGGTCCCCTCTCCTTCTACCTCCTATGTCCGCCACTGGGTGAAAGTAGAACGGGGAGAAAAATGATAGGAAATTTATGGGGTCTCTTGTCGCCGAGTCAAACGCACCCTGAATGAGGATTTATTCAATCTCGGCAAACGTTCGCTCAAGCCTAATCCGGTCAATAAGATTATTTTTTTTTGGGAGAATTCAAGTGATTAATCGATAAATAATTGACGCCGGTAAATAAATTGGGACAGTCTGCGTTTGGCTAAAAAAATACCAGTTTTTCAGCAGATTTATGAGACGCGAGTAGAGTTTATTCAATGCTAATCCGCTTAATTGTACAAATGCTCATTTATTTTGTAATTTCCCGATTTTTCGGAAAGAATCGATTAATAATTTCAGCGAGAAAATTAATGGTGACAAGGCCGCGTGTTTTGTACATACAAGTTTATCAGCTGATTTACGAGACACGAGAAACTCCGGTAAGGTTTTTTTTTTTTTCACTTGTACATTTGTACGTAATTTGACTAAGACACAGTGGCACAATTACCCTAATTGCCCGGACTTTGTTTTACTTTTAGTTTCAATTTTCGCGGATAATGGGACGTCGGCGAAATATCGTTTACACATACCAAGACGGTGGCAACGAGGAGGGCCGGAGCGGCGGCTAACGTGTAATTAGGCTGGGCCGATGCGCCGGAGTCGCTCGAGAGTCGCCGCCGGCCGCGCGCGGGTTTCCACAGTCGAGCGATTCCCAAGCGACGCCGCCGTAGCCGCCGCGACCGCCGAACAACGAATAGTATTTATTCGTCGCGTGCGCCCGAGCGAGCTTGGCAAAGTTCAGGAAACCAGCTAGTAGTCTCGGTGGCGCGAACACGACAGTGTATCGTAAATAAGCGGACGGCAGTTTGGCTCCTAACGTTCCTCGTACACGGAAGCAGAGACGACGGCGACGGCGAGAGAGCGAGAGAGTTACATTACGGTGCACAGAGCCATATAGCGTCGTATACACCGCGTTGTCCCCCTGCCCGAAAGGGGGCGGGGGTCAGGGGACCCCCCCCCCCCCCCCTCCTCTTCCGCCGTCCGCGGAACTGCTTCGACATTCGACTCGCGGGATCGCGCGTTAAAACGCCTCTCACTTGATGCATCTGCGGGATCCACGTGTACTAGAAGGTTCAAAAATGGTTTACAAATTTTTATAAAGTTTCTTTATTTTTATAAACTTCATTCTGATTTTTTTTTACTACAGATAAGTGAATTGATTTGATAAAATAATATGGTTTGGATAAGTAGACCCATTAAGATTTTTAAAAAAATGAGAATATACATTTCGATTGGCCCATTTATTGAAATTAGTAATATTAAGAATTAAGCTATCGAGAATTGAATAATAAAAAAGACAAATTATCGAGTCGAGTCGACCGAAAGATCGTGAATCAATATCTGAAGCGGCCTGTATGTAAACACGCAAGTGCCCGCACGTACGTTGAGGCGAGAATTTATTTACTTCTCGCGCGAGGTTTAAGGGCGCGGAAACTCGAGTATACACGTAACGGCCCGCGCCGTATACCTGTACCGTTAACGAGTATCGATCAAAGCGTTAAAGCCGCGCTGCAAATTTCCGAATTAGCTGATGGCATCGCGAGCCACCGGGAGCTCCTGGGGGGCCGCCAATGGACGGGGCTGGGGGGGGGGGGGAGGAAAAGGGGTGGGAGAGGGGGCGACGGTTGCGGTCGGCCGCCCCGGTCTTATCCGTAAACCACGAGGGTTACGGGGCGCACTTCTCCCTTTTTCTCGAGAGCTCGATCGTAAATCTCCGCGCGCGCTAACGTCGGCCCGGTCGAGCCGCAACGTCGCGCGATCGATCGATCCTCCGCCTCCTCCTTCTCCTCCTCCTTCACTTCCGTCCGCGAGGCGTCCCCGTCCCCCCTGGCGCGAGTGTCCGTCGAGAGGCTGAGGAGGATCCCAAGTTTCCGCGACGTGGGCTCCGGAAGTCTGACGTTCAGCCACACGGGGTTTACGGGCTGCCCGGACGAGATTGGGGATCGTCATGGAGAGGACGTTACGTGTCATATACATTCATCGACGGGTCAAACGACGACGACGACGGCGACGGCAACGACGCTCTGCCATCTGCTGGAGCTTCGTGAACTTTGCCCCCTCTGGCGTTGGAGCCTCGGAACTGCGAGTAAAAAGTGTTGAGATGATATACAAGATAAATATCATATCGAGATAAATTTTATATTTGATAGAAGCATTTTTTTCCCTTATAAACAGCCAAATTTCGCGATATGAGACAACGAAACCAACACCACAAAGAAAAAACTGCTCTACAAATTATAATCCCCAAATCGACGTTAGAAAAAAAATCACCAGTGTCCTACCATCAATCTTTCCCAGCGTCGCGTCCTCGGGTTTTATATCCCTCGACGAAGAATTTTTCCCCCGCCGCGTCGATCGCGCTCGCGTGACGGACACGTGACTGTTACGCTCGGGCAGCCGCGCGGTCCGGTCCGATACAGCCGCGACTACTTTTCCATTTGCGCCCGAGTGATTCAGAGGCGCGTCGCTCTCGCGTCGCCCGCTCGCGTTCTGCAGACGATCGCGGCTGCCAGAATCACGCGAGGGGTTCGCGCGCGGCGCGGCGGAAAAAAAAGCGCGGGAGAGGAAGAGAAAGAGACAGAGAAGCTATCCCCGTCCGCCGTGACGACACACGGCGGACGGGGCAGCGAAACAAAGGCTGGCGTGAGCCGGGAATCACTTTGCGGCGAAAAATGGAGGAAAAAGTGTAATAGTACGTTATACGGGGCAGGCCCGTCGGCTCCGGGGGGTTCGGACGGGGAGTAGGGCGGGGGAGGGGGGAGGTCGAGAGGAGAGGACTATGTGCGGCCAACCCCGCTGACTATCGGCCTTGATTTACGGCAGTCTGTTCGCCTCCGTCGGATTATCTAACATCGGGGCGCGCGAGCCCTCGACCGACGGGTACAGCGCGCGAACCAAGTGTAACGCGACGTATAGCTGCCGCGCCTCGGTTATACCTGCTCCACGGCAGCAGCGGCGGCAACAGCAGCAGCAGCTCCCGCTGCTGCTGCCGCTGTTGCCACCGCTGCGTATGCATACATTTCTCCCAGCGCGGAAACTCCGTCGTTACGCGGTAGCGAGGGCGCGGCAGAAGCCGCCACTCCAGCCGGGGAAATGGTAAACGGCGGGCGGCAGCACCGACACGCGGCGACCAAGGAAATTTGATTTGCGTTAAAAAATATCTTCCAAATTTTTCGCGCGTTTGACTCAGCGCTAACTAAAAAACTTCACCCGTATTTTTTCAGTGAAAATATTATCTCCATGTGTCGATGTTTTTTTTTACTTTCCTTTTTAATTTTTCGTAAAAAAAAAATGTTTTGTCCAAAGAGCGCCGAAATAATTATCAAAAATAAACACACGAGCGATAATTACATTCCCAAAATTCAGCAGCCGCGCGATTTTCCTCGTTTCTCGCCTCGTCGAGCGTCCGGCGCGTCGCTCTTGTGCTGGTTGCCCAGCAGCTCGGAGCTCGCGCTGTAATGAATGGAATCGGCGGCCGTACAATAAGCTACCGGCTACTACGGGCTGGCGGGTGTCCGGCGTGTAAGAGCGCCGCGTTGTACCAGCGTTGTACACACAGTTACGGCTTTCGCGCTCGCCACGTCGACGACGTCGGTGCCTTCGGAGTACATCGAGACTGGCCTATTAGGATTAGCCCAATTCGGAAGGCGAGCGGCGATACATGTACCGCAGCTATATACACATAACAAGTATAGTATACATATATATCTGTCTATATTTACACACATAAATATATATATATATCGAATGTATATACCTAGGCTACATAGCGCGCTCTGCAGCCGGTGGTCGCCGCTGGCCGCTGGGGGGTCGCCCGGGTCCGTCCGTCCGTCGGTCCGTCCGCGCCCCGTCGAGTGGCTCACCGTGGCCCATCTTTCATCGCGCAACTACGGCCGGCACACGCCGCACCGGTCCGGAAAATATACCGTCCAGCGCGGCGCTGGCTCTGCTGGCTGATACGTTGTGCATGTAGCGCCCGTACATGGCGAACGCCGGCGCGAGGTTGTCGAGGGTCTCGCTGTATTCAATTATATTATCAGCTTCCGCGCTCCGATCCTCTATCTCATCTCCACTTTGCCGCCCAGGATGTAGGTTACACATATACAGCGCGCCCTCGATTATATTACCTCGCACGGTCGAGGCTTTCGTTTTGCCCTTCGCTTCTTCTCCATCTTTTTTTACTCTCTTACTGTCTCTCATTTTCACTCTCACTCTCTCAGTCGCTTCGTACCTAATTCGCTTCATTTCATTCTGCGTTTGCATCCGCGAGTATATTGCAGTCGTGAGTGTATACGCATCGCTGCTGCGTCGCACGATTGGGAAGGGGGGGGGGGGGGGGGGCAGGGATATACTGATAGGGAGGGGACTGGAGGGTGGGTGGGTAGAGGGAGGGTTGGACTGGCGGGACATGAGGGGGCCCGAGGGGTGAAGTATTACGAAGGCCGGAAAATACTCGTTCGCGCTGTCGAACGGGAAATCGTGCGAGTCTGGCATATCGATTAACTGTTTCATTTCCGGACGTGTTTCTCTCTCTCTCTCCTCTCTCTCTCCCTCCCTCCCTCTCAACCCCCGCCCCCACCCTCCTCCAGCTCTAGGTACAGTGTACAGTCAGTACAGATATACAGGTATATATAGATATAAGCCGTATATGTATATATGCACGCTTTATATGTGAAGGGGTGGGAGGAGGGGGAGGGGGGAAGGGTTTTGGGTCCATGGCTCTGCGACCCTCAAACTGCTCGAGTGCGTCCGGCTTGGCGTTGCCATTTTCGAGTGTGCTGCACGGGCGACCCGGGGGCGCACGACGCCAGCGTCGTCGTCGACGACGCAGACGTTGACGACGACGACGACGGTGCTGGATAAAGCTGGGTCGGATGAATGCTGCGCGGATTCTCAAAAGACATCTTTTACGGTCGGAAGGTTTCTGGGAATCTCTTGGTAATCTGGCGGGGCAGACAGGGTGAAGGGGGCAGGGGAGGGGGAGGGGGCCGAGGGGGTGGAACGGGGTCAGTTGGGTCGGAGGTGGCTGAAAGGTGGAAAATAAAATGGGGACGTTAATCCGCGAGGTTCTCCGGTTTGCAGCGACTGCTTTTTGTTTTTGAAGTTTTTTTTCGAGGGATGCGAGTGGCAGACTGACGCGAGGATTTTCCCGTGTACACACTGGGATACACACTGGCGCTAATTTCTTTGATTGCGCGGGAGGCCTTTGAGGGCCCATTCAGTTTTTTTTATAGTTGGGAATTTTTTTTTTCGAGCCGATGATTTTTATTCGTCGGTCGACGTGGTAATGTTTATTTTTTTTCGTTATTTGCTTTTTTCAGTTAAAGTTCGATTCACTCAAACTGTGTAAAGCCCTCGGGTGGAGGGGTAGAATTGCCGACGTTTGATTTTTTCTACGAATTCCAACGGGCACCGATGTATTACCGGAGCGTTTGAAAATTTAACGAGTGAATTTCACGTAGTATAATATCACGAGCGGCCGGGGTCTATGGCCCGTATCGGCGCGTACAATAAATCGATTGGAATTACTTCCGCGCGGTTGATAAAACCAAAACGCAAACGAAATGCGTGTTTTAGTCAGTGGCGGCGGCGGCGGCTTGATTTTCGAGAGCCGCGACGATCTCGCGAAGGACAGAAACGATCGTTGACGGGGGTGGAGAGGGAGAGGGGAGGGTGACTCGTCGACCCGTAACGAATGATTTGAGGCTCGTCCGATTCATCCGGCGAGCACAATGCGGGGGTCCCCGCGATTCAATATCTCTCCCGTTCATTTCGCCTCGTTTTTTTTTTTTTTTTTTTTTTTCTGTCTCTTCATCCCCCTACTTTTTATCGCCTTCGACTCCGCTGCCGCCGCTGTGGGATGATCGCACGCTCAGTCACCGACGTTTCACGCAACAGCGATGTTACTCAATGCACAGATTTGTACACGCTTGTTGGTTACCATCGCGGCTGGTGCGCGGACGGGGATGATGCCTCGAGCTTTTTGCCTCGTCAACACCGCGCTGACTCTCCCGGGGGGTTAGACTGTTATTGCGTTCCGCGATTTTGTCGCCTGAGAATCGGAGCGACGGAAATTTTTCTCGATCGCTCGCACTCTCGCATTTTTTCGATGAATATTATTTTTGGTTTCGTTCAACTTTAAGAACGCCCGTCGGGGTGATTCGAGCGTCGCGGGAAAACGAAACCAGGTCGCGGATGTAACAGGTGTAACGGGTGGACGGGGACTGGGAAATTAATTTTTCGTTATTTTCCTCGCGAAGACAGATTTGAATTTACGTTAACTTTTCGTCGTTCGGTGAAAAAACTTTGCCGTTTCGACTCTACGATATTCATCCAGATTCATGCGAATCCTGTAATTTTCGTTCATTACCAAAATTGTTAATGCACAAAATCCAGCGCGATTCCTGTAATTTCAATTTATTGCTAAGTGCCAATTTTGCTGATCGCTGCCCGAAACTATTTTTCTCGTCAAGTCGGCGCATCGCGAATCGTTTGGCCAGTTTGCCGATCGTTCAGCCAGATATCAATTGAAACCCGATTGGTGCAACCGGCAGCGGCGATGCGTGCAGGTCGCGCTATTGGGATTATTCGACGCGACCTCTTTAGAGTCAACCAACGAAAATTGCTTCTCACACGCGATTACTTTCCCATGCGCCCATTTACGACAGCATTTCAACCCATTCAACGTCAATTATTTCGTTGATTCCACCTGAAACTCCCTTTTCCCACCCGGGAAACTTTTCACGAAAATTTCATTTTCCTACGAACGAAAAAAAAAAAAAAAAATTCACTTTGGGCTGTCTCCGACTTTTTCCATTTTTCCCTGTTTTACCAACCGCGTCCCGCGTTTTAATAACGCTGCGAAAATTCGCCGCGAGGGCCCGGAAAATGAGAAGCAAACATTTTTCCTGCATTACGAACAATCAGGATGCGTTCGCGTCGCTACACGCGAGACTCTCATCATTACGAATATCCTGGGGTGGTCCTCATCGATGCAGGCGGCGTTCGTTAAATCCACGGCGGAGAAATTGCTCGCAACTCGACAATACGGACGCGGTCAGATTAAGTTGAAGAGAAAAGTACCCGGCGAAGGTTGAAAAGCGTGTACACGCGAAAGAGGGCGGAGGTGGGGGGGGGGGGGGGGGGGGGTGAAGGCGGTGCACAGAGTGAGGGAGAAAGACGGAGCGAGCTGTATCCGTGGCGCGGAGTTGTACATCTCGCTGCATTATTTTGCAGCTATTCCCCTCGGAGATTTTACCCGGAGTTTCAACCTTTTCCGCGCGCTCGCTACTCGCTCTATCCATTCACATTTCATGCTGATTATTCCGTAATTTGACGTGGCGCATTGCACACCGAGAAGAAGAGGTCTCACCGTGTACATACACATTTTGCATCCCCCTTCCCTCACCCACGCCCCCCCCCCCCCCCCCCACCTTCATCCCCCCCGCGAGGGCGCGCGCTCGGCAAGAATTTTCCTCGTAGCGCGCGCGAATGAGCTTCGACCTCGTTAGACTTCTCTTTTTTTACTGTACATAATAAAAGAGGGAGCTGCGCCGGCGGGAAGCTCGTTGATACCTTGGCGGGAGGTTCTGTCTAACGAGAGAAGGAGAGAGTGAGAGAAAGAAAAAAAAATAAAGGCGGACGACGGAATACACAAAAGGGGTGGGGGGAGGCAAAAGTAAGAGGCTTTTCTCGCTATAATTTCGACGATAATCCAGCCGGTCGGTGGCTCCGCTGTTGCCAGACAATCACCAAAGTGAACGAATGAATTCCGAAGCATCCTGAAGAAGAAAGAAGAAAAAAATAGCAAATGTTAATAATCAGGGTAACCCGGTGAAGTGTCACTCGGGAACATTCGAGGGTGCGTTCGTTTATCTTTTTTTATATTTTCGGATCCACGGTTGGTTTGCCGCGCGGATTTATATACAGGGGGCGAGCGAATTCGTGCGCGGAATTCCGGATATTCGCGGTGGCGGCGGTGAAAGAGCGAGTGGGGAAAGCAAAAAGACCGCGACGGGCGGGAAGGATGAGGTCGGACGCTCGAAGCGTTGACAGTGAAGCATCACGTTCAACGCGTGTCACGAAGCGCGGGAAGTTAAGGAGGGTGCGGAGAGGTGAGGGGGGGGGGGGTTAGCTTGTGACGCTGTAATGTTGACGATAATCCGGCCAGTCGGCGGCTCTTGCTGCGTCGGACAATCACCAAAGTGCACGAGTCGCGTTCTTTGGTGATGTGTGGGGAACGGAAAACATTGGTTGGGACAAGTCGCTGGGGTATGTTCGTCAGCCCGTCAAATGGTCAGTCCTAATTCGCGAGACTCGCTTACGGAATGACTTGATCCTGGTAAAAAAGCACCCCATATACGACTCAGTTCTGCTAACCAAGTCATCTTGTCCTATGACAACCACGACGCTAGATTCACCCAGCCAAGTCGTCGACTTCCAGGAACGAAGGAATTGGATCTTGAAGGAAAAGACCCATAAAGCACCGCAGACCCGATGCAACCGCCACATCCAAAAGGCAGTGGAAGGTTGCTGTTGATCAATCAGACCCAGCACTTGGTTCTCCCACTCGAGTGTCGTCTGCCACTCGGCGCAGCTCCAGGAATTAAATAAAAGGATCAGGATCTCCTTCGACGCAGTCGCAACCTATTCGGTTCTTTGTGCTTAATTCGCTTTGCTTCATTCTGCGTTTGCATGCGCGGGTTGGAGTGTGCTAACGTGGTGAAAAAAAAAACCGATAACGGACCACAGATCCGATAGAAACTAGTTGTGGACCAGTCAGACCCTGCACTTTTGGTTCCCTCATCCGGAGTTTACCACCCAATACAATTAGTACTAGGAATTAAATAAAAGGACAAGGATCTCCGAGTGAGTCATCATCACCAGGATCCACCGACTCGATGCAGCCGCCGCGAAGGAAACAAAGTGATTGTATCCCACCCAGAATGCAACTACCAGCGCAGAGCTCAGAGGGGTCCACGTTCCCTTCGACCTTCGCCGCTCGCGCCTAATATCGCGAGACGCAATAACGCATTGCAGATCTCCGCCCGGCGTATCGTCGGTCGCAACCCCTGCGCTCCGATAATATTGAATTATTGTGCGTCATAACGCAGCCACCGCAAACTCCAGGCCACCGGTTTGGAGGGTGCCCTTCGACGCCCTGGTGTATGTGTCACAGATCAGAGCAACCCCCGACTTCCTCCCCCCCCTCCTTTCGTCCCCCTCGACAGCAATCCCACTGAACATCACGAAATTTCCTACCCGCTGACAACGTATTTATAGCACCGCAGCTATATACATATTACACGTACTATATACATAAATACCAACAAATTTATATATGTACACGGTGTATATATACAAACACCAGCAGCAGCAAAGCGATATAGCCACCACTGACAGTAACGACGCAAGACCCAGAGCAGAGGCAAATCAGCGCTGCCACGATCTCTCGCTCGTTGTACTAATAACGCCCTGCGTCTGTCATCGTTGGGTCCTCCAATTATACGGATATACCATACATGAACACACAAAGTACGTTTGTACACGCCATGTTATGTCTTTACATAGACCCCACGTGCACATACATTACATACATTCGTGTGATCATCTATATAGTAAATGCCTATGTATCGTAGTATATACATATAAACCCCCGGACGTCCGCACACGTGTTTGAGCATAAAGGGCGAGCGCGTTGGTCGAGGGCATCGACGTCGGTTACTCCGGGTTCCCAGTGATTTCCGAGTGTTTAGAAGCTTCTCGTGCGCGGCTCGTGCGCACGAAGCTCCGGCTAATAGAGGTACAAATGCTCCGGGCGAGATTGAGATAGACCAAAGGGGTCGTCGACGGAGACGACGACGACGTCGTCGTGGCCTCGACGGGTCCAACAGACGAAGCCATGTTTTCTCGGGTCCTGCAGCCGCGTTGCCCTTCGGCCGGTAAGCCATATCACACGAGGAGGAATCATGGTCCGGGACAAACAAATCCATCAGAGGTCTCGCGGCTCGCGGGGCTCTCGAAGTTCAGAGACAAGAGGCGAGCGAGCAAGAGAGATGGGGAAGGAGAGTGAGAAGGCAAGAGAGGATGAGAGAGAGAGAGAGAGAGAGAAACAGAGACACCAAAGTCCGGAAGAGGAGGATGTGGTACGAGGTGGCGGCGGCGGTTGCGAGGATCGACGAGCCGAGAGCGAGAGCCGAGGGCGAACCGCGCCCCTATTTGGCTAAGAGCCATCGGGATTATTATTTCCGACGGATCGAAATATCACCCTCGACTGTCCTCGCATTCTCGCTCTCTGTACGTCGTCCAATATATGTACGTATGTATTACACACAGATATGTGTATGTGTGTATATATATATGACAGTCCGATTCTCACGCGGATAAACCGTCGCGCTACGGCCACTCGACGTGATCGCTACTCGCGCTCGTTTACGATACAGCCGCTACTCTCGTTTCTCTCTGGAATTATTCGCGAGTCTACGGTCCCTCTCGTTCTCTCTCTTGCTCTCTGCCGACCGCGATTCCACGTGTGGCTTTCTCGTTGGACGACGGAAAAAGAAGTCGATCGACTGGAACTGCTGCTGCTGCTGCTGCGGGTGGTGGATGCTGTGCTTCGTGATATGTGCTGAACGTGATGCTTCCCTGTCAACGCAAGCGCACGTCCGGCCTCGTCCTCTCTCGCTCTTTTCCTCTCTCTGCTCAACTGTTTCTGCTCTTTCTCTCTCTCTCTCTCACTCTAGCGCTCTGTGCCAACGCAAATATCCGGAATTCCGTACACGAATTCATTCCTGCGTCTCTGGTATATAAATCCGTGTAGGGAACTAACCGTGGGCTTTGAGAAGCGTGGGGAAAAAAAAAATAAATAAACGGCGTATCGAGCGTTCTTGAGTGACACTTCAAGCCCGGGAAAACGCGGACATGACTTTTCTGGAGCTGAACACACTCGAGAAAATAAATGGGTATGATGGATCGTGAAATATACGCAAATTGTATTATCGAGTCGGAATTTCGTCGGTGATCGTGTTGTTTGTTATTTCCGCGATAGTATAGAAACGCTGCTTTTCCCGGGGGGAAATATAATTATTCGACTTTCAGGTTTCGCGCTATTTTCCGCGTGAAAAACTAAAAATGTAATTAGTTGGAATAACCGAGTCTCATGATAATATTTTTCAGAAAATTAATCGTTTGTACCAACCGAGCAATTTGGAATAACCAACCATGCCCTAATTTTTTCATCCAACCCCAAAATACAATGCAAAAGAAAATTAGAAAAAAAAAAAAAATCCGCGGAGAAACGAAATTCCGACCGAATTTCGACAAAGCCGGGTGTAACATTCGGGTTGGTGCGATAAATTCTCAGCTAATTATGGAGAAACATCCGCGAGGGTCCGGCGGAAAGAGGTGTCCGAATTGACAGAGAACGCCTCATATATTTCTTCATCGTTTCTCCGCTATTTTCGCAAAGTCGGGGTACACCCCGAGTTATATCGATCAACCCCTGTGTCCCTCCTACCCCTTCCCCTTTTCGCGCCACACACACACACCGTGAGGAATCGCCCGAGCGATTTGTCACGCGGTCTCCGAGCTTTTTCTCGCGGGGGTCGACGTCGCTGGTGCTGCGCTGGCTTTTCTCTCGCGCGAGCCGAGCGACCGAGCGGCGAGGGAGATTTTTCGCGATCGCATTTCGTCTTGTGACCAACACGTCGAGTCGTTTCAGTCACCATATTCTTGCGGTCTGTGTACCATTTGTGTTCGATGTGTGTGTATATATCTGTGTATTGCACACATACCTACAAATAGCATATATAAATATATATATGTCCATACAACCAGTCACTTTATATGGAGAAGCGAGTGGGTTATCGATGGAAACTTTAACGCTTCCCGACGATCCTCTTGGTATATTATTCTCTCTCGGTTTTATGACTTTTTCCGTATCGATGCAACCGCGTCCCGCTCTCTCGCTATACGTGCCTCGTTTTCCACTATCTTCCTCTCCTCCCTCTCCCCCTCTCCCCTACACCGCTGTATGCATTGCTTCTCTCTCTACCTCACGTGGCTCTTTCTCGTTATGGGGCCCGAAAAGTCAGTTTTGTGATTTACGACTAACGAACCATCGGTTTTGCTCTCGCCGCGTAAGCTTTGATGTAAGAAATATATGCGCAAGGGGGAGGGGAAGGGGGAGACACGAGGGGAATCGTGTCTTCCGCTCTGTTCCCTGCATTGAATATAATAGTCTTTTAGCGGCGAAAGAAATAACCCGCGTGTTGCGGCCGCGTGAAATCGCCGAAGGTATAAATGCCGCTTCGCGCCCACAAAAAAAACCGCGCGAAAAAAGTCTCAACATACCGGATATTTTCACTCCGGATATCGGATTTTTAAGCAACAATCGCAGCCGCGCGTCCCATCTGATATTTCGTATCTACCCGCGTTTCGCGCCGGCAATTAACTGGGCGCCGTTAATTCGATCGACGTTTCGTACGTGAAAACGCGAATTGCGTTCGATCGTCGCTGACCGCAGCCGGAAAAAATGCCGGATGTTCTCCGTGACAAATGAACGCGAAAAAGAGTGTAACGCGAAACAATTTTCGTTTCGTTCGTGGTTCCCCGGAGAGTTCAATATCCACTCTACAAAAAATATGTAACGATAAATAAAAAAAATCGTTTCCGTAAATTCGCCAGAGGTCACAAAAAAAATTATTTCCGTTAAAATTCCCGGGATACGAATTTTGTCGATGATCCACCGAAAGGGATGAAAAAAAAATGTCACTCCTTCATCCACCGGCCCTCGTGCTGCGATCTCTTCACGCGACACGTCGAGAATTGAATGGGAAACCCGCGTCGTGCGAAGCGCGCGGCGGCGGTCTGACCTAATACGTGATATTTTCACTGAGCGCCGGAGGCCGCTCGTGTGCGCGTCCTCGGCGTATCCGAATGCGCGAACGCCGTCGCGCGAAGGTATAGAGCAAAGGCGTGAGAGAGAGCGAACGAGAGGAGCGCGAGAGAGCATAGTACATACTGGCGAAACGACTATGCTCGTCCCACAACCAAAACAGGAGCCGAGGGGCGAGTGAGAGAGAGAGGTAGAGAGGGAGGGAGGAAGAGAGAAAGAGAGGGAGTTAGAGAGAAAGAGAGAGGGAGCTCCTCAGCGGCGCAGAAGCGTAGCTCCGATAAACCATCCTATTTGCATCTATTTATTGTTTATATTCATGGATAACGGAGGGTCGGTCGAGGGGAAGGGCTTCGCGACACGCGACAACAACATAACTTAGCGTCGCCGGAGAACCGTAGCCGCCTGTGCGACGAGGCAGCAACGTACAACGTGCGCCTGCGGCTTTCACGTATACGTAATATATATATATGTATATATTTAGATACGTGCATATATCGTGGTGCGCGCATATATACAGTAATACGTAAATACACGGTACGTATATTTGTATGTGAGGGGGCTGCTGTTGCTGCATTGCACTTTCCGCGTGGCCGTCGCGTATAAACCTGGAGCACCGCGCGCGATCGCAACCAGCCAACTATACCTTCCTGTTTATGTCTACGTACCCGGCATAAAGTTTCGCGTGCGTTACGGGCGTAGCGGTCCTCTCCGCTTTAACGTTTCACGCGTTACTCACGACACGCATTAATGAAATTAGAGTGATCATTAATAATACGGAGAGACTGGCGGGTGGGTTTGGGGGACGTGTGGGAGGGTGGGACCTGCGACGAGAAAAGGTGGCGAGGGGGGAGGGGAGTTAGAGATGTGAGAGGAGGGGATGTAAAGTGAGCACCTCGGTCTTCTCTTTCTGTCTCCGAGGCGCGGCCCTTTGTACACCGGATCGAAAGCCAATGTCACTATTAATTATAATCGGTGTCGGTCGCATCCGTTGTCGCTGTTGCTTTTTGATTATTACTAGGCTAATCACACGCGCTTGCGCGCGTGCCCGAGATATCTTTGCGCTGCTGCGCTCTTATAAACCTTTAAAAGGGTAAATCGCAGCTAAAAACCCTTGTTTAGTTGATTTAAAAAAAAAAATGTTGTCGAACAGTTTGTCAGAAATGGTAGATCTGGCCACCGGGCCGAAAACCGCCCAAATCGGGGTCACGAAATTTATTTTTTCAAAATATCGACTTTTAACCTATACCATCGTTCTCAAGTCGCATATTCTACCCCTGAAAACACTGGTTACAACCCTTTTTTAGTTGATTTTGAAAAAAAAAAAAATTTGGTCGAACAGTTTGTCAGAAATCGTAGATCTGGCCACCGGGCCGAAAACCGCCCAAATCGGGGTCACGAAATTTATTTTTTCAAAATATCGGCTTCTAACCTATACCATCGTTCTCAAGTCGCATATTCTACCCCTGAAAACACTGGTTACAATCCTTTTTTAGTTGATTTTGAAAAAAAAAAAATTTGGTCGAACAGTTTGTCAGAAATCGTAGATCTGGCCACCGGGCCGAAAACCGCCCAAATCGGGGTCACGAAATTTATTTTTTCAAAATATCGACTTCTAACCTATACCATCGTTCTCAAGTCGCATATTCTACCCCTGAAAACACTGGTTACAATCCTTTTTTAGTTGATTTTGAAAAAAAAAAAATGTGGTCGAACAGTTTGTCAGAAATCGTAGATCTGGCCACCGGGCCGAAAACCGCCCAAATCGGGGTCACGAAATTTATTTTTTCAAAATATCGGCTTCTAACCTATACCATCGTTCTCAAGTCGCATATTCTACCCCTGAAAACACTGGTTACAATCCTTTTTTAGTTGATTTTGAAAAAAAAAAAATTTGGTCGAACAGTTTGTCAGAAATCGTAGATCTGGCCACCGGGCCGAAAACCGCCCAAATCGGGGTCACGAAATTTATTTTTTCAAAATATCGACTTCTAACCTATACCATCGTTCTCAAGTCGCATATTCTACCCCTGAAAACACTGGTTACAATCCTTTTTTAGTTGATTTTGAAAAAAAAATAAATGTTTGATCGAACAGTTTCCTCTCTTAGAAAAGACATGGCAATCGAAAGTCGCAATTTTGAAGCCGCCTTTCGAGCGTTCCTATTGGACGGCGGCAGCTTCGATATATCGACATGGCCGCTGCAGTCACGCGCGCGTTTTGAATCATAGTCGATAAACTTAGAGCGGTAAATTCGAAATAACAGGGCGCGCGCAGCGCGCCTGTTCGTAGCGCACCGTGCGACGTGAAAATAACAGGAGCGCGAGCGAAGCGAGCGCGTTGTTGCTAGTGTCAGAAATTGTAGATCTGGCCACCGGGCAGAAAACCGCCCAAATCGGGGTCACGAAATTTATTTTTTCAAAATATCGACTTCTAACCTATACCATCGTTCTCAAGTCGCATATTCTACCCCTGAAAACACTGGTTACAATCCTTTTTTAGTTGATTTTGAAAAAAAAATAAATGTTTGATCGAACAGTTTCCTCTCTTAGAAAAGACATGGCAATCGAAAGTCGCAATTTTGAAGCCGCCTTTCGAGCGTTCCTATTGGACGGCGGCAGCTTCGATATATCGACATGGCCGCTGCAGTCACGCGCGCGTTTTGAATCATAGTCGATAAACTTAGAGCGGTAAATTCGAAATAACAGGGCGCGCGCAGCGCGCCTGTTCGTAGCGCACCGTGCGACGTGAAAATAACAGGAGCGCGAGCGAAGCGAGCGCGTTGTTGCTAGTGTCAGAAATTGTAGATCTGGCCACCGGGCAGAAAACCGCCCAAATCGGGGTCACGAAATTAATTTTTTCAAAATATCGACTTCTAACCTATACCATCGTTCTCAAGTCGCATATTCTACCCCTGAAAACACTGGTTGCAACCCTTTTTTAGTTGATTTTGAAAAAAAAATAAATGTTTGATCGAACAGTTTGTCAGAAATTGTAGATCTGGCCACCGGGCAGAAAACCGCCCAAATCGGGGTCACGAAATTAATTTTTTCAAAATATCGACTTCTAACCTATACCATCGTTCTCAAGTCGCATATTCTACCCCTGAAAACACTGGTTGCAACTCTTTTTTAGTTGATTTTGAAAAAAAAATAAATGTTTGATCGAACAGTTTGTCAGAAATTGTAGATCTGGCCACCGGGCAGAAAACCGCCCAAATCGGGATCACAGTAGGTTAAACAGTGCTGCAGCGCTCATTACGACAAACTGTCAAATCTCGGGCTGTTAAACAAAAACTGTCGGTCGTCACGGCCCTCGACCAATCAGAGGCCGAGTTATACCGACAAGAATGATCACGTTGGCGCGAATTACGCACTTTTTAGTAGTAGATTACGTCAACGGCGCGCCCGGAGCTTCGCGACGGGACGCGCGTCCCGATAATCTGATTCTCGTGTTCGAGGCACGCGGAGTGCGAATTTTGCATTGCGGTTTCTGCGAAATAAGAATGTTTGATTCCATAAAGTCTGAAAAAAATGACCCGCTGATTCCAAGAAGCACTATTATGTGCCCAAAAATAAAAAATTCGAGGAGAAAAACGCGGAAAATAATTTTTCACTTTTTCCGAAATTTTGTCACTTCACTAAAAGCGAAATTATTTTTGTATAAATTGGAATCTGGATTTTCTATATTTGTTCGAAAGAAAACCCTTCAACGAAAACACTGCCGTGACCTTTTTCACACCGGATCGAAAGCAACTGTCACCACTAATTATAATCATGGCGCCTCCGGTATCCGCAGTGTCGCTGATTTTTTATTATTACGACGACAACGGCGCATGCGCACGAAGCTTTGTGACAAAACGCGCGTCCCCCGAGCGTGATTCCGATATCCAAGGAGATCACGTTTATGTGGCGTGCGATTAAACCGATCAGCGACGGTCGGCGCGTAGGCAAATGTTTCATCATCATCATTGAGCTCATCCATCACTCCCTTATCCCCCCCTGGACGGACGGATAATCACGCGCGCGAGCCGTTTGATCCCGCAAGCCGCGAGCAACACCTGGATATACATGTATACATAGCCGGCGCGGAATATAGGCGCTCACGGTGCTCGCGCTGGATTCGGGGCCGTCTCGAGGCCTGATTGGATTCCTTAATGTCTTCCAAGGACTCGAGGAGCCGCGTTTTTGCTGCAACGGCCGCGCGGCGTCGCAATCGGAAGTGGAATTGCGGCCAAGTGACAAATTGCCCGGTGGGCGATCCGCACGCAGCGGGAAAATCAATTTCAGGGCGGTTGACGCGACTCCTCGATCGGCGCCGTCTGTGAGACGCGTTTGAGCGAAGAAATCGTTGGTACCAATCGACGAAAATCATCGGTGCTGCGTGGAACAAAAGCGTTTGGTCTGTCATAAAAATGTATCGTCAAATATTGATCACAATTACCTTCACAATAAATTGACACCCACGAAAATCCAACCAAATTCCAACCGACCGATAGTCAGCTGTTCGAAGTCAAACGCGCAAAGATAATAATAATAATTGAGCAAAAGTGCAAGATCGAAAGTGCTATTCGCGGTCCATCAGTCACGGGGATTTGGCTCTCGAGTCGCCTTTAAGGATTAAACGACGAGAAGTCGAGCTCGCGCGTCAGTTGAATTAGACAAATCAAGGCAGACGATTATGCTCGGTGCGCGTTACGGATTATACACTGAGAATGTCCTTCGGGATCGAGCGAGCGCTCTCGGTCTCGCTCCGTCTCTGGGCTCTTTCAGCACTTTCATTACGCGCCGTATCCTTCGCATCTCTCGTCCCTCTCGCGCTTCGCCGTAAGTTCGGCTCGTTTCGATCCGCGAATGTGGTAGTC
This sequence comes from Itoplectis maculator, assembly GCA_964034905.1. Taxonomy (NCBI): domain Eukaryota; kingdom Metazoa; phylum Arthropoda; class Insecta; order Hymenoptera; family Ichneumonidae; genus Itoplectis; species Itoplectis maculator. The sequence continues at coordinate 9,317,921 of OZ035853.1, forward strand.
GACCTCGCTTACACACACACAACGCTCCGGCCAATCCGGTGCGACGTGTATGCACTTTGACCCGAACCGAAGGACGCGAACCCGTCCCGCGGGAGCCCTCCGCAACTTCTCATAATTTCCACTGACTGCGTGCGATTATCCATCTCGCCGGATGTCGCAATTTGAATTTTCAATTAAGAACGCCGGGCGTGGCTGCGGGGGATACGCCGGGGTGCGAGGGGGGAGGGGTTGAGGGAGGCGGGGTCGCGGATGCGAGCCGTAATTCTCTCTCCGGCGCAGCCGACTTCCAACGGGTTAAACTTCTATCAGTACATAATTACGTTATTGACATTGTAAACCCGCGGCGTCTCGTCGCCCGCTCGTCGCACGTTATATCAATATTTTATCACTGACTGTCTGGATTCTCCTCGTGAATTGTTTGCGTCCCGCCGCTTATCGTCGTCCATGGGATATGTGTGACGATTGTTATTGTTATGCGAAGGCGAGACCACGCACCCTCGCGCGACATATGCTGCAACTGAATTTTCAACAGTTTTATTGAAGGTATAGATTTTTGGCCTATACGTTCTCATGTCGTAGATTTTAATCCCAAAAGCATTGGTGTCAAAATTTTTTTAGGCGAATAAAAAAAAACAGACTTTTTCTTTTTCCGCGAATCCTAACTAACCTTCAATCACCTCCACTAAATCCGCTCACATAAAAAATCCAAAACCCTCTTTCCAAACATCAAATCTCGTCACCAGGACTGCGATATCTTTGAGCTTTCCAGTTTTGCGACTCGATCGATGGAGATTGTCATTGATATGTTACCATTATTATTATCATCACCATCACCGTCGTCATTATTATTACTATTATTCCAATATCATTATCCATCTCTTCCGGCGAATTATAGCGAGAACTTTGATAGACGGTGTATTATAATCTCATTGAGTGATGTATCCCGCACATAATATGGATCAAATCGCGTGGCAGCGCCGTGGGTGCTTTATTCGTCGGTAGCTCTCGTCGGGCGATATGTATATAAAAGGTAATCTCGCTGCGCGTGCGTGCCTGTGTGCGTGCGCACACACACGAACGCGTGCTGTGTGTGCGTTCGCACACGCGGGGATAGAATACGTCGGCGGGGATAGCTACTCTGCTTTTATGTACTATGGGCAATATATTTATACGAGTTATGGCTTTCCGATCATGTCGTATGTTGCGTACAGAGACATCAATCTTCTTTCCGTCCTATCCTTCTATTCCCCCGTGTGTACAGGTATGTACACCGAGGATAGGTGGGCAGGGGAAGGGGAGGGGCTAGGTATGTGTGCCCGGGTTCTACCTATCTGCCGAGCTTCAGTCTGCGCACACACGCGGCATCTATTAGAATACCTGGATGCGTCGTCGTCCCCCATCGGCGATTACGCCGAGCCGAGCCGAGATGTCTGATGCTCCCGGTATAATTCCTCATCCTCACCGAGCCCGATAAATATGACGCACGAGTCATTTCGAACGTCCGGACTGTTGAACCGATTCGGCAAATTCGTTGCCACCGACCGGCAGCAGCAGCAGGAGATACCGAAATTATCCTATCGAAGCGCCTGGTGACTGATAGCCAGGCGACTCCGCGACATCGAGAAATCGGTGAAATCACGATGACAATTTCCAGGCTAAACGCCTCGTTGAAGAAAAGTTATCGTCGCAATTGTCATTATAAACAAAGCTGGTTTTAAATACTCCGTTGGGTAGTAAAGAATAAGCCGAGCAGCCGGGGTAAATTACTCGACCAGGGAAAAAATACTCTTGAAATAAGCATACGCCAGGCTGGAAGCAAAATTATGCTTCTACCGTGCGGTATAATTATACTTTCGGACCCAGTACACACGCTTGTTGCGATAATTTTTTTCCTTGCCCTCTTTCTCTCTCTCTCCCTCCCTTTCCATCCGTGTGCTTCTGCCATTACTGTCAGCCGTAAAAACGAAGAAAAGTTGAAGTTGAAGTGACGTTGAACCTGGAGCAAATGGAATTGTTAATTACGGTCAGTTTGGCACGCGTTGCAAAGTGGTCGACCAGCTAGATCCGTCCGACTTACGGTCAACGTCCAGGCCGGCACTTCGGAAAGGTATTTTAGTAATTTTCAGTTGAGCCTTTAAAACTGGGTCAGACACACGATTCACCCCAATATGGCCCGGGCCTGGATCGGATCTGCAAAAAAAATCATTCGGCTTATTTCTGAGCTATGCACAATTTACGGCTTGGGCCGAATGGTAACCCTACAGATTTTCGACTAGGGAGTGTTGATCGCGAAAATTATTCATTTCACCGAAGCTGCGGTCAACAGTTTCAATAGTTTTCCTATTCCGTCCGCCCCTTCCGGGAGATTCCACGGCTGCGCGATCCAAGCGTCTTTGACCTCAAGCAACAAGACAGAATGAAAAGACAAAAAAATCGATCTATATGGAAAAGGCGATTGCGAAAATAAAAGGCGACTGCATTCCGCTCGGATTCGCTATAAGCGCGCGGCGTTTCGCAACCACTTCGTGCATTTCAGGCTCCATCGGACCGTCGGAATTCAGCGCGCCGCGCGCGGTGCTGCAAAATTTCCACGGAGCGTCCAGTCCAGCGTGCATCGAGCTCCGTTCGGTATATAATCGCCAAGCCAGCCGACCGAGACTGCGCGGAAGCAGTTTTCCTGCGCGGCCCCCGAATGACCGACAAATTCATCCGATAGAAACAAAATAAGAGGCTTCTCCGCGTCGATTCCACTTGAACATTTCCCGCGCGCGCGCTTCTTGCAAATCTTTTCCACGAATATTTATCACAAAACCATCTATATACAATGAGCGAGGCGTTTTGGGCCCTTTGCCTTTTTTTAAATCGTCGGGAAAGCTCGCAGGCCAACTTGGCCGAGTATTCGAAAGGGAAGAATAGGTATCTGTGTTCTGCGTGTGGATAAATATGCGAAACTCGGCGGCCAGGGAGCGAGAGAGAGCGAGAGAGAGCGAGAGAGAAAGAACGAGGATGGAGCAGGAAAGAGCTTCGTCCTTTTTATCTCCCCAGTGTGTTACGCTACACCGGCCCGAGTGGATCGACCGAGTCGACGCCTAAATTTCAACCCACTCGCATAAACCTCTCATGAATAGGAAATGCCAAATTGCTCTCGGCATTTTATGTGCGCGGCTGCTCTCTTCCTCTCTTTCTCTTTCTCCCCCGCGCCCTGTTCCTCCTTCTCTTTCTCCCGAAGATTCTCGAGGCCAATGAAGCATTCGCTACGCGAGAATTCTAATAAAATTTGGCTCTCTTTCTCTCTTTCTCTCGTTCTCTATCTTTCTCTCTCTTTCTCTCTAGTTCCTGGGTTGGTTCTTTTCTTCCTCGCTCGCTGTATACATTTCGCTTGTTCGCCCCAATGTTGTTGAAAATATCCACCGAGCATCCAGCGCAGCTTGTACGCCGACTACACGTCCGGGAATCCGAGCTACTTCAAAGTGTTACACAAGTTACGCTCACGCCCCGCGACTTAGAGTCGCGTGCGTGAGGCGCAAAACTTTATCCCGCGCGTCTAACAGTACAACTTATTTTAATGAAATGTAACTTGTTTCGTGACTACAATGCGCAACGAGTCGCGGGGTTCGCAGGGTCGGCGGCGCGCTGCACGCGCCATGCGCTTCGCATCCGTGTACAATGTTACATTGTAGACGACACAGGGAGCAGCTACCATCGCTCACTCCCCGTCGGGACGCGTTCTCTCGCTATTACGGCGTAATTAGTATTCTAATCGACAAGGGCACAATATCGTCCGCGGGCGCGCGCGCCGTGTCGTCTGAAACGCTGCATTATTTCGTTATACGTTATTCCCACGTCGTGCACCTCGCGCGCGTTTTCGCCCTACGCGCGAACGAGACAAAGTTGAGGGATGAATTCTCGTACCTCCGCGTCGTGACACGTCCTTCTTTTTAATTTACCTCGACTGTTTAGCCGTCACGAAATATCAGCAAACTTTTTGGAACGTTGCAGGGTGAATTAACGATGAACATGGAAATTCGTGTCAGGCATTTATCGACGAAATTATTTTCAAGAATAAGACTGGATACGTCTGGTTGGCGGCTTGTTCACGGAGAAAATTCCGGCGTTCGAGTCTGCCGCGAGAGACACGTCGATGTTGAAATTCGCGTCCAAACGTATTTGCATTGAGTACACGAGACTATTTCTGTCTCGGCGTTAAACGTTTATCCAATAATATGGTCCGGCATTGTCTCAAATTGACCGCCGTCGAGGTTAAACATGTTTAACCACGGAAGCTCTCAATATACATTCAGAAAATCATGATAATGCATGGTTCGCCTCGATGAGACGAATGACCAGTTTGCTCTCTCAATAATTGACCCTACATGCTGTATCCCATGTATACGACGTCAACCCTCATTATCGCCCAGTTACAACGACACCGAAGTTTATATCCAATCCAAAATTGACTTACAAACGTACTCAAATATTTCAGTTCAAAAGACTCGATTATTCCCATCACCACACTGTTAACTTTACCCGACTCCATGTCAACCACCCTCAAAATTGCAACCCATCACGAAATAAAATAGCGTTTTCCTCCAAGACCCGCGAAAAATAAAAAATCCAAGAGAATCCAATTCCCGAGAGCCTCGATTCTTCTCCGAACTTCCGTGTGTTACGAGTCGCGACGCTACGGCATTCCGTGCCGTGCGCACGCTCAGCCGCGCGCGTCTAACGCAGATACTCTCTCCGCGATATTACAGAACTATCAGCGGACATTCGATGCAGTACATTGTGCGCAGGAGGAACCGGTGATGAAAACACGAGTCGCTATTCATATCGCGCGGGCTCTGAATGCGATGCAACTAGCAGCAGCTTCCCCATATTGGGCCACGCAGCGGCGCATCATCCCCCTCCCCCTTCCTCCTATCCCTCGTCCCTCAGGCTGTCTCGCATAGCTGTAACTATATCAAGTGTACCACTGGCCGATATGTCGACTCCGTGTGTGAATCGACGTGGTAGGCGGAGGTGGCCAAAGTGCGAGAGGATAGGGGGAAGTAAGGGGGGGGGGGGGGGGAGGGATGGTGGAATGGGAAGGGCAGGAGTCCCGACAAAGCGCACATTGTGCCGAGGCCAGTTGGCTATGTAGCGCCCGGAGCTTCACCCGTTGTACTCGTCAAGGGATATCCGCGCATAACCGGAATATCCGTTGCCAAGCGCCGTCGGTTCATGCGGCTCGAGTTTGGCCTTAGATCTTTAAAGGAGTCGAGCGCCGCAGCCGCCGCCGTCGCTTTCACGTGTAGCTTCTGGTCGGTAGACATCGCAGGGCGCACACGAAGCGCACGAAGCGCGCGCTCCGGATACGCCCGAGGATCTCGGCGGCGTCTTGAAAAATTTTCCTCGACCTTTCGACCGTGTGCAGCTTCCGCGTCTGAGCTTCAGCGACCCCCCCCCCCCCCCCCCCCCCCCCCCTCTTCCTCCTCGACCCTGGTTCTCCTTTCGCGTCTTTATCGCTGGGCTCGCGCGCTACGCTTCTGCCCGCGACAAGTCGCACACGATCAATTTCCGTCTTCTCGGTTCCTCCTCCTCCTCCTTCTCCTCCCTCTCCTTTGCTTCCTCCTCCTCTCTTCGGGATACATCGACGTCCGCGCAACCCGCAGCCCTTTGAAATTGATAACACACACCCGCGCCCCCCGTCCATCCTCCGATTCGGGCCCCTTCGAGCCTTCCGGTCCTCGCGGATACGTCGATAGATTATTATTATTATTGTTATTTTATTTTTTCCTTCTTTTTTTTACCCAAGTTCCCTCCTGTCCAGATGTCGGCAAAAATGGTGATTCGACGTCTATCGTCTATCGTCGCGCGGGGAAGGATATCGGAATTTGTTATTTAATTTCGTCGACGCTCATACGTCAATGAATAAGTTATGAGAATATCGGCGAACGTAGCGACGGTTAAGTATATCGATCGAGCACGAGGATCTGGCTACGCTCCTCGACGCTCCTCGTCCGTCCGTCCGTCTGTGACATTCGCGGCCGCTCGACCGTATTAATTCGTCGGCTGTCCGGAAAGAACACAAACGCCGCGCGTGTTCAGGGCTTCAGGGGGTAGGGGGAGGGGTGGGGGGCGTTGAGGGCGCGCAGTTTTCTTCGTCGTGTAATCTCTATTCCCGAGACGGACGGATATATATGCGCAAGGCGTGAGCGCTGGGCAAAGCGAGGGACGGCGGAGGGGGAGGGGGGTTGGGGTTTGTTGCGGCAGGTCGCGGGGCGCACGCTCGTTCCCCGGGCGACGAATGAATAGATTTATACTCGCGAGGCGCGCGAGCGAGCGGCTTGCTAATTTACCATTCGCGAACTCTACGAATTCGATGCAAATAAATCACCGGATAACCCAATTATTCTCGCTGCTCCCACGGACCGCGCGAGCGGGGTCTCCCCGCTCTCGCCGTGTCTGTGGCCTCCGATGTTCGTGTGTCTTTGTGTGCCTGTGTGTATTTGTTTGTGTCTGTGTTTGTGGCTGCTTCGTGTGCGTCTCTCTGTCCTACCTGTCCGGGTCTCCGATGAACTCGACACGGGCATTAAGTGTCGTCTATTGCTCTCTTCCCGCTGCGGCCGAGGATCCATTCGATTTATTATGCAACGAGATATATCGTCTCCCTCGCGCGTCTCCCTGAGCCCGAGACTCAGAGTACAATTGCAAAAAGCGCGCATTGTTCGTAACGTTGTTGGAACACAATTGGATTTGGTCTGACCGGGACGAGAGAACAATTCTTACGGCCATATCCCAACTTCTCATCGTTCGTTTATCGGTTTGCAAGGGGAAAATAGCGGGGGTACGTGGGAATGTTAGATTTTGAAGTGTCAAGCTGCGAGGATTTCATCGTCACAGACGAAATTGAAAATAGTGTCAGACTTGAAGTTTTTTATCACAGGTAAATTGAATTTAATTTCCCTTCGTGTCTTCGTCTCGAAGAAATATTTTATAGGGTCTCGGAAAAGAATTTGATTTAGTTGATATCGATGATTTACTTCCGACCTGACAGTAGTATCATATTTTTTTTAATATTAATTCTGCTGCTGTTGAGTTGGAAATCAGCTGATGAATCGATGTGTCAAGGGTCTTCGCGACGTCAAAAAGCCGCGGGTGAAATAAAGAATAAACACTCGGCATTCGATAGTTTGCGTGATACCGGATGGAGTGCAAGACGGCTGTCTTGAAAGCCCCCGTATATTTCCCGCTCGCCTTGGCTGATATTACGAGGCGAGGGCGTTTTATGTTTGCAAGCCGCAGTATGAATGCACTGCGGGTGAAGTAGCAGTCAGATGAAGAGGCGAGTAAGCTCGCGTGGAGAGAGAGAGAGAGAGAGAGAGAGAGAGAGAGAGAGAGAGAGAGAGGAAGCTCAACAATCAGTCTCTCGATACAGGAGTCCCGCGGGAGCTTTTCATCGGGGCAATCGTGTGCGCAGTTCCCCTTATTATGCTCCATAGACGCTGATGCAGTTGATCCCCGCTCTGTGTGGGTGGCAAATGTACTACACTCGCGAATGCAGCCACGAAGATCTCTCGCCCTCGTTTTTTTCCTCACTTCTTTTTTTTTTTTTCTTCTTTTTTGCCTTCTTTCACTTCGAGGCCCTCGAAACTTGTTCACTCGCGAAACAAAGTTCGTGAATAATCCATGGCGAGGCTCAACTAATACGAGAGTTTGTATAAATTTTCGCCCGCTCCGACAGTCTATAAGAGTCGCGCTATATAAGCGATAAATATTTATGTATTTATTTACGCCGCGGATGAATATTCTCGTCGTATATTACATTTATTAACTTATCCGCTCGTGATTTATGGCCGTGAGCGCAAACCGAGCACCGAGGTCCCTTTTCGTATCTCCAAATACGCGGGCCAAATACGTTCATATTCGACCGGTGGGTAGAATTATTAACAATTACCCGGCGATTAATAAGTTATTACGCCGGGACGATTTTCGGTGAAATATTCAATGTGGAATATATCGCCGGTCTGGGAGCTGCGCGACTACGACTGACGGAATATTTCGATCCGCACGAAGCTCGGAGTTCGCGACTCTGCACGCGCCGTGAAGAATTTTTATCGTCTTGTTTTTCAGTCAACATCGACGCGCGTGCCCCGTAAAACGAATTGACGCGTGTGACCGTAAAAAAAATACCTCAAAAAAATACCGCAAATCGCGATAGGACGGAAAATGGCCACCTGACGGTTGTGCGTAATATCATCGGGATGACTAGGCGCGACACGTTTCGGATTATATTCTGGCAACGCGGTTTTTACGACGTTGCGAGGGTTCATCTCGGCGTCACTCAGCCATAGTGTCGATATCTGTCACCAACATTTTTTGAACCATCAAATTACGACCCCATTTCAAATCGAAGCATTGGAAATCGACCTTTTTTCATCTCAGGAATAACAATTTTTTTTTTCGCTCCGAACTAAAACATTTACCGATTTCTATTTTCCGTCGTCTCGCCCAAACATGATTACGAACACTACCGAAGAACAGATGACAGACACACGCGGGTCCTCGTTAATTAAGCAGTTGTAAGGACGTCCTTGCACGTCTCTCCTGGCAGATGAGTCATCATCGCGCACGGCGTGTGCGGCGAGACCGCGCGACAGGCGTTTAGCGCGCCCTAATTCCCTTGGCCGTCGTCCTCATTGTCGCGGCATTTACCGAGTAGCCGCGCTGCTGTACAATGTCTCCCCGCTGTGTATATATTTGAAGAGAATGAAAAACCATAGTGTATACGTTAAGGGAGCGAGCGAGAGACTCCTCATTCTCTCTCTCTCTCTCTCTCTCTCTCTCTCTCTCTCTCTCTCTCTCTCTCTCTCTCTCTCTCTCGCAGTCGGTCGGGTCGGGCGCGTAAGGCTAATAGGGGAGACGGCTGCACTGCTTTTGGCAAAGCGGAGCCGCTCCGGTAGTTCGGACCTGGTTGGTTGGCGAGAGAGGCGCGGAGCGAAGGGAGGGTGGAAGGGGGGAGGGATGTGCTATCTGGATGTGACGTGCACCGCGGGCGGGTTAAGACTTACGGTCCAGCGGGCACGGAAACGGCGAGTCTGTCTAATTTAAATTGCATTTGTGGGGGGCCCTATATGCACGGTCCTTTATTTCTTCACCACTGACTCCGAGCGCCGCGTGTACTGAGCGCGGGTAACGCGCCGGGGCTGCATAGTATTAGCCAGACGTTTCTGGAACGCCCGATAGCGGGCGATATGTATGTAGCGGGCCCCGGCACAGAGCATATTCGTTACCCTATGCCCATATCCCTCGCAGCTTGTGTTTGATGGGGTTGAACGTGCGAGCGAGTCCTGTGTGTCGGCTGGCTTTCGGCGCTCCACCGAGAGATCGGTGAGGCGACGCTGCAGCTCCTTAGAGCGCGGGCCACGAGCCGACGAGCGTACGTGGCGAACGTGCGCAGCCGCCATGCGAGCTCTTCATTTTGCACGCAGAACCATTAACCGGTTCGCGCTCGGCTTGCTTCGTGCCCCATTGGCTTGCGGAAATCAATCGCAGCGGCGCCGTCCCCCAGGGAGTAGGATGGCGTCGCTGCGTAACAGACGGGCTGAGGGATTTTGGGCTGAGGGACCGATTTGCAGGCGATTTTGTATTTCGGGTGGAAAATAATTGTTAAGCTTTGCGATTGAAAATTGGAAAATGTGATGAGAACCCATTTTTCGTAATTTCCTAGCCGTTCATTTCACCCCGTCGTTCGTATGCGTTCTATAGATAACTATTTTTTTTCATACACCTTTGGTTCTCCTTATTCGTTGCAACTTTGCCAGGTCGACGATCTGAATCAGCGAGGTAATCGCAGCGTCGCAGCGCGCGATCGTAAAAAAAACAATATTGCGCTGATATTAGCTGGCTATTGGAGTCGGGCTGAGGCGGGTTATAAAAGAATTTTACGCAAAAAAGGAAGAAACTAAGAGGAAACTAGGAGGATTTAATAAGAAAAAAATTAATGCACTTAGCAGTCTTGTTCTTGTGTAAAATCGATGTTTTTGCAGCAATTGCACCGGAAAAGCCTTTGAAGACTATTTCTTCACTTTTGGTTATTACCTACTTTTTATACGGCTTTTTTATGTATCTTAAACTCTCGGCAAATGAGAAGGTCTCACCGATCCGCACGCCGAGAACCGAGGCGGCGGCGGCGGCTGCTTGCACCGATGAAGTGGAAGATTCTCTCCCGTTGAGAATATAGGCCAGGTAGTATCGATCAACACCCGTCAGGCTATCTGTGCGACTATATCTTTCCGTTATATAAACGCAGCGGCGAGGGTGTAACGGTTGCAGTTACCAATAAACGATTCCGGTAACCAACCCAGGAACCAATTTTCGTCCTTTCATTACGGATTTTTTTTCGCTATTTTTTTGCTCTTCGAAAAAAAAAAAGTAAATTGCTTTCGCGATCGTGTGACAATGAATGTGACGGCAATTATAGCGAAACAAGAATATTAAAATACTGCGGGAGGCCAATTTTCCTCCTTTTGAAAAATCACAATAGAACTGTATCGTAAAAATGCGCGGAAAATGTGAGATATGGTCCATAATAGAATCAAGGATGCAACCCTACACGACCCTACATAATAGGGTTATGTAGGATCGTGTCTAAGAAAGCTGACCCCTTGACCTTGACGACGGCGACATAATTTTATGATATTAAAATACACTTTCGTGTCCCTACATTGTTTTTAACCAAAAAAAAATAACGTTCCATAATGCTGAAGGTCGTTAGGGGTCAAATTTATGTAGAAAAATCCCTCAGGTCATGCCCTTTAAATGTTCCAACGTTCGTTCCAGAGTCCACATACGGCCAGTGCGGCGCTGGCGCGTATTCCTCGTGACGGCAGACACTCGCGCAGCCGGTAATCGCAAAATCCGTTGAACAAGTCCGGGGCCGGCTTTTTTGTTCCACGTGCAGAGCTCGCGGTGCGCGGGAGGAGACAAGTGGTCTCTGGCGGGTAAGCCGGGCGGCATAGCGGCGTACCGCGCTCGTTGCCGTAAAAATTCACGCGCGCGCACTACTCCGCGGCAATAACGAGACGAGGGGGATTACACGCGGTTCGTTAAAGAACGACAGGAACAAAGCGAGTAAAGTGGAATAAATGAATGGCCGAGCACACCGACGACCTCGCGGTTCGGGCCACATGAGGCGCGGCGAAAAGAATTTTCGCGCTCGCGCCTTGGATGGAAATGTCGTTACCGCTTATGCTGGATGACGTAAATGACGTTTTTCCGACGTGACGTCCGCGTCAGGAGCAGTTGGTCCATGTTGCCTACGATGAGAATGCCAAAAAAAGGATCACAGAAAAAAACGTATTGCACGACGAGTCACCGCATGGCTGAAGTGTCAACCAACATGAGGGAGGGGGCAGCGTGAGGAGGGGAGAGGCAGTACGCTGTCGCATTGAAAGATCTGCGGCGCGTTGTAACAATCATGTTATACCGCGCTCGCGTGCTGAAAATACAAGCAGTCGGGACGAGCTGTTGGCGCGCGCGCGGGAGGCGGCCGTAACTATACGAGCACCTTGCGCGCCGCTACAGTACACACGCGGAGCGCCAGAGGGAGCGAGAAGAAAAAAAAGAGCGGGAAAAGAGAGACGTACAAGAGCGAGAGAACGACACAAGCTGAACCGGGGGTATAGTGGTCGTATATAGCCGAGGGCTGGAGGAAATATAGAATTAAGGTCTCGTGGGCATACCGTAATATAAAAGGAGACAAAATACACACAACCCGGAAGCGGCTATATAGCGGGAGCACCAGCGGGGAAACACGCTGCTGCTGTACCTGCTGCTGCTATTGGTAGTGGTGGTGGTGCTGCTGCCGGTGATGGTGGTGGTGGTGGTGGTGCCTTTGCTCTAGGTGGCTCACTCGCTTTCGCGTCAGAGACCTCGAGAAGGAATGAAAACGAGATTTCCCTGGCGCAATGGACCCGTTACGTACCTGCTGCCTTTGCGTCTCGCCCGTTTCACCCCCTCTACTCCTCCCTCATGCCTCTCTCTCTCTCGCGCTCTCCACCCCTCAGGTCTTTCTATTTTACGAGCGGCTATTTTTCTTGTATGGTCCAATCACTTCGTTCTCATCTCTCCTCCGCGTCCTCCCGGACCTCCGAACGGTTTAATCGAAACGACGTCGCTGGTGCTCGACTCTCGCCGCTCTTTTTATTTTACACCTTTGGATCGCTTCGACGGTGAGTGAAAGAAGAAAAAATTGATCGAACGACCTGAGTCTATTTTTCGCTGTTCGGTCGTTGTTCAGGATGATGCTCAGCCTGGTATTAGGCCGATTTTGGTCTGGTTGTTGCTGATTTCCCGCGGCGTTTCGGCTTTAATAAGCCCGGCGGGATTCCAGCCGGGTGAAATTGTAGTTCGTGCCGCGCGGGAACAGCCTACCATCGGGTCGGTTCAACCCGGTATTAGCCTGATTTTGTCCGCTAGTGATAATCTTCGGTTAAAGTCTGGGGCTGTGCTGTAAGCAGCCTGTCAGCGTTCTGCGGCTGGACGAACGAAATTGTAGTTCGTGCCGGCGCCGCTAGGTGGCGATTTGGCAGGTTCGTTTTGCGCAAGCGAAACGTACCTGCCGAGTGTACACAAGATCAACGAGCTTCCCATGCGTTGGCTCACAACTATTTTCGTAGCATTGAATTTCCTTCGCAAAACACGTGAGATGTAATTACGAATCTTCAGGATGCGAATATACACATGAAGGTGGGTTCCAAGTTTCCAAGTGGTATCAAGTACCTGATAATAACAATTCCGGGCAAAATCCTCCCCAACTGTATTTAGCCCAGCGGTGTAACCACCGGCTCTGCCCATCGCCGTTGATGGTCGGACAGCGGCTCGATATCATCCCTCGGCGGTTGTGCCGCTTCGTGCGTGCCATATGCAGGGCTTGGACGTGTTGATCGATTACACTGCAATATCAACCAATCAGGATGTGTATTTCCAAGGGCCTACGGGGTCGTCAGCCCTGAGTAGAGCTTAAACCGCGACCAACTGCGGTTCGTATTTTCCAGGATCTCAGGATTCTAAGCCACATCCATCGGTAAAGTCACTCTCGTGTTATGTTCGTTTTACGCACGACACAACGCGTTTGAACGCCACTACCTGTCGTTTGTTTCTGGCCCGCACTAAACTCTGGATGGAATCCGAGTGGGGTTTTCATGTTTTTCGGTTGCAAGACCGCGCTGTCAGATCGCATCTCGGTGGTAAAGTCATTCCAACGCCGTTCCACCCTTACAGTTGCTCTACGCTTGATACTGCGTTGTCAGCAGATGCGCTCTCGTCAAACCATTCGATGTGTAATACAAAGTGCAGCCCCTCCGACGGTGATGTATATACATATACCGGACTCTCGATCTCGGCTATATATGTACACCGCGTGAGTATTACATATGGATAACGAGGGACCAGTGGGTGGGGGTGGAAGTTTGCCACAAGCTCCATGCCGAGGCCGCAACGATGCGCAGTGACCAGGCAGTGACGGCACTCGAGCCTGGGCGCCATTCTCCGCCCGCCGCCCCGAGTATATCGTAACCAACGTGCCTGGATTACCGAATGAGTAATAACCGGAATGTCTCCGTGAAGTAGCATTGTTTCCTCGCGTTTGCTCGACGCTCGGGCGCGGTGCCGTTGGCGAAACTTTAGTGCCGGGCGCGTAGGCGTCTCCAGCGCCACCAACGACGACGGGGGCTATGCGACAGGTATACACGGGCGCGGCGGAGCTGGTTTCCGTGTTTCGCCAATTAATATGCGGATGAAGAGACGCCATCTCGAGCGAATATAGCCGACGCACGCGTATGCGACGGTGGAAGATGTCCCCTCCCCCAACCCTCGGGGATTTTCATCGTTCCATGGCCCGTTGTTTCCGCTTGCCTGCAGCGCAATGCGTCTTGAATTTAATGCTTTTATTTGTCTCGCAGAAGTAACGAGACATGATCGAAATACCAAACGGCCTTTGTCCTGGCTGGTGTTGATGCAGGGATACGACGAGGCCAGAGGTGGAAGAAGAGGATCATGTGAATTCGCACCCGCTGGAGAGTTCAGATTTTAATCAACCGCGAAAGGAATAAATCCTTTATTAAAAAGTTCATGAGCCATTGTCGTCTATTTAGCCTCTGGTTGGTCGTTGAAAATTTATTGTTAAAAATGGCATCGTTGGTATTGCAGCCAGCGTGCTAGGTCCAGTGAGCCTGGGCGATTGGATCAGCAGGCGGCTCGGGTTGGATGCCCGCTGAGTGCAAAATCAGTGTAGTATTGGACACCTTGAAACATCCTGAAAAGATTCATATACTGCACGGGAAGTATGGATCTTGCGATTGCACTGAGCCACTGAAGAGGGCCACACTCTCCAAACGGGAACCGAACACGACTTAACACGATATAACGCGAAAACGTCGTGAGGTGTCGCGTTAAAACGCGTCGTCCGCCGTTCTAACCCGGACTGAGACAAGCGGCGAGGACCGGGAGAGAAAATAGACACTGGTCCGACGACGTGGGCACCCGGTAAACGATTGGATTAGACCCGGGCACACGACAGGGGTACCTAATGCAAGTACCACTCCTCCCTTCCCCCGTGAAAGCTAGAAAGTGGACTCTCCCTGCGCGATGGGATCCTCGGAGGCAGCGACCAGGCCAGGGGAGCAAGATAACCGGCGGAGATAGAGAAATAGAAGCGGTGAAGTGCCTCCAAGTTCAGCGTATAAGCCAGGAAGTGCGCGGACCGGGCACCGGGTGTGTGTTCGTATCTTTGCGAAGCGACCTACCACCGGGGGAATCCTTACAATCTCCAACGTGTCCTCTCTCCTCGTGAACACTCCCCTCCCCTCTCCCATCCGCCACGTCGCTTTCTCTTCGACTCAATCCGTGCGCGATTGTCCAATTCCAGCGTCAAGGACACGGGACGGGGGCTCATAATACCCGATCTAATTCCCGGGTCCTGCTCCGGGTGTCCTTTTCCACCGAGTCATCATCAGGAAACTGCGACCTGACGTGGCCCGGAGAGCGCGCGACGATAATGTACACGCCTCCTCCGCCTCCCCCCTCTCCTCCGGAAATTGGGTTCCAGAGCGAGAGTAGCAACCCCCCCTTCCGGCCGGGTGAGGATCGGAGGTGCAACACAGCCCATCAGACACGCGCGCCACGTGTATCGAGTAGGGATCGATGGGGTGCTTCATGAATATATCAGGGTGAAGGGTTGTTCAAACTTCTCATTAGATTCCAAGCCGGGCCACTTATAGCGCCCGCGGTGTATCTATCTTACCAGACGAGGGGGACGCATTCGGGTGAGATGTAACGGGAGAGTGCAGGTTAGGGAGCACTGGGAGCGGCAACCAGGTAAACCTCTCTAGTCTCTAGCCCGGGTGGATGCGATGCGCTTGGCTTACCGCGATTTTCTTCTATGACGCAGAGATTACGGTAGGGGGCGGCTTGATGCGCGACTCTGCCTCGGGGATTAAAGAGAGGCGGGACTCGAGTGCCTTCGGGGGGATTTATGTAATATCGACGCGCCGGGATATAGAGGCCACGGAAGAGGTGGCGCGCTGGACCAGGTTTGTTCGACCCCCCCTCACCCACACTTCCCTTGAGCGAAAGAGAGAAAGGGATCATTGCGGCCTGGGCCACGGATTTCAAGAGGAACAGAGACGGAGGACCCTTTCTCCATATACATCCTATACTCATATTCCAATATAAACGGGCGTCTATGCTCGCCTCGCTGCACGCCATTACTGTGTCCCGGGGGCCAAAACTTTACGAAAAATGGCTGAATTTATGTTCCACCCCGGCGACCCCCCCCCCCCCCCCCACAGTGCACTCGCGCTCTTTCTCCTCGACCAAAGTCTGCGCCGCACATACAGAACGTGAGGTGGCTAGACGAACTTGGGCCACTCCACCCTCTCCCTCCTCCCCACACCCCACCCTCTCCACCTTCTTCTTCTGTGTGATATCCTCGCGGGTCTTCTCTGCGCGCGCCGTCGCGGCCGAACCGTGGCTCGCGCGCGAGTTTAGAAATTATTTCCTCGGCCCCTATTATCCTCCTCGGGCTATTTATTATTACTGGCTATCGGTCTTACCTCACACTGAGCTCTCTCTCTCTCACTCACTCTTCGTCTCTATCTATCTATCTCTCTGTCTCTGCGCTGCTTCTCTTTCTCTCACGCTGCCTATTGAAGCGACTGTCGGCTGAACTTTGTTCACTCTCTGTTTCTCGAAGCCCCGCGAGGGCTGCTATCCCGGCGATATACCCCAGTGCGTTATATGTATATAGCGCCGAGCTATCGTCTACAGCTTTCGTAACTTCTCTGATTTTCTTGGGTGCTTCTTGGTCCATTAGCGCCGCCAGCTTCGTTTGTTGGAAAAATAGATGGTGATTGTTTGGCGCGGGGCGACAAGTTCCGGAGTTGGAGGGCGAGAGGAGGGGTGGGGTGGGGGGGGGGGGAGGATTTCCGCGGGTTGCATTAGTCGTTTGCGGGGGCCATAAGTGGATATGTAATTTAGACACTTCGCCGTATACGTGGAATAAATATATCGTGATACGTTAGCCCCCGCGCACTCGCTTTATCGCCCACGCTTCTCTCTATGCAGCGGCGTTAATCGTTAAACCCTGTGCAACCACATTGGCACACCCCGTGGGCCACTGCCTCCCCCCTCCCCCTCACCCGCTCTGCCCGACTCTGACAATTTACGACTTTCTCCGACCCTATAAATACACCAGGGTTAAGCGATAAAATAATTCTGGCAACGGGTGCGCGCCACTGCTGGCGGCTCGGACGCGCTCGCCCGGTTTCTCTCGTATATACGCAAAAAAAAACGGAATCCTGGCTGCGGTAACGAGGCTAAATCAGTTAAACTTTTGGTTGACCGTGTGTACCGTCCCCGATACTCGCACGTCCCGAGAATAATCTTTTTCTCGGACATTTTATCTTCGCGCCGCGGGGTTTAATTTTCATCGGGCTGAATCGCCGAGAGGCGCTTTTGTCTTGTCAGTCGAGTGAGCTCGGTGGGGACCAACCTGCCAGGCGTAATTACATCACCCCTGTGATTTGATTCGAATTAATAAATGGCCGCCTCGTCCTCGCAGATTTTACGAACCCTGCATGTGTGTTTCGAGCTAAGGTTAATTTGCAGGGAAACAGTGCAGCTATATAATTTTACGAGAAATTTCGATATTTCGGCTCGTGTTACTTCGAAGTTGCGCGCTGTTCCCTTGTAAAAAGTTGATGACTCGAGAATCTCGAAATATCACAGGGTCACCGTTTTATTTGTTCTATGAATGGCCGACAATTTGCGACCGAGTCCAAGTTCGTTTGTCGTTGCCAAATTCGACAATTCAGTAAAATATTATTTGTCTGAACCTCGAAGTGAAATACGGTTATCCTCTATTAAAAAGTGCATGGGCCACCATTGTTGTCGATATAACTCGGCCTCTGATTGGTCGTGGACCGTGACGACCGGCAGGTCGTTGTTTAACAGCCCGAGATTTGACAGTTTGTCGTAATGAGCGATGCAACACTGTTTAACTTACAGTGACCCCGATTTGGGCGGTTTTCGGCCCGGCGGCCAGATCTACGATTTCTGTCAAGCAAAACGACAAATTTCCTTTTTTTTTTTCAAAAGTAACTGAACAAGGGTTTTTCAGTTGCGATTTACCCTTTTAAAACTTTGTAAGAGCATAGCAACGCAAAAGTATCTTGGGGACGCGCGCTAGCACGTGTGATTTGCCTAGACTTAAATTAAAAGTACGAAACGGGGTTTCGGCGCTGTTGTCAATTTGTACATATAAGTTTCGTGAGTGTTGCTTCTGGTTGATGTTGGGATATATATATATATATATGGAGGGTAAACTCTTTGGGCATCGGGTGTATAGAGCGTCAGACTCGAGAGCAGTAGGTGAGGAGAGCGAGGGCTGTAGGAAAGGGTAAGCCGAATGGAGTGGCACAGCAGCGGCTGGTCTAAAGACGAACTCTCGGAGTGTAGGGGCTGCGGGCGCTGGGACGAGAGAAACGCGACTGCTACAAGGCTGTGCGGTACCAATTCCGCACATGTCCCTCTTTTGAAACTTTCAATAAACTCGGTGCATTCTCTTTCAACTCCCCCCCCCCCCCCCCCCCCGCATTCGCGACTCTGATACTAATCGGCTTCATGAAAATAGATTTAAAGCGTCGCTGAGTTTTTGTTACCAACTTTTTGAATAACTTACCCTTTGATACTGTCTCCCTGAACCGAGAGCGGTAGCTCCGGAGCTGTAGAAGTGTAGCACTGACAGGGCCCTGTCGAATCGGGGCCTTGATTAGGATTTGACTTGGGCGCGATGTAACGCATCAGAGTTTTATGCAGGTCAATCGGGGACCCTGGGAGGTCGATATTGGCGGATTATACTCAAAACTGATGGTTATTATTCTGAGAAATTGATTTGTAATTAATTTTATTCGACCAGTTATAAATAGTAGTTTGACGACGGCGAAGAAACTCGTCAGCCAGAATATCTGAATTATCTGGAATATGTTCCGAACGTGTTTCTCCGTTACTATTATGATTATCGCGTAAAGTAGAGCGTGTCCGAAATACAACCCACTGGCTCACGTGCCGGTGAGAAAAACGATTGAGGGGTGGCGGCGTCGGCGTCGGCGTCGGCGTCTCCACTCCATAATACGTCGACGTCTGCTGGTGCCGACGCCACCGCCGCTCACCGGCTTCGTTCGCGGGATCAAGTCCGCACGAGTTATAGGTATAGATTGATAACCTTTCTATATAGCCTCCGCCGATATAGATATAAGACCGAGCGAGGCAGCCACTCTTCTCCTCTTCGCAACATATAACGCTCTACAGATATCATTTATTTGTACTTCCAGATATATTCGATTCGTTTTTCTCCCTATTTCTCTCAACCTCTCGTGGAGATATCTGGTCGCTTTTTCAACTGCGAAAATTGCGTTCGTATTTCGCGGTGATGAAATGCATCGCGGACGCGGGAGATACGGGAATATGGCGGAAGGGAAACGATGACGTTGAAACACGATGTTGAAGCGCGATGAGAGGGAGAGAGAAAGAGAGTGAGGCACGCTGCACTGGATATAATGAAGTATATGGTATAATGAAAGACGAAATCCAGGTTTTCTTGCGAATCTCTATACCTACTTATGTATAATCAGAAGGATAAAGAAAAAGCAGAGAACCACAGGATGAAATAGATTCACGACAGAGAGAAAGTGAAAGACAGAGAGAAAGGCAAAACGGAGAGAGAGAGAGGTGGAAAGAAGAAAGGAAGATGGTGAGGCAGAATCTCGAGGATAGTAGCGAAGAGCTAAGCCCGAAAAGAACGACATTCATGCAATTTCCAGCGACCGGCTAAGCCGCCGGATACTCATTAAGGAAGGTTCTCTCCTCGCCTCCCCACCCTTTCACCTTTTTTCTCCTCTCGCTCTCTTTCCCTCCACTTTCTCACTCGTTCTCTATATGTATTCTCATTGGTGCTCCGTCAGTTTCTCATTCTCTCGCACACTGTGTCTTGGCTCATTTCGCTACCGTTCTCTCCTCATTTCTGCGGGCCCGGAGCCCACTACGTCAGCACAGTGCTGTATATAGACCTGCCCTCTTCCCATCCTTCCCTCCGTCTCTCTCGATCTGCGAGTCTTATTCTTGGAGAACCCGAGGGGGACGTTTCCTTACTTAAGATATTCGCGGAGGGGCCGGCCGAAATTTCCCCAAGCATAATAATCACTTCCCGCAAGCGAATTTCACCGATGATGCGGGCTTACCGGGCGTAACCGAAAGTCAACAACGGGCATTTGCGGATGAACTGCGTATTTATTAGTTAACGCTAATACGAGGCACCCCGGGTCATTAGCGGTTACGAGGATCGGGGGACCTACGGCGCCCTCTTGACGTACGAACCTTTAGCTTGATTACCCACATTGCCGGGCCCGTGATCAACATGAAACCATCACGGAAGTATCGCACAAATGACATAAAATTAATCCAAGTTGTTGTCCTTTTCCCATTATCGTTATTCACTTGTTCGTCTATTTTTTTTCATACCGCATATTCTACCGTAGCGTGTAGTACGACTCTCCTGCTACGAAGCTTTCAGACTCGATTAATTATGAATGGCTCGACGGAAGCGCGAAACAATCCGCAAGTGGTGCTAATATAATTATCAAGCAAGTTCAACGCGACTATCAATGTCCTTGTTTTTCGTTGAATTCCGCGCTGTGCGGCGCTGTTGCTGCATGGAGCGCATGAACCCCGACGACATGTTGCTGAAGGTATCCCGTCTACTCAGCCTGATGCATTGCCGCTGAGAAGCCCTATCAGTTCCGTGCTCAAGTCATGGAGAACAAGAAGGAGGAAGCTGGCCGAACTTGCGCTGTCGGTGGAAACATCGACCACTGAGAGGAACTTGCTGGAAACCAGGAAGCTGTTGCTGCTGCTGCTGCTGCTGCTGCTGCTGGCGCCGGGCAGTGGGATCCAAGGCGCAAACGTTAGAGTGCATTCGGTGCTATAGGTCATCCCCGCTGGTGGGGCTCGCCACTCAAGAGCCACCGTTAACGAGACTGGCTGCAAACTAACAAAGTGTTGGAGGATGCTAAAGGATAGTTCGAGCGAAGGGCCAACACCGAGACTTCTCGGCTGCGGCCGTGACTAGCGGCCAAGACTGACGAACTTACGACGATCGTATGGACCCTGCGGTCGTGGCGAACGCATGATCGATCTTGCTCTTAATGGCAAGAGGCTGGTCGATCTGGAGAATAAATAGTAGGTTAGGCGAGAGTTGGCAGAAGTGAATAAATGGGATAGTTATGGAGTATCCCTTGGGCAAGGCATATCTGGAAATGCGGTCATGGAACAAATAACCGCCGCTCATAGTATCCAGCTGCCGAAATTCGTTCGCCAATTTATGAAGGAATCGGCTAATTTGTAGTATCAACAAGATTGTACGCTTAGAGCCGTTATTGGAAGGGTTTGTGAAGTTGCCACCGGGAGTCGCATGACAAAACTCGAACCCGACTTCCGACTAAAGGGATAAAGAGAGGGAGAGAGCTGAAATAAGCGAAAAAGGTTAGCAGCTTCTGTTGGTCAGTACGTCGTTTGCACGTGCGTATATGTCCGCCGAATATGTTGAAGTGTAGTCGGTGTAGAGATAGAAAAGTAATTCAGCCCTCTGCGCAGTATATTTTTCGACCTCTTTTCCGCAACTTCTTATGGGATTACCTAATATCGAAATGCCTGGGGAACGACGCCAACCCGGCCCCTTTCTTCTTGACGCTTAATCGACAAACACACGCGCAGTCCTTCTGATACGTGACCGAAACATTCGAGGGACGACGATTGGCGGGAGCTCGTACGGGTTACTCGAATCCTCCTTCGGTCAGCGTGTTTCCTTATTTCTCGTCGTGGGATGAAGTGGGGCATTATGGCCATTTTTATCAAACCTTTGAACGACAGGTTGATTCAATGAATCTGGATAGTTTCAATAGGCAGAATTACTTTCTTAAAGATAAAAAATACAATAGTTTATCAGAAACTGACCGGAAAATGTACGACTATTGTTGGTAAACTAAAGGTCTGACTTGAAAAACGGTATCACGAATCACTATATTTCACAACTGTCCATATTGCCCCACTTTACCTTATACCTTAGTTTATCCCCTTGCCCTTCGCTCTTCCCCGACCCGTCATACCTTATGAAAGTTACGGAGCCAAATTGGAGAGAAATTTTCGCTCGGCCAATCGAAAGTAATTGGCGTTCGCTGGGGAGAAACGATCCTCCTCACGGCTTACGAATTACGCACTTCTCCTTCGAACGCCCGTGTGGCCCGGGCTCGCCTCTCACGAGGGAACAAAGCTTCTCTTCCCTCGAATAGACTCTCGCAAATTTGCAGTTTAGCCTCCCCCAAACCTTTCCCGTGATAAGAATAGTTCCGCGAGAATATGAATATCCTTGAATAATTTGTATGAATCAAATTCGGCTTTGGTTATCCGCGTGTCGAGCTGTTTTCGTGCGAAACTTCTTCACTTTAGAACAAAATCATTGGCTGATTTGCAATTCAGTGGAATGGAAAAAATAAAAAAAAAATTAAAAAATTCAAATGTTGATAATGGAATTTACGATGAAGCGCGAGAATCATGGATGCCAAACCGACCTTGTATTATCGTTGTTATCATTTCGCACGCGCCTGTGCTTAATAATTGAAATTTGGTGTTTCCGCCAACTGCATGTATGAAGGTGGAATATACGGCCTAGCGTTTTGGTCATGGAAATATGTGTGGTTAAAAAAAAAAAGAGAAATTCTAAAACGTGCCAAGCGTACTTATTTCGGTCGCATTCGGTCGCGGCAGGTGCGTTGATCCTTGCTTTTGACGGGATTGATGAATGCTTCACTGATTTTTACCCTCTAAAAATCGTTCGTGATTGAAAACATTGGAAAAACTAATTAAGATAGAGCCTGAATTATTATATGAATACATAATAGATCAGCCTTGCAACATTTTTTAGATATTCTCCAGGCTTGTTGGTCTATATTTTCTATAGATTTCAAATTCCCGGTTTTATTACGCCGCAGACATTAAAATTGGAAAATTCTTTCTACAAATAAGACCGATGCTTTCTCCGTGTATTCCGTGTATATGTACCGCAGATTGAAGTACCGTAGAATTTACCGCCACTTTACCCTTCGTGTTCGACTTTTGCACAAATATCGTTGAGTTGCAAGTGCTCGTTTGATGGCTAATGGAAACATCAAACATGACAGAAGTGAACTTCACCCGCGGATGCGGTTTCCGTACTTCTGTGCCCGGCAGGAACGAGTCATACCGTGTTTTCAACGTGTCCAGTTGAGAGAACATCGTGAAAAACAATTACTCGCGTGTTCTCAATCAGTGTCGTTGATAGAAATGAAGGTATATATTTTTTTTGAATATCGACAAAAGAAAGTAAACGACAAAAGAAGTCATATAAATAAGAACATTGATATTGTTGATGGGAATCGGTGCCGTTGACAGGGCAGTGATTATCGGTCGGCCAGTTCCAACGGACTTTATTCGTTAAATTTTATAAGCTCAGCGTGGAAAAATTGCTAAGCCATTGCTCGTACGTGTCTCGCGCTTTATTGGGTTTATCGATTATTGAGAGAAAAACCGGGAGGGCGCAGCGGATGACAAGTGGCGATAAAAGAAAAAGAGCGTGCGCGCCAAAAGGAGAGCGAAAGCTGCTGCTGCTGCTGCTGCTGCTGGTCCGGCTATAGTGGAGTTTGTTTTAGAAAATCAGGGCTCGGCCAGGTTCACCCCGTGGCGAGTGCACACACACGAATGCCCGTCCAGTTCGTTGACGGGCCGCGAGGCGAGCGGCGAGCACCAAGTTTTCCGGAAGCGATTGAAATTCGGCATGCGTATATTCTCGAGCTTCCAGGTGAGAGCGCCGGCTGGACGGCATGATTTCCCGTCGAGCGTATTCAGGAAGCGTAACTTTGATCGCGGAATCACAATCGAATCTCGCTAAAGTGCAGACCACTCCTGGCTCGACCCGCGTCTGCCTTTATCTACACGATTCTAATATACCTGGCACATCGCTGGTAATCCCAATCCAGACGTCTGCATTCCTATATTTTTCTTTTATTTAAAAAAGTATTGCCAGCGCTTCTAAAAAGCTGCCGATTGGAAAATAGAAATTTATTGAGTGTGACGAATGGTTGAATAAAATATAACAATTGAAAAATATCTATATACGTACAGCTTATTTCAATAAAAAGCATAACAAAAAAAATTAAAAAAAACATTGTCGTCGAAATTGATTCAAATAGCTGGCTGAGCTGATGAAATATCAAATATTTACTTGCCATAAAATATTTAATCGCAAAACCAGCCGTGAACTTTTTTTCTCTCTGTCTCTCTTTTTCTCTCTTCCTCCAGAATAAGAAGTAACGAATCCCTCAGTCGTATCCCCGATAGCCAAGAGAAACGAGTGCGTCCGTAGTTTTACGTTGCTTTTCTCTCGGCGAATACCAGATGAAAATGTATACGAAGTGGCGTACCGGTAAAAGCCCGCAGGAGAATCTCTCGTCACTCCCGGCAGATGAGAGGTCCATTTCGTTCCATCCACCGGCGTCGGGAACCGCGGAGAGGGTGCGGCGCGCGGCGCGTAGCGTTGTCGGTGTTAGCGCAGAGTCGAGTGGGCGGGTGCGCCGCGGTCGCCCATCCACCGTGGTAAATTCAATTCCAAATGCTTTTTCACGAATGCAAATTCCTTATCAAAGTTTGAGCCGGATTACAAATTCAGAATGAAGTGAAGTTTCGCTACGGTGGCACCGAGACTCTGTATCCTTCTTAGCTTCGGTGCTTGGGGAGGGGAGGCCGGTGCGGAAGGGGGAGTAGGGGAGATTTCTCTCCCCCTCCATGGAAAGGCCGTTAAAGAACGCGAAGTCTGGCGACCGTTTGATGACGAGGGTCTTTCTGTATTTTTGCGGATTTCGTTTCGAAGGGAACGCGTAAACCGCTCGAACAGCGGGATCTGAAAAGGGGCGCGGCGATTACCGAAGTATCTATAGACATGAGAATCTGAAAGCTTCGGACACGCTCGAAAACGTAGAAGAGTCGCAATCGTACGCGAATCCTCTGTCATGTAATATGC
Organism: Itoplectis maculator; assembly: GCA_964034905.1. Taxonomy (NCBI): domain Eukaryota; kingdom Metazoa; phylum Arthropoda; class Insecta; order Hymenoptera; family Ichneumonidae; genus Itoplectis; species Itoplectis maculator. The sequence goes on from OZ035853.1 coordinate 9,342,567, forward strand.
ATAATAGAAAGAGCAGGATAGGAAGAGGGCGAGAGAATGAAGTGAAAGCGATAGACGGACACACGCACACAGTGCGATTCGAAATTTGCATTTGTCTGTGGTGCCGCCTCCCAACTGGAGGACTCATTCGATAACGCGCACGAGCCGGCGAGACTTCCGTCGACCGAGTTTTGCTAATTATTCGGATGTAAATTACGACTAGACGAACAAAAGGCTCGACGGAAATACTCAACGAGTTCAGTTTTTTCGTGAGCGAAAGTACATTCAATGTATCATCCGGAGAGTCAGCCTCGACCACATAAACTGCTGTCCAACACGGGACAATCTTTTAATACGGTGAACTTTTTTTATTGCGGAAATTTGGCTATAATTAGACTTGTTCAGTCAAGAGATATTTCAACAAATTATTACGACTGATGTACTCGCATTTCAGCTTCAATTTAATTATCGTTGCTTGTCTGGACGATTTCAAGGTGCTCCTTCACTCATAGAAATGCAGTTTCCGCGAGTATCAAAACATACCCTGGTGACTTTTTCAACCACCGGTTGAAGTCACCGAAAGCTGCAGAGTGGAAAATGTACTAAAAGAACGTCTCATTCGCTGAATGCAAATGGGACTCTTCCAGTTTACAGATTTTTCCACAAATTCCAACAATCGATGCACCAATGCTTCAGCTTCGTTTCAATTATCATAGACCCCGGACTCCACGACCTCGCGATTCCGTCTGTTCTACTTGTTAGCCAAACATGCAGCGTTCCATAAACATTGAACTATGCTCAGGCGACGTTTTTAACCAGTCGATTCGGAAGCTTTTCAAAAGTCACAAAGTGGAAGATGCACGAAGAAACTTGACTGCAAATGAGACAGTCTTCCAGCTGACAGATTTTGTCCACAAATTCCAGAAATAAAAGTATGACCTCGTCGTCGTTTCAATTAACCTGGCCTGTCTTGACGACCTCGCTGTTCCGTCTGTTTTACTTGTTGTTTATTAGACATTCAGCTTTCCGTAAGCCCTCGCCGAGTGCCTCTCGACAGATTGCGTTATTTCGGTGTTCTCGCTGCGTCGCCGCAAGTCGCGCATTAGGTTGCTGGCGGGTAAGCGATTGTGAGTCCCGCTGTAGAGATGGGTTGGGATATTCCAAAGGGTTGCGGTGGTTGTCAGTTCCTTGGTAACCACACGCGGGTCTCGCTGCATGTATACGTGCTCGATGTGTGCACAACACGAGACTGAACCGTGCGGTCCACGAGACTCATGCGAGGTGCCTTGATGACGTCTGTGTGTAGCGGGTCGAGGTACGATTTGCGATGCCGCGTCCAGGTTCAAACTCAGGTCCTCCTCTGTCTGCTGGTCTCTACATCGAATCCTCGGGTTTCCACAAGTCAATTATGCCAATGGAGAAATAAATGGGGAGGTGGGGTGGTGCTGGGAGGTGGGGGAGCGAGAGGAGAGGGGCCGCCACCGCCTCGAGCGTGTATACCGATTATACAACGCTATACGTGGCCACCTGCTGGACCGAGAAGACGAGGGTGCGAATCTGTATTACGTGGTGCTCACGTCCGGGCATCGGGTGCATGTACAAACCGCCTGGAGTAAGAGAGAGAGAGAGAGAGAGAGAGAGAGGGGGACAAACCGAACACACCATTGCGAATAAGCAAATCGACAGGAAGCAGAGTTCCCCGCCCGCCCCGAGGCTTACACGGCTTAGGTCGCATCAACACTTGGGAAACGCCTCTGTATATACCCTGACATATTAAGCAAATGGGACTCGCCGCCCCCGAACCTCTCATTTCTGTGTTACGTCCACTTTATCGATTAACATCGCTCGCCGCCACCCGCCTCACGGCTGAATACGACGCATTAGCCGTATTTGACCTGTTGTGTCATTAAAACTTGGACTACAATTGGCCGCGATGATCGTGGTCGAAAATTTGTGGCTTTGCATCCGATGCAAGTTAGGCCACTGGCTAGGCCCTGGCCAGGGCTGATCAGGCCTTATCAGTGCCGGACTTCAGTCAGATGTAATGCTAAAAAATGCGTTAGAGAAACGTTGATCTGGGAAAATCAGATTCCACATTCGAACCATTTTCACCGTGACTGCAAAAACATTGATGATTTAATTAAAGTTGAACGTTTATTAAAAAGAGATCATTTGCAATAATCGTGTTTCACTGGAAAAGCACATCAAAAGATCTTTTTATGCGACAATTAAATTCGAAAATATGGTCTGTTAGAGGGTGAACGTTATTTATATTTACATGGTCCTGGGGGTCTTCGGTAGTGTGGGTGTTCGGGAGAAGTTCCCTACTTTATCGTCCGATAAATATATAAGAAGTTCATTGCGTTGACGCGCGAGCGAAGCGGCGCGGACGCCCGAGCGAGCGTCGCCAGAATAATCTGGAAATTGAGAGGAGACAGTCATGTCGAGAAAAAGAGCTGTTGAAATAAAAGAAGAGAAATTGCGCTAAAAAGAGTTATTATTTCATGGTTAATCACCATAATGGCGCCCAACAAGAATTCGAACCACGCCTGAGAAGAGGACGATCCAGGTTAGCAATTTTCACAAAAAGCATCTCGACAAGAACCGAACGAACACGTTCGCAAAATTTGAACGAGCCTCTTGCAGGCCCACAACGACCGAGATTCGGAAGAGTTCTCGCAATCAAACTTAACCTCAAGCTCGACGCGATCGCGCGTCCGAGACCACGAGGCCACGCTACGCCGAGACATCGACGCAGCCGTGGGTAACCTCCAAGCCACATCGGAAGACTTCGAAGCAACCGTGCGTCCAGGACACGAGGCCACGCCACACCGAGACATCGACGCAGCCAGTGGATAACCTCCAAGCCACGCTGAGACACCGACGCAGCCGTGTATAACCTAGAAGGCCACGCCACGTGGAAACATAACCTCGACGTAACGTGATGAGCACGTTTTCTCAACGACGAGGAGTTCCGAGACGCAACGTGGGGCATCGGCTGAATGTTCAGGTGAGTGAGTCGCAAAAAAAATCGATCGTTTTTTTAACCTTTTTATCCCCACCCATGAAAAATGTCACTATCAACCCAACAATTGAAACAAAAGCGGGCGACGGTCAAAGGACAAGTCACGAGAATATTGAACAGCTTTAACGCAGGGGAACCAATTAGTAGGGAAGAAGCGTCTGTGCGTCTAGAAAAGCTAAAAGGGTTGTGGGATAAATTCGACGAAATACAGACAAATATCGACATAGGACCTTCTGCCAGCGAAGAAGAGCGGTTGCAGAGGACGCAGGATGGTGATGCAGAGCGGCAGGTATTCGAGACCTGTTATTATCAAGCGGCAGGCAAGGCGCAGAGCATCATCAGAGAATATGAGCAGCAAGAGCGAGAGCGCCAACGAGCATCAGAGTCTCGACGCAGGGCTGAGTATCCGGAGCTCGAGGCAGAGCAACGTCAGCCGCCACGAAGAAGCAGACCCAAGCTGCCTCAGCTTCAACTTCAAGAATTTAATGGAGACTACACGAAGTGGATGTTCTTCAAGAATAGCTTCGAGGCAGCGATCGATCGAGATGAGGACTTGACGCTGATGGACAAGCACCAGTATTTGATCGGCCAGCTCCGAGGAGAAGCGCTACAGGTGGTCCAGGGTTTTAGCATTACGGAGACCAGCTACACGAGTGCGTGGCAGCTGCTGAAGGACACCTACGACAACCAGGTCATGATCATCGAGACACATTTGGACGAGTTGCTGGACTTTCCGGTCATTTCAAAGGACAACAAGGCGGAATCCGTGAGGCAGCTCATTTGGCACATCCAGACGCATTATAAATCGCTCGAAGCTCTCAGGCAGCCGGTCAAGCACTGGGAGACGATCATCATCCATCTCGCAAAAAAGAAGCTCGACTTCATCGAACAACGCGACTGGCAAGAGAAGGTGAAGGATAAAACGCCGGAGACGATGCCCGGATTGGATGAGTTCCTTAAATTTCTTACAGATCGATGCCACGCGATGAGACTCCTGAAGCAAAATAAGTCGAAATCTGCAGTCGAAAAACCAGGGCAGAAGAAGCAGTACGAGAAGAAGATTTTCGTCGCAACGGACTCGTCTCCAAGCTGCAGGATTTGTGAGGGAGCTCACCCGATTTTCAAGTGCGAAGAGTTCTCGAAGAAGTCAATTCCGGATCGATTGTTGGAGGTCAGGAACAAACAATTGTGCATCAATTGTTTCGCTACGGGGCACTACACGAAGAATTGCCGAGCATCGACTTGCAAAAAATGCTCCGGACGCCATAACACGCTTTTGCATCGGGAAACGGAGTCGACTGAAGCGAGCGGACACTCAGGATCGGAAACGCCAGTAGTAAGCCTGTGTGCTGAACCTGCGCAAGACTCATCGGGATCTGCAAGCACTGACGAAGAGGATTTCATGGGCGTTTTCCATTTGCAGCCATCGACATCGAGCATAATACTATCAACAGCGAAGATTATTGCGTACGATCAACATGGAAATCAGCAAATCTGCCGTGCGCTGTTGGATCCCGGATCCCAATCGAATCTCATCACCGAGCAGCTCGCGAGGAGACTTCATTTGCAATATCGTTCGTCGGAAAGAGCAATCAGCGGGATCAACAGAGCGAAAACGCTGGCGAGCAAGGTAGTAGATCTTCGTGTCAAGTCGACTCACAACGAATTTGCAACGACTATGGAGTGCTTGGTGTTAGACACAATCACCGAACGATTACCCCAGCAAAAGATAGACGCAAGGAAAATAATTATGCCAAGAGACATCAGTTTGGCTGATCCGGAATTCGATGAACCAGGGAAGATCGATCTTCTAATTGGCGCGGGCGTTTTTTGGAAAACTCTTATCGGATCGCAGCGCAACCGCATCGAGGGACAGCCCGCTCTACAAAATACACAGTTCGGTTGGATCTTGGGAGGAGAGCTGTACAGCGCAACGCGCGAATCAGCGTCGACTTGCCTCGCGGTGACGAACGAGGCGCTTGACTCTCAGATGGAGCGATTTTGGCGACAGGAGGATTTTCCGGAGACGCAGCATTTCACGGACGAGGAGCGAGCTTGCGAGAAGAACTTCGTAGAAACACTTCGGCGAGATCCGTCGGGACGATTTGTCGTGCGGTTGCCGAAACGGGAGAATGTCGTCTTGGGTGACTCAAAGGATCAAGCAGCGAGAAGATACATCACGCTTGAGCGACGTTTGGCGAAAAACGCTGCTTTGCGACTGGAATATGACAAATTCATGATCGACTACCTCGAGCAAGGGCACATGTCCAAGGTGCACGACGAGGATGGAAGCAATCGAGAGTCATACGTGTTGCCTCAACAAGTTATCATTCGACCGGACAGTGTCACAACGAAGCTTCGTGTGGTTTTCGACGCGTCGGCGAGGACAACGTTTGGAACGTCCCTCAACGACAAGCTAATGGCGGGACCCAATCTACAACGAGATTTGTTTGACATTGTCCTTCGATTTCGAGCGCACGAGTATGTTATCACTGGAGACGTCGCAATGATGTTTCGTCAGATTCTTGTGGACAAAAGCGATCGCCCATTACAACGAATCCTATGGAGACGTCGTGTGGACGAGCCAGTCGAATTATTTGAGTTGAACACGGTGACTTACGGAACCTCCTGCGCGCCGTACTTAGCGATTCGGTGCCTTCGGCAGCTGGCATTGGAAAATGGCGAGGATTTGCCACACGCAGCGCGAGCCATCCTCGAGGATTGTTATATGGACGACGTGCTGACAGGAGCAAGTTCAATTAATGAGACGATTCAACTGCAGCAGGAGCTATCACAGTTGCTCAAGCGCGGCCAATTTCATTTGCGAAAATGGAGAGCGAACGATCGGCGCGTTCTTCAGCATCTCGAGGAGGAGAGCAAGGCAGACAGTCTCCTCAGGTTGGACAAGGATGGACCGCTGAAGACTCTGGGGCTCCTGTGGAACGCCACGACGGATTGTCTACAATATCAAATCGACGTCAAGCCCGATCGTACGATGACCAAGAGGCTCGTGTTGTCAAAGATCGCGCAGGTTTTCGATCCCTTAGGACTCATCGCTCCGGTGCTCATAGTGGGAAAAATAATCATGCAGCGACTGTGGGGACAGGAAATCGACTGGGACCAGCCCATCCCGCAGGAGATCTTCAGCGTGTGGGATGAGTATTACGCGGAGCTTCCGCGCATCGGCGAACTTAAGATTACGAGGAATATAATTCCTGCGAATCAGTCAAAGAAGTTCGATGTTTTCGGATTTGGTGACGCATCGGAAAAAGCGTACGGCGCCTGCCTGTATGCAGTAAGCAGGAACGACGGCGGTGAAATACACGCGCATTTAATTTGTGCCAAGTCGAAGGTCGCTCCACTCAAAACGGTATCTCTGCCGCGTTTGGAGTTAGAAGCCGCGCTTCTACTCACGCGTCTCGTCGCATCAGTTTCCCGCGCTTTTGGGGAAAAAATTGGCGAGATAAAGTTGTGGAGCGACAGCACTATCGTTTTGGGGTGGATAAAAACTCCTCCTCACACGCTGAAGACGTTTGTTGCCAATAGGGTCTCAAAAATTCAAGAAAGATCCAAAGAGACAGCCTGGTTCCACGTGCCGTCCGAGGACAACCCTGCGGATTTAATTTCAAGAGGCATTGGAGTGGATGCATTGGCGATCAGCGACCTCTGGTGGCACGGTCCATCCTGGTTGGTCCACGAGCATCAATGGCCCGACGGAATGCAGGACCCGGAGACAGAGCTGCCTGAGCGGAAGCCAACGAGTGTGACCCTAACAGCGGTTGATCAAAATCGTGTATTGCCGGATTGCGCGACGTACGGAAAGCTCCAACGTGTGGTGGCCTATTGCAACCGTTTCAAAAGCAACGCACTCGGCACGAAATCGGTCGGAGAATTGACAGTCGAGGAGCTCGAGAGGGCGGAAAAAACAATCCTACGAATAGTGCAACGAGAGGAATTCGCAGAAGAGATGCGCGCTCTCGAGACAAAACGCGAGCTCTCGCGCAAAAGTAAGCTGCGGGCATTAGATCCGTTCCTCGATGAAGACGGAATCATTCGCGTGGGAGGTAGGCTGCGACATGCCAGTTTATCCACGAATCAAAAACATCCCATTATTCTTCCGTCGAGGCATCGCGTCACGAGCCAGATAATGCGAAGCGAACACGTGAGATTGCATCATTGCCCACCGGAGCAACTATTGTGCGCTGTGCGACATCGATACTGGCCGATAAGTGGTCGGAGAGAAGCTCGGAAGGTCGTCAGCGGCTGCTTGAGCTGTTTTCGCTTCCGGCCAACAAATTATGAGGTGAAAATGGGAGATTTGCCTCAGCAACGCGTCACAGGATTCGAGCGTCCGTTTACGCGTACAGGTGTCGATTACGCAGGACCAATTCAGGTTCGGGAAAGCAGACGTCGCGGGAGAGTCAACGTCACGAAAGGCTATATTGCCGTATTCACGTGCTTCAGCACGAGAGCAGTTCATTTGGAGCTGGTATCAGATTTGACGAGCGAAGCGTTCCTCGCGGCTTTAAGCCGATTCACAGCCCGGCGTGGCATTTGTTCGGAAATGTTTTCCGACAACGGAACGAACTTCGTTGGAGCAGCCCGCGAGTTAAGGGAGGTTTACGACCTGCTACAGCGCGAAAAGGGAGTGATCACGGCGAATCTCGCCAAACAAAGGATCGTATGGAAATTTATTCCACCACGTGCTCCCCATTTCGGCGGAATTTGGGAAGCCACAGTTAAAATCACGAAGAGACACCTCAATACTGTGACGAGGGGCAGAGTGCTCACCTACGAAGAATACAGCACATTGTTGGCGGAGATCGAGGCGATAATAAACTCGCGACCGCTGACGCCGCTTTCCGGCGATCCTGCTGACCTTTCTGCCCTAACTCCTTCCCATTTTCTGATCGGCGACTCACTCGTGCAACCTGTGCAGCCAAATTTTTCGAATGTCTCTGAAAATCGTTTGTCCAAGTGGCAGCTTCTCCAGAAATTGCGGCAGCAGTTTTGGGACCGGTGGCAGTCGGAGTATCTCCAGGAGCTGCAACGACGAAATAAGTGGACAACGCCTGGCAACAACATTCGGATCAACACGCTGGTTCTGCTGAAGGAAGATCACGTTCCTCCGCTCCAATGGGTCCTGGGTCGAGTGTCGGCCGTCTTTCCTGGTCCAGACGGTGTTGTGCGCGTGGTATCTGTCAAAACGCCGAACGGCGAGTTCAAAAGAGCCGTCCAAAAATTGTGCCCGATTCCAGTGAATGACGAGCTCAACGACTGATTAATTTTAATTTTGACTGATTATTTTTACGTATTTTCATGTTTCAAACTTATAAGATTTGTGTTCAATTTTGTCAAATCTATGTTCTTGTATTTCTAAGCATAAGATTCTAAAGTTCCTATTACGCGAATAGTCAATAGCGCATTAAGAAAGGGAGATTATAAACACAAGGTTAATTGTGATGTTTTGAAAGAAAATGTAATTCTTCCAAGGGGGGCGGAATGTTCGGGAGAAGTTCCCTACTTTATCGTCCGATAAATATATAAGAAGTTCATTGCGTTGACGCGCGAGCGAAGCGGCGCGGACGCCCGAGCGAGCGTCGCCAGAATAATCTGGAAATTGAGAGGAGACAGTCATGTCGAGAAAAAGAGCTGTTGAAATAAAAGAAGAGAAATTGCGCTAAAAAGAGTTATTATTTCATGGTTAATCACCAGTGGGTGTTTTAATTTTTTTTTGTTCGTGCCGCTGATTCCGTTGCATCGGCAGCTTACGATTCAAAAGATTTCGCGCGTAAAAAAATAATTGAAAGAAACGAGTGAAGCCAGAGCGTGAGGACGATATTGGTGGGCGCGGGAAGTGTCGAACACTTGTGTTAAGTCACGTACCGTCACGTCCGACGCTGCGAATCGTTATTTTTATACAAATATAAATTGGTTACACTCTTCCGCCTCTCTTTCCTCCTCCTCCACCTCCTCCGTCCCGCCGCACGACGATTGGACTCTGGGGTCTCTTGTATTTCCCTGTTGACTTTTATCTCTCTTTGTCCAATTACTTTGACTTGGAGAATCGAAAGCTCATAAAAAGTGTATTCACGGAAAACGCTGTTGTGACGGGGCCGATTGCCACGAATTAAATATCTAAAATGGATTCCAAAGTGAATCCTCGTCTGTTAGTTTATTGCACAATAATTGCATTCGCTCAAACACGGTTTTGTATCTACTTTTAGCGTAAAACATTTGGTCAATATGAAGATTGCGATACACGGAAATGCCAATCTTACGTCAGTCTAGCATGTCAAATCAGCTCCGGCCTAATTATTCTTCCCCTGTATATTGACATTTCATCTGGATTCCGCAACACACATTACTGCACATTGCACGCAGTCTATACCATCCCAGATCCGTTCAAAGTATGCGTCTCGCGATTCAAGTGGCGTTTCTCGGAATGGAACAAAATGTCACGCTGACACCGTAAACCCCTTCATCTCCCGCAGCAACAATATTGTCAATTGCGAAATTCCGCAAACCCGTTGCGAGCCTTCAAGTCGTGGAATTACAATTACACGTAGATGAAGCCAAACGGCAAAGCCGGGAAATTAATTGGCTATTAGCCGCCGCGCGACGAGTCTCGGCAGTCAATCAGTCGATAATCTCGTCTGAAGTTGCAAAAGACCGTCTGAACGTTGTCAGAAGGCTCCGGGCTTTCGGGACTTTCTATACCACCTCAGCAGCAGTAACAGCAGCAACAGCACTCGACGTACTTTGCCCCCCTCGCCCCTCCACCCCCTCATCACAGAGATAAACAAGCATTGTAAATACGTGCTCCGCTTTAAGTGCTCTTGTGCCGCAAACAATAAATTGTAAAGAAAAGCCAGGCTCTTTTCTTAAAAAAAAGAAGGAGAAACCTTTATGAGAAGTAGCATAATGGCACTCGTACTGAGTGGAAAGCGAATGTTATGCGCGGCCGAATGCCGCTGTGCTCGCACTGTGCGCTATGTATATTATCCCGCCAACCCTGCGCGAGACTCAGGCTCATCTTTTTCCACCGCTGAAACTGTAGCAGCGTAAAACGCGAAACAGATTTCGTGCCCATCCGCGCGCTCGCGGTTATATTCTTTCAATTTTTTTAAAGTAACCGTCTAACCCTCTCGCCGTTCTAGCAGCTTGTTCTCTCTCTTTTTCTCTCTCTCCCCCTCTCTGTCTGCTACGAACGAAGTACCGCGCGCCACGTTGTACATCCGTGCATTCGAGTGTGCCACTCCGAACGAGGTGGAACGGAGCCCTCGCCCTCCGATGTCCTCGTCCGTTTTCCGGGCGTCTAAGGGAGAAGGTCTGCTGTTGATGCTCGCCGGGAAATGTCTCCTGCTCTTCAACCACTGCCCGGTTGTACGAGACCCGGCAGTCACCGCCCTAGCCGATGCTTTTAGTGATATTGAATGTTTTCTGTGTTAGCCGCGCGGCGAAAACGTTTTTTTTTTGTGGACGCGGGTCTTGGAAAATTTCGTTGAGTTCTTTTGGGTCCATCAGTTGACCGACGGCAGCAACCGTTGCGGATTCTGGGTCATTCGCGTTCAGCACTGACGAGAGGATTTATTTGTAAAATGGAACATCTTAACAGTTTGGCTATTTTTTATCTTGAGAATTTTTTTTTGTTCGAATTAATTTGGAGCGAGGCTTGATCGCGCCGGAATTCGAATTCATATCGAATGGAAAAATTTCGGTTCGCGGCTTCGAATCTGCGCAGGAAGACCAAATCGACTGCGAGAATCGCCTCACATATGCCACGTGAATATTTTACCGGAGTTAATATTTCATTTAAATTTTTTTTTATCCTCGTCTTAGTATGTCACAATGGTCTCGAAGTTTGTCGAGGTCTTGTTCACCGGTGGCCAACTTTCACGACGCGGACTCAACTTTCTTTTCGCTCTGTGTGTTCACTATTCTTCGGTGAAAACTTTCGTCGTCGTGTTTTTTTTTTTCGATGCAAAAATTGAGTCGAAACAAAGAAGATTTTTTTTTAGCCGTAGATTCAAAGGCAGGCGCTTTCATATTTTTTTTCGATGTTTCTCGAGAAAAATGAGAGGAAATAAAAATTGCGCGCATTCGGCAAAACCTCGACGAGCATCAGACGCTTCGCGTCAGCGCGTATTTTCGTGGGAATTAAATCTGGCGGCCTGGGCAAAATCCCGCCCCGTGATTAGTGTGTGACTGCTTTCCCAGAGTTCTTTGCTCACCCCGGCGGAATTTTACTCGGCAAAACCGCGAAGAGACGGTCGGCCGCTGCACACGAAAAGACATTTCCGAGCTTTGCTCCGCGTCGGGAAGAGGTATTGGCCGACTGCCGGTCATCGCAGACGCGCTCGTGCTCACGTACACAAACGCTTCTGTATATACAGACATACAGTGCGAGTTCCGAGGTTTTCACCCGTGATTCTGCCCGACCCGGAGTGTTAAATCCAGTGGTAAGACGCCCGTTCGGCTCGAGAAAATGATAGAGTGGTAGCGACAGCAGCCGACGGATTGCGCGGAGTACGTAGTGGGCACGAAATGTATAGGGAAGACTGAGACAATTCGAAACACTCGAAATTCTTGTCGTATATTCGTCGTGTACGTCAATGAATTATTTATTTGTGTAATTTGTTAATTCTCTACATTATTTTATTTCTTTTCTATTGACCATACCCTTGCGCTTTTTACGAAAATGTCCATTGTTGTTTTTGGCAAGTTTGAAAGCCCTATCCGATAGAGATCGATCGATAGAAAATCGATTTCGTTTTTTCTAATAAATAAATCGCGAAAATATATTTTTTCTATAATACGACGGGAAAGCTCACAACATCGTGTCGAAATTTCTCGTGTCGATTGGAATCGTCCCGACTGTTTCATATTGGGCCCCCGGTCGTCGCCTCTCGCGCCGTACACGCTGGCGGCATCAGCGGAGCAGCGTGTGGGAGGCGGCGTGGGAGCAACGACACGAGGAGTAAAACTCGTCGGCGCAGCGCGAAACCGAGAACTTGGTCGTCTAGTTGCGTCGATGAGTGAGTTGAGGAGAGGCGGCGGCGACAAGCGATGCGAGAGAAGAGGGAGCGAGGGAGAGACAGAGCGAGAGAGAGAGGGAGAGTTCGGGAAGCCGGGTCGGTGTAGCGCTCGGGAGTCAAAGGATAAGCTGAGCCACCGCGACGAGCGGAAACTTCCTAACCGCTCGATCTCGTACTGAGAATTTCCACAATCGGCGTGGGCTTTCGCGATTCATGCGTGAGGTAATTTAATCGAATCGTTATACGCTCGTAGCTCGTGACTCGGCTCCTCGACTCTCGCTCCCCCCTCCCCTTTTTCCCCACCCCACCCCCTCAGTTCTACTTTTCTCTTTTGCTCTCCCACCCATCAGTCAGTATGCAATTGTGGGACTCGTCCGCACTTTAGAGCGCTCACCGTCGGAATGTTCACTTTCCATACCGATCCGCTATTACCAGCGCATTATAATTCACCTCCTTTGCATTTCAACCGACGGCTTCGCGAGTTATATCTCTCTCCGCTCGTTTCCGTGCCCAACTTCGACGGGCGGCCGAAATAAAACTCACGGTGTAATTTCCTGTCTTGGCGAATTTTCCGCGAACGACCTGTTTTCACGAAACGCGCAGCGAGCGGCGAAAAATAATGTGTCGCGCGGCTGCTCGGCCGACCGTGCGGATATTTCCCCGGAGGTGACCGCGACGGCAAATAACGCAACCACGGTGACTGAATTTGCGGCTCACGAGTCAGCGCGTTTTTGTACGCGGCGGAAAAAAAAATTGCGTCGCGGATATTTGCGAATTTTTCGTCGGTTCGCGGGCCGAGTGGAAAACGATGGGAATATTTCAGGACGAAAACGCGACGCGACGTTGTTTGTGTCAAACGCCGGAAATTAAAAATGTAAGAAGTGAATTACAAAATTTACTTCTGACGTATTTAATTTTACTGCGCCGTAAAGCGTAACATTTGAATAATTTGAATAATTAGTCGTTCCAGTTCCCTCGACCGTTTTAATAATTACGCCTAAATGCACCATTAATATTAATAATAATAATTATTATTATGAGTATCAATTTTATGTTCATGGAAACGGTTACCAAGGATTTTGCGGCCCAACGGGATCGACGCGAGATTTTTCTTCGCCGCGAAGGGTGCGAGGGTTGGCCAGGTGATTTCGTGCCCAGCGAACTGACGTGACGTCCGAGCGAGCCGAACGCCCCCCCTCCCCCGCTCCAGCCCTCCCCCCCCCCCCCCCTCCGTGCACGAAATCCTGAAGCGCGTCGGGTCGCCTTTCCCCCAAAACTGTATAGAAAATATATCTACGTGTAACACGTACACCCGGGGATCCATGTCCCGAGGGAACAGCTTCGTGTGTGCGCGTTAAATATTGCAAAAATACTCGCGCAACTCCGGACTAAGAGGAGCTGCTGCTCTCGCTTTCAATACACACCCGGGATTTTTGCCTCTGCCGGCTTTTTCCTGTCGCGTCGCCGTTCAGAATTTTAGATGAGTACCGACCAGGGTGGCATGTAACGCGCGATGAGAAAAAAAATAAAAAAATAAAAATAAAAAGGGTAAAAATGTTTTCCTCCGTTTTGAAATCATTAGAGATTTTACCGCAGAGATTCATCAAGCTCGGAGCCGGGTGGCACTCGGTGTATAGAGAAGCCAGAAGCCACCCCGGCGCGCTTTAAAAGGGAAAAGGGAAAAAGGGAGACGAAGAATAAGAGGCCATTTTAAATGCTCAATCGTTTATCTCGAAGGGGTTTAATGGATTGGGAAGTGACGAAGGCGGGCAGCATCGGCACACGCGAGACCCTGATAGCTCTCGTGCCCTCACCCCTCCCCCTCTACGCTGTATTCAACGCGCGAGGCCACGAGATACGGGAATACGGATAGAACGAGGGAACGAGAGCGAGAGGGTAAAAGACGACGCGCCCGAGAGATATAAAGCAGGCGAGCGGGGCGACGAGGGGGAGGGGGAAGGGGAGCGGAAGGGGAAGGGGGACCCGAAGGTCTCGGCTATTCGAGAGAAGAGGGAAAATCGAGAAGCGAGAGAATATAAGGGCGCGCAGAAGTGTAGAGGGCAAAGGCAACGGAGGAAGATACGAACGAGACTCAATCCCCGCGCGGCCCGTAACATTTTTCTCATTAAATCGATTGAGGCGAACGCCATGATGTACGGAAAAAGACGATCCAGCCCCCCTTCCCCCCTCCTCCCTTCAAACCCCACGACGAACCCTTCGGGATTTGAGAACGGCGCGAGTCGACCTCGCGTACCGTTCACCTCTATCCGATTTCACTATTTTTCTTTTTTTTCTCTCGTCCCTCCCCTTGCACCCTCCCTCCTCCCCGCCCTTCACCGTTCACAGCGACGCCGCTTATTCTCCTCCGCAACTTTCTCTCCCTCTTATCGTACCTCGCGTCTTTCCGTAATTTACGTAATCCGAGCGGCTCGCCGGGGCCCTTTGACACTCCGACGCGACGAAGTCGTTCGACTGCTGGGAGGAATATCCGTCTCGGGGCGTAAGGTTGAGCGTACGTCATGTTCGGCTTTGCGATCGCGCTACTTGGGAGGCGCGGAATTTTGCCAATTTCGCGGGTGGAGATGCGAGTTGGGAGTGAATTTCTTTGTCGTTTATCATGTTGCAAAAATACGAATCTGGGGTAAATTTTCATTTTTGCAAATTTTTCTTGCAAAAGTAACTTATTTATTTTTGAGGTTTTTTTTTGGGGGAAATGCTGCACCGAATAATAGAAATAGGAAACTCACAATTCATTCAAAATCCAAACAAGCTCGCAGGTTTCCATTACGTTGTTCGAATTTCAAGATAAAAAAAATTGTTCGTCTGAAAAGTTTTGTATTTCCATCGTCCTCGTTTCGCTCGCAAACGCAAAATCTCGTCGCATCTGCAATTCCTCCCGTTTCTTTACAACATCCCCGTCGTCATTATTATTTTTCTCCGCGTTACTTAAACCGGCGCATAATAACGCAAAAATGGCGTCGACATTAAACAAAGACGCGGAATTCCACGGTAGATTCGCAATTTATTTAAAATCGAAACGAGCTCGTCCTGCGCGCCAGCGCCCGTCCGGGTATCCCGGGCGCATTACAGTTAGTCGCCTCTATCCCCCGGGCTCGGCGTGTAATCTTTCTATTTTCCAGCTGCGAGCGTCGCAGCGGCGGCAGACGGGTAATGCCGGACGCCGAGATTTTCGCAGCGGCGGCTGAGATGAAAACGATTTCGAGAACGATTCCTCGCCCGGATATTAGAAGAAACCCGGAGTGATACCGAACTGGACGGAGAGCGAGAGTGAAAAAAAAAAAAAATCTCGGCGTTACACTAAGTTGCGCGAGAGTGGAAAAACCTATATAGCGCTATCGGACTGGATCAAAGAGACAGAGGAAACGAGAGAGAGAGACGGAAAAAATGAGAGAGAGACAAAAAAAGAGATGAGAAAGAGAGAAAGAAGAAGAAGAAGAGCATTGTTGCCGCATCTGCCTTTGCCAGATGAGTGGGAAATGGGAAACTCCTATACTGCACCATCGTCGGCGTCTCTTTATCGAAATCGCGTTACCGTTACGATCCTGTTACCTCGGTACTTTATTACGTGTATCTACCTGGCAGTAAAGTCGCGTCGGAAAATTCCCGACCCACATACATATACGCATTGTGCGTATATATATACGCACTATAACCGCGCGGGATAAAAAGCCGCAAGCGACAAATTCCAATAAGTCCGGGGACACAGAGACGTCGAGCGATGATGGTGAAGTCGGCCGGGACTAAGAGTCGTGCATTATTCAATGGATGCCCGCAATACGATTATTTCCAATTCTCGGTAAGGGGAATCCCCGGTCCAAGAGGGACCCCTCTTCTCCCCTCCCCCTCCCCTTCACCGCCCGTCGAGATGGGGAGGGAAAAGGCAGACGAAGAAGAAGACGCGTTAACGATATAATATCAGTGAAGTTTCCATTCACAAAGGCGCAAGCGACGGAAATAAGACCAGTTCGACGCACTGACGAAAGAGCCTCGCGCAGGGTCCCAAAAAAAAAACAAAAAAAGGCAAAAAAAAATAGTAAAAAAAAAAAAAACGAAGGCTTCGCAGGTCGAGAAACGCAGAATTGAGCCGGGTTATTGGACTCGGAATTTTTCGTCTGCTCCTTTATCCCTTCTCCCGGGGTCCTTCTTCTTCTCTCTCTCAATTTATTCGTCGCGGCAGTTCATCCGGAAAGCCTCCGCGGAGACGAGTGACGTTCGACGCTCTCGGCATATATAAAAGTATATGTATATACCTACATATATATCTACCGCGGCGACGAATCGCTGTCTCCGCGGGCTCCCGAGTTCGACCTCGTCCTTTGTCGCGCTGGGCCCTTACGAACATTCCCGCGCCGAGGATGATGACGACCTCACCGCGGGTCTGACGAGGATTTGGAGCGAGAGGGACCGGAAGGACCTTATACCGCGGCGATAAGCGACGGAGTCAAAGTCATCGCGGTTTATTCGATCGAACGTCATATTGTCCCCGGCACATGGACGTGTATATATGTATACATGCCTGCTACAGGTTCACATACACATATATACGTACTGCCTCTCTCCCTTCGCTCTAATAATATAAATGGTATTACAGATTGCGGGGAATCGCGCTGAGCCAGCCCGAATACCGTAGGACCGATGTTTGTCTGGAAGTTACGTGACACCGGGCCCGCGAGTGTGTAGCAGCGTCGCTCGACGAGCGACGGAGAAGAATGAAAATAAGATAGCCGCCCCCTACCCCCCCTGCTCTCCCTTCTGACCCCCTGCCTTCCTCCTCCTCCCGGCGATGAGTAGTCGGGTTCTCTCGGTCCGCGAGGACAGATGCGTCGGGTATAGAGCTCAACACACCGCCGAGGCGGAGGATTCGACGCGCGAGTGCTGCTTCCCTCGTAAAATCCAAACGAGCTCGTCGGATGCTCGAGCGAGCGCCTCGAATATCGCTCGTTGAAGTGGGGTCGTTCGGCTGCTGCCGGAGCTGCTGCCGGTGCAGCGAGGCGCGTGGTCGGGATTTTCGTTACGCGATACGTGATTCGATGGCGAGCCGGAGCTCGCGAGGAGCTCCGGGGTTATACGAACCGAGAGGAGGAGGAGAGAGGGGGGGGGGGGAGTGGAGTGCCGACTCTGCTGCCGCACTCGGCGTCAGCTGAGAAAAAGCCCTCGCCGGGGCGTCTGCGGGTTATGCAGATGTACAGCTCGCGAGACCAGCGCAAAATCCGCGCTGGATGTACAGTGGCGAGGGGGGAGGGGGAGTAGGGGGAGGGAGGGGGAAGTTGCAACCTGTTTTTGGGGCGAACTGCGAACGCGCGAGGCAGAGGAATGAGGAACGAGGGATTGGGTGGCGTTGGAATGGAGTGCAGCGGGTGGAGGGAGGGTGGTTGTTGGAATAGGGACAATGGGCATCAGGGCGACAGGGTGAATGAAGTTTCGGTGAACTGTGGACGCGGCGAGTTTGCACCGAAATTTTCGGGGAAATTGCGGCGCGACCAACGGACGAGAGGACGAGACGAGCCATTTGGACGCCGGGGATTATTTGACGTCGATGTTCGAGCTCCCGTGACGCGCGTCTTTGGTTCGGCCGCGGGCATCAAGTTCGAGAGGACGACGTTATCGATATTGTAGAATACTTTTAATGTAACAGTCGTTGTGACCAAATTTAGTATCTTTAATGTATTAGCGATGTTCGATGGGTGGAGTTCGTGTTGACGGCAACCTGAGGATTCGGCGCTTTCGAGGACGTGCAACACGTAAGGCGAACGAGCTTTCCCTGAGCTACGGGAGTGCTCGCGCCGAAATTCCGGTAGATTGCATCGGAATCGGGGCAACGCTCTCTAGAGGGCCAAGTTGCGTTCGCGATTGCTTGGGAAGTGCGGATATTTCGCGTTTCAATGTTGAAGAAGAGATCGAGAAATGAGGCGGCGAATCGACGCCAAATGTATCAGTGTGTGTAGGCGCGATGAAAGTTTGGATGAAGTCATTTTCTCCCCAACTCAGCATCTTCCTGGTTGAACTGATCTCACGCCGAGATCCGTGAGGCTCCGGACGCTGCTCAACAAGGTCGAGTAGCTTTTTTGAGTAGTTCAAAAAAGCTACTCAACCTTCTTTTGAACTACTCAAAAAAACTACTCAACCTTCTTGTCACCTTTCCCAAGCCAAGGCTCTCTCTCTCTCTCTCTCTCTCTCTCTCTCTCTCTCTCTTTCTCTCTCGGCCCAACCGAATCACTCTCCCCAATTCAGCCTCTTCCTGGTTAAACTCACCTCACCTGAGACCCGCGATTCTCTGGGCGTTGCTGTGAAAACCTGCGAAAAGCTACAACGCGTAAACGCGCCGCGCTCACTCCCTTTCCCTCGAGCTATGGCGAACGCCATAGAAGGGAGTTTGCACCGAAATTCCCGGAGATTGCATCGAAAACGGGGGCAAACGTTTCTCGAGGGCCTTACGCCACGCGCGCGTGCCCCGATTGCCTCAGAAGTGTAGATATTTCATTTCAATATCCAAGCACATTTGGATTCTCGTGTGAGCAGAGTTTCGGAGGAGTCGAGACGAAGGTGCGCGTCGGGCACACGCAGGGGATCGTCGCTGGATGCCGGGAGCTTGCCGGATCCGGGGTTATATCGCGGGCTCCGGGCTTACGGCTCGAGACTATTGCCCCCTAGACTCAATTTCGTAGCTCGTTCTCCTTCCGCGAAGAAGGACCTCAAGGACCGGTATAGCGAAGGAGAAGGAGAAGCAGCAGCGAAGACGAGAGAGGAGCTCGCGGCTCTCGAGCCTTTCCCCATTTTACCCGTTCTCCACTTTTACTGCGGGGCTGCTCGTTTGCCCAACGGCACCGGCAATATAGCCTCTTTTGTACTATAAAGACGGCGCGTACACACAAGCGAGAAAGTATTGCAAAATTCTAGGGCCACTAATTTTCCTCTCTTTCTCTATTTCTCTTTTTCGTTTTTCCTTCTATCCCTTTCTCTCTCTCTATCTCGCTCGCTGTCTCTGTCACTTCTCGCAGTCCTAACGAAAATCGAGAAAACGAGAGCGCGAGGAAGGTTTGAAGAAAGAGACGCGGAGTGGCAATCTCTTTACACGTCGATCGATAACCAATCTAAACCAATTTCTGCGGAGAACGGTTATCGGCTATTCGGGTTTCCGTATACGGTAACGAGAGTTCTGCCGCTGCCGCTGCTGGAGCGCCTGGTTACTGACACGAGTGCGCTCGGCGAAAAGTTCCAGCCGACCGAGGACTATGGACGTCAGTTTCTGGCCCGGGTTCGGCCTCTATTTCGCTGTTTCTGTGGTTGCGCGTCGACGAAACGAGAGCGAGTATTGGTGTCCTCGTCGGGGGGAGGACGGTGGGACCCAGGGGTCTTTTGCTCTGATAACGACCGCCACTCATTGACGAAGAACCGGGAGAACAAAATTTTTTTCTCATCAAACAGCCACTCGTGGGCGGCTCCTGCGGTTGAGTGTACTAGAACATGAAAATTACGCGTACACCCGGTGCCTACCGTGCATGGCGATCCTAGCCGGTAGTTTCAACCGGCGGCAACCGCGGCAGCAGCGAGCGGCGGCTCGAACGCTCCTCTCGTATAACCCCGGTAGTACTCATCGCCATTCGTTAGGCAGCGGCAAAAAAACGTACCCGAGTTTTCGAGCGCACAAAGTTTATAATTAGCACTCCGCCGCTTATTTTCCCATTATTGTGTCACCGATTTATTTTTTTCGCCAGAAACTCGTCGCGAAATTCTGTAAAACTCATTGATAATCCGTACAAAAAAAAAGTAGAATGAAAGGTGAAGTAGGCTACTACCGTTAATTTTACAAATTATTTTTCTCGACCATTTTGAGGCACTTTAATTCAACGACCCCTTCAATTGTAATTATTACATTACATTTATGCGGTTGGTTACCCTCATTTTTCGTTGGGAACTGAAATCCATGACAATGAACCGCGTCATTGGTTGTATATAAAAAAAAAACCTACGAACGAAAAACATGTCACCTCAATCGAACAAAATTTGTCTCCCGTCGACTTTAAACTCCTCTGATCCAAAGTCGTGTCCCTTCTAACGAAATTTACCGGTTTGTTTACCGTTCGCACCGAGCCTCACAGATTAAGTGTGAAGATGCCGACCGCCGCGTTGTCTCGAGCACAAAGGAATCCGGAGAGTTGAGCCACCGCGGTCATGGAGCGCTCGGTCGTTGGGTCGGGAAATCATCCGACACTTGCCGAGAACAGAAGCTGCATTTAACGGACCAGCCGTATGATTAGGCGATGTAGCCGCGTATTGCGCTTTCGGGCAGCGCTGCGTCTGAGCCTCGACATCAACGCTCGCTACTCGCTCGCTCGTTCGCTCTCGCCCCGGTCGTTTAGCCGCAGCGCAAGATCCTCGGCTCCTCTCGCTGTGGCGCCGGTTGTTGCGCGGGACTTCCGAGAAGTTCCGAGCGCGAGCACAAAGAGAATTTCCCAGCGCCACTCGAGGGCTCGGGGAGAATACCGGTCTGCGTCTGTTGTTTCGTCAGGATGAAACAACCAATGGTGAAGTTGACCGCGTGCCGTTGACGACGGCCACCTCGGAGCCCGGGGAAAAACACGGGAAGACGGTCAGGTTCACCGTATTGGAGCGAGGAAAACGGTGTAGCCGACGAGGCCGTAGGTAAATAATCAGCGAGGGGTGAACCGAGGCTCTGAGAAAGGCATCCCGGGTATACAGTCGATACGGGTGTCCGTGCGGGGCTAAAATCGAGCAGAAACCGAGCAGCAGAAGCAGCAGGAGCAGCAACAACAGCAGGAGCAGCGGCAGCAGCGAGATCTGTATAGTCATAAACCCAAGCCCAAACCTAAACCGACCGCTTCTATGTGCAAGTGAGCCTGCACACAACACACAGATACAGGTCGACAACGACGACGACGACGGCCGAGCTACCGGCGCCTCGCGGCGTCGCCACCGTCGTCGTCGTCGCCGTCGCGCCCCGAGGGAACTGCGTCAGTTTCGGTAATAGAATCAACGTTGATTCTCGAAACCGCTTCCTGCGTGCAAGCTACTCCCCTCCGAGGGCCCGCTATTTGCCTACAGATGTAACTTCCTTCCTGCTTTAGCTGACGTCGACCTTGTGTCTCGGGCGCGCGAGCGTCTCTTCGCCGAACTTTGGGCAAAGTACCCGCATCCCGCCCGGCATAGCGCGCCGCCTTTTAAACTCGATTATGAGAGCGTTTAATACTTCGGGGAAGATACACAACTGTCGGGGTTGTGGGGTGAGATTGGAAGATACACGCAAATACGGCGGCAACAATGGGTTGGACATTGGGACGAAGAATGCTGCGATGATGCGTTGGGATTTGAAACTTTGGACTTAAAGAGATCGTTGGAATTCTGACGACCGCGACTCGTTCGTCTCGTTGCTTCGACCATTTTTATGGTTTCCATAACCACACGCTGCTTGCTATAAGCACATGACTTGTGGTATCCCTAAAAATATGGTTGGCCCCTAGCTATAGATCGTAGTGGCCCTGCCAGGGTCTGATCAGGGTCTCTCTAACGCTCTCTATGCTGCGGATCTTTTCTAAGCTGTGGATCTTTAAGACTCTCTCGGTGTCACACTCGTCACCGACCGCTTTCATTGTGCGCGCTCTCGCACATAAATCCACGTCGGGCGAGCGCGCGATGAAATAGGTATGATTGCTCATATTCCGTGAGCTACTAATTGCGCGAATTGCTCGGAGAACTTTGCGCGACGAAAGTGGCACGGAGGAATCCGGACGGGAGGCAACCAGAGAGAGACGGAGAGAGTGAGAAGGAGCGTGGGAGACGGAGCGAGAGAGAAAGAGCACGAGCGGGCGGGCGCGTATGACTGCTCGAATGAATCGAAACTATGGGTCGAGGCGATTACTTCCATGAAATACCAAAGCTTCCCCAGGTGAATTTCCGACTTTGTCGTAGTCGGGGGCCCGCGAGCTCTCCAACTTCCCTCTGCCCGTATGAAGCAATTACATCCGAGGAATTCCATTGTCGTCATTGTACCAGACGAAAAGCGCGACTGGATTAGTATGGAAATATTGAGTGCCCCTCGAGTGGTGCCCCCAGTCCCCCTCCTCCTCCCTTCTCATTCATTATATCGATCCTTCGCTCGCCTCGCCAGTCATTTTCACACTCATAATGCGATTTCGTAATATTAAATTTTCGCGAGTGGTTTTCTTTATTCCACAGGTAGGAATAAAGAAAACCCCTCTTCCTTTCTCTCTCTGACCCTCGCTGCCAATGTGTCCCGGATCGCAAAATCTCGGGAAAAAGAGCGAGAGAAAGGCACATAGACAGAAAGGGAGCGAGAGGGACGAAAAACCAAGGGAAAGATCGAACATCTCGACGACGGCGCCGAAGCTCCGATAGTCCAAATCCTATGAAATCGCCGCGTCGCTCTCGCGGATATGACACTGGAATTGGAAACGGAATATCGAATAGATTGAGTGCTCGGCAGTACCAAGAGCCTCGTCGGGTTATATTCGTAATACACGCCCGCTCTCCCCCTCCCCCTCCCTCCACCTCGCGGTACAGGCCGACTGATCTCTCCGATATTCCTTCTGTTATTTCGTCCCAGAAACATATTGCAGAATACTTAATGATCCCTATAGTCGCTGTCGCAGCGATAGCGATTGAATAATACAAAAAAAAAAAAACGAATAAAAAGAGGAAGAAGAAAAAATACCCTTAGCTATTAGAATCGCGAGTTGAGCATCGAACCAACGCAGGAGGCAGCGACAGCGACGGCAACGCAGCGACCATGGTAGAATTCTGACGGTGGAGAACTTTTGCCCATTCTATGGAAACTCGGGGCGCGTTCTCCTTGTTCTTGAACTCGCAGGGCCGCCGCCGCGCGTTAATGAGGCGCTCGTGGAGCCGAATACAAATGGTATCCGATTTCGAGGAGAGGTAGCTACCGTCATTGCCACACTCGGCAATTGGAGCAAATTCCGGGCTTCACCTACCCCCGACCCCTTCGAACCCCCAACCCACCACCGCCCCCTCAGGGTTTCAGGTCCTGTCCCCGGCAGCGCTCTGTTCCCAATACTGCGGGGCCTGTGCTATGTGTGAGCCGCCCTCCTGCTACGTATACAAACACGTCAGACCACCCGATAGGACACCCGGAGCATAGCGCAGGGTGGGACTACTACACAGACCTCAGCGTCGGCGTCGTCGTCGTCGTCGTCAGCCGTGAGAAGCCTCGGAGATTCAAGTCGCGTACGTTCGGTCAATTCCTCCCGGCGTCTTCGACACACTTGCCGGGGACTAATGTCATTTTCACGCAAGTTCTGTTCGGATTTCGGGTTCACAAGTGGCGAACCGACACAGCCCCCGGGGAGAGCGAGAGAGGGAGAACGAGAGAGAGAGAGACGGAGATATAGAGCGATGGAGGGAGAAAGAATGAGAGTGAAAGAGAGAGAGAGAGAGAGCGCGGGAGGTACACTAACTGTGCCCCTGGCCCTTCGCAAACTTCACGTCTCTTTCGAGTGGCCACAATGAGGGCGGCCCCTCGATGTACGCACGAATAAACATCGCGCCCGGATCCGCGTTGAGTCACTCCAACCCTCTGTCGAATTTCCAGCCAAACTCCCTCCTCTCGACCCCCCGTCGCTCTTCCTTTCGCCGCCCGAGCTTCGTTTCGTCGCCAGCAATTATACTCGTCGTCCTGCCGAACGACGATCGAATATGGACATTCGTTAAAATGTAACTACGCGCGAAGCGTCGACCATTGCGTTTTTTTACATTTTTTTTTATTTCATCGGCCTCCAGGCCAGCGAATAATTGACGAGAGAAATGTATTTAAAACTTTGTCGTAAATTTTCCTGTCTCGGGGTGTATTATTTTTGCGACTCAATTGATCGACATCTCGTTATCCTGCGCTCGACAGGACGATATTGCTGAGTTTTACATCGATTAACGACTTCGGAATGACGAGAGAGCGAGGGCGAAAGCAAAAGAGAAAGAGAGTACAGCGGTGGGTGGAGGGGGAAGGGGCGGACGGAAGCTCCATGAGAATCCAGACGGCGGAGTGAACTCCGATGAATGAGAATTGGAAAAGAGAACATCGATACGTCTCGTCTTTCGCGGGGACGAAGCAATTACGGACCATTTGTGCCCTTGGGCCAGGTTGAACTGTGTAATTTAGTTAACAGGTGTTCGCATTTCCATTTTTGTTCAAATTTCCCTTTTTCTCCGCGCGTGCCCCCTCCCCTCCCGCCCTTTCAACGCTCGGCATCTCTTTATTTAGCTGGTGCTCGTTATAAACGTTGAAACTATTACACTTTACGCGTTGGAAATGCCGTATTTGAGCGCGGGCGGAAGAACCAACGCGGCCTCGTGGGGGATAAATTAACGCTTTATATTCGGAAAACAGGTGTTTATGCGCGATTTTCATTTGCGAGACTCTTAGCGCTGGCGCTAATTGGGTTCAAAGTTTGCCATAATGAGACGGAGCGAGCGAGAGAGGGAGAGAGAGAAAGAGAGCTGGAGATGGAGGAAAGCGGACCGAAAATTCCGGGCGAGCGAGAAACCCGGGGTTGGCATTATATGCGCGCTGGGTGCCCGAGCACCGGTCGGTCCGACCATGTCTCGCTTGTTCCACTGCGCGCCGTCGCTCGGGCCGTATCTGCGGGCGGCTGCTGCTGCTGCTGCTGCTGCTGCTGCTGCTGCTGCTGCTGCTGCTGCTGCTGCTGCTGCTGCGGGACGCGCGACGCGCGCACCGACGCTGTGCTCGCTCGCCGTTGCACAGGCCACTTCGCCTCGGCGTTAACCTTTATCTCATCGCTATTATGCAAACCACGTGCTCGCGCGGGAATAATCTGAAAAATGCTGGAATACGCGTTTCTTAATTTTCCGGGGCCTGGATAATTCGAAGCTCGGTCAGAGAGAGAGAGAGAGAGAGAGGGAGAGAGAACAAAAGAGAGACAGAGAGCTGGTACATCGGGCTCCATGACCGAGTTTCCGGTGGAGCTGCCGCTGCTGCGGCTGAACACGAGCAAAACCTACCGCCACGGCGCACATACCTCGCGGTGAGAGCTAGCGCAAATGGGCTCGCACATGTACGGTCATGTATAATATATATGTATATTCACACATTTATAAACAATGTATACATATAAACACACATTTATATACACGTAAATACATAAATGTCTGTATAAATGTAGTTGTTATATACAGATACATGTATATACAATATGTATAATATTACATATACGCGTATCTGTATATTCGGTGTTGGCCTTATCTCGCCCGGTCGAAGTCGAGCGATTTAACCGAGCGGGCTTAAAATAGTCCTCCGGGAGATACAGGATGGAGGGCCCCCCACGTTAGCGGCGTGCGGCGCTCGTACCGCACACGCGAATATATATACGTACGCGTGTATCGCGCGGTGTGTACGTGGGTGTATCGTAAACGTGTGTGTGCTACATATGTGCGCTGTATATACGAAGCGGTATACAAGTATCAAACGTTATACGGCGAATAACGGAACACCGAGAGAGCACAAACTAATATGGCTTCGCACGTGCAGGCTTATCCACTCGACTCTCCGCTAACTACGCGAGACCCTCCCCCCTGCCCCTCCCCCTCCTCGGCTCTACCCGTTCCCCCGGACCCCAGACCCGCGTTGTACGTGCTCAAACTATTTTGCTAAATTAACCATTTCACAGGAGCGAGAGTGTTATTTACGACTGGATCGCTGGCGTCGCGGAAATCTCTCGATTTAATTCTCTTCGTCTCGGAAGTCAAGTGCAAAAATCCTGAGTGTCGCTGCCGCTCCGGTCAGGTCACGTGACAGGGACTGACGATATCTAAGATATCTGATTTTGGTGGATTTTTAAACCGAAGTCAATCAGGTCACATCGAAATGGGATATTCTATTCTTTAATTATCATGGCGTCGGTTCCTGATTTCGTTATAAGTCCGGATTGACGTCATTCGATGTACATTATTATTCGATGCCGATAATTTGGATATCGGGAGATTTAACTTTTGCCATGGGAAAATCAGCATCGTCAGGCGCCATTAGCATCGTCAGAGCTTCCGAGTTAAATGTGGAAGTCGCGGGTCTGGGTATCGATTGACCTGTCATTAAAATTTTGTTAGTTTGAGAAATATCGTCTAATGGAAGAAATTTCTATTTAATTTTCTTAAACCAATCGTATCGATTTATTTAAATATTGATTTCTCCGTATTTACGATTTTGTTAAGTCATCGATATGTATACAAATTTAACGTGCGATTTACACGGCTCCGAGTCTGCAAGACTGCCAGAGAACTAAATATTGAACCGGCACGGGTTACTATTTCCTTTCCACGACAAGCTGCGATTTTACGAAAATAGTATCACATCGTCGCATCGTTCACAATGTGCGAAAACGACTACGACGAAAACGAGGCCTACACATCCTCGCGGTAATTTATTTGTTCGATTTCGACGGGAATTTCATTCTCTCCCTGCGCACGGGCGACGATAGAAATTGATTCGGAATATACGGCATTGGTATGAAACCATGGAAGCCGTTCGGTAACTCTCGCGAGAGGCGTCTCGGCTTTTCCCTCCGCATACTTTTCGCCGCAAACGCCGAGAGATGTGTATGGCGCGAGCTGCTCTACGGGGAAATATGTAATTCTCCCGCGAACTCTCTCGCTCTCTCCGCCCGTCGCGCCGTCGTGCCTTATATTCTTCGATATCGTCCGCATCCTTCCGCATTTCTCCGCAGAGCCGTCGCCGCCGCCGCGACCCGGTTAGAGTGGATTCCGTACTGCTGCATGCGAAAATCAATGTGCATTGCTTTTCCGCGAACTCGGGGAACCCGGGAAATAAGTCGAGATGGAAATCGCGAAGATAGACGACCGGAGTTAGCAGCCTCGACGTCGATAATTAGACGCGGCTACGCGGAGGTGACCGGGGCTCGGCGCAAAGCATTAAAGTCGGGTAACAACGATTTCCCGTTAAAAAAAAAAAAAAAAAAAAAAATAATCAAGTAGAATATTTCAAAATATTAAAAAAATATATATATTGTGCTTACTAATTCACAAAAACCACGATTATGCGATTAAATTTATTTCTCATTGTTGCAACAAAAAAAAAATATATATATCTCTTGTTCGATAACCCGAACCGCGACCAGATATTCAAAACAAAGCAAAAGCTCGCCTATCGCGGATTTAAAATTGATTCAACTGGCCCCGGTTCACCCGGACGCTTGAACCACGCGTGGAATATCGCGTATTGAAAAGCGCGGCGGTGAATGGCGATCAAGCGGATTGGCATGCTAACGTAGATATCACAACAGAAAACGTGGCCGCAGGGTTTGCGCCGCAGCGGCCACGTCGAGCGAGGTTCATATACACGAGGCGAAGGAGAGGATCGAGTTCTCCCGCGTTTGCCGGGTATTGCTGAGCCAGGCGGCGATATTTATGTTACGACCCTCTCACTCTTTCTCTCTCTCGCTCTTCGGGTGTTCCAGCAAACATCGCGTGCATGTCGGGCCCTTACGGGCGCGTGGCAACGCTCAGGGTGTGAGAGGGTGAGGGGAGGGGGGGTCCCGACTCTTTCTCCAGGATTTGCCGCCTTTCTCACTCGTCCTTTTTATCTGTTTTATACGTACGCCCAGTGTATATACCCGACTGGCCGTGGATAACGCGCCACTTTCGGCGTCGCTTTTCCACCCTTCCTCGTCGTACCCGATCGTCGCTCTTCTTACCCCTCGAATCTCTATCCCCGATATTACCAGCGATCCACGGTAACGGCGACCAGTTTCGCCGTTCTTTCCTCTTTTCCAGCCCACAGAACGGCACATGCTGTATATATAAACGTGCATTATACATATGTATTGCAGTATATAATAAAGTGTATAAATGTTTTAAGTTTCTTTTTATTCTTGTAGGGTTTGAGGGGTGATGGCTGAGAGTTGGGATTTGGGAGAGATGGAATTGTCAACATAGAGTGGGAAGATGTTCATTTTTGGTAGAATTATTGATTGGGATTATTGATATTTTTTTATGGGTTTTTGGTGTTTGAAAATCATGATTTTATTTTTGTATGATGGGAATAGGTGAAATCTTGAAGAAACGTTGAAGATGCCGTTGGGGCACAGGGTGAAGTGCACAGAAATATTCATGCACCGGAGCGATGAACGGGCGTGTTATATCCTCGGTGCCATTTGCATCCTGACTCTTCGCCTCGTACAAATGGACGATGACTCTCGAGGCTGAAGTAGCTCGGGGCGAATGTGTACAAAAGGCGCGCTCCCTCGTCCTCGTTTCTCGCCGGCAGGCGCACTCTCGAGTATCGGAGTACACGGACCGCGCGCTGCAGGTCTTGCGGAGCTGCAATGGCCGCGTGATACCGTCTTCCACTGCAGTTCCAAGTCTTTCAGGCAAGTCGGTCTGTCAGGAGCATCGCCCCTGGTCGACTCGTGGCGCGATGCCCCGAGTCGGCCGCCAAATGATACTTCTGTGCGTGCGCGTTTCTTATTCATCGCCTCTGCATACACTTTTTTTTTCGGTCGTTTTGTTTTGTCAAAATTCTCCAATCCGGACGCCAGGTACAAAAACTGCCCAAATCCTTCCTCATCCGAAGTTCCGACCTTCCGTAACATTTATTATTCGCTAACAAGTTACCGTCAAACCATTTGGAAAAAAACCTCACAAAAAGTCGAATACCTCGATAATTCTCACATGCACTCACAACCCACGTGTCTACGGAAAAAATCCGATATACGAAAAAAGTTGCCGGGCAATCTTGCAAACCACTAAATCGAACTGGCCGGCGAGTCGGAAGCCGAAAAACAAATAAAAACGTAAAACCCCACCGTCGACTCTGAAAGGGACAGAGAAAAGGGAGAGCTCGACGCGGCGGGGGCGCGACTAACTCTCCCTCTAGCGTTATTTTTTTTCGCACGGAACACGATTTACATGAGCGGATTCCCCGTCACGAACTGGCGCTCGTTGCTGGTGACTCGTCGTCGGCTTAGCCGCCGCCGTTATACCATGAGCTAGCGACGGGCGCGCCGCGGGAGTGTAGCTGAACAGTACGCTTTTCTTCTCTGACCTGGCGGTGAACAGACGAGCGTCCAACAAAACAAAGTAATAATTCAGGGCATGCAAAGTTCACACACTGGACGCGCGCGCGGAAAATAGAGGGAAACGCGTGTAGCACGAGAGCAACAGCCACCACCAACGACGCCGACGCCGCGTCGTGTGCGCGAAATATTAAACTCGCGTTGTTTCCATGTCCGGGTGGGCTCTGTGTATATATAACACACCCTGTTCTCGTCATACAGAGCTTTGGAATATATAGAGCGTTGGAGGTTTATATGATCATATGCTTCTCGATTTCCTGATTGAAAAATCTCGTAAAATCGCCCATCCACGGTTCGCGGCGTAAGCGTGTTTATGACCCGTTGTTGACGGTGCGGGCGGCTCCGTTTGGCCAATATTCCCCTAGTTTTCGCGCCGCGCGTTGCACGGGGATACGGCGGCTGATTGGAACCGCGTAGCGAGGTGAAAAGCGACAGTCTCGACGATGACTCGCGCCGGTATCGAGTGGCCGAAAAACACCGAGTGGCCAAATCCCCGCGCACCGCCGAATCGTCGAGTAATTTTCGTCGGGTTTTTGTTACCAACCGCCAAACTGTACCAAAGTCCTTGTGTGTCTGTGTATGTTTGTATAACACCTGACACGGTAAGTTCAAGCGGTCACGCGACACGACGAACTCCGAGAGTGGGAAACGCATGTACACTCGTCGTTGTCGCGGTCGGTGACAGCTGTGTAAAAAAAATAGAAAAAAATATCGTGTACACTGTAAAAAGGGAATAAGAAATATAAATACCGTCTGTGTCACTAGCGGCGGGTGGTGCACCATTTAAACCCGGTTCCCGGTGCAGCGGAGACACGAAGGAGACACGCCGCGCGTCCTTTTAATGCCTGAAGCTCGACGACGAATTGCGAATGAGGTTGAAAACAGCAACGAACTCTCGATGCCGTTTTTTTTGTCGTCGGCGTCGTCGATGTCGTCGTCGTCCACGCGCGCGGTTCTCGGGCATTTTTCCGCTTCGTTATCGCCGCGCGCTGTAATAATAGTTGTGTAAAATTGCACCGTCACATGCGCCCATTAGAGGCGCAAAGTAAAATATATGTATTTTCCACGTTTTTCTTTCTTCTTAAATTTAAACGTCGCTCCGACAACGAGCAACTTTAACGTTGGCAAAAAAGAGAAAAATATGGTACCTAAAATACACGGGGAATGTTTGCCTTTCCAGATTTTTGCACGTCGATACTTTCGAGGAAATCAATATTTGTGTTTGCGCAGAGTTATCGGTGTCACTTAAACGCTGACACAACTTTTCAAACTTAGAGTCGCATCGACGAGTCATTGACGATCGCATAAGAGTGAAAAATAAAAAAATAAAATGAAGGTATTAATCAAATACACGAGAAGATGTTTACAATTTTGCTTGCATGTTTTTCTACATCGACGCTTCCGTCAAAATCAACGATCGGTTTCTTGGCGGACATCGGATACGACTCAAGCTCGCACATACATAAATTGCCACACATTCGTCCCCTGTTGGCGTTTCGAAGCCACGTGCCCTGTATGCGCGGGTGCGAATATTATGGAAAAATGTTGGGGGCTGCGGAGGAGAGGAGGGAGGGGAGGGGGGAGGCAATACGACGGTGGCGTTGAGTGGAAAATAAATGGGTGAGCGCCCGGAGCATCGGGGAAATGCCCTTAAATCGGAATTAAACGATATACGACGTGATGGAATAACAGCCCTGCGGTTACCGCGGCTGGACCATCGATAAAAAGCCAATAAAAAGCTCCTTTTCCTTCCTCCTTTATTTCTTGCGCTTTTCCTCCCGCTGCTCGTGGGCGCAGAAGGGGGGGGGGGGGGGGGACCCCCACGCACCGGCAGCTCCACCAGCGACGCGCTCGGTCACTGGCCACGGTTTTTGCAGACGAAAAGTTATAGACTGCGAGAATATGGTGGCGGGAAGTAGCTGCAAAGTGGAAACGACTGAGATATATCGTGTTTTATACTAACGGCACGGTGGCGGGATATAGTCCGGGGCGGGCGAGTCGAGTCGAGTCGTGCCGGACGCGCGCAGGACGCGAAGGGAGTGGGACTACGACGAGGACGACGACGAAGAGCAGCGCAGCGGCAGCTTCGGCTCTCGACGATCTCCGCAGCCCGGGATACAATCTTAAGTTACTTCCGAATGACCAGCTTGGGGCTCGTATCCAGCCTCACCTTCCAATATTCCCTCCCGTCCGGCGCGTCCCACTCAT
This sequence comes from Itoplectis maculator, assembly GCA_964034905.1. Lineage (NCBI taxonomy): Eukaryota > Metazoa > Arthropoda > Insecta > Hymenoptera > Ichneumonidae > Itoplectis > Itoplectis maculator. The sequence goes on from OZ035853.1 coordinate 9,373,934, forward strand.
TGCTGTGTTGCTTTTACTGGTGTTTGGCTTTTCACATATAGACACACTACCCACGTGATACATATTACGTTCAGGCTCCTCCGATGTATCGCTGGGTTCGCTTCTTCGCTCTCCGTCTCTCGTTTCTCTCGTTTCTCTCTCGTCCGCCGTTCGCTTTTGGCTCCCGACCCCGAGATACCTTTTTATTGCTTCCCTTCGTTCGGCCCGTTTATGGCGGGCCCCGGGATTATCACGTAGCGTGCGGCGCGCGGTGTTAAGTGCATAGTTTCACACGGGTTTCACTTTCCCCCGCGTTCGTTATTGCGCCTCCCTGCAACAACGACCCGGGTGTCTCTCGAAATGCGCGTTGTCCGGGTCGTTATACCGGAGGTTTTATGCCTGTTTTTTTTTTTCGCAAAGCTGCTCGTCCGATGTTAACCGCGTGTAAAATATGCGGTGCGAAGATTTTTCGGAAAAATACATCCGGCGTTTGCGCAAAACGTGGGCGTGAAATATTCAGGCGTCCGGTGAACTTGGCGTAATATTTTGCGAAATATGTGGACGTCGTGAAGTGTTTGGAAACAAACCGCACGTCGCTGACAAAAAACAACGGTGTTAGAAACAAAAAAACAACAACAACCGTACACGTGCAGACATTCGCGGCTATAAACGAAAGCAGGTTAACGCGGAGTCGACCCCAAGATAAAAAAAGCTGCGAGCGCGGAGGGATCGACGCCGTGACGTGCTTTATATAAAATAAACACAAGCACACACATATATGTATATAATATACAATATTTTTTTATAACTCCAGTATATCCGTCACTGGGCATAAAATCGTCTATTAGAAAGCTCAACTTGCGGACAACCGGAGGATTCTCTATTAATACCTGGGGGAAGGGGGAGAGGTAAAAATCATTGCGATCTCAGTTACCCCCCCACGCCAAGCGCAGAGAGCGAGACAACGATATCCGCGACTCGGAATTGCAAATTCGCGTATTGTCCGAGCCCATCGCCCTCCTCTTCACCCCCAAGAAGAAGAATCCTCATTGGCTGCGAAGCGATCGCGAGGTTCGAGCTTGTCCCACTCGCGTCCCATTCACTCGGCGCCGTTCGACGAGTGTTCGTGCATTACGAGCCCGACGAACCCGAGCGACGAGCGTCGAGTACAACAACAGCGGCAGCGAATCCGCAGTCCAAAGTAGGCAGAAATGCATCGGTAGTGGAGATACCATAATATATAGGTATACAAGACGACCAGAAGCGGAAGGGGTGAAGGGGGTCGGGCCCGGCGTGGGGGCAGGGGGATGGGGGGAATATTCCAAGCTTCGCCAGTGCATTAACTCGTTGATTGAGACCTACAGGCGAGCCGGTACAGCAATGCGCGCGCGCGCGCGCGTTTCAGTTGAGTAATGTCGACGAGTAACGCGCGCGCTACACGGTCCGTGCTCGCTGTACACACACGCTCGCTCGGTCGTTGCCCCCCTCGACCCCTCTTGTTGCACACGCTCGCCGGACACAAAGAGATTCGAGTCCTATTGCCAGAGTCGCAATTTGTGCGGGTCCTGAGGTAATAAAACTCACCTTTGAACGTCATAGCTGTGGCAGCGGCGAAGGTGGGGGGAAGGGGTGTGCGGGGGCGTTCTCGTGTAGGTAAGGGGGCCATTTGTGGATCAAAGGCCACTGGTCCCACCGGTTAGCCTCGAGCGGTATCACCGCGAAACGCGCGCCGAGCTCTGTGCCCTCCAAACCCTCCGCCCCCCTCTCCCTTTCAGCCCATTCGTCCCCCCGGCTGTATGTAATTGTACGCGAAAATTGTATCCATTCAGCTGTATGTTTATTGCGCAAAATATTTTCGTTATATCCACTAACTGCAATCCTGACCCTTCGGTTTGTGCGCTTGTACTGAAAGGGTTGAGGGTGGATGGGGGGAGGGGGACCAAACTTTGACCAATTAATTTCGCGGGCGGTGAGAGAAATTGCGACGAATCGCCGAGCAAAGTGACTGCTACTTTGCGGATACGGCGGCGTGCTTATGAGTATTTCGTGATTTCTGCAACAGGGTAAAACACAAAGACACACTTCGCGCATGCGCGTAAAAACTGGAATGTTGTTTCGCTGTTTCACCGCAAATTTTTCTCGCACGAGAGGAGGAAATAATTAATTAACAACAATTTGGTCAATTTTCATTACACGGAGATTTACATTGATATTGCGCCTCGCCTGGCGAGGCGCAGTGGAATTCACGTGGTCAACCAATTGGTGACACACAATTGTGTAACAATTGTGTATCACCCAAAATATGAACAGTTATTGCGTGGCTACTGGAAGTGCCGTTAATCATTTTCACTCGCCGACGAATCGCGCGATATTTCGGTTTTAATACGGGTATTTATATGCAGAAAAAAAATATATATAAAGAAAAAAAAGGAATAACGTTCATGGCGGTTCGAAACACTCGGTGCCAAAGCGAGCGGCGGAGTGTGCGACCTCTTGCGGCTCGTCTTTGTGTCGATGGGAATGGGTAGAAAGAGAGAGCGAGAAATTTCGTTGGGAATTGTCGAACCGGAAGAATGAAATGGAGTTATCGAGTGCAAAGAAAATTCACGTCGGAAGCGTTTCCCTCTGAATTGTTCCTCGCGCCTCTTTCTTTCCTCGCTTAGCCTTTTTCGCCGCTCCCTTTCTCAGTCTCCCACCTCGACCCCCCTAACGATCTCGTTCAAGCGCGAAACAAGAAGACCTTTGCGCCAATGTCTTTTATCTGCGCGGAATATGTTATCCCAGGTGTATGCAAAGCGCGCGGCGACGGGTCGGACGCTCCTTGAGTCAACTCGCCCGGTCTCCCTTAATCATCTCCGCACATAGCCCGCTAATTTATCATTATTATACATTATTACACCGTGCAGCGTCCGCGGAGAAACATCCGAGAATTTCCTGAGCTTCCGGCAGCCGAGTTTTCTCGCCGAGTACACATAATCTCGAGGGCAACTTAGACCTCCCTTTAAATTCCCTTTAATGCCCCAAACGACTCAGCGTATGCCCGAGGAGTGCAAATAATAAATCGTAACGAACGGAAAATTCGCGCCGCCCACTTTATTCCCCCCCTCCCCCGCCGTTCGGGGCGGCCGTTGACGAGTGTTGATTTACGAAGCGAGTTGCGGGGAATAAATGAATTGAGGCGTCAAAGCGAGCCGGACAAATGACTCGGGTCGGCGCGGAAAAGGGTTCGTTGAATCGTGGACCAGGGCAGAGGAGGGTGGAGGGCGAGGAGGAAGGGTGGAAAAAGGAGAAACGTGGAGAGACGAAAAAAAGGGATAAAACGAGGAAGTAACGGTGAGAAAGGAAGAACAGAGTTTGTTGGGGCGAAGAGGAGGGCAAAAGTGCCCGGTAAGCGTTCTAACACGTTCGGGGCTCGTAGTCCGAGAGCCTCGGCCAGCGGCAGCGGCAGCAGCAGCAGGCGTTTCAATGCTCTTTCGAGCGCGCCAGCCCGACCATCGTGGAAATTCTCTCTGGAAAGGCGCTCGGTCTTTCTCTCTCTCACCGGGAACTCGTCGAGGACCGATGTACGAGTGTTTTCGCATGAAAACTCGTGGGGGGGGGGGGTGCCCGACGAGCTATGTGGACTCGTAGCTCCTGGAGCCGGCAGCCAATGTCTGACGCTTCGCGCGCGGAGAGGAAGCGAGAGAAGGAGGAGATAGTGGCGAAAGGGTTGAGAAAGGGAGAGCGACACAGAGAGGGACAAAAAGAGAGAGAAGAAGGGAAGGGAAAGAAACGAGGAAAAGTGGCGCAAAGCGAGTGGAGAAAATTCACTGTCTTGTTGAGGACGATCGTCGCGCTCCCTCTGGAGAATTGTATGTATACTTTAGAACAAAAGCCTCGAGGGGTACTCGATGTTTTTGCCGAGAGCGCACTGACGGCAGTCACGTTTGAACAAAGCTTGTCGATACTGTTGCTATTCGCAGTTTTTTGTCCCTTTTGTTATTTTTGTATAAAGGCTCGTTAATTATTTTACTTGCAATATGGAAAAACAACCCTTCCAGCAGAAAAAGCCCAAAAAAAGGGACCGAAAAAAAGGACGATAGTTGCAGTGCTTTGTTGGCACCGCAATATCTGGTAAAATTGTAGTGAGTCGCTCTGTGCGTTTTCTCGCTCGGCGCGTGTGCAAAGAGAGAAAAATGCGTGCTGACGTTTCCCGGGTTGTACACACCGGCGGGTAGAACTCGTTTCTCGTTGGCCTCTCGCCTCTTGCTTTATAAAGGCAGCTGGTGATGCTGCCGCCGCCGCTGCTGCTGCTGGCGGTGGTACGCGGGCGCGCGTTTCGTTGTTGGAAAAACGAGTCCAAGGGAAATTGCGCAACCGAGACGAAAGCTCGCCTCGTTTATAAATGCCAGCTTGTCGGGCCGCAGCTCCCATTTCAGCCCTCCTCGCGCGCTTCTGCCATCACTAACACCACCATCGTCACCACCATCGCCCTCGCCTCCACCCCCCCCCCCCCCCCCCCGCTGCCCTACCTCTCGGCGAACGCTTTGCTTTCACGCGCCACGAGCAGCCCGCACTGTGCGAGAGCCCCCTAAACTCTTTTCGCCCGGTGTTATGGACGGGAGGGGGGGGGGGGGGAGCGCACCCCCGGGGTAGGGGTTGGCGAGCGCGTGAAACTTTATGCCCTTTCTCGTCTACTCGCTGATCGCCCGGGCCAATGTTTACCCTCAGCAGCAGCTCTCGGCGCATCCGACTCCCCCGCAAGTCCCCTCAACTCCCCCCTCAACCCTCCTCACACGTCCCACCAGTTCCTCCAGTTCACCCCTCGTCCCTCTTCGCTGTTTCGCTGGCTGATGAGAGTTTAAATCTCCGTTCGACGGGTGCGCGCGAACACTGACTATGCGCGAGCGTGCAATTCGCCCTCTCAAAAGGTACACGAAAACTTAAAAGCGCCCACTTTGGACTACAGACGGATGGTTCGCTTCATGGGCCAGGGGGGAGGGGAGTCGTTGAGGGGGCTAAAGGGGGTGGACTATATAACTCGGCTTTGCCCCGCGCGCGCAACTTTCGATAATTGAGTATACTTGCCGGGCTCGACCCGTACGGTAAAGTCTGTAGTGTACTTTTGAAGAAGCGAGCACATCCGGCACGGAAAACTTGGTCCAATTGGTCGGTATGAGACAAGAAGGGGCGAGGCATGGGAGGAGGGAGAGCTAACGGATTTACAACGAGGAGGAGTTTCCACGCTTCGCGCGATACAACCGACGTCTGCGTTTAATTTTTTTTCTACCCTCCCCCCCCCCCCCCCCCCGTTCAACCCCCCTCGCCGCGGGTATAATCCGAAGCTCAATGTAGACGAAAAGTGGTAATTAGTGCATAATTGCGCGCGCGAACGCTTGATTAAACAGGCCCGGGGTTGCGCGCTTAGCGCAACCAGTAAACCCAGGAAACCAGCGCACAGCTCTCGACCCGCAACGCACGCTTCGTTGAATTATTAGATCCTATATATCGTGATTACGTTTCGTATATAAACCCCGTGATGCGTTACCCGTTTCGCGCAAATTGACGCTCCGCCAACCGCGCGCGTTTGGCGCGCAGAATCAATCGGCCCCGGCGCAGGGGGAAGGGGCGGGGGCAGAGGCAGGGATTTGTTTTCATAACTGTTGATTTTAAAACTTAATCCAATGACCGCGGTAAAATCGCGGGAAAATGGACGCGAGGCTGCGGGTACATTTTTCGGTGGTCAGCTAACGCGTTTGTTTTGGAATATTTTTCGCGGAAGTGTCGTGTGTTTCGGTCCAAATATCGGGGCGCAAATAGTATCAGGGATTATGGCCCAAATCTGTTTGGCCGTTGAGCACATTCCACTTCGTCGCTGACGCTGTGGATGAATCTCTGTTCTAAATTTCGCTCGAATTCAATTGTACTCGCTGTATCCACCGAAAGAGCTTGAATTAAACGAGACAATCGTTGATTATCGACCTGAGATACTTTTACAACCCCGCGCGGCTTTTTTCTCCCAATTCGTCCAGATGATAAAAAAATGGCGCAATCAAAGAACTCGTCGAGCGATTTAACGTTGCGTCTGCGCACTGCACATGGGGCGAATTCGTCAGGAACGATTTCTGTGCAATCATAGCTGATGATCCGCGCGCCGTTAATGGTCTTACAATATGCAGGCCGATGCCAATGTATGACCAAGGCTGGTACCATGATCAATGGTATATGCGTAAGCGAGGGGTGCGACGGTTGGGTGGGCGGTGGTCAAGGGGGTCCAGAGGCGGGGGGGGGGGGGGGGGGGAGGGGGCATCGTCGTTACGCACGTTATACGCGCGAGACTCGCTGTTTACGATGCATCAGCAAAGCCGGGCGCACGGCGCACACGGGGGTCGCATACATATTCCGTGAACCTGCGTTGTGCGTGACGGCGTCCAGCAGCCGGTTGTATTCGCTCTACTGACACGCTTGATCAATCTGTCGATCGTACCCCCCCCCCCCCCCCCGACCTGCTGCTACCGCCGCCACCGTCCGCTGGCTCCGTCGTCCCTTTGTTTACTTGTTCTAGCATCGCTATTCGAATGTCCTGTCCTGGCGCTTGATATAGGGCCGATGTGCATATAACATATTTGCCCGATATAGTCCGCATATATGCATAGACGCTGCGCGATCTCGACGATAAAATGAGCTGTGGGCCAATTACGCAACCGGACGACCTGGGTTTGCGTTCCTTTGCGACTGCTCACTTTGCGCGGGACGCGGAATTAGAAATTACTGCGTTATCAAGAGACGATTCTATGCCAAGTTGACATATAAATTCTGTTCTATGAAGCGTTGAGTGAGTCCCTAAAAGAAAAAAGAACCAGCCTGAAGCTCAGATGAGACTGTTGACCCGACCCAACACATCCGATCAATCAGATTGATGTCCGATTATCAATGATCATCGCATTTTCCGAGCCATGATGGTGTGACAATCATTGCATTTCCCGATCCAACGAATGAAGACTTTTAGTCCATTTTAGGGACGACGTTGCAATACCCAAAGTGTGGAACACCCTCACTCTCTCCCTTTTTCTCACTCGCTCGTCCTCACGCCAGGGTCTATAATTCAACTGAACATTCTGCGGGAATCGGGCGATTCGATCAATAGGATATACATCTCGAGTCTTTGACAAAGCCTCGCGTCTCGGGCAACACGGCTCTGTGGCGTAGCCGAGGAAAGAGGTGATGCCGAGAAGGCAGAGGCGGGCCAGGCAGCCCCTAAGGGAAGTCTCCTGGGAATATACCCTGTTCTCCTTTCGCGTTGCTGCAGTGAGACCTCTCTCCGCTTCCCAGACGAATATATTGATTGATGTGTTATCCAAACGCGAAAGGGAGAGTGCGAGGAGGGCTCGGAGCAGAGAAACCGCGCGCGCGCCGTATAAAGTGAAAGCCCTTTCAGGCGAGCAACATCGAAAGCTCAGCGCGGTCCCATGGAGATCATCTTCTTCTTCTTCCTCCTCCTCATCCTCCTGGCCTCTTCCCTCTTGGCTCGCTGCGCGCATTGTCATCGTCGCGTATATTCCCGTGTGTTGCCTCTACAACAACACCGCCGGATATTTCGTGATCACCTCTCGCCGCTCGTGCCGTCTGCTCGCCTCTTCGCACAAAAGTCTCCGCTTTCAACCTCTTCCGCGATGTTTCCATTGAAAAAAGCCTGGGGAAGCATCGTGGAAGGAAGGAAAAAAATATGTCGTCCACCTTCACCCCTCGTTGTGTGTATACACTAATCATAATGTACGATTTCCATTACCGGCCATGCTGAATGATATAGGAGGGAGTGGGGGACATGGGGTGGGTGAAGGGGGTGGCGGCTCTATTCTCGCTGACATCAAACGATTATCGTGCGATAATATTGACGCACGGCAAATTGGGTATGCCTAAATATTTATTTTCAACTTCGAGGTTTCCAGCCGAAACCTCGTTTCATTTGGAAATTTATGCTGGTCCGTTGGATTCATTTGAGGATCGATACAGACGCATCTGGGGTTCGAGCGTGGAATTGGCTTCACGAAAAAATTACAAAAATCGAGTGAACTCGATGACTGTGCAAGCGAAGAAATAAAATGCACCGAAAGTAATTGTTTTTATTTTATTGTCGATGAATCACCGACGAGCTGCAGAAGGAAAACTGATGCTCCGGATTATTGACGAAAAAAAAAGAGCGAACGAAGTTGATCGTAAGTAAAAAAGCGATTTTGCGGCCGACTCTTTTCATTGACATCGAAGTTTGTGGAAAACAATTTCGCTAATGGCTCGCGGTGCGCGTTTATTGCGCTAAAACAACAGCCGAGTCTTCTTCCACAGTGCAAAATGGTGCCAGGGATGGATTTCCCATGCGCCGCGGGTATTTTTATTTCGCGGTGAGCGGATTTAGTTAGTATACGCGCCGACTCGTTTCGATTTTCCCCCCTCTCGCGCGCGCGTCATACATATCGACTGCCCCGAGGGAGTGGAACCAATTTTCCTCATCACATTTCTGGTATTTACGTACAAATTGTATGTCCCTCGCCGCGATATTACAGCGAACTCGTAATTACTTTGGAATCAGTTTTCGGTTGATCGACGTGAGCACTCTGGCTTTTCATCGCACTCCGGGAACGGAAATTCATCGATGTTTTGCGATACCGCGAGCGCGGTATACGCGGAATGTGTGCAGTTGGCAGATACTATGATAGCCGCGCGCTCGGAGACGGTCGAACTACGCGGAAAGCTGCTCCCCATGACTCGCTGACTTGCTTGACGAAATTGATCAAAAGCCGGACGCAAAGTAGTCGAAGAGGGGCAAGATGTGCTGGGAGGCGAAAACGGGCACAAAATCTGAAAATCTCTTTGCGTTTTCTATGATTTTTTCTTTCGATTTAGTAGTGTAAATACCGTATTAACTATATTCCATATGATACAATACAATAAATTGTTGCCTATAGCACATTTTCTCAATGCTGACGCCGCTGAAGGTTACAAACAGCCTCGAACACGTCCGGTCTGACACAAATAAGACAACAGCCGAGGGAATTTCCAAAAAAAAAACATTAGAGAAAAAAGAGGTTGTTTACCGCGGCGAAGACCCTCGACTCGTCCTTTGAATTCGACGCGTGTTCCGCGCGGCGCGCAAAAAAAAATCGGCATCCTTCGAGAAGTCGCGCGCAGCCGACTACCGGGCAACGTCGTACGAAATATATTGTATTCTACGCAGAGGACGAAGCCCTTGCGGTGGGCAAAAAGCTCGTCTATATATTTTCCCTCGTGGCGATCTCGCCCCTCATATTCCAAATCAGATTGTGCGCGGGGCGAGAAGCGTTTTTTTTTCGCTGCGTTTTTTTTTTCATCCTCCACGGATGCCCCGACACGTCCCCCGTGTGTTTTTCCTTACGTTACAACAGCAGCAGCGGCGGTGGCTTCACCGTTTCGTTCACCGCAGGGGACGCGACTTTTCCCGCGAGTTTTCCTCGCTGCGTGTTATCCACCCGAAAAATTGTACAATGTAAAACGCGCCCCTATCACTCGCGTTATGCATGATTCACGGAACAATTCGCCAACCGCGGAATGACGGATCGTTTCCGTGCTTCGGCGCTGTGACGCGGAATCGTCGGCGAGCGGCCGTCGGCGACGTTTCGCGATTTGTTTTGCACCTTCTCGATGTCGCCGCGGGCGACGTCGAGGAAAACCGCCCGTCGCAACCGACGTCGGCAGCGGCAACGACGCCTCCGACGGTTTACAACTGCGGCCTCCCCTTGACTTGACAGGCCCCCAACAAATTGCGAAAAACCTGCGGCACGTGATCGTCCCCCCCCCCCCCCCCCTTCACCCGCTCCAGGGGTTTCCGGGGACTCGGGTCACGTGAGGCGATGAGGCACACGTGCCGGTTAACCGGACGTGAACCTGTTCCACCTGATTCCGGCCGACAACGCGACGAACGAACGAGAGCGATCCCGGCACTCGTGTTGCGGAATCGCTTCGCACGAGGTGGAAGGGAGAGTGGGGTCGCTCCCCCCTGCTCACCCTATTTCGACCCACTCGACGACCGATCGCTTCTATATATTTTGCGAAGAGGCCGAGGATGGAGGAACGACAACTACGACTACGACGACAACGACGACGACGACGAAGAAACGCGAGAGATGCGCTTGAATGTCCGACGATCGATCTTTTACCATCCACCTTCTATCCACCCTCACCCCTCTCGCTCCCCGTGTGGAAGGATATAAGAACCAAAAGTTATCCAGTGGTTCCCCGGCTCCTCGTGAGACTGTGCGACACGACCATTGCTCTTCCGTTACTTCGTTCTTTTCGCCGACGGTTCGGGCGCGTGGCAAGATACTCCGGAATTCGAGGAGACTTGGATTTCAACTTTTATAACAAAGTGTCTGGTGTTACTCGCGCTCTTTTGGCGCGCTAGTTGCTTCGTAGTAAACCCTCCTACCAGCGAACCCCGGACCCCGAACCGCGTGCTATGCTCACGTACCGAGCTACACCGAGGATTGGGAAACGGATGTGAGAAGCCCCGGAGATAGCGGGAAACGTGTAAGCGGAGGCGAACGGTTCATGCGCGGGGTGTATATCTCGCTGTGACTCGTGGGATAACTTGGGAAGACGGGTAAATAATTGTACTGATAATTGTTTTAATTAATCCGAATTTCGTAAAGCAACAAAAATTAATCATTTTGTTTGTCAGGAATCTCCAGATTCCGGCCTCCGGGCCAAAAACTTCCCAAATAGAGGTCACGAAATTATATTTTTCAAAATATCGACTTTTAACATATACCATCGTTCTGAAGTCGCATATTCTTTCTCTAAAGGCACTTCAAGGGTTTTTACCATTCTTTCGTGGATTTTGAAAAAAATATAATTAACCCGCTATGAGACCCAAATAAGTCGCTATACTTCGCCCCCCCCCCCCCAAAAAAAAAAAAAACCTAGCGGAAACATGTTCCCGCCGAGTCAAATACATCTCTCGTGCTCCCGAGCATGCGATATACCCACTTACCTATCGCCCAGATTTTTCCACAGCCGCGCCGGTGCCAAAAACCTGCCGGAGTTACGACGGCTGCGCGTCTTTCGAAAAGTCGTGTGCAACGATTTGCTATTACACTGGAAATCGGCCGCACTCGGCCCACTCTGCGATATTACACTGTGTAGCACAGTCGTTTTCTGCTGGCAAAGTTTCCCCTTTGGCGCGAAACTCGCACTAGCTGACGTGTGTTCAGTATATATGTATATACATACACCTTGCATGTGTTTGCCGAACTCGAAGCGCGAAGCGTTCGAACTTTTCCGCCGTGTGTACACGCGTCTGGTATATCGCGCGAGAAGCGCACACTCCATTTTACGATTAGTCCGGCGCGGATGATATTCTTTGACGCAGGGTTAATCGGTCGCTGTGAGCGTCGTAGCCGAGCTTCGCCCGGAGGGTCGCTCGCACAATTTACGCGGGATACACAGAACGAAATGAGACCTGCGTCCCGTTGTTCAAGCGAGTCCGCTCTGTATGTTTGTGCGAGCAAAGTCCCGACGATTAGCGGTGATAGAGCCTTCGGTATAGCTCCAGTTCGCCGGTAACGTAGCTTAGCAGTTCTGGCTCCGGGTCTCGAAGCCTCGTTGACTATCCCACACCTACGGCCAGGTATCGCACCAGGGGTATCCATGAAAATCCATGCAAATCGCCTCTCCCGGACCAGCATTAACGGATTTAAAAGCGATACATGCGCTTCACGGTCGCGGATGGGTCCGCACAGCGGACGGGCTTTAACTAGCCCCGGACGGTATTAGAATTCATCGCTCAACTCTGAGTGATTAATCCGGGATAGGTACACACGCGAATCGCGCGCGTGGAATATTTATGCATCGCTCATAACTTTCGGAGATAGGTAAACGATTCGGTCGATGCGTATCTTGGATCCTGGCGGCCTTCGGCTTAATTCGAGGAACACGATAACATTTCAAGGTCATATAGGAAATGCGGGAACATTTTCGAAATAAAGATAAGAGTATGCTATTCGTTTTTTAATTATGTACGAAAAATTACCATTTTTCGACCAGTTTTCACTTTTTTTCTTCATTTCGGCAATAAGATTGAAAATAATCATTTTTTTGCAAAATAATTTTTTTTGTCAACCGAAATACAATTGTCGATTTTCCAAGCGGTAAATAATTTCCAATGCTTCTCGCCGCTGCCATGTCGCACGTCCGACGGGTCATGAATAAAATATATTCCGCGTGTATTTTCGCATAAATCAGTTTTGTCCCGGTTCAAACGGCGAGAGACGCACGGCGACGGAGCCGCGAAGGGTTTTGCGCTTTCATACATCAGCGACGATGAATTCCGACGTGCCAAAGTTCGATTGTTAACACTCTTGTCTCCTCGCCGCCAATACCTAACATCGGCAGCCGACGCCGCTGCCGACGCGACTGTCGCAGATGCTTATTTGTAATTGAATTTCTGCGCGGGACTCCCCCAACATTCATAGTGGAAATTCAATTACACGGGTTTGCTCTCAGTCCGCGGCCGACTATTCGCGTTGCTCCCGCGCGACTCCTGCGTTTCGCCGTCGTTTCACTTTCTCCCTCGGCGTGTTATCTGCGCGATGGGACGGGGGTCGGGAGGGGGGACCGTCAAAAGTTATTCGAAGATGAAATACCTGGGTCTGTATCCCGACTGCACGGTTAACGAAGCTCCGAGCATTTAACGCGCCTCGAGTGCGTCACAGTGTTGGCTTTCAATACAGTTGCAGGAAATTCTCATCTGCCGTCGCGCGTTAAGCGATGCCGGGGTTGCTACCGAGTGTGCATTGATTTTTGTATTTCAAGTTTGTGACCCGGACAATAGCGCCCGGATTAGGAAGGCGGACGATTGAATTTTCTGTCTTATTTTTTTGCAGAAAGGGCCACTTTTAAAAAACGCGTAACAGTGTGGTGCCCTTAGGGAATTGAATTTCACGCGGGAGTCCCTAGCGTTCATAGCGAAAATTCGATTCTCCCTCCGTCTTCGTTTTACTTTCTCCCTCGGCGTGTCATCAGCAACGGCTAAAGGGAGCAAACGTCATAAGTTATTCGAAGATGAAATATCAGGTTTCGAATCCCAACTGGCCGCCAGTCCTCGAGCGTGATGCGCCTTGAACGAACGGTGGAATTCTCACTGTTGTGTATTAAATGCAACGCCGGGGATTCCGGTGTTGCATTAACGCCGCGAGATTCGGTGACGTCGAACTTGATATACTCAACTCTCCTTCGAGCGTTTTTGCACCCACGGGCATCTGGGGGCTTTTGTGCCACTTTGCAAACCTGCTCAACTCTCGGAACCCTTTTATTTGATCGGCAACGCGTTCTTTCGCGGTGGGAGGAGGAGGAGGCGAGGGAGGGGTCGAAGTTACCGACCGAAAAGTTACCGACCCCTCGGCCAGATCTTTGTCGCCTGGGCGCAAAATGGACGCTCGCAGTTCTCTCACCTCGTCAAAGTTTCCACGTGTTTAGTCACGAGAGCTCAGGTTATTTGTTCTAAAGTTTCCCCCCGGTCTCTCTGTTTGGGTAGGCAATTTCTCGAAGAGGGCGCCGGCCATTCTAGTGCAGTTTCAGGGCATTACAATTGTGACTACACAGAGGGTGAGGAGGGTGAGAGCGAGAGGCCACGCGATTCGACTAGTTCGAGATCTTTTCTGTGTGCCCAGGACATAGACTGTGCTATCGTCAGTCGATTGGTCGCGTCGATAAAGTTTCGTGGAAATTTAGGTGGGTTCGGGGGCAGACAGGAGAGCGGCAGCTGGGAAAATAGCCGGAAAATACCGGGGGGTGGAAGGCTGATCAGTGAATCACTCGGCGAGTGAATAAGTAAAACATTGAGAAAAGTGGCTTTAGGGATCTTGTTGGTAGGTAATGCACATTCAGGAGAAAAGAAGCATCAGCAGGATCGACGAGTGTTGTTTTTTTGCCAGCGAGAAAATTGGATTACCGAGTCCAACACGCAGAGTCTATCGGACAACAATGACACGTGATCAAGAACAAAACTAAACTTAGCAGCAATTTAAGTCCGATTAAATTTTAATCATCATCCTTAAGCGAATCGCTCGAATATCTTCATAGCGGGGTTTGATTATTTCACGTCCTAGGTACACGAACCAACAGGGGAGGTTGATAAGTTTGGTGCTCTTGGGAAATAGTTGAAAAAGAATATGCGGGAGGAAAATGATAGTGTTAAGTCTAATCTCGAGGAGTTAACCCGTTCGAGACGATGATAATCCGATGGAGAAAACGCAACGCGGCGAGAGGCAATTTACGCGGCGGTGAAATTTTAATTATCGGCCTTAATCCGGAAGCGACTCCGACCGAACGAGCCTTCGGCTTCGGGCTCGAATGCTGCATTGTCTTCCATCACAAACTTTTTAAGTGTGGCCCTTTTTCTTGAAAAAAACGGAAGAAAAGTAAATTGTTTGCCTATTCATTATGACGATATCGCCCAGGTAGAAAATCGATGCCTATTGGGCGCTAGTTAGGCTCCGGCCAGGGCCTGATCAGGACCACGGTGGCCCCGCTGGAGCCTGACCAGGGCCCGACTAGCGCCGTCTGTTCACTACAAATTGTCCACTCACCGTGTGACAATGTAGAATTCAATGTGTATATTTGTGCAATACATTTTGTCAGGGAATCCGCCTTGCGGTGTGGATTCAGGTGTACATTATATGCAGGCTCGCAAAGTTTCTAGACTATATTGCCGTAAATGCTCGAAGCAGCATTCGAGGGGAAGGGGGCAAAAGTGGAAGAAGGAGACGAGGGATATAGAGAGAGAGAGAGGGAAAGAGAAAGACAGGAAAGGGAAGTCTTGGAGGGGGGGGGGGGGGGGGGAAGCGGATGCGCGGCCCATTCCAGTACCGTAATATGTGGAAGCAGGAGCCGCGAGAATATCGGGGAGTTGGAGGATTAGCGGGAGGTTAGGCGCACCCCCAGCAGCGATGCTACTGCTGCTGCCTGTAAGGCAAATACGGAATATCCAGTGCTGCTGCGCGCAAAGCCGGACTCTCGCTTGCACCAGGCACCTCCGGGCTGCGGCGGCGGCGCGAGCAAGTTCTTCAATAAAGGCAGCTACTAAATTCCCGAGCAATTACCGCGAGGAAACCGAGAGATAAAATTCGTTAGGTAAATAAGGCGCACATAATTTCGACGGTAGATTACGGGCGGCAGGGGGGGCATATGGCGAACGCGGTGATGCGGCGATGGCGTAACACGCGGTTTTCGCAATGCGCGAGCGTTGCATCAACGCATAGTTCGAAGTCTCGTCGATGTTGCATTTAGCCGAGGCGCCTCTCGCGGGCGAACTTCGTTATTAATTAAATGTTCGCCACGAGCCAATTTGCCGCGACGCTATTTCATCAGAAAATTCGCGCGACGACTGCGGAACGAGTACACGACCCGGAATTCTCCTGGGCCTTCGCAACCGGTAACGGTAACATTGGGTACTGGGTTTGGAAAAGAGGGGAGGGGGGAGTGGGGGTGGATACCCCTGGGCAATTTTTGACGTGTAACGATTAACACGCCAATCGAAGGGCGATGTCGCGCGTCATGCGAAAAATAATTATTTTTTTATCGCATTTTACCGAGGCACAGTACGATTTGCCGAAAATAACAATTTTATATTTGAAATACGCGGAAAATTTGTTTTTGCAGAGATTTTCGATGTTGCAGAGCGGAAAGAATTGGAAAGGACGGTGGGCGATGCGTTCGATCATTTTTATCGTGTTTTACACGGAGGATATGTTGATCACTAAAAATAATAATTGATCATTGAAGAGACTTTTCGAAAATACTATTTTTCGACGATTTATTATGAGCTGTTTTTCGATAGAAATGACATGTAGTGAAATATAAAAATGCTCTTGCGAGTGCATTTTTTAAACTGAAACGGATTTTTCGAGTGAATTTTGACTCTTTTACCGACGCAAAATTAACGTCGATGCGCAGTTAAAAAAAAAAGTAAAAAAAATGAATAACAGATTACGATAGAAATATGACCGGAGGTGACGTTGAGCATAAAAATAGATTCGGCTCGTTTGTTCGACTATCGCGCAATTTATTACTACGCGCGTTTTGCGCTCGCGCTCGCGACCCCCATAAATCTCAGGCGCATCGGTCATCGCGCCACATTTTATCGCGAACGATGATGGCACGACATGGAAATAATTCCTTGTTGCTCAGATTTTAATCGTTTTTTTCCGTTCCGCTCGGTGATCGCGACGCGACTCTCCGCAACCGTGCGTGCGATTAATACACGCGTACAGCCGGTACGACATATTCTCTTTTTTTTAACCCCCGTCGCCGTTGTGTTATTTATCAAAATGTATTTCGATGTCAGCAGTCAAGTTGCCGGTGTATCGCGAAAATTCCGGTGCTGGAAAATTGATGATTGCGCCGCTGTCGGTGCTGTACGTTAGCCGAAAATGAAGAGAGCGTCGCGTGAGCGTTACTGGAATGTGTAACGCGGCGCGGGGGGTAAAAAAAAACGTCGCCACGCGTTTAATGGGGGTGAATGCGGTGAACGCGGGCAACCCCGTTTAACGCGATAAGTAACACGGAACTCGGACCGCGACTGTATTTACCGCTCCAGCCCTAATTGAGTTCAGTGTGTTCGACGCCCCGCGCGGGTTCAATCATTATCGAGATTTTGCAATATTCGCGGTTATGTCCGTATTATATACATAGTTATATATATATTTCAGTGGCTGCGGGCGACAGAGTTCATAGATTCAAGTCGCGAGCGCGCGATAACGAGCAATTTCCGCGGATACCGCAATTCAACTCGACTCCGCGTCGTTCCTCGAAACGATGCGCGGAATCTCTTTTGCTCTTCCCGTCCTTCGCGCGCCGCGAAGATTCGATAACCATTCTAATTAGCTAATTAGTTGCTTTATATCCCAGTCGCACTTGGTCCGCATTTACTTCTCCCAAATCGCATCGATCTTCGCCGTTTGGTGGGAAAAAAGCTCTTAAAAATATCTACATCAAGCCGTTGATAATCCTCGCCGGCTTTTTTCACCGATAAAAAATTTCAGCGGATCAATTTTTTTCCGAAAACATTTTTTAAATATCTCGTTTTTATCTCGCGATCGGAATTTCTCATATTTTCGTTATAAAAACCTGGAAATCATTTTTTTTTTGCCCATACTACTAAAATGTGGATACGAGTAATAAAAAAAAACGTCGAATTTTTTTCATCCGTTTTTTCGTCGTTCGTCTTTGATTGAAGTTGAAATAAATAAAGCGCGTTCATTCATGGATCGAAATAGCGTCGAAGAGCCGAGTATTTTTCGCGCGTTTATTTGTTCTTCAATGGAAAAAATTAAAGCGACCCCTTTTTTGCCCCCCACCCCTTCTCTCAAGGTGCGAATAATATCGATCGCTGTTTATTACACCAGGTTTGTCGCCCCAACTTCCACGTTCGGTGGCGAAAAACTTATCACAGATTAACGTCTGTTATCGTTGGTAAAAATTTCGCCGCCGAATGATAGTTGATGTGTCAGTCAACGAACGAAAGTTACTTCCATTAGCGCGATCAATAATCTCTTTTCTCTCGTCGGCCTCAACACCCCCCCCCCCCCCCCCCCACTCGAGTCCGTCTCTCTGTGAAGATTGAAATTGAATTTCCTATTTTCTCCCCTCGGCCCAACTCCCGGAAGGCCTCGCATCGTTGGAGACGTTAGTCGTCGTCGACGCGCGCTTCGACGTCTACGACAGCCATGTCGCTCGTCGCGCGGGGCTGGCACGCGGAGCTGTTGGTGTCTATCAACCGGCATCTGGAACACGAGAGGATGCACACGACGCGCATTGTCACGGACGTAGCGCCACACATTTTTTGCGCCCCGTCCCTGCGGTAATCTCGTTTCCATCGCATTGTGCGCGAGGCGCGAGGGATAATTCCCGCGGCTCGTATATACGAATCGAATGTGAGTGGTTCTGTAATGCGTCCCGTTTGTCGCTTTTCCTTCCTGTCTTCCTAGCCGCCCGTCCTCCCCCATTCCACCCCCGCCACAACCGAATGCA
This sequence comes from Itoplectis maculator, assembly GCA_964034905.1. Taxonomy (NCBI): domain Eukaryota; kingdom Metazoa; phylum Arthropoda; class Insecta; order Hymenoptera; family Ichneumonidae; genus Itoplectis; species Itoplectis maculator. Next base: position 9,391,952 of record OZ035853.1, read on the forward strand.
CTGTGAATGCGTTTGTATTATTGGAGGGACAAACAGACTTATCGTTTGTCGCGCTTCCGTGACGACAATGGCAACAGTAATGATGATGATAATGATGATGATGATAATAATAATAATAATAATATAAGAACTAGAAGACGTGTCGTAAGAATAAATCTAATAATGATAATATTTTTTTTAATGTCCAGCAGATGAAATGCGCCATGGCGGGTCACCTGTATCACCAGATAAAACTAATAATAATGATAATAACAACATGGATAACGCGATAATAATTCATTTTACCAGGTCGTCGTGCTCTAAGTTAACAATTTCATCGCCACAAATGTTCCCATTTCCCGGTCCTGTTTTTTTTTTCACGACGACTGCGTCCTCTTTAAAAGTTAATGTCAAAGAGAGGCGCGCGCGCCTGCTGGGCATTGTATTTTCTCCAAAATAATTGTGGTACAATTGCGGCGCCCCACCGCGCGCTCGAGTTGGAGTTCAGCCGGGCGCGCGCGACAAGGGCAGGCAGTCAGCAGCCAGCAAGCGCTGCATATGCATACGCGGATATACGGCGCGAGCGCGCGGGTCGACGTGCTCATTAAAAAATTTCGCTCGACGCTTTTCTTTTTAAGAGTCCGGACCGCGCGGCGTCGGCGTCGGCGGCGGCTGCGGGGGCCGCAGCGGCGGTGGTTAACAGCTCGCGCGACCCTCGAAAAGGAAACACACGTACGTACACGCCTGGGTCGCGGAGGGAGGGGGGTTCTTTCGATACGGAGAAAACAGCCAGCGCGTTAAGTACGACGCCCACAGCTATATATAATTAATTCGTGTGTTAGGAATTCCGTCATTGTGGCCGTCGCGTGTACGCAGGGACAGGGGGAGGAGAGAGCGGGGTTAAAAGAAACGGTCTGTAACATCGCGTACATTGTACACAGTTCGCCGCCGCGCTCGTCGCAATAACAGCGCAGAGTAGACGACATTTGCGTTCTCGTTCGTTCGCACGTTCATTCGTTTTTTATCCTTTCTCTCTCTCTCTCTCTCTCCCTCAGTTCGCTCGCTCGGTTTCCCTCCCAGGAAATGAAGGGAATTGTTATTTGCGCAAAAAAAAGAAGGGAAAAAAGAAAAACATCGTTTCTGGGTCTCTCGCGTCTATTTGCGCAGAGGCTCACGGGGGCCGTCGATTACGGCTCGGCCGATAGTGCGCGCTGACCCCCTCCCCTCGACGCCTCGCTCGGAGCCCAGCGGGGGGAAAATACGCTCAGCGCCGGGAAAAACGCGCCTCGAAGCTCGCTCGGAGGATAATAGAATATAAGTGCCGGTTGCGGCTGGTCGGACGAGAAAAAGGGACGTAGCCGGTCGAGGCGAAAGCACCAACGGTTTTGAAGGGGTCGAGGGGGGGGCGGGGGGGGGGGGGAGGGGGGTCAGAGGCGAGAGGCGAGAGACTCGCGCATGTGGGCAAATATTCTTCAGTGAAAAGTGCACATACGACGTAGCTCGGTTGCCACAGTCGTCAGTACGACGAGCGTAGGACGACGACGGCAACGGCGTCGACGGCGGCGGCGCGCGGTGGGCGACGTCGGCTCGGGGAATTGCATTTTGTTCGCAGACGAGATCGAGGAAACAATCAGCGACAATCGCTTTGGTTGATCGGGGCGAGCGAACATTTCACCACGCGCGCGTTTTACCGCCGATCGGTCGCTCTCTATATCTCTCTCTTTTTCTCTGTCTCTCTTTTTCTGTCCCAGTCGTGCTACGATCGCTTCGATCTTGCCGCGCGCCACGGCAAATCCACGACCTTTGCCGTCGACGCCGTCGAGGCTTTGTCTTTGTCCGGTTCTATAGATATAATGGGCCGAGGGGGGGGATGGATCGTCCGGAAGGGGACTGGAGGGGGGGGGGGGGTGAATCGTCGGGAAAGGGTCTGGGGGGACGAATAGGGGTGGACGACGACGAGCCCGCTACATGCGTATTATCGAATAAAACATTCAATTTCCTCGTATGCCGTTAATGTTTCTGCGACTCTAACGGCAATGCGACTTTTGCCGGGCGGACGCGAGGCGCGGCGGAAATCGACGTTGCACTCTGCGCGGCGTCGGCGGCGGCGGGCGATGAGAGTCGCGCGAGCCGGCGACGACGCATTTGTATGTGTATACCGCGACTCACGACAGCGCGAAGTGTGTGTACACCTGTATCACGCGACGATTATTATGCCATTTCTCGCTGTTCACAGCCGCGAGACTCTATAGCAGCCCCTCGTCAGTTTTACCCTCGGCGCTCGCGGCCCCACCGGGGCCACCGGGGTCAGTCGGGTCATGAGTGTTTTTTTCTCCCCCATTTTTTTTTCAATTCCCTGAATGTCTGACTGGGGAAGGAACGGATAACATGGTTTGCCGGAGAAATAGATTCGTCAATTAAACATACGGCGAGTACGAAGGCGGTCTACGTCGGAGTATTCTGGACTTTGTACATAGTTAGTTGCTGAGGGTTTGCGCACGGTGTGGGATATATTTGAATTACGAGTCGTCGCAAAGTCTGGCGCAAATCTATCGCTCGGCGATGATGTCGCCGCGCCGTTTTGCGGAGTTGGATTGTAGGTCTGGAGGGGAGGGGTGAGGCACCGCGGGGGTTGCAGGGCGTTCGAGTGACATCGTCGACGTCTATATCTGGTACGCAATGGTCGACAGAGTGAATTTTAATGTGGACGCGGTTGATCGCTTCTGTCGCGTCGCATGTTTAGCTCTGTTTTCGTAGCTCGTATCGACTCGAATGTTGAAATTTTGACTTTCCACAAATTTGTGATTCGTACAATTTATTTGGCTCTGACTGACAGATTTTGGGCAGAATTGAAAGCGAGTTCACTCGAGTTTACTGCTCTACTTTCTTCGCGGCTATAACCTTCTCAGCGGGCCCGACGCTGGATTCTCGGAAAAAAAAAAAAGAAAAAACTAGGAAGGGTCAGGAAGGGTGGGAACAGAGCCTCGACCCGCGTGAAACGAGGCTCGAAATTCCTGGGAGTCCGACATTTCGACTCGGGTGCGCGATAACAATTCTCCGTCCGTGTCCCGCCGGAAAAAAGGCCTGCGGTGAATTTCAAGTCGGGATCCGGATCCCACGGCGATTGGCACCTGTGCCGTCACGCCCCGGTCTGCCTCATCGTACACTCCGCCGTTCAGGTCCCAATGGATTCTCACGTCGTGGCTCGCTTCAAGTACACGGAAATAAATTGATATCGCTCGAGCTCTCGTCGAGCTCGAGCATAACTGAAGTAGAGACGAGTGAGCCAGTCAATATATCAACACATGTATATATCTATACATATACATAACACACATATAACGCATAATGTGCCTCTACACACCGACTGCGAAGATCAAGGAACGCAGTATATTTTTTCGCGAAGAGAAAACCGAGCTCAACTGCCACTCACGGAAGGCAAAAGCCTTCGCGTTTGGATTTTCCGCCCGCCTCCGTCTCGCATCGTCCGTTTTCGTCTGCAATATTATGCTGTATACCCACACACACACACGTTACACCATATAATCCACATAATTATTCATACAAAAAGCCGTGGGTCGAGGGCCGAGTCCGAGAATGACGCAGCGTGGGCGTCGCGCACCTGGTCCCCCTCCCCCCTCTTCCTCACCCTCTGTGGGTTTGCTGCTCCCTTAACATATCCGTTTGCAAAACAGCGCGATAAATAGTAAGAATATATAGGCAAAGCGCCGAGGCAGCGGCAAAACGTGCACGAAAAGTTGCGCAACGAAAACAATACGTACGACGCGGGACACGTGTGGCGTGCGGGACGCTGCACAGTTTCGCTCTGGCGTCGATGTACAGCAGCAGCAACGGCAGAGGCAGCCGAGGTTCCTCCTCGGTGCGCGACGCCCGTTCGACTCGACTCTTGTGTAAACAAAATTTCTCGTTATGTTTGCTCGTGAATGGTCGATGCGAAAGTCCGGCTGGTCAAATAGTTGAACGCTACGCCGCGCGGTGTTGGGGAATGAGCTTTTGCGACGCCCGTTGAGGGAGCGAAAGAGAAAGAGGGAGAGGGAGGGAGGGAGAGGGATCGAAGGGAGGATAGACGAACAGAGTATAACCGGGGATATTTCGAGGGTCTCGGCCAAGTCGACCCCTTTACTCTCTTCGCCCCTTCACTCCCCTTCGTCCCCCTCGCCACCCCGGTACACACACCCCTTGGATTCTGCTGGAAAGGGTAAACAGGAAAAAGAGCGTTGATGGCACAGTTTTTCCGATACCGAAAATATACATATCTCGCTCGAGCGGAAAATCGTCTCGATAGCCGCGACGTAGGGGGGCGGGGAGCGAATAAAATTTTCCACTGCGGCCATTCGTTAGCATTAGCGTTTTCCGCGCAAATAAGCCGCGGCTAGGGGGGCGCGGCTGAGTGTAAATATGTTTCGTCCGCGATTGCAATCGTTTTGATAAACAGTTTTCGTTATCGGCTAAACGAGAGCCACGTATCGCGAGGAGGGAGGGGAGCGGTAATGAACGCATTTAGCGGCCACAACGAAGCGGTGCGACGCGCGTTCGCGTGCACGTGACGATATGTTGAGCGCGATACCGCGGCATCGAGGAAGCGCCGAGAAGGTCCGAATTTTTTGCGGAGCCGGGTGGTGAAAAATTGTTGGCGATGTGACGATCGTCGCATTTCCAGCAATTTTGTCTCATCTCGAGATGAGGAAATTGCCATTCTCGTACACATGCATATTTTTGGCGAACGTCATTTCATGGACAAAAAGTTGCAAGGTAGAACTTGGCACATTGATAGTCTCATTGATTTTTATTTTTCACAAAACCGCTTGTATAAGGAAGTTCATGTAATACATTTTTTTTTAATGGAAGCATAAAATTTAAAAAAATCGGATTTCGCAAAAATTATACTCTGACCCCATCCAAAAAATAACAATTACTTCCACGAGACATCGTCAAGTCTCGCAGTAATATTCGCCGAACCCGCAGACTCGCTGCTATCCTACAAACGACAATTTCCGCCAGACTATGTTAATTCTTATCACTTCCCTCCATAATCACCCGCGTATATCTCGCTCTCGAAATACCCATGAATATTCCCCCATCAAAATACCCCGTAAACCGTCGTCGCGGAGCTCGACGCTTCTCTCTCCGCGAGAGACATGAAATTTACGCGACGCGGATACGAATAAGGTGCGGCGGCACCTCGCGCGCACCCCCTGCGCAACTCAACCCCACCCCTCCGTCGCTCTTCCACCCCCTCCCGCGCGACCTACTTGCCATGTACCGCAGTCAGAGATCTTCGGCCGATGGACGACGACGCCGCTGTTGCCATCGCCGACGCCACCAGGAATGTATTTACTACTCCCGTTGATTACCCGCGTCAGCGGAACCACGGGAAATATACAGGGTGAGGCGTTCGCGCTCAGCGTGAGGATGAGGGGGAGGGGACAGTACATCTTGATAACCGCGGCCGAGCGGTGGGAGTCGGACTCGCCCGATGATACGCGACGACGACGCCTCGCGGGTTTTCCACGACTCACGTGGATGATCTGATAACCACTAGCCAACTATCGCGAAAGATAAAAAATTCATATTCGCGATCGCACGAGTCGTTCACCGTTGACCGCGCGCGCCCTCGTCGACCGTCGGTCCGAATAAACATCGCCCCGCGGGTGATAAAAACCAGCTGTACAGCAGCAGGATACACAACACGTAGCCATCCACGACTCTCGCGGTTTTCCTAATGTTTTCCCGGTATTTTCTGACACACGTGTCAGCGTCCGTCATCGTCGCCGGGCGATAACGTCCCGCGGGGCTTGGAAGAGGGTCGAGGGGACTGAGGAGGGGGAGGGGTGTGGGGGGGGGGGGGGGGGTCGAAAGCGTTTGTCATTGATTTTGCTGCGGCGCGAGCTAGCGGATAAACCATTACGAAAGCCGTATTCGTTTAACGCGTCCCAGGCGCGTGATGTGCCTCACTTTGTCACTGATAAAGCGCGAGCGGTGCCCGCGTAAATTGCTCGGTGCACCTCGAGCCTTTATTCCGATCCTCTTGTGTGTCGCTCCGCTCGGCTGCGCCGGCGCTTCCGCCGGTGTTTTTTTTGCCGTGGTTTGTGATAATGTACGACACGTTGCAACTGCGACAACAAAGTGGAGGGGGCAAGAGGTCCGTTACAATTTCTCCACACGCTCAATAAGAACTCAGTGGGGAAATCGATGATCTTATATCGACGAGAAGCTGTTCCAGCTGGTTTTCGCCAATCTGCGATCTGCTGCCGCTGCTGCTGGGCGCGCTGACTGTACAGTCGGTCCTCAATACCCCCACTCGGCTGCTGCGAGCGTGGTACACGCTGCAACACGAGACTCCCCCCCCCCCCCCCCCCCCCCCCCCCCGGACGGTTTTCTGAAAGACTAACGAGAGAACTATAACGACCATTATCGGAAAAAAAGGCTTAATGGTTACCTTTTTGGAGCATGGAACACGTCTGCCTGCGCTCTCTGCGCGCGAGCTTGTCGTTTCCTCGTCGTGTCCCGCGTCGTTCCTCGGTTTACCAGCGCCGCGTTCGCGCGAGCCATTTCGATCGTGCTGCGCCATCATTTGTGCCCGACTGCATCGCGACGTACACACGATGCTCGCGGAGTGTTTTTCTCTCTCCTCGAGCGAGGGGAGGGGGGCGAACGGAGTCCGCTCCCGCACCCTCTGACGCCGACGACAAGAACCCGGAGTTTACGAGGGCCGCGGAATCTTGTCAATTTTGTTTTTCCGAGATGTTTCCGGAAAAAAAAAAGATTTTAATGATTTGCATACTTGGATGCATTTTTCGTGAAATCTTATTTACTCGCACTAAGAACAGTGACGCGTTTGAAAACCCTGTCTGATGGCAAATTCTCCACTGATGCCAAAAAGCGCCGTTCTTTGTCCGAAAAATAGAAAATTCGCGGAGATACATGCGATTTTTTTTCGCGATGTTTTTTCTAACTGCTGAATTTCATGATATTAAACAACGACTTGCCGGTGCCCTAACTACCAAAAGAGGCCGAATAAATCAATAAAAATGGTTGCTCACGACATTTTTAACGCATGACGAGGTACCTTTGCGCTACTGCGCTCTTATAAAGTTTTAAAAGGGTAAATCACAACTGAAAAAACCTTGTTCAGTTACTTTTGAAAAAAAAAAAAAAAAAGGAAATTTGTCGTTTTGCTTGTCAGAAATCGTAGATCTGGCCGCCGGGCCGAAAACCGCCTAAATCGGGGTCACGGAATTTATTTTTTCAAAATATCGACTTCTAACCTATACCATCGTTCTCAAGTCGCATATTCTACCCCTGAAAACACTGGTTACAACCCTTTTTTAGTTGATTTTGAAAAAAAAAAAAATGTTGGCCGAACAGTTTGTCAGAAATCGTAGATCTGGCCGCCGGGCCGAAAACCGCCCAAATCGGGGTCACGAAATTTATTTTTTCAAAATATCGACTTCTAACCTATACCATCGTTCTCAAGTCGCATATTCTACCCCTGAAAACAATGGTTACGACGCTTTTTTAGTTGATTTTGAAAAAAAAAAAAATGTTGGCCGAACAGTTTGTCAGAAATCGTAGATCTGGCCGCCGGGCCGAAAACCGCCTAAATCGGGGTCACGAAATTTATTTTTTCAAAACATCGACTTCTAACCTATACCATCGTTCTCAAGTCGCATGTTCTACCCCTGAAAACACTGGTTACAACCCTTTTTTAGTTGATTTTGAAAAAAAAAAGTTTTTGGCCGAACAGTTTGTCAGAAATCGTAGATCTGGCCGCCCGGCCGAAAACCGCCCAAATCGGGGTCGCCGTAGGTTAAACAGTGCTGCAGCGCTCATAACGACAAACTGTCAAATCTCGCCCTGTTAAACGAAAACTGTCGGTCGTCACGGCCCTCGACCAATCAGAAGCCGAGTTATATCGACAACAATGGTTGCTTACGCACTTTTTAATAGAGGATGAAAATCAATAATATGAAAAAAAAATTGAATAAAAATGTTCCTGTGGTTATCCTATTTTCTTCAACTACTGCTCGGAGACTCGTTTTGTCGTGATGATAACAATGTCTGTGTGTGCGCGCGTTGCATTTATCGCAAAGCGCACAGTCTCATTTCCCAGTTGATAATGTTATTGGAGGGGAAAATATGGATTCGGCGGAAAAGGAGGTGTTGGTTGGGTACGAATCGCGACGGGAAAATCCGAGACCGAGAAGCAGTAGCAATTAAGATGGTTACTCCTGGTTATGAGATAAAAAGACACGGCGTCCGGGGGTCGTCGGCAGAGGGGGGTAGCCGCGACGGCGGCGGAACGAAGAAGGAGGCGTACGAAGGTACGAAGGTAATTACCGGGGTAACGGTACACCACTCGGTGGACGACTCCATCCCCTGTTCCCCCTTCAGCCCCCGGGGCCCCTTGGTACGTTGGCCGCCGGGGTTCTTGCCCCTCCGCGACTTCCGCGGGGGAAAATTACATCCCGGAAAAATTCATCCCATGGAAGATTTGCGTAAATTAATTTACACCGCTATTTTCAACGTTATACCGGGTGGCGAATCGAATTTCAGAGTTTTCGGCTCGTATTCCGGACGACTATCGAATATGAATTCCAATGTGCATCGCCGAAAAATCCTCGCTGCAAATGGCAACCGTGAACTCTCAGAACAACCTTTCAAACTTCATATCTTTCAAGCAGAAATACAATTCACTTATTTAATTCTACTGTTCATGGTCATCGTTACGAAATTCCTTCTTGCAACGTTTTTAAAGAATTTGTTTATGGCCACCGGATTCTTTCTCCTAACGTTGAAGCAAGAAAAGTGAAGTACAAGCAAGAAAATTGTTTATGGTCACGAAATTCTTTCCCTCAACGTGAGACCGCGAAAAACACTGTTTACGGTCGCCGGATTCCAGCTTGTGCTCGACGTTGAAAAAATTAGCAGCACACCGCGGTGACGTGAGCTGGTTAGTCGCGACGATCTGGGAACTCGGCGCGGGCATGTCGAGACGGTTCCTGATATACCCCGATCAACGTCACAGCCGTCCACTGCTAAGCTTGGCATAATGCGATACAAATGCACGTGCACCGGGTATATGTAAAATGGAGTCGCCGCGGAGAACGTTGGGAATCGTCGGGGTGGTCGGAGGGCCGAGAGCACCGGCGGGTATTAGAGATGCCCCGTCGACTTCCATCCACCGTGGTCTAAGGGTGGCTGGCGGTCGTCAGCGTGAGCCCGCGCGAAGGTCAGATACGTCTACCCGGCGCGAGACCCGAGTGGTATTCCAGCGGCGCGCGGCCATTACGCGAATATGCATTTCTCATGGTCGCGTTTCGAGCGTCTGAAATTAATTTCACTTGACGGTTTTATACCCTCTCACCCCGAGTCTAAGTTTTAGGACGCTGCGAGTATCTCGAAATATACAGGTATCATATTTCCAGATCTTCTCTTGATCCGTCTTGTCGCATGAAAATAGTTCGAGCGGCTGTTATGCCTTAATTAATCTTCACGATTCTTCGCTCTTTTTCGTTTATATGATTTTTTTTTAATTCAATCCAATTTTGTCTTATTTCTTTCAGTTATCGCAAAGTAATGAACCGCGGGGAGGAAGCCTCGCGCCAGTTCGTACGCGGTATCGAGTACACATTTTTTTTTCATCAAACGAAAATATACGTTGAAATAACTGAAGTTGAATCATCTCCGGAGTTTTACGACGGACATCAATATTTTTCTAAGTATTTTCGTCCAGTGTCCACAATGAAAGAATAATAACGTACTCGCGCTCTGAGTGCGTGAAGGGGAGGGGTGGTCAGGAGGCAGAGGGGTGTCGTTTTTTCCCGGAGTTTTTGAGTATTTATCAACCTCAAATACTCCGACTGTTTCCCGCGCGCTCGCGTCTATAACGTTTTCCTAAACGAGTTTATATCCAATTCCCATCTTACGTAAATACACGTCGATAGACGAGCGCGGCGCGGGTGTCGCTATATAGAAGACCAGGTATTGTAGAGAGAGAGCCAAGCGGTATAGCCACACGGTAAACCTATAATGGATGTTCTTTTTCGCCGGGGTCTCGGATACGCGATGTTGGTTCATCGGACAGCTCGCCAAATAGCCTCGGGACAGCGAGAGGAGTGTATTTTTGCTCGCGATAGCCGCCCCGGACGTTCGAGCGCGCGGCCCCTGGTTAGTCTACTTTTCCCCGACGCTGCCGTCGCGTTCGCTCTCGTAAAAATATCGGGAAAAGGTGTAGCGCGCCCGGTCGACCCCCCCCCCCCTCCCCTCCCCGGACGCTCGCTCGCGTCGTAGGTGCCGTCATTGGGGTTGGGGGGGGGGGACTCGATTGTCCTTTTATTTTTCGGCCGCTCCACCCTCCTCGATTGCATTTTATCCCACCGGCTGAAACGATAGCCAGAGGAAGGGGGTTGAAGGGTTGGGTGAGACGAACTCATTTGCGGAAACGATTTGGCGGCACCGGGCGGCGGGCGGGTACTCTAAATAATCCTCATCAGCAAAATAATTGGGGAATGAGGCAAAGTGGTCCGAGCGGGGATTTTGTAGCCCACGTGGAAAAGTGTTTTTTTTTCGTCGGCCCCTTCCGCCGCCCCCCAGGGGGTTGTGGGAGGCGCACTGACCCACATTTTCGCCCGCGCGCGCAATGTATTAGCGCACCGACCGCAACGCAATATTTTTCTGCCTCGCGAATTTTTCCGGTTTGAAAAAAAAAAAAAAAAAAAAAAAAAAAAAAAAAAAAATTCAAATCTCGGTGCGGTCGTTAAAAATGTTTCTTTGAAAGGGGACGAAAAAAAACACCCGGCTCTCTGTTTATGAATTAGCGGACGGAACCACTGGCGTACATTTCCGTACGACTTGAGTTGGCGGAAAGAGGGGAGAGAAAAAAAAGAAAAAAAGAGAGAGGGGAAAGAATTAAAAAATCTGTTTAGATCAAAGTAAATTTAATTAATCCAACCGAAGCTGCGTGGCGAACTCGTTGTATTCCGCTATCTCGTCAGTGGAATTTCAAACACGGAGCTCGAATCGCCCGCACCTGCAATTATAAACGACCTCGCAATTTTTCCCCGATTGTCACACAGCCCGAAATTCACTTATTATCTCCCCCCCCCCCCCCCCCCCACCGGACCCACCCAACCGCGACGAATGACTTTTTTGAGTGACAAGAATTGCGCGGACCTTCGAACCGCGGCGCCTGCCATTCGAAGGACCCTCCGTTGATTGGACTCAGCTCCCAATCCAAAACACTGCGTGTAGGCCGAGTTCGTCTCGCCTCGCCTCGGGTAAACGAGGAGCATCACACGCGTCGGAGTAAAAATAACACTCGAGCATTATCGGGCGTCTGGCTTTCGCTTCTCGCGCCCCCTGACGTTGCGAAGTGCTTTCTCCGTGGCTTGTAACGCGCAGCAGCTTCCGAGTCTACGTAACGCAAGGGTCGGGGGGAGTTAGGGGTTCAGACCAGCGAGTCAGCTGCTGTAATTGAGAGAGGGAGAAACTTCTGATAACGGAGAAATTCCATAGTGCTCCCGGGAAATACGAGACGAGAGTAGTACCTAAGCTCTACGCCGCCTCCTCCTCCTCCCCCTTACCACCCTCTTCGTCCCGTCTTCCCGACCCTCCCCAGCTCCTCTTGTCTACGGTCGCGGCCAGTCGCGCTATGGTATCTAAGCGCGGGCCGCAGCCCAGCAGCCGACCAGCCAACTTGGCCCATACCCGGGTTGCGCGCAATATTGGTAGCTACGCGCGCAGAGCGGATATATAGAAGGTACAGCGGGTCTCGGGGCTCACGAAGGGAGTCCGAGCCCTCTCAGCCTCTCGCGGCAGACCTTAGACGGATTCTTCGATAAGGCACTTTCTGTCCCATTCGCCGTGTGGCCGCGGGTAAAATGTATATAGCCGACCGCAGAGGAAAAGGCTATTCCGGTGGCGGCGGCCGCGCACTCGGCGAGAAGCAGAAGCGGCAGCTGAGGTAGAAGCAGTCAGGAGCGGCAACAGCAGCAGCAGCAGCAGGGTCCAGAGAGAGGAAGCCCCGGGTATAGGACGAGCCGGGCGAGGGTGAAAGGGGGACTTAAGGACCGGGAGTATTTTCCGGAGAGCGAATAGTACTACTCGGTAATGTCAAGGGGGGAAGAGGAGGAAGGGTAGGGGGAGGGGGTGGTCAATGGCACGGAAACGGATAAGGCGAAATCACCGAGGCGTATTGCGGCCCGGCGAGCGCTCGCTCGACGCTCACTCGTCCCTCGTCGCAACCCCCGACACCACCCTTCCTCCCGCCGCGTTTCACGAACCGCCAATGATTGGTCCGGGCGCGAGGCGACGCGCACGCGAGACATTGTGCAGGGGGCTTCAGGGGGGTGAGGGGGAAGCTCTGATTTTCCTCGGGCTCTCGCGCGTCTCGACGACTCGGCGTAACTGGCGGGATATAAATCCGGAATTTTCGCCGAGGGGCCGATTTTTTAGGCGTTCTCGCGTGGATGGAGATGCCGAGAGACGAAGGTGTGATGATGGTTGCCATTTGTTGGGGGAAAATTAGGGTGAAAATGCGGCGCTGACGAGTGGCGGGACAAATGGGGGAATTTGGGTTTTAGGTTGTTGCGCCTAGTTGACAGGTGGCCAGATGTATTTGGTTTAATATATCAGTTTGTGTAAAGAAAAATTGCTTTATTTGGAATGTACGCTCGTGCTAAATATTTTTGACAGATTTTCTGATGACGTTTGATATCTGCCCTTAAAAAGCAATTAATATAGATTTGAAGGACCCCACATTTAGCCTTTGAAAAAAAAAAAAAGCGTGATCGTCATTCAAAAAATCCGATGAAGCCCTTGCTAAAATTAAGGAAAATTAATCACGATCTTGGTTAAGTTATTTCTTCAAGGGATTCACCGGTTGATTCCGGAATAACAGTGGAAGAGGCGGTTAAACGACCGGGACGCGCGGCGTCACAGAGCGAGAGGGAATCTCGCGGAACTCGAGTCCTCGCCGCGAGATCCAATTAATATAACTTGCCGACTAACGTCGAATCTCATTTGCCCGAAGGAAAAGGGACTTGCTCCGGAGTTTGCGAGCGCGACTCCTCTCGCTCGCACCTGTCGAAAAGTCCGATCGGTCTTGAAGCCTCGCGCGAGCGGCTCGACCGCGTTTCCGCGCCGTCAACTATCGGGATTTGTTTTCGTTCGGTCCGATCGAAACGGTGGGCGAACCCGGAAGAACGAACCGACTGCGCGGGAAAACGAGCGAGTTCGCACAATGCCCGGAAAGCAAATGTTAATCACGCGGCCTTTTTGTCCGGCAAACGCCATTTGTCATCGTCCACACACAGAGAATACGGCCTTTTTTCCGTCGAAGGTTTTTTTTTTATCCAGCGGGAAAAACGCAGCTGCATTTTTTTTTAGCAAATTTAATTTTGCCGAGGGAATTTAATCTCGATTTTTATTCAACATCAGATTTCACTGATAAAAACGCAAGTGTAACGTTTGTGCATTCAAATTGTTTGATCGAATAGGAAATAAAAACCTTTTTACCGGCGCCAATTTGCATAATTGAGACATCGCTTGCGGGCGCGGAAATAATTCGATTCATCTTACTCGTCGCTCCGGTCGGCGGGGGAATTTTTCTTGAAATTTTTCTCGCCGGCAACGGCGAATCGATAATTGCATCAATTTTCTTATAAACATTTCGGCTCGTCGACGCGCGGCCGAACGGTCGGGATATGACTCGCGCGCTATCTATCAAACTTTTATTTAATTTGTAATTCAATTACTTAATTGCACTTCCGAGGAAAGCAATGATAAAATGATATCGGTTGAGAGAGAGAGAGAGAGAAAGAGAAAAAAAGACAAATATATAGCGCTGCTGCTGCTCCGATCGATGAAAAGATTTTAACCGAAGCGGTGAAGGCAGCTCAGATAAAGCTTTTTTTTTTAATTCAGCGAATTAAATTCGTCGAAGTAGCTGCACGACGCGATATAAAACTGCCGCAGTAGCAAATTACAGAGCCAATCGCAACTATCCATACATAACGTCGGGATCTGCCTCTATCAATCTTTATTCAATTTGTAATTCAATCAGTTAATTGCGGCTCCGGGAGCAGCAGCAGCGACATATAACAATATTGACACATTTATAACTCAATGAAAAAAATAAAATAGAAATAAAAATAACAAATAAAACTCCATCGTGATTCCATTCTACGAACATCGACTCGCGGTTAAAAATACAAAAATGGGTGTCGACGAACCAGCTGCTCGTAGCAAAAATGCGTCGATATCTGAAATCCCACTGGTTGTTATCCACGAAACTAATTTTAGACCAGGTCTGTAATCCTGAATCAGGCCCCGTAATAATTGGCCCAAAATAATATTTACCCTCCCAACTTTGCTTCGCACTTTACGTACCATCCCACACCGTCAATTTGCTTTGCAACCGCTGCGACATTTCCCAAACCGCGAAACGCAACAAACACGCTATTAATTCGTCTGAAAATAACGTTTTGTTTTTTTTCTCGTTGCAGATGTCATGAATCCCGTAGTGACGCAGATTCTCGCCGACGCCGGGCAAAATCTCACGCTCGAGTGTCCGGGCGTGACGGAATATCTGATGGTGTCGCGGTTGGAGTGGCGCTCGAACGACGTGCGCATCGTCGAGTACGGGAGTCACAGCACGACGCTATTCGTCCATCGCAATCGCGTCTCGCTGCTCGAGAAGAACTTCGCGCTGTTCTTCAGTCCGGTGAGATCCGAGGACAGCGGCGAGTATCAGTGTCTCGTCAACAGCCGCAACGTTCCCGAGGTGATCGTCAATCTCACCGTGCAAGGTAATTGGCTGCATTTGTTTGTGCGAAATAATTGGGCGAATGGTGGTGACCGCGATGCCCACGGGATATTATGATTGTTATGACAAGATTCGGTTGCATGAATATGGTATAGAACGAGTTTACGCAAAAACGTAGTGCTCCTACAGGGGGAGAAAGGGGGGGAAAGAGAGTAGGGGACTTTCGCGATGCGTGCAAACCGCCCGTCCCCCTCCGAATCCTCCTGACGAGCGCACCGAGCTCATCTGCCACTGCAGTCTGTGTGCACTAAGAACGGTCACGCGGATTGTTCTCCGGAAACTCTGAAGTAGAAAAGTCCAATCTCAGCGCGAGAGGAAACTTTGAATGATGAAACTGAAGCGGACAATGCCGCGCGCTGGGCTTATACAATGACGCGAATATTTTTGCATTCGCGTCGACGAATGGAGGACCAGACGTAAATTTCCTTTTACATACAGAGCCGACTCTCCCTGGTTGAGAGAGAAAGGTAGACAGGAATAGAAGTATTTTGAGTTCTCGAAAAGTAGACCGACGAAGGAGACGATTTTTTTTTCGTAGAATAATTTTTGGCGGATGAGTAGAAAAATAAATGGAAGATCAGAGAGCTGATACTGCGGTATTCATCACCAGGAATTGGCAGATCAATCAAATAAATTCGCGGTAAAAAAATAAACGGTATGATAGTTTTATCGAATAGAAGCATTTCGGGTTCTTGGCGCAAATTGGACTGACGAGAAGTATCTATTTTTTGCAGCTGTCGCAGTTGCATCGACGCAGTTATTAGCGGTTCGATGAAAAAAAAAAAAAAAATCGTTGAGGGGGAAAAAATAATCGTTTTTATTGAAATGTCGGAAATCTGTGATGTGCCTCGGAGGCTCCGCTCGACGTTTGCGGCAAAAACACGAGGCTGCTCCGAAAAATCCTCCACTCGATCAGTTCCTGAATTTTCATATTTTTTTCAACTGTTATCACGACTAAAAATGATCGAATCAGGTTTCCAAAATAGCAAAGTGAGCCCAGACGGAAATCACGAACCAAGTGAACCCGTCTCACCGAGGAAACCCATAAACTCAAGATTGGACTGTCTCGTGGCTTTGGCCCATCTTGGCGGTCCCCGGTAGATGGCAATCGAGGGTAAATTCCGAGAAATAACGGATCTCGGCTCAAACCTCCCCAGATTAGCGCAAATCGAGTTTCGCGAACTTCCCGCTTCGTTCCAAAAATACAAATAACACAAAGCGAGCTTCACCACTGAAACTCCTCATCGATCTTGATCGGTAGGATTGGCCGCTTTACACCGATTTCGATATACGTCGCGTCAAAGTTTCAATGCATTTTCCGTGTCGTCGTTGCGCGCATTCGACGCAGCCGCGGAATATTCAGAGTGCACTTAACCTTCGGCCCGGGGGCTGTTTTTGAGAGGCCGCGAAATTCGAGGAATATTAAATTCGATACGAGACATATTCGCCCTCCCTCCCCCCCCCCCCCCCCATGCAAATATGTCTCCCCAGCGTCTTGCTCGCCTCCCCTTCAGGTGCACGGAGAGAAGGATCTGATAAAATTTACCAATGGATCTAGTAAAAATTACCAATGCGCCTGGTAATTGGCCGCCATAGCCGCCATCTAGCGTTAAGTACGGGAACTACGAGAATTTTTACCATATATATGAACATTTTTACCATATTTCGTAGTAAAAATTCTCAATTCCGTGGTAAAAATTCTCAAAGTTCTCGTACTTCTTGACAGATGGCGTCGTGACTCCCCTGTGCCAGAAAATAATGGTACTTTTTACTAGATATATGGTAAAATTTATCAGACCCTTCTCTCCGTGTGCGAGAAAAACGCGGGCCTGAATGGTGCCATATGCGGTGACAGCGCTGAAGAACCATCGCCGCACGCTCATCCGGGGCTTCGGCCCGCTGCTTACTATGTGCATTCAGTTTGGAACTGGTCGTACACTTTTATGTATTTGATGTAGCGCTGATGTATGTATGCACCCATATCAATCCATCGATACATACATATACATCAATCCATCAATACACACACATATATCGACATATATATACGTGCACACACACAAACTCACTCACGCTACTTTTCAAACTACACTATATATGCCGAGCTGAACTTTTTCCAATCAATTTACCGACATCGAGGGTCGTTGGCGAACCAGCCCCGTCATCCTCCGCGTGCAGCTCGCGTCACCCAGTTCCTCCCGCATTTCGCATCCACCGTCCTATATATATACAGGTCTGATTTTTCCAAAACTTCCGAACTCAATTTTCATAAAACGTGGAACCGCGGCGGTAGGGTAGGGAGGGGAGAGGGGGAGGGGGGGGGGGCTTTCATTATTCCAGCCGGAAGGTAATTTCAATTTGAAAGAGAAGTCACTGGGTATGATCAATTCATCTTTCCTCCTGGTTTTCCTTGTATATACCACGAGGCTCTCTACTCGCGCGCGAGCGCTCGGCGAGCGCTCGGCATCGGCCCTTCCGAGCGTGATTAAGGAAATCTGGTTGGAAAAGAAGACTCGAATAAAAAGACGACGAGGATCCCTCCCCTTTCCCCCCGGCTGAGCTTGGAGCAAACGCGCCAGCGCGATCGCGAGCTTTATTCATCCGCCCGGTGTGCGGTCCTGCAATTTGTGTTCCTGTAACTAGTTTGCTCGAGAAGTTCCTCGAGTTTATTCAAGTCACTGGTTGAGTCTCCCGCTGCTGAGCGACGGGGGAGGGGGGAGCGACCGATGGGGAACCGCGCGGGCATCTGGTATGACTATGGAATATAACGCGGTCCGCGGGAGTTACATGTCTTCGCGGAAAAGTCGTGTTCGAGTCGCGCGCAAACCCATCCGGAAGGAGTGGGTGGGGAAGGCACGGGAGGGAGGTCAACATGTTTTATTTAAATTGAATTACCCGCGAGACTATGGCGCGGTATTTGCGACTGATTCAGACCGGCTGGAGAAGTCGCGACGAGTATGTGAAAATTGTGATGAAGGGGAAGGGGAAAGAGGGTTTGGGTTCATCGATGTAACCGAAGAAGACAAATATCGTTCGCCTGGAAATCCTAAGACATCTTACGTTTCCTGAAAGTTTACCTCGAGGTAGAAGCGGTTGGTCTGTCAATACTTTTTGCGAGTACGAATAAAATTTGTTGGACCTTCCTGGCTGGCAGTTTCGATCGATAAAAATAAAAAAATATATAGATATATGTGTGCGTGTGTGTATATATATAATGAGCAATATCGATATTTGGGCGGTTATTCTTTGTCGAGAATTGGACCCTGGACTCCACCGCAAATACAACGAAACGACGCGGAAATGACTAAAAATTACGTCCGAAGGTTGAGGGAAAAAAACCTTCGGAAAAGTCGTGTCGACCCGAGAGCAAAAGTCATCTCGCTCTTGATTATTTCAATTTCGCTGCGGTGGTTTTACCGCCCGGCGCGTCGCTTGGCACAACTGCTGGTTCGCGACGGCCGAGATACACCGCATGTATATTTAGCGATGCGAAGCGGCCGAGTATCGGCTCTGGCGGTGAACCTCCGGGGCCTCGACTTCGATATCTCCCCTGTATAAAATCAAACATTCAACGCACGAGTCGCCGCTTGGCCCCGGCAAAACCCACCCCCCCCCCCCCCCCCCCCCCGCGCTACTGACCTCCGCGGCCGCTTTTCCCGCGCGTTATATCAACCGCGCTCCGAAATGAATATTTCTCAAATCCTCGCGCGGCTGAGAATAAATCCGGGCGCCGTTTTCGCTCTCGGCAATCTCGACGTCCGACCCGCGCGATGCACGGGACTCCCGGTCCCTTCGGCCCGAGACCGACACGTTTCCGGCATCAGATTAGGCAGTGTGCTAACATTTTTCTTACTTTCCCCGAGACACACGCCACTTTATGGCGACAAATCGCGCGCGACTAAAGTCGGCACGCGAAATGGGATACGTGGGATAAGTTCTTGCGTTGGTTTCACGAAAAATACACCGCGTTGAAGCGGAGGGGAGCCACATTTTTTTTTGTTCCGAAGCTGCAGGTAATTTTTTGGAAGTGGCTCGGTGAATTTTTCACAATGTTTGCAACGTTCAAAATGTTGAACAATAATCGTCATAACGGACTCGTGCATTTGATGCGATATAATTTACACAGCTTGCGTTTCGCTGTGATAACAAAAATGTCAAAATGATAAAAAATCAATTCCCATCGCCGCGGATCGCGCCTAAAATTGGTAAGCTATCAATCAATTATTTAGCGGTATTGATGGTATTTTTCGTGTTTTTGCCGCAAATTTGTTGAGCTCGCGTTCTCTCGTTTTTTTTTTTTTGCGTCGTCACAGACACTATAAATAGGCAATTTTGGGGGTAGGGGACACAGCGACGCACACGAGAAGTGTTTTACAAATATTGCAACGCGACTAATCAAACCGGGCACTCCCAAAGGGGAATCGATACAGAATGAAATATTCCATTTGCTGCGCGAGGTCGACTGGAGCGTTATTTTCGCGGTACAGTCAAAAAATTCGCGTGCGTGTGGGTGTATTTTTTTTTCAACTTCACCCGCAGCGACGCTGATTTAATAGGCGTTTCAATATTTGAACATTTTTTTCCGCGACTCGTCCCAGTTTTATTAGCTTGAGGGGGCGACGCGCGAGATCGATTAATTATAGATTTATCTCGTTTGAACTGACCGGGCATACCGCGCGGCTAATTGGGAGTACGCCCCCCCTCCCCCCCTACGTGCGGTTGGCCGCAACTCGGAGCCAAGAGTTTTGAAACGTCCCGTCGTCGCGTCAGAGTGATAATTCATGATCCCCCAAACGCGACCAGCACATACGACGTGTCGTACACGTGGATCATGAACGTCGATGTCTGTCGAGGCGGCTCGGCTCGAAATTGTGATTGAACGAAACGCGAAACGTCGACATCAGCGACTAATGGATTCGCGCTACGATCCCCGGACTGTGGAATGATGACGAAGCCCCTCCGCCGGTTGTCCATTCAGCAGTGAATGCATACGTCGAGCGGTTGCATCGGAATTTCCGTCCCTTCTCTTTCAACCTCTCTCTCCCTCCCCCACCCCTATATCCGTCCCGGAATTGGAGTGTCCATCGAAACTGCGGAACTGCAGTAAGACGTTGAATGCCATATTTCTGTGAATGCGTGAAAAAAGGGCGAAAAATGGGGAAAAAGGAAAAGAGGACCCATAAGTGAAAGCACTGGGCGGTTGGGTCCACGAGTGAGGAAACATAAATGACAGAGTGGGCTTTTATATCTTGAGAATCGCGTGCTCCGTGCTCGTCGTCGCGTCGTGTCGGTCTCTGCTGCTGCTGCTGTTGCCAGCGGCTGAACGACCGAGAGCGAGGGAACGAAGGAGCCCGCGTTGGTGGATGTATCGCTACAGTGTGAAGATATCCGAAGTCTTTGTGGCTAGTGCACTCGCCTTGTTCGGGCCACGATGCAGAGTCTCGTCTCTTTGGCGGGGCTCTCGTGAGCCCATTCGCTCAGCCTCGGCACCGGCACTACCACCAGCAGCCTCCCGTCACCATCACTACAGCCTCACCATCGCTAAACTCACCACCACCACCAGCCTCACCATCGCTAAACTCATCACTATCGCCACCACCGGCAGTAGCAGCAGCAGCAGCAGCAGCAACAGCAGCGACGATGCGAGCTCCGTGTTATATGAGCTACGGGGGCTTGGGACGAGCCCTGAATGCGTACACAGACTTCGTAGACAATGGCTGCGTGGTTTTGTCCCGGTCTTTCCTTTTTTTCCTCCACCTCGTCCCGCGCGCCGCATCCCCCGACGCCACCCACCTCTTCGCGAATAGCAAACCCACCCGCACTCGTGGACGCCGGGCGCGGGTTTCTTTATTCCTGGCACTCACCCCTTTTGCATCAGGGCCCTCATCGTCTACGTCGTCGTCGTGTAGTCTCGCTCGGGCCGTCCAGTCGGGAGGAAGATAACCGCGTTTTCGAGCGGCGTCGTCGACGTCGTCAGCGACGAAGCCGAGAAGGGCGAGCCCAAACCCTTGATGCCCACCCTTCCCTTCCCCCCATCCACCCACTCCTGGAAGAGTCTCATCGCGCGCCGGATCCTACCGCGTCTTTTGCGACGTTTTGAGAAAACCTAAAAACCGAGAGAGCCTTAATCTTTCCTCCGCTTCTTTCGCTCGGTCGCTCGCGAATTCCATTCGCGGTCGTTAATCTTCGTATATACAAGAAATCTGGGCTCTTCTGGGTTATATCTATATAGCTGTGCAGCAACGGGACCGGCTGGTGGCTCGGAGAGAGGGAGAGAGAGAGATTCGTTTTATCACGCATTACGGAATCCTTGTATCATCTCCCACCTCCACCATCAGCCCCCGCCTCGTCTCGTTCAGCCGTTTCACCGCCGTTTTGTCATTCACAGTGATTCTGCGCGTTCGCCATACGGCCGGAGGGCGTGACGAGTGCATCGAGTGCTGTCAGCGGTTTGTCTAAAATTCCAGGGTATCTTTCTCGAGTCTGACATTTATCCCCACAAGAAAAAATAAAATCAAACTTCACATGTGAAAGCATCGAAAAGTCCTGCGTACAAAATCCGAGTCATGCGCCTAGAAATATTTTCGTGAAGGGCTCCAACAACGGTGACTCTCGATGGTATCAGCGATCTCGCCCCGGGAATGTGCAGTGTCCATTGGACGCGGCCGAAGATCTTCGTTGGTTGCGCCGATGACCCAGAACGATAGCTCGACGCGCGCTCGCTGGACTCCGGGGATAAAATGAGATTAATTGCGAGGAGAGGGACGTCGAGGCCTCCTCGAGGCTGTTATCTCGGTTCACGGGGTCCTTCCGGGTACTATTCTTCTGCTGATAACCCGGAGCACGAGAGGAGCTTCCGTTCGTATTCCGAGAGAATGGTCATCAAGGCCTCTTTGGCCGGAGAGGCCCGAAATACGACCGCAAAAGGTTCGCTTTAACCCTCCCCTCCCCTTCTCCCTCTCTCCTTTCACCGGCCTCCGACGCTGTAGATGCGAAGCTAATAAAAAAACATCCCTAAACGATCCAGGACTTCCCATATGCCCCTATTTCAGACTTTCCGCTGCGGAGGCGGCCGACGGTCGTGAAAACGCGCAGCAAACTCGAGAGGTGAGAGTCACCGAGCCGTCCGAACGATTCTTTGATCCAGACGAATCGTCCTCGAGCCACCGCCGACGTGCTGGGATTTTCCGCGGCTCCATCACGTATACACTTACAGAGGCGAAGTGCGCGGTAATTCGGGACGCCAGACGGCGTGGAGAGAGACCCGGAGACCCGCCGCAGCGTTGACACGAAATCCACGAGACTGGCTCACGAAACGATTATTCCACATTATTGTACGAATTACTTACGGCAGACAGGAGTATTAGTCGGCGCGACAGTCCATTACGCTTTTTGTGCTCGGGGGCTACAGCTTTGTTTTTATGTAGCGAGAGAAAAATGTGGTATTGGTGACTTAGGAAATAACAAAAACCCCATTGCGTTTTTTGGGGGAAAAAAAATCGATTTCGTAAAGTCTGAAAACCCTATCCGATGGGGAATATTGTGCTGATTTCGAAAAGCACCGGGATTTGTCCAAAAATAGAAAATTCAAGGAGAAAAACACAAAAAACTATTTTTTTTCTCACCAATTACCAAATTTCGCGATATTAAACATCGAACTGCCGTTATTTCCTAACGACGTATCGGAGGCCGAATAAATCGACAAGAACGGTTGCTCACGGACTTTTTAATAGAGGACAAGGAACAATTACGCGCGCTCACGGGCGCGAACGGAGGTTGGACAGCGCTCATTCCAACAAACATGGTATGTCGCCGATAATCTCGCCACCAACTTTTCACTAGAGGACTAGGCTAATCACACGCGCTGGCGCGCGTGTCCGAGGTACTTTTGCGCTGCTGCGTTCTTATAAAGCTTAAAAAGGGTAAATCGCCACTAAAAAACCCTTGTTTAGCTGATTAAAAAAAAAAAAGAAATTTGACGTTTTGCTTGTCAGAAATCCTAGGTCTGGCCGCCGGGCCGAAAACCGCCTAAGTCGGGGTCACGAAATAAATGTTTTCAAAATATCGACTTTTAACCTATACCATCGTTCTCAAGTCACATATTCTACCCCTGAAAACACTGGTTACAACACTTTTTTTAGTTTATTTTGAAAAAAAAAAAAAAAATTTTGGCCGAACAGTTTGTCAGAAATCGTAGATCTGGTCGCCGGGCCGACAACCGTCTAAATCGGGGTCACGAAATTTATTTTTTCAAAATATCGACTTTTAACCTATACCATCGTTCTCAAGTCGCATATTCTACCCCTGAAAACACCGGTTACAATCCTTTTTAACTGTCAAAGTTATCAACGACAAATGAACTTGGACTCGGTCTGAGAGTCCCAGCCAATCACAGCTGGAATAGTTTGCTAACAATACTTTCCGTTACTCATGAACTTTTTAAAAGAGGGATTTTGAAAAACACACGAAAAATACAAAATTCGCAGTTTGGCTACAATTTTTTCATCGAAGCCATCTTAACGAAATTTTTATCGGTCCGCCCGCGTAATTTTATAATTACAGCAACGAAAAATTGCCTCCTGCCACAGAAATCCAATGCGCGTATTCCTTGACTCGAACTCCTCCACCTGTAAGACGAGAACCGTTGGCGTCTCTTCGGGTGGTGCACTTAGCGGTCCGTGCCCCAGTGCACGAAATAAAAATATATAGAAACACACATATATATATATATATATATATACCCACGCACAGCTATCTATCTTTTTCCATTTTCAAAGTGAAGTAATAAGTTGATGGTCTCGCCCGGAGACCTTCCGCGGTACTCTGTGGCTGGGTTCCCCGCGCCGTCAGAAGGTATCCCTGAAAGTTTTCTTGCACTGCGGAAAGTTTGCGACATAAATATACGAATTCTCCCTTAGGTGGCCCCCATTACCCCGAACTCCCGGTGCCAGTGCCTGCTATGCATACCCCACGACGGTGCGGCCATTATCTCCGGTTTCTCGCAGCCGAAAGGCGCGGGGACGAGGGATGGCGGAAGCAAGGGGGTTGGTCGCAGCGAGCGACCCAGATATATCCGCGCCGGTTGAGGATTACGAATCTTCCTGGTCGAAAGATGCTTTGCCGCGCCGCGCGTCGTCGTGTACGCCGCGGGGATCACGGAAATTGAATTACAAATCCCGCGACAAGAAAAGAGTTTACGAAATTTCGCTCGCGCAGCCTCGGTGAATCGCTTTGGCATGCATTAACATGGCACCGCAGCGTCGAGCGAAAGGAGCGAGATGATTCCGGAAAAAACCTCAGCGGTGCAGATCGGACAGTTCGCGGCTCGCAGCTAGACGACCCCTGTGATTCGACGATATTGAGTGGGGGGGGGGGGGGGGGGGGTAGACGAGAGGGGACAAGAGGAGAGCAAAAGCTCCACAATGGGGTCGTGCTCGGCGACAAAGGTGCCAGGCGTGAAACAAAAGCGCCCCAGCGACCCCTTGCGAAATCTCGGCTGGTGCTGCTGGTGCTGCTGCTGCTGCTGCTGGTGCTACTGCTGCTCCCGCAAACGAAGCACGTTGAATCCCATGAATAAATGCTCAACCGTATATCCGGGCTTCTTCCACGAGCAGCACCCGGAAAAACGTTCTCTTCCATTCATATGCATGATGGAATATGCAGAGAAAGTGAGTGCGCGAGAGAGAGAGAGAGGGGGCCCGAGAGTGCGAGAGGAAGGGAAAAGCCAGAAGAATCTGCACTGAATCTTGCGCTCTAACGAACTGCGATTATATTTCCTGGGAAACACACCGACAGAGTCCGGATAAACCTTTTGCCACTGCGGCGCGGTTCTCGATACTCGGGATATCACCCGGTGTCGAGAGACTCTGATGACTCCGGGGCGAGGTTGTTTTGCTGCGAATTGAAGACCCGTCGTTGACTGTTATTCCGATGAGCTTCCTGGTACACGGGGAAATCGGTTGCACGAGCCGTTCACGCACGATGAGTACACGCGAATAGTACAGCGTGAATACCCAGCATTTTCTCGCACTCAGCTGGTTCTGTTTGGGCTGAAGTCGCAACAGAGTCTTTGAGAGTCCAAGTGGAGTCCAGATGTTTGCCGATATTTTGGAACCCACCCACTAATAAGAGGATACGACATCAGATGAAACTATTCACTGACCTAATGACAACTCTCCCCAACGCCTCGACCTCCATGGAAACCCCCACAAATCTTCCAAAAAGCTGCTCGCAAAACACCTCATCTTCCATCCCGAGATGACGACGCGCCAGGCGTCGTCACCTCCCCTCTCCCTGCATCCACCGCAACATATTCGCCAACCGCTGAAACATCAACCAAGCGACAAGTGCAATCCGTAACGACAGACGATGTATACACTCATCCCACCGGTCGAAATTACTTCGCGCGCGGCGCGCATCCTCCTCCCTAAATACACAAGCCCGACGCTACGACGGTGTGGCGACATTGTCGCCCCCCCCCCCCCCCCTCCCCCCACAACTTCCGCCTCCCACTCCTTCTTGCCAATTTTAGCCAACGCCATAATCTCAGACGAGCGAAGCGGTGGAATGAACTAACCCAGCCCCCAACCCCCGAAACTCACCAGCCCCCGTCCTTTCCCTCCTAGTCCACGCTCCCCGCTCCCCCGCCACGTTCGTTCTATCGCCAAAGACTTATCCCGGCGGCTTGAGCGCCACGTATTTGCGCTCACGGAGCAATTCGGTTGCGGGGGTGCACCGCATACCCACTGACACTGGCTGCCGGTGCCGTTCGCCACCCCGCGACGGTGGTTGCTGCCCCCCCCCTCGCGTACACACGGGGCGATCCTCGAGCGTAGGGTCTGTGTGTGTGTAGACGGCAGGGCCGAAGCACCAACGGTGGCGTCGGTGGCGTCGGAGAGCCAACGAGCGTGGAGCCCGGGGTTGTATTGACGTTAGTGATTAGGTTGGCGGTGAACGTCGACGGCGGCGGCGGTGTGCAGCCTCCCCGGTGTACTACCCTCTCCCCCCTCTCCCCTCTCACACCGGCGACTACTCTCATCTGAAACGCTCAGCGCTTCAGCTGTCTCTCTCCCTCTCTCATTCTCCTCTCTCTCTCTCTCTATCCCAGTAGTATAACCGTGTACCGCACGGGCCACACGCCGTATACCCTTGATACTCTCCCTGCGCCGCCGCCACCGCCGCCGCCGCCACCGCACACACCACTCGAGAGAACCCGGTGCATATGCAGACGCGCGGAGAGAACACAGGCGGCTCGAATCCGGGTCATAAACTTGGCGTTACTGTGTGTGATGCTCGAACCCCTCCCTCTCACCTCTCGCCGCCCCTCGTACGTATACGTACACCAGGCAGCCGCGAAGTGTGCAAAGCTTCCCTCTTCCTCTTTTCCCTCCCCCTCACCCTCACCTACAACGTGTCGGCTGGTACACGCACGAACGTGCGGGTGGCTTGCCTGCGCCGGAGTTTCGGGTGCGGTGCGCGCGAACGGCCCGGGATATGGTTTTGGACTAATATCCACACCGTATACCTGTTACGACGCGAGAGGGCAACGGCAACTTCGCATTCGCGAAATGCAAGAGGGCGAGGGGTCAGGGGAAAAGGGGACAGTGCGAGGGGCGAGGAGCGTGGGAGGGGGAGGGGGGGGGGGGGTGGTTGAGAGGCGGAGATAATAATGTCTCGCACTTCGAATACCAGTCTGGAAACACGAGTGTGTATTGTGTACCAGGGTGCGAGGGGGGAGGGGGTTAGAGGAGGAGGGAGTGGGAGGAAGTGCAACAGCCACCGTGGCGAATATTCCGCATGTGCGGAACGGCGAGCGTATATCAAGGGTGGTCGGGTGTATGACTGCACTTTGACTGGGCCGCACTCTGCGCGCTCCTATATAAGCTCCTCTCGGTGCATCCGCAACGGGATAAACTCTCGCCACGGAGGGAGGGGGGTAAGAGTGCACATCGCCGCGGCGCGCGCGACGTTGGCACAAATGCGCGTCGCGGGGGTCGACCGCCCATAACCGAGAGCGTGGACCGAACAGTCTTTTTGGATTATTGATTTCGCGCGACGCTGACGTAGTCGTGGCGAATTTTACACTCAAGGAATTATACATGTATAGAGGTGGGCGGATTATCGTGAATATTGTCGGTGCGGCTTTTAGCCGCTGCCATCAGGGGAACCATCAGGGGTGCGCGGTTTCGGCGGAAACGTAGTGCATAAAGGGGGACGGTGGGGACGGCGTTGGGGGGGGGGGGGGGGGGGTAGAGGGACGCGGTCCGAGATTCCTGACGTACGACGATTGCACCAAGGGTGAGATTGAAAATTGAGGTACCGCGAATTTAATCGAGTCGTAAGGCTAAAATGTTTCGCAGCCATTTTTTTCAGGACATGAGAATATTCTTATCGTCCGTCAGTGTGCTCTGTCGTTTCACAAAAGGAACCTCCCTTTCCTCAAAATATTTCACCGACCCAGACTAGGAACAAATTTTTCCCCGCCCAATTCGCGTCGACAAAACAGATCCCAGATCCATCGTACACGCCGAAAGGACTCACTGCTTGGTGCGCGCGGTGGGCGTGCACGTGTCCGAGACGAGACGCGCGCACGTCATACGCGGGTGCGTTTAATCCCAGGTAAACGTGGGGGGGGGGGCGAAGTGGGGGGATGTCCGCGAGAAGCTGTCGCCACCGTGCCCGCCATTAATTATACTGGCAGGCGGGCCGATGACATGGGGCAGCCGTGCGGACTGTCGTGGCGGCGGCGGCGGCGCGCGGACCCAGCGCGCACGCACCAGTCACCCGCTTCAGCGCTGTTGAATATAGCGAGCCATTATACCCGATGGGACGCGCGGTGTATGAACACACACACACACACACACACACACACATATATATATATAAACACACGCACACACACACACACACACTCACACAGAGCGAGAATGTCGGTGCCGGAGCTCACGGCGGATAATTAGAGGATACGAGAAAGACGCGGAGGACTTGTCGCCCGCGCGCGCGCGTGAATAACTCGGGAATGGTTGCGAGGGATGGGGGAGGGGGAGAGGGTGGACTCGGCGGTGGCGATGGCGGGAAAAGGGACTAGACACGACTGTGAGGACGGTGGAAGTTGCCACGACGAGGCGCGAGACGAAGTGAGTCGAGCTTTTCGGCGGTCGGGGGGGAGGGGGGGGGGGTTGCTGGGTGCGAGACGACGGCAAAAGGGAAAAGACCGAGGTTAGCAACGAACCTGGTGAACCTTCTGTCCCGCTTTTACTGCGCTACAACTAACCCTAGTATATATATATATATATATATATAACATGTGCACACCTATATATGTACAGTGGTACAGTGTATATGCTATGTATATATCTCACTGCTACCGAGCAGAAACAAGGAGCGCAACAATTCCGCAGTGTTACCCGTGAAGCGGGAAGAGGGGCTCGGCGGCCCCAAGTGCTCGGATGGTTAGTCGGCGCGCGGCACGGGGTGAGAAAGGCGCGGCTGTAAGTGGAGCGGCTGGTTGACCCGGGGTGCTACGAACCCCCGAAAGGATAAAGCCGGCTAGGTGCGCGCGCTCGCTTGCTCCGAGCCGGCCCAACCTGGACCCTATGCTAGGAGCTCACTGGAACGAAGATGGGAGGCAGGAATGCCTTTCACTGTGGCAAATAAAATTTCGCCCTTTCAGCCCTCAGCTCATTCTCTGTTCCACTGCCTCGTTTTCGCTCCCTCTCTCTCTGCCTGTATCGTTCTCTGCCTCGCTCTCTCTCTCTGACAGGCTCTTCATTCTCTCGCTCCTCGGTGGAGAGCACCTTCCACCTCCCACTCCCTCCTCCTCTCCCCGATCCACGGCACCAACATTTCCAGGCGGCTCCGCGCGCTGCTGGATATGTTGCGATTCCAACGGGGGCCTGGCGGATCGTGGAAGTAAAACACAGGCGAGTAAACACAGGGACCTAGGGCGGCTCGGCGCTGGAATATACGCGTCTACTGTAATACGTACAGTGTGTAATACGTACAGTAATACACGGAGCACCTGAAGAACTGGCTGTCAGCCGTCAGAGCGCAACTACCGCTCTCTCTCCTCTCACTCTCTCTCTGTAACAACTCGGGGATTCACGGCGGCGCCGTATAACCAACGGTTTCTCCGTTAGGCGCTCCCGGGGCCAAGCTGAATGGGACCCCAGGGTCCGAATCGGATTATAGCCGCATACACAACGACGCACCCACCTCGTTTGCCTCCCCTTCCCCGCCACCCACCCACGAGACTCACCCGCCGCAACTCGTTCCACCCCCTCGAGGAAAATGTGTATACGTCAGGGTTTGATAGTCAGAGTGGGTTGTACGTCTATGAAGAAAAAAAAAAAAAAAAAGAAAAATCAGCAGCCCTTTTGCAATCGCTCGGGAAGGCAGAGCCGCGCGTATCTCTGCGTGCCCCTTGTCTCTTTCTCTCGCGCTCACGTGACGCGTTCGCGTCTCGCACGCTCGTCTCTTTCTCCTGCGCTCGCGGTGGGGGAGGGGGAAGGGCGTGCGCGCGCGGCGTACCTCGTTTCCGGTCTCCGGGCTCCGGGCCCGAGTTGAATAGCCCGACCAGCCGCCCCGACGTCGAGCCGAGTTTACGTCGCCGCGTCTCGCGGATAGATTCTCTGTGCTCGGGGCGCGCGACGACGACGACGACGACGAAGCCACGACGCAAAAGCAGCGGCAGCAGCCGGGCGCGTATAGACGCGTCGCGTCGGCCTTTTATTCTATAGGAGACGTGCGATGAAAAAAAGCAGGAAAGACGGGAAAATAGATGGCGAAGAGCGGACGAGGGGCGAGCAAGGAGGGCGGGGGGGGGGGAGGTTAGGAAAAAAAACACACGGCGAATGAAGAAGAAACACCCGTCAACCTTACATTGAGGCAGTTCGAGCGTCGGCGTTGGCCCACGGTAAAGTGACTCTCGATCCCTCTACCTCCCCCCTGCATCCCTCCGAGTCTCCGTCGCCCCTCGAGCACCGTCGGGCTATATATTCGCCGTGAGAATAAACCAAGTACTTACCGCAACGGAGGACGGTGAACCTTAGTTGTCGATAATACACTACATCAAGACCTTGTACCGAGAGCCCCTGGGCTAACGCGGGGCCTCGGTGTGCGTATCGTAAAGTACACGTGCAGCCGCATACACACACACACACACAACACATGAAGACTCGCAGGCGCGCTATATATGCATACAGCACTCTCTTTGCATTTCTAGAGTCTCGTATATAGTTGGCGGCGCAAAGCGGGAGCGGCATGGCCGATAGAAAAAGATCGGGGAAAAATAGAGGAAAGTACCATGGACGGTGTAGGACCGTACCAAAGGTAAGGGTGGTTTGTGGAGCGGAGGGAGGTGGAGGTTTGTAGAGGGGGGGGGGGGGGGTTACCGGAGAAGGAAATAAATCGAATAGAGCCCGCACTCGGTTGCGGTACTTTCAGTACCCTCCCCCTCTGTCCCCCCTTCGCCCCCGCAAGGGACGCACACCACGCTGTGACGTTACACGCGTGGGGCACACACAAACACAGACGCACAGACACACTCGCGCTTTTTCGCCTCTCATTGTTGCTCGGTAGAGTCGTACCGCGAGCTTCGAGGGTTCGGCATCGGCGTAAGGTGTTATGTATCGTGTCGATCCTTGAGGGGGGAGGCTTAAATGGGGGAGGGGGACGTATACATACCCTGAAGCGTTACGAGTAAAGTGTACGTTTGCGTTATATCGGGGAGTCAATACGGCGAGTCGAGCCGAGTCGCGGCAGGGGCGTCGAGGGGGCGTAGGGAAGGGGGGAAGGGGGTCGAATACCAGTGGCGGCGGTGTCGGGCAAATGAATCGACTCGCTTACTTTTCGACGGCCGCAGCTTACGCCGAACGGGCGGAGTGCACAAACATGGCTTTGAGGGGGGCGGGGGCGAAGTGGGCGAAGTGGGTGAGGTGGTGGTGCGCACGGCGAGATCGGAGGTCGAAAAGCGAGGGATAGGGGGAAGGGGGGACGGAAGCGAGAGGGCTGACGCGCCGCAGACTGTGCCGGGTGTGTTACCGCTTCGGCTGCGCTCTCGGTGCGCAGGCGAAACGGTAAAATCCGCACGGAGAGCGCGACGCTGCTGCGGCTGCCGCTCTGGGAGGCGGCCGTGGCAGCAGCAATGGAGGGATCGGGAGCGGACCGGGAGAATTTCGAGTCTCGAATTTGTGACTTCCCTCTCGGCGGACTCCGCAGCTCGCTAGCCACCTCTTTCCGCCTGCCCCCTGCCCCTCTCCACCCTACACCCCTGACTCGTGCAGCGCACACTGTATGCCCGACATTCCGGCGACTAGAAACCGTCCCCACCTCAAGCCTCCCCTCCCCCCCCCTTCTCACTTGACTGTTTCCTTGATCTTATTTTCCTGAGCCAATTCCTCGCTCCCCCCCCCCCCCCCCCCCCCGTCCGCGGGCCCCACGGCCTTCCACTCCTGGACCTGCACCTGATGCCGCAGCGTCGCCTCTCGGACGAATTCAACTACACACAAGGCCCTTTCGGCTCGCCCGTGGTACCCGGAGTTCGCCCTCAAAAAGCTCATATACCACGTAGCCGCCGAGCTTACGCCCGGCGCATATTCCATCTACCTAGCCGTTAGCTTCAGCGACGTGGAGGGGGTCGGGGTTGGAAGGTGGAAAGGACCGAAGGAGGGTTGCAACATACACGCGAGGGTTGCACTGGGTTGCTCGGGTACCGTCAACGAGCGCTAGAGCGAAAGCCCGTGAGGGAGTCGAGGGGGCAGGGGCGAGGAGGGAAGAGGCAAGAGACCGAGAGGAGCACTTTCCGCATTCCCGGAAAGCTGCGCGAGCGCTCGGCGAGAGCGTCTCTCCTCGGAAGGGAAGAGACACGACGACGACGGGGCTTGCGAGGCCAACGACGATGCACCGCCAGCGGCACCGGGAGCAGCAGCAGCAGCGGCAGCGGCGGCCCCGATGCAGGAGCCTCGAGCCAGCCGGAGCGCCCTCGTACGCCGCCGCCGCCGCGGCCGACTTGATAAATGTCCCGTACTTCCGGGGAGATTAATGGACCGCGAGGAATTCACACGAGCCGAATTTATGTTAAATTAATTAAATCCTAATTTCGTACGGTTCGGTAGGTCGCGCACGCGTCCTTCGCTCCTCGTCTCCTCTCTCTCTCCCTCTCACTCACGCTGTCTCTCTCGCCCTTCCGGCCGCCCCCCCCCCCCCCCCAGGGTATATTTATGAACGCTTCGAGCCCGGCAGGCTCATTCGGCCGGGAGGCCCGCGAAATTCTGGCCACGTTATCCGCGCCGCCCGTCGCCTCGCTCTGTGCATCCCGCGCGCTGGCTTAACAACGAAAGATCGAATTCAATATCAGCCCCCGCTATCCCACTCCCCACCCCTCTCCACCCTCGCCTGGACGACCCTGGTTACTCGTTCCTCGCAATTTCTGTCCCGTGTCCCTCTTCGCGTCCTGCGGCCGCATTCCTCGTGCGCCGTCCTTTGGCCTCTTAAACCCCCGTCGCACCCCCTCGGGGCTTCTCGAGGTGAGACGAGTTGGTCCCCGCGTCGATAAGGACTACGCGGATGAAATATATTTTCCTTCCAGAGAGACGGAGTGGGGATGGGGGGGAGGGGGTTGGGACAACAACGACCGGTGAATCCAAGATTGGGTCGAGAATGGCGAGCCGCGAGGTGAGGATGAGGCCAGAGAGAGAGATATAGGCACGCGAGGGATACGTACGTGCGACCTCGGAATCATTTCCTCGCAAGCAGAGCGCGCGCGGCCTCGGCAAGCCGAGTCGATGTTTATAGTATACCCACCTTGGATTATAAAGTTTTCCAATCGAAAGTCGACGCTCTTTCTTTTCACTATTTTCGTTCTCGCTCGGGAGGGTCTTTTTTATTTTATTTTTTTTTCTCGGTTTTTTTTTTACTTCATCTTTCCTTATATGCATGGAGCATACTTTGCGAAATTGGAAATGGAAAAAGCGGAGTCCGCATGAGCGCAAATGTGGGAACGCCGAATATATCGGACAGAGGGGCCTGAGGTACCGTCGATTTATAATATAGATATGCGAAGCCGCGATTCGAGAAAGACATTTTCCTACTCCCACCACCAAGGGGGGAGCCGCCAAGCCGCGAGCGGGATTAACATTGAGGCCTTTCGATAAATCGATTCACTCCTCTGCAACTTCGTCGTCTTCCTTTCATTCCCGCAGGTAGCAGAAAGTGTACGCACGCGGTGATGCGACGTGTGCACGCGATAATTGCGAATCGATTTCCAATTACCGTTCACATGATTGTGATAATTAAATTGAATTCGCAGATAATATGAATAATTATTGCTTAAATTAAACGTAAAAAGACATGCGAGTTTCAAAAGGCCGACGACCGTCGAACGAAATGCTCAGCCGTGGAAATGAGGACGAGAGTAATTATCGCCGGAATATATGAATGAAAATAATGCGCTTATTACCTTCGTGAGAGTTAGCCTTCGATTTCTCCCGTCGGGCGACATTAAAATTTCAATTACGTTATTTGTGGGCGTTATAAACGTCGGAGGGTGTGGAAACTCTTTTAAATTTTCCGCAACGCGGCCAGGGTCGTTGTAACATTTATATGAAGCAATACCGAATTAATTGCATCGTTTATTCCATCACCCAATTGTAAGTGAATTGGATATGTGCAGCGTCTAGTTGTGAAGTCACGGGAACAATTTTTTGGACGTTCCATTAGTCGCAGAATTCACAAGTTCCAAAATAGACCTCTCGAAAAATATCGACTTCCAACCTATATCATCTTTCTTTGAAATAATTTCTTTTACATTTTTTATATCACAGTCTAAAAGTACCGGAATCAACCCTTGATTTTTTAAAAATACTAGGCTAATCACACGCGCTGACGCGCGTGCCCGAGATACTTTTACGCTGCTGCGCTCTTGTAAAGTTTAAAAAGGGTAAATCACAACTGAAAAACCCTTTTTCACTTACTTTTGAAAAAAAAAAAAGGAAATTTGTCGTTTTGCTTGTCAGAAATCGTAGATCTGGCCGCCGGGCCGAAAACCGCCTAAATCGGGGTCACGAAATTTATTTTTTCGAAATATCGACTTTTAACCTATACCATCGTTCTCAAGTCGTATTTTCAACCCCTGAAAACACCGGTTACAACCCTTTTTTAGTTGATTCTGAAAAAAAATTTTTTGGCCGAACAGTTTGTTAGAAATCGTAGATCTGGCCGCCGGGCCGAAAACCGCCTAAATCGGGGTCACGAAATTTATTTTTTCAAAATATCGACTTTTAACCTATACCATCGTTCTCAAGTCGCATATTCTACCCCTGAAAACACTGGTTAGAACCCTTTTTTAGTTGATTTTGAAAAAAAAAAATTTTTGGCCGAACAGTTTGTTAGAAATCGTAGACTTGGCCGCCGGGCCGAAAACCGCCTAAATCGGGGTCACGAAATTTATTTTTTCAAAATATCGACTTTTAACCTATACCATCGTTCTCAAGTCGCATATTCTACCCCTGAAAACACTGGTTACAACCCTTTTTTTAGTTGATTTTGAAAAAAAAAAATTTTGGCCGAACAGTTTGTCAGAAATCGTAGATCTGGCCGCCGGGCCGAAAACCGCCCAAATCGAGGTCACAAAATTTACTTTTTCAAAATATCGATTTTTAACCTATTAGGGTTAAGCAGCACGGGCGCTAAAGCGCTCGTGTCCCTTTCTGTGAATTTTGACATTTGACATAATCGACAAAATGTCAATATACGATCAGTGTGTCTGACGACACCGCCGACCAATCATAGCACGAATAGAACGGCTTCACATGAACATAGCTGACAGCCACCAACTTTTTAGAAGAGGATCAACGCTACACCTAACATCAAACAGCGACCGTGGCGCCAAAAGTTTCATGCACTTTGCAGCTAAAGCCCGTTTCCCATTTATATCGCAGTGTTCACGCTGTGAGGAAGAAAATTGATTACGTTGTCACCCGATCACAAACGGGATAAATAACGGTGTGCGACAAAAAAGCAAAAAAGCAAACAAAAACCCCTACGTCAAACGACCTATTTCGTTAGGTCATTTTGCGGGCCCCAAGTAAAGTCCGAATCACCTGGTTCGTAAAAAATGGCTCTATCGACGGGAGTAATGGCCTTTTTAGAGGATGACTCTGTATTCATGTATGTCCTCGAAAGGCGCGCGCGCATACACTCCAACCCTGCGTGTGTATACACCCTTGTGTATATATATACGTTTACCCCGGGTGTACGTGTATATTCGGCTGAGTTTTTCTGCCCTCTCGCTTTTATAGGGGCATTAACGAGGACACGGCAATTTATTCCAATCGATCAGCAATTAACTATCGTCCCTGAAGAGCATGGAGCACCGACACGAACGATCTCGTGGGTATAGCGTGACCGGTCATTGAGCTGCGCCAGCGCTGGCGTTGCTACTGCTACTGCTGCTGCTGGCTCTGCTGCTGCTGCCTCTGCCTCTGCCTGCGCTGCTGCTGCTACCGGTAATCGTCGGCTCTCACGTTCAAAAAACGTGCAAGAGCTACTCACCGGTATACACGAATTGATCTGGATAGAGTGGGCAAGCCCTGGAGGAATATACGCGGTACACAATAGGCAGCCGGGGCGGGGGGGGGGGGGGGGGGGGTGGATGAGAATTAAAAAAAAAGAAAAAAATAAAACCAGCAAAAGAGAATAGTATAACGGTGGAACGAACCGGAAGGGCGCGAGGAGAAAAAACAGCGAGACCGTCGGGGGTCAGCCGATCGTCGATAACAAGCAGCGATAAATTCACTTCCGGAAGATCAACGCGCGTCTCCCCGGAAGATCAACGTACGTCCGCAAGGTACTACGTCCCGTCTCTGTGTGGATATGTGTGCACCTGCGGTGCGCTCGCCCGGCAAAAGAGACGAAAACAAATGGCACGCAAAAGTGCGCGTGTAGCACTTCCCACATTAGCGTCCCGCCGCTGCAGCCGCGCGTTGCGGGTCGTAAGAATAAAGCGTTACACGCGCCGTAAGTACCGCGTCGCGCCTCGAAAGGCTCTTGAGATTAGAGTCTCAGTGCTGCCGGCGGCGGCGGGTGATCGATTTGCCCCCGGCGCGAACCGACCCGACTGCCCCCCTCCCCCCTCCCGCAGCTGTAGGCTCCGACCTATCGCGCCGCCTCGATCAGTTAAATAAAACCGAGGTGGATCCTCGAGGGCGAGTCCGCACGCGATCTTCGCTGGAGACCAAGCGGCGCTTTCTCTGCCTCTCTCTCCCTCTCTCTGTGTGGTCTGCGGAAACATTGCATTCGTTTTGTACATCGAACGTTGGCGCACGAGACTTTAGCGAAATGAATTTATTAGACCGGGCGTTCAAGGAAAATTAGCACCGCTCTAATTTCGTCAGCAGCCACATCCGAGACTGGAAATTCGTGAGCGCCAGACCTGGTAGACAAGACACAAAAGGATCGTTCGGCAAATAATACATTGGCATCCCTCACGAGGTGGTAATTATTATTTCGGTCTTGGACTACGGCCACTCGTGATTTTCTCGCTCAACTTTGCTTCGAAATAAAAACACGGGTAGCACTCGAGCTGTACTTTCCGCGGGCATTTTGCGTTTTTACGAAAACAAAATTCTTATTATTAAAATGAGGGTGGAGGGAGAAAAGGGGGGGGGGGGGAGGTGGAAGGTTACCGCCTCGGGAAATCGGCGGAAAAAGCGTGATGATATTTAGAAGAGCATTATTTCATAATTACACGCCGTCGGCAGATCTTTAATCCTGATGCATGGCGGCCGGGCTCACGTTCACCGCGAGGCGGAAATAGAATAGATGCATGAACTTTTGAATAATGCTCGGGCGCGCGCCGACGAGATTGAACGTAAAACTATGGCGCAGCGCGAGCCGGGAGTCCGGGGTACCAGTGCGAAAGTAGCGCGCCCCTCCGTGCGGTTGGGAGTACAAATATTAATGGCAGCAGGTGGGAGGCATAAAAGAGTCGGCCTCAACGTCGGCGCGGGAATATGTTCTAATCCTATGTTGCAACGTGAGGCGCGCGGACTCGACATGTATATCCTGGCCGCCGTCGATCGATGCTAGCCCCGCGAGGAAACGAGGCACATCTGTCGTCGGGAAACGGGAAAGAAGCGCGAGGACAGGTTGACAGAGGGAAAACGCTGCGAGACTAGTTCGAAGGGAAGTCGAATATTAAGAAACCTTTGCAACGAAAAGAATTAAAAAAAAGGAAAATGTGCACTGCGTTCATCTATCTGCGCCACAATGAAGTCGGTACTTTATGAACGTATTTTTTTTTTGTTTTGTTTTGTTTTGTTTTTGTTTTTGGTTTTATTTATTTATTTTTTTTTATTGTACAAATAAAAGTAGCGATACTTGTGTCTACGACTGCCGGGTTCAAGCCACAAAACGAGTCGAGTCGAAAAATGGAACTTCAGGCTACGGCAAAAGCGTCGTGTAATATAATTTTTCCTCGAATTTTTCTGTAACAATTTTTCCGACTGATGTGTTTACCGTACACGATTCATAGTATCGTGATAAATAGTTTATTACGCACGAGGGCGGAAAAACGTTTAACCAGGTCGTGCAAACTCGCAGCACGCAAAGCGTGCGGAAAATCCCGCTTTTTACGCCGCAGTGACATAAGCAATTTTCTCCCTATTTCGTTTTTTTTATAATACCCGGCAAAAAAACTTCCAGTCGAAAAAAACGCCCCGCCGAAAATTCGCCGGCGTATCGCAATTCACCCGAAAAACGAATTGTTTCCCCTCATAACGAATTCACGTCTTACGTGCCTCTGTCGCGGGGCGATAAACTTTTCTCTAACGAGCTACTCCCCAGTGGGCAACGGACGCGGCCGCCGCCGCCGCCGCACTTACCGAAGTTTTCATTCCGCGTTCGCACTCGGACGAGCACTCCGCCGCTATCGAACCGCCAACCTGGGGGAGGGGGGCATCTGTCCCCCCCCTGCGGTTCCGTCTGTCCCTCGACGAATTAAAAAGTCCGGACTATTTTTCTCGCCGCTCGCACTCGACGATAATTGACTGGAAATCCGCAAGCGCGATGCTTTCTTCGCGCCTTGGAAACTTCTTCGTCTTCCTGTTCAATGTCTGTCAAGACACTCCTCGCACTGGCCGCCGCCCAAAAGTAAAATCGGTGACTCTGTCAATTCCTGAATCCCTGACACCCTGAAATTCCCCTGGTAAAAAATGTACAGCGTTACACTCGGCACTAGTTAGGCCCTGGCCAGGACCGTGTCATCTCTGTCCAGGCCTGACCAGTGCCTGGTTTGGGCCGAATGCTATGCTACAGATTTCCTACCAGGGTCACGACAAAAATGCGATGATCCCAAAGCCAATGGTAATTCGCGAGACGTCGCGGAGATTGCACCTTCTTCTCCTCTTTCTTTTTTTTCTTATTAATCTAAAATGTACATCCATTTCGCCGATAGCAGAAGAGAGAAACTTGGTGACATAAGTTCTCGCCGGTACAGAGGGAATGGGGCGAGGGCGGGGGTTGGGGGAGAGGGGTTACGTAAAAATGTATCAAGTTCCGTTCCGTCTTACAATGTGCAAGAACGGTACGTGCCGGTGTGCACAGTGCGCGCATCCCCCCCCCGACCCCCGGGGACACAACAATACGTGTCTTTGCGGAGAAACTTGTCTTATCTTCGAGTTTCGCAATCCTTCGGGGACCGACGAGCCGGGAGAGAGCTTCTGGGTTTCGAGACACCGGCAAACAACGGCCGCGCCGTCACACGGCTCGTATCGTCTCAAAATGGACCTGAGCCCCGCGCGCCATTGTTCCCCATTGTAAATAAATAATGTTGCAAGGGGAGGTGGACGTCCCCTCATTAGTTTGCACCTGGGTCCGCAGGGTCTACCTCCTTCTCCTACTCACTCTCACCTCCCCCTTGCGGGGCAAGGGGGAGTGCGGAGGTCTGAAGTTGGCTTCGTGCACTTCGATGGGTGCAACCAGCGACCGGGGTCACGTTTTCGATCGTAAATTCAGACCAGATTCGGGCGTCCGCCGGGCTGGACCGAACGCGCGCGAGACGCTATCGTCTTGACGGGGAAGCGCTGGCTTGCTTCGACCTCCCGCGTGTCGCATTCCTACGAGTGATTTATCCGATTCGCAAACCTCTCTATACGGCGCGCGCACTACGCGGCACGATCTTCTCCTGCGGAGAGGACGGGCAGGTTTGCTGATTCTCGCGTGCAACGAGAAAATCGCGTCACCCGCAGCGACGCATCTTGGCTCTTATAAATCATTTATCGCCAAGTTTGTGTTCTTCCTCGTTGATCGATATTGATTTCCGCTTGATTTTGAGCCCTGGTTTTTTGGATTATGCAGAATTTGTCGCGTTACGCGCGTCAACTCGAAAGCCGAGTTGAAATTCAGACCGGAAACTCGCGCGAGTGGCTGTCCGAAGGCGCGAGCCACTTGGGAGATATCGTCCTGACATCAGGATGCGCCTAGCCTCGCCTTGCGCGTCTCGCGTCTCCTCCGAGTGATTTATCCCATTCGCAAATCTCTCTATAACGTACAAACGCGACGCTCGATCCTCCTCCGTGTCTCAATAGACGTTTTCCTCTCGCCGCGTCCGAGAATAAAATCGCACCCGCAGCTACGAGCGTTTGGAATCGACGCTCCTGCATCTCGGCTGTTGTGAATCATCCGTCAAAAAGTTATTTTTTTTTCTGCATAGATCACTTATTTATTCGGCGCTCGATGTCAGACGCGGTTCTGGTGACGCTGGTGATTTCCGGCGTTGCGCACTCGTCTCGAATTCCCAAAGTTCCCGTGTGCTCAACGCGGAAGTTAAGTTGAGTATAAAATTGTGTTCGCTTTGACTGCGTCGGACTCTGCGGTCGGTGGCATGAGGGGCGGAAGGTCGGGGAGGGATGGTGGAGGAGCAAGGGAGGGAAGGAGGAGGAGAAGGAAGGGAAGGAGGGAGAGAAAAGTTTCCCGCGTTATACGGTCACAGTTCGAAACGGTTACGGTTATACTTTGACCCCGATTCGACGCCAGTTTCCGAGCCAATCGATAAATATCAGGACTGCGTTAAAAATCGTCGCATAATGCCCGCCCGTTATACGGGGGTAACCGTCGTCGTTTCGCCTTGCGGGAGATCGAGAGCCCTCGCCGCGAACCGAGGGTTATTGTTTGGCCCGAGAATGGCTACGCGGAGACAGCGACATTCGCGGTGAAATAAAGACAAATGGAAAAGTAGTTTCGCAGTATTTTTTTTATTCAGCGATAACGAAGAAAACGAGATGACAGAGGAAGCGGGGTGAAACTTTTCCCTCGGATATTCCTCTGCTCGCTAATGGCGAGTCAGAAATTTCTCCAGGCAAACGGGCTTTTCCATTGACGTCGCAATTATTATTGACACTATCATTATTGTTAACAATAATAATGACGATAACAATGATAATGATAATAATATCAAATCCCATCGAGTTGGAAACTTGGAGGTGAAGTTCGCTCTTCTTGACGGCTGCTGCAGACATTATTCCTGAGTCTGGAGTAATATAATCCGTCGTTATTCAGCCGCGTCTCCCGGGCCCGGAAAGTCAAGGGTTGGGAACAATAATATTCATCAGGGTGAAATCAACAAAGCTCTCCCGATGCTCACGGCCGACGACGAAGCGGCGGCGCTTGAGAATCGGCGGGCAAACACGAACACATTTGTTACGGACCCTCGCGTCGCCGGCGCCCACCCCTTCCTCCCTTCCCCGCCCACCCATCGTTGGAGTCCGCGAGTTTCGCTAACTATTTCAATTATAAAATTCTTCAATCGGAAAGATTGACACGAATCTCTCTTGGCCCTTGGTACTACGGTTTTTTTTATGCATGTACAATACATATTTCCACTGTGAAATTAAACATTCCTTCTTCATTTCCACGAAGTTTTCCAGGAACTGTTTTCAAATTAAGTCCTGGTATTTTATTCCGAGTGTGCGAAATGAATAAAAATTAGTTGATATCGCGTGAATATTTTTTCCCGTTCTTCCATCGCTGATCCTGTTTTTTCCATCCAAAATTGTGAATATATATATTTTTAAACCCTGTTTTATTACATTCAGATCTGCTACTTTATTCCGAATGCCCAAAATGAATAAATATTAGTGGATATCATACGAATACTTTTTTCCCGTAGATTTTCCGTACCGACCCCGCTAATCCGGCTTTTCCGCCCAAAATCCCTCTTTTAAAAAGTTCATGAGTAACGGAAAGCATTGTTAGCAAACTATTCGAGCTGTGATTGGCTGGGACTCTCTTTTCGACCCGGCGGCCAGATCTACGATTTCTGACAAGCAAAACGACAAATTTCCTTTTTTTTTTTTCAAAAGTAACTGAACAAGGGTTTTTCAGTTGAGATTTACCCTTTTAAAACTTTATAAGAGCGCAGCAGCGCAGAAGTATCTCGGGCACGCGCACCAGCGCGTGTGATTAGCATAGTTGTAGAAAAAAAAACCCGTCGGATTACATTCAAATACAAAAACGCGCTGAATCACATTCAAATGCAATGAAACCTGCACATAACAATTTTCACCACCTGACAAATAGAACGAAACGCAGT
Organism: Itoplectis maculator; assembly: GCA_964034905.1. NCBI lineage: Eukaryota > Metazoa > Arthropoda > Insecta > Hymenoptera > Ichneumonidae > Itoplectis > Itoplectis maculator. The sequence continues at coordinate 9,433,366 of OZ035853.1, forward strand.
AAAAAAACCGCGGTATCAACTCACGCCGCATAAATCCGATAGACGCGAAATACATCATCTCGCTGGACACATTTTGGCGGAACGTGTCTGCCTCAAATGACAAAGTGGAAGTTCGGAAAATTCGCCGGTCGATCGCGTCGACCCTCGACAGCGAACAATATTGAGACGCAATATCAGGACCCAGTTCATGTAATATCAAAGTAACTAAATCGAGTAGCTGTCCGTTTCCCGTGGATTAAGGCCGCTTGCTCATCGGCGGTCGAAGCGGGTGACGCGGCGGGGTCACGGGTTGCGAGGTGGGCGGATAAGGGAGAGGCGATCGGCCATCGGTTCCGGCCTCTCGATATGTGCACCGACAAAAATGTAGGTGAACGTGCGAACGGCCGTCACGTGCCGGCCAAGTCGCATATAGTCATAAACGACGTAATATCCGCACCTATACGAACTAATTGGAGTTGGCAAGGGGCCGGCGGTTGTGGCGTCGGTGGTGCACCAGCGGCGTCGAGGTAGGCTCGGGTTTAGTCCCGGTCCTGGGCGAACTGGTTGGCTGCTGTACTCTCTACCCCGTTCTGGCTCGTAGCTGCCGCTGCCGCCGCCGCCGCCGCTGCTGCTGAGGTCTCAGCGCGTCCCTAGCAGCGGTGATGGCTTCGCGGTAACAGTGTTCGAGGCATGTCAGGGCCCTGTGGAGCGCGCCGAGCGGGCGCGCGCGCTCGCGCGGTGGCGAGTCAGGGGTGGTTTCCGTAACCAGGCTAGAAATGAATAATGCAACGCATCACATCAAGCCCGAACCGTTCCGCGCCCTCCTCTGGTAATCTCCTTCTCCGGACGATACGTTCGTGCGGCGGCGGCAGAGTCGACGGCAACGGTGGCGGCGTCACTGGCCGCGACGCCGGACTTCCTACGGTCCCTCGATTCTCGTCGTCTCTCGCTCTCTCGTCTCGGCTCTCTGTGTCTCTGTCTCTATCTCTCCTCCTCCCTCGACCGGTCAAGTCGCGATGTCCCGATTGCTTCGCGCCTCAATTCTCCCTCACTCGGCCGCTCGCCGAGATGTGTATCCCCTATATATACAATATATATATACGTGTACATATATATAGATATATATATATACATCGCACGCGGCGGCGTGGGAATTTCGACAATCGCGCTCGGTCGGCGTCGACGTCGCGGTCGGATCACTTACGGCTGTTTCGGTCTCGTTCCGCAACAGCGACGCTGCCGCCGCGGTATTCAAATTCAATTGGGAGGCGCGCGTATCGCGAAATGAGCGACAGGTTGATGCGGGCGAAACACTTTTCAGCGGGGTTGAGGGGGGGGGGGGGGGGGGCAGGGATGGTTTGAGTGACTTTTAGGGATGAAGGCGAGACGCATCCACGAAGGGTGAACGCACATAGCCGATGGTCGTGATCAGCCGTGATTATGCTACTAATTCGGTCCTGTTTTGGCTAATAATCCGGTCGTGATCAGGTTACTAATCCGGTCCTGATCGGGCTGCTAATCCGGCCGTGGTCAGGCTAAGAAACGACCGCGTATCAAACGGAGAAACGGCCGAGTGTTGGCAAGCCGAGAAACGGCCAAGCATCGGCAATCGTCGGCACAACCGTAATATCGCAGAGACGCCGGGTTGGAAACAAGCGTGAACGGAAACGCCGGAACGCCACGATCGAAATATCCCCGCACGTCTCTGAAAGTACAATATATCATCGCGCACATTCGTCGTTGAGCCGGTGCAGCTCGACTCAGTCGTCTGTGCACACTGGATATACGTTCGATATATCCGAGTGGGGAATCGTTCGACCGTCGGAATATCTCGAGAGCGAATCGTTTTTGCGCCCTGACTTCAAAGACCCTTTGCGCGAGCAGCGCGCTCACAACGTCCCTGTGCATATTCATAAAATCTCCAAAGCGCCAAGCCGCCAACGTCGAAGACGTCGGATATGCGGAACAGAACGATGACGCACGGATGAAAAAATTTGTTGGTGCAGCGCGAGTTCCGGATCTCGGCTTAAACGTGCGGCCGGTGCGAAAGTAGCGTCGTCGTCATCATCGTCCTCATCATCGTCATCATCATCGCCGTCGCCCTCGTCGTTATGATTTTCCGATGATTCGAGGACCTCCCGGGGGAACGAAATGAGGCGCCGTTCCGCGGCGCGAAACTTCGGCCGCGCGCTCGGCTCTCGTCGGGATCCGAGAAATTGGCGGAGAACAAAAACGAAGGAAAACTTTAATATCTTTCTTTCCCCGAGCACGGCAAACCACTTCGCTCACGGTTAGCCTCGAAGCTCTCGGCGCGGCCCGCGAGGATCGTCGTCGTTCTCATCCTCGTCTCCCCTCGACTCCCTCGCGAAATCTCACCGGACACGTCGCGCCCGTGCGCTAATTCCACCTCGGCATCTTTATCGTCGCTACTGATACTCAAGTTTAAGCAACGAGCAGTTGCGGTCGCAGAGCAACGGTAAAAGGCCGCGTTATACGCCCTTTCGATTAAATATTTCGTCTGCAAAAAAAATAAAATAAACACAATTTTTAATGCAGACATGAAGTGCTGGTTTATTTAAACGAAAAAAAAAAGTTCGACGGTCGTAATAAAAAAACCATTAGGCAATATTACACGACCCTTTCAATGAAATATTTGATTTGATCCCAAGAAAGGCGGGGAAATATTCAAAATGGGAAATACCTTTCAGATGAAGTGGTAATTTATTTAAAAAAAAAAAAAAAAAAAAAAAAAAAAAAATCTTCGACCCGGCACAAATGTGTTAAAAATCCACGCCGACGAAGTTACGACCTTCAAATTTACATACATATCAAATATAAGGAGTAATATTCCACTTTTCCATAAAAAAAAAGAAAAAAAAATTTGCATACGCCTTTTCGGGCGCGTTCGCGACGAGACGTTCCCGGGCGTTATACCGCGTCTCGCGATGTCACGTTTTTGCGTTAAAAAAAAATTCCCCGAACGTTTCGCAGAAATCGCGAGCGAGCGAGGCCCCATTACCTCTATCGGTGGGATATAAACGTGCGTTTATCTTGATCCCCTCTTAAGCGATCAATCACTCTTCCTTATAATAATAGTGCTCTCGGGGACTCGAGGACGAGGCCGGGGCCAAAAAAAAAAACGAAGAAAACGCAGGTATATAGATAACTCTAGTCGACAGGCAGGTCGGGCGACTGAATTTTCACCGCGGCGGCTCGACTGCCACCGTTTTAATATAAGCCCAAGATAACTTAAGACACATCTATAGGATCAGCGCGAAGAGGCCGAGGGGCGGGGCCCGGGCGGAGGGGGGAGGGGGTACCGAAAGAGACAAAAGTTAAAGTAGCAGTGAACTTTTAAAGCATTCGACATAAAGCGAGATGAAACCTCGAGGCTTCTTAGCCGTTGGGCGCGCGACCCATAAGCGAGTGCGCAGCGCGACTCTCCCTCGTCCTTAAGGTAGTTCGAAACTTGTAAAAGAGTCCTATATTCGCCCGCAAGTGCGCGAACGAAAAAAAAAAGAAAGAAAAAACAAAGGAAAATAAAACCGGGACGAAAAACCGAAGAACCGACGGGGAATTTCCATATAATAATTAGATCCTCAAATACTCTCTAATAAAAGAATATAATTAAGTCCATTCTCCGTTTCGTTTCGCGTGGTTATCGTTCTCTCTTTTTCGCCCTCTAGCGGCCATTCTCGAAGCCTGGCACAAAGCGAACTCGTCGTCTCTGTAACCAGTGAAAAAAAAAGCGCTCGGAAGTGGATTTAACCCGAATTATTTTTCCGCTCCCCGTTGTTATACGTACATCAATATATCTATATACACTCACGTATCCACCTGAGATTCCCCGAGAGTTCCGTGCGACCCTCGCCCGCGCCCCATCGGGGAATAGACGGTTATTAGAATAACCGGACATTATTCTTTAATTATACGGATAATGCACACAGCCGTGTCGGCGGAGTCGCTCACGAGAGATGATTCAACATTCATCTGGCCGATTCATTACCGCTGCCTTTGAGACGGCGTGGGTGGACGTGGGGAGGGGGGAGGGGGAGGGGTAGTGGGGTTAAGATATTCCGGCGACGGTGAAGCCTCCGTAACTCAGAGCTCTAAACGACCAATTTCGCCCCGGGACCGGGCGTTGGGTGGGAAATAATTTTCGACCAACTGGCAGTGCGGAGCGGACTGACTCTCCGTCTCGCTGCTGCCGCGATGTGCGCAGGAGCGGCACACGAGGCGAGAGCGCGCTCGGTGCTTGCATTGTGCATGTAACGGTCAGAAGCTGCCCTACCGTAAAGTTGAATCTACTTCGCGCGGAATTGACTCCCATATTACAGCTGGCGGTCAGCCTCGCCGACGGCCACCAACTCTGGTCTATCTGTCTCTCTCCCTCCCTCTCTCTATGTATCTGCGCCCCGTATATACGTATAGGATATTACCGAACTTGCGCGTAATTACTTTCTGTACAGTCACACACTGCGCTCACACACCCAGAGAGGACAGACACTCGAACACACACAGGCAGACAGACATAGCTCGTCCGTGCCGACGACGACCCGATACTCTGTGGCGTTAGCCGCGAGGAAAGCTGATTTCCAAAGCAGCACACTTGACACACGATCCGTTTTCACGAATCTCCTCGGCGACCGCGCTCTCGCTCGTGGAGAGTGAAAGAGAGAGAGAGAGACGGAGCGCCGGCTTTCCTACCAGCACTTGAAAAGTTGACGAGTGTCAAAAGCCGTGTCATGTTTATCCAATTTTGCGGAACAAAAAAAAACCCGTGGTCGCCCGGCCAGCGTGATTCGAGTCAGAAATGTCAAATGGGATAAGGCACGAAAAAATAAGCGGAGCTCACTTTCACCTGTGTCTCGATGGCTGTTTCGCGTTTGATGAATTTACACGTGGGGAGGGGAGCGGGTGAAATTTCACTTGTGTTTTTTCGATCCTCCGCCGCAGTTAATCGCGAGCAAAGAGAATTCGCGAATAATAGTGGAGAGCGAAAAAAGAGCGGTGTAACACGCTTTTGTGTTTTATGTAGAAACCCTGCGAGCGCATTGATAACGAGTAGAAAAAAAAACGAGGCAACGAATTTTGCTGAAACAGGGACTGGCCGGCCTGTTCCAATGGTATAAGAGAGTGTAATACAATCAGTGCGGGCGAGTTATATAGCTATAATCCCGGATTTTGCAGTTTGTCATTTTTATGTGCTCATATTAAAAAACTTGCGCAAATTGAGAGGTTACGTTGTCACGAGAGCAGCAGTGGCGCAAGCCGGAGCTTTCTGTATGCGGCCGTCGAGTGAAGCTTTCGACTCGACTGCCCTTTTCAACGCGTCCCACCGTGAAGCTTTTAATTGGATTTATTGCTATTGCTGTTGGCTATTGCTGCCGCCAGTGTTAAATGCTGCGTCGCTGCGAGCAGGTTTCGAACTGCCGGGGATTAAAAGTGTGTTTGATATTTTGTCGTCGCGAGAGAGATGAGCGGGGACCATCCGGAAAACCGTTACGAGAGGCTGAAAATTAAATTTAATCAACTGCAGAATTTCAAAATGCAACGAATAAAATTACAAACGTTAATATATTTCCATCATAAATCATTGAAAATTATGGATTTATTATAAATTTCTATTATTATTATTATTCTTATGATAGTGATTATTATTGTAATTATAATTATTATCTTGTTCTGATTAATTTTTTTCGGGCATCTAAAATTATTATTATTATTACTATTATTATTATTATTCTTGTAAATATTATTATTGTTAACTTGTTGGAGTTACTTTTACGGGCAGCCATTCGCAATTACGATTCCCGTCCTCGACAATTCCGTACCCTTTGTACAAGAATTTTCGTTCTCCCTCTGTTCTTACGGAAGCGAAGCGTTTTTTTACCTCGGAGGGACCCGCGGCGCCCGGCAGTGGACGCGCGACGGTAGTGCTGCAGAAATTGGTCTCCCGCAGCCCTGTGACAGCGGTAGGTAACAGAGTGCGCCGAGGATTATGCTAGTTAAGATTTTACTCAAAGTTATAATCCAGAGTAACCGATCCCCGCGCAGTGCGCGCTGCCCGCCTGGGCAGAAAGATAGTAGGACGCGGTCCACTTTCGTAGCCCTCGTCGCAGAATGTGAAGCGGCGAAAGTCCGGCCGGGCGGTGATTAATAAATGACTACAGAGGCATAACCGTATTTTCCCCACCAAAATACAGTCGAAGCTCGGTTGGGAAATGTCGCCAAATTAGTAATAAGTTCAAAAACACTCCAACAAAACGTCATCGCTTGAAAGACTCGATTGCATCTTTCGTGAAATCATGGAAATAAAAAAAGTTCTATGCATTTTTTTGTTTTTTTTTTTTTACATGTGCAATATTTTTACTGCCCCGTAAAAACCGCGGGTTTTCCCAGCCGCGTTAGGCGCATGCGCACAAATGCTCGACTGCTTTGCGATATAATTTGTTATGCTTGCAAATTAGTTGGTAATTATTTCGTGTCGACGTGTGCGCGCCGTCGACGTAGTTGACGAGCGATAAATATTAAATGACGCCGGTCGTCGGGCTGGTCAGGCGCAAAGCGAACAAGCCGAATGGGCGCGTAGTCCGTTCGGCGCTGCCCGGCTGACTGACCGACGCTCGGGAAGTTACACAACGGAGGAGCTCAAAACGACTTAGCGAAATAGAGATAATAGAAGACGAATCGTAAAAAGGAATTTCACCCTCATCGACCCTTAACCCTGGGCAGGGGGGGGAGGGCGAAGTGGAGCTTTTACGGATAAAAGCTCGAGACTGACCGGGCGGAGAACCACTCACTGGAAATAGAACGTTGCTGTACAATCGGAGGCGTTAATGGCGATTCGATGGCTACCAACGACTCGCCCTCGAGTTGGTCGATGGTTCTGCAATTTGTCTTTTTTCCCGTTTTCACGCCAGGTAACCATTGTTTCCATAAAAACAAACAAAAAGAAATTAAAATAATAATAATCATAACAGAAAAAATTCTCTGCGTACCGTCCCGGTACACAAAAACGGTCGAAAACGTTGAGTTAAGTGGCTGCTCGGAAAAAGACGCCCGTCCCTCGCATAATTCTCACCGTTCATCCGAACAACCGAAGGAACCAACCGTGGAAGCACTTTTTCATTTTTATTTCACCCACGTTGGCGGTTTCTTCCAACCTCGCGGAGTTTCGAAATATGTTAATGCAAAATACATAATACCCGTTAGCTGGAAAATTTGTTACGTCCCTGCACCGCGAAGGGTTATTTCCGTTGAAGGATTTTTGATAGCCTGTGCGGTCTGCCGCTTTCTCTCTCTCTCTCTCTCTCTCTCTCTCTCTCTCTCTGTCTCTCTCTCTCTCTCTTGTAGCGCTGGCGGTGTATCGTATTCCAGGCTGTCCTGAAATTGTATGAATTAGACCAGCGGGTTCCACGGGTAATTTGCGAATAATCCTTGGCCGGTTGGCCGGCGCTAGCGACGGGGTCGACTCCGCCTAACGCCACTCGGACAGGTTAGAATGAACAGCCGGGGTCAGAGCCATAAACGTTTCCTTTAAAGCCCCCCAAAGCTAGCTCAACTATAGTGGAATTAACAGACTGAATGAAACTTTCTGAGGGGACCAGTTAAACACGATATCCCTACTTTTATATATAAATGTATGTGTGTGTGACATTCATGAGCGAAAGCAGAATGTCATATGCGTCCTCGCTATACTAATATCCAATGATATCGCATTATCGTTGCATGAGAAATGATAAATAGGTCACATTGTAACGTGTCCGCCCAACGTCCAAACGTTGATACGGTGGAAGTTATAAACTGGTGCATTAATGGTCGCCATATTCAATATACGTTTATCGTGCGTAACTCTCGACTACCAATCAGCAGCTCCGGGTCGTGAACACAATGGAATTTGCACTCCCCTCCCTCAGGGGTGAAAGACTCTTCCGGCTAAACGGCTGGTTTCCTCCTACCACTTTACCCCGCCACCCATCACCCCACATCCCACCGTGGGGATCCGTCGCTTGACAACTAGATTGATTGTGTCTCGATAAAGTCGCCACGAAGCGTGGGTAACGCCGTTAGCCAACGGCCACGCGGATTATCGCGCGAAATGCCTATCAGGCTTTGTCCAGGCGACCCCGTAATTTCACCAGGGAATTCCCGACGCCATTCGGCGCGGCGCGTCATGCCGAAGAAGCTCTCTTGGAAATGTCGCGCGTGGGACCACCGCTGATTCTGAAGTCAAACGCGCAGACAATTATTCCCATCGGCGGCTTACACGTCGTTTCCGCGATTCGATTACCCTTCCGACTGCACCTCGCTCTACGTGAGCCGAATTTACAGCGCGGCTGACCTCGGTGAGCCGAAGCTGCAAGCGAACCGTATAAAGCCATTTCTTTCGTTTTGAAGTCAAGTTCGCCGGGAAATTTAAAAGAACTTCGCTTTAGCGTTTTTTAACTCGTTAATTATTTGATGAAAGTAATAAAGCGACACTTGAAAAAATTGTAATAAATTGGAACCATTTGTAGACATACTTTTTCACGGTGGACGTTTTGTGAGAATTGGAAATTAAGGACAAAACGCATATGCAACATTCTGCTTCACATCTCTTTAAGTTTAATTATAACACTTACAAAAATAGTTGCATTGGCCGAAAATTTGGAGTTGTAGACTTAGAGCTATCAACAACAAATTGATTGCTCCGGGTGTAACGGGATATTTTGTTTTTCATCGATAAGTTCGTGCAATGAATGATTATTGAATCGGTTGAGTTGCAGGTTAAAACCGGATATTAACGTTAACTTGTTTACAACGGCCGATATGCCTGGAACTACGTCTCTTCACCTGGCTATTTTTATTGCAATAACCTTCACGGCTTTTCCTGCTCGGCAGTCGGGAGTAATCAATTGATCCGGGAAAGCCCGCATCCCGAGAGCCCTGTAAACAGTTCATGGAATTAATCGATACGTCGGGAGTAGCACTCTAATTGATTGCCGAATCCGGCGGTTACTTGCTTTTGGCCTAAATACCGAAACCCGGCGAAACGACGTTTTCGCTAAATTTTCGTAGCTTCGTGTGACGATCAAGTTGATTTATTGTCTCTCGGTGAAATACCGACCGCTCAAGACATTCCGCAAACATTTCATTACGTTCAGTAGTGAATTCGCAATTGTTTCGATCGAATTGGATCAATAAAGGTAAAACAATTAGAGTAACCATAATAAATTATTGTCAGTTTAAGGAAATTAGCCGCATTTAATTCTAGTCCTAAAGCCATTGCAATTTCCTTCAATTACTTTACATCACAGCGAAAAAAAAAAGTTAGCTACATTTAAGTCTGTGCCCTATTGCAATTTTCTCCCATTACTTTACGTCCCCGCAATACTAATAATCAACCAACGATACCGACCAAGTCTTTTGGTGCACATTTATCACCTTATTATTCTCAGAGTGATGATAGCTACCGATGTGTGCGCCTCGTTGTCGGCGACGCACATTGAAGCCCGTGGCGCGGGACGCAGAGGAGGCAGATGTGAAATGGTATTTGAAACGCATATTAATTAAGTGGTTGGTCGATTGTCTCGCGGGCGACAGTGGTGCGAGGGGGACGCGAGCGAATGCAGCGCAAGGGGCGTCTGGCCTGGGTGTCGACGTCAACAGCAACACCACCAACACCACCACCACCACCACCGCTACTGCCACCTTCACCAACGCGACCAGCTACCAGAGGGTAGGAAAAGCAAAAGGGTGTTCGGCATAGGCGGCAGCGTGGGTTCGCGCGAAGGTGTGGAAACACCCTCAGGTTTGCAACATAACCGCATTGGAGTCCAAACGCGCGCGAGCTCGCGGGGCTCTTGAGTTAATTGAATCTGAAACGCGGTGAAATAACATCGACTTGTTTTCTGCTAATCAACGTGGCGAAGCGCTCGAGGGGGTTAGGGACGGTCGGGTGGAGGGGTAGGACGCCCGCAACTCAGTGCAGACAACAGTAACCAGTAACGTGCGGCGAGAAGAACTCGGGGCAGTTAGTAGGTACGACGGTGAGATGAGGGGCTCCGGCGAAGAGAGAGAGAAAAAGAGTGAGAGAGAGAGAGAGAGAGAATGAGAGACTTTTTCCTCCATCTACCGCTCGATTACGTTGGGAAAAAGAAACTCCAATTATCCTCGCTCCACGTATTTCATTCGCAATTGCATTTTCTACCCTCTAACACGCGTGTACTTCATCCACTTTCGAGCGGCCTCCTCAACTACATTTCTCGGTAATTTTCAGGACAGCGCAACGCGCGCGCCTCCTCATTCCATCCCTTCCTACCGCTGCCCACCTCATCTCTACCGACACTCGATCCTCAGGTTTCCGGTCTTCCGCGAATAAAAATCCACCAGCGAGCTTCTCATCGCGGCCCTCTGTATCACGTGAAACTCTCGTTTTACGAAACGGCTTGGACTAATTCACTTTTTTCACCCAGGGCCGACGAAGTTTAAAATTAGGGAGCAAAAGTAAAACTCCCGCGAATTACGTCCCTGACGGGCGGAAAAACTTGCGCGCCCCGGGGCCCGCACGTGTAAATATGTGCTTTGCACTTTCGATACGCGCTCACGAAAAAGTATAATGCTTTCCGGGAAGTGTTTTCCATCGGGACTCGAGCCATTTTTCCCTCTCGCAATGACGTCAATTGTTTCGTTAATGGACACACAGAGCAAGATTCGCGGTGGGGTTGACAGCGCAAGTGGAAAACTTGCGCGTGTCACGAGAAAAAATGCGATAATGAAGATTGGAACGAGGGAGAAGACGTAATGCGGGAAAATGATTCAAAGAAACTCGGAGGACGCGCGGTGGAAAAGTGAGTAATTCCATAACACAATGTATAGAGAAAAGCGAAGCGACGCGAGTCGTCAGTTATAGCGGTTGACTACGGCGACCAGTTTTCAGCAATTATGAAACTCGGAAAGTGCGCCTTTTCCGCGTCAAGCAGACGACGCCGTCGAGCGCTCAGTTTGAAGACTATAAAACACTGCACTTAACCGTTCTTTGCCAGGGAATTCAATGCTCATAATTGCATATACAATTCGCTCTTCAGCTGGCGAAATATGTTTTAACGAATATAAAGTTCAACCGACATACATCGATTGTGGCCTCGCGGCAAAACCGCGATCGTGTAATTCGAAATTTAAACGACATTAAAACCCGGTCCGGAAAATCCGACATTGCGATCGTCACGGGGGATGGGAGTGTGTTTTTACCTAAAATTATTTGACGAAATACCTGGCGCTCTTTTTCACGGTACGATTGGTTTTTGGCTGAAATGCCGAAAATTTCGGCGAATCGTCGACATTGTTCGACTAATTACCGCGACCTCTCGTTAATGTAAAACGAAAATTAATGTAAATTACAATATTAATTAGGCTTTGGGATTTATTTGCAAACGTTAATGTCATTTATTGTATTGATAGTGGTAACAATACTGACGATCGCAATAATACTGATAAAAAACAATAATAATAACGATAATAACAAAGTTACTCGATGGTTTATTTCACCGTAATGCTCTAGAGAAAGAGATAGAGTTCATGCTGCGCCCCGGGCGATTGAAACGACTGCATGTTGGTCGAGTCATATCGCTGTCTCTCTATTTTTCTCCGGCTCCCGTACAGAGTTGACGTGAAAACCTTTACTCAACCCCGCGGAGATGGTTCTTTCTTCGGGTTTCGAGATCCCGACGAGTGCACCACCATCAACCGCGGTGGGAAGGTTTCTTGCTTTTTTCTCCCTCCTCATCCCTCACCCCCACTGTATGAGACGTCGCACGGTTACACTCTCCAGACTCGGGCGGTTCGAGGATTTCGGTGCAGTAAGTGTATCTCACATATCATGTCTGCGCTGCTCCCGGTTACTCTCAATTCCACGAAATCACACTAACGTACAGCGTGACGTTCGAGTACGAACTTCTGAAAAAAAATTACGAACAAAAAACGCGGTATCTCCAAAATATCTTGAGGTGAAAAATCTTGTGAAACTATTTATCTTGTTTGTCCCGAATTGGCTCCCAATACGAAAATACAATTCCTACCACAGCAATTGTTAGGTGCCTCGGTGCTTATTAATTTATTTCTATTTTTGAACATATCGTGAATTCGAAAAAACCCAAGGCCATTTTTCCCCCAAATGAAATCGTTACCGAGTCTACGTTTAAGTGGTGTGATGGAATGCACATTGTTATTTCGCGAAAATGCGTTTATTCTTCAAGTTAGCTGTGAGCGCCTCTTTTGTTTGTTTAATCTTATTGTGTTCTAATTACTGGAAAGGGCTTATTGGAGTTGCGAGCAAGACAGCCAAGGCGAGTGCCCTTTGTGGCGCGCGAAATCGCGAAGAAAGGACGTTTTGCATGGAAAAACAAACAACCCGGGCGGATCTTTGGTGGAAGTGGAACGCAAGATGAACATCTGGGTACATTGTTCAACTGGTAGCTTTGTCGGCGAGCCGGTTACACTGGCAGTAGCGGCAGCGCTAGCAAAAGCGCAAGCTTCCGACTCTGCACGGGCGAACGGCGGTACCTTATGTGTACTACCTGCTATACACACGGGCGCGTATAGCTCATTGTTCCAGGTGGAGGGTGTGAAACACGCACAATAATTTCTCACTCGGGTTCTCGCTGGCAGTGGATGCGCCGTACGGTCCCCTCATCTTTCTTCCCGGCCCTCGCGCGCCCCCCGTGTGTTCCACGCTGCGCGTACTCTATCTTGCTAAGCGCGGCCAGACAACACAGAAGCCCCCCCTCCCCCGGTAGACACTTTTGTGACGCCTCTGACAAAGCCCTACATCGGGCCAGGCGGCGCAGCAGATTCCCGGCAGATGAAACTCCGGGTTCAAAGGTTGTCCTCGCGGCCGACGGACACGACGAGTCCGGAAGCATCGATCCTCCCGTCCGGTCAAAAGTGTCGACGTCAAACGCCCGTATCACTACACGAACATGGGAAAAACGTGACGAGCCATGGCGCGCTCGTGCGACGCTCGGTCACTTTTTCGGTAAAAAGTCGCACTGCATCGATTGGAAACAGCGTTGGATGGCTTTACTTGGGTGTGAGTTTTTACTGTGCAAACAAATCGGTGATATCATAATCTAGTTGATTACTTTGTTTATTATTTGGTTCGATGATTTTCCGGTTTTAGGAGTATTCCTATGTCGTGTTCCTTTGGCGATGCAATTCAACTAAATTAGTATTTTAAATTAGATAAAGTTATCATTTTTTTCCAAATTATAAAACTAATATTAAGTACACTTGTACCTTCGAATTTGCGTTCACCGAATGCTACACCCGAGTTGTTCAAGGATAAGGAAAGTCTCGTTGTATATCTGATTTTCATTCATATCTGTCGCATTGCCCTCGCGCTTGAACGAACACGGGCTTTAATCGACCTAGTTCATCGATGCATGTGACTTCACCCTTGTGCGTGTGGGGGGCGACGTGCACAAAAACGTAAATAGACTGGTGCAGTCATCCGAGCGTGTAGTCCATAGAATTGCGGCTCGTGGAATACAGCGGCAAATACGAGAGTCGCTCGAAGCCGAAGAGTGCGAGGGATCCTTAAGAAAATAGTGTGACCCCGATTGTGGGGTTGAGATTTTGTCACGACTCGGCAACCCTTAGCGGTGGCTCGTGAAATTCTAGTACGAGGTCGCAAACTTGACTTGACGGAAAATCGTGTAGAAATTTACAAAATTACTGAAGGGTCGCTCGGAACTGACGAGCGTGGGGGATTCGTAAGAAAGCAGTGTGACTCGATCGTGGGATGTGTGACGCAGTCAAAATTCGGTAACCCTCGGCGACGGCTCGTGTAATTCGAGCGCGCACGGATTCGCTCGGCAGACGATTTGACCAAAAATCCGACGTGTCACGTGCTTGATATAGGAGGCTAAAATTTTTAAGAAGTGATTCCAAAGTGCCATTTCCAGAAACGAGCGAATAGGGATTCCGGACGGGAGCGAGACCGCGCGTGGATCGCGCGCTCGAAACCCGGTGATTCGTGGCACGAGTTTTAAAGTGAACGCTCTCCGCGAAGAGAATCGCGTGGCGTGCACTTTTCCATCCAACAAAAAGTACCTTCGGGACCGCAGAAGTTAAGAAACGTTGGATAGCTGTGCGAGCAGCAGGGGCTGAGGGTTCGGGATTTAGCGGGCGGTAGGAGCCCGGGGGGCGGGGGGGGGGGGGGGGGGGGGGGGGGGACGCGCAGGGCAAGGCACGCGAGGAGAAAGGAAGGGACTGTCGGGAAGATAGAGAAACCGAGTGCGAGCGCAAAGTAGCCGAAGACGAGAGCCACAGAGGAAACCGAAGAGAGCGGTAGACGGGGGGTAACAGGTAAAAACTTGACGTTTTCTCGAACGCAATTTTACGATACTCTTAGCGCACGTTTGACATACTTACAACCCACCGGGAAAGATACGTTTTCCCGACGTACGTTCCAAGCTGTGAAAGCGCGCTAGCGCTGGCGTTTCAAACTTTTCCAATTACTACCACTTGAAATCGCACAGCAAGAGCACCTCAAGACGCTGCAGCTGCGAGCTTCGGATGTTTATGAACATATGAGTGTTCCACGGTCAGTTTATTTAATGAAAATTGCAGCACCGCGCGGCGAGAAGTTCCGGTTGAGCGCACGCAAAAGTTCGGGAAATTTCGTACCTATAACCGAGTTGGAATTCCCGTGTTAAAGGCTAATTGACATTTTTATACGAAGCCGCAGTTAGCCCATAAACGTTTTATCGACCCTCAAGCGGTTGCGGAGAGCGGATGGAAATATGGATCATCGATAAAGACACCTGATATTAATGAATGACTAGGCTGACCGTAGCGGTTTGTTTAAGCGGGATTGGCTTGCGGCTACGGCCGTTACGCTCGCCTGATTGAATGCCTCAATACTTACGTCTACCTACTAAGTTATTACCGAATGGGTCATATTCTACCGTCTATTGGCATTTCATCGTTTTCAATGCCGGGCTTTTTTTTTTATCAAGAATGACAATTCTATGTGTCCATATTTTTTTGTTAAACTCTTTTCGAGAAACCCTGAAGGGGTCCATAAGGTCATCTACACTAGACACAAAGCCGGTTCGAAGTAGGACGTCTATTTTAAGCGTTCCTGATGAAGGTGTCGTATTGAAGAAAAACCAGCCGCAAACACGACCCTCGTTGTCGTCTCAACCGTGGAAGCTCTATGTTAGGGAGCGTAGTTTGTCAGCGGTTTTGCGGGCTAACCCAAGGTCTACTTATTTAAACCCGTGGAATCGTTGGCGAAAAAATCGATAGTCACCCTGGGCTTTATTCGCAGAGGCTTGGCGAGGGCAGCAACAACTTGTTACCGGGTGTATGAGGGCTTAGTCTGCCGGGACCGCGAACTCCCATAAATTGATCGATCAATCAGTCGATGTAGATAGGAATTGGAATAACCGGGGTTTCTTGCCGAAAGCGTTTTTCGGCCGAATCCATTCTTGTCCTAATTTCGAAAAGATCTATTTTACCCCGAGGCCTCCGCGATCCTTCTGAAATTGACTGATCGTTTTATAAACGGATAATTTCCTGAATTTTGTGAGCCGATAGGGGAAAGCCTACGAACACACGTCGGAGTTGGGCTGTCTGAAGGAATTGACCAATCACAGACCCATCGTCGAAAGTCCGGATTGAAGCGTTTTATGTGTGATGAACCAGTTGTTCTCTTATAACTAGCACGTTATATATTAAAGCATAATATGAAGAATATATTATTGGATTGAAGCTCTCGATCATTGTCACAGAAGTCATCAATATTATTTGCCGAGTCATTTATCCTACGGCAAAGAGCTACAGAGATAACACCGCAAATCCATTTGTTGAGTAATGACACATCTGACCTATAACACGATTGAGTTTAGAATCAATCGATGCTAAAAAGCTGTCAACAATGGTCTCGCTTAAAACGCAGCGCGATTGAACTTATGTAACACATACGCTTCGATCGGGCATGTGGAGGACCCGGAAATTGTCGAGTTCGTGGAACTGGCGGTCAGCACAGTGGCAAGAAGTTTGCACGTATGTGGCGCCGTTCTGTCGACCGACGGGATGGAGACCGCTTAATCGACGATTTTCCGACATTAATCAAGATTTTGCCTTGGTTTCCCATCGTCGCCTTCGTGCGGCTTATGCCAAGTGCTTCTACCTTGTTTTCGACATATGGAATTACATTTCTCACCGCAATATCCATTATCCCCCTGCTCGCTGCATTAATCACCGTAATCGGTCATTTTTTGGTAGTGTTCACGTTGAATTTTCAACAAATGGCTGAAGTCTTGTAGGCTCCGGCAATATCGATAACTCTTCTATGCACTTTCATATCTTTATTGCTGTTGCATTCCCTTTGGTGGATTTTCAACAAGGAAAACTTACCACCTTAAATTCATTATTTACAAACATTTCCGACATAAAGTTTTCCGATTAAGCTAAAAGCTGAACTAAAAGGAGACACTGGTCATTAAGGGCACAGCCCTTAGTGAAGTTTGTACTTTTGAGTGCCGGCGACGGTAAATGCTTTGTATTATTTATTTCACTCATCTTGAAATATTTGTAAGTTTTAAACCCCACTTATACAGTATCTGCCGAGGTATCTAGTCGGTGGGGAGGACAAAGTTTCTGAAAATCCCTGGCGCTCCGCCACTCGGTCAATCTCGGCGGTACTTAAATTCGTGGAGGGCTTTCGGATTCCGACCCTTGAGTTTAAATCTTCTTACCTTATTTGTAATGTAACATCTATAAATGTTGGAGCATGAACACGATATTTCGTAAATAATTCAGCCTGGATTGCTGACATCTTTTGGCCTCTTGTGAATATCCGGAATCCAGTTGTATAATTCAGTTCGTGTTGAGTTTACATTTTTAATCGCCGTCTTTCTATTACATGTCTTTCTTGTCTTTGAAAACAAAAAATTTAAACGACTTATTGACAACGCCATTAGCGATTGATGTTAGTTTCGCGGGGACTAATGAGGCGTATTTTTCGTCAAAGCTTTTTCGAGCACAAACAGTGGACTCTAAATCTTCTTTTGCCGGGAATGGCTGACGAAGACGGGCGTGGGCGAATAACGAGTCAGTTTTGTGCGAGCGTGAGCGACAGAGGGATATCCCGCGAGGAGCGCGCGCCTGCAGTGTCATGTAACTTTTTTTGACGTTCCGAAACTTCACTCCCTCGGTCGCGGAACGACTGTGGAGAGTCGAAGCGGGAACCGGGTCGCGGGAAAGCAGTATTGCCGCGTTTCCGGTATAGGTAAAACCACCGGAAAGTAGAGCGGGAACAGGAGTCCCGCAGAGTTCACTTTCCCGAAGTTTCTTCTACCCCTCGGCTGCTCGCCCCCTTCCAATCGACGTATATATATACGACACTCCGAAGCGTCGGAGGTTGCGGGAGGTGCGATTTATGACAAGCGGGGAGCGAAACCGACGGCCGTTTTCTAATAATGGGAACGTTTTGTCCGTTTCGCTCGCGATCCCTTTTTTTCACCGACGGTGACGAGGGGCCACACCGACTCCCTCGTCGCAGTCACTTTTCCGAGCTATAGAAAATCGCTGAATTCGATCGAATCTTCTCACTTCATCTCGCCGCTCGCGCGCGAAAACACCATTCGCCATAAATTGGCTCTCGCCGGGTCGACAAAACGTACCGCGCGCGCCCGCGCGACAAGACGAATTGGAATTATTGTAATAAATTTAATTAAAACGCTGACGTGGACGCGCCGGAATATACGCGGATGTATAATGATATACAAGCATCGAGAGCTTCGTGAATAGAATGTAACCTGTCCGAATATAATATTCATGAAAGTCCGAGTTTCAATTAATTTATTTTCCAGCATGATTCGTCGAAAATTGTGCAACATCACGCGTAAAAAAACAATCAGAATTTCCAATGAAAACATGTTATTTTAATTCCACAAAATAAAATGTCAAAATTACAGAGCATTTCGGCAACAATAACGAAAACATCAGCCTCGGTGCGCTGATTTTACAAATATTTTTAGCAACGCGGTGCGAATGCCGAGAATTTCGAAAAATATTCGAATCCCGGCGAGAGGTTAATGCAGGACCGTGTGCGTGATGCATAGCGGCGCGTGAGGATTCTTTCCCCGGGATCTTCGAGTATTTGTTGGGTTCAATATATTACGAGTTTTATGTCCACCCGTCAGAACATTTATATGTTTGACTTGCTCGGTGAAAAGGGTCATAGGGGTTACGCGCGCGGGTATAGGAATATATATATTCACATACACACCTAGATATATATAACTTGCATACGCTGCCTGCGCTACAGGACCGTGTCTTTTCCCGGCGTCGGCGAAGCCGCGGAAGAAGCGCGGGAAAGGTCTGCAGCAACGACGCGTAGATAACTCTCGCTGCCTGCCTCTGCCTCGGCTGCTGCCGTCTCTTCCCTCTCTCGGCTACTTGAAAGATTTAAAACGGCGTCGCGAAGTTCACGTCGCCTCGGAGGCTCCTCACAACCGCCCGCCCACCGCTTTCGCGCGCCAGACCAGCGCTCGCTCGCTCGCTCGCTGCCTGCCCGCACCTACAATGATATATGACGGTATAAATTCGGCGCGGTGCGTTCGTGCATTTCACGCTTGTTCTCGACACTTGCCGGCAACACCGGGCAGAAGAGGCAATTGTACACGTACCTCTCGAGACTCCCCGGGTTGTAGCGCCCAGGCTACCGCCGCGCCGTGGCTGTTCTTGCATTTCATCATCCGCCACTGAGTTGAACATACACTATCCGCCCAACTTCGCATATGTCTTCACGGGAGAATAAACACCGTGGCGCGCGGGCCGAGAGTTGAGCGCGAGAGGAAATGGCGTTGACGACGAGCGCAATTGATTGGAAAAATCTGGGACCGTGACTGAGACAAACAAATTAATCGCCGTGAAATGTTGGCTGCAATTTTTACGCTGAAAAGAAGGAGTGGCGATAATCCATGGTTTTGAAAAAATATTGCTTTTCCCAAGCATGTATAACTCTCAGTGGAAAAGTGTAATTTTACACGAGTCTCTTATTTGCTGCAATTCCGGAAATCTCACGAAAACCGCCCACAACGTCACCGACTTAGACCCCCCGAAACCGGGGAGTTTGTAACTCGTTCGAGAAGTGGCGAACCGTCGAAGGCCCGGAGACCATTCGACGTGGCAGACACGGAAGGAGGATTCGGGTATTAGCGGACGTTGAATGGGATGACGTTACTGGTGCACTCGGAGGGGTGGGGGGGGGGGGGGGGGGGGGGGGGCGTGCGATCGAAGAAACGATTGACGAGATCCCCCGGACGCGTGTGGACCCCTGTGGCCAAGAGGGGCATTCAAGCTTGTAATGGAAGTGGAATGGCTTGGATGCTGGATTCGAGTGGTTCGGCGTCGCCCACGGGGGCGTCGAGAGGGCCTGACCTCGGCGACGTCGACGACGTCGACGACGACGACTACGACGAAAGTACACACAACGGCCGAAAATCTCGCGGGGCACAATCGACGAGTATATTCTCCGGAATGGAGCTACGACACCGTGGCAAGTCTCACCCGTATAACGGGGCAGATGTTGGCGACGCTCATGCTCTCCGGATTATGATTTAGTCGGACTTGGATGGGAGTTTCGGGTGCGGGGGCAAGGCGCGACGAAGGAGGACAGGGGGAGGGGAGGACGTTTTCCGGCTGGTACAAACGGGGCAGGAAAAAGAGATCGTGACGGTCAAAAGTATCGCGTCGATATTGGGGGGGTCCCGCGGTGCGCGGGGGCGGCGCGGACGAGAGAAATAGAGAGAAACTCGGGGAGAACTCTTCCGGACCCCGTGAGCAAACTGCGAAACAGCAGAAGTTGGACGGTGCGGAAAAGCCAACAATATAAGCGATCCTTGGGCCGGCTAAAGCAGAGAGGGGTCATCGAC
The DNA here is from genome assembly GCA_964034905.1 of Itoplectis maculator. Lineage (NCBI taxonomy): Eukaryota > Metazoa > Arthropoda > Insecta > Hymenoptera > Ichneumonidae > Itoplectis > Itoplectis maculator. The sequence continues at coordinate 9,453,273 of OZ035853.1, forward strand.
CGTGGGCGCGCATCGGCGATGGCGGTGGTTGTGCGCGCCGCGCTGCTTGCTTGGGTCTTCGCCACTGGTAACTAGTAACTAGCTGTGTAGCACCTACTATAGCAGTTCCACCAGATCGTTTATTACACCGTGGAGTCTATACCGAGGCGCCTGAAGTACACGGGGAAAGGAAGCCAATGGGAGATAAGAACGTTCTTCTTGGCTCGCCAGAAGAGTGTTGTTTTCCCCTCCGAACCCCATCCTTGCTCCAACCCGCGCGGGTGTTTTTTTTTTCTTCTTTTTTTTTGCCCTGTAGTTCAACGCTTTCCGCGAAACTTCGCGTCTGGGGCGTCTGCCGAAGACGAGGTACGCGCGGGGGGCTTGGTACGGTGCAAAATATTGTGCGCCGAGGTGCACGGGACGAGTTGAGCGATGCCTTTCGTTACTGCTCTTTGGGGCCCCTCTTTTCATAGATCTTCGGGGCGAGATAAGAGACCTCGTGAAAGCGATCTGAAAATGCTGCTGGTTGATAGGATCTGCATTCGCGGAGGGGCTGAGAGGGAGAGAGAGAGAGACAGAAGTGGACCAACCCCAGAGGCGGCGTTGGAAAATGTTGGAGCAGAAAATCTAGCCAGATGTAGGTTTTGAACCGACTTCGCCTAGACACGCTATGTGCTCCGGGTGGAAATAAGACTAAACGCAGGTTTGTGTGATTATGTTTGTGAGTCTCAATTTTTATGCTATTGCGGATCTTCTTTTTGGCTATCAACATTATTTTTCAAAAGATATCGACTTTTGGTCAACAGTTTTTTTTTTCTACTTGATTTTGCGTTGCGAACGATGAATGTAACGTATGTAAGAAAAAGGGTGGAAATTAAGAAAAAAAAAAAGAGAAAATATGTTGAGGCCGCAGCGGTGCTTTTGTGCCCCAGTGCTATAGCGTGTTCTAACCCGACAGCAAGAGGCAACCGGCGAAGGAAACTTTAAAACTCGTCGCTGAACAGCAATTAAAGTGAAATTATACAAAAGTGCAACGAGCAGGTTGCGGCTGGGTCGGCCGGACGAGGGTGGGAGAGAGTGGAGCACGGGGGAAGGAGGGGCGGGGGGGGGGGGGGGGGGGTCGACCAGCGCATGCGAATCCCTACGCGAGAGTCGCAGAAAACTGCACTGTGCAGGGAAACAACTGCAAAGCGAGCTGCAATGTGCTCGCGCGCGAGAGCCGGCCTAGACCACTACTATGCAGCGGGCGCCCGAGATCTCTCATATTTAATGACCCAGCTGGAACGCTTCGGGCGGATGGTTGAAAGCGTCGAATCTTAAGAGACTTCAGACGCAACGACTCGTTTGTGGAGAACTCCCGTTGTTTAGCGTGCTTTCCTGCCTGCTGTTAATTTCTCGTCTCACCGTCGCGTTACCTCCACGCCCCCCCCCCCCCCCCCCCCCCACAGCCGCCCCTTTTTTTCGTTCGCCAAAGCCAACAGGTTTTTCCTCTTCATACATGCGATTAAAGCAGAACCTTCCGAGATTCGTCTGTTGTTTTTTTTTCTTCTACACGTCTGTCTATGAAGGTGTCATACGTGGAGTTTGAATATGTTAAGGTTGCATATCTTGAGTTTGGAAAAGTTGAATTTGCATATGTTGACTTCGGCTATCGTACTTTAATTTTTTAATCAGCCGCGGCAGCGTCAACGAATCGGCGAAATATTGTTTGTTTGCGTCAAACTGAAGTTTTGACTGGCGTACGTGCCAGACCAAAAAACCGGGGAATTATCTGGAACAACACCGGAGCAATCCGAAAAAGCTCCGGAATATCTGAGCAGACATTTGCGCTTGCGCTCGTGCGGCTGCCGCAAACCGCTAGTAATTTTTGTTCCTCGAACGGGTAATGGAAAAAAACGTGCATTAAATCGTTTTATATAATATTCCCCGTGTCCTTCGGTCTCTCGACGTCGCGCCGCTGTGTGTTCGCGTGTGCGAGCGTGTCCGGGGTCCCCGGATTTAAACGTTGGACGTTTCTCGGCATCTACGGACCGCATATATACCATTCTCTGGCAATTATACGATGGCTCCAGGGGGGAGCGGGTGAACGAGGGGCCTGCGGGGTGGTCGGGTCAGGGGAGCCGGGGGGGGGGGGGGGAGTAGGAGTGTCCTCCGAGTCGTTATCGGTCACGGTTCCATTTTATCCCCGGTGACTGGGCGAGCAAGCGCACCGCCCGGGTTAACCACGTGAGCGAGCAAGTGAGCAAGCGACTAAGCGAGCGTCGTGTCCCGCGTTGCCGCGCCGCCTCTCGCCGTCTCACTTTTTTCGGTTATATTCTCCGGCGCGCCTGCAGGCACACGAGTATTCAAAAATAAAGTAGAAAATTCTTTCCCCCCCCCCCCCCCCTTTTTTTAGCCTTTTAATTTTTTTTATTTCTTCCTCCTTTTTGCTCGCACGGTAACCGTACTAACCGTTAGTACGAGTAGACAAAGGTAGGTACGAGAGGAGGGAGGGAGGGTTGCGTGCTTAACCAATACACACGTGACGCCCGGCCGAATAAACGCGAATCCGTTTCACGTACACGGCACGTCTCCCCGCGACCAGAGCAGCGTCCAGTAGGGATCACGTGGTGATACGTGCGCGCAGCTCGAAACCCGCCGTATCCACCCACATAGGCTTCGCCGAGCATTTACCCGATTATCGTTGCCCTGGCACCCCGTTAATTTTTTTTTGTTTTTTTTTTTCACCCACCCCATCTCTACCTCTTTTCATTCTCTCCCCCATTCGCCCCTACTTTTTTTTTTTTTCAAACGACCACTCCCTCTTTCTCTTTCTCTCTCTCCCTCGCGCTCTCACGGCACTCGTCGACGTTTTCGCAACGTGCAACCCTCGCGAAATTCGTACACGTCAGTGGAGTGTCGGTGGTGGGGCGGTTGGGGGGTGGGTGAAAGGGAAACGGAGCTGGTGTCGCGGGTAGGTGGTGGAAACGACGCCACAACCGCGCCCGAGGTTGCGGTTCGCCCGTCACGTAGATGCTAAAAAATTAGGCACTTTATTTGTTTGGACGTGTGATATCTGACTTCGGGTTTTGCTGCGACTATTACAACCGCCTGTACAGGGCGTTATACCCGCTGCCGTTACTACTGCGAGCAGCAGTTTGCTCGCCGGGCTGGCAGAGCCGTTTCCACTTTCAGGCGTACAAGACGACTGCCGCTACTACTTCCACTATTATTACTACTGCCGCTGTCGTTTCCACTGCCTCCTACGGCTGCCGGAGCGGCGGTGGTGTTGCCCGGCGGGTGCCGTTACTACTCCTCGTAGTCGCGTAGAGCGCGCGGGCTACGAGGTTAGTGGCGGCGAAAGAAGTCGCGCGCGCGGACCCGTGGCTCTCGAGAACGATGAAATAAGAGTGCGCGGAAGTAGTCGCGCGGCGCACTCGGCGTGGCCTCGCTTCTCGAGGAGTTGGAAAAACGAAATAGAGCGACGCGAGCGCGCGAGGCAGTCGGTGAAAATGCTGGCCGCGCGCTAAGCAGCGTCGCCCGCGTCCGCGGATGATACACTTCTCTCGAGCGTGCTGCGCTCGCGTTTCCTTCAGCGCCGGTAGACAATTCCCGGGACAACCCCCATCCAACCCCTCCACCCATGGAGGGAGGGGGGAGAGGAAAGCGCGCGGACGGGAGAGAAGTGTGCAACTTTCCTCGACGACTCGTGAATTCGGCGTCCAATTAAAGATAAACGCGAGTCCACTTGGCGCTGTCGCGCGGCCGGCACAAAAGCCCCGGCTCCGCCGGCTCGCAGCCGCCTTGTCAGCTCTCGAGCGTCTCCGACGACATTCGCGACTCGCTACTCGCGCGCGCAACACCCAACACTCAACGCCAGGAGTTTCTTCTGTGTCATCCTCCGCCTCCTCCTGTTTCTTGCATCCCCCACGATCCCCCACCCTCCGCCCATACAGCGTGAGCACTCTTTTTGACGTGCACAACCAGCGACATAATAAATCCTGAGACGTTTCCAGCGCTTTAACAAGGCCACGCCGAGGACGGGACTAATCAACTTACGTGTTAGTCTCGCGGGCGAGAATAATAGGTCGCTATTTGGAAAAAGTTTAATTAAAGCGAGAAGGCGGTTAGAAGACTTGGAGAATTTCGTGGGACCATTTTTTCTAATCAAGGATTTAGGCTGCTTTATTGATTGGTTTAGGCAAAAACTTTATTGGTTTAGGCAAAAACTTTAAACTTAAAAATTATTTGTACCACGAAAAAAATAACTGATAGGACATAAAATGGTCGAAATAAAATAATAAATTTGTTATAATTACCGGCTCAAAAATAAATGCGATAGATAAACGGAATTTGAAAACGCCGTGTGGAATATAAAATCACTTGTCATTATTTATCGACTTGGAAATGTCAACGTTTTGTCCAAACATTGCGACCCCGAATTGACGCGAATAAAGTCGAGGGATTTGCCCTCGTTATTAATTACGATTACAAGCGAGCAGGTGTCGGCGTATAAATCACTGAAAGCATCGACATTCGCGCGTTCGAACGAAAACTTTCATCATTTTCCGACGTTCATTAGACCCCGAAAAAAATTCAACACAGCGCACTTAACGCTCGATACATTTTTTTTCCACCGCAAATGATCGATCAAAATCTATTAAAATCGCGACTATAACTGAAAGATAAATTCACCGGATAATCGAAACACGCGCCGCATGAAAAATGCGCAGCCGTCACCGTTCATCGACCGGGAAAATCGTCGGACGTTACGGGCAAACTCAAATATCTCGAACGCAAATTGACGGGGAATAAAATCGAGGCGCGGGGTTTTGGCAGCTTTGTTAATTTTGTTTTTAACCGAGGGAGTGTCGTCGGCGCGTATATTATTGGAGCACAATTGGGGGCGGGGGAGGAGGAGAGACCATATACAGTGGCCGTCGCGCAAGTAGTAGTGGCAGCAAGTGTGTAGACGTACGGCGCGGGAAAATGTGAGCGAAACTGAGGGCTGCGGTCGCGGTACGAGGGTGAACGCGGAGGGTAGGAGAGTGGAAAGGGGTGGGGGCGACGAGGGGGCGAACGACGCCGCGAGTGTGTTAGTACCCAGACAACTCATTACCCCAGGAACTGGCAAACAGAAAACTAGGTTAGGCAAGCACATACGTCATCGGAATTAGAACCGTATAGTCCGCAGCTGTATCTCAAATGCCTCGCGCTCGCTCGCTGCAACTGCTACTGCTGCTACCGCGCTATCTCGGCGACTACGTGTTCCGCTCACCGTGTGTGAATTTATGTAATGCGGTTCTAGATTGCCGAGGAAATACAGGAATATGTGTTGGCCGTCCGGCTGCGCCGAGGTTGTACCGGGCCCACGCGGCTTCAACCACCACCCCCTCCCCCCCTCCCCCCTTTTCCTCGCGCGGCAACCGCCGATGCATGTGCAACCGTGCGGGAGTGGTCGACGAGCAACGCGGTGGCGGCGTCGGCGGCAACAACCCCCCTCGTCGAGTCTGCCGAGGGATAATGCAAGATGCAACTCCCGTTATCGATGCTTGGAAATTTCGATACCCGCGACCGACGTGTACGTGTTGCATATCGTCGTACAGGTTTGCGTTCAATTGTTAACGCGCCCTGCGCGCCCGAATTTCGTTCTATTCTCGGGCGTACACAGCGCCGCGGTCGTTAGGAATCCGTCCCTTCCACCCCACCCCGGTCTGATTGACATTTCGGTGAAATGTTTCGGGCGAAACGCTCGGACTGCGGCGGAAAGGCTGGCAATTAACTTGCAAATTGCGGTAACGATAATGCACGCGGACACACGGGAGGCACACGGGATGTCGTCGCAGGGGTGGACCGAAACCGGGAAATCGCGCGATTATTTATTGGCGGTGAAAATATTTCGACAATGAGTCAAAAGCCCTTGCGTTTTTCTTATTCAATTTTCAAAACCCTATCTGATGGCAAATCTCGATCGAAAAAAAAAATTCGACGAAAAAAACGTGAAAACATTTTTTTTCACGAATTTTTTTTTTTCTAACTGCCAAACTTTGCGATATTAAACAACGAACTGCCGATATCCCGACGAATAGTTTGTCCCGACCTTTTTAACAGAGGATCACCAATAAAATACAATAGAGCTTTTCTTATGAGTTCCATTTTTCGTACCAAATTTATAGCGTTCCATGAGCCAATCACCTGGAGCGATCCCGATATGCCATAACAGTCAGGCAATCAATTGAACGGAGCGTGGATTATTTTCCCGGAAAACAGATCGATGGCTTATAATTCTTTTAGCGCGCGAGGATCGCGCGGGGGTGAATAGATCCCCCCCTTTGCCCCTAACCGTGCCGGTGCACGGGCGTCGGTGCCCTTCCCGCAGTGATTTTTCGATTTGTCGAATCGAGTCCCGAAAGAAACGGGGAGAAAAAATATAGATCCGGAGGCGCCGGGGGAGCGCAAAAAGGAGAGAGATAGGAAGTGGCATGAATACGATTTCCTGGCGGGTATATGTATAGGCGGGCCTGCACGTGGGCAGGGCAGAGGCGAGACAGTCGATTAGAGTGTCGAGGCAGAGCGGAGAGAAGCCGAAGTCTGGCTCGAGGGCTTGAAAATAAATGAATGCGCTATTGAATGGCTATCTAACCGTAGGTGGCTTTCTCGATCCCCTCTCGTGCCAGACTGGAATAAGGCTGTAATGGTCATATCCTACGATCCGACTGCTGGGCCCCCCTCCTCACCCCCTTCCTCGGCCTGCCGAATCGATAAGTATTAAATGCTCATTCGAGCTCTATGAACCTGGCGGGGGAAAAACAGGCAACGCGAAGAGGGCAAAGGAGCTGAGGAAAGTTCGAGCGCACAGAGAAAGACGAGACCGCGTCGGTAGATTACTATTAGAGGGTGAAGAAGTGTAATAGGGCCAAGAGGTTACGGAGGGAAACTCTTACCTGGCTTTTCGGCTGCTCCTGACGCCGCTGCTACAGGCACAGTGGTTATTTGTGTGTCGAACGTGGTGGGACCAACGATTTTTCCTTCCCTCCTACCCCCCCCCCCCCCCCCTTCTATCTCTGTCACATACACATTTTCCAGACCTCCTCTGGTTCTCCAGCAAAAAGTGTCAGACTGGAACAACGAACATATCCCACTGTGTCTCCCCACGAAAGCGAAATGTATTAAACGCTCGTTCGAGCTCCACGAACCTGGTGGAAAAACCAGGTTAACGCGGGGGGAAGTGGGGAAAAAGGGGAAGAAAGTTCAAGCGCGGAAAGAAGGACCGGGCGCCGCGTCACTAGATTACTATTAGAGGGCGAAGGAGTGTAATAGGCCAAGAGGTTCAGACAGAGCACTCCACTCGGGAATAAACTCTTACCTGGCTTTTCGTTGCTCCCGGGCCGCTGCTTTGCACAGTGTAGCCTCGGTTATTTGCGCGTCGACCTAGGGCCAACGATTTTCCCTCCCACTCTCCCACCCTCTCACTCTCACATGCAGCAGCAGCAGCAGCAGCAGCAGTTGCTGGTCCTCTTTCTCCCGACGCTGCTTGGCCCAACGAAAAGTTGGGGAAAACGTTAAGCCAAAGTAATTGCATAAGTTTCGTGGCACACGGGGTGGTGGCGAGGAGGGGGAGGGGGGGCGACGTATAGTGTGGCACGTTTGGAAGCAGAAATTACCATGAAAATTGAATGTTTTTTAAACCGTTGTCGCGAAACCGCGCGCGCGCGACGCTCTCGGTAATGCAATTTGCAAACAATTTTTTCTCACTATGCTAATGGAAAAAACTGCAAGAGTGAAAAGTTGTCGGGACCTTCGCGCGTGAGCGGCAGGAGGGAGAGGAGCAAAAACACGTAGGGGGTTTGAAACCCTTTAATATTATTTATCGAAACATAATCGACCCCTCGACGACCCGGAATATCCCGAATCGACGGAGGTTTCGTGTCTCACGTCCCGTTCCAGCGATTAAAGCGAAGGGCTGCGCGATGTTCTCGCGCGTTTTGACATTTTATCGCTGGAGAACGAGGGCGAGAGAGAGGGTATGAGGAAAAGAGCGAAAAAGAGAGACGAGAGCTCTCTCGTTCGTCCAGCGAGAGTCGCGTCAGGTGAGTCACGACACCGTAACGCCCTTCTAATTAAGACTAAATACATAATTGGCGTGTTAGTCACGTGCGACCGGGCGACCGGGCAGACCGGGCGAATTGAACGGTCAGCTCGGTGGCCGCCCCCTTCGAGCCAAACACGTCTCACTCTCTTTCCCGGTCCAACGTGTTACAGCCGCTGCTTCGGGGCTGCGCCCCCCCCCCCCCCCCCCCCCCCCCCCACCACCCAACCGACTAGTCGTCTCTCCGACGCTGCTGCAGCTCTTTCCCCGCAGGCGGCGGCGGCGACCCGTGTGCAGTCAGCACACGTTGGGATTTCAAGTCGCGAAACACGAGATTCCGCCGCGTCGCTGCAGCCAATCGCTGAGTCGTTGCTGCATGGCGTGCGGCAGCAGCCACACGACACATACACATCGAATGGCCGAGTGCTGCTGCTCAGACCTCCCGCAACGACGACGACGACGATTCCAGGTTCGTCTGCGGCGAAATGCGGATTCATGTGTATTCACCCCCCGTGAATATTTTTCACTCGAACGAACGAACGAACGAAGTGACAACTTGTTTTTTTTTCGCGCGTGGTTCGAGAAAATAATTCGACGAGGAAAAATCCGAGCGACGAGGGTAAGAGAGTTTCGCGTGGGTTGAGGGGAAAGCGGGTGGGTTTGGGAGGGTGGAAGGCGAGGAGAGAAACTCTGTTGGGATCTGTAAAATTCACTCCGAAACTGTGAGACCTGAATTTAGATAACGCGAACCGCGCGGAGGGGGAGGGGAGAGGAAAGGGTGGCACCCGAAACCAACGCCGGGCGCCAATTCGTATGCTCGGTGCGCGAGGCTCCTCGTGCTCTCGGCGCTAAGTAATGCGGCTTACATGCGGCGCCCGCACGAAAATTGCGCGCTTAATACCGCGGCGGCATCGCAAGACCCGAGGTCTTGCGGGTTTCTTGGAACGGCCCGGGCAAAGTTTGAATTTTCCCTAATCGAAAAACGAGCGTGTAGTCAAATATTAAACGCGCGCGGCGGTCGTTACACCGCGATTCCCGCCCGGGAGATCAGTGCGGGAATATCGAAGCTGAGTCGCGTGCGCACGACTCAGCTCCAGGTCGATTTTACGGCGCCGTTTTACTCGAGTGGCGCGGCCGGATTTTCGACGTTATAAGGACGATAAATAGCAATGCTATTAATTAACGGGATAAATTATTTTGCGACGAATTCCGTGTCAATGTATTTTACATTTGGTGACGCTTAACACGGACGTTGAACGTAAAAATTCTAAGGTCAAAGAGCAGGAATTTTTTGTAGCTTTTAATTAGTGTGGATAAAGTTTGAATTTTCTCTGATCGAAAAACGATAGCACGGTCAAATGTTAAATGGCGAAGTTGTGACGATTTTCCCGAGATGTAGGAATTTTTGGGCCAAGTCAAAAGGGTCCGAATTAAACGGTTGGTAGACTTTACATTTTTGCTCGAATTGGTCAATCATCTCCGTCGCTATAACAGCGATAAATAATGGCGCGATTAAATAATGCCGAGAACGATTCGCGTGCGACCAAAACAAGTGCGAGCGCATCCCGAAGTTATCGCCTCGCGAATTCATGCGCCGATGGCCTGAATTTTAAGATATTTCAAGACGTGTCGAGATATTTCCAGTCTGTCATACGTCCCTCTCGTGCAGCGTGACAGCCGTTGTGGATAATACAGTGGATGATTAATTAGTCTGCGCGGCTTTGATGATCGGGAAATCCAAAGGCGGAGTGCTAATCCTGGCTTGTTAGCAATAATTGAAGCGCTCGCGGAGTTTCGAACAACAATTGGGTCACGCTGTAAAATACACTCCGCGCGGAGTTCGAAGAACACACCGAGCGATGCGGAGCCATGCGCATCGTGTAAGCGCGGGTCGAGATTTTATTTCGCTCGTCTAAACAAATTTTCGAAGCAGAAATAACCGTCTAAACAAATTTTCGGAACAGAAATACCCGACCTATGAGTGTAGATTCAAAATCAATTAGAATGTCAACAAAAAATGCTGTAAAAATGGATGCACTGTCTAGTCTGTACATCGGTTCTTGGGGCCTGGAAAACTCCTTGAATAATACACAATTGTTCGAATTTTCTGCAGGACAACTTTTTTTATAGTTTATTAATATTCCAAATATTTTTAATCGCAATTCTTTAATGCAAAAAATGTTTAAATGGTCCCAACCTAAAATTCGCGAATAGTAACATCCAGCAACGTCAACCTGATTAATCGTCTGGCGCAAATTTTATTCGTTCCAAATAAATATACATTAAATCCAATAACAAAATCAATGTTCAGTCTGGCATAATAAACTACACACGCGATGCAACGTGTCAAGTGCTCGCTGTCCAAAGCGTCAAGGTTGTCGTTTTTTTCTATTTTCGCAGCCCGCGCGATACGCGCCGAGAAATAACGATGACATCGAGTAGTGCTTGGTCGCCATGTCGACGATAATGTACACCGCATTACGAGGTCGGCGCTGCTGCCGCGCGCTACTCGCGCGATAGCGCTGGAAGGGTGGATGGGGGTGGTGGAGGTGCCCGAGAGCCGCCGCGAAGGATAGCTGGAGGAGCCCGTAATGAGGATGGCAAATGAAAATAAAGGGAGTATATCTCGTTCTCGTTTCGCCCTCCCCCTCCCCCCACCCCCCTCCCCTCCCTCGAGTCTCTCGCGCACGTTGAACTGTATAATTTTGCGGACCTCCGCGAAATGGCTCAGTCCGCATTTTATATGCGCCAGCCGAGCGTTCCAGTGCCGTTGTGTATACGTATCGCGTTGCTATTATACGCGCGTATATTTTCTCTCGCGGATTAACACGTAACCGTCTTGTCTTTCCTTCGTTTTCGGTGCGGCGCCGCCGCAACACAGCCCAGCGAATTGTTTGAGTTTACCTCGACGCGCGCCGTGGTCCCGCACGAAGCCCCGCAGGGGCTTCCCAGATTTTCCGGTGCACACGCTCAACTTACCCCCTCCCCCTCGCTTCTCCCCCGACCGACCTACGTAAATATCATGAAAACAAAAACTTGTTTCGCGCAACGTGTACGTTCGACTATATGGCTGCACCTCGTTCGTGCAATCTTGAGTGCCCCTAAGCGTGTACCGGGCGCTTCAAAATAAATCAGTTTCTGCACCGAATTCCCGGGTCGGTGTTCGTCTTTTCGTCGATCGTTTTATTGCCTCCTACGTACAGTCGAGAGCCTGGGCGATAAATTCGGTGCTGGTCGGGACCTGCTGGGGCCGTGACCGGAACCCGGGTGGCCTTGACCGGGCCGAGATAGTTTTACCAGAAACAAGAGATTTTTAAAGGTTTTAAAAAGCAAATAATCATATGATACAAAAAAGATGACAAGACTTTGTTGACTATATCTAATTTGCCTCGAGCACTGAAATCGGATCCTGAAATTTCACCATCCGAACAACCGCCCGGAAGTCGGTCGTCGCCTCGAGCCCGTGAAATCAGATCCCACACGTCAACGGCTTCGCAAGAACGAGCCGTCTTCGCTTCGCTCCGAATATCGGAATACCCAGCATCCCCCGCATCTTTGACGTTTATGATACCCGCGATAAATCATCGCGAGTAAAGGAGAAATAATTAGCATTTCAAATAAAAAGATTATTACCGAAAGCACGTGACGAAAAGACGGTGGGAGCGAGAGAAAGAGAGAGACAGAGGCGGCAAGCAGTAAGCATATAACGCAGTTGAGCACGCGCGAAGCACTCGTGTAGGCACGTGGACGCGCGACGGGGAGAGAACGAGAAAGAGGGTACATAGGATATGCTTCGCTATTCGATGCTCCATGCATGTACGTGACTCGACTATTCGAATAGATTTTACGCGGACATATATTTTATAAAGAGGAGGAAGAGCGGGATCGAGGCAGAGGGTTTATAGGACGCCTGGGCTTCAGTTCCACGAAAGTATATAGCTATATACATATCTATATATTTCTCTCTCTCCCTGTACACGTATATTGTCGAGAGAATTCCCTATCGTCGTGTTCGTAACCAGATCGATATTTAAACGGATTACAACGAGCGAAGAGGATGAGTGACGATATACGCTGAAGTATTGGAAAAATAACTCGGCGTGTCTATAACGTCGTCACTCTCACCTGGCTTTCGATGCATAATTGCGGACTATATTTTGTTATTCAAATCCCTAATACGGACACCGTTTTAGCAGGCACAACCAGTGCTGTACCTGTCCTATGCTACATAAAAATATATAGCATATATACACGCATTTATATACATACACGTAGAAATGTATAGGCGCAAAGCGAAGATCCCGGGCACGAATTGGATAGGACTAATCGCGCTCCGGGCACAAGACTTCCTGTTCGATCCTATCTCAGTCACCGACCCCACTTTGCCGGGGCACACCACTCGGTTACCGCGCGCTCTCTCCCTCTCTCTCGGTGTGCGCTTCAACTCACTATATTTTACACCTCTATCTGCACGTCCGGGTTACCGGGTACGCATACCAAATTGCTCGGGGTGAGAGAGCCGACGACGACGCTAGTCGCGCGTTATACACAGCGCGACGTGTATACACTGCGCATCGGTGAGAGAGCGGCGGCGCGCGTCCGCACTCCGAGCGGGTGCGGTATATCGAAGCAAGGGAGAGATATACCCGCTCACCACGAAATTCCTAACGAAGCTGCGCTATGGCTCATTCCCCGCGTCGATATTCAAAGATCACTTCTGTTCATCCCGTTCCTCCCTTCCTCCCATCCCGACCCCTTGCTCTCCCTCCTCCATTCCCTACCTCCCCTCCTTCTCCTAGCCACCCCGCTCGCTCTTCCTGTCTTCCTTATGAATTATGACGATACCCGCGGTGACTCCATGTCGCATCGATCGACTCGAGTTCATTCGACTCTCTCGCTACTGACGCCCCCCACGACCCTCCCCCTCCAACTCCCAGCGCGCTCACCCTGCCGCGCAGTACAACAAACACGCGATGACAACATGTCACGCATATCAATTAAAACTAATTGGCGAAATTCACGAAACATCTGTTGTACCTGTGTGAATGTATATAATAATTCATAGCGCGGGCGGCGGCAACACCGACTAACGTGTGCGCTCTAGGTTGGTTAACGGCGTCAGCTAGTTTCTATCGCCTCGACACAATGTATAATTATGCGGGGCGATATTCACCGTTCGAGTAGATCAATTATTGTTGTAAAGATTAATTAACGAGAGACGCGCTCGGACGACGAGAGAAACGCGCGGCTGGGGGGAGGGAGGCGTATCGATGCAGTGCGCGGATATTTCACTGCGACGAAGATTTTCATTTTTCTATTCAAAATATCGACTTTAAACATCGATGTCAACCTTTTTTTTAGTCGATTTTGAAAAAAAGCATTATATGGGTGAATATTTCAAGGACATAACATATTGAAATCTCGTGTCGTTGTTAACGATGGTACGACTATTAATTAATTAACAATTAATTAGTCTCGTACCAAATGTTGATACTAAAATGTAACTGTAAACCACTGCACAAAATTACATTTTCAAAATGTTTCCGTTGTCGTTTCAATTTGACAGATGAAATATTTCATCTCGACTATCGTTTATTCAAAAATTACAAATAAAACATTTATTTTTCTTTCTAAATATAATTTAAAAAAATGCGGAATAAACGCAGGTACTGCAAATCCCAACATATCGCACAAAGTACTATTTAGTTGCATATTTTGCCTCCCGGCCTCTGCAAAACACGGCTGCACAGCTGCGTTTCCGCGGGATGCGCGTCTCTTTATGCTCATGCGGTATATAAGGAAATAAAGGGAGCAAACGCATTTTCATGAATCGACGAGTTTTCGCCTCGACGATCCGACTGTTTGAAAAGCGCAACCCGGGGTCTCGTCGTCGCGGTGGAATAGGGCACCGGAGAAAATGGAGCAGTGTTGGTGGAATAAAAGTTTCCGCGCGAGAGGAGACTACGGTGGTTCACGCGAGACGCGAGATGCCCCCTCTCGACCGACTTGGGGACGCATGGACCGACTAGCGGAGCTAGCAGCGAGGCTCCTGGCTAGCCAGCTACCTACGGCGCTGGCAGAACTCAGCGAACCGACTAACGAAAGACAGTAACTCGTCGTGCCGAACGAGCAAAACGAATAGCTGAAGCCGCCAGTGCCGGTTGGCCGTCCTGCCGCGCGCGCTCTGCCATCGCCGCATCCCCCCAGGATCCAGCGGACACCGACTCGGTTATCTGGAGGAAAGGAATTTCGTACGGTCGGAATCACGATGCGCGCCGGTCTCCTCCTACTACTCGTCCCCATTCCCACTCTACTTCCGCCTCTCTTCCACCCTGGTTACGTCTTTGTGGATACAGTCCCTCCCGAATAGTCACGTGGGTCGACGCAGAGCAGAACGGAAGCGGCAGCTTTGAACATGTTGAATGGTGACAGGACCCTCGGATCTGTAATAAGACCATGTGACATGGCCACTGTTTGCTTGTGATGCCGCGCGTGACACACCATGGATTCACATTATTCGGACTTGGCGCTTTGTGATTGTTGAAAGTCAAATAAAAATAGTTTCCCGAAAGAAGACAATTCGAAAGGAAACCCAATTTCTTGGTCCTGCATGTGATGTCAAAGTCCAGATGACATAGGAAAACGTAAAATGTTTTGGAAAAAAGTTCCTGGAAGGCATTTTGGCAAAACGTCGTTTTGGAAAATCCTTGGAAATCCTGAAATACGACGAAAACTCCCGCATCGGTGGGCTTGGAGTGGTTCGAGGTTGGCGCTACCGAATTCCGAAGCAAAGTCGATCCAATCTCTGCCGGTTGCAGAGGAATGGACAGAAAAATGATCGGAACTCCGGTTAACCATAAAAAATAATTCGAGACTTGTCATTTCGAAGATCTCGGTCGTTGGCATTGATAGCAGTTCCACCGGAGTCCGTAACGCCGAATGGACTTCTCGGAGATTGCGGCACTTTTTGGGCTTCGGGATTCCGAGTATTGTGCCAATACACAGGGATGCACTGACCGGAATCAGCTTGAATGCTGATGTCGATAGACATTGACCGTGAGCGTCTTCGACGGCCAGTGACGATGATACGCAGGAGTTTACTTCTCTCGGTGTCTCGGCTAATGACCTCGGGAACATCCGAATGGATTTGAGTATAATAAGCCGTTCTGGCAGGAGTTAATCAATACTCGGCCAGGATGTCCAACGTCTCAGTCGCCTAGTCGCCGTTCACGTCACCGTATACATAACCTGAAAAGTCAAATTGAATCTCCCATCTCGAAACAAAATCAAGATAAATTTTAAGGCTAAACTACAATAGCGATTTTTCAGCACTATTCTCTGATTTAACATTGCACGCGCATGTTAAATTTACTCCAGTAGTTTACGCAACTTCCAGTGGTACATCAAACTTCCGGCAGATAAAAAATCGACCTCTTCCAAATCCGCGTGAACACAACTTCCCTCGACTTTCGACACAAGACTCCATCACCCATGGGACGGCACGTGCGAACGCAGACAACTTTCAATCAACAAAGCTTCAAGCCTCAGGATTCGTCGCCAAGTCGGAAGAGCGAAACGTTTTCTTGGTCGAATTCGCGACGACGCTCAGGGACCCACGTCAAATTCAAGTGAATATGCGTTCATCCAAAGCCAACGTAAAATCTGCACGAAAGAAAAAATCACTCTTCGTCGTTCGAAATCACAAAACATCCCCTCGATCATTCCTAGATGGTCTCGGGATTTTCCCTCTCGTATCCACTCGCGACTCCACGAGAGGCAACGACCCTATACGTATATATCGCCCTGGAAAAAGCGTGCGGCTCACGGTACGTAGCGTACGTCTCCGTTTTTTCGTCTCTCGTTGTTCGTCGCTTTCTTTTTTCCTTCCCCCCCCCCCCTCTCTCCATCCCCGGCTGCAGCTTTGTCCGTGCTCGTTCGTACCGCGAGCCCCGAGACCGCACACCGAGCCAACAGATGCTGCTCCGTCGGATCCTTTTATTAACGCTCGAAAACGATCCGCACTCTGCCGTAGGTAAGAAAAAGGAAGCAAGCAGAGTCAAAGATTTAATTCGTTGCATCCGTAAACCTTGGTTGTCGGAGGACCTCGGCGTGTACGCCCAGCACTATGCTCGGTGTATACGTCCCACCCCCCCCCCCCTCCCCCGCCCTCCCCCGACCCCACACTCCCTTGTTTTGCCGTTTCGCCTCACCCTTCCATCCGCACGTACCCTCAGCGCCACCCTCTCGACAGCTACAGAAGCATTGCGCCCGCCACCAGAACAGAATCCATTCTCTCTCTGGCCCCGCGTGCACTTTACTCCCGCGATGCCAGCGAATCTCCGGAGTCGGCTCTCTTGTTGTACTCCCCCCTTCACCCACCCTCCCTTCACCTCCGCCCTCGACCCCTTTCCATCCCTCGCTCCCTTTACCCTCGCTTTGCCAGTCGACAGTCCAACAACCTATTGCTATACAATGTTCTCCCAAATCGCCTCACCCCCCCCCCCCCCCCCTCATCAGCCCCCCGCCCTACGAGGCGGTGAGGCTCCCCCCACCCCAACCCCCACTGCGCTGCCAACGCAAAGCAGCTTACTCTTCTCCATGAGATTTACTGTTTTCGTGCAGTGTCGAGAATTAGCGGCTTTCTCGACGAGGAGCCCGCGGACTCCTCTTCTTACGGCTCCGCGAACCCGCAACATATCGTGTATCGCTATGATCTCTCCCCGCGGGCGAACGATAATTTCACTCTACGCCGCGCGCGCATTTAACCTGCCCCCCGGAGTCGAGTGCTTTTTATCGCCGGGGCCGGGCGGAATCTCTCGCAGTGAGCGGCAATGAATTGCGCGTACGAATTCACGAGAATGAATTTTTCTCCTCTTGGGAAAAATTGGTTTGTTTTGTGGTAAATTCCTGAGTGAGATTTTTTTTTTCATGTTCAATCTTGAGATGGGTCTTGCGATTGAAATTTCACCGCTGAAACAGCGGAAACGCCGACCGCCTGATATTGAAAAGTTTCCTTTCGTCGGTATCCGCCGCCGGACTCACGAATTGCTTTACATATTTTTATTTTTCCCTGAACGCGCGGGGCCGACATGCGCACACTCGGCGGGTATTGTCGGTGACGTAGAGGGTGTAGTCGCGCATGACACGGGAATAATTACATTGATGAAGCGATGGCTCGATGCCAAGGGCGAGGAGTAGTTTCGCCGCGGCCAAAATCAGATACGACGCGCGGCTCTGGAGTCGCGCGCGGCTGTTGCATTCAGATGTATTTATTCGCCGGTTGGCAAACATAAATAAAACATTCTCTCATTTTTTTTTTCGTCGCGGGTCGAATGACGTGCGTCGAGCGGGGCGAGCGACGCAATCGGGTCGAGAATTCCGAGGACGCTCGGGTAGCGTTTGGCAATTCCGCAAAGTCACTGCGGGCACACGAGAATCTCATTAACGCGACAAAGATTTTTCCCATCTTCTCATTAGGTTGGTGACATTTTTACGTCCGATATAAATCATCAAAAATTAATTGAAAAAAAAAAATCACCTGCACGTAGAATATTTAGTTTTTTTGCATATCACTCAATGTCGCTACCAATATTTTGAATATTTCCGCTTTAAGAACAACAGTGACTCAGCGAAATATCCCACAAAACGCGGCGTCACTGCGCAACCGATAAATATACATGTCCGTCATTAACGTGACATTCACACAATACAAAAATAAACCGCAAACACGTAACGATGCTACTTGAGTCACGTGACGTGACGAGGTCTCTAATATTAAGATGCAATTTGAAATCGGCAACATCGGCTTTGCACCGGAAAATCCTTGAGATCTCAGCTTCGAGATAAATATTCGCCAAGTCAACGTAGCGTTGCGCTTGAGTCTCGACGACTCGCGATTAGTCGTAAAAGGAACGAGCGATGCGTCAACCCCGAAGCCGCAGGATTTCCGGATCAAGTAGCAGTTAAATCCAGACTAAGCGTCTGTCGGATCGGGGTTAAACTTGCTGGGTCCAAAGTTACGTCAGCCGCGATCTGTTAACCCGGCGAGATGAACGCAAGCGGAACGCAGCGACGGCGGCGGTGGCGGCGGCAACGCGCGTCACACCGGCGCGGAGCCATCGACATCAGCAGGTAGGCGAGCAAGCGAGCTTGGTGCGCTCTCCCGTCTCTCCCTCGTCGATTATTCGGGCTCGCCTGGACTAGCGGCAGCAGCCCCTATCTACCTCCGCGACCGCCACCCAACATCCAACCAGCCACCAACCAGCCAGCCAGCCAGCCACCCAGTCAGCCACCTACCTATCTACCTATCTACCAACTCGCGCGTTCGCCTTTCCAGCCGATTTCTCGTGAGCCTCCCTCGCGATTGCCTCGCTCTTTTTTTCAGAGGAAGAGAGAAGTCTCTCCCCCTTTCCCTTCCTCCCTTGCGCTTCCTTCTCCCGTTGCTCCCAGAGCGAATAATCCTCGGTGCCCGCGGTTAGGTCGCGCCGTACATATCGGTAAATACATTACTCACGGCTCGGTCTCGTTCGCGATGCAAACGTCGCCGGTAGAGAAGAAAAAAAAACGGGAAGGGAAGAAAGGGAAAAAAAGGAAAAGGAAAAAGGGAGGAATGACAAAAAAAAAAGGTAACGCCCGAAAATTGTACCTATCCCCTCCCCCCTGGGCTGGGTTTACGGTGGCCCGGCGCGATGAATGTTACCAACTCGAACGAACGGATTAGAATGGAAAGAAGGAAATGCAAAGCAGGGATGAATTCCGGCGAACCCCGGAACGCCCGGGCGACATTCGCATAACAATGGGGAAACTGGAGAACGTCCAGTGCGACGAAAAAATGCAAGTAAATTCGATCTCTCGGCCTCCCCCCCCCCTCCCCCTCCCGGGGGGGGGGGCTCGATAATTCGATTTGGGCTGAGCGCGCGGATGAGATGGCGGATTTCGATTATGCCGCATTTGTGGACGTTCGGAACTCGCCACCCCGGGCGACCGCCGCCGCCGCCCGACCGACCGAGCGCGCAGTAGCAGCGCCGCAACCCTCTCGAACCTCATTCAATTGTTCCGGTCTTGTCGAATGCGCCGATCGCGTCATCCACGGTATCGGAATTACACAACGAGCTCGGGTAACCTGTCGCTATGCACTTTGTTGCTCAAAGTCAAATGTGTCGGAACGAATATTCGACGATTTCGCTTCCTGGTGACGTTTTTTTGTTTAGGGTTTTTTTTTTTATTCGGGACGGTCACGCGTGCAACGACATTTTCGGAAAAAAATGCGGTCCCGTGTTGCGAAAATTCTACGCGACAGGAATGAAATTTTAGGCAGAAGCCAACGGGACAGAAAAACGTCCGCTTCTTCGCCGATTCATCCAGTTTTTCGTAATTACTTGACCAGTGCGAAAAAAAAGTTCGTTAAACTTTTTAACGATTTTTTTTTCTTTTTACTCTTTTCTAAACAATGATGAAAAGTAGAGAAAGAGGGAGGGAGAGAGAGTGAGAGAGAGAGAGAGAGAGAGAGAGAGAGAGAGAGAGAGAGAGAGAGAATCCCGTGCATTGCTTCCTCATTATTTTCCCCTTTCACGGAACTTTCTCTGCGCGGAAGCCAAAAGTTATCAACATACTTCCCTCGCGCTGAGATGGCTTTGTGAAAGGCAGAAAATAATGAGGAAACCATATGCAGGGCTCTACTTTGCATCCTCGTTTTCATGCATGATGCAATGTGACGACTGCGCGCGAACCACAAACTATGAATGCATAACAGTCGTTCCACAGTTATTTGGAAATAATAACGGACGAAAAAAAAACGTCGTTTCCCCGGAATCGCAACGAACGAGGCAAGCGACGGGAAAAAACATGTTTTTTCAAACCCACTTCTAACATGCTCGCATTCACTTTTTTCCGAATATGTATTTTTTTAACAAGGGTACACAAATTCCACGCACGGTGAAATCGTGGCGGATCTGCCAGCCGCAAGATCGTGGTTATCGATTTTCAGTTCCACGACTGTCAAATATTCATGATTACATGTAACCGAATTAATTAACCTATAATAAATAAAAATTAAAATAAAAACAAACATAAAAATAAAATAAAAATTCATATAAAAATGAAACTAAATATAAAAATCAAAATCAAAATAATTGGCTTACGCCTAAAGCTACCAACAACGATCCCTTCGCAATTAACAGCGCTTTCCAAAAATCTAAAAAATTCCACCTACCAAAAATGAATTGCCAACTCATCCGACTTGGATTTTCCACCTCCGCGCAAAAGAAGCACGTGTAAAACAACTAAGGACTCCCAGAGGCGCATTCCTTATCGCTCGCGGGGTGTAACCCGGAAGGCTTGCTCGCTGTCACGAAGGAAATTCGCCCAGTTACTTTATAACGACTGGCGGGGCGCGCGCTGCACCGGTGGCGCTGCCGGTGCCCCGGTTTCTGCATATGGTGCAGCAGCAGCTCGAGCTCTTTCTCTCTCTCTCCGCTGAGCTCGAGCTCACGCGTCCGTGAGCACCTAGAGAACCGCCGCGCGACGAACGAGCTGAGCGAGCGCCAAACGCGGCGGCGGCGGCGGCGGTGGCGACGGCGGCAACGGCGGTAGAGAGAGACTTACGCTTCGGGCGTGGTCCTTGATTTACCGTAGGGCGGAAAATATTTGGAAAATTTACGGGGAGTTTCCGTGGAATACAGATGGCCAGGCTCTCACTGCGCTCCACCGCGAACGCGGCTGGTTCTGGTTCTGGTTCTGGTGCCGCCGCTGCTGCTGCCGGTGGTGGTTCTGTCGCTGAGGACCCGAGTCCTCGCGCTGCGCGCGCGGAGCTCGCGCGTCGCTCTCTCCACGTCCGTTCTCCTCGGTTGCCGCTGCCGCCGCTCCAGCAGTCCACACGCTCGAGCGACAGCTTCCTCTCCGCGCCGCATCGCCCTCCACCTCTGGGGATGAACAACCATCCTCTGCTAACACCGCGACAGCGACCGTCCCCCTCGGTCCTTTTCGCCCTCTGCACCTCTCAACCCTCAGTCACCCCTCTTCCTCTCACTCTACCTCTCCCTCTCTCTTTCTCTGTCGCTCTTTCTATCTCTCTGTCTGTCTGACGGTCGCCCTCTCTTTCTCTCCCTCGCTTACTCTCATCCCCAGCCGTGCTGACTCAACTAAAACGACTCCGCAATTACTCCCGGAGGATCGTTACACCCTGGGAAACAATCCTACCGCGCGTGTAGGACAAAAGTATAGGTGAGGTGCTATAGCTGCTGGTGCTACTGCTGCTGCTGCTCCTGCTATTGCTGCTGCTACTACTGCTGCTGCTGCGAGTGCTGCTGCTACTGCTGCTACTGCTGCTGCTGCTGGTTGGTGATGCTGCTGCTGCTGCTGCTGCTGCTGCTGTTGCTGCTGCTGCTGCTGCTGCTGCTGCTGCTGCTGCTGCTGCTGCTGCTGGTTGTGTGTGCTCTCTGGCCTATGTCTGGCAAATGTTAGTGTGTACGCCGTTACGAGTGTGAGACACCCACCGCTGAAGCTTTTGGGACAATGTACTCCGGTCCGTTGAACTCGAGAGTTCAACGTTTAATTTTCCCACCCAGCCGAGTCTCACACACCGCGCGCGTTTCGTTTTTATTTCGCAACGGCCGCTCGCGCGCAGGCGTCCTCGACATTGAGAATCCAAACGATTGTGCGCGATATTAATTTTCTCTTTTTCTTTTTTCAATCGTCGCTGTAACCGGTGGCATAATATTCGGGTGATTCTGGCTGCGCCGGGGTGAAACATGCACAGTCGATTGTGGCGGTGTGTGCCGAGGCAGCGCGGACACGCGTGCGAACCGTCAGACATTTTAATCAAGCCGACAGTGCGTGAATCTTCTTGCGCGCCGTGAATGATCCGATTTCAAATGCATTGTCCGCGCAGCGCGGGTTTGTTGGGACAAGACAAGGGCATTTCGTCGCTAACGAGTTTGGCTTTTCATCCCCGTCGCCGAGCTACTTCAGGGAGGGGGCGAGAGAGGGAAAGGGAAGGGGACGGGGAGGGGTGGCCCGTGTGGACTGGATGAAATTAGAGAACGGCGCGAGAACTTTCCCTGCGTCGACGTTCGCCGCGCGCGCGCCGAGGGACGCGAAGAGTTTCGAAACCAGCGGGATTCTCTCCGGGACGCTGGGCACCGCTACACTCCAGGTGCTTATACGACGAGCTCGCGGATCTCTACCTTCTATAATGTCAACCCGCATATATCCCTTCGACCATACACTGTGTACATTCCCCTGCTCGCTCGCGGCTCTCTAGCGTGGGGAGAGGAGGCTCCCGCCTCCCTCTGCCCCAAAGTTGTGCGCGCCGTATATACCTGGCGTAAACTTGATGCGGAGGGCAATTATTTTCTTCAGACAACGACGACGACGACGACGTCTCGTGTCTTCTATTTATTATTCAGATATTCAACAAGCTCGCGGCGGGATTGCGGGATAGTTTGACGATTTGTTTTGGCGAAATTTTGATCCTCGAACTATGCGAATGCCGAGAAATTTCAATGAAAATCGGTTCTTGGGTCGTTGGGGCGGTTTTATCGGTCTAAAAAGTTAGTTTTTTATTTTTAAACGTGGATATAAAATGGGTTTTGGGAAATAAAAATTCAAGGGTTGTTTCTGGTGATGTTCTGGAGTTTGTGTATTTATTTCAGAATTTTTTAATTGAAATTCTGAAAAATGTTTTCAGAAATCATCGAAAAAATCGTTGTCATTTGCCACAAATGCAATATTTGTGGAAAAATGAGGATAATTTTACAAAAAAATTGCTGTATTTGGACCACATATTTGGCACAAAGCGGTGTGTTGAGTTTCCAAGCTCGGCCGCAATTTATTGTTTTGAACTCGTATCTCTCTCGAGTTTTTGCGACCGCTCGCTTTTCAGTATATTCAGCCAAATAAATAGCAGTCGTACGAGCATAATTAGCGCTAATGAGATACACTTAGCATGGCTAGTTAAGGCTCGAACGTAAGGAATTTCGCTCGTATTCACGAATAGTCGAATGAGACTAATTATAAAGATCACGAAGGGGAGCGAGAGTCGTATACATGTACATAATGGCATAATAGCAGCGGGGAAGATAAATAAGGGGCATGCGAAATGGCAGACTTACTGGTTCATTGGCCCCTCTCGTGTTTAACTGGGAGTAGCCATCAATAATTATTACGCGCTCTCGACCCTCTTCGTCTCGTTCTGGTCGCGGTCTCCGCTATATTCGCGCGACTCACCATTACAGTCCTACCAAGATTTGCAGTCAGATCAGGTATAATCACGATTAATTAGTCCTGTGGTCTATATGCATATAGCTCATCGTACGATGAGTTACATAAAACCAAGGAAAGTCTCGGAGTTATATGCAACCACCGCGCGAAGCTTTGTTTCGTTGAGTAAACTTAACTTTCTCTGAAATACACGAATTCTCACTTAGCTCGCGGTTCTCGCGTTAATTCAAACGGAGTGCAGTAGAAATGTTATCGCGAAACGTAGTTTTGTCCTTATCAGCAAAATATCGAAAAAGATGTTTATTCATGAGCATCAAAGAATCATTTATTTTCAATTCAAATAACCATTGAAAAACTTGGGATGAACAAAAAAAGTTTTCAAATTTAATTCCGATCAGCTCTAAAGCGTTTTTTGGTCGTGTCTCGTCGGCGCAGAGCCCGCGACGCGTGGCGGCGCCAATTAAGGAATACAGATTACAAGGAAGAGTGAATAAATAAACTGACGGTGAGCCCGAGAGACTGGGGGTCGAGGGGGAGGGGGTTAACGAGGTGATCACCCTATAATGTCGTCGTTGGAGCGTTGTGTGAAATTTGCGAGCTGCCCGCGAACGCCCATACTCTGACATTTTCGTCGGATTTTCTATCGGCCGACGCGACCGACGCGGCGGGCTCGACCCGCTCGGCCCGCTCGGCCCGCTACCCGGTGGAAATAACTCGACAAATGTATTCACGATGTGTAACACGAACGTATCACCGACTCATGAGTTATAAATTGCACAGGGTGCCTGAATTATTCATGATTTCGAGTGGTGCGCGCCAGCGAGCGGGCCAGAGGTGAGTCAGGGGACGAGGGCGAACGAGTGCGCGAGCGAGCGAGCGAGCGGATACTACAGCCGCTGAGCCGGGGGTGGCAGCCCGATTGATTCGTTTCGCACCTACCGTCCTGCGTGAATGAGAAATTAAGTAATGCAGTCAACGAGCGGCGGGTTTTCCCGGTGCCGCGGAGAGAGTAACCGCTCGGCTCGCGAATAGCGCAAAGCGCGAGCGCGACCCGACAGCAGTATCATCGCCGAGTCGCGGACGTCACAGCGCGCCCTCGTTGTTCGCGCATTCTAATGAAGAATAAATTGAATTTGATATCGCTGTTGCCCGCGCGACACTTCGACTAAAATTATCGACGCGAATTTAACGCCAACGACCCCCCCCCCCCTTCCCCAAGCGCCGTCATCCTTGAAAAATTCTCTGAATAGGCTGCGTTTTTTTTTTTATGAAACGAGTCGACGCGTAAATTTGTATCATTTTTTTATATTTTTTTATTTTTTTACAATCGTAGCTGGTTTCGGGTTTTTTCACCGCGGTGCAAATGTCTTCGTGCTCCCGCGAAAATGCGCGCGGCAAGTGCGAGCTCGACGCGCTGTCCCAATTCATGAATAAACTAATGGGTATATGCCCCGAATTCGTATCCGGCCGATGCCTATGGGACGGAGATCGATACGCCGCATGAATGTAAAATCCAATTGAAGCCGCGCGGAGAGCGGCAGCAAGCACCCACGCGCGAAGTGACCGCCGCGTTGTGCGGCAGCAGTGCGATTTACGCCCCCCCCCCCCCCCCCACCCCGTTGTTTGTTTTTAAGCACCCTCGTGTCAAATGAAAAGCAGGGACAGCAAGCCCGGGCCGTGGGATATGCGCATTCGGCGTGGCGATATATTTATGGCTGACACGGGAATCAACGGTCGCGACAATGATTTTTTTTGGGGGGGCACATTGTGGTATGCGTTTGCCAGGAGAAATTTCGAGATGTTTGACCCTAAAAACATTTCTGCCCGAGGATGTTGCGTGCATTTAACGCATTAGGGAATATGTCGGGGGTGAGGATACGGGAGCAGGGAATGAGTAAGCAGGTATTTTGCCCAATTATTCTCCATTTTGTTGTCGGGCATTGTTGAACGCTGAGCGAGAAATAATGCTCACGCGACAGTGAAACAGTTGTGATTTACGCACGCGCAGTTGAACCCAGCGGCGAACGGAGGAATTTAATTTTGTAAAAAAAAAAGAAAAACTTTTGTAAATTTAATCCACTGTTGTTGAAAGTTCTTGCGCGTAAACTGGTGTACTGGTGTAATTTCTGTGCACGAATATTGTATGAACTTGAAGTGCATTCGTATTGAAATTAATAAATTAATAAATATGAAATTAATTAAATATATTTATTCATTTATTTATTCATTTAATAATGCACCATAACAGACGCTCAAATAACGCGGGGCAACAGTAGCCGCAGCAGCGTCACAGGATCCAAAAACGACATTCAATCCACGTATGCGCACGACTTGCAGACGCCACAGCGAGCCAGATCGCGTGCGTATCGGATTTTCAAGGCGACGCGCCCGACTCCACCTGCATTCCCGATGGACAAATAAATATATCGCAAAAGCACTTTGAGCATATGTTGCAGAATTTTCGTTGTTGATTAAATTGGAAATATATTTCGAGAAATATATTTCAGTATATTCCAATTTAACCAACAAAATAAATTCTACAAAAACCCATATCTCATCCAATATCTTTTATAAATCTTCCACAAATTCTATTTTTTTTTCTATTGTTATTTTTAAAAGAGGATACAATCGTTGAGTTGGAAAATGTAATTTCTTTTTTTATGGCCTGCATCGACAATCTAGATCCGCGGCACCGACAGTATCCGGTAACCAGCCGCACGTCGAGCCGATATCATGGAAGCCTTCGTGCAGCTGCAGACAGTGTGAAAGACACGTTTTTCTCCCGTGCGCACAGTTCATCCCCCTGGTATATTCTCGAGGATGAAGTTTATAAGAATTTATAAGCTGCATTGGATATAGTGCACGGGTTCGCGCGGACCGGAGAACAATGCTGCTCGTGCCGCAGCACTCGACGACTCGGTTATATACGCCGCGGCTATGATGCCGGTGGTGGCGAATGAGTGGGTAGCACCAGCAGCAGCAGCAGCAGCAACAGCAGCAGCAGCATCAGCCGAGGCATCCGCACGTCACGTGCGATCGATCGTCGAACCACTCACGTATTGTGGTCCAAGCTATAGGTGCGCACGACCCACCCCCAGGAGCCAAGTGAACGGTGGGTGGAAGGGGGCAAAACTTTGTTGATAATGCTAGGGAAATATACTGTATTTAAAGAGCGCGGGGCCGATTGGAAATTGTAGGGCCGCTCGAAATGTCTGTTTAAATTCAAATTACGTCGGTCCCGCGCATGTGGATGTGTGTATGTATGTGTGTTGAATCAATTTCTCGAATATCCGACCAACTTTGCGCATTACTCGGCCGCATAACTGATGAACGATCTAGCGAACATTAAATTAATTAAACACAATAGCTCGAAACACAATTTCCATTATGACGCCGATGTTGTGATATGTACGGCGCGTTCCACGCCGGGAGAGCACAGCTCAATAATCATCGCGTTTCTTATAAATGAATCCACAAAATTTAGATCACTAGGCTAATCACACGCGCTGGCGCGCGTGCCCGAGATACCTTTGCGCTGCTGCGCTCTTATAAATCTTTAAAAGGGTAAATCGCAACTAAAAAACCCTTGTTTAGTTGATATAAAAAAATAAGAAATTTGTCGTTTTGCTTGTCAGAAATCGTAGATCTGGCCGCCGGGCCGAAAACCGCCCAAATCGGGGTCACGAAATTTATTTTTTCAAAATATCGACTTTTAACCTATACCATCGTTCTCAAGTCGCATATTCTACCCCTGAAAATACTGGTTACAACCCTTTTTAGTTGATTTTGAAAAAAAAAAAATTTTGGCCGAACAGTTTGACAGAAATCATAGATCTGGCCGCCGGGCCGAAAACCGCCCAAATCGGGGTCACGAAATTTATTTTTTCAAAATATCGACTTTTAACCTATACCATCGTTCTCAAGTCGCATATTCTACCCCTGAAAATACTGGTTACAACCCTTTTTTAGTCGATTTTGAAAAAAAAAATTTTTGGCCGAACAGTTTGACAGAAATTGTAGATCTGGCCGCCGGGCCGAAAACCGCCCAAATCGGGGTCACGAAATTTATTTTTTCAAAATATCGACTTTTAACCTATACCATCGTTCTCAAGTCGCATATTCTACCCCTGAAAACACCGGTTACAACCCTTTTTTAGTTGATTTTGAAAAAAAAAAAATTTTTGCCGAACAGTTTGTCAGAAATCGTAGTCCTGGCCGCCGGGCCAAAAACCGCCTAAATCGGGGTCACCGTAGGTTAAACAGTGCTGCAGCGCTCATTACAACAAACTGTCAAATCTCGTGCTGTTAAACAAAAACTGTCGGTCGTCACGGCCCTCGACCAATCGGAGGCCGAGTTATATCGACAACAATGGTTGCTCACGCACTTTTTAATAGAGGATTTTTCGTGTTTTTCACGTCGAATTTTTTATTTTTCCGAATTCGCTATCGGATACGGTTTTCAGACTTTGCGAATTCGAAAAAAAATCGCAGAAAACGCAAGGGTTACGGTATTTCGTGCGCGCGGATATTTCGAACACTTTTCGCACCTGCACGCGCGAAACGCTCCCGGAAATTGTTTTATATTCACCGCGCGAAAGTTCAAAATTACTGCTAGTCATAATTCCCAACCCCTGAGCGGCGGCGGCGGCGGAACCTCGACCAACCCTAACAACTCGCGAAGTCCCCCGAAGAATTTCAATTCGCCTCGACCCTTGCGAAAAAAAAAGGAAAAAAAAGCAACAAGGGTCAGAGAGTGAAATGCGAGTATCGCGCCACGAGCCGAGGGCGGTTTTGATGATACAAAGCTCGGAACGCGGATAAGGGCCGAGCGCAAGGACGGCCCTGAAGATCAAGGGCTCGGGGTAATAACTTGATTGTGGCAACCCTCGAGATACCGTCACGCTAACCGGTGCGAGGCAGCGGCCAGCAACAGCTCAGCGGGGTAGGCGTTGGGGGTTAGGGCAGGGGGATTGGTGTGTGGGGTATGGGAATTGTGTCGCGCGCACGTACACACGATATCGGACCATCGTTTAGACGTTTAAGTACCTTCCCGGGCGAAGCTACGTAGTGGCTCGTTATTACACAGAGCGAGAGGGACAGAACCAACTCCAACATATATATAGTCCCTCGCGTTCGCCGTTATCTGATAAAGGCTAATCATTATCTGTTCGGCTATCTTCGTGTGTACAAGGCGGAATATCTATATGTATATCGTATAACGCATATATATGTATATATTGTGTATAGAGGATTCACGTCCCGAAGGAGCGAAAGGGATGATTTATTTTCTCCGCCTCGCTCCCCACAGGCGGCAACCAACGGAACCGAACACGAGACCCGCGCTGCGGAGATTAATTGTCGATCGCGTATAGCGCGCGAACCCCGCGGCTTTACCTATGCGCGGCACGTGACACATTAAGACACGCGCTTCGTGTGCACATCTCCGCTGATTGATAAAAATTTTCCCGAGCGTCAGGTCGGTCGTCGTCACACTGTTCGTGTTTTGCGACTCGACGATGTCCGCGGCTCATTTGTTTAAACAATCAGCGATTTGGCGTTTCGGGTGGCGTATAATCTGCATCTGATGTACTTGTAATTAATCTGTCGAATACAATGGCGCGATTTTGCGGTTAAAACGATACCAGCCGTTTGGCCGGTCGCACCAAGCTATAATGGTTCTATTAATGGTATTATCGCCGCTGAATTAACTACGTTCGCGATTTCCCCCTCTCCCCTTAGCCCCCTCCCCTTCGCCGAGCTGCCCAACGCAAGAACACTACCAACCGCGGAAAATAGCAATAATTGAACACGCTCAATTATCGCGCTAAGCTTTGTACGAAAACGAATAACAATAATGGCGATAGCGTAACGCTCGCGGTGTAACGCTTAGGGTACCTTTGGTTCTGTTCGTTTGAAAATAAGCCAGGTTTCTATTGTTCAATGATTTTTCTACTTTTCAATGATGATGAATCTTACCGAGGGTTAGATTTTTGTATTTAGTTGGGCGAAATGTTATTGGGTGAAAATTGGATGCGTTTTCGTAAGCGAATCAACAGTTTTTTTTTCCATTGGCGATGAAAATCCGCGTCGATGACGATAATTCTCGACGATATTAAATATCGAGCTTACGTGGGCGATTTGTCGATTTTCCTTAGCAAGCAATTTCACCTGAGCAAACTCACCCGACTGGTATGTGCTGCGGGATCTATGGGGGATGCTTTTAACACTCTATATCACCCGGGGAGAGAGCACTCCCAATCCTCTCGGTCGGGCGGTACCTCTCTCCGCCCTTAGCCACACATCCTCGGCACTCTATGCGCACTTTCCGGGTTTCGATTTTTCGACATAGATTTAAGTCCTTCTATTTTTTTTCTCTCCCTTCTCCCACCCCCTTTTTATCTCTCGGTATTTCCACTGACTTCCGTCTCTCGGACTCGACGAGCACTCAACGTCGGCTATAAAAAAAAAAATCCCACTTCTCGTTAAAACATCGATGTCTCCACCGCGAATATTTCTCGAACTGCGAGTTTGCAGTTCAGCCCACGAAGAAAGGCGTTACTTTTTTGCTTTATCACTGGAACGCAACCTGACCAAAGAAAAAAAGTAGAGTCTGGAACTATCATCTTGTTTTGTTTTGTTTTATTATAATTTCCAACTCTCCGGCGCACAACAACTTCCCATTCATCTGGCGGTTTGTGGAGGGGGGTAAGGGTAGGGGGAGGGGTACAGCGAATTTATTCGTGAATAGGAGAACCGCCTTGGAAATGCGGAAGACAAAGAAGCTCTCGGCTGGTGCGGTTATGAGAAGCAGCATAAAAGGATATACCGGGAAAGAGGAAGTTGCGTGAAGCCTCGGCAACTCCGCAACCGCTTTAGGCCGCAGCTCCCCCCCCCCCCCCCCCCCCCCCGGAAATGCATCAATCAAGCTTTCGCGCAAGATGCACTGCAATAGCCCCAACGTAGACACGGTTTCCGCCCGGCTACCGGCGGGCACCCAACGTGCCTTGCGTCGGATATTGGCGCATCTCTGGCCGCGTGTATCGGGGACCCCGGAAAACTGACCGGAATCGATAGTTCTCGCAGATTGAAGCTGTCAGCGCGCGGCGGATTCGATTTTAACGCCATCGCAACGCCGAATACTTTTCGTCGTTCCCCGCCTATTGTGTCGCTCTTCCCGCGGAGTCGAAGCGTCGGAGTGGCGCTGATTTATTCCGAATTCTCGTTACGACTTCGCGTCACCTTTCGCTACAAATTTATTTGTGTTAGCGCTGACGTCACTGAAATGTACGGTTACAACGACGCGAATATACAACTTCTTTTTTGTCGTAGGATCATATTCATTTTCGTGCTTCATTCAAATCTGTTGATGCACTTGATTTTATTGATGCGAATGGCGATATTGCATTTTCTCTCATTCTGGACACAACTCACAAAGCTCAAAATTTAGACGTCTGCCCCGAAAGTCCGCGAGCTCAAAATTAGAAAATCTAATAATGAATATTCGCAATTTCGCGGCTTTCGCGAAGGCCGAGCATCTGAAAGTCTAAAACCAGAAAATCCTCGTCGCCGAGTCATAATTGATGAGAATTCGCGTCGCGCGGAGTGCAGTCTAATTATATACAATTTGTCCCTTCAACTTCCGCGAATTCAATCACTGCATTATTCACATTGCCAAGCACGCCATCCCCCCCCCCCCCCCCTTACGCCCTTTGCCTATCGACGCAACGTTGCCAAATTTGTGAAATCGACGGTATTAACCTTCCCCACCGACCAAATAGAATGAATCGGCAAATAATCGGCGCGCGGTGCGTTTCGAGAAAAGGTCACCGGTCAATACCGCGTTAATTGTTAGTGCACGCGTCGGCTGACCGCGAGTTCGGCACCGACCGATGGTTTGTTCCGCGTGATATTTAAATTCGCCGGAAAATCGCAGCGTCAGCCCGAAAACCCCAGGCAAAAAGGCAGATATTCGGTTGATACGCGTCGGGAGACGGAATTTTCCGAAGCCGAAACATCCGCTTTGACTGTACGAGCAGATTGCGCAGGATTCATACATCACCGACTGCGTTAACCGTTAAGTAAGTATTTACTTAAAGCCGTTTATTCCTATATTTAATTACGCTCTGAAAATGCAACGTTAGCCGAAAACCGCTCCCTTCATTACCGACAGAGAAACAGAGAGATAGCGAAAATTCACCAAAGCGAAATATCCGGGGCTGTAAGAGAGCAGGTTTCTCGTCGGTGATTCATCAGGACGTCGGCGGCTTCGCCCACCGACGACGTCAACCGCCGAGTTAATTAATTTATAAAAATGCGGTTTATATTCCCGGCGAAACGATATTTTAATTCCGCCGAGAGCACGCAACAGCGAATAAGAGCATCGCAGTGGATTCGGCAACACGTCACGTGGCATATTCGGTTAATACGTCATGACCCTACAGACGCGGCAGTGAGAACGACGCAGAGGGAGAATTTCCCAGAGCGAAATATCCCGTGACTGTACAAGAGAGCAGATTGCGCGGTGGAAGGGAGAAGGGGGGAGGAGGGGGGGGGGGGGGAGTGATATATCAGGACGTTGGAAGCTTCGGGGTCTCAGCGACGATGTTAACTGTTAAGTAAGCATCCCGTGGGACAGGTGCTCCTGGGGAGGGGGGATCCGCTGCTCGAAAGGATATGGGACTATGGTTAAGAGGGTAGCGTATGGAACTTTAACGCACTAGTCATGGGCGTAACGCGGCTGGTCGTGAGTCTGGCGGAGAGGAAGTGAGAGACAGAGAGAGGGAGTGAGGGAGATACCAGAGGAAGACCGAGAGAGAACGAGATACAGAGGGAGAAAGGAACGAGAGAGGGACCGAGGGACGCGAGACAGAAAATCGTGCGCGCATTGAGACGAATTTCCCTCGACGTTCCCACCGGGACCGTTTCACGCCTAATCTCTGCAACGCCGCGTGGATCCCGGGATAAATTCACTCTTCACTCTCGACTCTTCTGCCACCCGGAATAACCTTCTCTGCTCTGATTTCCCTCGATTTTCGATACCGAATCGAGAGGAGGGGGGAGGATCGCGAGACTGGTCCCTCGATTTTTGTCCCTCGGCACGACGTTCGCATGCCATTCGCCCGGTGATCCTCGATGAGAACTGATTGCACGGAAACTGATCGGTTCCCACACCCGCGCAACCGTCGAGCAGCAGCATCAGCCAAAGTCACGCGAATATATGCAGGGTAATCGAGCTCGCGTCGCGTGTGTACCTGGAATTTTCCCGGTCTGCGAGTCTAAGCTTTCGCCGGGTCGTTGTCGTCGTTGTCGTCGTCGTCGTCGTCGCGGACGCGATGATCGATGTCGTTCGCCGGGGGCTCCGCAAGGCGGACAAAGATTGACCAATTTTACGTGCGATTTCGTCCTTTTGCCCCCCTCTTCCTCTCTCTCCCCCCCCCCCCCACACCCCCTCTTCCTCTCTCTCTTTCTCCACCATTACCGTGTGTATTTCCGATTGAGAGGAGCAAAAAAAAACGAGGGAGAACCAACCCCCCTCCCCCTCTCGCCCCTGGAAAGGAGGGAAACTCCTCGGAGTCTGAGTAACGCGCGACGTTGGATGAAATAAATTGAAACCTATTTTTCCCCCCTCCCCCCACCCCTCCCCCTCCGCGACAGCGCGGACTCACTTTAGACCGAAAATTGCGTCGTTTAGAAAACCGACGACTATGGTAACGGTTCGTTCTCCGTTTCCTTCTTTCTTTCTATTTTTTCTTTTTTCTTTTTTTTTTTCGAAAACCACCGAGCATTCTGATAGCCCCCCGAGTAGTACAGAATACTCGATACGATGCAGTCGCCTGCCGCGCGCTCACGGACGTTGAACGTTTTGCGGTGCGCGGGATCGCTCGTGTCCCGGACGCCGCGCGGCGGTGGTCGAGAGACACCGGTAGGTTCTCAGCGCCCGGGGAGGAAAGTGGAATGAAAATTATACGCGTCTCGGCCGCGCGCGGTGGCACAATGAAATTTTAGTCCGGTGGACGAAGCTCCGCCGAGCGGAGAAGGAGCGGAATACGCGAGCGGGAGGAAGACACACACACACCAGGGCAGGTCCGGCGGCGCAGGCGTTATCTTTCCCGTGACTTTTCTCCGCCCGAGACTTTTTCCTTCGGGGCCCGCCCGCCCGCCAAAGAACAGTACAATAATTTACCGTAATGTACTCTCGCGACAGGGGGGAGTAGTTACTCTGATTTGCAGCTGGCCCTTCTTCCTTCTTTTGACGATGCCTCATCCCCCTCCCTCACCCCGTTGCCGACCCTTGGGAGGCATTCGGGTCGGGGTCCGACCGAGGCGAAGCTGCTCGGGCTCCCGGAGGGAGAGACCACTCGTCCCGGTGTCTCCGCGACGGTGTCCGCCTTCCCGCTAAAGCGGCGTCTGGCAGGGGCGAAGATATACCCCGAGCTGAGCAGGTTAAACGCGAACGCGTTTTTTGCGGCTGGGGATGATAAAAATTAGAGGGAAAAACCCGCGGGGACGAAAAAAGCGTTGCCGGGAGTGCAGTTGCACTCGGCGCGCACTCAGGAGTCAACTGGAGAATCTTATACGTGATTATTGTTTGTTTCGTGGAAATGATGTGAAGTTTCCTGGCGTTTCTCATTCAAATCGGGCCAGAAGACCCTGGCCCGGTCTGAACCCTGGCCAGGAACCTTAAAAAAGCTCTCTTGATAGCCCTACTTGGTCTGCTACTTGTTAAAACAACTGCGCGGAGAATTAAAGCCAGCCGTCGCCGTTTATTTAACTTATTCCCGCCATCCGCATCGCCGCGAAAGAAGCTGATCATTGTAATTCACCGGCTTAGTTAAATTCGATCCGACGTTTCTTTCGCTCTCGTGAAGCAGCCGTAATTAGAGGCACCGCGAGAAACAAGTCGTAGACGGGGTCTGAGCCGATGAAAGTAATCGGACGCCTACGTCGAAGACAGACGGCGAAATATAACACGCCTGCGACAACGAGTATTCTCGAAGGAAGATCGAATCGATAATGGCTTGAGAAGGCTCGCGTTATAGAGAGAGCAGCAAGCAGCAGCCCCTGCGGAGTCCGGGGATGGCGGACCGGGTGGATCAGCCGCGTGCCTCGACAATGGACGCGATAGTCGTGCGCGCGCGCGGGAGCTGCTGTACCGATCGAGCTGCGAGTGAGAGAGAGGGCAGGTTATAGCGGACCCACGCGCGTCACGACTCTTTACGTCGAGGAATTTTTCGTTACGACATCCTGGGGGAAATTTATCGTCGGGTCACAGCTTGGATCGCCATGAACTGTTCCTCTCTCCGGTGTCGCCGATCCGCGCCGCCAATGCTCTCGCCTAGCTCTCCTCCAGCTAGAGTCGTTCTCTCTTGTTACCTTACCGAACCTTTCGACCCCATCGATCCACCGCGACGACTACCTCTCTCGCTGCCCCATCGACGCACTGCACTTATGCTCCACCGTGTGGCCCCTGCATACGCAGCATAATCTTGCGGGAGGTCACGTTCCCTCGAACTATGGAAAATGGTCCGAGGAATGGGATCGTAATTCACATATTCTCTAATCGCTCACCTATTGATTTTATATTATAAAGATATATAGATAGATACGTATCTATGGATATGTATGTTATTTTTCTTCTTCCGGCTAGGATGAACGGGCTACGTATCAGAAAAGGTGGCTCAAATTGCGTGGGCTCGAAGGAGAAAGATCTCTTCGAGCAGTTCTCCTTTAAAGGTCCATTCGGTATGCAACGTCCGGCAAAAAATCGCGGCGAAGGTTGCAATTGAATCTCGCGGGTGTAGAACGTGATTGATGATATTCAAGTGCGGGGACTGAATTTTTCCGGTTTTGTTAAATGCTTTAAAACTTGGATAAACCAACGCAGCGCGGCGATGGGCGAATTGTTTTTCCATTGTAAAGAGTCGCACCGGCGAGCGGCGCGCGTCAATATATTATGGAGCTGTTTTTGTTCCGCAAAAATACGATCACCGCGCGAAAAGAATGACTTTATCGCACACGCCCGGAGGCCGATTGGTTCGATGAAGACATTTTTCGAAAAACAAAACTCACAAATGTGGCTGTCATGGAGATAATAGGGATATTCGAGTATGGTAATCGCGGGCGGTTCGTTATTCGGAAACGTGACTTTGCGCGTTCGAGTCGACTGCAAATATGGCGTATTCGCGCAAAAATGATTTAAAGAATCGTGGATAAAAGCCGCGAATTTATAGGTTTTTTTTATATCTTTTATCACGCCAACTATTCCATCACGAATGAAGTCAGCTCCGAGCGCGGATGATACCCATAAATCGCGTAACTCGACACGTTTCGGCGGTAGTAAAAAAATTCGCGATTAACTTCGCGGAAAAATCCGTCGAAAGCGGCTCTTCATTTTTTAACGAACAATTATAGAATTTTCCCGGCGCTAAAAAGCACCGAGCCGTCGTCGGAGCCTCTGGAAATGTGAAATCATCGTGGCACTTCGCGTCAATCGCTGAGCGACGACGGGATCTCGCTTGTAAATTATTAGTTCGACAAATGTACAAACAAAAAACGTGGGTAAAAAAAGCCACAGACGTATGAAAGGCTCGTCGGACGCGGCGCGTTGCTGCGCCTCGTCACACGCGGTTGGCGCCCAAACGAATGAATGCGCAATGGTCGGTAGCGATGAATTAAAAAAACGAAAAAAACAAGAAAAAAGGCAAAACAAAACGGAGCAAAAAAAACCGAGTGAAAAGCAGGAGCGTTCGAAAAATGCGAACACTGCAATTCAGAAAGTCCCGCGGT
The DNA here is from genome assembly GCA_964034905.1 of Itoplectis maculator. Lineage (NCBI taxonomy): Eukaryota > Metazoa > Arthropoda > Insecta > Hymenoptera > Ichneumonidae > Itoplectis > Itoplectis maculator. Next base: position 9,489,325 of record OZ035853.1, read on the forward strand.
ATCGTAGATGGAAATAGGAGGGAAACGAGAGTTTGCGCGATCCAATTTGATGACTCGATACACATCGCTGAACGCGAGCTCTGCTAAAGTAATTATTAACACCAATTGCATTGTAATTAAACATCGTTCCCCCCCGGCAGCGGCGCAGCCCAGCGACCCGGGGTATATAGCACCGCAGGCGCCGAACCTTCCTCCTGCTACCCAATGCGCGTATCAGACTCACTCTCTCTCTCTCTCGTTCACTGCCTGTTCCCTGTCCCTCTTTTTCCTCATCCGCTTCTGCAACCTTCACCTCGGGGCTATGCTGTGTATCTCTCAGGCAGCTCCCACGCTACTCGCTCCACCGTAAACTCTTTCAATTTTCCTTCATTAGTTCTTTTTCGCTACGACGCCGCGTTGTCGCGAATTATTAAATTGAGAGAATAAAAAGGAAAATCGCTAACCAATTCGAGAGCCGACCGAATCAACTTTGAGCCGACAATATTCAGTTAGCGCCTTGAATTTTTCACCGAGCCGACTGATATTCATAGTCTCGGATGCGGTTTTGAATATTTCATTTCCTAGTATTTTTTTCGTATCTTCCGAGTATTCCGAATTCTTTCACCATCATGAGTTGCTTTTTGTAATCACATAAATTAATTCCGCGCTGCCTAAATTCTTCCGGTTTTCAATGAGACTGTAAAAAGAAAACCTATTCTACCAACAGAAACAAGTTCGGACCAACGATATATTCATGCGACCTGCCCTGAATTTTACAGCCAGCCAACTGAATTCACTCCTCACCGACTAAATATTTCATTTCTCCGTGTAATATTTTTCCGCGAAGCCGCCGCCGGGCGCGCAAGAATGTTTCGCGATAAAAGCTCGAAGACCCTGATGACACGTACTACAAAGGCACTTGTAGTACCTGCTGCTCGCTCCACTCGGTGCGCCTAGGCGCCGTATATACAGATCCTCGTATATTTCCGGAGATGTCGAACTAGAATGAACTGGGAAAAATATATAGGAGGGCGGCAGGCACATCGAAGCGGGAAATGAATATTTCGATTTCCATATCGATGGTCGACACCGTCACCCCCAGGGAAATGAGGTCGCGTAACCGTCCTCGCAGCAGAGTCGCGCAGGAATTGCGTGAAGAGTACTGGTCGGTGGGGAAGAGAGACAGAGGGGGGGATACCAGACAGGCGAGGTCAGTGGCAGCTTCCTAATTACTGCCTCCCCGAACTGCAAAATGATCAATTCGCCCCAGCTTGCTCGTAGATCGAAGGACCTTCTCACACCACTTTTTAGCCTTCTGGATCCGCGAACACACCGATACATATAAATGCATACATATCTATGCATATGTCTGTGTCTATAGATACACTCATCCATTCTACTCCTCATACTGTTTCAATCGCTTGGTGATTCCTTTTTTTATGTTTTATTTTCGAAAGCGCGAATCCCGACGCACAGAGTCCGCATGATCCGATTAAGGACGGAGGCGAGGTAACGATCACGCACCGAAATTCGTACCCCAGACGAGCTATTTTCCTCTCCCTTTCTCGCTGTCCCTATTCCTATCGTTCTATCTCTTTCTGTCTGTCTATCTCTCGCTTCGGCCCAATCCACTGTACACCGGCTTCGCACTCGACCTCAGCACCGTAAATCCACATATTGGTGTGCTCCAGGTATTATGGCGCATAGATATAGGAATCCGCAGGACGCGCACCTGCTTCCATCACGTCAACTAATGATTTTTTCATTAAAATCGTCGAGCCACCTCCCGCGCGTTCTCGTTATTACAGGATCCTCTCATCCTCCCCCCCCCCCCCCCCCCCCCTCCCTTCATGCCGCAGATCTGGAGCTCGGGAAGCTCTCTATATTATCGCCACTACGGCTCGGTATGTGGTTTTCATTTATTCGACAATATGGAGTACAGCGCACGCGGGGGCGAACCGGGTAAAGCCAAGATATAATGGGAATTACTGGATATAATGGAAGACGCCATTTTGCAAACGAGCACAGCGCGAAACGACTTTTGCGCCGGAGACCTTCAAGAATTTTTTTCTTTTCCTTTTCTTTTTTTAATGCTGCCCGGTGCGAAAGTTTTTATAGCGGAGAAATCTGACTGGAAAACCAAGACTCTTTTCGCGTTTACATTATGGCTCAATCAAACTTTGGGGAGTGAACGATAACACTGAAATATTGGGGTCAATTCGTCGTTCGTGTATTCTTGAGATTAAATTTACAAATACAAAGGTTCGAGCTTGCACATCAAAACATTGTGCGAAATTGTTCAGTTACTTCATCAGATCTGAACCGAAGATTCGAAAGATAACAAAGTCAGGATATGTGTTATCATATGCACCAGTTCAAAGTAGGCCTTGAAAATGCCGTTTCGCAAAGATTCGCCCAAGACCAGGCTAAACGTTCGTCCCCGAACATTTCCGACATTGATTTCCGTCGAACCCTGTCCCACCCGCTATATATCCCGTCTTGCGAACTCTAACAATGCCTTTCTCGCAGCAATTCACGTCACCCGGAATGATCATGGCACGGAGTTTGGGTCCGAGCTCGCGCTCGCCGCTCGCCGGTCGCTTCTACAGCTACAGCTAAAGCGAGTAGTTGCCCAAGTTGTCCTTCAATGCGGAAGTCCGGATCCTCAAGCCGTTTCTCCGGGTCAACGAAATCAAGTTCGTCGAAAGTTTCGAAATTGCGCCGCTGACTCGGTGGGGAGGGGGAGGGGGGTCGGGAATGCTATATACGCTCGGTCGGGACAATCCGAATGTTCCGACTCTCGGGCCACCGAGTGGCTACGTAGTTACAAGCGAACATGTTGGAACCAGGAGCTAATAAATATCTGAACGTACTGTCGAACCTTCAGTTTTTCTTGTACACAGTGAAATCGATATTTTTTCGACCGGCAAACACGGCCCTTTATCGGTTGGGTTTAGTCAATTTCACAAGAACCAAAATGAACAAAAAAGTGCGTTATTTAAATTACTTTATTTCTTTTACTTGACGTCGAGACAACACCGCGTCTCTTGGTAATAAATATTCCAACCAAATAACAAATGTTTCGTCAAATTACCAAAATATTTTGCTAACCACGCAAATAAAACGGGTCAGTCGCCCAAAGTGGGTTATTTTCCGTAACCCGCGACCACCGTAATTTTCGCCATGTATGAATGTCACTGTCGAAAGTTCGGGTCTCGCACAAAACTACGGTCACGCACACGTGAAATGGAATTACGGTGGGTTGGAAAAGGAGTGGCGCGCGGGTACGCGCGCAGCGTAGTAGCGCACATTAAACGCAAAGCGACGCATCGGTAGAGCGCTCTACGATCGCCGTCGGGATAAATATCTATAGGGCACGTCGTGAGTGGCTCACGCTCGTGCCCGCGCGCCCACGTGGTTAACCGCATAATCGCGGCAATGCGCCGTTCATTGCCGTAAAGCGACCGTGGATGCCGGCCATTCATTAGTTAGATGGGTGTGCGCCTGTGTGTGCTTTAGAGCGCGTATATTCCGACTTCAGCCGCACGGCGTTTATTTCCTATATCTATATTGGCGTTTAACCGAGCTACGTGTACACTATGGCGCTTTTACGGGGCCCCCGGACGGTACCGGACGTTTCCAACTTGGTTCACTTGCCAATTTCGACGATTATTTGTTTCGAATGATAATGCACCGCGGCTCTTGATGCCCGATGCTCTGTATTCTCCTCGGCAGCATAACCACTGGGCGGATCGGTCGAAGTTCGAGGTTCCAACTAGAGCGAGCTCGTCCGCAGTGAATCAAACTGCGGAAAATAAAAATTATTTCGATTTATCTATATTTATTTATATATTTTTTTATTATTACTAGACGCCCGCGCGCGTGCCCGAAAATATTTTGCGCTGCTGTGCTCTTACAAGCTTTAAGAGACTAAATCGAGGCCACAACATTTACCCAATGAAGTTGGTACCGAAAAGGCGCCTGATCGTAACCAGACTATTTTATTCACTTAGAATTTTTTTCAACTTTTTGTAAAAAAAGTGTCATTGCTCTATAAAAAATTAATACAAAAAAATAAAATAAAGTATCGCCATACAACTGAAGCCCGCACACCAAAGCGTCGCTAAATTCGATAAAACGTCAGATGGGCCCACAAAATGTTTACCGTTATCACAACAATTTTCTTTGTTATTGTATGTAAAACTTTTATGGTACGGTACTCGTGTTTTTCTTTTTTTTTTTTTTTTCAAGAGCGTTCTTTAGTGCGCTCTTTATTATACCCGGTTTATCATTTTGTGTGACGCACGAGTGAATATCCTCGTGAACCGGTAGCGTCAAGTAGTGCGAGCGTTTTAAGTCAGACGGCCTACTGGGCGCTCTCACCGGAAGGACAAGACGAGGAGGACGAGAGAGAGGCGAAGGAACCGATCAATATATCACAGTGATGGTAGCCGACGCCTCGGTGGCTTCCTCCACTCTTCCTCCCCCTCCCTCTCCCTCTTTCGCTCTCCGAAACGAAACGATCTTCCGCGCCCTTCTCAGGCTTTCCGAGAGTTCACTCAGCGCACAGTTATATCGATGCTTTATATATATATATATGTATATAATCTATCCGTGGCCGGTTCGCGGCGTCGGAACCGCTCGCCGCGGTCGAGCCCGCGATGGATCTTTCATGAGCGAATTACTTAAAAATGTAATTCACTCAACTCGACGCGAAATCTCGGGTAAGACCCGTCGGGGATTTTTCGCCGCGCGAGGAGCCCGGAAATACTCGTTGCACGCGCGCGCGCGCAGCCGCGGGAAGACGTAATAAATCTCCGGGCGAGCCAAGATCGAGGGGGGGGGGGGGGGGGGGGCCACCCGAGTAAAACAATTCAATTTTTGCATCTCGCCTATATTTCAGTGCCACTTCGACACGCGATGTATTAGAACGCGGGGCAGACGCAGCAGCGGCAGCCGAGCTGTGCGGCAGATCTCGAGAGCGCGAACGCGCGCGAGCTCGGCTGCGCATGAATTTCGTGAGCTCATCTTCGCGCGCTCGCGTCCTCGTACGGCGAAGCCGCCGCGACCCTGGATGCTCGAAAGGGAGAACGAGAGAACGAGAGATAGACAGAGGAAGAGACAGAGCAGCGGCAGCAACGCGCACGAACTGTGCTCGAGGCAAGTGCATTCGTGATTCCGCAGTTTTCTACTCTTGGCAATATGAACCACTCCTCTCTCGGCGCGAGCGCGCGTCGAGTGTATAGTGTAGTTTGCAGAATTGCACACTGACGCCCCATGTGGCTGCTGCTGCGTGTGTGGAGTACAATATCCCTACGAGACTTTGTGTATTAACATATATATATACATGTATATAAATGTGTGTATGTATATGTAGTATATACATGTAAATAAATGTGCATATATATATATTACAGCGAAGCGAGAAGGGGGAAAGAGTTGCTCCCGCACAGAGAGCACGAGACTCGGGGAAAGTCTCGTCTACTTCCTCTACATCCTGTTGGTGTGTCGTCGTCGCGCGTCAACCCAACGCGCTCCTGACACTCTTGGCAAATTTCCATCGTCGTCGTAGCCGGCAGTGGCGGCGGCTCCCAAGAGCGCGAAACGCGAAAGCCACCGGCGCGCGTCCCTCCTCGGCGCGACCGTACACGCCGGGGTTATCCTTTGTTTCAAAATAATTGTTTCCTATGGGTGCCGTCGTCGCTGCTAGGCGCGCCGCCACCGTTGATGCTGCTGCTGCCGCTCGTGCCCCCCTCCCTATACACTGTGCGAGTAGCTCGCGTCCCGGAGCTGCGAATACCAACGAAAGCTGAATGAGGGCTCGTGGGAAGAAGGCAACGTGTTGACAATACTGAGACGCGTACGGACCCCTTGCAACCCCCCCCTCCCACCAACTTATTCTCCTCCCTCATCGCCGACGCGGCGCACTATACGCAACATGACCCAAACTGGGGGAGGTGGGGGAGACCATCCCACCCCTCGACTCTCCTCCGCTCCTTAAAGTGCTCCGCACCACGCGACGCGAAACTTTCTCTGGCGATTCTTCCGCGCACATAAAAGGTACTTCCCGTCGACGTTTTGTGCTTTACGTCGAAAGTATATGAGCGTAAATATTTGTCGTTAATTATATCGGCGCTGGAGGGGGGCTGATACGTATGAAGACGAATTCCAACGGTGGGCTCGATTATTACCCTCACGTGTTTGGACGGCATTAAGCGCGCACGCGGGGCACAACAACGAGACCGGGGTCAGTTGGGCTGTATTGTGTGGCTGAACGTTGAGTTGGGTTAATTTTGACGGAATGGATGCTAATGCAGCTGCTTGTTTGAGGGTACAACGAAGTTGATCCGCGTCGTGGAATCTCCCGACGGCCGAGCAGAGAATTAGTGAAACAAAGGTTCGACAGTTTTATTTTTGAGATATGGACTTTTGGCGTGTATTGTCGTTCTTCTTAGAATACCCCTGGACAGAATTACCCCAGACAAAAATTTCCCGTACAAAACCTCGAAGCGGAATTTATTTATTTTTTAACTTGACATTGAGATGCTACCGCGTTTCTTGTTACCTGTAGCAAAAACAAACAAAAAGTGACACATGTGCTTTTCCGTATTGTTCTTAATTTAGTTTATCGCGGTGTCGACGCGGTGCGGACAGGAGCGCGTCAGTTCGATATTTTGCTAGCGGGTATGCGACACACGATTCTGTACAATTTTCTCCGAACAACCAACAAAAAAGCATCGTGTCCGCGTCACGCCAGCGATACGCGTAATACCCGATAAAAAAAACGTCGCGCGGAAAAACCACGAATAGCCGGGGCGATGGTCACGCTTTCGGCCAAGCTGCTAAAGGCTATAACAGTTTACTCGAATTGTTGGCCAATTAAACTCGATAGTTTGATCTCGCATATGCGAGAGCAGCGCGGCATTTGTACTATTTCAGTGCTTGTAGCAATTTTCACACGTTCCTCGACCGAATATAGCTACACGAATTCTAAGCGATTATGTCAGTCTGACTTCAATTATATTCCTGCGTCGGGTAATAAACGTTGGTCCGAACTGTTGAGCGTGACGTCTGCATTTGACTTTGACAGAGAAATTGGTACAACATTTGCGTATAAAGACGCGAGAATGTTGTGAATGGAAGGTAGAATTCGTTGTTAGCATAACCTAGACTATTTGTATTCCACAGTTAAAATAGTTGCGTGTTGGCAACCCATCACACATCTATTCTAACTATGGCTAATATTTCCTGTCGAAAAAGCGTCAACACATCTGAGAATTGAGAAATTTCAAAAATCAAAAAACTCGATATCGTCAAATATTTGTTTAATTACCAAATTAAACAAATATTCGAATTAAAATTATCATAGCAGAAAAAAATCCTGTAAAATCATATCAATACGAAATTCACAACATAACAAACAACAAAGTCACAACACCTGTTTCCCAGCTACGCGCTCGTTACACATTTAGTCATCATTGTCCCATAATAAGGAGATTATTGGGAAATTCGTTGTTATTGCCGCAATTAGTTATTATGAATGCTTGATTTCCTATATGGGTAATCGACTTCACTGATGCATTCCAAAATTTTCGGGGTTTGCATTCGAAAATACAGTTGATTTGCATTAATCATAATTAATACATACGTGATAATCAACATTACAGAATTTGAGAATAATTTGAAAAACCAGTATCGACCCCAGGCCCCAATAATTAGTTACAGTAACCAATATCCGCAGTCTATGAGTGTCCTTCCTGCCCGGAATCGCGCGTCAATAACTGCCAAAAAATTCGTGATACTCCTGATTCCATCTAAGAAAATGTCGAGCCGAACACAAAACGAGAGTACGACCAATCGCCGATATCTTAACGCGAGATTAGAAGCACTTGCCCGGCGTCTCACGACTTCCCTCGCGGCGGCATTTAACCCGAACGTCCGTGCACTTTGTCCACGTCCGTCGCGTTATCTATTCCACACACACACACACACACACAGACAAAAGCCCTGTTGTACGCTGGAGTCCGTTCGAGCTTTGCCCGGTTCTCCGTTGGCCATCGACTCGTGTTCCTATTTATCTTCCTTCCTGCCGCGAAGGATACTGCAACAACTCGCGCGGTATCCACGAACCAGGGAGGGACGAAAGTCGGTGGAAAAGAGGCGAGCGAGCCAAAAGGCTCCGAGCGACGTTACGGTACTCCAGCTCGGCAGAGCCTCGAAAAGCAGCGTAGATTCCTGTTATTGCTCTTTGTGAGCCACCACCTGGGTCTCCCCTTTCGTCGAAGGACGCGATACAACGACGAAGACGAGAAAATAAGGGATACGCGAAAATACCAACAATACAGGCGTAAACACAGCTAGGAGAGCGAACGTCGGCCCAAAGTGGAAGCCGAGAGGGAAGCAAACGCTGATGGCGAAGCTCAAGATATTACACCGAGAATTCTCCGCGGTCTCTTCGCCTTATTATAACGTCAAAATCTCCTGTCTGTCTGTCTCCTTGTGTGTGTTGCATCCTTAGGGAAGCCACCGTTACCTTAGCCCAGGTATAACAACCCCCAACGCTCCAACCACCCCTCAGGCCCTCTGTGTCTCTCCTCCAGCTGTGTAACAGCCTTCTCGTCGCGTTACGTGCAAATTGATCGTCGCGACGAAATGCCAGGGACGCCTCGGCTATTACCCCGTCAAAACGCCGAATTGACGCGGCAAATTGCAAAATAACTTTGCGGCCGGGGCACTCGGCAACGCCGATCGTTGACTCCGAGATGAGAGTCCCCTCTCCCCTCCCTCCCCCGCATAGCACAGCGTACGTAGCGGTCTTACCTCCCCCCTTCTCCCTCCTCCACGGTACGTCCGTAGTTTGGGGCAGGAGAAGGGGTAGAAGGGGTAAGAGAGGAGGAGGGTTGGTTTGCTCTGCCTCGAGGAATCTCGTTACTATTCGGCCCTTGTTCCGGGGCTTACAGAGCTCCCACGATCGAGAGCGTAATTTTTCATGTCGGCAATGCGCTGTACGCTTTCTCTCTCTCTCTCTCTCTCTCTCTCTCTCTCTCTCTCTCTCTCTCTCTCTGTCTCTCACTTTGGTTCTCTCGGTCTCCTCGCACCCGGCGCTACGACACCGACTATCGCGGCAGTAGCGGCGGGCAACGTGTCTGCCCGGCTACAGCAGCAGCAGTAGCAGCAGCAGCAGTCGCTCTCTCACGTAACAGCCCCTTCGCTATCGTTCAAACGATCCCGATGTGTATACCCCCTTCCACTTTGAATTCTTAAACATCGGCAACGTTTTACTTTATCGAAACATATCAATCTTCGAGCGCGTGTCATTGGTCGGAAGGTACACGGTCGGTTGGGAAATCACGGTGATTTTTTTTTCCTCGCTTTCAAGAGGATAAGAGCCGACCCAGAGTCTAGAAAAGGAAACATTTTGTACGTATCGCCCGTGTCATTAGTTGGAAGGCACATGGACGGCTGGGAAATTACTGTGGATTTTTTTTATCAAGACGATAAGAGCGGGGTCAAAGTGCGTGTTGAAAAGGGAACATTTCGTACGTGGGTTCATGCCCTCGGAGCTCGGGACAATATAACCGATCTACGACTGATTTGTTTTCTTTCTACAATCTAAATCAAGTTGACGAACGGATTGCGACGTTTCGCTGAGAAAAATGGTAAATCGACGTGGATACGTCACCCGAGTCGACTTCTGAGGCAGCAGAAATAGCAGCAGCGGCAGCAGCTTCGATGTCGCGCGGGCGTGTCGCGAGATTGGAGAAGTGCGTGCGATTGAAGGGCAGCGATAAAAGAGGACGTGACATCCTCTGTCATTCCGCGATATTTCGCTCGATCGCAGTCGGCTTCGACGATCTTTCCGGCCGAGAGAAAAAAAAATCGTATATTGAAGAGCGTGGGTTGAAAAAGTTTTTTCCAGAAAATTTACTGTCTCGCAAAAAGAAAAACGAAGAAAAAGTACGTCACGCACGTTGTTACCAAAGATTCGGCTATTATTTACGGTGATTCATGGCGACGTCATTATTGGCTTTCTTCGAAACTCCGCGGGGTCGCCGCGTGTGGCGCTCGCGTCGTAAATAGTAATCATATGCGTAGGAAAAGCCCCGCGCGACCGGTGAGAAGTGAATTCACGACGTCGACGCGGCGGCGGTGCCCGAGTAACGAGAATATACCAGCCAAAGTTACAAATGAGTTGGGGAAAATGAAATTACGCGTTGTAAAAAAAACGGGCAACGGAATTAACATAGTTATAATTGTTCCATTAATAACGGCGCAAGCGCAACAGGTCAGAATTCCGAAGAACGGAAAAATAATGAACATTGAGGCGTGAATGGATTTTTATTTTTATTTTATTTTTTCGATTGTGATGGATAAAACGGTGTACAAAAAAAATTACCGCAATTGCGATTCACTCAAAACGGCGAACCAAAGGTACCAGCTTTTAAAATAGCCGGTCAATGGTGTCGTGAATTTCAGCGCAAGGAACTTAGTGCTGCAAAGTACAACGAACCCGTCAGAACGGCCGCGGCATTTAACCAACTATTAAATTACCTCTCTCCGTTGATTATCCTTACCACTCGGCACACAGCGAGCACTTAATATTTGCACTCCGGCCGCCTATTGTTAATTTAGCTGTGCGCGAACCAGAGTCGTAAATCCCAATTACTTCGAGAAATAAAGTTTACGGCGCACTTTCGCTCGGTATAATTATGATATCGTAACAATAACCCCGCGGCTACAAAGAGATGTGTGAAGTTTTCAACAAAAAGAACCTCGTTCCACAGATAATTTTATAAACGCTTCTCGTTATCATTATGTAACTCAAAATATGCTGTCAACTTTATTTCCCCAAGTTTACGACGCGAAGAAAAATAGTCGTATTATACCAGCAAAATAATTTGTCAACCCGCGGAACCGCGACGTCATTTTTTCGTTAGCTCGACGAAACGCATTCTTCCTCGTCTTGGGGATGAAGTCACCCGAGTTACACGCGGTTAATTCAACTTAGCTGCCGACGTTGCCGGGGAAACTCGGCGAGTCGCGGGAGCTGTGCGCGTTATTCACGAGCTCGGTAATTTCAATCCGGACGACTTTTTTTACTCCCGATGTAATCACGTCTCGCGAGGTGTGAGTATAAGTCGCGAGAGATACGTGACAGTTTGGCGGGTCGGACGCGTCGGCGGAGGAGTAGGACGCGTCCTACTCCTCCTCCTCCGCCGAGTCTGGCGCCCGCGAAAGCAGCCAGCGAGCACCGGCCCGAGACGGCATTCGTTCTGGCATATGTGGAGTGCGTGACTGGTCTCGAGGGCGAGATGTCACGGAGCTGCGAGAGCGAACGAGAGAAAGCCAGAGAAAGCGAAAGAGCGAGAGCGAGAGAGAGAGAGAGAGAGAGAGAGAGAGAGAGAGAGAGAGAGAGAGAGCGGAGGGCCGCGACTCTCTTGGACGTTCCGCGGGCATAGAGAGAGAGAGGTCAGAAAAGGATGATGACTCTGTCCTGAGGGAGGCCAAAGGTCCCCGTTCTCATTTATGATCTTATGCAACGTGCGCGCAATATTATATAGCCGTTGGGGAGCGCGCGCCGTCGCATATTAAACGCCGAGACTTATCTTATCCTCCTCGCGCGCGCAGCTAGTTGCACGGCTCTCAGACCTGGCGTTTACCGCGTGATCAATGATTAACGAGCGTCTCCCCCTTCCTACACCCTCCGCGCTACAGCACCGAGAGCCCCGGATCTCCGCTGGTATATGCGTATATATGGATATACGTGAATACAGATATGTGCAGAACGGTTCGTTATGTCAGTGCACTAATTATATCAACGGAATAAAGTGAGTACTGGGTTGGACCACTGGGCAATCCGAGAATTCTGGGCCTGGGAACAATCAAGGCCTGGAAGGAGGTGGACGTTTTGAATGAGGAAATGTAGAGGATTTTATGGTGAATGGAAATTCTGGGTTGTATGGAAATTCTGGGTAATATGGGCTTTCTGGGTTATATGGGAATTCTGGGAAACGTGGGAACTCTGGGCCCTGGGAATCTCATTGGGGGCTCAATAAAATACAGCCCTGGCTGTGACGTTTGACCCCAGCCAGATCAATTATCCCGCGCAGCGGCGGCAGCAACTGGCGAGGTATCTTATAATATATAGTTATATACACGCGGACATATACAAAACACACACACGCACAACGGAGGCCGCTGCGTCAGTCCACTAACTGCATCAACGAAATAACATGGAGAGTGTCGAGAGCCACGCCGTTAACCCGGCTCCGGCCGTTTTATTTTTTTATCGCTCTTTATTGTATTACGAGGCGCGGAGTCTATCGGCCCAACTCGTCACGGGTGAAAAAAAAAAAAAAAAAAAAAAAAAAAAAAAAAAAAAAAAAACGAGCCGGCGCCGAATTGTTCGGGAATAGATTTAATAGAATTTACGCCATTTGTGTTTCAGACGTGCCAGACCCGCCAGGACGTCCGATGTCGACGAACTTTACATCGCGATCAGTGACGATATCATGGGCGCCCAGCGAGAATTCTCACAACAATCCCATATCCCACTATATCATCAACGTTAGGTGAGTCGAACGTTTCGTCAATAATTACCATTTGGATTTAGACAATTAATTACAATTTCTATGTATTTGTATTACATCTAATTGTATTCTTTCTAAGTTTTATTTCAAGTGCCAAGTTCGATTTCAAATCTAACCAACAAAGAATATAGTGCACCGAAAAGCCAGCCCAAGAATTTAACTTCCCATTAATAAATTTCCCCCAAAAGCGAACCTCAAGAATGCAACCTTCGATTAATCGCCCCTCGTCCCGAATTCTACTCCACGCCGCCCATCCTCTCCTCACCCTCCCCGTAAACCTCGTGACGAAAGCCTCGCCCGTGATTTTCCTCTGTCTCCCGGCGACGCTCGGGAGACACAGGAAACACGCGCCTGTCCCCGAGTATGCGCAACTTGAAATGAGTTGGCGGGGCACTTGGTTCCCCCCCCCCCCCCCCCCCACCCCACCGGGGGCCGCCCAGAGCGCGCTATCTCTCGCTGGCGGGTTGTGTGCTCTTGAGTGCGGATAAGTGCATCGCGACACTCCGCGCGCATCGTGCTCCGGAATTCGGCGCTACCTTTCCAACCAGCAAGTGAGAGGAGGGAGAGAGAGGGCGCTACCTGCGCCCGGGAACGCGCGTACTACAAACTCAATCGTCGCGATGCGCGAATAAGGCGCGAGTCTCCGCCCTCGCGATTCGCTCGCGGTTGTACAACCTGCGGAAATAAACACACACGTAAACACACCTGTACAATTATATACATAGATATAGCCACAATATAGATACACAAACAAATACACACTTTGTACTACAAGAACGAGGAGAGCGCCAAAGCGTCTCGAGAACTCCCGCTCGTCCAGAGTTGTTACAGTTGTTGCGCCCCCGCGCCTTGCCGGGTTTTGCGCGACGTGCGCGAGACGAGCGTAGCGCGCGCTGCACACCGCGAGTGAGCCAGAGAGAAAGAGAGAAAGAGAGAGTGAAAATAAAGGCGAGTGGTCGGGAGGAGTTTCCGGGCGACTCGGAAAAGCCCCGTAAGATGAAAAGGGCGCTGCTGCTGAAACGAAGGAACGAAGTAGCCGCACGTGGAAACACAGGAAACGGCGGAATGATGCATTTCGTAGTATTTTCACTCATGAATATATACGCACATACATATATAGACATCTGTTATATATATACACAGAGTCCCGGCGTATCGTTTCCTCTCGGATATAACAGCCGCGTTCGGGCCGCGGCCGATGTCTTGTGATTCTTGAGCATTATACTCCGGCGGTGCCCCGACGGTGGCTAACTATGCGTTTTCCGAGAAAACGAGTAAAGCCCTGCGGGTTTTCCTCCGCCGCGGCGACGTCGTCCGTGTGCGGGCCGAGGTCGCCCGCGCTTTCGCTCGCGGAAAAAGGAAACGAATAAAATGAAAGAAATGGCAGCAGTCGGCGACGACGACGAGGACGACGAGGACGAGGGAGCAAGAAAGCGAAGAGCGAGCAAGAAGTGCAGTCTCGATAAGCACCCTTTGTTCTCGCTCTCGCTCTCTCGCTCGTCTTCTCGCGCTCTCGGCGCGCGGGCCCGGACCGAGCAGACATTCGAGTCCGACGTCCGTTATCTCTTCTCTCTCGCTGCTTCTCCCCCCTCCCCTTCCCCCTTCCCTCCCTCTCCCTTCACCCCCGCCCCCTTCTCCAACCCCTCATCCACCTTAGACTCTCTTTTCTTTTCGCTCTTCTCCGTCTTTTTGTTGTGCTTTTTTTTATTCGTCTTCCTCCTGCTCCTCCTTCTCATTCCGTCTCCTCCTCCTTTTCCTTTTATTCTCAACAGACGAGAGAAATTCGCTATCGGCACTTCCAAGTACCTCACACAGCGAATGACCAACGCGCGCGACCTCTATCGTCGTCGCTGCCAAAGCAGTGGCAGCAGCAGCAGCAGCAGGAATCGTGCGCTGTGCGCACTCGTTGCACGAGTTTTTTCCGCGCGGGATGCGGCCCGTTGACCGCAACAAAAACAAAGGAGCGGCGAAAAAAAAAATATCCGAAGCTGGGTTATATAGCCGGCATTATTGACCCGTTTTGACGATGATACCGGGAGAAACTCCCGGTTCGTACTGAGACTGAGACTGAGAGACTGAGAGGAAGACTCACTCGCTCGGCGATGGTCTTTTTTTTTCTTTCTCTCTCTCTCGCAAAGTTTTCCGCACTTCTCACCGTGCATTCTTTTCCTCCTCGCATACCTGTCAGCCAGTTTTTGTCGATATAAAAAGTCGATAGTTACGAGAGTCTCCGTTGTTTCCACGTGTCTGGTACAGGAGGGCAACTCGAAAACAGACAGCGGGTTTTTCCTCTCCGACCACCGAAGCCCTGGGGGTGGAGCGACGGGGAACGGGGAGGGGATTGAGGGGTTGGAGTGAGCTGCACGTTCAACGTGGTTAACGAGGATCGAGTTGGTGCAGTCACGTTTGAAGGGTGTTTCTTAATATTTCTTTTGCGAAAACTTTCAGTCAATTATTAGTTTCTGGTTTGGGAGATAATTAATTTTTTTCTCCCCTCTGTTCAGACGGCAGCCGAGTTGGCTGTTAATCCGCGGTGATCTTATTGCAATTTTCGCATCACGCTTGACGCACCTATACGAATCGATGGAAAAATAAAATAGCTGCACGAGTGAGAGGCCAAAATCCTTAATGCGCGAAATAATTTGAGAAAATGAAAAACTCGCGAACACGAAAAACAGCGACGACGATCCACGATCAACGCTCGACGCCCCGGCGACACTTGCCCGAAAAATCCATAAACAATTTTTTCGCCAACGCATTTTTTTCGGCTTATCAGCAACCACCGATCGCGGGTCATTTCTCGCGTTCTGGCGGCTGCAGCGCGCGTCGCTTCTCCGCCGCCGTTGCAGCGGAACCGCTGACCCAGCGTATCGCGGCCTCGGCGGCGACGTTGACGTACGTCGAGAATTTATTTACGTCCCGAGAGAGGAAGGTCGAAAAGTACCGCCCGCGTTTATTCCAACGTTTGGCAAAATTGCTCTGGACCGCGAACAGTGATCGGTTCGATGTACATTTCGCCGTTGGAAGTGCAAACGAAAAACCGAGAAATAAATAGAGAAAAGAAAAAACGGTAAAAATAAAAAGGGAGAGAAAAAATAACCACGCGGTGTCGCGGACGACGTCATTGCGCCACGACGGCGCTTGCCAAATACGAAAGTTTCGCCGGGTGCGGAGACACGCGAGAAGTTTGGGTCGAACGTCGTGGGTTGGCGGCGGGGGGAGGGGGGGCCTCGGGGCCACTTACCGCGACTCCTCTCGAGGCAAATCTACCGGTAATACCCCCGCGACTCGCCGCAATTTTTACTTCCATAATAAAGTTCGTTAAAAAAGTTTTCGCGAACCGCCGACGCGCTCGGCTTTATTTTGCTGCGCGAGCGTCGCGCGTCGCATTACATTCGTCGAGCGTCCGCACGCTCGCCTCGTCGTTTCGCCGGCGTCGTGCCGGAAAGTCAAGTTCGGCGAAAGGCCGCCGTTTCGCGTTGAATTGGAGGGTCACGTTGACGTTGAAGCTGCGCTCACGCCCGAAAATTCATCGCGTTGTCGCGGAATTGTGTCGGAAAAAAATTTTACCCGTCGTTGCCACCGATTCTTTGTGCGGCTGCAGCTGCCATTCGTCGAAAACGCGACAACCGTTCCACACTTCGCCAGATTCAATTTTTATCGTCTCTGATCAAAAGTAAGTTCGCCCGGAATTAAGAATTCGCTCTCTCCTCGCGAAATTTCGCAACGCTTCTTCCCTCCGCGCTGCTTATATCCGTCGCTTTTGAGGGAATAAGCGAGCGCGGGATTTGTCGTCAAAAACATAACGTTTCATATTTATTTCTGTCAGACCCTGAGACTCGGGTTCGGGGATTTCGCGCGGTCTATATTTTCGCGGTTAGAACTAACCGCGGCGATATTTTTTCGCGCAAAAAGCGCGGCTGAAAGAGAAATTTAATTGAAAGAAAGATCTGAAAAAGAAAACAAAAATAAAAGTTTGAAATGTAATAAAAAATAAACAAAAAAATGAAAATTGAACCGGTTCGAATTCACGGAGAGGTCGAAGCCGAAATGAAAAATCTGTCGGCTGGGTCTAACTCCGCTGATGACGCAGAGTTCAGAGTTAGGATGAATCGCAAGCTGCACGAGGTGTTTCGAATATACCGAGATCCTCAATGCGTCCTTTCAATTTCCCGTCCGCGATATATAAAATACGCCCTCGAGGCCCTCGAGCTGCACGTGGAATCCGCTCGCATCGAGCGCAGTCCACGTCCATTCAGAAATTCCGCGCGGATAAGAAATATACACGTCGAGGGTAGCGACGACGACTGCGGTAAAATAGCGCGAAGGGCGAGAAGAAAGAGAGCGAACGCAGTCGATTCTTCCGAAATTCCGCGCGGATAAGAAATATACACGTCGAAGGGGGTGGGGGGAGGGGGGGGGGGCGACGACTGCGGTCGAAAGGGGCGACGAGGAGCGAGAAGAAAGAGATCGGGTCGGGCTAACGTCCGTCGGTCGACGATTAATCGTCGGCCACGGTCATCCATATTAAATCCTCTTTTCCGCGGGTCGCGAATCCTTAAATTGATGGCGTTTGCATTTTTCTCAGCTTCGACTTTTCTCCCTATTCTTTTTTTCTCATTTCCTTTCCTCTCCTTTTCCCCCCTCTTCTTCCCTTTTTCGTCTTTCATTGTAGTCCACACATTGCAGCGAGAAAAGTGTCCGCGCGGCTCGTGAAGAGAGCGCAGTTTTATGCGCTACGTATACGTATATATATAAACCACGTCGATCCACTCGAGGAGCGGCCGCGTGGTTCGCGCGAAAGACCCTCCCGAGGGTTCAACCAATCAGGATCTTCATAATTAACTTTTCTGTCTAATTTTCTCAATGGCCGATTAGGTGCCGCTCGCTCGGTGGCAACGCGCTCGCTCGTTCACTCTACGCGCGGGCGGAATACACACCCTCGTTTCACATAAACATTGCAATAGGGTGTAGGGCGACGGTGGGATTAACCCGACCTCGGTTCGCGCGTGTGTGCGAGACGCCGTACACACCGAGAATGGGAAATGATGATAGAGGTACCTGAGAGAGAATCCGCGGGGGAATTTTCGTACAGAGATTTCCACTTGCCGAGCGTACAGAGTTCCACCACCGAGCTTCGCGGTAATCCACCGTTTCGCTTCTTTTTTTCCAAATTGCTACTGCGCTATTTTCCCGCGCGAACCCCGCACTCTCGACAGGACTTCGGACGTTCGGGCGCACGCGACATTGAAATACCCAAAGGGAAGATTTTTACCTTCGTGTAATTGACGGCGTTATCTTTAACTTCTCGACGCCTCGGACTAAAATCCCCGAGGACTCGGCGTGCCGGTTTGCCTCTGTAATTGGATGAAATATTTTGATACCGGGACGTCTCCTTTTACGAGAGAGATAAGATTGTAATTTCAATCTTGGTAAAAAGGGAGATTGGAAACATTTTTTTTTTTTTTGGGTACGAAAACGATTAGCTTGGACGTTGATAAAAGTCAGTGGACCCCATAATTCCACGCTGAGAAAAACGGATGTAGCCAACCGCTAAAAAAACATCGTCAATCCATTTTCTTACGTTTGGGACGTTATTTTGAAAATAAAAAAAAAAATCACATGTGTACAGAAAGAAACTGATTTCAGATGGTTTGAACTGAGAAAAAACGAGGTAGTCACCGACTTAAAAAAATGGTCAATCCGCGTTCTGACGTTCGAGATTATTTTTAAAATCGAAAAAAAAAAAAGTTGCACGTGCCGAGAAAGAAGCTGATTTCAGGTGGTTCGAGCTGGTACATGCTCGACATGTACCGTGTATATACTTTGGATCACTATACATTGGTAATGGCGGCTGGAACAATGCCAGGAAATACGTGGCCGACCCGACAACTGAATCGAATTGTTCGCCCCGGCGACGCGCGCGCGGAGCCGGAAGTAAAAAAGACATTTGTTTAACCACCGTGGGTCGCGAGCCGCGGCGCGGCTAAAGTACTCCAACGAAGCGCGAATTTCGCGTCCCGAATCTCATCGATGTATTATGGGCCCCGCGTGCTCGGGATTCAGCACCATTAAGTCCGCATTACAATACGCTACGTTACGGATCCCACTTTAATAATCCATCCTCTCCCCCTCCATACCGTCCCTGTTGCCCCGATGCGTCGGGCCACCGAAATTCCAAATTATTCCACAACAGTTGAATAATTATTTAACGAACTTGTTACATGCAAACGCGGCCAAAGTAATTCCTATCGCGGCGCGGCTCCCGAGCGCCGATGAATAACGTAGAATGCAATTGGCTAATAATATATTCGCGGCGAACGTGCCGCCTCGCGAAAATATCGATTCTCGGCCACCCGCCGAATTTTCACCCACCACGCGCCGAGAGCGAGCGATGAAATATTTTTTCAATCACGCGCCAAGCTCGATAATAAATAACTTCGGATATTATAGATAAAAAAATGCACGCGCGCGAGTATCGGCGGAAGTATCGATTCCCACGCATTTTTTTTTTTCACGCGGCGGCGGCATAACTTTTGTGTGTGTGTGGTTTTTTTTATCAACACGCCGCGCTCGACGCGAGCGTATTATCGCGGGGGCGAGATGAAAATTTACGTTGTAAACTCGCGGAAACGCGACGGAGGAAAAAATGGTGCCGCGATAAAACAGCGCGCGCGCGATTACCGGGAACCGCGCAGGTTACACCGTTTAATTGAACGTAGAGCGCGATACGCGGAAAGCGTGATCGCGAATCAGCCAGCCCGACGCGATCATCGCGTAATTTCGCGAAATCAAAAAAAAAAACCGCACGCTTTTCGGTACAAAAAAAAATCACTGAAATAAAACAATGAATAGAGTAATAAAACAAAGTATTGTAATCGAATTATTCCTCACCGAATTTGCTTTGAATTCCTGTAAAAATTCCAATAAAAAAATAGAAACAAGTTACAACCCCAAAGCGATTTAAAAAAAATGTGCCACCAAGTTCGCACTCGAAACTTCCAAGACTCCACATACATACATACACATATCGAGTCTCCCCGCGGCCACGAAAGAGTCGTTCACCGTGTATCGCCCAAGTTTTACACCAATCGAGCGAAAAATTTAAAAGCATCTTCCCGCTGTCTCTCCCTCTTTCCCTCTCTCTCCCTCTTTCTCTCTCTTGCTCTCCGAGCACACGATCTACGATCTCGAGGAAAGTACAATATTTGTCTATGCATATCCGCACATGCGATATAGTGTTTCGCGGAGTCTGACGTCAAATATAGAGTAACGCGGGGAGGGGGGGGGATGGGTTGAGGGGGTTGGAGGAGGGGTATGGGCTGGTTCTCGGGATATCGATTTCTACGAATGGATGGGCTCCACAGTATATCGTCTTACATATGGCTTTGCCGTGGTGGAGTCTAACGGTGATTATCTCTGACTGGTTGAGCCTCGACGGCAGCGGGAGTTCTTCGGCGGGATTATCTCGCTGTCTCGGTCTCGGTCTTGGTCTTACCACCCCCGCCCCCCCTTCCCCCGTATATACCCCCTTCGGCTACTGTCGATATTTCAACGGTCTTATCTACTCTCCCCGAGGATAGGTAGTCGCGGAATCGGCCCCAATCCTATGAGTATTCCATGTACCCACCACACACGTAATATACATGGTAATACACCTAGCAGCAGCAGCGGCAACGGGAACAGCAGCAGCCGCAGCACCGACTCGGTATTACTCGGCAGTACGTGTATCTCCATTACATATATTACGTTGTACCGTGTCCGCGGCTCCCGCTGACATGCTCGTCATTATCCTATTAAACTGTTCCGAGCAGTGGATTTCAACCCGAAACCATCGAAATTTCAGACCCGTACAATATGCAATACAGGGTGAACAGGTCTGATTTTTGCAACTTTTGTTTGGATGTTTTTGCAACCGGTATCCATTGTTGTATACGAGGAAAAACGAATTCTCGCTGGTCGGTGATAGGATCGAATAATATTTAGATTGAAGAAATTTACCAGAAGATTTTTTTTTGTTTTGGTGATTTTCCTTTCCCATAGAGGAAACTATGAGGAAGCCAAAATAAACCAAGTAACTTCCTCGCAGAGGAAGTTACTTGAAACTTTGTGAACATCGATAAAAACAACCAAGAAACAACATAAATGATTTAATTTTACATCGTTGTGATCGGAAAAATGTGGAAAAAAATGATGAAGCGCAATTCGCAAGTTTATACTTTGCCATTTTTGCGTAGTAGTTTCGCAGGCGTTTTCTAGGCAGCGGGAAGAACGAGTCGCGACGGCATTCCTAATGACTCGTAAAAGCGAATATCAGTACGCGACGACTCCCCCCCCCCTTCACGCGGTCTCCTCGCGGCTCGACGCATATTTCCGCATCCGGAAACAAAAAGGAGAATGCGAACAACTCGCGTAAATAATGCAATTATGCGCGTGGTACGGCCGACGTCGAGCGCGTGCTCGCGCGAGCGCCGCATGTACGCCAGATAGTAATTGTCATTAAGTTGAAAATATGTGCCGGAAGGAGGCTACAATTGCGCGCGCCGACCCGTCGACTCCAACGCTTGCACCCGGCCCTCGCCAGCCTCACGTTGCCGTCGCTGGCCTCCGCTTCCTCGGAATCATTTTTTAACCTTCAGTCGCGATCTCTGACACCTGGATAATATTTTTTTCGCAGTTTCCAAGAGGAGTCACAATAATTGTCATCCGTTTATTCGAATATTCGGTAAAAATAAAATCAAACGAAAGCCAAAAAAATGTATCACCGACAAAGCTACTTTTATAATATTAAACATTTATCAGTCCATTGTGCAGCTTTCAGTAGATTAAAGCCGGTAGACAAGTCGAGTTGATTTTGTCCCCCGGTCACGCGGCGAGCGGAGCTTCCGTGCGCTGTGAAAAAGACGAAGGAGATGAGTTATAGGCAAAGTTGCATCTCCCAGGCATAACGGGAGTCGGTGCGAGACGAAATTTGCATGATCGTCGGTACATAGTAAATAAAATGAATATTGAAGAGGCGCGGCCCGGGGGCCGCTGCTCGCGCGACAGACGAGGCAGAAAGGTGCGAGAGAAAGGGGCGGAATTGTTTTGACGATAGCAACAGCGGCGGAGGCTACCGACGACGGCGGCGACCGCCGGTGCGAAACCCCGAAGACAACGATGAAGCAGCGGTGAATCGCGCGGTGGCGAAGAGAAATTTGCATCTTTCCCGTTTTTCCCGATGAACCGCGCGCGGCGAATGAAATGAAAAAAAAAAAAGAAAAACGAAAAAAGCAAAAAAAAATCTTCTGTTAATTAAGGAAGAAAGGGAGAACGTAGTGAAAGGAGAATGAGAAATCGTCTTGCTCGGTCGGCGCTGGCGGGGGGGCGTGGGAGGGACGCAAAAGGGGGGGGGGGGGGGGGGGGAAGGGAGCAGGCGCAGCACCGAGAAAGACGCGTCCGGGGAATCCGGCATACCGACCCAGCTATGCATCATCTGTAATTAAGAAATGCCGCGTGCTTGTTTAAATATTCTTAGCGTAATCCGGTAAAATGGAATTAAAAATGATAAGAAGAACGGCAACAAATAAAACGCCCGGCCAGAGAAAAAGTAGAGGAAGAAGCAAGAGTAAGAAGAAGAAGAAGAAGGAGAAGAAGAGGAGGAGAAAAAATCGCGTCTCGTTTTCCCGCCACCCGCGACAATCGCGCCGCGAGTTACAATAATTGTCGCACTCCGTGCCCGGCGGTGATTGAGAATTTTTTCTCGCGACCTAATAATTCGCGCTCGGCTACGGAACGCGGTCTGCTCGCCAACCGGCTGGAATATAATGGGAATTTTTCGGGATATGGCAGATGTTGGATGAGTTTTGCCGCTGGACGCATATCGAATATCGATCGGCGCTGGTACCGCCCGCACCCAGCATTGTACATATATTTTTTATTTTTTTCCCTCCCCCTCTCGCCCTCTCCTCCCGCTGACCCCCGTTAGATATGAATTCAATGCTCTGCCGGGCGTATAAATTTACTTTTCAACGAAGAATTTTTCGGCTTTCATTCGGGGCTCCGTGTTCCGTGTTGCCGCGCACCTGCGCGCGTCGCCCGGCAGAAATTGACCATCAAGTCCGTACGTGCGGGTGTTTCCTGCGCGAAAAAAAGAAGGAAAAAAAACAAGAAAATACATAAAACGGAGGAAGCATGAAGCAAAGTAAAGTCGTGTGATTGTGGCGCTCGCGCGAGCTAGGAAGAAGAATGTTCTGGCGCGGCCATTTGTGAGCTGTTGCATCAGGACGTGAGCATCGTGCAGTGAGCTTCCCTTCCCCACCCGCCCTGCCAACTCAACCCCTCCCCCTCTACTCCTAGTTTTCCACGTACTTTCGGTAGTTTAAAGCTTTGTGCCTTCCGAAAATGGGGTCACAGCCACCACATCGGTCGCGGTGAGTCTGCTTTCAAACAGCTCACGCTACCACTGCTGCTGCTGGTGCTGCTGTTGCTGCTGCTGCTGCTGCTGTTGCTGTTGCTGTTGCTGATGCCACTGCTCGTGTTCATACCGCTGAAACTATGCGGCGCCGGGGTCCGGGGCTTTTAGAGAAAGGATTTTTAAGTTCGCGATTACCCGGGCCCGCGGCTACGGTCGCGCGGAGCTTGATGGCGCGACCCGGAGAGGAAGGAAAAAGGCATTACCGTCCGATGAGAAGAGCACGACGAGGGACGAGCGCGCAGGCGAAAGGAGATCGTGAAATTTAACGACGGGCGCGGCGAGAACCCAGAGAACCCCGGGAGAGCCCAGAGAGAGAGACGCTTGCTGTAGACGCGAGGGATCCCCTCGCGCGCCCCACCGGAACCCACGAGATTGGGCTTAACGTAAGCGGAAAAGGGTTAACCCGGAGGATGTTATCAGGCAGCTCCATAAATTTCGACGAGATTAGTCGGTGCGGCCGTGAGAGACCGATTTTCCAAGCATTCCGACCAGTTCGGACCAGTTCGGACTGCTTCGGACCAGTCTGGACCACTTCAGTTAACTCTGCTACCGGAAAAAAAATTTCATTGATTCAATGAAACCGCTACGAATAGAAAATTATTAAAGATTCAGCTCGCGAGTTTCAGGTGTCGCGAGTAAAATCATGAGAATGAAAATACGTGAAAGTATTCGGGATCATTTTTTGCACTGAATTAACAGATGGAAAATATTTGTTTTTCAATTACATGTGTCGTATAATTGGAAACTCGGTCCGCGAATGGAGGTATATTTTTTTTATCCGTTTTTTTCAATAATTCATATATTTGCTGTTCGATAAAATTGATTGTGTTGCATGTTCGGAAATATACAAATAATTTCACGGCGAGACGTATCACGTATTGTTGCATCGTCCGAATGTTCTCAATAGCTCGACGTATTTCGCGTGGACGCCACGACAAAGATTCTTCTTTCGGGTTCAAACCGCACGTTAACGAATCGACATTTCGCGTTGTCGCGGCACCAAAGATTGGTGACCTCGTTTCGAGCATCGCGGACGCCGGGCAAGCGGTCATTTTTCCGATAACTATCATTTTAGCTGGTCCAGTTTGCTAGCACAAACGGGATTTTTCGATTTACCCGACTCACGTGTTTTTTTTCTGTTTGTGCCACATTTCCACTTGCAAATGTGGCACAACCGAGGGTACAACGGGACATGGTGAAGGATAATCGCGAAAAACACTCCGGCTAGGGTCTTCGGATATGAGAAAAGGTTATAAAAATGCGATAAAACGTTAAAGCCCAAAAAAAGTTTCCTCAAAAACGCCATCAACCATTTCGTATCCTGAATTCCTGGATGCGTGACGTTCCGACAGAAGTCACTGTCACGTTTGTGTATGGCCCAAGGTTAATTTCGTCGCTCCAACGACGCCGGAAAATGGAACCGCGATGAGCGTGAGTAAAATATCGCGTCGCTCTGCAAGCGACCGGAAAATAATAGATAATTAATACCCATATCCGCGCGTTGCTGTATAAGCGGGGACAGCGACGACGTCGACGACGCCGCCGCGGATCATTTCACTAAAACTCATCTTGTAATTTCATTAAGTGTTCCCACAGCACTAAAGACGAGCGGATAATGCTGCGAAGGTCGTTATTAAAAGACGTTAATTTTTAATAGCACCGTAAACCGTAGTTCATCCGAGGTACGGAAAATTTTCTCGTTACCGCGAACGCGGCTCCGCGGTCCGTCCGTAGTCGTTGCCGCGTTGGTGGTGCCGTTGCTGCCGCTGCCGCTGCTGCTGCTGCTGTTTCAGCCTCGATCGCGTTGTATCTCTGTGTCCATTACGTCGGATTCGATTATCTAACGCGCCGGATCGTTACGATTATTTTCTACCTTGGGCCCCGCGCCGATAAGCGAGCGTAATAGCTTAGCGCCACGATATTCTTATGTCCGACCGGCCTCTCGCCGGGCATATTATATCTCGCGGCCGAAGGTAACAGGCTTAACGCATGCAACCCCCGACGCTCTCGCTCCCCCACCCCTCCCCCCATCCCCCGTGGCGTTTCAACGAATATCGATGCACCCTACGAAACAGAGTTTAACGACTGTGATAACCCGGCGATCATTGCGATATTCCGCGTACGCTATATGTAGACATATATAAACAAAAGTATGTACACATATATGTACATACATATATAGTACGTGTACGTAGATACATTTATAAATACGTGCGTGCACGGATTCAACACACGGTGAATTCGCGCGGGCTATTACGTTATATGAATTTGTAGGTTAGGTGGTGAGGGGGCAGGAGCGGCGAGGGCTGGGAGGAAGGAGATGGAGTCGCGCGAGCGCCGGGCATTTTTCCCGATTGAATGTAAATTTACGCATTGCACGAGCGGCCCGGGCAGGCGCATTAACATATGAACAGCCGTATAATACACATTAATGTACAATATTCATATGGAAATTTTGGGTAAAGAGTATTACTGGTCTAACTATCCGTGGGCGAGTCATTACCATAATTGGGGAAAGCGGCGAGAGCGAAATCTCGCGTTACCCTCCGTGCACTCGACGAAACTGTCTCCCACGGTATCGTCGAGCGCGCGCGCGCATCCGAGAATCCACCCGTCATCAGGTATCCGCCATTCCGGAATATCTCGGGTTTTAACGGTTACCGTATGTTTCGTCGTCTGTGCTCCCCCCCCCCCCCCCCCCTTCCCCACGTCCGACTCTCTCGCCATGGCAACGAGTTTCCTCCATGTCCGTGTGCAGCGAATTGTCAAAATTTCGATGCTTCATCTCCGGTTTCCTAATTTCAGATAAAATTGTGGTTTGTGTTTTTCCCGTTCGGCTCAGATAAAGAGAAACAAAAAATTTGTTTCGAGTAAATCAAGGTCAAGGGTGGAATATTTCAGATGAATATTTAATTGTTCTGACAATATTTTTATCATATTTCACAAGATTCTTACATATTTTTATTGCCGTAAGGTACATTCCGAGGCGTCCAACGCTCCCTTCTTCTGCACGGACGTTTCGCTTGCGAGAACCGCCGAGCGCCGCTCGCCATCTCGCGACGGCCGCGCGCACCAAGTCTCGAAAAACCGTCTGTCCCCTCGCCAAAAGTCGTTTTCACAGTCTCCGCTCTTCCGACCTCGTAAAAAGAGCTCGTAAATTTTTTTTCTCCCCCCGCCTGTTCTTCTTTTTTTTCGTCACCGTGAAACTTTTATTAGCTTTTACATTCCGCATATATCGCGACAACCAATTCACGGTGTGTCGCACGGGGCGGCAGCAGCGTAAAAGCGAGCGCGTACCTCCCGCGAACGGTGAATGAGAAAGATAATAAAATTCGCGAACGAATGCACGAAAAAAAAAAACGAAGCGCGAGACGGAAGAAAAAAATATATATACAGTTAACCGCAATATTGACGAACATGTCCGAGACCGGGAACGTCGCATCCGCGGCGCGCGCGCGCCCCGGCGGATGTAGATGTATATACATGAAAATGTAACATGAAAATGCCATTATACGCCTCGGGCTTGTTCTCCAGGTGCCGTTTCCGTCCCTCCCGTGGAACTCGGGCGAGCCGCGTCCTACCGGGCAGTCGCCACCGCCGTCGTCGCTCCGTACACCGCGTTGAGTCCGCCCCGCACTGTCGGGGAAAACTCTGATTCTGTCGTTAAAACTTTCAAATCGAAAAGATCGGACGGGCGAGACGCAGAGAGGAAGAAGCGCGGAGAGACTGCGAGAGAAGGTGAGACAGATGGAGACCTAGCGGAGGCACCAAGCGGGGATGCGGCTGGCGAAATCAAATTTCAAAAACAAGGCCAGAGCCCCACCAGCCGTCCTCGCAGCTCTCCGACGGTGGAATCTCTCTTTTTCTCTGGAAACGACCTCGCGTCGGGACAACAGACAGAGACGGAAACCAAGAGCGAGAGACCAAAGGAAGTCCTTTTATACGTACTATATATATTGCCGCGCCGAGCTCACTTTTGTCCCTCTCTCGCTCGCTTGCGAGTCGACCCCCCTTCCCCTTCCCGCCGCCAGGAATTGAATTGGCCGTCAGTATACGCGACATTCGCGGCAATCGACAACACGCGTGCGGCCTCTTCTCTCGATGCTCGCCGTGTGTGCCGGGTGATCGAGCGCCCGAGCCCCTTTTGCAATTGAAAGCAGAAACGAGAAATCCCCGCGGTGTCTCCCTGTCTCTCTTTCTCTCTTTCTCCTTCTGTGTCTAACGTCGCCGGATTCTCCCGCGAAATCGCGCTGCGTCGCTTCCGCTGCCTCAGGAAAACGCAGAGGGAGAGCGAGACGAGACGCTCAACGAGAACGCGAAGCTCGAAACGCCGCATCGCAGCGCGAAGCCTAGCGATTCCGGAAAACCCAATGTTCCCCCGATTTATTTGCCAAAAGTCTTGGCGCGCGAGCGGGAGATTGAATTAGAGACAAATAACGTCGGGCGGTGTATCCCGAGCGCCAGGAGATTGCCGGTTCGGGTTGAAAGCTCGGGACGCACACCTGACGCTCGTCCTGCGAGCGCCGCGTCTTCCCGGCTCCCTCTCTCACTCTCTTTTCTTCTCTCCGCCCTCCCGCCCCCTACCCACTCGACGGCAGCCGTTGCCTTGTTTTCCCCGTCGTCCTTATCTCCGCCGACGCTCCACTCCGGGACACCGACGAGCGCGCGGGGGAACGAAGCGACTTTATTTATCCTCGGTCCTGTAATCTCATCCACCGAGTGGAGCGACCTTTGAACAATTGTAACTTCCATTACCGGTGAGTGCTGGCGTAGCCTCGATTCTATCGAGACAAATGAACGCGCAAAAAAGCAGCAGCAGCGGCAGCGGCAGCAGCAGCGAAAAAAAGGGCAGGAAAGAGAGAAAAAGGAGGAACGGGCGAACCGGAGACAAAAACGCGCGGGGGGTGGAGGGTGGGGTGAGGGGGGAGCGAAAGAAAGCGTCGTGACGAGCCGGGCGGCAGCCGGGACGAGCTGGGCGGTGGGGGGAGGAAGGGGGGAGTGCGCACTCGCGCCATACAATAATTCAGCGTCGTCGTCTCACCGTCGCGTCCTGCGGTCTCCTCTCTCTCTCCCTCACTCAGTCTCTCTATCTCCATTCGTCCCTCTCTCCCTCTCGTTCAACAACCCCTCACCCGGAGGTCTCTATCTCTATCTTTCCCCGCTGCGTCCCGCTCCTCGCTCTTCTCGCTTCCCGGCGGCTCACTCTCTATTTTCCAAGTGACATATCGCGAGCGGACAGCGGAGTGTAAATCATCGCGCGTAGCTCTGCACCTGGACATAAACCATTTCACTAGCGTAGATGTTGCCGCGTCTGTGGTGCTAATATATATATGTATGTATATATACATATATAGAAAATGTATACACGTATAGGAATATATACGACACCTACGTACTATGCACGTATTATATGCACCGGTGGCCAGTACAGCGCATCGTGTATATAACACAGAGTGGGTGGAAAGGGGGAGGGGGGGGGGGGAGAGGGCGTATTATTATTGCAGATGGGAAACGTAGGTGGGTACCGATAACGACCGCAGAGATTTCCACGAATTCGAGGGTAGGCGGACGGCAGCGTCGGTGGCGGCCGCGGCGTCGGTGGCGTCGACCGGGTGTGATAGGTGCTACACGAGCGGAGCACCTGTACGTGCCAACTGCTGGCAGGGCACACGAGCTGCTGGCGAGCTACACGCCAGAGTTGCTTCCGCATACCTAGCAAGCGACGCAGCGCCAGGCCCCGGCTATCTCGCCGTCTCGCTCGCTCTCGATAGCTCGCGCTATCGAGAGCGAGATGACTCCCCCTCCTCCACACCCGTAATACTGCTGGCGCAATTGCGGGTACGTGAAACGTACGCGAAGCAAGCGAGGCGCGTCCACGCACCGCTGAATTTGGCACGCGGGTCGCGCACCGCGCAGCGTCCGCACGCGCGCGCGGGGGTCACGTAGCCAACTCTCTGAGCTGTCCGGACAGTGGGCGAACGACGCGCGCGAGGCATCGCATTTCGCGAGCCTGGGCGAACCCGCACTGAGAAAAAAGACCATGGTATTTGCAACAATAATGCCATAGTTGAAAATTTATAATATCGGGGACCATATTTTATAGTTAGATCAGCTTTAATATGGTTTATTGAACTATCATCATGATGCTAAGTAAACTATACCGTTTCGATAGTGCAGCTAAATATGCGACACACTTAAGCACACCACAACTTATCGTTAAAACGGTAACAACAAAATTATGTTACATGCAACACATGTGTGAAATCAACAATGAGATCTAATCTCTGACGGATCCACCGATATTTTTATTTCGCGTTAACATTCAGAGAGTTATTCAATGCCTCTACTATTTGCGTAGTTACATTTTACTATTTTGCAGTAAGGCTTACTGTATTAATTGACAACACGACACTGGCGAAAATAGTAGTAGATGAAATACGAACAAACATCCATTATAGTACAGGCGTAATAATACTAATAGTTGATGCTTCCTATACATTTCCAGATGATTCACCATAAAATATTGCTATTGCCTGAGGCAAACATATTTATATGGTTTTAAGTACTATACGTTTATTTTGTACTTTCAACTAGTACGCGCTACAACACCGTGTAACAATACACAGTATTCTCTGTAATATTTATTGTTACATTAAAAATCATCTTTAGCAGAAAATGCTTCATTCCCGCGTTCCCGCGCTCGTTCGCGCTGGACGCACGAGCCTTCTTTGGCGCGCGAAGCAATAGACAAGCCTATCCTTACTCTGGACAATTTCGGCGCCGCCTAATACAACACGCGCGTCAGAACTACTCTGCGTAGGGCCCAGAGCGACAGTCGTCGAGAGAGTCGACAGAGAGTGACAATGCTACGAATAGTTCGCAACTCTTATGTGAGATTCAGATATCGTAAATCGTCAAGTAGTCGGTAGCACAGTCGGTAGCGTAAGCGGTTAGGAAGTTAGGTTTAGGTAGGGTCGTAGGTTCAAATCCCGGGTTAGGCAGGCAAATTTTCTTCGACAGAAACGAGTACCCATGCCTCGAGGGGTAACTCTCGAGTCGGGAAATATATTTTTAAAAACTATTTTCAATTTTTCATTAACATTTAAAATAACTTTTAAACATTTAACTGTTATAGTAAAAATCAAAGTATAGAATAGTAATTTTTACTACGCTACATACGAACCACTACCGATACTAATTGTTGATGCTCCCATACATTTTCAGATGATTCACCATAAAATATAGCTATCCCCTGAGGGAAACATATTTTTATGGTTGAATGTACTATACGTGTGCGTAAGGACGGATAGTTGCAACTAACATCTAGAAATAGTTGATATATATACGAAAATATGGTACATAATACTATATTTTTATTGGTTGCGATGACTATAAAAGTATTGTTATCCCGTCAGGGAAACATACTTTATAGTAAGAATATGGTTAATCCCACCATATATTTCTCTCAGTGCGCGAGAGCGCGCGGGCGCTCGCCCCCGAAGTCCGCGCGAGCGCGCGCGGCGGGTGTATCGCACACACCGCACGTATACATCGCGCGCGACTCGCAGTTGACCTAATCACCCGCGATCACTTAACGTTACGAGCCGAGCCGGGCGATGTGCGCGGGCGGACGGTGGCACGCGGCGTGGGGGTTGGGGGTTGGGTACGGAAGGGTGGATCACGTGTTTGCGGGCGGTTGATGCGGATTTTTGGTTGAGGGGGTGGGGAAAGAAATGACATGTGGTCAATGACGTTTTTTGACATTAAAAAATTTGTTTGATTTCGTAAAGTTTGAAAGCCATATTCGATGGCAAATTACCCGCTGTCAGACTGCTGCAAATTTCGTGATATTAAACAATGAACTGCTGGTCTCCTAAGCACGA
Organism: Itoplectis maculator; assembly: GCA_964034905.1. Classification (NCBI taxonomy): domain Eukaryota; kingdom Metazoa; phylum Arthropoda; class Insecta; order Hymenoptera; family Ichneumonidae; genus Itoplectis; species Itoplectis maculator. Next base: position 9,520,233 of record OZ035853.1, read on the forward strand.
ATGAGAGGCCGAATAAATCGAGAACAACGGTTACTCGCGATTTTTTTAATACAGGATTCTACCCGGAGAAAAACGTTCGCACTTATCGCGCCCTCGGACATCGATCAACCGTGCGCGCGCGTCACGCGTCCAGCACGCGGGCGAAATCGCCGAGTCACACAGCGCTCGACTCTCGAGCCTCGCGCGGCCGATTGAGCTTGCAAAAAGCGCTCTTTACCGCTAATCGAGCGTGTAATCGAGTTTCAAAAAGATCACAGGCCGACACACCCGGAGCGACGTTCCTTGCTAGCGCCGCAATTTAATTACATCGCGTACAGCGAGACAAAAAAAACAACAACACCAACAATAACGCTTCGAATAAAAAATTCCGTCACTCTTAATTCCCCGATTACGACGATTCGATCGCAAACACATTCTCGGCGCATCAGCCACGAGTCGTATCGACTCGCGCGTGCGCCAATTTGTCAACTAACACGGCGTCGAGATTTCAATTGTTTTTCGACTCATCGCGACCAGCGAGCGTCAAGTGCGCATCGTCCGAAAATTCGCCTCCCGCGCCGACGCCGCGTGTATCCAAACTCGGAGCGTAAATCCGGCGTTAGTAACGTCATCGCGCCCGCGTCGCACATTTGAAAGATTTATTTGCGCGGCAAATACGCAGCTCGCGGTGCGAATTTCGCTCTTTCACTCGCTCGCGTTTACCGCCGTGACGAATGGGACGCTGCGTATGCTAATCGCTCTCGTCGACGCTCGATTTTATAGAGCCCCGATGCGAAATTACTCGCCAGCGATTATATCGCACTTCCGCTTCGCATGTCATTTTCCATAACAAATATTATACGGCCCATCTGGATCTCCAATCGCGTCGCCGCGATGCGGATCGCGCGCGTCGTGTATAAACCCCCTCTCGACCCTTCGGTTCGGAACCGAAGGGTTGAAGGGTTTATCTACTGAGCGCCGAGCTGATAGATGGCCGAAATCTTAGTGGATCGCGACGCGCACGGAGCGCAAACGTTGAGCGCGGTATAATCAGTGCACTGCGCACCAGCTGTTTATATGATGCTATCGGGGGCCGTTTCCTCGTATACACACAATAGTTATCCGGGCTATTCGCTCGGCCGTTTCCGCTGTGCAAACTGTGTAACGCATCGCAATTCAATCTCAAAAGTAATTAGAGCTTCGCTCGGCTAACGCGCGCACTCTGCACCGACGCATACAGAGTAATAACCGAGTGGCCCAGTGAGGGAATAGGGGGGGGGGGGGGGGGGAGGAGAGGGAGAGACACACACGAGGGTCGTACGTCGGTTACCGATCCAATTCCACTGCGAAGTATCGCTGTAGCGCTAGTTTGGTTGGTTTAATAGCGTTTACCGTCGAATATCATGAACGTCGGCTGGTACATAATCATTGTTACGAAGATCCCGTCGTCGCGGGTATCGCGAGCGAGCGCGAGCGCTCGAATCGCAAGCGATCATACGAGTCCGCGAATAATGGACGAGGTGCGCGAGGCGACGTCGAATCGGGCCGACTGAGCAGCTCGACGGAACTCGCCGAGCCATTCGTGAATATACCGTGGAGTGTACTATATAGCCATAGAGGCTGATTAGAGAGGTCACTTCGGAACTTCGATGCTCCGGAGTCTAATTGGCCGCCGGGAATTGACGTAACTTTTTTTTTATTTTTATTTTTTTGTTTTATTAGGCGAGGTGTTAAGGTGGAAAATCGACTCATGATTCGAGGCAGCTCGATGGCTTTCTGAAAAAAGAATCGGAGCATTGTCCAAACTTAGGAAAAATATAAAAAGCCAATCAATTTTTTTTTGTTTTTTTTCAACGTATTTCCGTATCGCGTCGTTAGCCTCTTGGCGCTCGCGTTACAGGAGCGCCCGATGTGTTATTTCATCCGTGAAATACTAATTGGATCTTGGAACGCCGAGGTTGGAGGGGGGTAGGGGCGTGGGAGGAGTATTTCCGGTCGCGTCATTTCTCGACGCCGGGACGAACGTGGACGGCGAGTCCGACGTTGTAACGTTATCCCGCGCGTAAACAGAGATGTATCAGTGTCAAAGCGCAATCGCAACGGCGCTCGCTAACTACGAGGCTTTAGCTGTGGATAGAGTTTAATGCGGCAGTTTTGATAAATAGCTGCGCAAACGGTTGGACAGCTCGGACGTGACGCGTCGGGCGCCAACGTCTGCAGGGTGCGCGGCGTTTAAACCCAACGATGGTGGGTTGGGGGGGGGGGGGGGGGGGGTAGAAAGTAACTAAAAGAAATATCGGCATCGATCATCGGCCGCGGCTTCGTTAGACACGACGGGGGAAATATCTTTGATAAGAGCCAAGGCACACATTACGTAAAGCGGCGGCGGCTCAAACGCGAGAAGCCTCGAAGCCTGACGTAATCCTTCATCCGTCACCCCGACGCCGACGCCGTCGTCGTCGCTCTGGTCACCTTTGCGCCGCGGCCGACTTCTTATTACCAAAGTACCCGAGCCATCTGTGCCTCACGGAAAAAGGTGGAGTGAGCAAAGAAAAAACATTATCTCTCTTTTCATAAAAGTTTCCTCTGCCGAGTCACAGAGCGTTTTATGTTTTTTAATTTTCCTCCGGGCTGCTACCCCTCTTCCTCCTCTCCTCCTCGCCCCTCCCATCCTCACGGTTGATGGTCTTTGGAATTGCCAATTGCTTTGCACTTTTGTTTGGCTAATTAAGTTACGATAATTCCTGTTTTATGTATCGCAAAAATAAGCGTGAGACTTTTTTTAATTTAATTGTATGTTTTTATTTTTTATTATTCACGTTTGTTCTGTTTACGTCGTTGGAAATGATTGAAATGTGGAGCGAGCGTTATTGGAGAATTTATAGATCTTTCCGGCTTCTGCGTTGTATTTACACATTTTATTATTATATTGAGGAGAACGTTTGAGCGGAGACTGCGACGATGGATGTATATAGGACGATGGCCTGTCGATGCATTGATGAGAGGAAATATATATATATATATATATATATCTATATTTATATATATATTACCTACCTATACAGTGACCCGGATTGTTCAAGTATAAACTGAGAGCGCTAACGACTGCGCTAACGTCACCTACATATTTCCCTCATTCACGTCGGTCGTCGTCTCTGCTCTCGCACTCAACGCCGGGACTATTGCATTATGCATTTCTCTTTGTGTACCTTTCCAGGCATTCGTGTTATCCCTTTACCACATTTTTACTTCCTCCCTCGGCTTCCATTCGCGTTACCCGAAGACCCGCGCGAACCCCCGCGTGTACTGCCCGAAGCCCCTGGCGCTGCTGCTCTTCCCCTAATGCACCGGCTGTATCGCATTTTCCGCGAGGTTACGGGAAAACTGCGGAAATCCTGACGGCTGATACCTGTGTTTTACGGAGTTTCTGCTCCGCGCCACAGGAAACGACAGGAAAACCTGCGATTCGCTGGAAGCGTTTGACGCGCGAACCAGAGGACAACTGGATATCGATATGCATTTTTTTTCTCTTCGACCTGGAACAAAAATGATGAATTAATGCACAATAAAAAATTGCATTTATCATTGCAAATAGTGTACGAAAAATATATCGAGCTCTTTGAAATAGAAATAGCAAGATGATTTCAGCCTTGGTAGAAAATCTGTAGCGTTACATTCGGCCCCAAGCCAGGCGCTGATCAAGCCCGGACAGGGATGACACGCCTAACTAGCGCCAAGTGTAACGCCGTAAATTGTCTTCCAGGGAAATTTAATGAAACTAAATTGTGGTGCATCGTTTGTGACTCTTTCGGAGTCAGGGAGGTTGACAAATATCGCGACACTAATCATTTCAATAATTCGCAATAAAAATCACAATTTACGGTCGCAGACACCGCGAACAAATTTTACAAAATATATTTCGACCACTTCATAAAAAAATGGCGTGAAATAAATTACCAACCTCAGCCAGATTATTCGTATCCCCCGCGTCAGATGACAAATATCCCGCCACCGACAATTCCCAGCATTCTAGCAATAACATTCGGCAAAAATCCTCCATTAACAGTCACAGACCCCTCACATTAATTTTACAAAATACTCTGACCCCGCGGTCATAAAAATAAAACACAAATTGCCAGCCCCAATTGTTCGCATCCCCCATTCGCGGGGGGGGGGGGGGGGGGGGGGAGTCGGCAAACATCGGCCGAGCCCCCGATGATGCCGCGTATAATTAGCCGATAACATTATCAAAATCATTTACACCCGGTGCGCAATTGTACGCGGCGATAATGGGCATCGACGATCTTACAGCGGCGTTTTCGGCTCTGGACCAGCGGGGCCCTTGGTATAACCCGGGCGTTCGGCCATTTACTTGATTGAACCGCAAGCCGCAAACCAATTGGAGGCCTGTCGAGAGTGCATGACAAATGACATGTTTAGAATTCCCTGTCGGACGATAGTAAAACCGATCGTCGATAACGTTCGACCGCTTCTCTCATTTCTCTCCCCCTCTCTCTCGTGACTTGTATTTAAATCAGCCGCGATGCATTACACGCGGTTCGCGCTCTCGTTCGCGGCGACATACATATAGAACATATGGAGCGAGTGCCTAATGCGGTTCGCGCAGAGGGTAATGCGGATCCTGTATATTGGCTCGTGAAAATTTTATTCTGTAATATCGATCCTGCGGGGGCGGGGGGGAAATGGTGAAGGGGGTGGGGTGGGGGGGACGACGAACACAGTCACCACGGGGAAATGGGAGTGAGCGAGAACCCGACCGGGGATTCCGAGATTTCGGACGATCGTTACTTCGGCAACTCACCCTCGGCGAATTGAACGCGGTTCGGCAACGAGCGCGAACGCGGCGAGGGATATCGGGACCCCGAGCCGGCCGAAAATTTATCTGCGCGGCCCGCGCTAACGGCGCTCGGCGCGCGGCGCGCGAATAGGCTGACCGCTGGGCAGCGGTATTCCCGGTGAACTTGTGTGTGTTGTGCCGATACGTATATACATAATAGGTCCATAGGTGTGTGCCTGTGTGTGAGTGTGTATATGTATACATACGTATATATATACGAGTGTATGTATATGAACGTTGAAACACTCGGACATTCGTTGAAGCTGGCACTCGAAGCGCCGAGCTGGGGGAGGTGAATCTGATGAATGAGCTTCGAACAATTCTGGCTCCTCGCTGTGCTCGCTCCGGTCGCTCGATGCCGCGACCCCTATCGACGCTATTGCGAGCTTCGCCCGTTGCGCTACAATGCGCGACTGACTATTTATGAACAGCTGCAAAATGAACTGGCTGCGTGTTTGTTCCGTCCGCGGGAGACTCGCCGCGCACACAACGGAGGAGCGGTCCAATCTCGATGCGGGAAAAGCGCGCGAATTCTCATGGTTTTGCGTAACGTCGAGAAGCAGGCAAAAATAGTGTTTTAATTCCACGTCGTTTAATCGCGGCAACATAATCGGGCGAAAATTCGCGTGTCAGAAGCTCGAGCGTCATACAAGGCAAATCTACTCCGCTTTCGTCCCCTCGACACTTTTTCGCTCGAGATACGAAAAAAGAAATAAAAAAACACCGTCCCACGTCGGCTAATCTACGCCGCTAAAAGATATATTAAAAGTAATATTTCTGGCAACTACGTAAGACGAGAGTGGTTATTCGTGTGTGGCAAAACGCTTATCGGCGGCGATCGCCGAGCGGCTGCCGTGGGTCGGTTGCTTATTACACACGTAGCGGGGGGTTAAAACACGTACGTCTCGCGCGGTCGGCGGCAACGGCGTCCGGGGTTCTCTCGCTCTCTGTACATTTCTAACTTGTAAATAATAATCATGGCCGCGCGGTAGTAATTATACGTACTTGCACGCGCTTCTAACGTGCCCTTATCGGGCATTCGTGCCGGCGCGCGACGCACACACCGTCGGGTGCGCGCGCGGCGTCTGCACCGTCGCTGCCGAGGGTAACACAACGCATCGCGCGCTACAAACCGTCCAACACCCGTGGCGGAGTCTCGGCCCTCGCTCGTGTTGTCCGTGTGTTTGCACGTTTCCGGCGCGGGAGACCGAGCGAATAATGCGCCGCTATTTTCGCAACTCCGCAGCGATAATTCATAACCGAGCCGTGTGCCCCCCCCCCCCCCCCCCCCCCCCCCCCTCCCCCCACCCACCACTCGACTCCCCGCGACCTCGCGGCTGTGTTTTTAGATTTTCAGACTCCCCGACGATGTGCGCGCATTTTATTATCGCCAGCGGACTCGATACGTGAGTGCGACCTCTGTGACCGCCGTGTAGCAGGAACGATTGCACGTCCTTGCCCAGGGCAAGTCGGGAACTGACCGGGCCCTGACCGGGGCCACCGTACTTGAACCGTACACATGTCACTCCGCGAATATATTTGTCCGAAAATTTCGAAATAAGGGCATTTATAAACTTTCTTCTCTAGAGAGCATCGGGAACTGGCCAGGCCCTGACCAGGCCAACCCGACAAATTCCCTGTCACGAATATTCTTTCCCGCAATGACAGAGTCGCCTTTACAAGCAACGAGAACAATCAAACTTCCCTCGCCCAAGTTTGGTCGTGTCCGAGGGCAAAACGCGTCCCGCAGACGCTTTGCGCGCAAAGCGTTCGACGCGGCGCGCGCGCGCGCGGCTGCCGCCTTCGTCGAAGCACCCCCGTTCCACGAAATACCCGGCCAGACGTGACGTTTCCTAAGATCCGGTTTAGTGCGCGTCGTATAACCGGCACCAAGTGCCACGACCTGCTCTCTCTCCCTTCCCCGCGCCACTCGCGCCTCCCCGTAGCTGTGTCGAAGTATCGCGCGCGCTTTTGCGCAGCGCCGGGCGAGACCAGTGGAAGCCTGAAGCTACTGTAGAAGACTCTGGCAGCGGGAAGCACGACGGGGGCGGCGGTGGTTTTCGCGACCCGTGTATACGGTGTTACCGAGTATTATGGAGAACTTGGTTAATTATCCGATGCCACTCACGTGGAACCTTCGTTTTGGTAATTAATACGAAATTACCTATTATATCGCTGCGCCGGTGGTTTATGCACGCGGCCGCCGTAGCCGGCTGCGAGTGGCGAAAGGAAAACGACGATCATCTCCCCCCCCCCCCCCTCCCCCCCGCAACCCCCGGACTCTTCCCCTCGTACCCCCTTCAACCCTGTCTCGACGTCATACGTACAATATCGTCTCGCTCCGACGTAATTACTCGATATATCGGTGCAGGAGTTTAACCGCGAACACGCGTGTTCCACGGCTCGCGCGCTTCGCTGTGTATACATAACCTCGAGGCGGAAATTGCGTAACGTTATGATTGGATAAGCCAACTGCTCGCGTTGGCGGAAGCCGCGCGTGCACACGCTCGGGTTAATCGAAAAGCTTAACGCTCGGGCTTTGTGGTTTCAGGGTCGGCGAGGACGGCCCCTGGGACGAGAAGAAAGAGATCGTCACGCCGAACAACGACACCAAGTATTACATGGACAATCTGCAGCCGTTCACGTCTTATAGCTTCAGGGTCTCGGCAGTGAACGCGCGTGGACGAAGCGCACCGAGCATGCCGTCGCACTACATCACGACACTGCGGGAAGGTGGGTGCTTATGATTTTTTTTAGATTTAAAATTAGTTTTGTTAATTTTTGGGAGAGTTGTCAAGGTCAATGTTTAATTTCTTTTATTTTAAACTTGTTCTAATTTTTTTTTAGATTCATTATCATTTTTTAAATTAAAAATTGGATTTATTAATTTTTGAGAGAATTGTGAAGGCCAATGGCCTCGTTATTGTTTGTGCAACTGACCGATGACCGAAATTAGGAATGTTTTTATTGGGGTTAATTAACAATGGATTAATATTGGATTATTATATCGATGCACGATAAACATGGCAGAAACGTGTTTAGTGCAAAAGTGCATTAACGTCGCGAAAATTGTTGAGGTTCGCAAAAAATCACACACCAAGTGCGCGTTGGCGTTTTATTATTTAAAAAAAAAGGCAACGGCGAACGGAAAAAGTAGGGAAAAAATCCTCGCGGGCACAATGTCGCTTTAATAACTTCGTAACAAAGTCGAAAGGCGAGCTACTGATTATTATGAATGTGATATCGTCAGGTAGAGCCGCCGCCCTCTTCCCGCGTTTTAATTGCAGCGACGCTGTCGCCGGGGCAATTAATTTCACGGCGAAAATGCAATTTAAAGAACGGGCGCGCGCGAGCGCGGCGCGACGGCCGCGGCGACGTACGACGATCGAAAGGTCACCCCGGTCGCCGTCGCCGGCGGGCGTTTAATTATTTTTTTCAACGTCACCGGCATCAGCGTGTCGTCCGAATGAAAAATCGCGGAAATTAGTGTTTCGACGTGGAGCGCTAATTTCACGTAAAAAATTATTATTATTTCCCTGTCAACGATAAATAATCCGAAAAAACTGACAATCGTAGATACCGACCGACCGCACGATTTTCCCAAACCTCCTGTAAACTTATCCCCCTCTCCAATCCTTCCGCAAAACTCATTCCCACTCCGTCGAATCATCAAAACGCCAGTGACACGCCGCGTTATCGTTATTATCGCGCAACCAGGATGCGCGTCGCGAGATAAAAAATAGCAAGCAATAACAACGACAAAAAAATAGCACGAATGCGGTTCGTTAGAGTCGGAGCTCGTACGCGACGAACGGGGAGAGAACGCGTCTTCCCACCGGTGAAGGTTACAGGGACAGGTTTTTCAAGAATATAACCGGTGAAGCGGTGCAACCGGGAAACCAGAGGGACCAAGAGAGAAAGAGACGGAGATACAGAGAGAGACCAGGGTGTTCGTTCGACACGACAACACAGTTTAAAACGTGGGTCACGCGCTTCCGCTATTACCTCGGTAAAATAAACGGTTTGACTTCGTGTAAAAGATCGTCTGTATGTGACTGGGGGGAAGGGCGAGAGTGGAGGAAGTGGAGGAGGGGCAGGGGGCATCCCCTCATCGCCCTCCACCCCGAGGGAGGGAGTGAGGGGTTTGAGGGGGATGCGAGACTAAACTGAACCGAGCGTCACGAGGGAGTGAGCGAGCAGCAGGTAGGTGGGGTGCAATATGTATATACACACATACATACATGTGTATTATGTATATATATATGAGTATGAAAAGAAGCGAGTTGGCACACTACTTCTGGGGCGCGTATACACACACGGAATGGCAGAGAGAAAAAAAGGGGGAGCGAGCTTTCCGAGGTGAAGGTGTACTAATTACAGTGGGGGCGTCCGGAGTGCAAAGCCTGAGACAGGTGTGCTTAACTCAAGCGGCTCACTCACGTTCGCGAAGGCAGAGAGAGGGAGAGAGAGGGAACGAGTGTGTGTGAGAGAGAAACAGGAAGGGGAGAAGAGAAGTCTCGCTCATTCACCGGTTGATGCTTTGGATGGCAGAAGAGAAGCTCTGACTCTGAAACTAGGTTAGAAGCAGCGAGGGACGCCGAGAGCCCAAGTGGACCGTCGTTTGTGTGAGTGTGTCTGTTTGTCCGTGCGTGCCTGTGTCTGCGAGAGAGCGCGCGGGGTTTTACAAACGTCGGGGAGGCGCGAGAGCAATTGAAAGAATTCGCACCTAACGCTAATTCGCTCGCATACTGCGAGAATGAAAAAAAGGAAAAAAAAACGAAAGCAGAAAGCCATTGTATTCACGAGCCGGGTACACGCTCGTTACTTAATAGAGCAGTTGGAAGTTGCATTTTTGTGCCGCCGGCGCGCGCGTGCGATGACGCGCTTTGAGGTGCGTACGCTATACATTCGTCCGCGGGGAACATTTTTTTCGCGTGGATTCTGGGAAATAATTTTTGTCTGATGTTTTGAGATTTTTTTTTTTTTGTAAATTAGTAATTAGTTCGCGAGTTGTAAGAATTTTTTGTCTAAATAAATGTACTTGTGAAATACTGAAAAATATCCCGCAGGACAGATCTACATCTTTATTTTTTTCGGACATATTTCTTCTCCGCGGGGAATCGCGGGGAATTTGGAACAAAAAAATCCCCCGTTCACTCGCTGTGTGTGTTGGATTTCGGAACGTGAAGCCTGCAGTGAAATAATGGATATACGTGCGGTCGGAAGAGGTGGTTTTCGCTCGGGGAAAACGGAGAAAAAAAAACGAAAAAAAAACGACGCTGCGGGTTCATGAGGAGTAAAAAAGATCGGGTTGTAAATCGATTCGGCCGTTGGGGGAAAGGGCGGAAGAATCAACGAGGACGAAACTATTCGACTTGACACTTTAATCCCACGACGCCCGCGGAGCTTCGTGCTCGCCGCCCGCGCGCGGTCTCTACACGGTATTAAGGAAAAAGTCCTTCGGAAAAAGGTCCTGGAAAAAAGGTCCCGTATAAAAAAAAGTGCCAACCTTTGAAGCCGAGATAACAGAAATTCGATAAACAAAAATTTCCCAAAGAAGGGACAAAATTATGCAAAAAAAACTAAAAGTTCTAGCAGGCTGAATCAATATAGTATTATTGCAATAGACCCGGCATTCTTCGAAGATTATGTAATACCGGTTTTGAAATCGTCTAAGCTACAATAGTTTCGAAGATCCCGGCCTCTGAAGTCGAGATAACGAAAAATTGATAAAAAAAACAAAAATGAAAAAAATTCGGGATTTCTTTATAATACTCTCGGCTTCTTCGCCTGTCTTTCTCTCTCTTTCTCTCTCTCTTACCCTTCCTCTTCGCAGTTTTTTCACCTTTCTCTCTGCCAGCCCGCCCTTCACTGGTTTTTTTCCAAAAGAAAACACGCAACCTTATTAAAAAGTGTGTCACGTTTTAAAAAAATTGTGAAAAATTGCAAAATCATTCCACTCGTAAAAAATTACAGTACGTTTTCAAGTTTGCTTGATGCGGAAAAAAGTGGACCAAGCTGAACCATCAACTCCTAGCGAAAAAAAGTTACACCCATTTAAGTAAAAGCACATTTTTCACGCAAAAAAAAAAAAAAAAAGAAAAAAAAACTCGAATCTACTTCTCACATATTTTTTCCTCCGCCAATAAAAAATCTTTCCCTCATACAAAACACTCGTCGCGAGGTCAAAAAATTTTTTTTTCGGTGTTCCGTTTCGCCCCGGTCACCTCCGCAAGACAGCGGAAGCTGCAGGCGGCAACGATGTCTTTGAGAATCCACCGTCTCCGCGGGCGGATGAATGCGAGGAGCACGCGCGGTGTCGGACACCCGAGGATTTTTCGTCGGACGGCCGATCATCTCCCGCAGCGCGCGTGCAACTTGAAAACTTGAGATCCGAGCGCGAGGATCTTCGAAAGGCCTTCGCGGCGCGAGGTCGACCAGGCGGCCGGGCGACCGGGCGAGGCGCGGAACGAGCGGTGCACGTCGCGGAGGATACGATGTCGGTGCGATCGTCAACTACGGAGATTTACGAGAGTCCCAGGGATAGACGCGCGATAACCCACTTTGCACGGAGGGTGATACACGCGGCCCGTGCGCCGCCGCTCGCGCGAGCGATCCGCTCGCTTTTCCCTCTCGCGTCGCGGTTGCGTTCGCCCAGATGGGGGTTCGTGACCCTTCGGACATATCGTTGACCTAGTCCGACGCGGCGGGCGACGGAAAACGAGATCGCACGTATATACGAGGTGCAGGCCGAGGCCTTCGGCTCTAGCTTTTCCTCCTATCTCCCCAACGTGAGGGCATAGTATATGCCTCCCCCTCTCACCCGCCCGGAGGTGGTGGGGGGGTGTTATCGATCTCCCTCATCTCCGTTGTATTAGGGGCGAAACGGGTGAGGGTCAGCTAAACCGGGGAATCCGTGTATTTCCGTAACGGGCGAACTTTGTCACGACGAACGTAAAGTCCGGAGGAAAATCTCTAGACGACGTCGCGAAGGTGGAAACGAATTATTTTCATGAGATAAAATATATGCCGCACTGGATTACCCGAGGGCCACCATTTGACAACGAGCGCTGCAGAGCCGAGAAAACCGTTTGACGGAACTATCAAAGTTACCATGGACAAACAAACAAAATTCTCGAGACAGAGAATACATTGAATAATGTATAATAATTATTTTCCATTATTCCACGGAATAAAATATTCGTCGCTACTCGCAGCGTCCGTAGAGAGACAAAACCCGTAGGTATTCCGAATCGTCCCAATATCTCCGTTGGGAAAACTGTGTCACATGGAGGGGTGGGGGAGGCGACGAAAAAATAAATCGTGGACCAAAAATCTGTGCCAGTGGGGTCCGCAGCTGCGCGTGTCAAAACTGCGAGCCGGGCGGCGAGAGACGTAGAAAGAGCGAACGAAACGGGGAGAGTGAGAGGGAGATAGAGGCAGAAGGTGCGGTATATTGTTTAGAAAGTATTTACCGCCGTGAATGAGTCGCGGCCGTCGTCTCGTCGAGAGGGACAGAGGGGTAGGTAAGGGACGAAAGGATAGAAATCGCTGGGGGCCATAGACCACGGCCCGAGCTGCGCCGCCGGGTCCTCCCGCTGCTGTTGGGTTGGGTGATATAGCGCTCGCTTCTCTCTTTCCCTCTCTTCCTCTCTCTCTCGCTCATTCCCTGCGCGCGCGAGCGCGCGACCAAAGCCAGAATGCGGGGGACATAGCATCGCGCACAGAATGAGAACGGAAACTGGAACGACGTTGTGAGAGCTCGCGACGAGAGAGAGTGCTGGTTGAGTGAAGTAGGTGGAGAAGTTTCGTGGCGATGCAAGCGCGCTTGCTGCTGCCGCTGCTGCTGCTGCTGCCGCTGCCGTTGCTGCTGCTGCTGCCGTTGCTGCTGCTGCTGCTGGAGTCCTTCTATCGATCCGCAAGCGGGGAGCGGTCGGGTGGAAGGGAGCAGGGAGCAGGGTTTCAGTTAAGCTATTGGGAATTGCTTCGGCATGCCTCTCTCTACCAGTTTGCTCTCCAGCTTGCGCTCTCCTTCCTTCCCTCCTCGAGAGCGAGTGTGAGAGAGCGAGACGGTGGGGCACTGTACGAGAGCGAGAGAGACAGATAAAGAGTGGGCGAGAGAGCGAGAAAGAGAGGGAAAGAGTGAGCGAGAGAGCTAGAAAGAGGGGGAGTGGGAGAGAGCGGGCCCCGTGCTCTCGAAATGCGAACATGTAACCCCCGCGAATTAGAATCGGTAGTCGCCACCATCGCCACCGCCGAGGTCCTGCTACCGACTCTCTCTTGGTCCACCGCACTCCACTCCCGTTCAACTACCCCGATACGCACAACAAAACCCATTTCCCTTCCGTCAATATTGACGAATTACCCACTCGTTCGTTGCGTACTGCACTCATTCCTGGCCTCGAACCCAACGCGGGTTTTGGTGTACCACCAGAAATACCATACTAACTCCCCCCTCCACCCTGCTGCACCTCCTCCCCGCCACGTTCTCGGTGCCTCTTCTCCCCCCCTACCGGTCGTCGCCCCGGCGATCCCGTTTGGCGGTCGTGCACAAAGGACATTCGCGGCAGCGACCGCCGCAGCCCTTTTATTTGTTTCTTTCTCGCAAATTGATTTGAACAATTCGTCAAACGTAATCGAAAGCACGCCGGTATTTTCCTTGGATTTATCCGACGCGTGTGATAGCGGCGATTGGAAGGTTTACGTTGCTCTGGTTGTTTTTTTTTGTTTTCCTCCGTTTGTAGTGTCTTTTATTTTTTCCGCTACGGTCAGAAGCTTCGGACTTCCGCGATGGTAGGCGCGCGCGCCGCCGCCGTAGCCGCGACGCGTCGTCGTAACAACCGCGCACGACGGGAACGGCCGCGATATAAGTCGCGGCTAACGCAGATCTAACTGGCAGTAAAAAAACTGCAGTAAACGGTTGTCGAATCAAGTTTTAACGGGTCACGTGTTTGCGCGCCCGCAGGGGCGTCGGGTCGGTTAAAAGTCAGTCGTACTTAGCCTCCCGGAGGTTATACACGTCGCGGCACGTAATGTTCTCTCCCTCCGCCTACCTCCCTCTCTCTCTCTCGCCATTTCCCCTCTATGTGTGTGCAGTATCCGAGTTGCCGGGCGAACCGGCGCGTAATCAATTTTTTTTACCGCTACCTCGTCCCGCGAATAAAAGTGATCTCTCTCGCTCGCTCGCTCGCCAGGTTAGTTCGCGCCCGGACTGCACGATGAACGCGCGCTACTTTGTCAAGCGAATTACTTCGGGCCGCAGTGCCGTTCGCGTCGTTACGCGCATCGGGGCGCAGTTAAAATTCATAAGCATTATACGATTCAGTTCCAGTTGGCAAACCGATAATCACCGCCGCTCATAACACCTCGGCCACGTCCATACTCATCGCTTGGAAGCCGCCGAGCATGGACACGATGAACGGCGAGTTTCTTGGCTACCGAATTGCCTATCGACCTCGTAACAAGGGAAACGAGCATATCAAGGAAATTTATATACGCAACCGGAAAACCGAGGTAAGCTTTCGTGCCCCCCCGCGGGCACGAATTATTGTAATGTTCGCCGGTGAATTATGTCCGCCTCCCCGGCACGAGACCGGGATGCCAATATGGCGACCACTGGGCGCTTTGTGTACGTTTTACGATTTTCCCCGTGCGAGATTCGCTGAAAATTCCGCGGGACGATAAATTCCCGCTTCACCGACGTTGTTTTTTTACCTGCGGAAAATATTTGTGTATTGACGAATTTGTGTTTTTTTTTTTCGCAGAGACACACTATACAGAATTTGGAGACATTCACGCAGTATTCGGTTTCGCTGCAAGTCTTCAATCCCGAAGGGACGGGCCCGAATGCCTCGGTCGTCATAATGACGGATGAAGGGGGTGAGTATTTTGGGTATTTTGCGAAGAGGCGATAGTGGCATGTTTTCGCGCCAAAAAAATACAACGCACTCCAACATCAATGTTCCCAAGTTCGACGAACATCTCGAGTCTCGACGGCCGATAAGATAGATTCCGTCCTTGCGATCACGTTATTCACTCGCGCCGGTCGCTACCTTATCCTAACTCGATAACAGGCGACCTTCGCACACTCGGGTTCACTGAACAGCAATTGATAACAGATCAGCCGCAGATATAAATAACCAACGACAGTTAAACAGCTGCCTCGATGCTGCTCGTTAACGCCCAAATTGCTAGATTCATAACTGCATTTAATGTGGCGTCTCGATCGCCCTACATTAATCGTTACCTCTCACATTTTTCTTTAATTCTCAACAAGCCTAATGCATAAAAAATTCGTAAAATGTTCATCTTTAATCAAAAACAATTTTATTTTATCCAGAAAATGTATTTATTTATAATTTTTTAATAACATGAATTACTATACATTTTTTTATTTTCCATTTATTACGTATTTGAAATGCAAGACAACCCACGTAATTGCACGGTTGTCTTGCGAAAGCGGCGCAGGTACACGCATCAGGTACGTCGACCTTGTCTCAAATAGGCGACGCAAGAAAACGACAGTGTTTCTTTCATTATTATTATTATTCTTTTTTTTTTTACGAAATCGTCGTGGCTCCCGGAGGTCTATGCACCTTCCTGACCACAAAGACTGCATGCTCTCCCTCTCGTTTATCTACATCCTTACAACGCACTCGTGAGTACGTCCATCCTCGCGCCGTCTGTCGACCGGCGCGCAGCGATTAGCCGAGAGCCGTTTGGCCGAGCGTTCTCGCGTTGCATTTGGAGTGTTTCTCAGTACAACGCCGCCCCTCCCGCAGGGTGCCACGGGTGCCATGACGCTAGTTCGGACAGAATTAATACCCGAGGAATCGATCGGCATCGCGTTCGGCGCAAACTCCCGACATGCAAAACAGGACTCGCACGAATCCGGCGTCAAAGTCTCGCGCTCCCCGGGCACAACGGTCAGGGGAGGGGAGCCGAAAAAAAATCCTACTGGAAATAAAAAAAAAAAATTCTCATTTCCCAATAGAAACTCGATCCCTGCGACAGGTCGCCCGCGTGGGCGTTCGACCCACCGGGCAAGACACGGTTAATCGTAAACGGCAATCTGCGAACTCCTCTCTCGGCTCCTGAGACGCCCGAGACGACGAATCGCGCCGACGGAGTCCCGTGGCGCGGCGGCCGCTAGACACGTCCCTGATTTTCACCGCCTGGTCGGGCTCCCCTCGACTACGCTCGTCACGAACGCTGTCATTGTTCATCTGGATTCGCGCGGCGCGCGTACTCGCCGTAGCGACTCGGACACGTTTTTGTTTTACACTCTACTCGACGCTCCGTCGTCGGTAACATCGTCTCGTCGCTGACAATATTACAAATAAAAGACAAAAAAAAAAAGATTCACCACGAACGGCGTGAAACTTTTTTCCAACCATTTTGATACAGGTGGCTGTGTGTGTGTGTGTGTGTGTATGTGTGTGTGACTGTGACTGTACAGTGCAGTGCAGGGTCCGTTTGTGTCTGTCCGTTTGTCGTTTGACGCATCGCGCTCCGTAAACCCCGCGTACGCCATGGGGACACTGTAGTAATGACGCTGCGCGCGAACACGAGACCCAACCTCGTCGTTGCGGATGAGAGAGCGAGAGAGACGGAAATAAAAACGCGGCGTGTAGCGACGACGACGGCGAGCGAGAGCCAGTGACGGCGCATAGAGAGCATCGTCGTGCCGCCCGAGTCAGTGCGAGGGAGCGAGAGAGAGAGAGAGAGAAGCAGCCGCAGAACAGAGACAGAGACAGAGGAGGCGCGCACAGTGTATACAGACCCGAGGCACACGCGGAGGGAACTCGCTCGCGTCGCGTCTCGTCTCTCGGCATGGGACGATCGATTCGAAAATTTCGTCGCTTCCCTCGCGCTCGGCCTCCTCGAACTCAGTGAACTCCCGGTCGCTCAGCCGCGAGCAATATAGCAGGGTCAGGTCCGCAAACACGGCACCGGGGCTGCTGCTGCTGCGCGCTTTTCTGTGTTGTATATATCGCGCGCGCGCGCGCGTTCTGTCTTTGTCCTGCGGGTCGCTCGGGTATATTCGCGCGCGCCGTCACTGACAGAACCCGGCGAGTGAGACGAACGGTGGGCCAGGCGGCGCGACGGAGACGACGAGAAGAAAGGGAGGCCAGGTCGAGCCCTACGGCTGCAGCTTCTGACAGCTCTTGGGTACGGTCAGCGCGCCGCGGCTGCCGCTGCTGCTGCTGCTGCTGCTGCTGCTGCTGCTGCTGCTGCTAGAGGCGAACGCGTGTGTGCAGCTTTGTGCGCCGGTCGATTACCAGGCGGAGGCTCGGTCGCTACAATTCGTCTATCTCCCTCTCTGTCTCTGCGTCCACTGCACCACTCTCGCTCTGTGCGTGCATCTCGTCTCTTTGTGCGCGCGTAGTCGCGAATGCGCCGCCGTCGGCGCTCGAGAGTGAAGTGAGAGACGGTGATAACAACAACAGCGAGGAAAAAACAAAGAAAAGTGGACGCGGCATCGTCGCCGCTGTCGTCGTCGTCGTTGCTGCAGGACAGTTTTTGCGTCCGACCGCTCGGCGAGCACGTGCGAGAAGGTCCGAGCGACGTTAACTCGACGGACATTGGCCGATATATCGGCCGGATCACCGGACGAAGGAGACGCGCGAAAAAGGCGAGGCGCTGGGCGGTGGGCGGAGGGGGAGGGGAGCGAGGGCCTAGCGCAACGACCGATGTCAGTGAACCGGTGCATCGGGGAATATCGTCGGTAAATATTTCCGCGGCGTCGAGTCCGTCGTCGTGCCGCCGCCGATATCACCGGGAGATGAGTCACGAGTCGGAGACAGTAGCGAGGCTGCTCGAGCCTATCGACGTCGACGCGATTTTCGCTATCGGCGCCGCCGTCGACGCTGCCGCTGGTGCATCGGACCGCGGGGAAACCGCCGGCAACGTTATCGAAGCGGAGGACGCGCGCGCGACGCTCGCGGCATTGCGGAAGTGAAGGATAAACTACTCGGCGTGTGGAGTAGCGGCCGCGGCCTTACGAGTCCCCGCACAGTGCGCGAGAGAGGGGGAAGATTTCTGCCGGGGCAGAAAAACCGGTCGGGAAGGCCTCGCGGTTTTTTCTCGTCGATTATATATTTTTTTTTCCGCTTCCTCGTGTCGCCGATTGATCGGGCGGCTCTGTGAATTTTCCGCTGGTTCCGCGGAACGACGACGAGCGGCGCGCGATCGGTGCGGTAGGATCGAGCGGCGACGCCGCCGGTGGAAGAATAGGAAGCGGAGGAGTAGGAGGAAGAAGAAGAGGAAGCAAAGGGAACTAAAAAACGCGCCGCAGCTGCGGATCGAAATTTTCGGGCGCCTCTGCACACACACACACACACACGCGCGCGCGCGCGTCGGGCGAATTCTGCGCATGGGTTCGACGTCTCCCCTGCATCGGATAGACGAAACAGTCGCGTCGGCCGTGTTGCTGCAGCGCACCGAGGATACGCGCAGAGGGAGAGAGAGACGGAGGCGAGCGGCGCACAGCAACCGGAGAGGAATCTAGCGCAGCCGGCCACTCGTCGGTTAATGAGGACACAGGAAGCGATCGCCGAGAGGGACCCAGAGCGAGCGTAATCGCGCCGAACGACACCAGACACCGGGGGCCATCGACGCGGTCCCCGCGCGCCGTTTCGGACTGTAAACGTTTTTGCCATTACCGACGCAACCGATAACTCTCTCTCTCTCTCTCGCCCTTTCTCTCTCATCGCGGCAACTGTCGGGAGGGAAACTCGCAATTTCACCGACTCGCGCCGCTAATGTGTTTCAGTTGCAACGGATTCGAGGTGGAATTTGCAGACGCCGGATTGTGGGGACGCCGAGGGACTGGATTTCGTTGCCGTTTGACGAGCGCGGAAAAAGCGTTTCTCCTGCTGCCGTTGCCGTTGCCGCTAGCGCTGCGTTGAATCGCGGAGAAAGGTGTGGGAACGTCGAGGCGCGCAGAGGCCGCCGATGCAGCCTAGAAGCGTTTCCGCAATATCTCCGTACCGGTTGTTGCGCTGAGAAAATTCCCGCACGACACGCCCGGCAACCCAGTGGCCGGAGAGAAGTGAAAATCCAACGACGAGGAGCGAGTGAGCTGCGAGCGAGACAGAGAAAAAGAAAGAGCGAGAGGAAAGAGGCGAGACAGCGGGGAGAGTAACAGCAACGATGTGTGAATTCACGAGGCCGAGGGGGTGAATCGAGAGCGGGGAGAAGGGCGTGCGATTCGGGAGGCGCCCTGCGGGACAAATTTTCGAGCCCTCTCGTGGATTGTATGTTACACTGACGGTACGAAGCGGGAGAGAGACAGAAAGAGAGTGAGAGAGAGAGAGAGAGAGTGAGTGAAAAGCAAAAGGGCGGATAAAAAATGTCTCGACTAAAGAGGAGCAGCGGTGCTCAACCGGACGGGAGGCTGAGCCCGCGGGGGTTTCTGTTGTTGACGTTTCTGTCGGGAATCGCGTTGACGATCGTGAACGCACAGCGAGAGGACGACACGACGACGACGACGACGACTATCGATCCGTTCGTCACCGCCACAAACGTCCCGCCGTACGGGACGCTAAACGACAGCGAAGACGACTCGAGCATAGGTAAAGTTTGCCATCCACGGATTTCAATGAACTCCAACGAGCTTCAATTTTCGTGCCCTCTCCCGTCCGACGTTATTAACGTCATTCGCGCGGCGCGAGGAGCGCGCGACGCTGCCGACTCCGCGTCGGTTTTTATATACACACGGTGTAGCTCGTACCCGAGCGTCGCTCGCACACTCGCGGAACACGCACACGGATCCCCGTTAATGCAGGACGTGCGCACGTGCGCAACCGTCTGGGATGGCCTCGCGTCATGTGTGCGCGGAATTTTAGTGTAAACTTTTGCATTGGATCTCGCACGACGAGCGAGCGCCGCACGCTCGTCCTATATTCAATCATCGCACGCCGGTGCGTCAGTCAGCCTTGCGACGGCGAAGGACGAACCTTGATATTTTGGCTTTTTTATTTATTTATTTATTTATTTTTATTATTGTTTTCTACAATTTTTCTTAATTACACTTTGATGGTAATTTTTCGCGGTACGCGTAGACTCTGTTTTCGTTGAAGAGATCAAGCTGGTTGCATGCGACCGTAAATGGCTTCTGCGAAATTTTAATTACTCGTCGATGCATCAGTCGCTTGAAATAGTTGGGAGAGGGATTTTGTCAGACTTTTTTATTTATGCGAAGGTTTGACGATTGTGGGCATTTTGCACATTAAATAGGGGCAGTTTTTTTTTTTTGCAGAAATTAAATGCAACGAGTTGCAATGTTTTCATACGTTCGCCGGTAGATTCAATGCACGCAAAGACGAACAGTGCGCTAATGTTCCTAAAGCAATTTACAGTTTTTAAAAACATGAACACCGTTGATCGCAACGCGTATTACCGACTGCGAAATTGCGTAATTTACCGCAGCGCGCGGTGAGCGCCGAGTTTTCCCACCGCCGACCGCGAGCGAGATATACAATTTCATTATTCCAGTAAAAAAAACGTGGAGGGAGAGAGAGAAAAAAGAGATGCGCTCATCGCGTATGAATTAAAACAAAATTCCTCGGGGTTTTACCGTATTTACCGCGCGGAGTTACTCATTTTTCCTTCGGTGTGTCTATTAATAATTCATGGGGCGTCAGGTAGCGCGAACTTACGGATGCTTGTTAATCTCACGATCGCGCGGGGGCCCGCGCGTTAATACGTCCATTAGTATGAATGACAATTTCAATCGTGCTCTCTCTCTCTCTCTCCGCCGGCTCCGCCGAAGCGCAGTTCCCACATGCGGTGCGAGAACGACCGAGGGCCTCCCGTTAATGATGCACGAAAATTCTACAAAGCTCTCGTGAAACGCGTCGCGCGGCCCCCGAGTCGAGCTTATAACGAGCTCCGAGCTCTTAAAGTTTCAGACGCTCGCGAACAAGTCTGGAAGCTCACAGAGAGCGCCACCCCCACCCCTCCCGCTCGGGAACCTAGAGTTGTTGACTATTCAGTCAGTCTTTGACCCTCGCAGACTGGCGGCCCGGCCTCATCAAGCCGCCCGTCGCGCGCTTTTGTGCCGTAGGTCTTGTGACGTCGCCGAGCGATAAAAAAAAATTGCAGGCCCTCCGTACGCAACGAAAATTCACGCGAGCTCGGAGGTAGACAGAGTTGAAAAAAAATTCTATTCACGAATCTTGCGCCTCGCAACGACGCCGCATCCTTGGCCGAAATGTCGTTCGCCTCGCGCATTCCAAAACACGATCGTGTACTGTAATAGCCCCGGCGCGTTGGAGAAATTTCAAGGTCGATTTTTTTTTTTCCTCGAAGGACTTGGGAACGTCCGGGGGGGGGGGGGGGTTCGCTTTTTAGATGAATAATTAGCCAGAAGTACGAGACGTTTCGTTGACTCGATTTGTTTTCTTCTGCCCTTGACAGTACCCAGCAAGCCGCTGAACCTCACTGCCCATGGCGTCAACGCGACATCGATCGAGCTGTCGTGGTCCGAGCCCGAGCAAGCAAACGGTGCCATAGTAGGATACAGAGTCTACTACATGCATTCCAACTACACCGAAGTCGAGACGCAGAAGAAAAACGAGCCGAATCATCCGATAATTGAATTTGTGCTCAATAAACTGAGTGAGTATTTGTTTATGTTTATTTGTTAGATACATATTTACGTGCAAATCGCACGTACGATTTTTGCCGTCATATTTACGGTCTTCCATTTCACGCATCGCTCCGCCGATTTGCATACTCATGCATATTGTCCTTCTGTCCTCCGCAGAACCGTTCACCGAGTATAAAATATGGGTTAAGGCGTACACTTGGAAAAACGAGGGCGAGCCCTCCGATCATATTATCCAGAAGACTGATATCGCGGGACCGAGCGCTCCTGTAATTTTGAACCTCACTTGCCAAGCTCACGACGCGATATACATTTACTGGGCGCGTCCCGACACTTTTTGGAACTCCATCGATTTCTACTACATCGTGTATCGCAACGAGAACAGCCAGGATTACGAGGAGATGGAGATACCCGCCGACAAGGAACATCTCAACAGCGGGGTTAGTGAGAAATCGATTACTCAAATTCAACCGCATACCATCCAAATTACCATAATATTTATGGCAAAAAAAAAGTTTGAGTTATGTTTGAGACTTCGATAAGTAAATTCGCAACGAAATATTGACATGCTCGTGGACTTGTTATCGGTTTTAGCATATTTTCCCACTCAAGAACGATTGATTTTACATTCACGTTTCTCGTACGACCGCTAAAAATATTATCGGTAATAGATCCCGCACTCAAGTGGGAACTCGTTGACTAATCAATGCATTACGCCATTCTGCAGATAACAATTCCAAACTTGACGATGAACACCGTTTACGAGGTGATGGTAGCGGGCGCGACGAAGAGCAGCGTTCAGCGTCACCTCATTGTACGGGGAAATTTCAGCCAGCCGGGAACCCAACTCGTCGCCCGCAACTGCGATAAAACACCGCCGCTCATGCGTCGAAGTAACGAGGAGTTAAGCGCAGGAGTAATAGCCGGAATGGTTTGCGCGTGTTTTGCGGTAATGCTCGCCGTCGCCGCGTTAGTCTTGTGGAGGTGAGATCACTTCCTAGACAATCTCGAGCAGGAGATTTTTTTTCTCTTCCCGGATCTTCCCTCCACTCCATCTTCCACCACTGCTTTGCTTTTTTTTCAATAAAATTATAGCCGTAACAGCGTCGACAGAAGATGATTGAAAATGATTTAAGCGTCGCACTAACATTCGCCACATCGGAGACAATTATTATCTATAACGCGTGCACGCTCTCATCGTTTGAACATATTCTATATATCGAAGCTTCATGTATACACTGACCCACTCAATTGCTTTTCCTTATCTCCCGTGAGACGATAACAACGCCTGAGATAAGTCGAGTCGAGTCTACGGGCTGACGGGCTCTCGCGCCCACGGTAATCGTCCCGATTGCCGACTAGTCTTGTCTCGCGCTTTGGTCTCTTCTCTCCGCAGTCATGAGGCGACTAGATGAAAGACCGTCTGGCGCACGTGCACTCGTGAACAACGTTACCAGTGCAATACCGTAAGATTACGCTCGAAAGCGAATTTAAGTTGAATACCAGTGTCGGCACGTGACTAATTTTAGTTTAACGAACCTATGGAAAGAAACATATCTATGTGCATTAATGTTCCTCGGCGGTCTCGTGAACCTCCTCGATTAGATTACGAGCGTACGTTCCCTGTTAACCGTGCACACACTCGCGCACACAAACACATACACAAAGTCGCGTAGCTTCGCACACATTGTCCTTAATCTTCCCTCCTCGTTTGTGGAAAAACTCGTCAGCCAGGTAAACTAATTAGACCGCCTATCAGGCGCGTTTTCAGAAAGTGCTTCCAAACAACCTACTGCTTTTTGGATTATCCTCCGCGCAACGTTCCGCAACTTCAGGAATGGGAGAACAGCAAGCAGGACGGTGAGAGGACCGCGGTTGCCGTGCAGCGCTTCGTCCAGCACGTCGCCTCGCTCCACGCTGACGGTGACATTGGCTTCAGCAAGGAATTCGAGCTCTTTCCCAAGGAGACCGAGCTCTATCTCGCCGACAATTCCAAGCATGCGGAGAATCAGTCGAAAAATCGTTACGGAAATATCATCGCCTGTACGTATCATCGACAAACGGAGTTTCTTTGTTCGTTTTACGAGCGGTGAACTCACGAAGAAAGATTCCTAGATAAGAAGAGGCTTGGCTTTTTCGTGTCTGCAGTGTGACGTGTAAATTTACGAGGACAATTTTTTTCAGACGATCACTCGCGGGTTCGCCTGCTGTCTTGCGCCGGTGGATCGCCGTCCAAGGGACAGGATTACATCAACGCTAATTATATAGACGGCTGGCAGAGGTCCCGCGCCTACATCGGCACTCAGGGTCCTTTGCCCTCGACCATCGATAGCTTCTGGCAAATGGTTTGGGAACAACGCGTTTCCATTATCGTGATGATCACGAACCTTGTGGAGCGTGGACGCGTAAGTTCTTTATCTTTTCTGCCGCTTACACGCATCAAGAATCCTTAGTAATTTTCGCATCTTTTTTTCCAGCCAAAATGCGACATGTACTGGCCGAAGGAGGGAACCGAAAGCTACGGACACATTCAGGTCACTCTGCTTCGCGAGGACGTAATGGCGACGTACACAATTCGCACTCTCCACATTCGGCATCTCAAGGTACTTAAATTTTCAGTAGCCGTGCAAAGAACAATTTGACTTCACTTTTTCGCGTGAACATTTCGTTTATCGAGTCTTTAATTATTTTAAAGCAGATCAAGAAAAAGAAGAACGGAGTGAACGTGGGTGAGAGGACAGTTTATCAGTATCATTACACAGGATGGCCGGATCACGGAGTTCCCGACCATCCGCTGCCCGTGCTGAGCTTCATTCGAAAATCATCGAACGCCAATCCACCCGCAGCAGGACCGATAATCGTTCATTGCAGGTAATCCACGTTACGTCTCACAAAGAGGACAATTTATTTGCGGGACAATAAAACGGATTGTCTCATTATCTTGATTGTTCACCAGTGCCGGAGTAGGTCGCACGGGGGCTTACATCGTTATCGACGCAATGTTGAAGCAAGCCAAGAGCAAAGACGAGATAAACGTGTTTGGGTTTCTCAAGCACATCCGCACGCAACGATATTCTCTAGTCCAGACTGAGGAACAATATATCTTCATTCACGACGCTCTGCAGGAGGCAATTGAGAGCGGCGAGACAAACATTCCGTCGGACAATCTGCTGCAGCATGTGCAGGAGATGCTCGCGCCTTCGAACACGAAGACAGATCCGTGGAATAGTCTCGAGTCTCAGTATAAGGTAAATTGACCGAAATAAAAAATATTTTTTTTTTATTAATAAACCTAGTGACTCTCGAATGGTAATCAATGAGATATTTTTCCTGCAGCTCGTAACGTCGTGGAAACCAAAGGACTTTAATCTAGTGTCAGCCACGAAAGCGTGCAACGTAAATAAAAATCGTAATCCCGAAATCGTGCCGATCGAAACGGCGCGGGTTCATCTCACACCGAAGGCGGGAATCGACGGTAGCGATTACATCAACGCCACATGGTTACCAGGTATCTTTCGTTTAGTTACCTTATTTTTTTTTATTAAAATCTAATTGCCTTCTGACTTACTTACTAATTTTTTACTTCCCAGGTTTTCAAAGAAATCGTGAGTTCATCGTGACGCAGCATCCGCTGAAAAATACGATAAAGGAATTTTGGCAGATGATGTGGGACCACAACGCTAAAACTGTCGTGATGCTCACGCAATGCGACGAGGTATGTGAAACTCTTCCATCAATTGTGGATTCTTGGGATTTACGTAAAAATAATGATAATAATAATAATCGTTTTTTTTAACAGGAGTTTCCGGAATTCTGGCCAAGCGAAGGCGAAGAACTCAACACCGATAACTTCCGAGTGCATCTCTGTGGCGTCAAGAAAACCGTGAGCGGCGTTGTAATACGGGAAATCGTCGTTCGGTCGTTGCAGGACGACTACGAGTTGAGCGCGAGAATCGTGCAGGGTCCGGTGACCCAGTCCGGTCCGTGGCCGCACAATAATAATCCCAAAGCGTTCGTCGATATTATCCAAGACTTTCACAGGGATTATCAAAACGGGCCGATCGTCGTAATGGACAGGTACAGTAACGATTAATCGCAACCGACTATCGAAACAACCACAAGCGAAGTCTTTTGAGTTTCCCGTACCACATTTATTAGTAATGATAACGAATTCAAGCATTCGCGTTGGTCGTACATTTTTTTATTCTAACGCGTCAATCGCGAGACTCATAGTAACATAAATTATTACAGATTCGGTGGAATAGAAGCCGGTCTCTTTATTCTCATGACGACCCTAATGAAACAGCTGGAGTTCGAGAAGACCGCGGATATTTATATGTTCGCGAAACTACTGTACATGAAGCGACCCGGTATATTGAGGTCTAAGGTGAGTAGATCCCGCATCTCGTTCTAATGCCAAGAATACTCCGAATACATCTTCCGCCACTTGAAATGTAATCGATCGATCGCTGGTCTATTTTCAGGACGATTATGTGCTCGTGTATCAGTGTCTGGAAGCCGTGCTATCGTCGAAGACGCGAGTAGAGCCGGATCTCTACATAATGGCGAACGGACACGTGAATTGCGTGAGCGATTCCAACGACACGACGTCGATGCAGCAGCAGCAACACGTGTCAATGGACTATCCGACGAAGACGCCGACGATTCGGGAGTACACAAATCCGTGCGATTCGGAGGGCGAGTACGCGCAGGATTACGTGATGCCGACACGTCTGAATCACTTGAACGAGCGGGTGTGCACGACGATCGACGGCTGCGCCGACTACGACGAGCACATGCTGACCGACAGCGCGGGCATCCCCCTCCGAAGTCCAGGCTACGTGAATCACTCCGGCGTCGCGGTGCCCATCGACACGAACGGCTATATCACCAACGGAAGTATGAGAATACCGCCCGAAGGAATGGAAGCAACGTGCGCGATTGCTCCACAATGATGGAGGGATTTTTCGTTACAGACTGATCAAGTGACTGCATTCGGGACTGTCGTGGAACTGCCAATGAATGTGCTAGCGATCCGCTCGAGTTGTGCGCACTTGACGTACGATTACCACGGTCACTGCACCAAGTTGGCGGACGAGAAAGGTGACGCGATGTTTCCACGTAAAAGTCATCACGCCGGTTACGGCGATCATATTTAGACCCAGGAATGCACCTCTCCACCTTGGCGACCACGTTTGCTCTCGCACTCGGCGATCCGGAGATGCGCTATATCGGGGGGGAATAATATGTCGATTTCGATTCCATAATCGTCGATCGCGAGCCAAGACGAGAGATTACATGGACGACGATTCGCGGTATCGTCCCACTAGTCCACACCGAAAAAAAATACGCGAGAAAAGAAAGAGAAAAATCATCTATCCGTTATAAATTATATATATTTTACTTGTAAATAAGTTTATGGACCATCCGACAAACCTAGTTGCCAAAGAATTAGGTGTTAATCTGTATTTTTAGTGAGAATATGAAAACGAATAGGTGAAAAAAGAGCGAATCGATTGGGGGTGTACATAAGCGTGCGTGGTTTATCGTTTTGTTTATTTTTGTTCTTTACTTTTTTTTTTAAATTTGATCGCCATACGGGCTTTTTGAGATAAATGTCTTGCCGAAGGGATGTCTGTAATAAATTTGATCGAACGATTCCAATTTACTGCCTCCCGGTGCGTCAACGTTCACGCGGGAATCATCCGCGAATGCAACTCGTTTTGACGGGCGACGCGACGGTAAATCTCGAGAAATACACTGTTAAAGAGAGATTCGGAAACCCCGCGACATACATCGATTGTATCTAGACTGACGTAACTCAAATCGCATAAGTCAACTGTTATTACGTATCTGTAACGATTAGCTTTTCGCGGACTTGTATATTTTACATCGTAACGTTGTAGCACGTGTAGCGCGTCTCATCCATATTCACTGCCAATATTAACTTTTTGCGATTAACATAACTCGGCAATTGCCTCTGTCATTGAAAAATGCTGCTGCTGCTCCCTCTGCGACCCAGCATTCCCTTCTAGATACTTTGAGAGCGACTAAAATTCTCATTCGAATTTCAATTCATCGAGCGCGTTCAAATGGGTGAAAGGCCTAACGCGAGCTTAAATCGTATTTTTTAAACAAACTTTACCTTCATCCCAGCACAACACGTCAAATTCACCCGGTGATTCGCGAATTGTCACAGGACTCTTTCGGCTCAATCGACCGTTGTGCGAGTCCGCGTTCACACATTTTTTATACAATGCCATTGGAATACACTGCATTTGCCATTGAAAAATGTCTTCCTTGCGAAATTCTATCGATATATAGCGCACACAAATTCGTCGTTACGCGAGATCGTCGTACGATTTGCAATTTTTCGTTTTTATCTTTCGCTGAATGTTCTAAGCTTCTCTAAGTATCGACGTGCTGGCGAGAAGGTGCTTCTAAAGACTGAAATATATTATTCTTTCTCAAATAAAAAAAAAAAGAAAAGACACAAAAGCACGATCGGAGTGTGTGAATACGAAGGGCGAGAATCAAACTTTCATATGTTGTACTGTGCGTCATGTGAGCCAGGCTCGTCTCGCGAATCTCTCGCGTGACGCCGCTGTCAAGTTCAAAAGCAAATTCGAGTTCAGTTTCAAGGGAAGACCGAGGGTCTCCGCTTGCGCCTAAGGCGATGTAGAAAGTATATAAATCGTATTGTGCGACGGAGATGAAAAAAAATGGAAAAAAACAACCGATATCCCTCCAGTGCGTTCGACATCTGTAGAATAAACGTCTCAAAATCACGATTAAAAAAAAATCGAACGAATACGAATATTTAAGTAAAGGTCAATGCCTACGATTTAAAAAAAGGAGAGAAATACGTCGTTACGAACTCGACCTCGTGTGTCCATAGTATTGTAAGCAAATTATATTCGTAAATCCGTTTAGATTATACACAAATTATAAAAAAATACGCGCGTACCCCGTACGAACGCGGCGCGCGTATCTCCTCTCGAATTTGTAGACACTCAGCGCGTAGCGAGAAACCATCACACGACGGGACGTCCGCGTAGGGCGCGTGTGCTCTTCACTGTAGAAAAAGGAAGTAGCTGGAGAGATAATTACGAGAAAGGTGCGAACGATTGGCATAGGGTAAAAAAATCGAGATTGCTACAACGATCCAGGTACCATTAGACCGAAAACTGCCAGCCCCGCGCGCGGCGACAGTTTTTGGCATAATTTTATTTGATGAGGCTCGTGCCAAGTTCTCGCCTGAGACCCCAAACACCTCTCTGTCTATTTTACGTTATCGATGTACTAAAACGCTGTATGATTACGCTACATAGATATATATACATATTGTATATATAAATATACTTCTTAAGATGATGAAAAAAAATAACAGTAGATGTGTATAGAGAGATGTATTAGATTCTAGTCAGTGTACTGTTTAGCAGAGGCGAGACGCGTGTATGATATGGATATTACGGATGGACCGGCGGACTCGGTGAGACGTGTAGAGATCGATTGCGAATCGAACGGATGAGGGGAGCTTTTTCGAAGTGGCTGAACGCTGTACATCATAGAATTGTATGTTCGACGTTATCGATGGACTATTCTAAGGATATTATTATTATAATTATACTACGAGTAACAATCGAGAAATAATCACAATCAGAGAAACGAAGAGATGAATCGCGAGGGTAGTGTGTAACATGTGATAGGCCGTGGTCGCGTTAAAGCTCGGGCCCGCACAACAGTAAATCCGTACCGCTGAGTACAACGAAAGCCTCGACTACTTTCGGCGACGGTCTCGGATCGTTGGCGATGCGACGAGTTATGTGTACCAAGTGCGACCGTCGTACGGAAGAAAGGAAAAGCGATCGAGATGTTGGCAAAAAAAACAGAAGCAAAATTTCGTTGACTTGAAGAAAAAAATAAAAATTAAAACATAACCGATCGAACCGATAGGTCATATCGACGTATCAGGGTAGAAGAGAGAGAGAGTTAATAATTACGAGCCGTTTCGTCACGGTAACGCGCGGCAAGACGTCTCAACACTCATTGTCTCTATCTCAATCTGTCTTTCTTACAGTATCTTGCCGACCAATTAAAAACTAAGCTATCATTACGAGACAAAAAAAAAACGAGCACGAGTTCCCAGCACACTTACGAATATTCGCAAGCGCGTCAGACTGTCTCTCGCTGTGACGCACCGACGCGGTTATTATATACAATTTTTTCGTACCTTCGGCTGCGCTCATTCATTTTGTATATCGGTTAAGATCGACGATTCCAATAAATTTAATCTAAGTTTACCGAGGGTAAGCTCTCTTCGTGGTACATCGAAGTTACTAGTTCACTCACACCGCTAAGCCCACTCATAATTTTGTCATTGTTTGCCAAAAAAAAAAAAAAAAGAATAGAAAAACGAGAAAGAGAAACAAATCTATCTTTTCTAATATTCGTGCCATTTGATTTGTTCGACACTTCGAGTCTTCGGTTCTCTTGCGCGAGTCGCGTCGATGAGCAAATATCCGCTATACATAAGTTATTTCGCGTTTTGTATATTTATACTGTCTGAGAGAAAAAAAAAACGAACACGAGGAAAAATATGAACAGCACGCACGACGACGCTTGATCGACAATTCACGCACGTAAATCGCAGCTGCTGCCGAGCATCGACGCCGATATTGTTTCGGAAATATTTGCCAATTTTACGTTGACCGTTGCGTTTGCCAGTGGCGCGAACCCCGAGCGCCACGGTGCCGAAATATTTTTGTCATTCCAATCAGTATTTGTAAATAGACATTGTAAATATCATAAACATCTATATAATTATTGAAAACTAATCTTATCGTTAGAGAATTATCATTATATTACCATTATAGGAAAGTTATTTGTAAAAAAAATTTAAACGAAACGAAAAAACACGAAACCTATTAACTATGCGAATAAAATAAATATTGAAAGCGACGAATCGTTGTACGATGTAAATGGTGTATTGAATATACATGTTAAAACGAGAGTTGTACCGCTCCGTGTGGCTTTCAGTGTACGTCACTACATAGAAAATATCGTAGATTGACCGGTCGACCATCTGACCATCATGAAAAAAAAAATCGGTTCCTCCACTTGAACGGAAGCCATGGATCTACTATGTTACCGTCACAACTTATCCATAAACGAACAAACAAAAAAAAACGATGCGCATCTTTTGTACTATGAGGAGAAAAATTACTTATCGAGAAGAAAATAATTAATAAAATACTTTTGATGCGCAAAGCCCTTTCACTGGATATGCACAAGCGTCGCAAAGAGTTAGCACTTAACATTCGGAGTTGGTAGATTCCGATCGCGCGTATTCGCGTTTTATACACACGATGACCACGAGTGCGTTTCGCGGGCCATGAGAATTTACGTTTGTATCACAAACCGTCGTGACAGTCCAACCAGCATGATCATTGAGTTATTGTAATAAAAATTGATGTAATAAACTGTTTATTGATCTTGTCCATGTGGAAATTGTATCGTGACTGGTTCCGTCGCTTCGCGTATAAATTGAAACATCACGTGATAGATTACCAAAAATATTCCTGAATATTTATCGAAAAAACAATTTTGTGGTGCAAATACCGCAAAAAGTTGCATCAGAAATATTCAATCGTTATTTCCGTGAAAGGTATTTGGAAAAGTAACTCGTGTGTGAACTCAACTTAACGTAACCGTCGACATTCTTCAATGTTTATTTTACGTACCACGAAACCCGCGCTCGCCCGAACGATTTTCATCGCTCGTCTCGACCTTCGGCTGGTCTCGCTTAAAAAAGGTTCATTCCGCTGTCGTGGTGTCCCTTCGGCGATACGCGGCAGTATACCTGATGGAATTGTCAGTGCAGGGCGAAAGAATAACTCGATTTGCTATAAAAATACGTCTTTATTGTACACGGAGCATTAATATCAGTACTCGAAGACAGTCAGTGTGTCTCTATAATATAGTCGTTTGGTATCTTTCGTTTTTTTTTCTTTTTTCGTGGTTTCTTTTTTTTCGTTCTTCGTTAAATTCTCTTAATTAGGTTTCGATCTTAGCGCATTAAAGAGTGGAATATAGTTTGTTTGGTATCTTTTTCATATCTTTTTTTTTTTTGAGTCTTGACATTCAGTACATTTAGACGGTGATGGTAAAGTCTTTGGGCGACTTGGACAGCGAGTTGCAGACGGGTCCGGGTCTCTTGCGGTGCAGCCGCAGCTTCATGTCGATGTCGCACTCGGCCTCGCTCGTCTCGTGGGCGTCGGTGAAGCCCGTCGGCGGCTTCAGCTCCAGAGTCGACAGCTCGTTACCCCAGTCGGCAGCGGCGGCAGCGGTGGCTGCGTCCGGTCTGTCGCGGCCCGGATACCTCGTGTTACGCTGAAAGTTTCGTGCGCCCTTAGGCTCGCTCAGCAGTGACAGAGACTCGACAGATCGTCGGCCCGACGATCCTTCCTGCTTCGCGCCGATCAGTCGCGTACGGCTGCCCGACACCAACGTCCGATGACTCGGCGAGGGACTCGTCGAGTAGGGACGCGTCGTCGTGTCCGTCTCGGTAAACTTGAGCCCCGGCCGCGATCCTGGATTCGCCGCGCGACCACCGCTCTCGATCGTCACCTCGGGCGTCACCCCTCGGCTTCTTTAAATATCACAAAAGGCGCTCATGGCAGGCAGATGACACCAGCGACAATGGAACTACTCTACACGTCCCGCGAAAACTACATCCAATTTTTTTTCGCGCTTCTTTTTGCTTTCCTTTTTTTGGCTCCTAAATGAGCCGCGAAATCCAGGCCGACGAAATCGAGACGCGGATCGACACACGATTTTTTTTTTTTTTTTTTTTTTTTTTCGTTGCGTTTATCAATCGGCAACGCTGCTGCTTACCTCGGCTTCTCCAGCCTGGGAAACGTTTTCCTCTCAGAAATTGGTGACGGCTCGGTTGATGTACTTGATTCTTGGGTGTGGTACAGCACATCTGCAAAAATCACAGCAGGAAACGGAGAGGATCGGTAGACCGCGATCGTGGGTTCATTAGTTGCTTTGGCGAATATATTGGTCGATTAGATCGAGTCAGGTGCAAACACAGAAGACCGAATACTAACTTACTATGATGAACCGGTCTCGGGAAGAGGGCCAAACGTTGCTCGCGACCGCGCTGCGGTCCCGAGTTCGGACCCGGTGATCGCGCGATTATCGATGCTGGCCCCGAGTCGTCCAGGTGATTCGATGACTCGGTACGACTGCTCGTGCCGACCTCGGTGTCGCTGTCCGATCCCAGGGTGTCATACTCCTCGGACTCGGACTTGAAGGACTTGGACTTGCGGCGCGCCCGTCCGCGTACTTTTGTGTACTGGTCAGGATCACACTGCAACCGTTTTCAATACATTTTCAATAAATGTAAAATTAATTTATAAAAAAAAGTCACAACTTTTTGCACTTTTCAATAATTTGTTTGCCATTTTTTAAAAGGCGCTGTAACCAGGTCATCAATAAATGGAAAATCGATAAAAAAATAAATGTCGCTACTTCATGCACCTTTAAATAATTTTTTTGTAATAAAAATAAATTATGTGGAATATTCCTTCATAAATTGACTAATAAATTAATTTTGTCTGCGCCAATATCTAGGATTTTTTGTTCTTATTTCCTCACCTGCGCTCCTTGCAGCATAGTTTCGCTTCTCTCATAAAAATATCCCTGTCGCGGATTGGCCGAGTGATTCTCCTGCTCGGCGAGATGAAAGGTCGCGTAAGGATAAATTTCCTCCGAGTACTCGGGTATCCGCTCGAGCGCGCTGATCTCCCGTCCCGGCGACTGCGTCCCGGGCTTCCTCACGGTCGCGTAGTACTGCTCGCGCTGCTCCATGTTGTGCTTGTTGTCGAGCGCCGCCTGGGTCTGAGAATTCGGATCGTTGGATCCCCGGGCGCGCGCCGAATCTGCGGGTAAACGCGGGCGAAAATTTTTCCGATATGACTGGCCGCTCCTTTCCCAACGATATCCTCTTATTCTAATGGGGCCCGAGGCCTGTTGTTAATTGTTCGACTCGCGCGCGAGCGAGTCGCCCCCGCAACGAGCCAATTTCCATGCAAATTGCCCTCGCGACCCTCGCGGACGGAATCAACGCGCGCGCGGAAAGTTCCGACCTCTCCGAGACCTAATTACCGGCTGAACCATATTTTCCGGTGCCGGACCATATTTGCCATCGAACAACGGCGCGCGTTTTGAGCTTTTATTTCAGTCGCTCCCTCCCCTCTACCCCTCCCCACAATTCCAAACGACCCCACGAATTTTCGGCGGCTGCCGACGTTCGACGTCTCGACGCGAAGATATCTCTTAATTACCGACTGAACCATATTTTCAGCTTTTGTTCCACCTTTTAATTCCCTTTACGTTTTGAGGTTTTATTCCATCTTTTCATTCCATCTACGTTTTAAGCTTTTATTTCACCGCCCGCGAATTTTTGGCGGCAGTGGAAATCTGACATCTCGACGTGAAGATATCGGACATTGCCTAATTACTGGCTGAACCCCATTTTCCCGCAGCTCGGGACCTGTTTTGAGCTTTTATTCTTCCCGTTAACCGACCCGCACATTTTTAGCGGCAGCCGTACGTTCGACGTCTGGACGCGAGAATATTGTTCGTACTCACGTGTCTTGAGGCAAAAGCAAACTCCGCCGACGACCAAAATAACCGCGACGAGGGATATGACGCTAGGCGCGAGAACCTGAGCGTCGAGATACAAAGGCGTGTCCTCGCTCGCATGCGGTGGACCGCCGTAGATCCTCGTGTTTCCCGTCGGGCTCATCGTGTTGAATAAGTATTCCGCCTGGGTTGAGCCGGCATTGTTGTACGCGGTTACCCGCAATTCGTAACTAGTTCCGCTCTGCAGATCCACTATCGGAAACCTCGACTGCGGCGAGACGTTGTTGGAAACTGCAATGCATAAATTTTCACACCGTTACACTTGTTTCCTCCGAGTCAGAGCTCGGACTGCGGTAACAACGCAATTTTTTCTTCCGCGGCTTCCGGCGTCGGCGACTCATTGACGGAAAAGAAAACAGAGGAAAGACGCGTTTGAAAATCTATGAACTTTTGCTGTCTCTCGGCCAATAAAAATACATTTACCCGGTCACTGTGGTTAAATAATAATAATAATAATAATAAAAATCAGGTACGTTAAGTGTAAATAAATATCGCAAAATATGCTAAAAAACAAAAAATCCACGCGACGTTTTAACTGCGCAAAAATATTTTCAACATCCCGAAGGTCGCCTGTCATCGATGCAATGTTTCAAGTAAAATTTTCCACCGTCCGGACGTCAAAGACTACACCAAAAGCAAAATTCGCCAGAAGATTGAACCGTTCAGCCGGCACGCGCCGAGAACCTCAAGACTCGAGGACAAAAATTTGCGCTGTTACAGCGGTTCAAAGGAAAGCACGCGAGGGTCAAGCCCGATAGGCAGGATATTGTTACCCAGCAGCCAATCTCCCGGATTCCTCTTGTATTCGACGACGAAATAGAGAAGCGGACATCCGCCGTCCTGCCACGTCGCCATCTCGAGTATCACCGAGGTCGTGTTGATCCTGATGAGATGCTGACGCGCCGGTGCGAGCGGCTTCGAGCCGTTCGTCTTGGCGGCTACAGTAGGACTGGCGCTCCCGCTGCCGATGCGATTGAACGCCGCGAGGGTGAAATGATACTTGGTGCCGCACTGGAGTCCGCCGAGGAGATGAGTGTTGGCCCGACGGTCGAGCATTACCTCCTCCCACTCGGAAAATTCGCGCTGATAAGCCAGCACGAAGCCTTTGATGGGGGCACCGCCGTTGTCCCCCTGTTTCCATTGTAACTGCACCGCGTCCGACGTCGTGCCGGTCGCCAGTAGCGTCGGCGGCGTCGGCGGAACTTTGGACAAAGTTTGCCAATTAGAGGCTTTGCCCCCGCTGCTTCCGGGTTCGATGACAAAACGGAGGATAGGGGGGGGGGGGGGGGGGGGGGGATCTTCGTCGTTTCGCTCGCGCCGATGAGATACACCCGACATCAGGTCACACCCCTCGGCCACCCTCTCGTGTACAATCGCCCTTCGCCTTCCCCCCGCCCCTCCCCCCACGGAGTGTGTGGGGTCGCCCCACACCCCGCGAGTCTCGCGCGCTCGGCGAGTTTATCAGAGCAGCGAAAGCCTCATACACCGGGAATTTCCCGGTTTATTATTGTCACCTCTGCCCGCGAGGTCCCGTGCGATATTTCGCCCGCGAGAAACTTTGCTAATCTAAGTTGCCTGAGGTTTTCCGCGATTTGCGCCCGCGCCTCGCGCTCGAAGCTTTATTCGTCGAAACGACGGACGAACCTTGAAATATACACGGAAGGATGTTCGCCGAGCGCCGAGTGGATTGAGGAAACTGGATATCGAAAGGTTCAACAAATATCAGATATTGATAAGAAAAAAAATGACATCGAATTTCGATAACTTTAATTTGGAGCTAAAAAAATCAGTGAAAAATTGTAACTGAATAATTTGTTTGTCTGCATTTTATTTCCTGGTTCCACTCGATTAAACACGCGACGTCGACTGCGAACGCTCAGCACTTTCGGGCACTCGTAGAAACATGAGACGTATCGGGGTCTCGATCGGTGGGAATAAACAAATTTGCGCGTCAAAGGGTCTGACTGATGTCTCGACGAGCCGTCGGCGCGTGTCTACCGTGTATCGATCAAGCGCGATATCATTTCAATTGTTAATTAGCGTCGTGGCCGGGGACATTGTCGACGGCCAATTTGGCCGTGGGTAAAACGTATCGATTCGGCCCGTGGGGCAGTATCCACACGCTCGATCCCCCCCCCCCCCCCCCCCCAGACGCGAGGAACCGCCAAGCGCGGAGGATTATCGATTGGGAGGCCCTTTGTCAAGCCCCGAAACTCGATCGTATTCTGCGGCTCCGGAGTCTATACGTAACGACGATAACGACTGCGAGTATATTGAGAGGCCGACGGGGTCTACGGCGTCGGCGGCAGAGGCGACGGTGCGGTTAGTAGCCCCCGGTATAGTCGGCGGCGACACTGGAACTGTCGTCGGGAAAATCGATCAAAGGGGAAACGCCGCAGAGATTACCTTGCACTTGGAGGGAGTAAACGATCTCGTCCGAGCCAAGACTGTTCTTCACGTGACACGAATAGTTTCCCTCTTGAGATCTCTGCACGTTTCGCATCGTCAGCGTGTTGTCGGGTCCGATGTCGAATCTGAAAACCACCAATTGTATCATCGATCAATGTTGAAAAATAATTAGTGGCGGAAAAAATTAATAGCTTGTCAATGAATTAAAAAAAAATTAATGAAGGAAAAAATGTTTGACCAAATCAAGAAATAATTTTTTTTACCAGTCAAGTATAACGAGGCGTTTGATATATATAATTGTGATTGATTATGGGGACTAAATAAAAATGCTTTATCTTTTTGGAGTGATTTCGAATAAAACAAATTATTCTTTCACGATGATTGATAACATTTTTTTTTAATGTCGTCCCGGCGGAGTCTTCGGCGCGAAAAATTGCCATAGAAATCGCTGTTGTTTCGAGCCGAGCAAACTCACCGCTGTTGTTTCTGCAATTTTACATCTCCGTGACGCCACTCGACGGTCGGTGCTGGCACACCGACCGAAAAGCAGGCGAGATTAACGTCCACTCGCCAGGGCGTTATGACGGGTATTCCGAAGGACACAATGGCTGCTGGAACTAATAGCATCGTTGTGTTAATCATCGATAATTACGCTCTGGGTAATTGGTCCTGGGGTACCAACGCTGCTGGTCTACCGCAGCCGAGTGACTATATATGTATATTATATAAACATATATACAAAATATCATAATTTGTATATATTTACGTATCATTCCACACTGAGAAAGAGTTCATTCAGTCGTTGAGAAATAATTCAATTAAACCTGGCAAAACTAATATTTCGTCTCAATTAAATCTCACTCGTCTGACAATCAATAAATATCTATTACATATTCAAAAATTTGTCAATCATCACCGACTCTTTTCCCCGCCGTACAAAAAAATTCGTGTGTTAATCAATTATTTTTATTCGCAAATGTCATTGGCTGATTTGTTCCCAGGAGTTCAATGCACGTGTAAAGGTTGCCCGAAGATCCGATCCGTCGTTCGCAATAATGGAGAGAGCGAGTGGCGCGTCGCTCGCGGCCTCCCCTCCCCTTTTTCCGCCGATCTCGGGTCTCCCGCGAGCGACTAGGAGCGAAATCCCGCTCGCTGCTCCGTTCCGCGCGCGAGACAGAAGAGAAGCGCAGGCTCTTTTGAATTCAACGGCCAAAAAGACCATTATATCCTGTGACTGCTCGTTAACGCTTTGTATTTACCTTCTTCAGGAGCTGCGAGCGAGGCAACGGAGCGAGCATCGCCGGTGGGAAGACGAGGAGGAGGCGAAGAAGGAGGAGGAGGAGGAGGTGGAAGAAGGAGAGCGAGGAGGAGGAGGAAAAAGTGGGAGCTGCTCCCTCTTTAACGAGATGAGATAAGTTGTGCGTTTGACTGACGAGAAAAGCGAAGAAAACGAAGAAATGGCCGGGATGGCCAATGGCTAGGTGAGAGGAGTTTATACCGCGGTACTCGCTGTACTTAAAGAGAATACTTTATCTCCAATTCACTATCCAATTATTCGCCGGGAGAATCGGTGGTGGGGTGGGGGAGGAGGGCTGTTTATATTCAAACCGGAGGCTCAGAGGGAAAATTGAATCTGCCGTGGAAACGGGCCGCGCGGATTCGCGGGAAGGAAGAGAAGGAAAGTTTTCGTTAAAAAGTTCACCGCCGAGCGACCGTCGAGCCATTCTGTATCCATCAATTCTTCCGTTCTCCCGCGTTCCGCGAAAACCCCTACAAGATTGTTCATTATTTCGTCCTCTCGGCGCGCGCCGCCCGCTCCATTTTTTTCCGCTCAGCCTCGGCAACTTTTCCGGCGCCCCCGGGACCGACGGAACAAAGGGCCAATTGATCGCGGCGGCCGCGCGCATGGCGACCCCGGGAAATTCCTCGGTATCGAGTTTTCATCGGGACCAACGGGACCGGCTGTTTTTTCGGGGGGAGGACACGTGATGCAGGAAAAAATGAGGGAAGGAGGATGTAGTCTAGAATTTTTTTCCCAGTGTTTGAAGGGGTCGTGAGAGTATAATTGATTATCGAGAGGCGGTCGCGAGAATTTTCGGTGACGTCCGGTGTTTCTGGAGGACCCGAGTTTGATTTTCGTCACACGTGTTGCTGAGTGTCAGGTACTTTTTTTTTTTTTTTTTTTATAAATTCCTCCCGTGCTAATCGGGTGCCAAGGAAGGAATAAAATAAAATGTGACTTCAATGTGACAAATGCAAAACCGTGGTTAACGATAGAGTAAATCAAAGTGGGGATTGAAAAAACAAGGAACGACCGTGATAGGGAGAACGGACGTTTATAAATTTACCGAAGGACGTGAACAAATGCGAGGCTTAAGGGTGGATTATGGATTTTCTTTTTTGTCGCTCGCAGCTCCGGGGAAGCTCCACGCGCCCGTCGCGCGGGCTTCTTTCACCAGTGGAGTCACACCGGGTCGAGGCTATAATCAGACTCGATAGTCGATAGCCGCGCAGGAGACGCGAACGGGAATTGTGACTCTTTCTGTGTGTTTGTGTGTGTATGTGTGTGTGTAGCGCGTGGATCGCGCGACGCGGCTGGTGCGGGTCCTTAAATCAGCGCACTCGCTCGGCTGCGCGACGTAATTACGTAGTTACTCACTGGTGGTGCTCGGCTGAAGTTTGATGACCGGCGTGCGCGGACCCTCGCCGACTTTCGTCGAAGCCGTGACCCACGCCTCGTAGGACTCGCGTAGCTTCAGGCCCACCGCGTCGTAGTGCAGCTTCTGGGCAGCAAGGGAGCCTTTAATGATCTTCACCTCCTGGCCCTGATCCAACGCCCGGATGTAAACGGTGTACTTCGTGAGCTCGCCGTTCGGCCGTCTCGGCGGCAGCCAAGATATCACTACCGCGTCCTCGGCGCTCGACACCGCCTTCACCCGCTCCGGCGCGTCCGGCACTGCAAATCAAAATCCGTATTACGACCTCGAAAACATTTTTTGCGCATTTCAACCGCCTCCCTCCATCCCCCACCCCACCGCACCGCGTCTTGCTGCTCCGAGAGCGCTTCGGGGTCGACGACTCGCGGGTCGCGACCGCTACCCGAGATCTTGGTGGAGGCTGACGCTGCTACTTGGCAGACTGACAATTATGCAATTTTTCATTTAGTTCGTGGATAGAACGGTGGGAGAACGGAAATGAGGTTCTGAATTATTCTTTGGAAATTATTCTTCCGGTCAAAAAATCAAGAACTAATATTTTTATTCATCCGCAAACACTCAAACCACCAAAAGGCAGACATTTCCTGTTACGAGTTAAGAGTTCGTCACACACACACACAACCCAAAAGTATATCAAAAGGACGGGAAAATCGCTTCCGCTCGGCGGCGTTAAATAAATAGCTCAGCGCAATGCAGATTCTTGACAAGTACCGTCGTAAACGTGGAAGTCGGCTGGTAGCGAATTCGCGTATACGAGCGGCAAACTGACTAATATATAAAG
Source organism: Itoplectis maculator (assembly GCA_964034905.1). Lineage (NCBI taxonomy): Eukaryota > Metazoa > Arthropoda > Insecta > Hymenoptera > Ichneumonidae > Itoplectis > Itoplectis maculator. Next base: position 9,560,303 of record OZ035853.1, read on the forward strand.
TGCGAGTTGCGCGGGCGATGCGCGTCACGTATATCTACACGCGGCTCGTGCGAAATTACAGGGGGCGCGACGCGGGGGAGGGGGCGGGTAGTTTCTGCAATCTCCCCGGCGAGTTATTCGCGCGAGCCCGACACGTTTTACGTTCGAGAACTTTCAGGAGGAGCGATGATACACGCGCTCCTCGATAGGCGACGGGGCATAAACTCCGGGCGCGCGGGTCGAGCTCGACCCGCGTAGCCCGCGGTGGAAACGTGATGCAAATGCTCGAAATGTTTAGCCGCTCCGGAGTATCATAACCGTCGACGATGAAACTGCGCGCTGTGCGTGAGCGTTGCCGGATAACTCGGAATGGATATACCGTCAAGGCTTCGCGGAACCCGCGTAAATACCGTGTTTGCTTTGGCGCTTCAACCCGCTACGCGCGGCCAGATTGAACGATCCGATCGCGCGGCGCGCACGAAACACCCGGCAGTTGTTTACCGATCGCGCGCATTATTCCGCGCTTCTCACATACCCAAAGGGAATCGACAATATTCCTGGACCGCCGACAAATTCCCTCCCAAGGATACGTCGCGCCCGCGCGTTCTCCCATCGAACGAATTTCAATCAGCATTTCCTCGAGCCACGCGCGACAAATACTCGAAGCATACACACTTTCCCGTTAATTGGATTCGCCCCGCGGAAAATTTCGATTACGATTTTACAGTCGAAACTTTCCGTCACCCCTCATTTTGCTTTCCGTTCGGACATTCGGGGTTCCGAAAATTCGGGTCTCGTGATGAGAAAACTAATCCGGAAAAAAGGTGCGCCGGTAATTGAATTAATCGTCGCCGGGAAAATATTTGGCAACTCTTTGACTTTTAATTATTATGACTAGGCTAATCACACGCGCTGACGCGCGTGCCCGAGATATTTTTGTGCTGCTGCGCTCTTATAAAGCTTTAAAAGGATAAATCGCAACTACAAAAACCCTTGTTCAGTTACTTTTGAACAAAAACAAAAAAGAAATTTGTTGTTTTGCTTGTCAGAAATCTTAGATCTGGCCGCCGGGCCGAAAACCGCCCAAATCGGCGTCACGAAATTTATTTTTTCAAAATATCGACATTTAACCTATGCCATCGTTTTCAAGTCGCATATTCTACCCCTGAAAACACCGGTTACAACCCTTTTTTAGTTCATTTCGAAAAAAAAATTTTTTGGCCGAACAGTTTGTCAGAAATCGTAGATCTGGCCGCCAGGCCGAAAACCGCCTAAATCGGGGTCACGAAATTTATTTTTTCAAAATATCGATTTTTAACCTATACCATCGTTCTCAAGTCGCATATTCTACCCCTGAAAACACCGGTTACAACCCTTTTTTAGTTGATTCTGAAAAAAAAATTTTTTGGCCGAACAGTTTGTCAGAAATCGTAGATCTGGCCGCCGGGCCGAAAACCGCCTAAATCGGGGTCACGAAATTTATTTTTTCAAAATATCGACTTTTAACCTATACCATCGATCTCAAGTCGCATATTCTACCCCTGAAAACACCGGTTACAACCCTTTTTTAGTTCATTTCGAAAAAAAAATTTTTTGGCCGAACAATTTGTCAGAAATCGTAGATCTGGCCGCCAGGCCGAAAACCGCCTAAATCGGGGTCACGAAATTTATTTTTTCAAAATATCGATTTTTAACCTATACCATCGTTCTCAAGTCGCATATTCTACCCCTGAAAACACCGGTTACAACCCTTTTTTAGTTGATTCTGAAAAAAAAATTTTTTTGCCGAACAGTTTGTCAGAAATCGTAGATCTGGCCGCCGGGCCGAAAACCGCCTAAATCAGGGTCACGAAATTTATTTTCTCAAAATATCGATTTTTAACCTATACCATCGTTCTCAAGTCGCATATTCTACCCCTGAAAACACCGGTTACAACCCTTTTTTAGTTGATTCTGAAAAAAAAATTTTTTGGCCGAACAGTTTGTCAGAAATCGTAGATCTGGCCGCCGGGCCGAAAACCGCCTAAATCGGGGTCACGAAATTTATTTTTTCAAAATATCGACTTTTAACCTATACCACCGATCTCAAGTCGCATATTCTACCCCTGAAAACACCGGTTACAACCCTTTTTTAGTTGATTTAAAAAAATACGATATTTGACAGAACAGTCAAAGTTATCAACGACAAATGAACGTGGACTCGGTCTGAGAGTCCCAGCCAATCACAGCTCGAATAGTTTGCTAACAATGCTTTCCGTTACTCATGAACTTTTTAAAAGAGGGATAAATGAATGATTAATTATGATTATTAATAAATAATTCGTAAATTATTGATAATATCCCTTTTTTTTTAATTCATGCGAAAGCATTGTTAGCAGTGTGATTAGCCTTGTATTAATAAATTATTAATTACTATCGTACATAAAATAAATATAGAGATCCAGCAAAACTTTTTTTTCTCTTCCATTTCCCACGTCAATGCTTACCAGTTTCCTTGGTGGTGCACGAGACGGGATTACTACTGACGCCCTCGCCGGCCCGCGTGTAGGCTAACACTTGAACGGTGTAATTGGTGTACGGATTGAGACCGCGAAGTACGGTGTTGAGGGAGTGAGCGATCTTGATCTCCTGCGAGCCGAGAATCTCGGCGGCGAGGCCGTTGGTCGGCTCGTACAGGAGCTTGTAGCCCTGCACGACCCCGTGAACTCTGTCGTTGGGTGGCGGCTTCCAGGTCACTTGGATGTTTTGGCCGGTCAGCGCGGTGCAAGCGACGTTCTGCGGCGGGGCGCTTGGAACTGTGTCAAATATTATAAATTCCATCGAAACTGAGTAGACTCGGAGAACGCGGGAGGGACGGGGGGGGAGGGGGGGGCATAACCGTCGGAGGCGGAAAGTGGGAGGGTGGCGGTCGTGACGCAGGACGGGGAGTTATGTTCCAACAAGGTGAGGAGGAAGCGTGGACCGCGTCGGGGGATGCCGGACGAGTCGGACGAGTCGGCCCGGGTCATCGCTCGTCGACCCAAAGTTGATGCGACGCGGCTGCAACTTTTCTTCGAGCTATGAATTTCACGGAAAGTTTCGCCCGACCAACCCGCGGCCGACCAGAGCGGCCGCTCGTGCAAACACGAGTTTCGATTAACTCTCATCAACCATGACGAGTTCGGACCCCTTTTTATTCCCAGCGAATCGATTTGAACAACGTAAACGAACCCTGGGACGTACAAAAAAAATAGCTCTGAAGATAGGATAAATTTAATAATTAAAATTGGAAAATTAACGCGTCTTTGCCGAGCCTTTCGGAACGTCGATGACCGTGCGAAAATTCGACAACCGTGACGGCTTCACGACGACCCGACCGGTTTTGAGAAATACTTCGGAGATTGCGGGCCACTGCGCTCTTGGCGAGCTTTTCGGAATGTCGATTGCCCGAAGTGAGGCGAAATTGTTGAGGGTTAACTCGTGGAGGAGGAGAGGGGAACGTCAGGGGTTGGGGTAACTTTGATGCGCGGATAAACTAGGAAACTTGGAAATCTCGGTTGATGGAGGGCGCGTTGTCTGGCCTGGAGAGCGCTCCGACGATTATGGAAAGGGTTCGAGGGGGGATGGGGGCAGCAGAAGGGTGGGTTACGTTTGCCGAGTAAATATATTCGAGACTTGAGGAGCCCACCAGACGCCACGGTCTTGGTACACCTACCAGACTCGAGGGTCTGCGTTATTATAGGGTCGCTGCCCGGTCCGTCGCCTTTGCTATTGAACGCCTTAACCACGATGCTGTACTGCGTGTACTTTCGAAGTCCCGACAGTCTGTAAGCGTAGGAACCGTCCCCGTTCCCGGTGATTCCGACCCTCGTGGTGTTCATCAGTTGATCGTCGCCCCTGCAACACGACAGATCGTTTTATCAGTCATCTCCAAGACACAAAAAACAAGGCAGAGCCCTTTGATGCTCTTTTCGACCTGAAATCGTCGTCAAGCGTGCGGATGAATGAGGATCGAATCTCCATAATCCTATCATGCTTCATGAACAACGAGGGGGTTACCAGTGGGCTTAAAGTCGAGAAGCCACTTTCACTGCTATCGTCGTTAAGTTAAGACACAGGGAGACAAATCTTGCTGGGTTAATCAAGAAGGAACGACAAATGGGTCTGTTTAGCGAAATATTTTCCTAATTTTCTCTATCGACCCAACAAAATTGTTCTCCAGGAATCATCAAACCTTTGAGCCTCGACTGCTCAACAAACCGACATTCAAAGCCTTGCAGCTTCTCCAAGGTCACAAAAAAATATTTTGCCAGCCTCCGCAAAGTCTCGCGCAAAATTCACTTTGAACTTCTTGAACTGCCGCTCGGGCGAGTCGAGGAGTTGCCGAAAACGAATGCAAACAAGACCTCGTGGTGCGCCCGGAAGCCCTGGGAATACACATGTCCGTTTGCGGAACAGTCGAAGGTTAAAGGGGCATAAATGAGGGGCTTTGCGGGTTAAATCAGGATCCGAAAGTTCGGGCATTCAGGAGATTGAATGAATACGACCGCGAGAGAGCGCAGCAGCACGAAGAACTCCGCAGTTGGAGGGTTTCGGTGATGTACTCTCTCTCTCTCTTCGTTCGCTTTGCCACGGAGAGTCGAAGGTTTTGCGGTAGGAATGAAGATTGAGGAGAAAGGATAATCGGGAGTAGAAAGAAAAGGGGGAGGGAAAGGGAGGGGACGAGGTAGAGTAGTGCGTGTTCGTGTTACCCGAGAATCGTCGAGAGGATTGTGTAGCCGAGGAGTTCACCATTCCACGAGGATTGATCCGGTGGTTGCCAGGTAATCTTGAGCTGTTGCGGTCCCAGGGGCTCGACACTCACGTGCCTCGGTGGTCCGCCGGGCACCTCGCCGTCCGTCTGTGCCTACAATTTGCGTAATTAATCGAGCATGAGCGATCCCAGATCTCACAGACACCAGCCCCACCTGTCGATGAGTATAGCGCTTTTTTTTCTTTTTTTCATGAAATAATGACTGATAACGATATTGATTGATACTGACACGAAGGATGTCGCTCGGGGTTGACGTTCCTAGATGATTTTCAGCGTAAACCCGAAAGTCGTACGTCGTTGCGGGCTTTAGCTGCGTTACCAGTGCGACCGTGTTGTCCCCAGTCACCTGCTGCTGCATGTTGTGGTCATGCCACTCATCTTCCGGGTACACAACAAGACACGGGCTTAATAGCGATCAGTCGAACTCGGTGGAGTAAAAAAAAAATAAAAAATAAAATTATCTCATACAGTTCTACGGTCATTGAGTATTTCTTGTCGTCAAATTGTAACCGCCGTCGTTGTTTCTGATTTCCGCCAATCTCCCTTAGATAAAAAAAATGATCTCACACGCCTTGACACACCCGTCGCTCTTTTTATCCTCAAAACGTGGAGATCTCCTTCGCGCCTCGCCAAGTAACCCGCGCGACTTTCCGGCCGAAGCTACCGAACGCTTTTCGATCCAGGAAAATCGTCAAAGGCTCGAAATACCATTTTCATCCGCCGTATATCAATTCGCCAACCGGGATAAGAAACATCGCGGGTCTGTCGGCTGTTGCCGCGCGGTGCGCGTCGAATTTCCCTGAACCAACAAAGCCAATTCGACTGGCATGTGTCGCGGAATTCCGAGAGAGTAAAATCCTCGGCGCTTCGCTCCCCTCCCCAGGCCCTCCCTCTTTCCTCCCTCAGCCGGCTGAGCTCCGTGCTCTCTCTGCCGGTTTCGCCGTTGCAGCCGTTTCACCCTTCCGGCGCTTCCGCGGCAACTGGGTTGCGCCTGCCAAGGGTTGAGCGCGCGTTGCGTGAGAATTTCTTTAACGCCAATCTCGCGGTCTCGCAACGACAACGTCGGCCCGGCCACAAGCCACCCCCACCCCCTCCCCCCCGTTCCCTGGCCCCCATCACGTACCCGTCAGTCTTCCGTCTTATCTCAGACACAGTGTTTCCTTTGTTCCATCCGTTACCGAGCATAAGTTGCGGCGTGGCGTTTGCCACCCCCTCCCTCCCCCTCCCCCTGCCTCACCGCGCCAGTACGCAAATGTGTGTTGAGGACGCGACGAGAATGCGCGCGACCGAGGTCTCGTCTCTCTGGTAGGAAATACACGGAGCTGCTCCTCGCGCGTCCTCGCGACGAGGCACCACAAACATCGCGTCCTATGCGCCAAAGGGAAACGTTGTGAACGTCGAGCGCCGCCGACTCTCCGCGTCGTTTCCTCTGGCACGAGGAGGTCGCGAACTTTGACTACACCTCGGGGCTATCGCTGACTTCTCGCGGAAATTCTCCTGTCCCCCCCCCCCCCGACCACACCCCCTCTCTCTGTTCCCCTTCTCTCACGCGCCTTCCACCAGATCCACCAGCGTTTGCAGTACTGTTTGAAAACAAAATTTTCGTTGATATACGAGCTACTCGAGGGTAAATGAATTTTCGTAATGATCCTGTCGACATTCAATATTTAATGGCTCCCCCCTCCCTCCTAATCCCCGTTGGTATTTCAATAGAGCGGACGACGTAAAGTTCCGGACTGCTATATTCGCCCCCTCGACCCTCGACCCTCAACCTCCCGTCCTTCCCCCGCCCCTCGACCCACCTAAGAGTCTACGCGGGATAGATTAATCAATGTTGGACCCAAAGTTATGTCTCGGCGCTGTTTTTTTTTCCCTACACTCCGGCGACGCGCCAACCGTGGAGAGCGTCGAAAGTTTCGAGATTACTTCGTCGCGGCAATCCCGGAATTCGTTCTGACGAATAGACTTTTGAGTCTCCTTCTCCGCAGCGGCGCGCGCGCGCGTCTCGCTCGTCGCGACTCGGGACGCGCATCGCGACGAGCCCGGAACATTCCACTTAAGTAAGTTAAAAGACAATTGTTGGGCGGAGATGCGCGACGCGGGAATCGCGGGTTATTTGCGGGTCGTCGCGACTTTTGCCATTATAACGCAGGGGCATGAAAGACGCGATACGATAAAACGCGTGTGCAGCCCTGGCGCAGCGTCCGTGGCGTCAAATTCGTCTCAAGTCAGACCCTGGTCGGGCAACCTTGGTCCTGGTCGGGCCCTGGCCGGGGCCTGTCTAGCTCCGTATTTAACGCTGTATTCAACGATACGAACAACTGCAATATTACTCGGTGACTTCGGGATTACAAGGAATTCCTAGAACTTCCGGTATTCGTTCCGACGAATGGACTTTTGTGTCCTCACGCTGAAGTGAGCCGCACGTTCGCTTCGCGAATCGAGTCGCGACGGGAGCGTTCCGCTCGAGTGAGTTGGAAGCTATACGCGGCGGAGTCGCGAGTCGCGCGAGTCTTTTGCCGTCAACGCGGGTGCGTGCATGAGAGGCGATTGTGTGCAACTAAGGCGAATGTGTATACAACTGAGGCGAATAAGACGTGTATATGCGGCGCAGGCGGCGCGAGAGGCGCGCGCGTCGTGGCCCTCGAGAACTCGTAATACTCACCGCGGGCTTCCTTGTACTGGACAATGTACTTGGTGACCGGCACGTCGGGGTTAAATGGATCCGCCACCTCGGACGGCGAAGACCACGACAGACGTATCGAGCGGCTCTTCTGGTCGGTGGCGTGCAAGTTCCGCGGGAAATTTGGCGGCTCTTGAACCCGCAGGTGGATCGACTCGCGATCGCGGCCGTACGGGTTTATCGCCACGCAGACGTACTCGCCGCGATCCTCGTGGCCGGCCTTGCGGATCCGCAGCTCCGACGTCAGACCCCGGGCCGTCGGGGTGTTGTCCAGTTCATATCTGGAGAAGAAAATTATTTACACGTCACTATATGTTCGACGGCGAGGCGAGAAATAACCGAAACGCTCAATCCAGATCCATAATTCCTTCCTCTCACCGTCACCACCGGATCGATTCCTAATTTCGAAACTTTTTTTTTTTTCCTTTCCCCCTCACCTGCTCGCCGTTTGGTTCTATCAATTAACCGTCGATTGGCAAAGTTTTAATGAAATCCTATCGCGTCCCGCGCGGATAGCGGGATAACGGATTTTGGGGACTCCGGTATATATTTCGCCGAGATAGCTCAACACGCGCGGGGGACGCGTGAGGCGCACGGATTATCGAGAATTTCGCGTCGGAATTTCGTGGCCGGGAGGACGAGGGAGACCGGGGGCGCAAGGGAGGGAGGAGTGGGGTAGGGGACGTCAGGTATTTTTCTGACCTCACGTATGATGGCTTTTCCCACCGAGATTGAGAATTTTTTTATACGCCCGCCCCGCGAAACGATCTTGGCATCCGCGCGCCGCCGCGTGTGTGTGTGTATAGCCGCGCCGGAAAACGCGAAGATAAAACCTTAGATTGGCGTGTGAAATTGGTTCCCTCTTGTCCGCCCCCTCCTCCTACCCCCCCTCACAGAAATGGGGTAATCTCCTCGCTGTGACATTGCATCTGCTGCCACTGCGGCGGCTGCTGCTGCTACCACCCGATGCTGCTCGAGAACGAAAGAGCGTCAATCCGGCGGAGAATTTATGTCGAGGCATAGTTGAGACGTTTTACACTCCCGCGATTTTATATATGAAATTTTATATCGTCAAAAAAAAAACGAGGAAAAAGGGAAAGAAAAAAAGGGGTTGGTTAGGGTCTACGTGAATTTACTTAGTTTATTCTCGTAATAACCGCGACGAGGTCGTTCGACAGAAACGCTGTGTAAGATATACAGCATTAAAAGCCTCGCCGCGTTTCAAGCGCTTGCTCAAGTCGTGAAACATTCCGCCCTGTTTCCGTCTCGTTCTCTCGCACACGGAGGGATCCGAGAAGCCTCTCGTATCAGAGTCGGAGAGATAACCAGAGGGGTGGTACGAGGGGGGCGGATGGTGGTTGAGACGAGCGAAGGAGTTTATAAATAAGAGATACAGGATAATACTATGGAAGCGAAGTGAAAGGGTAATACCTCGCGGTTAATATCAAAAGTTTTTTACGGACGCGCTGCCAGCCCGAGTGGAGATTCATAAAACGCGAGATGGAACGCGGACTGGTCGTACCCGTGGCAAGTTTTCTCGCGGTACATTTACACCGCTGTAACTTCGACGAACGTCGCGCGATTCGGCGTTGGAAATATTTATTTTTCTTCACCCGTCGCGGCGACGGACGGTTTATCGAGTGCTGGCGGATTCAGCTCAACGTTCGTCGCGATAAGAGTCGACGCTTTTCGCAAATTCGAGTCGTCGCTTTTCGAAATCAGCGCGGAAGCGAAAGTTCCACGGCAGACGTTGGCTTTTCACCGAGTCACCGCGGCCTCGATCCACATTTCCACAGAGTATTATTCGAATCCGGGAAAAATATCCGGACAACGAAAAAAAAAAAAAAAAAATGGAATATCAACCAGAGGAGGTGAAAATGTCCGTCAGATAATTTTTCCGGCTCTCGTTGTTCCAGCGTAAAGCTGGGATCACTCGTCATCATGTATATATATATATATATTTTTTTTTTTTTTTTTCATTTGCAAATTGTCAAAGCAAACAGTGTGTACGAACCTCACGTCATAAGCCGGCACGATCGCTCCGCCCCGGGCTCGCCAGCTCACGTCCAGCGGAGCGTCGCCTTCGACTTCGCAGCGCAGCGTCACGGACTCGCCTCTTCTCACGGATTCCTGCTTCCTTATCACCTCCACTCGCGGACCAACTGATATGCAAAAATTACATGTGCAAAATTATGCAGCGAAATAAATTGTACATTATTCTTAATTCTGATTAAATATTAATTTATTAAATAATGTTTTATAATTTACTAATAATATTTTATCATCTATAAAATAAAATATAAAAATAATATTTACTAATTTATCAAAAAATGAAATATTAATTCTAATTAATTTAATAAATAATTCCACCTATTCATTTATTTATTTATTATATTGATACAAAAAGTAATGAACCACCCTCATATGCTATCCGGACTTTACTCGTATATACACACGACATGCGGATCGTCGTTGCCGCGGTCTGGCGTAATGGCGAAATGGTCCGGATCGCTTTGCGATGCATATTTGAGGATACGAGGGTGAGGTCCATTGAATATTTTACCGTGTACTGTTAGCCGAATGAGCTTGCTGAGACCGGGCCCGATGCCGTTGCTTCCCTGACAGAGGTAGAAGCCCGCGTGTTCGCGGGACACTCGGGGAATCACCAAGGAGCCGTTACCCGCGACTCCGGCGCCCTCGGTGCCGCCATAACCGAGCTCCCTGTAGTCGCCCGGTGTATCACCTGAATATTCGGGGAAATTTACGAAACACGTGAAAACGACTGTTGCCCGCTCGTACGCGGGACGCGCCCTACTTATACCAACTCGGGATGTGGGTTAGGCGGGAGGAGCACTCAGCGACCTCCCCGGGGGGTCATCATCACCCGTCATCCATGTACCCCCGGTTATTCGCGAAATAGTTAAAATAATCCATATAACGGTCACTGAAACGCTAACCACACGTTTGGTTCAAATTATACATATAAAATGTTTTACTTTTATTTTCCAATTGTAAATAGGTAAATACTCCGATTTCTGTTTTTTTCTTATTGCAATTTTATTTAGCTGCTAAAAGTTGGTCGCCTAAAAGTTGAAGTCGCACTTCGAAATGAAAAAGAGTTGGAGCTCGCTTGCAGCTCATTAGGGGAGAAATTACACGAGCTCTTCATACTGCGGAGTTACTGATATTTTTGAGAAATTAAATACCCTGGAATTGCACAATCAGAGAAATCTCGCAATGCCCGGAAAACGAGAGGTAACGACGACTAATTGTTGATTTAATAATTGCAGTAATGCACCGGTTACAACAAAATTTAATTAAATTAGAAAAGGCGCCATTTACCGCGGTTTCTCTGTTGGTAAACAGTTTTCCCAGCGACCGTTATCGGTGTAATTGCATAATTGCTTCAATATTCGTCTCACTGAAATCGTCGCGACGAAGTGATAAAAAAAAAATGCCCATCGAAATTCATGAAACGCCGGAGTATTTTTCGAAGTTTCCTCCCGGACCGCTGACGTCGTTCTCGTCGCGACGATATTAAAAATCCATCGTAAACAGTGTGACACTAAATTATATGAAGCCAACCGAGAAACGGGCCGAGTGCTCCATGGCTAATGACAAATTGAAATGAGACGCAGGGAGGGCGACGAGCGACGAAGGGACGAAGGGCGGGGGAGGGGGATGACGAGGAAGGGAAGGGGGAGAGGTGGGTTCTCTGCCTCGCGGGGGAGTAATATCGACACGAAACGAGTTGATGAAACTAATTTTCCTCTCTCGCGGCTGGCGCGGCCGTCGGCTCGGGGGCTCGGGGCTCATTCCGTACCTCTGAATGAAACTGCTGAGAACGCGGGCGATCAGCGAATTTCGCGATGGATGGAGAAGCAAGTTCCGCGACGGGATAACTTAATGAGAGCGCGCGGTTTTCCGCGTGCGTGTGAAATTTTTCGGGGGCCTCCATTGTCAAGCACGAAATCACGGAATCTCATAACGACGAGCAACCGAAAAAAAATCTCTTTTTTTTCGTTTATCTAGTTTATGGAAATAAAAAAGCGAGCGCGGATTGCGCAGGCCTCTAAATTTCGCGGTCTCCGTTGTTGAGCACGAAATCGCGGATTTTCGTGAGGACGAGAAAAAAAAATCGCAATTTTTTTTTAAGAGATTGATTATTTTTTTCCTGAAAATTCGGGAATGGAAGGACGCGATAAACTCACCGATTAATCGCTTCCAAGTCACATTTGGAATCGGGAGAAAAAATTATGGACAATAGGAGAAAAAAAAATCCATTTTCTTTTTCCTTTTTTTAAACTTATTTTATAGGAATAAAAAGGGTTGTGCGGATCGTGCTGCTAGTGTATGCAGGAAAGACGGAGTTATGCCAGTTTTTTTAATCTTTCGCGAAAGCTCGCGAATGTGGGGGGGGGGGGGGGGGGGGAGGAGGGGAGGAAGGGGAGAGGCCCGATAACCTACCGATTGATTGCTTCCAAGTCACAGTTGGAATTGGGAATCCTTCGGCGCGACAGGGAATGGAAACGGCGTGACCTACAATGGCGTTCTGGTCGATTGGTTCCACGGTCCAACGGGGAGGTACTAAAAATACAATCTGGTTAAATTCGCCTCGAGCTCCGGGAGGTTCATCGATCTCTCATCACTCGGCTACGCTCGGCTGCGACTAAAGATCGCGAATACAGCGTCGCGGTATCTCGCTTCGCGCGGGCTCACCGAAATTTTTCATAATATTTTCGCTGTTACCTTCGTGCGGTTATCGTTCTTTTTATTTTTTTTTTTAAATTTATGAACAAAACTTCCTCTATGGAAACAAAATCGTGAATAAAAAATGGTCCGCAAAATCGCGGCAGTCCGAGCAGCTATTTTTGCAGGTGTCTCGCCTGATTAAAAACACTCTCAACCGAATTAACTAATTTCTAACAGTATAGCCAATGAAGCAACCAACGTGACTGCAGAAATAGCAGCATGGACTTTAAAAAAGTGTGTCTCGTCCACTGCCACAATTATTAAACTCGTACGAATTAGCGATAAAATTCATAAAACACACGAAGCGGACACAGCGAAGCTTATTCCTCCTATCGGTACCGGTGTGACATCGACACCCAACTGACAAACGATTATTACAAACCTTCGGTGTTAAAAAAACGATTCATGCAATTTCTACGGAAAGAAAAAAATTGCGAACTCCTCACTCTCTCTCTCTCTTTTTCTCTCTATCGTGTGCAGATCTCGTAAAAAACCTATTTAAGTGTCTACCAATAAAGTGAGAACGGGGGGTTGGTCGTAAAATACGACGACGACACGAGACGCGTCGTGTTGACCGGCATATTTTTTTTCTACTGCTCCTTAAATTACGTGGACCGGTGGCGTCGCGCGTGGCCCAAGGAACTTTTAATGGGGTTGCACGTGTTTCCGGTCCGCCCGTCGGCCGGTCTGTATACGCATAGTTTATCGCTGTGTCATACGAAAAACTTTATTCGCGGTCCATTATATCAGGAGGAGCAAGTTGAAACGAATGAATGGACCCGAATGAACCTCGCGCGAGACACCCGGAACAATGAAAACAACTCTCCGGAGGGAGAGAGAGAAATAGACGGGCGAACCGGCAACCCAAGCGTAACCGCCTCCCCACCCCCCTCCCCCCTCGGCTCTATTAAGTGATTGATGGAAATTGCGCGTGACGCGAAAATTTAATCCGTCCGGAAACGTTTGTAATTTATAGAAAATTTCTCCACGCATTTGAGCGCAAACACGCGGCCCGATCGTGTCGATTCAATATCGATGACGCGTTTCGCCGTCGTGTCGGGACCAAGAAACGCCAGTGGCAATCGCGCGTCACCGCCGGTCCAGGCACTCGTGTTCAGGTCGACGCTCAGTAATAATATCGACTTTCGATAACAATCATGCTTCAACTATGTCCGAACCACAAACTGCAAGAACGAAAAAAAATAATTATTATAATAATGATAATAATAATTACTATAAGAAATATCAATCGTGAAACATGATCTACGTATGAATTTCGCCGACGAGTTTGCGCGAACCCATTAAACGAAAAAACGAAACCCCGACCTCTCCTGTCTTTTCGCTTTTGCGCTACGCGTTTTTTTTTTCCTTAATTTTTTCGAACCCGCACACAAATTTTCCGGCTGCAGATACAAAGAATCTCGAACCTGGAATTTACTCGGTTTAATCTCGTCTCGATTAACGGAAGCAAAATCGTATACCCGGTGAGACATATTTCCTCGCAAAAAATGGTCCCCAAAAATACAACCAGCAACGTAATCGCGAGTCATGCTCGACGCTAATTTCGTCGCCGAATCTCCGCGAGACCCAAAACCAAAAAATAAAAACCGGCAACCCTAATTTCCGTTTCGCGAAACGCGGGCCACGCGCTCGAGGCGCTTATTGGCCGCGCGTCCGGTTGAAAACGCTAGATCAACGATCGTAATCACCGTGTATTCGCGACGAGTCGTGCGTATGCGTTTCGCAAACAAACCGCGCGATATTTTTCTCAACCCTCCCCCCAACCCCTCTTCCCTTCCTATCGTCCTATCACTTATCAAATGTACAGCACGAAACCCATCGTTTCGCCCGCGGTTTAACCGCGTTAATTTACACCGTCGGACCGCGAGAATCGAGGCGCAGCAGTATCAGAGACGCCGAACAACGTACGGCGGCGCGTCACCCGGAGCTATTGAATCAACCGGGCCGAGAGCGAGCAGAAAGCGACCGTCGAGCAGGGAGCAAAGAGCTGAGCATCGCGGACGACGATATTGCCGGTTAGTCGCGAGTCGCGTAAACACACGACGCTAAGTAAACGCAGCGCTATATATACGTATACACGATATATACATATACACACATATACATCACTCGGTATATGTGTTACGATTGTGTGTCCAGCGGTTGACGCAACAGAGAGGAGGCACCGAATCCGGTGCCGTAGTCCGGCCGCGTGGGACGATGAACTCAATTTGGGGGATGAACATAGGGTGCGCGGGGCAATCGAATATCGCCGCAGGCATCGCGGGAGCCGAGAGCAGGATGAGGGGGGGGGGGGGGGAGGGTAATACAGCATCTCCGCAGCCCGGTGAAACACAACCGCAGATATTGGGGGGTAACTCGGCGCCCTGAAACCCTCCCCCCTTCGCGCCTTCCACCCCTATTTTCCTCCCTCCCGCGTGCGCCAAATACATCAATTTCGCAAACTAATTTGAACGAATGATGGGAGTGCCGTACGGTTTCATTACGTTTGACCATAGCTCTCTGTCTCGCTCTCGGTTTGGGTGGAAGGGGAAGGGGTAGGGGGCTACTGTGTTTCTGGCTTCTGTTTCGGTCTCTCACTTCGCGGCCGCTGTTTGTGTTCCAATGCGCGTTATGCCATCGCGGCCGTTGGCCAAACCCCCCGCGCGAACGGACGTAAAATCGTGGGAAGAGTTTGCACGCGGTTGTGTCGCTCGTGTGTGTCTGTGTATGTGTGTTGTGTTATGTATCGCGTATACCTGGGACCCCGGGATATGTCGACGTCGACGACGAGGCGCGCGCTCGGCGCAGGTGCATCGGTTCACACGGCCTGGGCATAATATGAATTTACGATATATCAGCGTCCGCGGACGCCGCCGCGGTGCTGCCGAGACTGTCCCGTAAAACAGTATTAACGCTGAACGCGCGGCGAACCCCGAGCGGGCTTTACACCCCCTAAACCCCCGTAACCCCATCCCAACCTCCCATATCTACCCCCACCCGACAACCCCTTCCACCTATGCCATTCGTCGCGACAGGTTGCATATGCGGATACGGCACCGGAAAATGTGAAAATAATGATGTACGCGCTTTGCTTTTCAGCGTGGATCCCCTCCGAGAGGAGAGGGTGAAGGCCCCCGATCCCGGACCCGACTCTTTCCTCTTTTTCGCTCTGGCTCGCTCTTCTTTTCTCTTTTTCCCTCTGTCCGATGACGGAGCGTCATGACAGATACGTTGAACAACAACTGCGCCTCGATTCTCGCGAATTGTCCGACGCGAGGATCAACCCTGTGGAAAATGACGCGAAAATAGGTGCGAGAGGAATATTTTTTCATTATTTGGGGATTTTTTTCCGGAGTTTTTTCACGCTTTGAGAAAATGTTGTTTGGGGTGATAATGAAGATTGACAGTTTTTAGTTGTCACTGTACTTTTATTTGCGATTTTTTTGTTCTTAGTTAGTGGGTTTGTAGGAATTTGGATTTTTTTTTAGAGTTTTTGTGAAATTTATATTTAGTGAAGAAGGATTCATGATTCTAGATTTTTCATTTACTCTTGCAAATTTAGCGGTATGCAGCGCAGCCGGTGCGTCGGGTGTGTATATATATAATGAAGACTGCAAAGTAGAACACTGCAAATTGCTTCCTCATTATTTTACACCGTTCACAAAGGCGTCCTTCATGAGGAAGCCCAAAATCGATCAACATACTTCCTCGTCGAGGCTGCTTTGAAACGGCGTATAATAATGAGGAAGCAATTTACCGGGTTCCGACGGCTTTTAAATCCTCGCTCGACTCTTCACGGTTTTTTCAATTTTCAAATTGCTCTCGTGGCTGTCGTACTAAAAAACTACAAATCACATCTCATTATCTACTCAAACCAGACGTCAATTATTCTCAATTGAAAAATAAAAAGAATTTCGCCTCAAGTATTCAATCAATGAAAACCTTCTTACATTTATCTTTGGCACCAAAGATCGTCGTCTCCCCTTAAATCCCCTTAAATCGTATCAAAGACGATTTTTAATATTTCAAAGTCATATATAAAAAAAGTGCATCCTACAATTTCGCACGTACCTAGCGCCACTTTTTCCACAGGGTTATCAACACATCCCCCAGCCTATTTACAATATCTTAGGATTAGTGGGTCGAAGGTTAACGGGAACAAGACTCAGCGGTGAGCGGGGAGCGAGGGAAACAAGGCAACGGTGGGGGTGAGGCTTGGTGTGGGGTTTGGGGGGTTGTTCGTTTCGAGGGTGGGAGGGTAGATCTGAGACAAACCAGACACGAAGAGGGTGGCGGTGTGCTCGGCGACACCGGCTACGTTGCTGATCTGACACGTGTAGTTTCCGCTATGCCTCGCCGTGACGCTATTAATCGTCAGGATGCTGGAAAACGGCGAATAGTCGCTTATCTGAATGTAGCTCGTTCCTGTCCCCGGGGACTGCTCCAAGGTAACGTCTCTGGCCTGAATGGGCTTCTCGTCCATCAGCCACGTGATGTTGAAAGGTTGGTCCCCCTGGCTCGTCGTACACATTAGCTGTGTCCTCATCCCCTCCGTCACATCGTTCTCGAAATAAAACGGTGATATCCGGGGCGGAACTACAAGGGTATTTCACGGAATAGTATCCAGCGTGCCAAAGGCGTTTTCAAGATTTTTTGTCTGCTCTTCCTTTCTCTCTCCTTTTACTCCTTTCTTTCTTTTTTTTTATACCCCGCGTTTATTAATTCCGGCGCGTCCAAACCGTTCGAACATCCCGCGGCAGAAAGTGCCATCCCTCAATCCGTACCCTTTTTTCATGTTTTTGCCCCTGAACGTCGCGAAAATAGCGTACCTATATTTTTCCGACTAAAAAAAATACATAAATCTTGCGACACGTTGCCAATCGATACTTACCAAAACTCTCTGATCGATTTATCAATCTACCCAATTAGAGTGAAAAGAAGCGCGGACACCGAGCGGGCGCCCGACCAAGACTTGCGCCCGGCCCGGTCGGCCGGCCAATTTGACGGTCCGCGCGCGGCGCCCGAGCGGCTGACCGAACTCGATGCGCATCACTGCATAGGTCTCGCCGCGCGAGCCTCGCGCGACGGCTCCCGACAAAGCGCATACCCAAACGCAATTTGTATTTAATTACCGGCTCTAAACGATTGCCGAAAATCGCTTTCAAATGGATGCACACGAACGTACGAGGCGACCAGCGCGCGCCGTTCGCGTCGAGAAAACACGACTGCGATCCATAATTCGATTACCAGGCAAATCCGCGAGAGCTCCGCCCGATGCCGCGCCTCGCGCTTCTTTTACAAACTGCAAGAACCATTAAACTACGGCGTTACCCAATATATCATAAACATAATAATTGCAATACACAATATAATTTTATCGTATCCGTTTCAATAACAATATATAGTGTGTATATATATGTATATATAGTAAATATATTCAGTAAGAAAAACAACGATTCCCACAACGAAAAAAATATAGTCTCATTTCTCTACGTAAAATTATGCGGTAGTAAAAGGAATTTTCGTGAATTAAAATTAACAGCCCAAAATTCGATAATACAGTTACAACACAATTATCTAACGAACAGAAATACGATGAACGTTATTATATTGTATACTCATGTTGTACATGATCATTCGTGAACAAAAAAAAACTGCCTACTTTACTCAACGTCATGAATAGTCATGTAACGGTTGCACGATACGTTTGATGACGAATGGGATTTCGAGCACGTCGGTGCGCCCAATGATAAAACGGCCAGTCAATGTCGCAAATGCCAAACGTCAAAAAATTGTCGGGAGTCTCGAGTAGGTTTCAAACCGAATGACGTACGATGCTGTTACTTTTTTTTTGTTTCCCGATGATACAGTCATGACACACTGATCTAATGGAAAGAATACGATGAAACGTTATTGTTACTCATATCGTATACGATCATTCGTGAAAAAATGCCTACTTTACTTAATGTCATAATAATCATAATAAGTACACGATACGTTCACCCGTATAGAACATTTCCAGCGTCAAATCCAGCCCAAGTCGGCAACTCGTCGGGCTCTGGCCTGACCAGTTACCAACTTGTGCCGAATTTACGACCGCAAATCTTCCACCGGGCTAATGACAAATGGATTTCGAGTATATTTCGAGTTCGCCTAATAAAAACGGCCAGTCAATGTCAAAAATACCAAACGGCAAAAATTACGGGTTTCTCGAGTAGGTTCAAACCGTATGACGTACGATGCTGTTGTTACTTTTTTGTTGTTTCGTTTTTCGTTTTTTTCTTGGTTTTTTTATATCAGGAATTTTTCGATAAGTGTCTTGTGCGTGTGGGTGAAAAATCTGTATGCGAAAATGTGTTATGACGCGGATTCTGCGGAAGCTGCTATATTCAATCGCGCTCTCGCTGCCGCATATCGCGCGCGAGCGAGATCAAGAGATTCGTTCGTTCTTCCGAGATTCCGTCAAAAGTCTCGGAAGAATTTTTCCTCGAGGCCATCGCGCGCGCATTCTCCGGCCGAGAGCGCGCGTGCAGCGAACACATACCTCTCGGCACGTATGGCGCGAGAAATTCTGAGCGCTTGGCTCAGCGCGAACAACGCCCACTCCAGTGTCGCGCGGCCCCGCGATCCACGTGTTTTGCACAGCGAAAAATCTTCGTGTGACGTTGTGGCAGTGAGATATGTGTGTCAAGAGTATTTTTAAAATTTTTCATAATCCGGTGATGAACCCGTCCAAAGCGTGCAATTAGCGTGCAGAGAAAAGTTGCGTGCAGGATCGTAAGTCAATAAATATACCGATCAACAATAAGGTATCGAGTTCAAAGATCAAACAATTCGAACAATCGTAAGAGTCCAACTATTCGAGAGTATCGGCGAGTCGCAGACGCACAGCAAGTCATAACGATTGATCATATAACTATTTATGATTCATAACGATTGTTCGTCGAATTTGCAACGAGAAAAAATAACTCCGGGCGTCGCTGGACATCCACAGCATGTTTCAGCGTTTCGCGCACGAGCGCAAATATTTACTTCCAAATATTTTTACCTCCGCCCGGACAATCGGACTTTATTTTTCATCATTTTTCATCGATATGACTTGCAGCCTGGTGGACTCGTGAAAAACAATGGGTTGCGTGCAAACGTTGATATTTAGCATTTAGCAGAGACAGAGATAGAGGAAACAAAGAGACAGAGTAGTATATCAAAGGTTGTAGTAGTGGAAGTAGTAGTATCAGTAGTATTAGTATTAGTAGAAGAAGAAGTAGTTGAAGTAAGTAAGTAGTAGCTTTAAGTAGTAGTAGTAGTAGTAGTAAAAGACGAAAGAGAAAACGAGAACGTAGAGCTCGTGTGAAGGGCTCTCGATCGTGTTGACAGACGGATTGGTGACGCTGAGTCCAGATAAAATGCGAATGTTATCTTTCTTCCTTGACCATCCTTTTTGCAATAAAAAAATCCGTGAACAACGATCGAGTACCGCGCAGTAAGTAGAAATCAAAATTTTGATAAATCATTTTTTTTCCAATTTTTATCTTTTCTTTAATCCTTTTTTCAATTTTTTTCTGGTCTCGAGAAGGGGAGGGAAAAAAATGAAAAGACCAGAGCGCGGTTTGTTTGGTTACCGTTAACGTGGAGGGGTGCAGAATGAGCGACGGTCGCAGCGCCGTTGGTCACGCGACAGGTGTACGTGCCATTGTGCGCGGGTGCAATGGTGCTAAGGCTCAGGGCGCTGTTAAAAGCGTCGTATTGCCGTATGGTGATCGCCCCGTGGGGTGGATTCCCGGTGGCTATCGGTGAACCAGCAGCCGCCGAGGCTGCCGCCGCTGCGGCAGCAGCCGCCCCGTTCCTCGACCGTTGCCGCTTAACGTCAGCGGCGGTCTTTGGCATCGCGCGGTTATCCCCGGGCCCGTGCGAGCCGCCCGTGCCACGAATCGCATTAACACCGCCCGATCCCAAGGACGAATCGGCCACGTCCGTACCGCTCCTCCTCTCAATCGGCACGTTATCTTTGAGCCACGTGAACGTGAGGGGCAGATCGCCGGTCACGACAACGCACTGTATGCTCGTACGATCGCCTACGTTTAAATCGCGAGCAAAACTGAAAGGCGTGATTTTAGGTGGCACTGAAAAGAACAACAAAGAACAGATCGAAACATTCCCATGAGAACAACAAAGCATATTTCTTGCCGCTGATATTTATGCTTGAGCCGCTGTTGCTGCTGCGTAGCTGCGCTTCTTTTTTTTTGCGCTGATTTTTTTTCAGGTCTTTTATGCGAAACGAGACAGGTAGACAACGGAGATTGGCGTCTCTCGGTGACGGCGAGCGAGCACTCCGACCAGTTCTCTCTGGATCCACTGACCATTCGACTATTCGGTGGATTTAATTGAACGACGATAAATTGAATTTACAAATTGACGACAAATGACCTGACAAAATTCGGCTGTTTTACGGTTGACTATAAATTACGCGGTAATTCGAGTGCGAATAATGCTAGTGATTTCGAATATACGCGTTTCGATACGTTTTTCAATTCCTTCGTCAAAGTCGATGGAGCGTTTGGAATTTTTTATTTTTACATGTTGTAATTGATATCGAAAAAACGTCCCAGACGACGTATCGCGGAATTCTCGTTGCCAGCATCGAGAGTCGCCAATGTCCGCGCGGATAGACATAGCGAGAGACTGTGTAGAGACGAATTTGCAACGAGATTGCGGCGTATGATAGTATACAGAAGCTAGGTTGGAAATTGGCTTTAATATCGAGAATATCGAGAAGCTAATATGGTGTGTATTACACGCTGCATATATTTGTCAAAATATATACAGCGACGTTGCGTTAACACGGACAGATGGACCGAGTCGAATGCTCCGCACGTTCGGTGGATCTGCGCATGCGCGGCAAATCGACGGATGTATTGCGGCGAACGTATCATAGCGCCCATATGGATAATTGAATGGGTCCGTCTGTGCGCCCTAAACATCATATATTGATCCAGTGTTAGCATCGAAATAGAATTGCAAGTTTTGCGGGAGAGGAGAGAGGAAGCGAAAGGAGATTCGCAGGGGCCAATGACGTTTTGCCTCTGTGGCCTCCGACGCGTTGGGATCGATGAAGACTCGGGAAACAAGAGCGCGGCGACGGCACAGCAGCTGCCTCTCCGGCCTGCAACTACAGTCAAGAAAACAACTTCCTCCTGCTCACCCCCCCCCCCCCCTCCCCCACCCCCGCGGCCCCGATTGAATTTCAACGGAAATACCATTTGTCCGTTCGCCTCCTCGTCTCGCTATCGAGACCCCCCCGAGAGACGATAACGTTTGACGGGAAACAAAAAATCGTTTAACCACTGCCGTCGGGCACCAGATATGACGTAATCCCTCGCGATTTTACCCCGAGCAAACGCGAATTGATACCTGAATAAACAGACGTTTGTTATCGCTCCAACTACAAATATTACAAATTATTTTCGAATTATTAGAAATTATTATTTTTGGAATGTGTAGAAAAATTACATTTTACAGAAAAAACTGCAATTGAACTTTTTTTTAGGAAAATTTGATTCTACGTTCCACGCTTCGCGTAAAATAATGGAAAATACGGATCTCAGAGACTCCCGGCGCGTTGATAAATAATTATCATAAATTTTTACCGTCCGGAAGCGCGAAAAACCCGGAAGTTCCGAGAAAGCAAAACGCGAGAGCTGCTCCGAAAGCTCCTGAGCCACCCCCTCCCCTCCCCCTCCCCCCGGCCCTTAAGCCCTCCGCGGGGGTGAGGCGTAGAAAAACAATCTTGATTGAAAACCGTGCTCTTAATTTGATGAGGAAACGGTGGAAAATCGCCGAAAGCCCTTTTTGAGCTCTCTCGCACACACCGGGCAATCAGTCGGCGGCGCGCTGAGTGCCGGCCCGGCGTCATTGATCGATTGGCTTGGAAATCGGGGGTTAGGAGGGTAGGGGGTGGGTTTTCTGTTCTCCGGCGTCGCGACGACCCCCGGCCGTTGCGGAAAATTCGACTTGGCAAAGTTTCAGGGCGTTGCATTCTTATACACACGGAATCGATTCGCGCTGGGCGCGGAGACGAGCGTCAAAAAGGGGTTCATTGTCCACCCGAGTCACGATCGCGCGATCGCGGCGATCAACACGCGAAAAATTTGTGCAAGATAGACTATAAAAACAAAAATCAGCTATATAAACGGCTACTTTGAATCGGCGCTCGCGGGACACGAGGAAATTGCCCTCCGATGGACGCGTGAAGAGCCCTCGTTACGCAACCCACTTGCTCCGCGTGTCCTCCCGCGAATTCGCGATAAGTTTGCGCGCAGCGATCGTGTATTTTCGCTCGTCGCTCGGCTCCGCGCCGCGCGCATTCGGCTTGTGGAGAGAAAAAAAAAGAAAAAAAAATACAGGAGTGTCCGTGCTCGTGTTTTGCCTGGTGCGCGCGTGAATTGCGCGTGATGCACGCGTTTAAGCTATATATATATCGACGAGTGTATGTGGGAGTATATATATATGCATATATATATATATTGGATTGGAAAGTGCTTATAACGTTCTACGTGAGTGGGGGAGAGATTTTTTTTTGCTGCTGCTGCTTAAGGGATGTGGAAATGTATGCCCTCGATGTATATAGTATGTACATATGTATATAATGGGAGGTATTTATACAGTTCAGCACACGCATATGTATAGGTTGATATTTCTGTACATATATATATATTTTTTTTTTGCGAATAGATATGGGTTATACTATACATATATTATTGTATATATATATATTTATATAAGAGTGGTGGAAGAGCAAGAGAGATATAGATATAGCTGTAGGCGGGCGCGCGTGCAGGACAGATGCTTGAGCGGTGCAGTGAGTTGCGGTGCTCTGGGCGCGGATTATTATTTTTATTTTTTTTCCGTGTGAATAATATACCCGGATCTACACGCGCGTTTATTGTAGTTTCCGTTTGGCCGTCGTAACGAAAACAACGTAAGAACGACGTTGGTATTTTGTTTTCTCTCGACGCCCTTTTTTTTAGTTATCTTCTCTCCTGACAATCGATACATCGGGACGCGCGCCGCGCGCGCCCGGTGTTCGCAATAAAAATAATCGTATTTACTCCTGGCGCTTTTTTTTACCGCGCGCCGCTTCTGTTTCTCACGAGGAAGCTATTTCCGGTCCCCCGGAAATTGCCGCGACGCTCGGCGGGCAACGAGGTCGAACGCGACTTCGTGGCATGAAACAGGGCTGTGCAATTATCGACGATTTTATTTTCGTTCAGATGGATGGAAAATATTGCAAATCATTTATTTTTAGCAATTTAAATTATGGAAAGGTGTCGCGTCACCCTTGGACCACCTAATCTTTTTTATTTGCTCGGGGGATGATGAACGTTTCACAATTTTATCAGCGAGTTAATCGCCAAAGCTCGCATTTCACCCACAGACCGATTTCCCTTTGCTTTCCCACTTTTCTCGGTAATTTTTTCCACTCACATTTCTCGACCTTTATCTTCGAAACATTAGACAAACTTGTAAAACATGAATACCGACGATTGTGTCGTCGATAAAAGGTGTCTGCGTTTTTTCTCGCCGAGTCTGTTTTCCCGCAAGCTCGTTCACTCGTTATTTTTTTCTTTTTTCACCCCCTTTCAAGCTTCGCGCACAGTTTTTCGCGTTAATTGGTCCGATATGCGGAGAGCATTGAGCGAGCTTGCGCGCGCTATAAAGTCGAATGGTAATTCCCGGGAACCGTGGCACACGAACCACCAACGTCCTCCTCAACTGCCCGCCAAGTTCAGCGAAGAAAAAAAAAAAAAAAGAAAATAGAAGGTAAAAAAATCCCCGAAGGAGCCGGGAATAGTTTCCTCTTCAGTGAGATAAAATCGCGGGGCGATTGAATTACCTATATGGATATTACTTTCTGCGTTTTTTTTTTCAAATTCCTGGAATATCTCTCTCGAATCGGTTATCGCGTTATCGGACATGAAAAAAGTACTCATATACGTACATATACGTATATATATACGAATTCGTATTTCCGAACTCGAGTACTCGATAACGATGAAGGCAGAGAGATAAATTAGTTGGCGTGCACCGCCCGACCTTACGTAAGTATCTCGCGCTCTCTCCATTCATCGTTTAATTGGTTCGGAGGTAATGAGTGCCGTGTTCTATAAACGCGCGTTGAAAAGAGGCGATACGCGATGGATTCACGAGCATCGGCAGCGCGTTTCCCGTACAATGGACCGGAAAAATGCCGATGAAGCTGAATTCGCGTATAGATGTAGGAAGAGTGAAAAAAAAGGGAAGGGTGAGGCGATATAATCTTCGATCGAAATTCCATGTAAAAGCAACTCGCCCCGACTCCTAGCTCGTCGTTTTCGCCTCCCCCTCCCCGCCTCTCCTCTCAGATCGTCTCTGGTCGTCCGCGTCTCCGACGCTGGAGAACGGAAGTGAACCCTGATGCGGTTCGAATGTCGTTAAGCGTCGGGACACCGCGCGTCGTCTCCACCAGGAGAACCAGCAGCTTCGTTCTCCACCTCCTCCTCCTCCTTCTCCTCTTCGCTTGTCCATACATATAGCGAGCGCCCTGTATAACGCCAAAGTTTACGCAAACTTTCCGCGTCCTCGGCGCGGCTTTCGCGTTGCGGTCGCCTAAGCCCAACCGTGGAATTACGAAATTCTCCGTCGAAAGCTTTGCCTCGAAATTATCGCAAAGTTAACGCACGACAACGACGAGGAGCAGAGGAGACGGAGCAGCTCAAGCGACACAGGCGACGCGGCGGAGGCGACGCGACTGAAGCGTCAGAGAAAAAGGGGTGGATGATACGAGGGGGGGGATCCCGCCAAGATTCACAGAGCCAGGCGACCACCGGAAATGCCGGGTTGGCCACCGACAAATAGAGGTCTCGATCCAGGGTCACCGCACGTTCATCGCGGATTCTCAAACACGACGGCAGCGACTCGCCGGACACGCGCGCCGACGGTTTCGGGTAATGAAAAATGTATCGACCGACGCGCGGTGCACGCGTGCGATTTTTTTTTTACTTTTGTCTCGAGGCGAAACACGAAAAACGCTCTCGACACTCATGACCTCCTCACCTTTGACCTATTGGTAAAAAAGAAACGAAAAAAAGTTTGGTTTAAATCGTGGGAAAAAATTGGTAAAATTGTGTGGTACGAGATTGTAACTCACCGAGGACGCGAACGTCTACCGAACGTTGCACCGTGTAATTGTGCTTGTTTCTCGCGGTGCACGTGTAAATTCCTTGGTCGGCGCTGCGCTGCACCGTGTCGATCGTCAAGGTGCCGTTCGCCACCCTCTGGCGCATGTTCGTCGGGAGCCTCGTGCCGTCTGCGGGAAAAATGGAAATATCACTCGAGACCCGAGACCGCGAGGACCCTCCTGGCGGATGGATTTTTCACGGCGGTACAAACATCTCGCTGTTTCCCAGCGGTTTTCACGTAGGGGAGGGGAAAGAGGGGGAATTTTCCCGATAATATCCAAGCGTTTTTTAATTGAAATATTTTATTTATTTCCCTTTATTTTATTCTTTTCATTTTTCCTTCAAAACCGACGTATTTTTTTTTTTCAGTCAGAACTCACTGTTTTTTTTTCTACCCACTGAACGAAAAATGAATTGAAATCGCCTGTCAATGAGGTCAAACTGTCCGGTTCGAGGAGAACGAAACGGAAAGAGCTCGTTCTGCTTTTTCTGCGTCGTCGCAGTTTCGCACAAAGAACTCACCGCTCGCGTTTCCCGGTTTTTTTTTCGAACAGAGTCCGAAGAACAAAAAGTGGGCGACACAAGTTTCCCAGTCAAACGACGTCGACAGAGACAATACGGGGCTAAAAAATACAAACTCCGTTTATTATCGTTCGCGGCGAGATGGGAGGGCGAGGGGTGGGGGAGGGTGTTCTTCCCCCGTTCGACCCCCTCGGGTTTGGTGCGACCAGCGGGTCGGACGAGTTGCGCTGTCGAGCAAGCAAACACAGAGCCTGGAAACGTTAAAATCGGAAGCGTTGATCGGGAGGAAAACGGTACGCGGAGGCTGTGGCCACCGGCCGGCCCGCAGGCAATATTTGCACATCGCATGGTGTATCGACGCGTGTGTACAAACGCACGTTGCTCGCGTGTACGCGCATAAATACAATGCCGCCGCCGCGGCAGTCGACGCGCGCGCGGCATGAATTATGCAACGTCAACGAATTCATCGGTGTTTGTCGAAAAATTCATTTTCCCCACCGACAAAGCTCTTCACTTACTTTTGTCCCAGACTATCGATTCGATCGGATAACCAGCCGCGGGACATTTTATCTGCAGCTGCTTCCCCGCCACCGCCGAGATCGGCGGCATGTGTCTGATGTAAGGCAGTCCTGGAAAATGAACGAAAATATGATTTAGTACGAAAATACGCGCAATTGTGTGTTTAAGGGCGGACGAAAGAGACGAAGAGAAACAAATTAGAGGTGAATGAAAAAATTAGCTTCTGTGATTTATTTTTTCAAGAGAAAACATCCTCTCGCTTTTCTTCATTTGGAGTACATTTTAATAACGCTTGGAACGATAAAAAAATCGTTATTCTTTAAAAAAATGAGCATTGTTTTGATTAACAAAAAGTGCTGTAACATCCTCAAATAGTTTCTTCATTTTTTTTCCCACAAGGCAACGCCTCGGTGAAAGGAAAAAAAAATTAGAAAACTGGGTACGGAGGTTCTCGCGGGTTTCTCGTCTCCGCAAGTTATACGGACCCCCCGTCGATTAATCATTCGAACGCACGGTGACTGGATATTCACGCGTATTCGCACATTGTCCATATAAACAGTATGAGCTGTGTATATAGCGAGGCGGGCGGATAATATTAATTGATTCTAGGGACGCGCGGCATCGATCCCCCGCGCACTTGACGTCGAGAGTCCGGGCGCGACGCGGGCGCGCGAGAGTGAATCCGCGATTCGCGAGCCGCCGCGCGAGCGTTTGCCGAGCACTCTAATCGATAGCCGATAATGGACCAGATTTGTCGCAAAATGCGCGTTGCGTGTATAGGTGGAAACTACACGAAATTGCGTCGCCTGTCCGGAAGCGCGCGACTCCGCATCGCCGGCCTCTCTGCCTCTCGCAGCAGCAGCAGCCGCGCCGAGCGTCCTGCTGCTCGCTGCCGATACTGCTCATCGATCCCCGCTCTCTATTGTCCTCGGCGTTCGCCCCCTACACCCCCCCCCCCCCCCCCCCCTCCTCGACCGAATGAATCAACATTAACGGACTTTTGACGTCGCGAGACGCGCGACGTGTCATCTCGTTCGCGCGCGCGTCTGTCCAACTTTAAGTCCCGAACTTCCGGCTCGACAACCGGGATATCAGGATTTTTCACGCGAGCCGCAACGAAATCCACCAGAAAAACAAATTCTGCGAACAAAAATCTTCAATTACAAAGGATGAAATAAATAATAAAAGTAATAATTTCTTTGCGCGGCAATGGAACGAAATTTCGATCCACAACATTTTCGTTCGAACCGATGGTCTAACGAGAAAGAAATTATTTATTTAGAAAAAAATCACGAACAACTTTTTCATCTAGAGAAAATGATTTTTCACGTCTTCCCAGTTTATTCGATCGCATCGAATAAAATATTTGTGCATTGAATTTCATGATAAAGTTAGCGAACCAAATTCCAGAATTAATCTCGAGTTGAGCGCGCAAATGATAATCGTCTGCCTGAAAATCCGTCGCGTTCAAACCCGACAATTTCGCGCGTTTCGTCCCGAAGAGCGTGGCTGTGTTTTCCGGATAATTCCGTATCCGCCTCGCTTCCGCCGTTTTCTGCGCTCGCTCTAAGAACGACAAGAGCATCTCTCGCGCTCGAGGATAAGGAAAAATATAGACGCTGAGACGACCGGAGAGAAGACAGCGTCAGCTTACCGTAAACATTGAGTCGCGCCGAGTGAGACGCCTCGCCGGCTCGACTGCTCGCCGTGCACTCGTATTCCCCGCTGTCCTCCGACTTCACCAGGGAAATGTTGACGTGCGAGATAACGTCGCCGTACACCGTGACGTACTGGCCGATGAGTAGACGGTCGTTTTGCGGCAATGGAAAACCGTCCAGCAGCCAAGATATCTGGGGCGTCGGATTACCCGCCGCGCTGCACTTCAGCGACACCGACGGACCTGGCTGCATAGTCTGCTCGATGAACCTGTACACCAACTGCGGCGATATCTCTGCCCCGGGCGAATCAGAGATACGTCAGATCTGTTAGTTGTCAATTGAAAAAAGAAATTGGAACTTGTCTATAACTACGACAAATCTATTTTTGCACATTTTTGAAACGTCGAATTTATTTGAAATTAGCGTTAAAAAAAGCCCACACACTTTTTGTAGCAACAACAATGCGCGTTGTTTGCCTGAAAAAGAATAAATTCCAGAAGAAAAACGGGAAAATTGATTTTTTTTCCGCACATTTAATAATATTGGCCCATACACGCGTCCTAACATCCTTTCTGGAAAACAGCTATACTTATATCGAAACTGCGAGATATTTCTCCCAAGGCCTCTCCTCTCGTTGTATCACAGTACAAATTGTTCGCAGAATTATTTTACCTGATATTTATCAATTTAAAAAAGAAAATGCTGCCCTGTTTTACCCACGCCACACGGAAGCTATTTATTCACGTCATACGGTTTCTCATTCGATATCGCTCGCTCGTTAGAAAATAATACCGGAAATAGTCCCATGTGCTCACAATCATGCTACCGTTTAAACAAAACAAAAAAAACTCGAGAACAAAAAAACCGAATACAGTATCAAGCGCTCGACGCGTTAACAATGCCGCGCCGTTACCCGTTCAGCACACCGGCCGGCGGAGTTTCGGGCCGAGAGGCGGCCAAAAAAAAATTGTAAATATTTCGCTCTCTAATTTTCTGTTCACACTCGCGCGTATCGATCCGCGTGAAATTGCACTTTGGGGATACGCGCAGAGCTGATTTGCCGCTCGGCGCGGGGCAAATATCCCGTCCCGGCAATAATTGAAATTGGCGGCGGGCGCCGACTACGGCGAGCTCTCGAAATGTTTTTCGCGGGCCAAGAGTCGCGGGGCCGCCGCGGCGGGCTTCGCGGCGTCGGAGAGCGAGAGGCGCGATATTCGCCTGGGCGGCGCAACAGCCGCGGGATAAACCGGCCGGGTGTTCGGAGATCGTTTTCGGGCGAAAGAAGCTGCACGAGTTGCCCGGGCCGAGATATCCGTCGAGGGAAGCGCTTCTCGAGTCTGCTTCGAGATATCCGCTCGCGAGCAGCGGCAGCGGTGCACTCGGGGCCCGTGCGCGCGAGCTATATCGTTGCATTCGAATATCTTGAAAGGCAGCCGGAGAGAGGAACCAGCCGGCCGATGTCGGTAATCCTACGACCAAGATTTTAGATTACCATGGATACCGGCGGCTTCGAGCTGTGCGCGAGTGAGAGAGAGGGAAATAGAGAGAGCAAGTGAGAGAGAAAGAGGTAGATGGAGGGAGTGAGAGAGCGGGAGACACATAGAGGCAGAGAGAGTGGGTTGCCCTCGCAACGCACATAGGCTACGAGGATAAAGCCTCGCATTCACAGACGGTTTCGCACACACGTCCGGAACCCGGGGGTGATACCCACCCGCCGCCTTGGGAAAGCTTTTTCCGTTCACTCTATCAGAAGTTCTCTCACTCTCTCGATCTCGCTCTCTATCTCTCTCCCTCGTTCTTCCTCGCTCTCAGTGCCTTAAATAAAGCTACTTCGCTTCGAACTGTACCGAGCATTTTTCGAGACAATTTTTTTTTTCTTTTTTTTTAGAATTTTTTTTCGTTAATAACGTTATGCAGGGAAAATTAATACAACCGACGGGTATTATAATTTCGGCTAATGCAGAATCCCGAATCTGTGTTCTATATCGCGCAGGTTTACGCACGACACACACACTGCGAGTTTCACCTGAAAAGCCCGGGCACCGAGACGCGAGACATATTAATTAAGCAGTGTAAACAATAGTCACGCATATCGATATTTTGGTACGGTGAATAAAAAAGAGATTTTTTTGTGGAAATTGATACAGCGACGGAGTGAATGAAACATGGAAATTTAATGTAATTGAATTATCGGTTGGGGATGGAAGGACGTATGGTTTGGTGTATTACTTTTTCCCCCCGCGGGTAAACGCATAAATATCGCTGCGCAATCAATAGTTAATTATGTTGAGTTTTACCTGGTTGGATTAACGCCGTTGTGTGAATGAGAAAAAAATTGTTTTATCCTCTTATGTCGCTTTTTTGTATGATTGTTCAGCTGACGCGGATGCCGACGGTGCAGATTTTGTAATGTTTAATTAATAGCACGAGTCTATTTCTCAGAAAACGTTAATCATTGTTTACTCCGACATTACAAATGTGTTTGCCCTAAAATAACACGCGTGAATGTATCAATATCACTCTGCACGTTTTCCGGGACAAGTGCATGAATATCGTTCTGCGAAACAATAATTACTGGGTTGATTATTGCATTCTGTTCGTTATAATTACAATTACAAATATATATATTTTTTATTTTTGGGACCTAAAAAAAATGTCTATAGAAAACTTAAGAATGCCACTTTTATTTCCTAACAACCCTTAAATTTTTCTACCAACTTTTAATATTTCACAATATTATTAACAAATTCATTCGCCACAAAATTCAAGTTGCATCTACTTCACAACCTCAAATTTGTGCTAAAGTCACGTCAGATGTCCCGATGACGCAGCCGACGTCATATTGTTCGGTGAAGCGTCAGGAATTGAACAAAATAGCGACGGAGAGAATTCGGAAGCCACCGACGACGACGCCGGCGGGCTACGCGCGACAATGGGGGGAGAGCACGGCGAGAGCCTCGTTCTGTTAATTCAAGAGATCCATGACGTGTAATATGAATGAACGTATTCCTACCGGCAGGGTGACGTCGTCGGCGGTTCCGAGCCGCGGGAGTAAAGTGCGCGAGGCAAACGTCGACGGCATGCAAAACGATGATGAAACCACGGGAACCTCGTTAGCGTATGCAAATCCAGGAGACTAACTATCCTATCGAGTTCCCGGTGGAACGTCCTACGCCAGCACGTGCACCACCTCGTGACCACTAGTTTATGTTTCGCAGCTTAGAAATCATACAGCGTGAAAACACACCACTCTACCGATCTGATTACAAATGCTAAAACAATTTTTGTCTCTTATCATTTTTATCTCTCAATCTTTCTTCGTAATTGAATCATATTGTTCAAATGTAGTGACACCTCCTCACTACTTTATGCTTGGGAGCTTTTATTTTAGTAACTAATTTCTTTCTTTCAAAGGCTAAATTATGAACTTGGGAATCAGAGTGTGAAAATACCGTCAGAATTAATGCCGGTTTTTTGTCACTTTTCATCTTTACTTCACCTTTTGTTTTTTTGCTCAAAATTGTTTCTTTTTTTTTCAGCGGCCAATGTAAAAGATGGATGGAAGCGAAACGAAGGCCGGCGCAGGAAGCGCCACGTCTGGCGTCTCGCGGCTATGAAATTAGCGTCGTATCTTCGTGATTACCACTATCTCTCCGGGCTTAATAGAGATCCAACGTCGGTACGGCCGAGCTATATTATGTGTACTGAGTATACTGGCTGTATCAACCTGAGAACGTAGGATAGGAGAGCGAAGGGTAGTTACCGCGCAGGCAGAACGCACCCAGGGTTTGGTCTATATACACGACCGGTGTATACCGTGCGGCGAACGTCACAGATGGAGCTTCTGGCGGGCGGCGAGGAGGATGGGGGAGGGGGTGGAGAGAGAGACTGCTGAATTGCGAAACTGAATACCAATACAAGCGCTTACCTCCCAGACGGAGTTCCGCAATTCCCTGTGCCATCTCGTGTTCGTTTCTCACGAAACACTGATACATGCCGCGATCCTCGCGTGCCACCGACATCACGGAAATTCGTTCTCGCGAAACTACCCTTATGTGGTCGCCGGTACGCAATGGCTGCCCGTCCTTCAGCCAGTAGAGCGCAGCCTGGGGAAAACCGCTCGCGCTGCACGTCTGTCGACAGCAAATAAATTAATTCATACACCAATTACGGATATATTTCACTTTCGGTACAGCAACATTTTTCATGCTCTCGCGATTTATTAATAAATAGATTTTCAGGAAACGGAACATTTGTTCATTCTCAACTGAGACATCAAACAGAGGTCAACAAAAATGATTGAAAATTCGTATTCGAATCTTTGCCAAGAATTAACGATAAGTAAAGCAATGTAATCACCAAATACGCTGGCTTCCCGAGATCCACGGTCTGCGACGGTGGTTGAACATGAACGCTGAGCGGCGCCGAGACGGTGAGCTTGACTTCGAGGCTCTCGCTGCCCTCGACGTTGCTCGCTGTGCAGAGATACGAGCCGCCGTCGCTCTCCAGCGTGCCGTGAATTATCAGCGAACCGTCGCGCACGGCAAAGTGCGCCGACAGATCGTCGATGGGTTCCTCCCGCTGATCGCGGCGAAAATACCATCTGCATAATACAACACACGCAGCGGACGGCGCCGTATATGAAATGTGGTCGCGAGGCTGATGCACCGCGGCCGCTGCCGTAACACAGAGAGCAAACCAGATGTTTGCCCGGCAAACCCGGCGCGTGACTTCCAAGTTTCGATATTCAATCGCGCAGTTGGCCCGCACGGTCCCGATAACATTAGTAATGCACCCGCATCCCAACTGCGAATCCCTTTTATGTAAATAACGCACCGAGCGCCAAGTACAGCGCCCGACACGTTCGAGCCGCGTTGTAAATGCAAAATATATTTCGGCGAATGCATTAAAATATCGTCAGTTTGAT
Source organism: Itoplectis maculator (assembly GCA_964034905.1). Lineage (NCBI taxonomy): Eukaryota > Metazoa > Arthropoda > Insecta > Hymenoptera > Ichneumonidae > Itoplectis > Itoplectis maculator. The sequence goes on from OZ035853.1 coordinate 9,593,355, forward strand.
TTCACAGCGGTTGGAAAATATTCCAGCGCGAAAAAATGCGAGAGATCGCGTTGCAAAAAAATGTTGCAGGGAATCTCATCGCGGTTTAACGATTCGGCACACGAATTCTCTTGGTGATGCGAAAATTCTAGTTTTTTTTGGTATTAAAAAAACCGATGTGTTTCACGGGTTAATGTGTACTTTTTATTTTGCCAAATCAACTGTCGTCAAACCATTTTTTTACACTTTTTTTCGGGCGATTATTCCGAGTCGAGAGAATTTAGAAAAATCGGCGATGATAGGTTTTCCGGGAAATCGCGTGAAAGTAATTGCGAGAAGCGCTACAGATTTTTTACAAGCCTTGTGAAAAAAACCTATAGCTTCTGTTCCCAAAAATGTGCGATCTAGCGACCACCTGCGATAACGCGCAGGAATTTAGGAAAATTTCACAAAAATTCCCGTGCGCCGTTAATATCAGCATAATATACGGTGAACCTGTCCAACGACGAGCAGGACAGCGAGCACAGCTCTTCAGTCGCGTGTGTGCTCACTTCACGAGGAAAACACGTGTTTCGATGATATCGCAACTGTTATACAGTGCGAAGCACGCGGCTCGAGCGCGCGCGCATTGCCCCTCACCCTCTCGAGCTGCTGCGGTGTGCAACACATCTTTCGTAATAACCGGCCCGAGGCTGCAGAGCGGTGCAACCGCGATGCAGGATTATTCTACGTGCGTTACAGAATACATCGAGTTACACGTGCAGATAGGACGCGCTCGGTGTACTCGCAGCGCTCGATGATAACCCACCCTCTCCCCTTGCCCCTCTGGAGTTGGTGGCTCCGAGCTACCGCGAGCGTCGAGAGGAGAGCGCGACGCGACACGAATACCGATAACCCGCACCCTTCGCACTCCTGCGCCACCCAATTATTTCAAGTTGCTTCGACGATGAGACGGAAGCGAGAGCGAACGGATAATCGCGCGCGCCACCAGAGACGAAGAGATGGAGAGAAGGAGCGAGGGGACGGGGGGGGGGGGGGGGATCCTCAGTCATGTCGCGGCGAGTGCTCCAACCCCCGTGCGCAGTCTGACAGTGCAGACGACTGTTGCTCTTTCGTGCCTGCCACCCGACACAGGAAGTAGAAATATCCACCGCTCGCGTTACACTGAATATCGCATCCACTCGGGCGTCGCGAATATCTCCATTTACCTCGACTGTATTATAAATTTTCCCCGGCGCACCAGTCGACGCGGTATCCGCGCGACGATCGAGCAACTTTCGAGCATGGACCGATTCACCGAGCGAATTGTCACGAAAAAGCGAGTGACAAAGGGAAAGAATTACAGCGTCATCAAGCGTTATTGATATTTTTTTTATTCTCCGGAAAATCTCGTGAATGAAAAAAATATATACATTCATGTGTATAAAATATAGCTACATATATTTTATACATATTGTAACGGGTTTAGCTGACTATTTACAAGGACACAGGATATAACAATAGACAAACGAATAGTTGAGCGACTTCACAGCGATCTTGACAGACGACAGTCTTGACGGGACTTTGACAGCGAGCAGACGTGCGCGATAAAACGAACGGGAATAACCAGAAAACATTTGTAACCAATAATAGCCGCCCCAACAACAAATATCCGTGTAATCATTTCGGTCATCCGTAACAATATATTTTATATTTTTTTCCTTAGTTCTTACTTCCAAGTCTGATTTGACCAAATTCATGAATAAACTCGACAACGACTTTACGACACAAAAATATTCGCCCACAAATTCAATGAATCTGCCAAAAATACCCAGAACTATTTCTCACTTATCCAGACCCTCAGCGTCTCAGAGTCCCCGGACCCATCAAGAACACCCACCGACTTCAATCCCAGCCGACACCTTAGACGTTTGACCCGCGTTTCCCGGGGGTAACATTGACTATTCCTCAGTCCAAGCGGCTGGCATTCACCTGCCTCCCACCCCTCTTGCTCTTCGTGCGTCCTCGGCCTCTAAATCTCCGCTGATTTTCGTCACAGTGAAATATCCATCTCGGTCATAGCCCGGCAGTGGCTCAATCCGCAGGATATTTCAGGTCGACGACGCTCCGAAACTTCGGGACCACCACGATTGCCAAAACTTCTTGGCCCTCCCCCCCCCCCCCCCCTCGGTCTGTGTACGTGTACCGAGGTCGTCGTCCGTGGTCCCTAATAACATATTGGGCTCGCGACGCGCTGCGCTATTCCATCCTGGACTCGACGATTGACCTTACGTGCCGGGGTTGAATATCTCTCAGCATCTCGGAGCAACGTCGCACATATAGTAAGAGAGAGAGAGGAGAGAGACGGAAACAGGAACCCCATCGCTGGCTCCGGAGAAGCGGAATAGCTGAGCCTGAGCCTCGCGAGGCTCCACCGGGTCCTCCTCGTCCTCCTCGCGCTCTCCTTCTCAGCCTCATCCGTTCGTGTCCTCGAACATCCCTCCGTATTGCTTACTCTGCTACGAAAAGGGGGGGGGGGGCGGTGGGGGGACACCCTCGACGCCCCCGGTATATCTATAGATAATCGAATTTACGGAGGGAAATTGGCGAAGCGGTAGAACGGGACGCGGGACGGCGTGATAGGGCTCGGCGGAGGGTACCGAGCCGAAGGGGAGACGGGGGACCAGCTTCAACCCTCCCCCTCCATTCCCCCTCTCAGCCGACGGTGGATGAGGCTGGCACACACCAATGAAGGAAGGAAGGAAGGAAGGAGACGAGAGCGAGACGGAGAATGAGAGACTGCGCGAACGAGTGGAGAAGCGGAGGAGTCGGAAGCCGAGGCTCTGCGGTGGCAAACCCTCAGACTACCCTCTCGGTCCTCTCCCCTCCCCTCCCTGTCCCCTACAGCCTCTCTTCGCCTCCCCCGCTTTCTCCTTTCTCTTTCTCCCTTTGCCTCGTCGACGCGGTCCTGGCAGAGTCAACTGGCTCGTGTTGGGCTTGCGGGACGGGTCGGAGAGGCAGGTACCAGCCCAATCGTGGCGCCCGATGATTCTGGTGGTAGTGGGAGTAGTAATAGTAATAGTGGAGGTGGTAGTAGTGGCTGTAGTAGCAGTAGTAGGAGTAGTAGGAGCAGGAGAAGTAGCTGTAGTAGCGTGAGGGACTACGACAAGGAGATGGAGGAGTTGAAGGCAGGTTCTAAATTCGTGGTACCACCAGTGATTGCACTAGGAGAGATATAGTAGTGCTAGCGATGATGGCAATAGTAGCAGGGGGAGTTGAAGGGAGTTACATTCCTAGTATCAGCGATTGCACTAGGAGTGGGATGATAGTAGTGATAACAGCGATAGTGGTAGCAGCATCAGTAGAAGAGTCAGCGAATGCGAGGAGAACGTGGAATCGAAGGCTACTAGGGTCCCTATTGCCAGCAATTGCACTAGGAGTGGGATGATAGTAGTGATAACCGCAACAGCGGTAGCAGCATCAGTACCAGAGTCAGCGAATGCGAAGAGAAAGTGGAATCGAAGACTACTAGGTTTCCTATTACCTGAGAGTGGACCATGGAGTAGTATAATAGTAGTGGCAATAGTAGCAGCAGCGGTCGCAGTGGCAGCGTCGGGTTGCAGCAGAAGGAGAAAGAGGAGTCGAAGGCAGCCACTGACATTCCTGGTACCAACGATTGCAGCGGTAGTCGCTGTAATAGTGGCGGTGGTGGTGGTGGTGGTGGTGGTGGTGGTGTTGGTAGTAGCGATAGTGGTAGTAGCGTCGGGAACTGCGAGAAGGAGAAAGAGGGAGGCGGCGGTGGCGGGTGGCGGGGGGGGGGGGGGGGGGGGTGGATGGAATGCCGAGGCCGAGGCGAGCGGAGCAAGAGCAGGGGGTTGCGAGAGAACGCAAGCTCGGAATACCTAGTGACGTCGGGGGTACACGTAAACGCGGAATATTTGATGGGCTGTCAGAAGCAGTCTCTGTAATCAGCGGTCGGTTTGTTTGCGCTACCCATACACACAGGTTCATCCAGCGGGTGCTGCACACCTATACACACGTTATACACACACACACACACGCTCTATGGGCGCGGACGTAGCCCTCGTGCCCAGGACATCTCTCCCTCTTCGTTTCCCTCTGCCTCTTGCAACTCGTTCTCGCCCTCTATCTGTACAACTCCATCGTTTCTATCCACTTCCATCTCCAGGAAGAGCAGGAAGAGGAGGAGGTGGAGGAGGACGAAGAGGAGGAAGAGGAGGAAGGAGGACCAACAGGAGGAAGAGGATACCTCCCTCTCTCTCACTTGCTTTATTCCTCAGCCCTCGGCTACTCGTACTTCCCGTTCCTTTGCTTTGCCCTGCACACCGAGAGCGCTCTCCACTTCTTCCAACATTCCGAACGCCGTCCCTCACTGCACTACCCGCCTGGTGCACTTTTTTCTCCCTTCAGTACCCCCGTAACTCGGTTTTTTATACCTTCCTCGCAGATGCTATGATTCTTCTTCTCTTTCTTCCCGGGGGTGGATCTGGTTTCCTTTTTTTGCAGTACCACCAAGTGCCCGCTTCGCTGGGGTAAATAGTCGAGACGCCGTTGTTGTTATTTTTATTTTTATTTTTTTTATATAAAATTTTCTCTTCTTTTTTCCTCGGGAAATCTGTGCGCGTAATTTCGCCGCAGTTCGATCAACTTCGAGTGGGCCGAGTGCGCAGTGGCTTTCGGATGATCGCCGGAAACGAGGAGGAGCCCGCAACGCAATCTCGGGACACTCGACACAGAAAGACCGAGAGAGAGAGGGAGACAGAGAGAGAAAGAGTGGTAGAAAAATATTAAATTATAAGTACGATATAGCGCGGACCGCGAGCTGCTGCTGCCTTTTCCATTGAGGAAACACGCGCCAGTTCGATTAGCTCGCGCTCTCAACTTTCCCGTTATGGAAAATTTTAATGAGGTTTCTAAATGCTGTATATGAACGAGGCACTAATAAATATTGTTGTGCGCATAATTGCTTCGTCTCGCTTTTTACCGCGATGCACTCCGAGGGTCTCGAGATTTTTAAATATGCAGCGCGTAATGCAGACGCGAGTCAAGTCGGGTCGGGGGATGAATGTGTCTGGCGATATTCGCAAACGAGAAAATTTCAAGCAAAACCGTTGGAGATTTTCGAGGTAAGAGGAGAGAAGTACGAATTATTATTTTTTTAATTAGTTCGAACATTAGTAGTGAAATCGTACGTTTGATTTTTTACCTCCGTGCATTTTTTTGGTAAACTTTTAGGTAAAAGTGGAGACCTTTGAAATCAGTCAAATTACTTAAAAAAAAATATAGCTCCAATATTAATACCGCAATCGACAGAAATCGTAGTCTGTTACCACGAAGTAAGAATTATATTGTTAGGAATTGCGACTCTATTTTTATATTTTAATTAAGTTTCTCTATTGTTGCTATTATTATATCCAATTTCACTATTTTTCGCTCTACACCATCGCAACACGCGACAATTTTTCCTCGACAGGAAGTGCTCGAGTTCCGCGAAATAAAAATGAAACGAGATAAAAAAAAATGTATCAAACCCCGACAACAAAAGCGTTTTCTCACCTGTTCGAGGGTGTGGGGTTGGCATAGGCGACACACGGAATAACGACCGTGTCGCCAAGACGAGCTGCCACATGCAACAACTTCTCATTTAGTTTGGGCGGAGCGAAACCGCGGGACTCTGGAACAGACAATTTACAGTATAAATACAGTGGAAATGGCTTTTCCGGTGGAAAAATCGCTGGCACGAAAACAAAAAAAAAATAGTGGGCGTCGCCCATCCGGTTTACCACCCACATCATTTTTCTTCATATCTGTGGGTAGAAAAAAAATCGACGAAAAAGAATAAAAAAAAATCTTATTGTCCGCAAGGTAGGATACAAAACGCACAAAGCTGTACATCAATTTAAGGGTCGCCGGATTCTTTTTGATGCATAAAAACGCTTCGCGTTTGGCCCCCCGAGAGATATCCAGCCGAGCGCCGAGCGCCGGAAACCTCTTTGAGATGAGTTCATGTAAGTTTTGTCGGTGATATACGGAAAATGTTTTCCATGGGCCGTCATAAATAGCTCCGGGTAAGAAAGAAGAGTAAGGAGCGGAGAACGTTGCCGGCGCGCAAACGGCGGGTGAAGGCCAGCAGAGCCCGTTGGAAAAGGGAAAAACGCGAAGGGAGGAGAAAGAATGGCGCCAGCTGGGTAACCCGACGTCTTATACGCACGGCCTCACCTAATGGAAAATTGTGGCGAGCCATATAGTAAACGCAAATACCATGTCTTACGTGAGCCTTGCGCGGGTTCGACTCCCGTATACCCGCCATAAAAGTGGATCATCGTTGTAACAGCGTGGGCGCGGAAAAGTATAAACATTTTCATTGCTCGAACGCGTCGCACGAGCGATCATTAAAATCATTTCAGAACTGTAATTTCTATTTCTATTATTTCTTTCTAACTCTAAATTGCAGACCCGATTTACGTCCCTCACAGCTATGGTTATTGTTTTTTCTTTAGGAGCAATGATGAAAAAAATGTTGGTAACAAAATAGGAAATTTATATTATATCGTTTTTTTCCTATTTTTTGTTACTGTACCAACGACCAGAATGATTTTTACTCACTACAATGTGATCAGTTCCCATTACAAACTTCTCTGACAGAAAAAAAAAAATCTCACCCGATATCGGCACAAATTGAGGAACCTTTTTCCCCCCGAATAAATCGTTCCTAATGCGTTCGCCGCGAAAAGGTCGGCCTCCCCGAAATCCCTGGTGGCCTCTCTGTTGCCATCAATTTTTGTTCGAAAAAGCTCAGGCTAAATAACTTTGCCGACAAACAAAGTCCGGACCCCGATCGAGCCTTCTCAACTATTGGCAAAATTCGAGAGTGCCCGCAGAGAGAGAGAGGGAGAGAGAGAGAGAACGAGAGTCGTGGCCGCGGGTCTTTTGTACGAAAGAAGTGAGAGTATGATTTAGTGGTCCACCGAGGAATCGCGAAAGCTTTTACCGCGCTGCTGGGTATTCCAGTTTCGCGAAAAGCATCCAGGTATGAGCGCACACGTACCCAGCGGATATGGCTAACACCGAAGGAAGAGTAGGAGGATTCTGGAAGCGCCATTATATATACATACACACATACATATACGTATGTATATGAATTCGCATATGTCTCTCTATATTACAAAAACATTTCACCGTCGCTGTCTAGGAAAAAGACGATTAATAAGTCAGTTAGCGTTAAGCAAAGATGAAAAATAAGTTAGGTAGAGTCAACAAAAACTACTTTGCAATTATTTTCTCAAATAATTTCAAATGTGAAAAATATGCTGTAAAAGAGACACAAACGTTGAAAAAATACATAATTAATTATGTCTAAAAATATTTACTTGAATATGCATATATATGCACTGTCAATATATATACGGTATGTATGTGCGCACATATATATTCACAATGCAAGGCCGGGATGCACGAAAGTCGACGTGCTTTATATATATATGTATACAGCGAGACGGCCGGAAACAAGAAGCCCCCGGCATACCGAGGGGTATAACCCACTCGAGCCGAGCTAACTAATGACGCTTCTCTCTCCGCGCGGCGAGATCCTTGAACCTCGCGCTCGCTTCTCAAAGCTTCCAGACACCGAGACTCCGCCACGACGAAAAATTTCCCCGTCCACGTGACTTCGACTCGGTATCAAAAAAGAAAAAAAATTTATCATTAGGATTAATTTTCTAAATATTTCGACTCCTCCCCCCTGTCCACCCCTCGACCGTTCCAATTAACACGAAAAATAATGAAAAAGAATGAGAGAAAAATAAAGTTTTTTTCTATGGCCACGGCGGCCCGGTCGCTCGACGACCTCGTTATAATCCGGCCAGCTCCGTATAATGAATTGCCCGCTCGCGCGGTATTTGCACAAAGACGCGCGAGCTAGCTAGCGCCGAGCGCGGATAACGCACCCGCCTCCCGTGCCCCTCGCGCGTTTTGCACCCTTCCGCGGCGAAAGAATTGCAACTTGATTCGCCCGGCGGCGTCACATTCAATCCGCGCTGCTGGCCGCGAGCTCTCCTCTCTCTCTACACACCCAAGAGACTAGGAAAAACAGCTGCTGGTTTACTCTAACCCGTTGAGAGTTCACGAGTCGAGGTTTCACTGTTCCGGACAGTTTGCGCCGCGGCTCCAATGCGAAATATACTTTCTCTCTCTGTTTTCCTTTCTCTCTTCTATCGCCCTCTCTCTCTCCCTCTTTTGCTTTCTCTCTCTCTCTCTACTCGCATTGTCATAGACAGATGATGGAAAATGAAACGCGCTGCGGATTTTCGCGGGGTATATCAAACAGTCAGTTTCTCTCGCCGCGCGCTCCGGGGTAAAACGCGCGCGCGGGGGCCGAGAGCCACCGAGATTACTTCGCTAATTGAAAGCAAACGCGCGCGCGTCTATTGTGGTTTCCACGCGCGCGAGCAACACGACTCGCGGCAAAGAGCGCAACGTGCATAAGCGCGCGACTTACCCGTCAGCTGTACCCGGCCGATGTTCGGACTGACGACGGTTTCCTGCGTCAGACGATGATGAGTTCGGCACCGATAAGTCATCTGCGCGTCGCTGCGCGTTATATTGATTATCATCAACTCCCCGTTCGGCAGCATGTGGTACTTTCCATCTGCGAACAGACACACGGAGCTTATCAATCATCCCCCCTCCCCTCCCTTTCCCCCTGAGCGCCGCGACTCGCGTCTCTCCTTTCGGGGATCGCGCATGGGACACTCGGCTCATTTGCCGAGTTGGCTTCTGTTTCGATATCGTTTTTTCCAGGCGCCAAGTGCTAATCGAAATACGATTCATCGGCTGTCTCGAGACGCTGTGATGTATGAGACTCTAAGTAATCGTTTTTCGTTTCTATAAAATCATATTTTATGCTATTAAGTTTACGTCAGTGGATAAAGAAATTTGGGTGAAATTCGTCCTAATAAAAAATTCCTTATGCATTGACGTAATAAAGCTGGAGTAGCTTGATAAAAAAAACCTCTGACTCGAAATAACTTCGCAGAGACATCCAAGGACCGCAAAACGCCTAAATTACTCGCCAAATTGTTCCTCGTCCCCCATTCAAACCCTGAGCAAAGTCAGACAAAGCCACCCCGGGCCATTTAGCCTAATTACAAGAAACGACCAATTCTTTTTTTTTCTCTCAATCAGCAGCGACGAGGGCGCAAGCCGTAAATTCCCGTATCATTAGCGGCAGCCGAGTTTCCTCCGTGTGCGCGACACGGTAAAAACATCTCGTCTGGTTTCTTCGTGGTTTTTTTTCTCCTCAACTCCCACCCGGAGAAACCGGAGAAACAACGATATCGCGGCCGATATCGTAAACTCGTGCGTCAGAGGTTCGTTAGGTTCATGAAGAGACGGCGGGTCGGGATCGTTGGCTGCTGCAAGAAGCGTCGTCGTCGCTCGGCTTCCTAGGCGGCGGGTCTCTCACCACTTATCGTCGAGGGATAGATGTTGAAGGATGGTTCCTGGAGCCAAGACGTAACGGTTACGTGGTCCCTCGCGAAGCTTGGTACGTTGCATCGCATAAGTACGTTGTTGCCCAGGAAACCGCCGAGGCTCTGAACTTCCGGATCGTAACGCTGGTTCACCACTAAAACACAGAGAGCAAGAGGTGAGTGAGCGAGCGAGTGAGCGACGGTGAAAGGAGGAGGAGGAGGAGGAGGAGGTAGGGGTGGTGGTGGTGGTGGTGGTGGTGGTGGTGGTGGTGGTGGTGGTGGTGGTGGTGGTGGTGGTGGTGGAGGGGGAGACGTAGTACGACGTAGTGGCTGGTGTGCTGGAAGCATGCGGAAAAGCTGTAGCTAGAACTGAATTCTCGCTCATCTATCTCTCTCTTTCTCACTCAACCTCAGAAAGCAAACGCGAGAAAGAGAGAGAGAGCGAGTGAGAGATGGAGGTAGGAGGGTGCAAAAGGTGTGGAGGGAGCGAGCCGAGGAAGCCCACGTAAGTCGATGGTTTGGTGGGCGCGGAATAGCTGGAAAGGTCGGTGAGGTTAGTGAGGTCGCGGCGAGGCCCGGCGAGAAACAGAGCGAGCGAGAGAGACGGACGGTGAGAACGTGAGAGCTTGCTGTCTCTTTCTTTAGGAGAAAGAGCGAGTGAGATGGAGATACAGCGAGAAAGCGAGAAAGACGGAGTTGCAGCGGAAAAGCGAGAGAGACGGAGATGCAGCGAGAAAGCGAGAGAGAGGGAGGCAGAGAAATAGTGGGAGGGAGGGGGAGGGGAGGAGGATTGAGCGGCAGGAGAGTGAGGCCTCGCCGAGTTGACGGGGCTGGAGCGAGCCGAGTGGGGTGGCAGAATGGCGAAAAAGAGAGAGACGGAGCGACACCGAGAGAGAGAGAGAGAAGAAGCAGGAGAAAGAAGAGCTGCAAGAGGAGCTGTTGCCGCTGCTTCTGCTGCTGCTGGGTGCAGCGGCGGAAGAGGCTGCGCGGTATAGCGGAGCGAAGGAAAAGGTGAGCGAACGGCGTGGCGGGTGGCTCGGCGCGCGAGCTGCTTCGGAGCTCAGGAAAAGTGGATATAGTGCGCGACGAGGTCTCCGCGCTGGCTGGTGGCGCGAGAAGAGCGAGGGAGAGGTAGAGGGAGGGAGAGAGGGAGAAAGCAACGAGGCAGGCGGCACGGACGGACGGACGGACGGACGGACGGACGGTCGTACGGACGGGTCGGAGAGGGAAAAGCATAGCGTGAGAGAGAGTGAGTTGAGGGAATAGCGTGGCGAGGGACAGACGGAGACGGAGAATGCACTGCAGTATATAGGGTTTGCAACCCGTTTCGAGAGTCAGCGAAGCGAGGCACTCAGACTCCAGAATGGGGTAAAAACTCGGTGAGTTTGCTGCTTTCCGTATCGTGTAGCCACGGTTACACGGGAAGCCCGGCCGAGCATAAACTCACCAGACGCTTTTCCTCTGTGCCCTCCCCCGACTCCCTCTTCGCGCCACTCCCCCCCCCCCCCCCCCCCCCACCCGGCCCTCTTCGCCCTCGTCCGCCCCTCGGGCCCACGGCGAGCAACGAGCGACTGGCCCGCGGAGCAAGTAATATTTACAAACCATGAAATATGTAGAGAATCTAGCCGCCGTTTGAGATGCGCTTGAGAGAGAGAGGGCGCAACACGACGAAGACGACGACGACAACGACGACGACGAGACGCGCGCGGTACGCGAGATTCTTCCTCCCCCTCCACTCTCCTCTCGTGGACCGAGGGAGGGAGGGATCCCTTCCTCGATCCACGAGCTTACACGCTTCTCGCCCGGAAGGAAGGGACACGAGCCGGCCCGGAGATCTCGAGTGAGGCAGAGCAGAGCGAAGCATCACTCGAGCTTATTACCCGCCTATCGCGAATCTCGATGCAGCGCGGGAGGGAGTGGAAACTCGCGAGCGAGAGAGTGAACGCGTGAGCTTGGATTCTCTTTGGAAGCGCAACGGTTGACCCCACCGACGCCGAACGCGCGGCGTCTTCATCTTCATTTATTATATCGACCACGGAACTCGCGAGGGGGAAATTCGTGACACGGGCCACGGGATGATTTAGTTGCGTTACTTGTTGCTCTCTTTTCTTATACTAGAAACATTTCCCGCTGATTCCGAAAAGCACCATTCTCTGCCCGAAAAGTCAAAAATTCGTCGAGAGAAACGTGAAGATTATTATTTCTTTTTCTGCAACAAATACACTATCACAAAAAGGCGCTCCATTCAAAACTCAGTGTAAACAAGATCCACGAACAACACCCCTCGGCACGCCGTAAAAACGGGGAAAAAAAAGAGTTGCACATGCAAATCTCGACTGCGCGCGCGTTGATAAAAGTGCGTTGCACATTTTTCGCGCGTCGTTCGATCATGACCGGCCGATAGATAGAAAATTGATTGGCCGTTCTCCGCGCGTTGCCGGCGACGTGTTTTCGACGCGGCTAGACAGGCGGGGCCCGGCCCGGATATTTAACGATAGCCAATTTTTGGTACTTCCACGCCACACGCGAGGGGCTCCCGCGGGGTACAAGGGGGGGGGCGCGGTGAAAGGCGGAAATAGCGGGAGCGGGGGAAAAAAACGCGAGCATATTTTTTTTAAAGACCGTACACGGCGCTGCCAAAGACATAAAAGGTGTCTGAGCGTGCCATTCAAGCCGCGAAACAATGCCACATCCAAAGCGCGCGCTCGTGGCTGTTGCTGCTTTCCCTCGATCCGGCGAGGAGGCTCCCGGGGATTTTCATGATAATCGCACGTGAATCGCGCGCGCGCGCGCTCTGCTGCGGTGCACAACGACTCCCCTGCCGGCGCAGGAAACGCGAGGCGCGTGACAAAAACCGCCAAGTGAGCATGAGAAACGTGCTGGAAACTAAAACGCGCGTGTACCGCCTAATCCCGCTGTATAAATCGTGGCTTTCAATGTGCACCGGGGTTTCCCTCTTTTTTCGCCGCTGCTTCGCCTCCCCCCGTATCGGCCGGGTAAATTCTGTAAAAAAAAAAAGACAGGAGAAACAAAAAATAAAAATAATAATTCGTGTGTGTACAACCGAAGCAGCGAGTCTATAAATTCGCAGCAGTGCGGGGAGGATACAGAGAAGGGAAAAAGTGAGAGGGGGAAGTAGGGAGATGATGCATTTAGTATAATAGCAGGCTAGCCGACCCAAAGTAATAAACTATTTCCACAGGATGTAATTTACTCAACGCCGCTCTCCTCGCGCACGACACACACGAGCGCAGCTCTCGTGTAACCCGCCAAGGTTTAATTTCATCAGTAACGCGGTTTTCACGTGCACGGCAGATTTTTCCCCTTTTTTTATCAGTTCTACGTTCAACAAAGTTACGTCTCGCCGACGTCGATATCATTTTCGTCAAGTGAATTAAAAAAAAAGAATATATTTCCACGTAGTTTGAAATATTTTATGTGGTTTGAAATTCGATGCACTGGGTGAGGAAGAAGGAAACTTGTACGTGAAACAGAATTTCGAAATTGTAAATGCTCGGCAAAAGAAATCATCTCAGTGAGATGCAATTTATTTATTTTTAACCTTCCCAGACTGCACGCACGAGACGCTCGTACAATCCCTCAAGGTTTAATGCTATCAGTGGCGCGCGCGGCGGGGGGAGGCGAAACCTCTTGCAGCGAGAGATTCGCAGAGTTGTATGACCTCGCAATTAAATCAACATCCCCTAAAATTAGCCGCGCACACCATCTCGAGCGACGACGCAGCGAGCGAGAGGCGCGCGCGCCCCTCGTGGCTGCTGGTGCTCGCGGCTCTCTGCCGGGGAATCGGTGAGACGAGAAACGAGAAAGTGGCCTCAGCCACCGTCGGGAGGATGAGAGGAAAACCGGGGAAAAGCTGAGTAACCGAGTGTAGTCGGTGAAACGAGATAGCGGAGCAGACCGGGGTGTCTCGGTACGGCCGAGTAAGTTGGATCAAACCTACTTAAAAGCGTCGCCCGCGCGACGCTCAGATCCTTTGCACTCGGAGATCTCAGTTTCCGTCTGCAGGCTCCGGTGGTTTTCGTGCGTGACATATTTTATGACCCATAACAAACACTAAAAAAAAGTTTCTTTAATCAACGAAGTCTTTTTTATTATTATTATTATTATTATTATTATTATTTATTCTGGAGCTTAGTGGCCAGAAACATTTGAACCGAGTGATTCGAGTTACTGACTCGAACAAGAATAACAAGACCGACTTGACTTCTTAAAGGAAAAATTTATGCTTTGAACCCCAAATTTGCTTTTGTCCGATCAGCCTTCTCGGCCGGTAATTAAAAAACAAAAATAAGCCGTTTCCCGTTAATTCGCTTCACCCGAGAACACGAACAATATAACGAAGGAAAAAAAAAAAAAAATCTCCACCAAAGAAATGCACAACAGACGTTTAAAATTTTCCGGGCACGGAGCGCTTAATATTAGCACAAAAGAGCCCCATGGCTTTCATATTACTACAAAGGGGGATTTTGAGGTAAAAAAAAATGCTAAATATCGCTGCGAAAGAAGAGAGCGAAAAGTGCATTGTCGGTCGTCATGCTTGGGTTGCTTTGGGCTAGGATGAGAGAGGGCGTGGGGGAGAGGTGGCTCGGGGGATGGATTTTACCTGCTCTGACTGTGACGTCCCTGCTGACGACAGCGCCGACGCTGTTGATCGCCGAACACTTATAAATTGCCCAGTGTACGTCCTGTCGAAACGCCTCAGCCTCGAAGGCTGGAAAGTGAATCGTCCCGTTACCGAAAACCTCCCTTATACCCGATATCGAGGCGACGCTACCGCCGTCGGCGGCGAGCCACTCCACCGTCGGCTCCGGATTTCCCCTCACTATGCACTCAACCCGTCCACCACTGACGTTCGTAAATTCCACCCGCGACAGAGGCTCCGACACGAAGCTCGGTCCCTGCATCTCGTAAGAGGCTCTGCCACCTGCAAATCAAACCATAAGGAGACATTAAACGAAATACACGAATGCACATAAAACTAGTATAGTGATAAAAAGTTCGAAAATTTAATATAAAAAATAAGTGATTTTTATCTTTATCGTGTAGATCTAATATATTAACAGGCGAATGGTATTTCCAGTAATTCCAGAAAATTCGCAAACATTTTTTAATGGGACCATATATAAAGCGTGTACATATATCCATATATATGTACACGTATGTGACATAGAAGCAATATGCTGCCGTGTTATATTCGCAATCAAGCGTCGCACTCTGAGCGTGACAGCCGCACGGGTAACACGAGGGAACCCCTGAGCTACTCTGGGCCACATGCTTCTCTCTGTCCCGTGACGGTGACGGTGGCGATGGCGGTGGTGGTGGTGGTGGTCGGGGATCGATCCCGGAATACTAACGAAACACGTTATATTGTGGAACCCCGTGTACCCCGTGATTTCCACGATCCTCCGAGAGCCCCGGAGAGCAAACGTGCCGCCCGCTATAAAGACGAAGTATCGGAAGGTTACCACACGTCTCCGAACGTCTGCGAGAAAGTTACGAATCAGGAAATCAGAGACACATCCACCCGGGGGAAAAGTTGTACTCGCGGCGACGACTCGAAGGGCATTTTAAAATATATATCGCCGCGCGTCGTATCCAAGAGCCCGCAGAGTGTCGGGGTTATATTTCTGCGCGCATGGAAATTGCCAATTGGAAATATATTTCCGCCGGGGAAAACATCGCCCCGTTTGATGTATGTTTTACTGACCTTACGAGGAAGTTTCGCGAAAAGTTTCGCGCGGTCGGGTGAAGGGCAGAAACTTGAGAATTTTGTGGGACAAAATTGACAGACTGTTACGGTTCAGATCGGCGATATATCGTATATCGAGTATTCAAATACCGCTTCGGTGCGCTCCGGTTCGGTGTATCGGGTTTTCGGTTTCTTTTTTTTTTTTTGAATGCCCTGTAACATTAATTTACGGTACACTGAACACGTAAGAATTGTATTTGGCGTATATTATAATTATAAACATTTTAGAACTTGCTGAAATAAATATGGTCACAAATGTAACCCTCCGGTAATAAATTCATGGAAGACATGTTAACGTCTGAAAAAAATATGCAGACACCGAGAGATAAAGTGCAGCCTCGCATTATCGCGCGGCCAGATAAGGTCGATATCATAATAGACGTAAGCAATTACAACCATAGATCACTGAATTAACGCGCCGAAGGGGCTTTCGGGGCCCGGCACAACAGTGGCCATAAACGCGATATATAGAACATGCCCCGGCGGTTCGATAACCGTGCCTCAACTCAGTTTATGGTGATTTAATTTGGGATGTCGGGAGCAATGTATCACATCGACTGGAGAGGGTGAAGGCAAAGGGGCGAGGACGCGGGTCGGGCGCGAGGGGACAGCGGATAACGCGGAGAGACCGTGGCGAGCGGTGCGACGACCTGTGACCGAAGCGGTTAATCGTTTGGAAGCGAGAGAAAACGAACTCACGCGCAATATTCACACCGCAATTACCAAACGCCAACGGGCGTCAGGCGTCAAACTCAGCGGCAAATTCCCAAACCCGGACACAAAACCTAAACACAAAAAAGCGCCCAAATATATATTTTTTATCTAACATTACACGCGCTGGCGCGCGTGCCTGAGATACTTTTGCGCTGCTGCGCTCTTATAAAGTTTTAAAAGGGTAAATCGCAACTGAAAAACTCTTGTTCAGTTACTTTTGAAAAAAAAAGGGATTTGTCGTTTTGCTTGTCAGAAATCGCAGATCTGGTCGCCGGGCCGAAAGCCGCCCAAATCGGGGTCACGAAATTTATTTTTTGAAAATATCGACTTTTAAGCTATACCATCGTTCTCAAGTCGCATATTCTACCCCTGAAAACACCGGTTACAACCCTTTTTAGTTGATTTTGAAAAGAAAAAAATGTTGGCCGAACAGTTTGTCAGAAATCATAGATCTGGCCGCCGGCCCGAAAACCGCCCAAATCGGGGTCACGAAATTTATTTTTTTTTAATATCGACTTTTAACCTATACCACCGTTCTCAAGTCGCATATTCTATCCCTGAAAACACTGCCATCAACCTTTTTTTAGTGGATTAAAAAAAAATACGATATTTCACAGAACTGTCAAAGTTATCAAGGACATATGAACCTGGACTCGGTCTGAGAGTCCCAGCCAATCACAGCTCGAATAGTTTGCTAACAATGGTTTCCGTGACTCATGAACTTTTTAAAAGAGTGATTTTTATTGTAATAAAAAAACGATTGCTTTAAGAGTAAAAAAAAATTACAAAGCAGAAAAATCGCCTCCCCACAAATTCGCAATTCCAGACAACTCGAAGATCACTTAAAAAAAAGCGCCTCCTCTTCCAAATATTGTTTTAATACCCCCCAAACCCAGCCCTAAAAGAATGTCTCGCTTCAAGTGCAGAAGAGACGAAGAGAGGATAAAACAAAATGTGATTATCCACACAAAGAAAAGAAGAAAAAAAAAAAGTGCTTCCGGTGGGCCGCGTCGGTGTTGACGCAACGCATTACACAGATGGTCGACGGCGACAACGCAGTGAGGGTCGCGCGGGTATAAGAAACGCGCTTCGGATATGACGACGACCGCCAGGTTGTTTCGCGTGCTGCTGCTCTTGGAAGAAACAAAAGTGAACGGAGTGCATATACCCTGCTGGCTTCACAGGGAGCTCGTCTTTCCCTCTGTCTCCCTCACTCTCACCCACTCCCTCTGTCCATTTCTCTCGCTCTCATCGTCAGCTATGACGTTGAGGGTTGACTAGGGCTAGGGCACTCGACGTGGGAGCCCCCCACGTATCATCGTGCACTGCGGCAACAGAAGCAGAAGCAGCAGCAGCAGCGGCAGTAGAAGCGGCAACATCGTGCGGGCGCACACCCTTTGCTTTTCAAAGTACTCGACAGAGAGTGAGAGAGAGAGAGTGAGAGAGAGAGAAAGAGAGTGAGACGGTTGGTTGGAGAACTCGAGGGCTCGGAGATGCTCGAGTGACAGCGAGCCGGAGCCGCGCGCGAGGCTCTCGGGGGTAGATCGACCTCACCCTCGCTACTTCCATTGTTTAGATATTCTGATGAGCCAGTGCATTTCAAATACTCTTCAACGAGCCATTATATCGAAGGAAGCATTAACGTGCACGCCACGCGGACCCGGGACGGGTCCCGTCGCACCGGGCGTGCCCCGAATACATACGATATATCCGAGACCTTCCGGAAAGTACATGTCGCGAATCCATTTTTTATGAGCCCGCATTCTTCGCCTCATTAGGCGGCGCGGCGCGCGCGCCGATGTCGCGTTGCCGATGTAGCCACTTGTCCGATCGCGCGCGGGCTGTAATCACTGACGCAGTGGAAACCGCAGCGACGAGGCGACGGCCGTATCAACAAAATTTGCGGAATCTACATACTTTTTGGACCACTTCGTTTGTGTATCTTAATTCGCAAATAGGTTGTAGAATCCCCTTTTTAAAAGTTGTTGACTGTCAGCTATGTTCATGTGAAGCCGTTTTATTCATGCTCAGATTGGTCTTCGCTTTGCGCGAAAACAGAACAAATAAAACGAAATTCGTTTGTTTTCAAAATGCAAAATTATAAGTTTTGCTGTCAAGAGGAGGAAGAGGAGAGGAAGAAGAATTTAGTAAAAGAGCGCTGCAGCGCTCTTCGAAAAGTAGTGACGCGCAGCAGCGCGTCCGGTTTGTCTAGTCCTCTATTAAAAAGTTCATGAGCAACTATTGTAGTCGATTTATTCAGCATCTGATTAGTCGTTGGGGAACCAGCAGCAGTTTGATGTTTAATATCGCGAAATTTGTCAATTTGTGAGAAAAAAAATTAGTTTTTCGCGTTTTTCTCCTCGAATTTTCGATTTTTCGGGCAAACACCTGTCGTTTTTGGAATCAGCGAGAAATTTGCCATCGAATAGGGTTTTTAAATTTGGCGAAATCGAAATTTTTTTTTTCGCAAAAATCGCAAAGGGTAGCCCTTCTAAAAATTTGCGATTTTTGAGGATCAACTTAAAAAATCTGCAAAAAATCGAAAAAACTAGATATCGCGTTCCGCCTTGCGGCATTCTCTTCATTGTAAAGTCTCCTTTCAAACGCAAAAAGAAAATCCCGATTACATTGATCAAAAGAAAAATTACACCGATGTTAGTAAAGTGCCAAAATTGGGAAAAGGTGAAAAATCGTTTTTCGCGTTTTTCTCCTAAAATTTTTCTATTTTTGACGCAAAACCCGGTCATATTTGGAATCAGCGGGAAATTTCCCATCGGATAGAGTATTAAAACTTTGTAAAATCGAACTTTTTTTTCTCTGAAAATCGCAAGGTTCTTTCCTACGCTGGCCAACCCCCGACCGCGCGCGTAAGCGCGCGTCATTCTTCTCAGTTACAATAAAAAGTGTCACATCGACATCCATGCCATGTAATAAAATCGTGTAAAAATCTTAAAAATAAAAAAATGCATCTGCAACTCAACAATATTGAATTTTGCGAATGTTATCGCGAGTCCATTTTTCAGGCGTCCTTCCACGAATTTACTGTATATTGAAAAATAGTAACGCGCTGTCATGCGTGCTCCGAATACGCACGAGGGGTAAGGGAGAAGGGGAGGGAAAGGGGGAGAGGGTTTAGGGTGGAGGGTTAAGACTTTCCATGAAGTATATTGCAAATCCATTTTTTACGAGCTCGGGCTTTCTCTCCGCCTCATTAGTCGACGCGCCGGTGTCTCTCCGTGGTGCTGATCGTTTTACAGAGAGTCTGATCGCGCTTCGGACTATCCACTGACGCAGCAGAACCGGCTGAACCGCACTTGCTCGTTTTCACAACCCAAGTAATACGACCGCAACAACGGCACGGCCACGTTATGCGTCCCCTTTCCTGTCCTCCTCGTCCACCTCGCCATGTCCCGTCCTACGCCACCCCTCTCCACCCACCTCCCTCCTCCCTCCCCATTCCAGCCACCTCGCACGCCTGGGATATTATACTGACGCGTTGTAACCGGGTGGCAGACACTAACTGTGCCGCCACCAGCCCCGGGACACTTCGTCCGGCAGTCTAACGAGATCGGCTCGTATCTTGCGCCAAGGTATAACGACGCTGCCAGCAGGAGCGTCCCGCGCTATATCCATGACGATGATATTGATTTCCTCTGCAGATTTAGACCTCCGCGGACGCTCGGATTCCTCGTGTAACGGAGGGAATCAGCACCGGAGGCTGCCACTGAGGAATCCGGAGGAAAAAACGAATGGGGCACAGGATGGAAAACTTTGGCTTGTTTGAGATAACAATGACAGGGTCATCGTTAAATCGGAAGAACGAGGGAAAATATGTAGCTTCTGTCCTGTCCTATTATTTTCCGGGTTGTTGCTGGGCTACTTTGCGGCAGGTCTAGTTATCCGCGTACATTTTTTTATGTATTTGTTTCTTTGCGTATTGTGCAGGTCAATCGATTATTTTTATTTTTCATCGTATCTTGTGAAATCCTCATCAATCTCAAACCAAAAATGTTACGGACTACAAAATAAATATTTGATCCATTTTTCGTGACTTATGAAAAATAAGTTGAACAAACATATTTGCATCCAGCGACTCTCGAGGTACACGTTGAGTCATTTATTTTTTCTTCTCGCTTCCGCGAGCAAACAATTCTCGACAAAATCCGCCGAGGTGCACGAACTCCGAGCGGCTGTGTACTCGAAATTACCGGGAGCCACGCGAGAAAAATTCCAGAGGAGAGGAAGAGAGTTCGACTCGAGTATCCGCGAGTCGTCGCACGTTGGGGTGAAGGGGGGTGTTAGTGGAAAAACTTGTTTTTCCCCCGACGTGTTTCTCTCTCTGGGGCCTCGGCTCTCGGGCATTGGAAAGTAATATAACATTAGCGAAGTGGCGAAGCAGCCGCGCGTTTTCTTTGACTTGAATGGGACGTCGAGTGAGAGTCTCCGGTGGCGATTGGAAGAGCCCGTGAACGTCAATGGGCGGACGGCGGGAGAAGAACGAGCGAAAGAGAGAAAGAGAAAGATAGACAGAGACATAGACAGAAATGTGTACGTCGTATGTTGCGGGGCGAATGAAAAAGTCGTCCCCAGACCAGGAATCCGCCGCGGCTCATCCGGGGCGAGGTTTACAATTCTTTCTTTCAGCATCTGAGGATGGAAACTGCGCGGGACGAGATCGCGATGGGTATAAAGCGCCAGCACCACCACCGGCATCACCAGCGCCAGCAGGAGAAGCAGCAGCAGCAGCAGGAGCAGCAGCAGCAGCAGAAGCCGAAGCAGCACGAACGAAGCGTGCAGAGCCCGCACAGGCGGAATTCTGCCGCTGCGGTTGTCCAACAATGCAAACCAACTTTCTCATTTCAATGTATTGTTTCCATTGTTCCTCATTCTTCTCGATCATACCCGGCGCGGCTTGTCGGATGGAGCAACGGGCGCGGGGTATCCTCCTCCTCCACATTCCTATATATCCGCGCGCGCGCCAGTCTCTTCCAGCCCGGCGTGGAAACCATCCCCTCCCCCACCCCACGCGTAGGGTACGGCTCGCCGCTCTGTATATACAGGGTAGTATATTATGGTACACCGAGGAGCAAAGATTACTGATTTCAATGGTCCCTCTTAAAGCCGCGAGGACAGTCCGCCGCCGAGCTCGAGTGTCCCGCACTCGAGAATCCGGGAGAACCGCAAGAACAAAGGGACGAAAAAAATACGGCGTGTAAAAAAAATCAAATAAAAATATATGAGACGGAAAAAAAACGTCGACGGGACGAGCCTTAAACGCTTCCGGCGGAGAGATGAGTCTCAGTCCCAGAAGCTTCTCGGCCTGGAGCCACTTAATTCCGCCGCTTATTTCCGCGAGGGAGGGGCGGGGGCGGGGAGCGGGCAGCTTGATAATCGAGTCGCGACCGATCGGGCGGAAGTCTTCGCCGAGAACGACGGTCGAGCGGACGAAACGGATCAAAATGGTGAAGGAAAATCTCGGGATTTGCCGAAGATTTGGAAACTCTTTGGGGGGGCGGGGGGATAGATTATTTTCTATAAAAAGAATTAAGTAGATGGAACAAAAATCATAAAAAAAAATATCGAAAAAAGAATCAAATGTTTTCTCGAATCATTTTTCTATTATTTCGTTTACAAATCCGGTGACGTCGACGATCTTCAATTTTCGCATATTAAAAAGGGACCCGTCGACTGAGTTCGTTCCGCGCGATATCCCCCTTAAGCGTCCAATTGGGCGAGGGCTCACGCTGTGCTATCGGTCTCTCGAGCGTTGTTCATTCGGAAGGTTTAGGTACTGATCACTCGATATTTAAGAGGATTACAAGTTCCGTACGATCGAGTCCGCATTCGCGTTGCTATCTGCCACCCCCCTCGAGTCACGACTATACCTATATACACGCGGGAGGGTGGGACGGCATTGCACGTATAATCGCAGTCGTATACGACTACACGTGCGCGGATTCGCAAGAAGCAAAACCGATATTCCTATCTACAGCGATATTATTTGCTCGCACTTCCGTTAATATACCTAACAGCACACAAATTTCGTGTTCGCGGTGCTGCTCCGAGTTCTCGACTAGTGTGCAGCCCCCTTTATCAGCGTATACCGCGAGCCCGGGATACATGTCTCATCCCACCTCCCCTTCCCTCCCCCCCTCCTCCTCCCTCACGGTCCCACCTCGCGTATGACACACTAGACGCTCGTAAGGACGAAGCGTGGGGACTCTGAGATCGTATATCTGTGTCGGGCGGTAGTAATTTCGAACGGCAAAGCAACGAGGAATATATATCCGGACAAACAAGGGTTTCGAAATACAGGGTTTGATCCCGTCCTCGTCCCCCTCGTCGTCGTCGTACGTCGTCATCTGACTCCGGAAACATCGAGATACTCGCAAACTCAATGTTGCTACGCTAAAAAAATTCTTTCGTAATTTTTTTTTTTCTTTATTTTATCCTGGATTAAACTTTTTTTAAACTTTATTCTTAGACTAGGCTAATCACACGCGCTTGCGCGCGTGCCCGAGATATCTTTGCGCTGCTGCGCTCTTATAAACCTTTAAAAGGGTAAATCGCAACTAAAAACCCTTGTTTAGTTGATTTAAAAAAAAAATGTTGTCGAACAGTTTGTCAGAAATTGTAGATCTGGCCGCCGGGCCGAAAACCGCCCAAATCGGGGTCACGAAATTTATTTTTTCAAAATATCGACTTTTAACCTATACCATCGTTCTCAAGTCGCATATTCTACCCCTGAAAACACTGGTTACAACCCTTTTTTAGTTGATTTCGAAAAAAAAAATTTTTGGCCGAACAGTTTGTCAGAAATCGTAGATCTGGCCGCCGGGCCGAAAACCGCCCAAATCGGGGTCACGAAATTTATTTTTTTTAAATATCGACTTTTAACCTATACCATCGTTCTCAAGTCGCATATTCTACCCCTGAAAACACTGGTTACGACCCTTTTTTAGTTGATTTTGAAAAAAAAAATTTTTGGCCGAACAGTTTGTCAGAAATCGTAGATCTGGCCGCCGGGCCGAAAACCGCCCAAATCGGGGTCACGAAATTTATTTTTTCAAAATATCGACTTTTAACCTATACCATCGTTCTCAAGTCGCACATTCTACCCCTGAAAACACTGGTTACGACCCTTTTTTAGTTGATTTTGAAAAAAAAAATTTTTGGCCGAACAGTTTGTCAGAAATCGTAGATCTGGCCGCCGGGCCGAAAACCGCCCAAATCGGGGTCACGAAATTTATTTTTTCAAAATATCGACTTTTAACCTATACCATCGTTCTCAAGTCGCATATTCTACCCCTGAAAACACTGGTTACGACCCTTTTTTAGTTGATTTTGAAAAAACAAATTTTTGGCCGAACAGTTTGTCAGAAATCGTAGATCTGGCCGCCGGGCCGAAAACCGCCCAAATCGGGGTCACGAAATTTATTTTTTCAAAATATCGACTTTTAACCTATACCATCGTTCTCAAGTCGCATATTCTACCCCTGAAAACACTGGTTACGACCCTTTTTTAGTTGATTTTGAAAAAAAAAATGTTTGGCCGAACAGTTTGTCAGAAATCGTAGATCTGGCCGCCGGGCCGAAAACCGCCCAAATCGGGGTCACGAAATTTATTTTTTCAAAATATCGACTTTTAATCTATACCATCGTTCTCAAGTCGCATATTCTACCGCTGAAAACACTGGTTACAACCCCTTTTTAGTTGATTTTGAAAAAAAAAAAATTTTCGCCGAACAGTTTGTCAGAAATCGTAGATCTGGCCGCCGGGCCGAAAACCGCCCAAATCGGGGTCACCGTAGGTTAAACAGTGCTGCAGCGCTCATTACGACAAACTGTCAAATCTCGCGCTGTTAAACAAAAACTGTCGGTCGTCACGGCCCTCGACCAATCGGAAGCCGAGTTATATCGACAACAATGGTCACGTTGGCGCGAATTACGCACTTTTTAGTAGTAGACTAGGAAGCAAATACGCGCGCTTACGCGCGCGACCGGAGGTTAACCAGCGCTGCAGCGCTCATTACGACAAACTGTCAAATTTCGCGCTGTTAAACAAAAACTGTCGGTCGTCACGGCCCTCGACCAATCAGAGGCCGAGTTATACCGACAACAATGGTCACGTTGGCGCGAATTACGCACTTTTTAATATAAGATAAGCAGTGAAGCAGCTGTAGGATCGGGTCGCAGCCCTAACTTTCCTGCGGCCACCCGACTAATCAGATTCTTTTTTCACCCTCGACCTCCCCGAATCTCAATCAGAGAGACCGATCCGAATTTCCGAACCGCCTCGACGTCCTCAACATCCTAGCTGCATCCTCCCCCGCACCTCACCAACCCCCTGGATTGGCGAGCGGCGAGATCATGTTAGACCGCGTACGGACAAACCTCCGAGCGCGCGAACCTCGCCCAGGCGCTTTTCCGTTTGAATTTAAAGTCCGCCACCGAGTTTCAGGGGGGGGGGGGGGGGGGGGGGGGGCGACTCGCGTCGCCCGAGAGCCACAAAAGCTCTTGCCAAACCTGACGTGAATCGATGCCGCGCGTAGCCCAAACTGCGAGAGCGGGTACTCAAACGACGGTTAAATCCAAAGTCTATAAATACAGTTGGTTCTGAACCCGTTCGGGGGGGGGGTCGACGGCGTAGTCGCGTCAGGCTCGGGGGGCGGTGGGGTAGTGGGGGGTTGAGGGGGTGCGACGAGGGACGCCGAGAATCGTGAAGCAGAAGAGGGAAGAAGCCTGAGGAGAAGGACGACCAGAGTCTGTGTCTGATGCTGGTCGGAGAACCGCAGTGCGGTTTGCACACTGGAAGTAGGATCCAATGTGCCTCCTCTACGGGAGGGCGGAGCTCGTCCGCCTGGCTCCGGGGGCCGGGAGAGAGAAAGCGCCAGAGAGAGAAAGAGAGAGAGAACTAACAGGGACACATCGCATCGGTACAAAGACCGAAATGCAAATACGTATTCTGTGTACTTAGGAAGCTGTAGCGGCGGTGGCGGCGTCGGCAGCAGCAGCAGCAGCAGCAGCAGTGAGCGAGGCGAGGCTCATGCATAGAGATTGTACGCTGTTCGTGTAAAATCGACCCCCAACGTCGACCGCCACGTTATTCGGTCTCGCGCGGCATCAACAGCACCGGCAGCCGACCGACCGAGCTCTGCCTACACACAGCGATACACAGGAACGTGTAACCTCTGGCCTCGAGATCCTACTCCCACTCAACCCCCCACCCCTCCCTCACCCCCTCGCTACTCCTCCTCCCCCACAGAATCTACCTTCCACCGATACCACCGGCGCGTTCGACCTCCCTGTAACAATTTTACCGACTCGTGCCCTCTGTCTGCTCGCGCCGAATACCCCGGGACTCGTGTATGTCACGAATAAAGCGCCCTCCGCCCTGCGCACCGAGCGCCCACACCACGAGAACCGTGAGTCAAAAGCTCTTTATCAATTATTAATTAAAATACACCCGGTGTGTTCGCGGCAATTACAATTGCAGAAAAATATATGGATGCGCCGTGTTGGGCGGCCATTCGAAAGAGTCGGGATAATCGCGGCGATGATTCGTTGAATATTTGCAGGGATGTATGATATGATAATCGCGCGTTTTGATGCTCAGCGAAGTAACGCGAATGTAAAGCCCTCGGCGAAATTACGACGAACGATCGCAGCCCGTGGGTGGGGGGGGGGGGATTATACGCCTTAAATTTTGAAATTGTCACGGTTGCCACTCGCGCGCACCAGGGATATCTCGAGAATTTAATTTCAGTAGTAATAACAATTACGTCTAAAGCCGCCGGAGACTTTACCGCGGGATTCGTAAGAGGATGACGGAAAGAACGATTACGAGGGGTGGGGATGGGGGGAGGAGAAAAAAAAAGGTAATTGCGGAAAGACGATTAACTCGTGAAATAATTACAGTTAAAGTTTAAGTCGCGAAAAAAAAAACGAGATCGCTCTCTACGCGGAAAAACGCGGAAAAAGTGTCGACTATTCCGGGTATTTAATTTTCACAATAATAATAGTGATAATAATAATTCCAAAGCCCGAGTGTTTATTGGGGCATTCGCGCGCGGAGGGGGTAGACATGATTGAATGAACGATTACAGAAAAAGAAAAGTAGCAGGCAAGTGCGTTCATCTTGGTTTCCGCGG
Source organism: Itoplectis maculator (assembly GCA_964034905.1). Classification (NCBI taxonomy): domain Eukaryota; kingdom Metazoa; phylum Arthropoda; class Insecta; order Hymenoptera; family Ichneumonidae; genus Itoplectis; species Itoplectis maculator. The sequence goes on from OZ035853.1 coordinate 9,619,439, forward strand.
TGGTTTCAGCGGGTGGATATAGAGGCACTCGAGCCAAGTTGCTCGTTGACGTTCAATTACGTTTTAAAGTTTGTAAAGCAAGAGACGCCGGGCGCGCCCGCGCCGTGTGTATGCGAGTCGGCTCCCGCCGCGTGTCTTTTATGCGCTCGTATCTCGTTCACGCATCTGCACTTGGAGCCCGGTTGCAGCATCAGCAGCAGCAGCAGCAGCAGCAGCAGCAGCAGCAGCTCTAGCGGCGGCAGAAGGGTAGAAGCTGCGGTATAACGGCGGCGCGCACGGGTCTCGCTGTGCACTATAACCAGGGAGCAGCGGCAGCAGCCACCGCCGCGTCTATGCGCAACGTCCCGTCCCGTCGTGTTCTTGTCTGTCACAAGCATCTGCCCTCGTCCGCGAGTCAGGTGAACCCAGGTTTATGTAGCGTGAAACGGCCGCGATGGTTCGGTGCTGCCTGGACTGCTCGTATTTTTTTTTTTTTTCTTCTCCGTCTCTCTCCTCCCTCGCCGTTTTTCCTCGTTTTTCCCTCGTCGTGATATCTCGCGCATTTCACCCCTTCGAGCAGCTGCCCCTCTTCAACCGTTGATTACACAACAATTCCAATTCCTCTCCGCGAGCAACGAGCGTTTTCTCGTCCGCTGGTCCCGTTGTTGTTCATTCCTGACGGGTAAAAATAATTTTAATTAAAATGAAAATAAAAACGAAAAAATTAAACTTCTCCTGGTATCATACGTTATCAATATCAAAAGAGGCCAGGTATGTTAATTCGGGTTGAACCTCCCGGCGGCCGGCGTCGAGAGCAACGAAATCGATACTTATGCCGCGACTCGGGCCCGTGCAACATTAATGAAATATCGAAATTGTCCAATGCGCCGCGATCCCCCGCGGATCATCTGCGTCGGACACTTTCATAATTTTACGTCACTCCGGCGATATAAAACGCAGCAGCGGCGTTACGTTGTATCGGAGGAATTAAATGTTTCAGCCGCGTATCCAGCCGGGAGATCTGGAGCATCGTTACAGGACGTGACAGGCCCCCCCGCGTGACGCGTCCGTCCCGTCTCTCTCGTCGGATGCGGTGCATTTCGCGCGATTGTCTACACAGCCGTCGCGCATACAGCGAGAGCGGCAAGGCCTCCGTGTATGACAGTGATTCGCTTTGCGGTCGGTGTTGAATGAATTTGTGGATTTGAGCATGCGCCCGACTGTCGTCTCGTATAATTACACGCTTAATTGCTTATACAGCGGAGGCCGCATATAGCGCCGACGACCGTTGATGACCACCAGATCGGTACAACGTATACGCGGTGCGGCTGCCGCCCCCGCCGAGCCGGTCTCCGAATTAACATTAAAATTAAAACGAGGCTGCGAGTTAATTATTTTTATAAATTAGAAATCCACTCGGAACAGCATTATCGCGAAAATGAGAGACGCGGGCAAAAACCTTGTTAATCAGCGCAAAATATGTAACAACCCATTCAAAAAATATTTATCATTTACCGAAAGAAAAAAAAATGTACATTGGTCACGAGTTTACAGGTAAAGTTTTCAAGATTCCCATAAATTCTCGCTCCCCCGAACTCGTGGGTTGCAAAAGTCCCATTGTATTGTGAACGAGAAACAATAATTAAGTGAGACTGGGAGAGACTCCGGCGGGAGGCGGTGGCTGGCCGAGTGGTGGAAAAGAGTCGACAGGTGGATGGAAGTTTCATTTGTAGAATACCAATTACGACGGCTGCCACGGTTCGCTCGAATACCAACGCGCGACATAGTAATTGTTTCTTCGTGTATCGCTCTCTCGTTCTCTTCTATCTTCTCGTTTTCGTTCTCTCTCTCACTCTCTCTCTCTCTCTCTTCCTGCACCGAGACAGCGTCTATGACTTATGCTCCGGCTACCATTAAGATGACGTTGCTTTTCATTCGCCGGGACTCCGGGCGGATAGACCAAGTCGTGGTCTAGTGTAGTGGTGACGACGACGACACTGCAGAAAGAATGGTTATAAGAACGGGGGCGAGCGAGAGAAGCGGTATATAGCAGAGACGGGCGGGGGCACGAAACCACCGGAGTAAGGTTGATTGTAAAAGGAGACGGAGCTACCTGGGATATCGCGCGAGACGAGGAAACCCCACCAGCCGGGGACTATCGTCTTCGTCGTCTCGTTTCTTCCTTCCTTCCTTCGCCCGGCAGTACACCGGGTACTCCAGTTGTACTACCGACTACTACGCAGCCGGTGGTAGTGGTGCCGCTGCTGCTGCTGGTACTGGTGCTGGTGGTGGTGGTGGTGGTGCTACTGCTGCTCGCTCCTCTCCCCTTCGACTAATGAGACCGGCGCGGTTACATCAGAGGCCGGGGACAAATTGAAACGTACGACGAGAGCCTGGAGGGGTCGCTCGCCGCAGAACAAGGAGGGCGACCTCCTAATGCGTGACACCGCCGCCGCCACTACCACCACATCCGACGTTTGCTTCGCGCTTCCCCTGGCGCCGCTGGTGCTGGTGCTGGTGCTGGCTTTTCCCCCGTCGTGACCTGCGCGTTCAACCCTCGTAACGAGATTTTTAATAGAAAACAAGAAGATATACCGACGGTAGATCATTCCCGTGTATTATTACGTTCTATTACCGTGACTGCCGTGCCGGCCAAGGACCGTTGGCCCGTGATGCCGTTCGATCGGTTCGTTTTACGATCGCGTCGCGAGATTTGACCCGGTGGATAAATAGGTGGCATTAGAGAGCCGGAGTCCGGGAACGGTGGGACCGTTCGATTCCAAATGAAGTCATTATCTTCGGGATTCGGTCGGTTGGGTACCGCGCTTTGTTTTATTCCGTCGCGTTGGAGGTCTCCGCATGAGGGATTCTGCGGTGCAGATTTTTATTTTTTGTTCTTGAGCGCGCGGGTTAGGGCGTTTCGCGCCCTCGCATTTGGACGAATGGAATCGGCTTCCGAACATGATTTTCGGGATATATCGACTTTTAACCTATACCATCGTTCTCAAAACACCGGCTTTAATCCTTTTTAGTTTTTTTTTTGTGCCCGAAAATACTGTTTCTGATTCAAAAGCGCCGAAATCCCTTCCCCCGACATCTTTCCCCGCAAAACATCGAAATAAAATCCCAAACTAGCCCGAAACAAAGTCAGACGTCAAAGCGTCAGATTTTTTCCAACATTGTGTTCTCCCCCGTCGCTCTCTACGAGCCACGGAGCAAAATAAATCGAGCGCTAAACAAACGAATCCCACAAGACCCTCGGAGTCAGCGTGATCTCCCAGTGACTTAGAGGCGGGTCGGTTGAAACCGCATCATGCGCTGCATTCGATAGCATCGATTGTAAATGAAGCGATTACCTCTGGGATTTCGCTTAGTTGTCTTTTATTTCACTCTCCTCTTTCCTTTTGTTACCTCCCCCCTTCCCCCTTAATCCACTGTCTCTTCTCGACTCGCATGGCGTCTGTGGCGTGGATTCCTTTCTTCCTCTTTTTTTTTCCACCACCGCAGTCGTTCGCTCACTTTTGGCGCTCGCAATTAGTGCCGATTCCGCACGTTCCGGGTCCCTCTCTATTGCTCGGAGCTTCTGGGCCGAGCGTCGCCGCACCTCGGCCGATCCAACACACCCAGTAATTTACAGTTGCTATATATCCTGCCTCTCCGCAGTCTCGAATCGAGTTTCGCAAACAGTCTCTTTGCTGTGCTCCTGCCCTCTCTGCCTCTATCACTTTCTGTGTATCTATACGTACACATACCACTCCCCCCCCCCCCCCCCCACTCTACACACACACACACACAGGCACACACAACCGGGAGCGATATATATCCCTAGTATATCGGTCTTCGATCCTTTCCAATTTTCCCTCTCTCTCTTTCTATCGCTCCTCACCGTTCCGACGACCCTCTGACTCTCGAGGCAGCGAATCACCCCGCGCTGTCGTCCAGAGACACTCACTGGATTGCTTTCCTTTGCCCCCACCCCCTTCTTCGCGCTCTTTCTCACTCACCATCGTCTTCCTTCCGCCTCGACGCCCCACTTTATCCACCGGCGCGGATGCAGCCGCCCGCGAGCGCCCGGGAGAAGAGAGCACGCGAGCATTAATTAACGACTGTATCTTCCATTAATTATACTTGCACACACAATCCACTCCGCACCGCTGAGAGCGATACGCGCGTAACCCGCGCGACCGAGTGCCTGCCCGCAGCGCCCTCCGGCGCTATCGCCAAGCAGTCAGCCATCGCGGGAATCCCTGACATTCCAACGTCTCGAAACTTCTCGCGCGCGAGCGCCGAGTCGCAAGCGCGCGGCCACTTACGTGCACTAACGCGCGTGCAAATGTTTTTACAGCGCGCGCTACGTCGCAAGTGGTGAGTCCTGTGTGTGTCCGCATTTATTACACATATATACGTGAAGGTGTGTCTGTGCTGCGCGAAAGTTGTGTATCCGTATATATATATGCATACATTTTATTCAGGGCAGCGTCGTCCCGACATGGCTGCCGACGACGGCGTAGCATCCGGTAATTGATTCGGTGGTGCGGGGAACCTATATACCGTATAGTTGCGAAAGTTGGTTGTTACAGGGTTAGGCGGAAGTATGCAGGAAACTACGAGGCTGCCTGGAAGGAGGAGAGGTAAAAGTAGGATGAGGAGGCAAAGGTCGAAACGAAGGCAGCGAGCGGCGCGGTAAGGCGAGCGAGAAGACGTGAGGCGTATAAACCCGAGCGAGCGAGAGAGACGGCGGGACAGCAGACAGACACTCGGCCGACGAGGCGAATAGGTACGTAGATACGTGTGCACTATACACGTCGTCGTCGTCGTCGTCGTCGTCGTCGTCCGCTTCTCTGCGCGGCGACAGAGGGCAGCGCGCGGCGTCGGCGGCGGCGGGGAAACGCCGGGTAAAATGGCAGCCTGGCGGTCTAGCATGCAAAACGCTGCGTCGACGTTATCATGCGCCGGGAGATAAAGGGGCTGACGCGGTGGAGACGAAGTCTTCCCATTTTTCACCATACTTTGCTGAGTTTTACTTGGCACCCGTGGCGCGAGCCGGGACGAGTTGCGACGCGTTCGTGGGTCGCGAGCGAGCGAGGCAGCCAGCCAGCTAGCAGAAACGTCTCGGGCACGGAACCAACGTCTCCGCTCCCGCCGCGGGCATCGCTGCTGCTGCTGCTCCCGCTGCTGCTTCTGCTGCTGCAGCAGCAGCAGCAGCAGCTCGGCTGCTCGCTCGTTCGCTCTCTTATTGTTCACGTTTCCCACATTGTCCCGCAATGCGCAGCCGAGCGCCATCTTAACGAAGATTTAGACGCTCCTAGACCCCCTTACATTATGTTGCGTGACCAGAATTTATTTCCCCGCTGGGTGGCCGTATTTCGACGGCCCCGGGCGCGCGCGCGCGCTCGCTCTCTGTTATTCCTCTCTGACGCTGCTGCTGCTGTTACAGGACTACATCGCGCTCTGGCTCTGCCACCGTCGTCGACGCCGCCGCCGCCACCGCCGCCACCGACAACGACGACTGAAGTCTTGCTTATGCTCGGTACGAGTGTACGAAGCGAGTCGCGCCGGCACGTGAACTGGATGGATGGCCCGACGTCGTCCGTGTCCCGCACGTACAGAACGGGGGACACCCTCATGCGAAATGCCACGCGGACCGTGAGGCGCGACGCACAACAACGACGACGAGGAAGAGCAGGAGGAAGGACGACGACGACTCTGTGCTTTGATAAAGTCGTCTCTCGCGCGCAGTCAATCTACCGGGTTTTCGTGCCGGGGGGATTTTTCGCCGGGGACAACGACGAGCGAGGGTCGAGAACAAAAAACGTGAGAATCACGGGCGCTGCGGTAAATTGGTCGCTTAATGGGGTCCATCGCGGTGAGTCGTTTACAGTCATTTGCTGAAACTGAGGATTAAGGTCGGAAACAGGGAATCGATTCTTTTACCAAAAAAAGAAATTGCTTTTCATACAGCTAATTGTCTGGAGAAAAAAAAACGTGAAAAGTATTTTGATACTTTTTTTCACTTTCAGAAAAATATTGCACAAGAAGGAAACGCCGCGCGCTGGTCGTTTCACTCGGTTGCCACTTTACTCGGATCGAGTGCAGTACCCGGGTCCTCCGTTATGATCGTTACAGATCGTGAGATACAGCACCAACGGCGGCCGCGAGGGAATATACGGATAGAGAAGAAGTTCAGCGGTGGAAGAAGCGCGGAAGGATTGAAAAAAAAAACCTCGTCTTGGCTGAGAAACGCGGCGAGACCGAGGAACACACTCGCCGTTTCCTCGGTGCCGCGGTGCTTTCTCCTTCGAGCCAGGTTTGGCAAAAACTCGCCGCATATTCTGCGCCGAGTCCCGAGACGCGCGACCACCGCCGAACGCATGCGAGGCCCTCGGCTGCTCCTTCCACTCCTTCTGCTCTGCTCTCGGGGTCCTCTCTCCCTTTGTCGTCCGCGAGCTCTTTTTTCTACTGCTCTGTCGCTCGCCTCTCTCTCTCTCTCCCTCTTGCTCCGCCGCTTTCACATCGACGTGCGTCCGCGTGTGTATTTTCATTTCTTCTGCCGCCGCAGCGACGCACAACGTCGAGGGAAATGTGGGCAAAGCAAAAGAGGAGGCGCGGAGAGAGTTTCGCTAAGGAGCAAAGAAAAAGGAGAGCGCGAGACTGAAGTCTTGGCCACCGCTGCTGGTGACGGTGGTGGTGGTGGTGGTAGTTACGATTCTTGTGAGTTGTAGGCTGCTAGGAAAAGCTTCTGCTGGCTGATGGCCGTGTGTAGCCGGGGGAGGTGAGAGGGGAGCGGAAAAAGGCCGAGGGGTAGATGAGAAGCCGGCGGGGAAGAGTGAGCGAGAGACAAGGGGCGGGGGAGGGACGCCGAGAGCAAAGTAGAGACTGGGGAACGAGCGCAGAAACGAGCAGTGGTATAAGGCAGTATAACGTCACAGTGGTGGAGAAAACCAGTACGTGTGGAAGCAGCAGCAGCGAACGGTGGGTGGCGAGGGAGAACGCGGCGCTTTTGCAACAGCAGCAGCAGCAGCAGCAACGCTGCAAGGAGCCGGTGCGCGCGGGTGTTAGGGTTGTATTGTTCTGTGACGGCGGTGACCCGTGCTGCGGAACGCTCGCAGGCTTTCTAAACTCGTACTCCTTTTCCTCCCGCCTCTCTCGCCCTTTTCCCCTCGCGCTCGCGTCCTTTCACACTGTGCACCCTTTCCAGCGCCCGAGAACTCTCCGGCACGTACCTATATAGGATTTATACGTATACAGTGTCTGCACTTTATACGTACTATATAGTTGCATTTGTATATATATTTATTTATATATACATGCACACATTATGTACGTATTATGTGTTGACATGTATATGTATATGTATAGTTTATATAGAAATGAACCTGTATGGTGCGCTGCCCCGACGAAGCCAAGCAACCTCCACGTTAACTAACAATAAATGCTGCTACTGACAGCTGCACGCCACCGCTCGGCTTCTCGTAAAGAGCTCCCCAAGTATTAAGGTCCCGACGCTATACATCCCCGTGTACATCGGCGGTGGCTGCCGCGCGACGTTGCAGTGGCTCTGTAGCCATCGCGCGCGCCCCGTATAACGCCAGAGCGCAAGTGGTAGTTGTACACCACCAGCGTCTTGCACAAACCACCCCGGCGATCTCTCTCCGCGTCGTGCTCCACTGTCGACGGTGAACTATAGCACCTGCACCCGGTGGCGCGCGGTCGTCGGTACGGAAGCCCCGAGCGAACGGTTTATTCACAACAATAATCTCGATATCGAGGGAGCGAGGGAGAGTAAAAATTGCGAGCGAGAATTGTTTAATTCGTCGGGGCATATTTTTTCGTCCTGGGGTCGACGATAAACGGGGATCGTGATTTGTTTTGATACGGTAGAAAATAAATTCCAAACAACAGTCACGCAATTTTTGTCTCCCGATATCAGACACGAAAAGAAAAAACTTTGAAGTCGCAGGCAGCATTTTTTTTCTTGGGTATCCATACAGATTTTTTTGCCGCCTCAGTGAAAGAATAGAATCTTGAGCGCGCTGTGCACCAGACGAGAGAACGATTATTGCTGTTGCGCAGTGCGTAAGCGACTTTTTTTTCAACGATAAGTTCGCTTCAATGTCGAATAATCAGTCGCGCGCCTTTTTTTCTTGTATTTTTCACCGCGCCCCCGTGAACATTTTAATCATGGTAAATTCTCGTTCGCGCTCAAACTCGCCTGGCGGGGTGGAGGGAAAAAATACAAGACGCCAGAACCTACCGCGCCACGGGCCAGGGTGGGTTAGGAGCAGGGAGGGGGGTTCGGGGGTACGAATGCGGTGTTTTCTTTCTCGAATCATGAATAATTAAATAACGTTTCGACGGCGCGGCGAGAGTATCGCAGCTGCGAAGAAAATGCCCCGGCTACAGTTCGCCTTTTTCCACCGCCGCTTTCTTGTTCTTGGTATTGCAGGTTCGCGAAGCAGTTTGCGAGGAGGAGAAACCCGGAGAAAATAGCCGAGAGGGAGAGAATTTTCCGGGAAACGGGCTATGGACCGGCGTGAAAACGGAAACGAGCCAAGAAGCCGGAGCGAGTGTACCTACTGGGGAGGAAGTGGATATGCAGCAGCATCAGCAGCAGAAGCCGAAGAGCAGAAGCAGGAGCATCAGGAGTAGCGGGCATAGCGCGCAGCCAATCGCGGCGCATAGTGAGGCTCCGGCTCGACACGTATGTCTCTCTCGCCGAGCAGGCAATGTATATGTCCGCCGTTACGCGGTCTGGTTCGCAAACAATGCCATCATAGGGTAGCTAACGCCGTGGTATGCCAATAGAGCATCCTCGACTCTCTCTCCGGATGACTGTGCCCGTGTGTATTGGACACCAGCGACCAGCGCATTACAGAACGGGAATGTGCATAAAGCATAGTGCAGTCTCACCTCCGCTTACAGCTCGACGAATTTTCGCGTCGGTTTCTCGTTCCGCGACGAGATTCACGGCGCCAAAATTTGCAGTCGCAATTCCAAGTCGCGGAATCGATATCCGAAATTCGTCTCGTTCTTCGACCCAGCGTCGACATATTCAAAGGTGTTTTTAAAGAGGTCAATGCGGATTTTTCCGTCGATTCCAAATGATGTATAGTAATTTTAAGAAACACCTCTGTATTGAAACAGGCGGATTGTTTATTATTTTGGAAAACAATGAAACGCAAACAGCGGGAGAGAAATGAAACAGCAGGAAACGATCGTTACTTCCGTTCGCTGTGTTTATCGATAATACGAGCAGACCCGAAAAACATAACGTTGTTGAACCGCATTGAAGCAGGAAGGGCGAGAGACGGGCCTCTTGGAAAAGTAATTAATATGAATTAGCTGCGGGGCTGTTATTAAATAAACTGTGTCTGCTCGTTAATTTTCATTATAATATTTCGACGCGTTACCCAGCCCGCCGGAAGGGGGGGGGGGCTAGCTAATTTGAAACTCATCGCAGATGGAATTAGCATATTTTTACTCATATACTTTTTTTTCCTTCAGCCACTCAGGGCGATCGGAGCCCGCTAACCACCGACAGATGCATCTTGCATCTTGGCCGCCAGCGGACAATGGTAACGCAACACGAGTGCCAATATTTATAAGCTCGACCGCGCCAATTTCCCGTCGAGAGCAGCAGCCGAGCAGCACGTCGCGTCGGGGGGACGACGCGAAGAGGAGGAGGAGGAGGCGTACGGGGCGGCATCGACAGTGGGGCAGCATTACGAAATGGCCCTTACGGCGCAAGACGAGAGTCCGCGCGCCCGAACAATAGAAGTGAACGAGAGTGTATGCGTTACGCAGCGCACACACCCTCGAAGCGCCGGATTGAGAGACGTCGAGGCGCACACGCGGCTAATGCAGTTGGGCAGGAACACGGACGGAGCTCGCCGGAGGCTGTAAGCCGCGGAGAATGGACCAGCAGCAAGCGAGTGCCACTGGCTCGACAACGCATTCGTCTCTCCTGACAAACTCACTCTCGCCTCCTTTTCGGTACAAACACTTATACACCGCCCGTAACGTCGCATTGTAAAACCAAATGAGATATTCGTCGGGTCATCTTTTTATTCTTTATTCCTTTCCATCTTACTTCAATTTTATTTTTTTCCCGCAGGTTCCCCCGCAAAGCGGAGGTCGTTGTGCTCCGAAAGCGGCGCGCAGGGCTCGCAGCTTCGTCTCGCTCGCGGATTCGGACAATTTTAGAAGAAGATGGAAAGTGCACCTCCCCGGAAAATGGCTCAAAGCCGGAGCGGAATACCGTAGCGTCTCGTATATATGATACGGAGAAATGAACGCCGCCAGATGAATGTGCGGTGTGCTAGAACCTTTGAAAAAAAAAAAGAGAGAGAAAGAGAAGGGGTGGAGAAGAAAGAGAAGAGAGGAAGAAAAGAAAAGAAATAACGAGAAAGAGAGACGGGGCTCTGCCAACGGCGTCGCTGCCACGCCGGAGAGACGGTGAGTAAGTGAGTGCGCGGAGTGAGCTTTGCAATATACCGCGCGGGCCTGGCCAGCCAGTCCGGGCCACGAGATTTAAGGTTCTTGATTTTCCCCAGCTACCCCGGGTAATGGCAAAGGGCTGCTGCTTCTGCTGCTGCTGCAGCTGCCGTTGCCGTTGCCACTGCCGCTGCTGCTGACGCTACCACTGATGCCGCTGTACCGGTGGGCTTTGGTCTCGCTTACCCGAAAGCATAAGGGAAAATAGAAGTTAATGGATATACAAAAAAACACAAAAGCCCAGAGAGCAGAAGTAGAGAGACGTTAAAGAGGACCGAGATTAATGGCGGGGCGTAATTGGGAAATTGAAATATACGTTTTTTTCCCGTCCGGCGATAGTTGACGCGGGATTTTTACGCGCCGGAATGCGTCGAGTTAGCGTGAAAAATGCATGACTTCAAGCTCGCCGGCTCCAAACGGGAAAAGCGAAAAAAAAAAAAACAACAACAGGAGTATTTACGACTCACATCGAAACGAGCCGAAAATGACTGCAACTAAACAGTCATCGTTGTTCGTCCGGGAAAAAATGTCGCCGCATCGAGCACGAACAAACAGCGGGCCAATTATGCTAATTCACATCTCAAGAAGCGCAACATGCGGCTGGAAAAAGCACCGCGTCGACGAAAAGGGCGCCCCACCCTTTGGACCGAAAAAGCGCGTGCACCGCGCTGAAAAGATAATTCGCTATTTGCCACATGCACAGTGCATTCAATGCGGCATCAAGAGCCGTCGTTGGGACGTGTTTTTTGCACCGGCGAGGGACGAGAAAAAAACAGCTGGAAACAAAACAAGAAAAAAAAAGAAGTAAAAAGCCCACACGCGCGTGGACGGCGTGCGTGGAGGTGAAGAGGAGCCAATGATATATCCGGTAAATTGCATTTTTATTAAGTCCCCGTCGATTCATCCGCTTTCCAATAAACCGAGGAAAACGCCGGGTATGCAACGTGGCGTACGGCCGAAACCCGCGCGCACGGCGCGAGCCCGCAGTGGATTGCACACTGCGCGGTGGGGGGAGCCAGTGGGGAGGGGGGAGAATATACATATACACAAGGGGAAAATCAACAGGCGGGCATGCAGCGGCTTTTGTGTTCTTTCCCGATTAATGGAAGACAAATGGACGGAGAAAGTGTGCGTGTGTGTTTCACGGGGCGAGGGCGGCGAGGGGTGGCGGGGAGGCGGAGGAACGCGGCGATGGGTTACGGTGAATAGTTTTTTTCCCTCCCCCTCGCCCTACCTTCCACCTCCGCCTCTCCCTCGTCCCTCGTCCCCCGCCGACCGTGTGCATACGTGGCAATTGACGTGGAACCTCCATATCGCGGAGTCGCTAATTTCAAAGCGGCCGATTCGCTATTGAACCTCGGGGGAATATTGATATCGCAACGAAACGCACTCCGTCCGCCAAACAGCGTGAGGCCAACCCGCCCCCCCCCCTGCCCTCCTCCCACTTTCACCCCCGATTCGTTCAACGTAACTGCGCCTCTCCACCGATTAATTGCACGTACCTAGTCTGGAAAAAAAAGATATAAAAAAATCATAGCGTTGCGGAGCAGCAGCAGCTTTCGGCAGAGCTCTCGTGGATTTAGTCACAGTGGATATACCGGCGCGACGCACGTGGCAATTCGGATATCGTCGCGAATTGTCCGGCGCGGTGCGCGTGAACCACCAACGAGAAAGAAAAGAAAAAAAAAATGGAATGAAAAACGATAAATGTGGAAACAACGAAGCTCCGACGGGACACGCGACGCCGAACGTCAAACTTATATTGCCGCCGTCCGACGGAGGAAAGTTGGCCCCTGAAGTATCCTTCGGTCGGGACACGACGAGGCGGAAACGACGACGACGAGGAGCAGGCCTCCTCCCCGACGTATACCAGCGCCACAATGCGGCTCGATAAGTGCGCGAGGCATTCGAGGCTGTCAATTCCGGGTCTCCAGGCTTTGCCTCCCGAACTTCTCAGACGGTTCTCGCAATTAGCCGGATTTTACCGCCGCTCGAGTGGTGCTTCCTGGAACGGTGTCTTTTTTTCGTTGTAATTGTTTTGTTAAAAAAAAAATAAATAAAAAGTTACATTTTTTTTTCTGCACAGGAATTAAAGAACTGACGCTTCTAATCTCTCCAATCCTTCCCTACGTTGTTCGCCAATAAATACCTCGAGAAATCTACCTCCGGCAACCTTAGCAAAAAAAAAATCCCACAAAAAGCTGCTTCCGTTTCGGCATCCACTTCCCGCGATCTCGCCAAGAAGAATTCGCCGTATCGCCGCGAAATACCCACCACTGCATCCAGGCTAAACACAGGAACCCCGATACGTCAGAGTCCGCGGTTCGCTCTATCGATTTTCCGGAAATTGATTTCCCCGGCAGTGGGAGGCTGAATTCCGAGAAACATCTCGACGCAGTCGAGAGAGACAGCGAGAGTTCGCGGGGAATCTACCGCGGCCCTCGGCGGCGCCGAGTATTCGGATACATTCGTGGGATTTAATGGGACTGCCCAGAGGAGTCGATCCCCAAAAGACCGCGCGAGCGCGAGAGGGCCAAGCAAGCGGGCGAGCCGAGCCGAGTCGGCCTGTCGGTCGGTCGGTCGGTGGTCGGTGGGTTCATGGCAAAGCAGCGTAGACGCCAGCGGCAGCGGCGCGTATGGGCCGCTTGGGAGCCCGAACGGGCGGATAGTGTGGCGAGAGATCGCGGTCGAATACCGGTCAGTCGTTGAATGGGGCCGCTGCAGCGTGCGCACTGTTGGCTGGTGAGCAACGCCGGGCGGCTGAGCGAGAAGGGCGCGTGGGTGGTTACAGGGATCGGGCAGAGGGGTGGAGGGTAGACCGAGTGCTCATTATTAGCCGTGAGTTTGTGCGGACGCGCGGGGGTTCTATGCGCTCCGTGTTCTGGCATCGAGACCCCTAACCTAACCCTACTTCTCCCGTTCCCCCCTCCCCATCGACCCTCTCTCGCCGCCTGCTGCCCACTGCCTCTACCTTACCGACATATATATCGCTATTATACTCACGGCACAGTGGAACGAGCCTGGAAGGGAGGGAGAATCAAGCGGCGGCCCCTCCTCCGCCACCTGCCGAGTAAACACGTTGATTTATGTTGCCCGGAAGCTCCGATAAGGATAAACCGGCCTAGACGTGGCGCGCGTTCACGGAGAGGCTGCTACTGCCGTCGCTGCTACCGGTGCTGCTGCGGTGCAATAGCTGCCCTCAGCAGCATCAACACACTGGCAGTGGCTGCACAAGCAAATCCCGGCGGCGCGCTGAGCCTCCGTTCCCGCTCCTCGGTGCACCATTACGTGTATACTGCATATCCGTCGTGCCCGCCGCCGGATCGGTGTATATAGCGACGGGCCCTTCTCCCCCCGTCCACATCCCCCCCCCCCCTATTGTATATACGGTTATTACACGGTTCCGTTGCGCGACCGCCGAGTATCTCGCGCCAGCCAACCGGCCGCGACGACCGGCGACGAGACTCGGCGAATCGCGCGCGCGACGTGCGAGCGTCGGTGCTGCTAACTGTACGGCGACTCGTACGAAGTTGTGACGAAGCGCCGGACGCTCGGAACAACGGGGCGACCGACGGGAAAAAAATACAGACACTCGACTTCGCTCGGTGTTTCGCGTGCGGTGAGAGGGGGGAGGGGAGGGGAGATGAGGGAGCGAGTGGACGAGCCCTGGACAAACGGACTCTCTCGTCTTGATGCCGCTCGGCCGTTCGTCAGACCGCGGCGGCCGCCATGTCAGAAGCAGCTACGGAGAAATCGAGCGCGCGTGTGCGCAACTCGACTCTCTCGCCGAGCTATCAATTACACGAAGGGCTGTGTGTTAGCCGTGTATACGTATAGAGTGCGTGGGCTGTGCGCGTTGGGTGTGCGGTCGCTCCTCGAGGGTCGCCGGGCAATTAATCGAATGAAAATAAACGCGACGCGTTTTCCGGCGGTTGGTACGACGCTGCTGCGGGCAGCGCCGGAGAGTTCCCGGTGTCGCGGTGGGTCTGATGAATCTCGGGAGGGGGAAAAGTTCGAGTAACGCAACAGTCGACGCTCCGTCTGCGTTGACCAGTGTTTGTCGGAAAAATTAGAATAGTTGGTTTTGGGCGAATAATTTTATAAAAATGTTAAACCTTTTTTTTTGTGTAAATAATAAGCTCCGAGTCGAAATATATTCGCGTCTGCATCGCCTAATGACAAAAATTTGAACAAAATATATTTCCGAAAATAGAACTTTCAGGTAAAAACAGCGTTTCACGAGGGCGTCAATCAATTTCGCGTCAATGCACATTTTGCTTTTACCTGTATAGGGGTCAACGACTTGCGAAAAAAAAAACGCACACGCCCGATCGAAAAATTAGCACCTGTCGCGACATCGTCGGGAGCATTTCATTTCGCCAGTTGGACAGACCGTGATTTTCAATTTTCGGTTTCATTTCCAGCGTCATAAATTAATAACCGATATAGCTGACTGCTAATTTCACGTGTTTACGACAGACGTGTTCAATTTTGTTTCTCTCCGAACCAAAATAATCGACGCGTCAGAAACGCATATCTAAAGCAAATTTTTCAGCTTAAATATTATAATAATATTATCGTGTATCAATTTACCAGCATTTATGTATCATTCATTAATTTAATTCATTATACGAGATTGTTTTTTTGCCGGACAAGCAAAGAAAACTTGACCTCGGGGCGCGAGTGATACACAATTTACAAATTTCTTAATCCGCCCGATCTGTTCGCCGATGAGCCTCGTGTTTCCGGACGAGTTTTATTTCGCAGTCATAACACACAATGTCCTCGCCGGCCGGGGGAGAGTAATGACGGTGCGCGAGACTCCACAAAGGCTGTAACGACTTTAACAATCCGGAAAACGTATCCGGTGGGCGGATAATAAAAAATGGAGAAACCCGGAGGGGTTGGTAGTCGCCGGAGTCGGTGCGCGAGGGAGAGAGGAGAAATGGTCATACTTTCCGGGCGCGCACTCTCATTAATGGGCGGTTGTCTCGAGCGCCAGTTTTAATTAGTTTCTCTGTGTGCGCCGCGGATTTTGCGCCCCGGTCGGGCAATGTTCGAAATTGTTTCGCGAAATCCAAATCTCTTGTTCTGAATTATTTCCGACGGGCATTCCCGAAGTTGCGCGCGTTCTTTGAAGAGTTGACAAAGAGAAAGAAAAAAAAAAATAAATAAAGAAAAAGGAAAAGAAAAATAAAACAAATAGCGAACGAGCCTGCAAAGTGGGAACTTTGCACATTGCTTCCTCATTATTTTTCAACTTTCGCGAATTACGCCACGCGAAAGTTTATTGATCGACTTTGACTTCCTCGGCGGGAGGAAAGCTTTGAGAAAGTTCGCGGGGCAAAGTAATGACGAAGCAACGCGCGCGCAAGGTTGTACACTTTGCGTTTTCACGCAACTTCGAATGTGCCACGCAGTGTTATCTTTGGAAAAAAAATTCCAAGGTTTCAAGAGTCAGAAATTTGTTCGATTTTTTTTTATTCTTAAAAAATGCAAATCCTCTCAAATTCACCCTCGACGTTTTAAGCAGAGCCAACGTAAACTCCACAGACAAAAAGAAACCGCAGCGCATTGTCTTAAAAAATAAATAAAATCTCCCTCGTGTCTTTGAAAAAAAAATGTGCGGACTTCAGCGAACAAATTTCTTCTACAATTTTTTTTAATACAAAAAAAAATGAAATCCCTCTATTCTCGCAATATTAACCACCCCTCGCCACCCTGTAACGCGGGCACGTAAAATTAAAATAAATTTGAATGAAAACAAAGCCTCGCTCCTGGCGAAGCGAGAAAGAAAGACGCGCGGCAAAACGAAAATGTTCGTCTTTCGCGTGGGATGAAAATTTCAACGTCGATTTTCCAGTGAAAATTATCGTGGATTTTTTTTTTTTTTTTTTTTTTTTTTTTTTTTTTTTTTTTTTTTTTCAGGAAACATCCGGTCGGACGCGATCCACGAGACTCTTTGTTAATGTCATCATGGGATACGTACAGCGAGATTTAGTCGGGCCGAATGTATATACAGAGTGAGCGAAGCTAAAGGCAATCATATTAGCGCCAACTCGACGGAGTCGGAGACTCGCCGCCGCCGCCGTCGCCACCACCACCACCGACGTCGTCCCTGCCTCACTATTTAAAAGTTCAATCTGAGAGTTAACTTTGCACTCCAGTGTCTCGTTCGCTCGGATGAGTTGAATACACGTGATATATATCAACGTCCCGCGAGCGACCCCGAATATCTGCGCGCTGTAAAATACCTCACGGCTATTTCCGCGCTTATATATATCGAACGTGCGCCGCGCGCAGCTACCAAACAGCCACGCGTTACGGGTGGAATCATATCGGACGGGGAAACTATTTACTTTTCCGTATTAATTTCACTCGACGTCGGGTCATTACCGGTTCGGCACTGGTGCTTATATATATGTGTGTGTATATATATATAAATATATACATTGTGCAATTGTAATTACAATTCTGGCGCGATCGATTGGGGCGAAGACCAAGGAGCAAACCGAGCGAGATAGCGTTTCGCGAAGAGGAACATTGCCGAACGAGAATATGGCCCGAAAATACCGTCGTCTTCCGATCGGACGACGTTTCCTGCCTGGTTGCATTCTTGAAGATAAATATTTTTGAATATTCGATCGACAAGGAAATAGTTTACCTGAACTATTTTTTAATTTTATTTCGTAAATATCAAGTCCACATTTTTCCTAACGATTTTCGTTGAATTTAATCTTTTGATTTATTTAGCTTTCATACTATTTCCGCTTTTGTAAAATACATTTGTCGAAGCCCAAAGAAAATTGTTATTTTTTTATGTTATTTTTCAAATTAAGATTAAAAAATGTATGTGTAACAACCTTTGAATAAACAACAAACTGTCACTCAAGCTTCTAACGGTAATTTTTATCTCACATCCAAAACCACAACACGCGTAAAGAAAACACGTGCGAGACCAAAAAAACAAGTCTAGAAACTTACTCGGCGTGAGCGTGAGAAGAAGCGTGAAGAGCACGAGGAACGAGTCCACGTGGGGACGAAAGTCGCGCGACGTGCGGCCACTGCGTTTTATCGCGTGTCTGTAGTACGAGCTGTGCCTCGCGACGACGTCCGGCAGCATCGCGGCGAGCCGCAAACTCGCGTTATTACCCACGAAGTTCAATCGCACTGATTTGCTTTGTTCACAATTTTCGTAAAAAAAAATAATAACATTAATAATAATAGTAATATATGCGTGTGTCCCCGAGATCTCACGAACGACCTTACTCAACGCGGCGCGTTCACCTTGCTACTTCCGACCTCGCACAAGCGCCGCCAACTGCCGACTGCCTCTTCGGTAGCCGGAGATCTCGCATTTCGGTCGCTCGATTCCGCCCGGCATCGGGCTTCTTCGTGCGCAACCTCGAGCGCTTGGAAGCTCAACCGCAGACCGCACACGACCCACCCGGGTGGAGAGGGAGAGGGGCGGCCGGTGCGCGCGGGGGTTGGAGAGGGGGCCGATGGACGGCGCAGGGGGTCGGTGGAAGGGCGGAAAGGGGGGGGGGGGGAGGGGTACCATAACCACCGCCATACTTGCTTCCTCCTGCCGGCAACCATCAACTACCAAGTAGAAACCACCTCTTCCACCTCAAAGAGCGCTTCCTGAGTAACTTTGTGTCAGCAGCCACCAGCCGCCTCCTCCCCCCTCCCTGCCCGACCCCCATTTCCAATGGACCAAAATTAGCGGTCCCCCTCGATAAATTCCCCCCGCCGGTGAGATTCGCCCGCTCGATTCGTACTTACGGCAATTGGTCACTTCCGGTCGGTTGACATTAGTCCCTTTAACTTGCTGCTCTAGGATTTTTTTCTTTTGCTTTTATTCGTTTTTTTTTTACTTTATATTTTATTGGAGCTTGAAAATGTAGTGGAGAGACGAATTGTTACCGAAAAATACCCATTTTTCAGTAACAATGTTTCGAGGGTTCTGACTGTTTTTACATTTACAGTATATTTTTTCAGTGGTTAGTGAATTTGGTAGAAAAAAGTGATTAAAAAAAATGTATAAAAAAAGCGTACACCGGAAATTAATAGTTTTCACTTAACAAAAATTGCTGCGAGTGCTTTTTTCGGCTAGCGACGCTCGCACTCCGTCTCGTTGATCCTCTGTAGGCGTCCGGGAAACGGGATTTGCCTCCGCAACTCGTCCGAAAACATTTTATTATTCGTTTTAAGGTGAACAAAAATAAAAGTTTTCTCGTAACGAAAACGTCCAGAGCTAAGCTCGTTCTCCGCTTATCCAATTGCCACTGAGCCGTACGTTGTGTGTTTTTAACGCAAAAGTTGCGGCGGATCCGACGAAAAGTGGAAGCACGTGAAGTGCTTCTTGGAAAAAAAAAAAAAGAAAAAAAATTATATACATTTCGTGGAGTAAAAACGTGATTCAAATTTCGTTTTTTATTTGCGAACCTTTTTTGCAAACACGTCCAATAACGAAGGTATAATTCTCACAGCTCGAATTATTTCATTGAACATTTTCCTATGAAAAACAGATAAAATAAATAAACTCAAAATAAAATATATCGAGAACGCTGTACCGCAAATTCCCGCAGTACGTTTGAAATTCATTTTTCCCTCGGCAAGTGAATTTTCTGCGAAATATTTTTCACCCCTCGATTTGATTAATTCTCGCGTACGTCGGGCGACGGGCAGAGCGCATAGCTCGAAACTCTAGTGGAACTCGGCAAACAACGGTGTTAACACGGGACCCGGGTGCCATCCCGCAACGACGAGGCTCGTCGCTCGGCGAAACGCGCGGTAATCTCGCTTCCGCGTCGGGTCGTCAGAGAGTTAGCCCTGGCGCAAGACGTTCCTGACCTCCACGCCCCGTGACCCATTACGAGCTACAAATAGTGTGCTTGCTTTGAGCCGGCAAACGTAACTCGCGCTGACCTGGATACGCCGCGCGAGGAACGAGCCGCCGGGAGCGACCGGGGCGGGCGTAATGCACCGTAACTCGACCGGCGCGCGCGCGCTACCGTTAAAAACGCTGAGCTTTTCTAATCGTACGAAAAAAAGCACGAGCTCTCCCGCATTTTCTGCTAGGAATATAGCTTATGAAATCGTCGGTTCGACGGTTTTGCCCGGTTCGCATGATTAATACCCCGGCGCAATTGGAACCGAGCGATTCGAGATATATGGGATTCGAAGGAGTACAAGAAACGTAGTCGCCTCAAACTCCCGTTCAATCCCGCCCCGTTCCGAACCCCCGTACTCTCCGTCTTCTCTTCTTGCCAGTCGATCCCTGTTTTTCTTGAATCCGCAGGATAGACGTGAATTCGACGTTGGTGGACTCGGGAAAATCGTGAGAAATTGTGGCGGTGAGGATAATGGCTGATTTTATAGTTAAAATGATTAATTTTATATTATATTGTAGAGACGATAAAAAAATCGTTGCATGATTTGATTGTTGACAGTTGTCGATTTTTAGTTTCACCGATACCAGATTTTTATCCAAGTTCAACGTCTCAGTCGCGCGGTCACGAAGGTCCGACTAGTGAAGCCGTTACTACTGCATCGTCTGACCGGGCGCTGACGTTATTCCCTTTAGGCTTGCGTCTGACCGTTCGTCGAGTAATTTCACTGCCTCGCCTCGCTCGTCAGCGCCACTCAGTCTCACCGGGTTGTTGAAGTGGCAAACTGAGTAGTTACATCACGGTTTTCATTTTTTTCCTTTTGCATCCATTAGAGGGAAATCGCGGCAACATGTGTATGTAGCTTTAATGCATTTATATTATGAGATAGCGGAGCAATTGCAGACGACTTGTGAGGGCTGTAAATTCAAAGCGGCGTAATGGATATATACGTGGCACGCTAGTCATTCGTTTACTGGAATAAAAAATTAATAAAAAGGTTTCCCTTACAGTTGCAAAGACAGACACAATTTTCTTTCTTTGAAAAAAAGGGGAATTTGTGGGTAAAAGTAATACAGACGAGAACAATTAGCGATCGTTGTATCTTTATTCGAGTATTCTCCTTCCGCAGCTCAAAACTTTGTTTACAGCGACGTTATGTGCAGTCAGAAATTCGTTCGCAACACAGGTCGAGATCGTTGCAAATAGCTTTCATTTTCGTTTTTTAGGTGCGAACTCCAAGCCCCGAATGTAATTCTTATTGATTTGGTATTTTTCTGAAAACGAAAGAGTTCCTCGTTAGCGAACAATATCGGACAAATTGGGTTTTCAATTGTGCAAACTCACCGGTCAATAGTTTGTAGACGTACAAAACCTGATTTCCCTGAACCTGCACGCTCGGTGTCTTTTTACCGGGAATATCGGCAATTGTCGCGCTTGCCCCGATGCCCTGGCACTCCTTGCTGAACGCGTCGAGCTTTATACCGAATGATTCCAAATTATTGATCAACGTTACTTTTTTGTTGCTCGCGCGGGTCGCCACCGTGATGTCTATGGGATCCAACTTTCCCGTGTGCAATATGCGCGTTCCGGCGAATGTAATTTCGTGGACGTGCGTCATGCGACCGATAAACTTGTTTATACCGTCCTCCATCGTCAAAGTTAACTGGCTCTCTTTGGTCCGCAATATACCGGCCAGCAGTGGATCGAGTTTTAGAATTCTGTGAAAACAGAGAAAAAAGAAAAGATTTTCCCATAAATTCATTTTGGGTATAGTTTGCATCATAAATTGCAAAATGCAACTTCTGCTGTGCAAACATCAGACATTTTTTTTCGTACTCACTTTCCTTCTTGTAGATTCTCCTTTTTCACGTAATCTGTAAAACATTTTCGTATTTCCGGCCTCTTCATGATATCTCCCTTTCTGCAAGCACAATTGTCGATTCATCTGTAATCTGATTACAGTACTGATTGTTCAGCAACTTCAGCCGTAATTTGATACTTACTCGTATCGGAATTTCGAGAGAATCGGCAGTACGTCAGCGGTAACTTTGTAACATTCAGCGACGACCGGGGCATTGCTGAGAGTCGGCTGAACCGGAGCCGACGGCTCCAGAACCACGAGTTCCCGCAATAGCGGATGCTCCACTTTGATGGACAATATGCTCTCGACGCCTTTTAGCACCTCCGTGTTTATCACTCCTTTCGATTTCATACTCGATAGGAAGGCCGATAATTTTTTATAGCTAGATTTCTTAATGTCAACAGTTTGTCCCTCCGGACACGCAGGTATCAGGTGGTTCTTAAAAAAGTTTGAGCTCAGCACAGGCAGATCGGTTTTCTTCATAGCTTTGCAGGCTTTCAGAAAACAATACTCCAGTAAGGTGTCCATTTCCTTAACAGGATCAGATTCTACCTGAGGCGGACTTTCAGCGGGTTCGTTTGGTGTATGGTTTTCCTGCAAACAAAGTCACCTATGAATTTATAATTAGCGATTTTCATCGAAAATAGAAACAGAAGAGGAATTTCCGTTTGAAAATGCTGATAGAATCCCCAGTGCACTAGTCTCACCTCTGACGAAGGTTCGATAGGTTCACCGCTCGTCTCATCACCAATTTCAATATCAGCAACTGCCGATTCCACCGTTCCCAAAGAGTCACCGAGTCTCGCTGCCTCCTCTTCCGCCTGTTCTGTACTTTTTTCAGACTCGTTGACTTTCTCTGACCCAGGTGGACCAAGTTCTGGCCTCGCTATTGGTTTTCCCAGCTGGCAAAGCTGGTCTCCCATTACGTGAAGAACCTCCACACACTTTCCGTGACCAGCGGACATGTACATGTCCTCGGAAGACTGAGCAGTGAGCCCAACAGCCACAGGTGCCTAACAAAATAAAACAAAATTACACCAAGAATTAATTTGGCCCTTATGAAAATCAGTGGATCCTATAATCTTACCCTGTTGTCCTCAGTATTGACGGTAACCGGTGCCCCCTTGCGCAGCTTGCCGTAAGACCAGAGAGTCGGAGGTCCGTCCAGCACGACGCCAGGCAACATCAAATGCGCGCCACCAGCCATTTTAGGCACAACCGGCTGGACAGTGGTGAAACTAGGCAACAAATGCGGATGATGCCAGAGCGTAAAGACGGTAGGCAGCATCCCAGGTGCCGTTTGCTCCAGCTGAAAGAACATGGGAACCTTGGCAACGCAGTACAGTTTGCCCAGCTGACCACTGTGCGTCATTATCTTCATCGAGCTTATCGCCTCCTTCTTCGGCAGCAACGTCTGAATATCATCGTCGCTGAGAGACGGAAACGCGGCGGCGACCTCTTCGCACAATTTTTTCCTGCGTCAACGAGAAGAAATCTGTCAGTCGGTGCACTCGCCGCACGAATAACCTAAACGCGAAATTTTGTTGACACTCCACCACTGACCTCTCAGTCCCTTTGAGCTGATTGTTGGACTTGACCTTGAACGCTCTGACAAACATTTTGCACGAACTCGGTTCGGTACACAGGCTTGGCACACAGAATCAACTGCTCTTACTCATTGTTTCCCTCGGATAATCGAAAAATACACGACTGACACGTTTCGCCGGCGTAACTGACTGTTACTAATATGTGTTACCACATGGAATCGCGACTGCAACGACCAGGGAAACACGTATGAATTTCACTGGATCTTCTTGGCTGTTGGTAATTACCGACTGTCGGTAACTCAGAACATAACCTCGTTCGCTCCCTGAAAAGCCACCACCACCTGAGGATACCTTAAAAATCCATTACATACATTCGTTTGCCAGCCCCAGATGTCGCGTCGGTCGTTGTGCCGAATCCGCACAAAACTACAGATCCGAAGCAGGTGCAGCACAGATTACCTCGATGGTATCGCGCGGACGCGCGCGATCCATTCGTGCGAATCGACAAGAAGCGTTACCAGAACTTTATTTCACTCTCTACAGGTCAGAGAAGCTCCGCGGTCTGCACCCGGAGGATTCCACTCGGCAGCATCGGAATCAATTAGCCCAGAATTGCAGACCTGGAACACCCAACAGGACAACATTGTTGCATCAAATGCCGCGCAGTCGCAGTAGACATGATAGTTCTGCAAAAAAAGGAAATATCGCCGCCGCATTAGCCGACAGGACCGTCACCCAGCGAAATCGCCTCCTGCATCGATGTTACCTCATTTCCACCACCGAATGATAAACAAACCGCCGACCATCTTACTCGCTCAGTGATTTCAGGTATCGAGTCATTGCGAGCGTGCGAAAAAGCTTATCGACAAATCGCGCATTCGCATCGTGTGTAAAAAGCAGTGGCGAGGGCCGCGCTGCTCTCGATGAGAGCAGCGTGGCGGAGACAACGAGCGAACGAACAAAGCCTCGCCCTGCGAAGAGAGATTCGCCTCGAACGAGGCGACTGCCGATTGGTTCGGGCGCTGACGTGTAATACATTTGCATGTTCGCAGAAAGGGGATATAGCGGCCCTCCAGCCAGCCGATAGACCGGGGGTGTGGCTCGAGCTCGGAATATAAGCGGATACGGAGGAAAAACGCCCGCAGAGGGAGAACGCGAAACGAGCCATTGGTACAGGACAGCCGAGGAGCGTACAACGCGGGTTCGCGAAGAGCCCGAAGCCACCGCCGCCGCCGCTGCCGCTGCCGCACGCGAGAAGAAGCGTCTATCGAGCAGGAGGTCCTACCCAGTTGCAAGATTAACGATCTTCGAGCTTTCGTAGTATTACCTACGGATTCCGAAGTGGGGCCACCCCCGCCACCTCCCACTCCACCCGTCGCCCCCGCCGCCGCCGCCGCCTTTTCTCGTTCTCCGTTCCGACGCTGACAAGCCGAACGCGGCTGCGTCGCGTATAACTCGCGTCTGGGTGGAAAGTGGTTTGAACACAACCATCGGAGGATCGCAATGTTACTCGCGTCGCAGCCGAATTGCCGCGGTGCCCAGGGACAAGGGGGGGGGGACTCGCGTTGCTCCAAAACTCTTGCGCCCGCGGCGCCGGGTATTAGTAAACCTGCCACTCGAGAAAAGCGAGCGATAATTGATTTTTTGTTTTTCCTCGCTCTTGTCGGCCAGAACGATAAAGCTTATACGATGTCTGCGAGGGGTTGCAGAACAATTTGATCGTGACGTTTTTGGTGCGACGATTTGACAACGTTATCAAGGCTGATGAATGTAGCGGGAGGGGAAACATCACGTTCATGGGGCTTCACCCTTCCACACGATTTTCTGTCCTGCGTGTCTGAGGGAGCAGGGAGGGAAGGCGAAAGGAGGAGCGTCGATTAACCGGGATTTTTTGTATTCAGCACGTGTAATCGGTGTAGTGTATATATACAGACACACATAGCGTTACGGGGTTTTTCGATTAATGATGGATGGAGGAGGCGCTCGCGCGCGCGCGTTTAGTCCGCCGGCTACGCAAACCCGACGTATCGAATCGAGCGGCAAATACACGGGCGCCGATCATTAATCTTATTCGCCTAATTCACTCGGCTCGGTCGGCTCGGTTCATGCGCGCGCGTGAGCGAAAGGGGAAGAGAGAGGAAAATCATTGCCGCGGGTTATCGGGCTATTTATGTGTCAGTGGATGTATCGCGCAGGGCTAATTAATTTATAGCGGATTTTACATTTTTGGTGCAAAGTATTTTTGAGCAGTTTTTTTTTTTAATCGGTGAGAATATGAGGATAGACTTGGGTTGCATCGGGGAAGGCGCGAGCGGCGGACTCGGCGGGCAAGGTATAACGAGAAGCATAAAGCCATTAATCTTACAAAGCAATTTCGGTCCATACCGACGACATCCACCGTCTCTCCGTTTTGCTCTCACTCGCGGCGTGGCACGGCACCGAGCCCGTCGCTAATGCTCCTTCTCTGTCTCGCGATTGCTTGCACTTGCCTTTTTCGCGCGGGTAGCAACCCCTCTCGGGCTACTACCCCTCTTGCTTCATTTCTCTCTCTCTCGCTTTCTCCGCAGCTCGGTCTCTCCGTCTCCGTCCCTCGCTCACTTTGTACCGCACGAATTCCAGTCTAGTCTCCCGAACGAGTGCGAACTCCGGCTCCTCGCCCGGTGGGATAATTAATGGTTCGAAAACGATCTACTTTGCGGGTGTCTCATTTCGGCCAAACAGCTTCGCCGCGAGACTCTCGCCTCCCGTTTTGCACCCGCGCGGTATTTCTCTTCTCGGCGCTACGTCTCGCTTTATACCTGTATCAATGACAAACTGGCCTGGCTGTGGCGTCAAATTTGCTGCTACTTTATAACCCAAACTAGACACAATGACGCGCTTATGGAGGTTGGCCAGCGTAGGAGTGTAACCCTTGTGTTCTTTGCAAAAAAAAATCCACTTCGCTACGTCTGAAAGCTTTATCCGATAGCAAATTTCCCGCGAATTCCGAAAAGCATCACTAGCATCTTATCTGTGCGAACCTAATTAATTATTGCTTCTTTTAGCCGCGCGAGATAATTAATAAAGACATGTGCCTCTTCTGCCAAATTGAAAGAAAAAAAGGGATGTAAAGAAAAAGAAGAATTCGCACGAAGAACGCGTCAACGCGAAGCCTCTCCAGCTGCCCGCGTAGTCAAAGAATCTCGTCGCTCGGTCGCACAGTGGATGATCTCTAATTATTCTTCTCACGAGTTCCCTCGATAGCCAATAATATACTTGTATATTTTCATGACAATAATCGGCTGTTGTACGTGTTGTGTTGCAGGGCGACGGAAGGAGACAATGGACGGCGGCTTCGCCACCGAGCGGAATATACGGACAGACGCAAATCGGTTAAGAAGACAAGGGGCAAATCGGGGCACGTCCGAGTTTTATCTACGGATGAATGAGGAAGCGACGAAAGCTGGAATTTCCGGTTGATTCGGTACGCTAACGATGGGGTGGCTGCACGGCCATCGTGTGGTTGTCCCACTGGCGCACAGCACATGTGGGGAGACTGCGGTAGCCCAGGAGCAGCAGCAGTAGCAGCAGCAGCATCAGCATCACAGGGTCGAACGGTTTGCCGAACGACCAAACGCATTGTCCCTCGTCTTCTTCTTCTTCATGTGTCGATCTACTCGTCAATAACGATTTACACAATAATGGAGTTCGCACGCACGCATCCAACGGCGACAAATTAGTGCCCAAGAGCCGTTGAGTTTACGCGCTTTTTCACTACGTATATCTAAATCTCAACCCTAAACCACGAGCCAGCGAACGAGGGTATATAAATGTATATGTACGTATGACCACAGCAGATTCAGTAACTAACGTTCAGGCTTAAACGCCTCTGGATACTTTGCCAATTACGTTATTTGCCTATTCATTCGTATATTCATATGATTCTAGTATTAAAAACAATGTAAAACGTTTGTATAGAAATAATGTTGTCGTTAACGTTGCACTGAAATAAAAAGAATACTCCACAAAAAAATTAATAATTCACAAATAACCGAAGCCAATACTAAAACGAAATGAATGAAATTACAGTTAAATAAATGTTATCTGTTGCAGCAAATATGCAAGGAGGACGAGAGCCCGCAGCCCAGGCCGATGCTCGATAATGTTATGTGCTCGGACACCACCGGATGAGAATCGAAAAGGATTGAATAGAGGCGAAACGATGAGCGAGCAAACAGACTCCTCGATCCTGGGATGTTACACGTCGTCGATGCCATGAGAATTGTCAATCTCGTATAATGCCACGAGGTGTTGGAGCGATGCCGACACTGTGTGAAGTCTCGACTGTCTCTCCCCTTCTCTCTCTCTCTCTCTCTCTCTCTCTCTCTCTCTCTCTCTCTCTCTCTCTCTCTCTCTCTCTCTCTCTCTCTCTCTCTCTCTCTCTCTCTCGCTCGCTCTTCGGCTAGGCCACTCCACGTGTGTCGTACACGAGAGACGAGAATCCCTCCGCAGGCGCGGCCAACTCAAACATCCTTCCTTTGGTGAAAATGCCGACGGTGCGCCGCGGCGTCGAACACGCCGCTTGTCGCCGCGGTAATTACGAGAATACGCGCTCGCGGCTCTATAACCAAGTGTGACACGCTGTGTTCGTTCGATCGTCACGAGCTCGCGAGCCGTCGACGACGATTTCCAGCCGCAGCCGCTGGGGCCGAAGGAAGAGGCTCGGAAATCGCACGTGAAACGTTTTATAAGGGTTAATCCTGGCGAACCGCCGGTCGAGGGACATAATCGCTCTGGGAATACCGGAGTTTCCGGACGCACGAAGCTGCGGGTGCTTACGCTTGCATTCCGCCCGACCTGGATGCGCCTGCGCCACACGTGTACCATTGTTTTCCGCAGTCGGCTAAATTTTCGGTACATACATTAAGCAATCGGCCGAGCGTGATGCGGCCTCTTAGCCGGTTACCGCAGTCTCGAGCTGGGGGCGATCAGTCGGCTGGAAAATTAACTACCGGACTTGCCGGTTACGAATTTCCACGCAATTTGTGTGTGGGCGGTGAGAAAAATGACCTGCGTATTTTTACTGTATAGAGAAACTTTTATTTAACGAACTAATTTATAGAGGTTGTGTTTTATCTTAGCAATGTGTTGCGTTTTGCGAAGGTATAAACGCACATTGGATACCAAAGACGTTACCGATGTCCTGCAGATGTTCATCGCAGCGACACGTGTTGCATTTTCTCATTTCCTGCCACAACATTGTTTTTATGAATCCTCGAGAAGTGCACGGGATTCGGATGTACAGACCTATTAAGTATATATTGTATAGTTCGTAGCGGTGGAACAAACGGTCAGTAAGACACCAAAGTGTCCTTTATTTGCGTTCGGCTGACGACCTGGCGAACCCGGGGCGAACGCGATTGGTGTTTGCGATGATGGTCGAAGAGTTTCATCGCAGTCGTGCGCCGCGCGCGTCGCGGCTGTAAAGTTTCCGAAATCGCATAACGGTTGAAATTGGAATGAGAGGGATGGAGCGACAAGGCTCGGGCGTTGTGGAGGGGGGAAGTCGTCGATGCCCTTCGGCAGAGGCCGAGGCGCCCGAGCAAACGGACGCGACCTTCCGAGAATCATCGCTTCAGACAATGGCCAGTGCGCTTATGGTCACGGAAATTCGATGGTGGCCGATCGTTCGCTTATATATTTCGCCGGCTCGCTCTGGAAACAAAACTCATCGCTGCTCTCGTCGTCGGCGCGTCAGTGCCCTCTGACCTTCCCGACCGCGATTATTCCAACGAAAATACACTCTCAGCACGTTCCAGACAAACTTTAATCGTCGGATTACCCGAAACCTCGAAACTACCTTTACGACAAAAATGCCCTCTATCCGCGCGACCGCGATCTCGTCGATTCGACGGCCAATCGCGGGGCGCGCATTCTCCCGCTCTATCGCGCGATCGCCAATGGCCGCGAGCCTCGCCGCGCTACTCTCACACACTCCGGCGATCACGACGTGTGGGTATAATGCGGAGCAGCGAAAAATCATAAAGTTCCGCGATGATCGGGCGGGCTCACGCGGAGAGCTTTGCAATTATCCTGCGCGCGCGCTCTCGGGGCAGCCTCGGCCGATGCTCGCGATGTTCGAGGGGATAGCAGCTCGTCTCGACTGGCGAAGCCCGCGGACCGTATAACCGTCGAGCGAGCAACCCACCCAGGCAGCTGCATATACATAATATACAACGCACACACTCGTCGCGAGCGTCTCCGCGCGGCCGGGATACGAGCGCGACGTTGCTTCGCGAGTCTGCGTACGTGCAGCCTTATAAAGAATCACGTTTGTAAATCATAAAATTCGCAGTTTCACACGCTCGCGGTTCGTCCGGCCCCGCGCGCCACCAGCATAGCGAGGAGGACCAACGGAGACCCGAGGAGGAGGCCCGACGAGCGTTCGCGGGCTGCAATTACGTGCAATTTGTACTAGTAGCTCGTTGTTCCGCCATGTTGTGTGTCGGGCCGTGCAACAACACATGTATACCCAAGTAATAACGCCGCTGTAGTTCGGCGAAGGCAGCGGCTCTGCCCCCGATGGCTCTTGGGTGACGACGCGCCGACCGGGCACCCGTAACGCCACCCGGCTGAGCGATCGATATAACCGGCATCGCGACTCGTCTTGTTGAGTATAGAGAAAGAATCGTTTGAGAATCATCGCGAGCTGCGGCAGTCGAACGAGACGGAAGAGCGAAAAACATCAGTAAAAGGGCTTCTTCTTTCGGATGCGACAATTTCAATGTTTCTTATTGCACCGCGGATTCCGACATTCGTCGGGAGTGCTGGCAACCGCCTGTAATTTTCACTGTCCCCAATCGCTTGGACGTCGAACGCGCGAATCGACAGAATCGCCACCTGGCGGCGGAGGAAACTAATTGTCATCGTAGTTTCGCCGAGCGACGACTGGCGGCGCAAGACTCGCCTCACGAATGAGACGCCGATCTGGCCGCTCGTTCAGCATCCTCAGTTTATCTCAGGCTACAAGAAACAACCGATGACCCGCGACTTGATTCCTGTTCATCGACACAAAGGATTAGTGCACCTCGCGCGGAATTCTCGTCCGGTCTCGCGATCGCGACTCGACACACACACACACACACACACACACAGTGACGATCGAGCTTTCCGCTTTGTCTCGTTCTCGGCGATCTTGCGATACAGAGCTCGACAGAAGTTAACTGCTCGTCAGTGGCATAGACGCGCTTTATTTTGTGTTCTCTCTTTTTTTTTTTTCGTTGTTTTGTTTCATCTCCGCGCGGCTGTGGCCGGTGCTGCCGCGTAAGTACGAGCGCTTACCCACTCATTACACGTGGGAAACGACTTGCCCGGATAATCGCTCGGTTCGCATATCGATTCTCGCTGCTGCTGGCTGCTCGCGTCTTACGCAGCGAAACGTCGACGCGGCGCATTGCTACCGTTGCCGCTGTTTGTGGTGTTGGTGCTGCTCCTGCTGCTCTTCCAATGTCTTCGCGAGCGCAGGCATAACCTGCAAACGCCGCAGCGGTCGTGGCGCGCTCGAGTTACCGAGGGCCGAGAGTTAAAGAGTGCAAACTGCCTCGCACTCGAGGATAATGAGCGTGTGAGTGATAGGAGCCGGCGAGAGAAGTGGTGAGGCTATATTGATCCTGGTATTCGTGCACGCGCACTCGTCGCCGTCGTCTTCGTCGTCGTCCGTCCGGGCTAGTATTATTATACGCTCGATTGTTGCCAGCAGCGTGTTACGCGGCGAGAAATAAGTGTAGTATACCTGCTGCGCGCTGCTGAGACGTCGAACGCACCGCGAGCGAATAGTCGAAAAATCATTCGACTGCGCGCGGTTATGCGGGGCTTCTCGGGATACTTACGCGGGGGATTCCCTCGGGCAGAGGGGGAGGGGGGAAAACCCCGATGGATCCGTGCGGCAATGAAGGACAGCGAACGTTGAGTATTTCATCGAAATATCCCGCAGACTGTCAGCAACAACATGTTTTGGAAAAAAAACAATTGTAATCTCGAAACGTGCATCCCAAATATGAATTAAATAAAAATGTATTCAAATGTTCAAAAGTATTTTCATTGATCCTGCTTCAGCTCATCTTGGAGTTAGCGTTTTGCGTAGCGATATCGGCGACGCCAGCGCCACCGCCGATCGGCTCAACAATCGAACAACCGAATTGGCTCGGCCGCTCGAGTCCTCGTCGCTCGTGGCGCCCTCTCGACATCCTCTCTCCCTCCGATTCGCCTCACCCCGCGTCCGCGAGTGGCACGTACCACGCGAAATTGCTCGTCACAGCGCAACCAGCACGGAGTCCTATTATCAAGAGCAGCAGCCAGCCGCACACTTGGCATTCAGCCCGAAAACTCTTTCGGCGAGAGAGGCAAACGACGATCCCGCGGAACAATCGGTGTGGGTGGATGGGAGGGGAAGGGGGGGGGGGGGGAGTGGGTGGTTGGAAATTTTCGCGAGCGAGTCGGGAGGTCGCGAGGTCGTTATCCGATAGGGCGTGAGATCCGCGACGGGGGCCCCGGGCCGTGATCGAGAAACGGGGCGTGTCCCGCGGTTCGATCGGCATAGCCTCCCGAGTGAGCGCCGCGAGCTTTTCGATCCACGACGCGCCGAGTGGCGGGGGCAATCGTGGCCCTGGTGGGGGGAGCCGGGAACCCGCTCGGGCTCCGCCCACTCGTCGCTCGTCGGGCCGGCTCGGCTCGGGGGCTCGCGGGGTCCACGGGGTGGGGAGAGCCGGCACTGCCGATCCATCGGCCGTCTCAGATCGCAAGAAGACGCGAGTGTGCGCGCGCGTCGTCGTCGTTGCCCCGTAGTCCCCGTCGACAGAGTCGGTCAGTGTATCTCTCTGCGTTCCCTGCGCCACACTCGAGACGCCGTGGATACGCTTCGCGCAACGTTTACACTGTATTGTAACGATAATAATAATAGTAGTAACGACAACGACGACTGCGTCAATCGGCAACACGTTCGATTTACGACAGAGACGGGAAAATAAAGAACCAAGGGAGACACGTCGTTTTACAAGTGCGCGTGACGTGCAAAGCCATTCGCGCTCTGTCAACATTACGAACCGTGCAACGGAGAAACTTGACAATCGGCGGCGCTGCTGACGTCACTGCAGTTTTATTCGCGACACACGCGGACGATTATATTCGGCCCTCTTGTTCGTGGACATCAGAGAGTCACAGGGATCTTTGTGCTTGGACGAATTTTACTCGTGCTCCACTGTTGTTGGTGCTTTTGCTGCTGCTACTGTTGCTGTGTTGAGGCGCCGCGAGACTCTACCCCGTGCCGTCGTGTTTACACCGCCGTTCGCGTGTACATGTTGTATGTGTGTAATATATAGATACATGTACAGTACCAGTCGCGATTCCCGCGTTATAGTCTTGTGTGTCAGTGCTTTGTGGCTGTTGGTGAGATAGAGCAGCCACCACACGTGTCGCGTCCGAGATTTTCGACGATCGTTCGACGCGCCGGTGCGACGCGCGTCTTCGAGTGTGCGGCGGCGAGCTTCGGGCACACGACGGTTCGGTGCGTCCCCCCCCCGCGGTGCACGTGGAACGCGGGCAATCGCGACGGTCGCGCGGAAGCCGCGACGAGAGACGAAGTGCGCGGGGCCAACGAGAGTCGACGAAATGGACGCGGTTTGACTCGCTCGTTCGTCTTCGTCGTCGTCAGCCGGGTGGTAACAGCAAAACGCGAAGGCTCAAGACACGATTCGCGTCCGATGAGCGCGCTGTCTCGATAATCGATCGGTAAACGCGGTCGGCCGCGGCTCGCGAATGCGACGGTTCCGCGAATTCGCGTAGTTCGTCGCGTTGGTTTGTTTTACGCATCTGCGATATATTTCTCGTATTTTCGACTCGTTCGTTGCTCGCCCGGTTTTCGGTTTCGCGCTCGGCCCGCGTCCATCGATTCGTCGAATCGAATCGAGAGCGCGCGCGTGCGTTTTGTGTGTGTCGCGCGTTCGTCGTTGTAAGCGCGACTTGCGAGTGTCCCAAGGAGAAGGAGGAGGAGGGAGCAGCCGCGCGCAGAGCTCGCCCGAACCGCGCGCTCGCACCCGACGAGAGACCGCCGAAGCGGATAAATCAGCCAAAATTCGGGTGAAAAACAGAGAACCGCTGCCATCGTACGCGATGGAGATAAGCGACGAGTATCAGGACATGGGAAATCCCGGCGGTGGGATCGCCATGGCGAACATGCCGCTCGGGCATCATCGCCAGCAGACGCCGGACAGTCCTATGGTGAGTTTACAGTCAGTTTGAAATAGAAAAAATTAAAGAGTTTGTGTTTGCGATTTTAGCGTCGAACAATTATGCGATTTGGATATCGATTTTTTTTTTTCTCTCGATTTAGTTGATGTCGGGTATTTCGTAGATATCGAAGTGAGTGCGGTGTAATAATTACTTGAGTGGGTTATTATTATTTGATTTCTCCGCGAGAAAGCTTTATAATACGGTGAATTATCGCGCCACTCTTACGTGTTGACTCTCGCGATGGGAGATCCGTTCACCATGGAAGAGCGTTTGAGATATTATTATTATTATTATTTTGTATATAAATAATTATGAGTTTGGAGGAAAGAAAAATGTTCACGCTTTTGCGGTGATTACGAGCTACTTGTGGCAATTAATCTGCTGCGTTTAGCGAGAGAACGATTTATTCTCTCGCTCATTCGTGCGGTGCTTTCGGTCTCGACTGACGACTCGTGGGCTGTGTGGCAACGATGCCGATAATATGTTTTGAAAGTCTAATTGAAAGGTGGATCGAGAGTGGATCGAGCCCGCGCGTGAGGCTACAATGTAAAGATCACATTGGAGCCTCGGATTTTCATTCCTTCAATTTTAATATCGTGAAATAATTGTTCACGATATTAAAATTGAGTCAGAATTTGGTTTTTCTTTGAATAAATAATTGGTTCCTAAAAAAAAAAAAAAAATTCAATGATGAAGAATTTACACTATTTCATTCGGCTTTCAATCTCAACTGCTGGTCGAAAAATAAGATTCGACAGTTTAATTGAAAAGTTGGAACGAGTACAATATAAACAGCTGCAATTCGTGACTTTGATTCTTCTCAATTTTAGATGTTCTAATTGGCCGAACAACGAAGATGCTGCGTCGTTTCTCGTCGTCTCGGGCCGTACGACTATAATAATCTTATAACTCGTCGCGTCGCGCTGAACTAGACAGGCATCGATCTGGATGTAGTAATCGCGTCTCGCTTGTCGCAACGACTGTACGTCGAGGCGAGCGATGTTTATTTATGGGTCAACTCGGCGCGTCATTGACACGCAGCTCCCTCCCCTCTACCCCCTCAGTGATGGATGGAACCTGTTGACACGACTAAATCCTTGTTACGAAAATACTCGTCGGTTATGTATCCCGGCTATTTCTATTATTTTTGATAGCGTTTATTCTCACTCGTCGATTCTTCTGTCTTCGGTTGGGGAAGAAAATTATTTTTCTAATTTTAACATTCAAATCATCTCGTGTCAGTCACAGTGACGATAAAATCATACGCCAAAAGAATAAATTATTTACCGTCTGTAGAAATATGTTTCGAATCACCTAAACTTACAGAGCAACAACAAAAAATTAATACAATTAATACAATTTCGTACCTACGAAATAAAAATTTCAAAAAATGTTTTACCAGGATACAAAATAATTCATTCGGACATCGCAACATTTCCGGTTCTCCGCAACAACCTTTATCCTCCTGATATCCGCCCGATATCGCATTGCAAATACTCGCGAATCGATGTATTACGCAGGTCGATGATAAGAATCGTCGTCGCGTCGCGGCGTGTCGCGTTATCCGCGGCGCTAGCGCCGTTTTCGCCTCTGTACACACAGACAATACAGCAGGCGCGACGTGTGGCATACAATGTGACGCGCGCCGCGTATACGCGGTGAGATTGACGCGACGGCGGCGGCAGCGGCGGCGGCGGAGTCGTCTGGTGTTCGCGACGCGGCTCGCGAATCGAGGGTCGATTGTCTGATTGGCTGAGGGGACCCGAGCGTTTCGCGAGCCGCAGTTCTTCCCCTCGCGGTTCCCGCGAGAGCCAAGGGCGGGGATTGGCCACTCGACCAATCCGGTACCTCAGCGATATGCGCGGCTCGCGCGCGCGCGCGCGCGCACTCGTCGTATCCTCCGCGCTCTCTCACCTGCGCGCGACTTCTGCCGCGGCTACGCGCTGCGCTCGCCGCGATTCCCGGCTTCACCTGCGCGGACGCCATGTCCCACTGACGTCACGGTGGAACTTTTGCCCAGATTCGTCGGCGTATCCAGATTGTACTTTGTCTCGTTTGTCTTTTATTAAAGAAAATATGTTGGGTCGTGTCGCATTTGTAGTCAGATGTATATAGATCGGAAATGTTTACCTTCAACTCGTGAAGGTCAAACGGACGGCGAAGGCCCCGGTAAACAGAATTTCGATCGTCGTCGAGTTTATATTTCTGAAGTTGTATCGACAAGCAGCAAGTTCGAATAAAAGCAACCGACAATACAGTGGAAAAAATTGTCGAGATCCGAGCGCCTTGAAAACATCTGAAAACCTCTGTGAATTTAATTCTTGCCACGAAAAAAGTCTCTGTTTTGTGTGCTACATTATTATTTCTTGCGGCGCTGCGGTCGAAGAATTTGGCAGCGCTCGCTCGTAGAGCCGCAGCGGCCGAGGGGGAGGGGGGGGGGGGGGGGGGGGACAGGGCGAAAGTATAATACGCGGGGTTCGTCATGAGCCGGCGTAGACAGACGAAAAAGGAGATAGAGGAGAGGACTGCTCACGAGGCAATCTGCAAAAGCCGCGCGGCTGAGGCCCTGAGAGTCCGGCCCTTCTGGGGCCCCCAGAGAGAGTCCCAGACGGAATTCGACGGTACAACACTTCAGAGTTTTACGATAGCCCTATAAAAATCTTATAATTAGATTTCGGAGGTAATTTTCGTGAGGGAACAACGGCGCGCGGACGTCTATCTCGTCTCGTATCGTCTCTTCCGCCCGTCCCATACCGCGCACGATATATGATTTAGGATTTCTTTCACTTTTTTTTCCCCGTTCTTCTTGCGGATGCCTCGTATTTTCGCTTTATACCCTCCGCGTGACCTTCGCCGTGGACGAGCTCATTTAAGACGGATCACCTTTCGCCATTTTCGAGCTACAATTTTTTTTTTCTTTTTCAGCAATTCCATTACACATATAGATCAACGGGGAAAATCAGAATCAACGAACCTATTTATTTTTCAATATTTTATGAATATTAAATTTACTACATTTTCTTATCTGAATTTAAATTACGAACCTATACAAAATCTACATTTCTCGAATTATAATTTCAATCAACCCCATTTTTTATTGTATTAATCAACACTACTTGCAATATTCTAACTTTTTTTCAAACAATATTAATGAACCTCTTGATTGTTCTTCAATCGATTACGTATATCATCCTCTCCCCTCTTTTCCCTCTCTGTCACTCTTGCTCTCCGGTCGTCCGGTCTGCCTGTCGCCGGTGCAGCCCGGCCTCGACTCGTGCTATCGGGACGCGCTTGTCACATCGCGTGCCTGAAATTGCCGCGCGATGTGTACGATGCGGTACCAGCGTGCTCGGAGCGCGCGCGTTAACGCGCCGTGTCTGCCGTCTGCGTGCGGGCGTAACGCGCGAAGCGCGCGGCGGCGGCGGCGGCTGAGCTGTTTGCCGGGTCCGGTGTCAATGGCCAAGCGCGAGCAACAGCAACGCGGTTCCTTCGAGATTATCATTATCATCGTTATTATTATCATCGTAATTATTATTATTATGTATGTGGAACACCGGCGAGACAATTGTGCAGCGAGCAGCGCCGTATCGACGAGACGTGGAGCACCGGTCGAAGCAGTCGCGCTCGTTTTGTACGTACACCGACTGTTGAATTCAGTCTCCGCGCCGCGAAGCAGGCAGCGTAGTACGAGCGATGCGCGCGCAGCGGTGGGAGATATTGTGCGCGCACCGGCGACGCCGCCGCCGACTCGATGGCAATGTCGAGAGCGGCGGCGGCTCCCCAGCCGCCGCGCCGTCGTCGTGGACGCGCGATGAAAACGCCGACGGGTTACCAGGTTCCCATTGGTCCGTCGCCGGGCTGGCCCGCGAGAACCCGCCCACTTTTATTCGACGAGATCCGAGCTTCTGATATCTCGTCGACGCCGGCCGCGAGTCGAGTCGTCTGGCGAGCTGGCTCTGACGTGTTCACCGGGGGGGAGAAAAATTAATATGGAGGTCGTGGTAGACATTTATAGAGAGAATAATTAGACTCAAGAAAAAAAATTCTTGTGCGATATTTAACGAAATATTTATTTAAAAAAACCAACAAAATCACATTTATAGAAAAATATATTAATGCTTATTCGAGCCATAATTGTGTATTTTTTTAATATCAAACAAATTACAGTTAAATCGTTTCCCATTACTCGCACCGCTTTACCCGTTTTCCTCTAACAAAATGAAGATCGCGCCTCGCGTTTTCATCAGAACCCTCGAGGGGTAAAGGAGGACAAGGGGGGGGGGGGGGGTTTGTTTGCAGTTGGCTTGGCGAGTCAAGTGGGGCCTCACTCACAATACGGTTAGCACCCAATTGGCTGTGGCACCCCTGCTGCCCGGGGATAAAGGTACGAAGGACTATTAAGCCGAGGGCCTCGCCGGGGTGCGCGGCTCGAGTCTCTACTCGTCTCTACTCGACTCGTCTCAACGAGAGAAAGAGAGAGAAGAGCAACTAGCACTGTGTGTAGTAATGCGGCGCTGGCTACTACGGCGTCCGTTAAGCTTTCTCGCTTCTCCCTCCCTCTCTCCTCCAGTCTTCTCTCTCGCTTCCTCTCCCACATTCACCTATCCCGGCCTAGTCGAGCAGCACCTCGGCGGTCGTCGCCGAGACTCCCGGAAAAGGTCCACGCGGCGCACGCGGCGAGCGGGCACCGGAATATACACGAGGTCGCAGGTAATAGAGTCGCCGGCACGAGCCGGCGGGTTCCTCTTTTTCCGCTTCCTTTTCCCGCAGCGCAACACAACACAACTCAACTCTCGACCGATGTAGACACGTCGCGCTCTCCTCTGCCGCTAACCGCACGAGCAAGAGAGAGAATAGGGGGGGGGGGGGGGGGGGGTCTTCTCTCTCTCGCTCTCTCTTTATGTGTATCATTCTCTCCGTCTCCTTTCTTCCATTGGCGCGCCGGCCGGCCGCACGTTGGCTTGTTGTTGTGCCGAGCGTTCAACGCGTCTAGCCTGACCTTGGGAGGGGGGAGGTGCACTGAAACGGTGACCGCTGAGGCACGGACTCTTGTTTACGGATCGGAATCGGCCGGTTTCACGGCTCACCGGCTTTTCCGGATATTTCACGACGAATTTTTATTTCGAAGGATTATTAGGATAGTCGAACGAAACTGTCACGGACGTCGGGCGCCACGAGTCGCCTTTGTTTTCGATAAAGTTCGTGACGAGAATGTTTGCATTGCTGTGACGCTCGCTGTTTTTGTCTTACATTATTATCGACGTTGTTATTGTTATTATTATTTTGATTATTACTGTTACCTAGTCAACAACGGGGAATCCATGCCGCGTGAAAATTGATGGATAGATCAAACGAAGAACTCAGGCAGGTGGCCTGGGTGCGCGACTCTCGACGGATACGCGCGCGACACGTGTTTCGTCATAAATTGACGTGTATTATGTCTCGCTAAACGACGCTAAGTACCTGAATTTCACCCGGGGTCACCACAAACCCGTGATATTTTTAGTCGCTCGATTCCCGCCGCGCCCGTCGTCCACGTCGCCGTCGTCGACGACGCCGTAATTCACGTACGGTTATGTCCATAAGTCGATGCGCGAGCGACGGCGATGGCGGATGAACCAAACGCTGCCGCGGCGAATATGAACCACTGGATAAATAATTCACTTAGTCATGATTCTGTGACAAAAATAATTCACTTCGTAAGGTTATGCATTTACAAAAAAAAAAAAAACAAATATCATCATTGTTTATACATAAATAATAATATTAATTTTAGTTACTAAATTGAATTTTTTTTTATTTGTAAACAATAATTATGAATTTTTTATTTATGAAACGAAAGAATGAAATTACAGAAGTCGAATTTTCCATAAAATGAATAATCACATTGAAATGAGTTTATCTAAAAATTATTGAACTGAAATTTCGTGTTCGGAATTTAATGTACCTGTCCATTATGTCCTCTTCACACAAATGGTCTGTACCTTCCACACGTGTTGCCGGTAACCGGGCTAATGGAGAGCCCGACGCGCGTCCCGCGTCGAAATCGTACTTTCGGTCAACCTGTCGGTCGAATATTTAATTTGAGCGAGTGACTCCCCCCCCCCCCCAGAGTGTGCGTTGCGGTCGCGCATCGAGGGTCCACGTATCGCGCGGGGTCCTAAGTAAACCGGCGGCGATGGCCG
The DNA here is from genome assembly GCA_964034905.1 of Itoplectis maculator. Taxonomy (NCBI): domain Eukaryota; kingdom Metazoa; phylum Arthropoda; class Insecta; order Hymenoptera; family Ichneumonidae; genus Itoplectis; species Itoplectis maculator. The sequence continues at coordinate 9,658,665 of OZ035853.1, forward strand.
GTGCGTTACCCCCCCCCCTCTCCCGTGGGCTGCGCGCAAACGCCGGAGAAAGAAATCCACGGAGAAAAACGGGTTTCTTCAAACTCGTGCAAACACGCGCTCTCGGCCCGCTCAGCGTTGCGCGCGAGCTCGTCGTCGCGCTCGGGCCGACCCTTGTTGACTTATCAACTTTGCTTCGGCTCGGCCCGCCGCCGCGCTGCCCCCGCGAAACCTTCCTACACCGCAGCTCGAGTTGCGCCGTCGCCGCGTCTTTTCCATCGCCCGTGCGAGACATCGAACTGGCTGCAACGAGTCGAGCTCGGCTCGGAGTCAGCCGACGTCGTGGAATGAAGGATCTGGCGATTATCGCCACACTCGCGGTACAGCGGACGCGGTGGTTATTCTGCCCCTCGGCACTGATAACAAGATTTTTATTAAAATCAGATTTTTTTTTATTATATAATAAATACATAAAATTACTAAATAACGTCAAAATAATTATTGACGATTATAAAATAAAAATTAATTTCTGATCAACAATTTTTTCATTTAAAAAAATGCATTATTTCATCCACAAATCTTTGTTTACTCGACGGATAATTTGCGATTATGAAAAAAATGCTACATCAATTATTTTTTGACGGTAATTTTAGCGAGTCTGAAGTGTTGCGAAAATTGCCAGACAGACGGAGCAAGGGGGAAATCTTGGCCGCGGAGTGTGGCAACGATCGCCAGACTCGGGCAGCCCGCGTGCCGGACTCGCGGTAAGCGATCGCTCGCGTCGAGACTCTACTTGTAGTTAGCCGGGTCGAGTACGAGAGCTCGGCGCAGCTTCGCCGTGCAGGGTCATCGACTCGATCCTCTATATACCTGAACCGCTTCCTGGAATACCCCTCGCGCCTTCCGGGAGACGTTTAATTTAATTTCATCACAAGTGCGTATACGGTGTCGAGTTACCTATATATGTATATTTGTCGATGTGTGTGTAATTTTTTTCTCTCTTTCATTTATACATAGGTAGACTTATGTGCCGTTGTGTTTAACGAAACGCCCGGCAAGTGTCATCGCTGCGCCGAGGCTACGAGACGCGTACGTTGAGTACATAAACCGAAGACCGCACACGAAAGTCGTAGTCGTAGGTGTTATTATTATATCCGCGAGAATTCCCAGAGAAGACGATCGAGCGGGCGAGCGAGCGACGAGGGGGGACGAGAAATCGATTGGTGGTTCCTGTCAAACAGCCCCGAGGCGCTGGAAAGTACCAACGTGCGGACGTTGCCAATCGCACTGGCGGCGTCTCGTGAGCGTTAAGTTGTTTCCTCGTTTCAATCGCTCACATCAGTTACGATAAACCTGTTACTTACGAGCTTTCCTATCTCTGGGGTCGATCAGAGGGCATGGAATCATCACAAAACTTGAGTGTTATTTTTTTAACTATCATTTTTTATTGCGAATTTACTTTTTTTATCGATGCATAAAATGAAAAAAAAAAATATATCCTGTATTGAAAAGTTCGTGAGCAACCATTGTTGTCGGTTTATTCAGCATCTGATAGGTCGTTAGGAAACCGGCATCAGTTTGATGTTTAATATCGCGAAATTTGGCAGTTTGCCAGAAAAAAAAACGTTTTTCGCGTTTTTCTCCTCGAATTTTCGGTTTTTCGAGCAAACACCTATTGTTTTTGGAATCAGCGGGAAATTTGCCATCGGATAGGGTTTTAAAACTTCGTTAAATCGAAAATTTTGTTCCGCCGAAAATCGCAAGGTTCTTCCCAACGCTGGGTAAACTCCGACCGCGCGCGTGGGCGCGCGTCATTGTTCCTAGTCCCTCTTTTAAAAAGTTCATGAATAACGGAAAGCATTGTTAGCAAACTATTCGACCTGTGATTGGCTGGGACTCTTAGACCGAGTCCAGGTTCATTTGTCCTTGATAACTTTGATAGTTCTGTCAAATATCGTATTTTTTATTAATCCACTAAAAAAAGGTTCATGGCAGTGTTTTTAGGAGTAGAATATGCGACTTGAGAATTAAAAGTCGATATTTTGAAAAAATAAATTTCGTGACCCCGATTTGGGCGGTTTTCGGCCCGGCGGCCAGATCTACGATTTCTGACAAGCAAAACGACAATTTTTTTTTTTTTTTTCCAAAGTAACTGAACAAGGGTTTTTCAGTTGTGATTTACCCTTTTAAAACTTTATAAGAGTTCAGCAGCGCAAATGTATCTCGGGCACGCGCGCCACGGCGTGTGATTAGTCTAGTATAACTGAAAAATTAATTAAATTATGGAACGTCTGTTATTTAAAAAACTTAAATATTCTTCGTCGACCCAAATGCAGTTGGAGAAATATAACTGCGCAAAAATTAATTCACCGAGCGTGAACCGGCGATAAAAATTCGAAATATAAAATTCAAAGAGACCGCGGAATCCATTGTAGTACCGTGAAACGTGAAACCGCGCGCAGAGTCGTGAGCTTCGGTTTTCCTGCGATTGAGCACAAGGTGATGGCGCGCGACGAAACCGCTCACCGCGGGTTTTTTTTTTAACGTCTCTTATTAATAACTCTCCACGGTTTGAAACAATAATCGAGGTGCGCGAGTGCGCGTTGATTACCCGCGCGCCGGCGTCGTGTCCTCCCTATGTACCGCTCGCTATTGTCGTCCTCGTCGTTTCATCCGCGCATCGACGCTTCGTTCGCTCTCCCGTCGTGTCTCCTCTCTCCCTCTCCCCTCTTCCCATGGTCCACGGTCTCCCGATGCCGCGCGACGCGTGGAATGCTCGGTTTGCCCGAGCAATTAACCGCAGTTTGTCTATTGAGATTACGTGTGCGTCCCTATTATATACACCTAACTGTACAATCCACGACTCAGGCTCCACACACAGACAATACGCGCAGGTCTTCCATCGCGGTGCCTGTTAAGGTATTTTTTTATTTCCTTTTTTTTTTAATAATATTACGCGGCTATAAATGAGAAAAATATGGATGCAGCGGTCGAGCCGCGAAGTCGACACCCGTTTTGTTGGCCCGACTCGGCTCGGCCCTCGATTCCCCCCCGTTCGCTTGGTTCGTTCGTTCACGTATCATTATCCGGTGGCCGCTCGCGCGCCTAGATAACGTTGTTGCAATCCAGCGCAATTATATTTTTACGATCCTAGCCAAGGCTTCTATTCCGTGACTATATTAATGGCCCCTGCGGCTTGCAGCGTGTGCAGGTAAATATATATATATATATATATATTCCACACGACTGTCCACGACTTTATTCTCCGCTCGAAACCGCCCCCTCCCCCCTCTCACCCCCCGGCGAATTATATTCCCTATAGCTATTCGCGGCAGACACAGCGAGAGAGACCCCCGACGGGCACATTTATTCCCATTACGTTGCGGTGCACATGCACATCCGCGGCGCGCCGCGTAACCCAGATTCGAAAAACCGTTGTATGCGCTGTTGTCCGTATTCTCTTTGGTCGGGTGTAGCGCGGAAAACGCGCGCGCAAGCCTTTCTCGCGATCGACAATCGATGGAGCGTGGAACTTTGCGGCGTGACATTTTTTTATTTCAGAATGTCGACTTTTAATCTACACCATCGTTCCCAAGACCCATATTCCACCCATGGAGACATTGCTTATTGGTCATTGTAACATTGGCCTTTTCAAGTTGGTTAAAAAAAATGAAAGAGAAAAGAACGGTACTTGACGGTCAAAGTTTACTCTACGCTTTCTTGTTCAACTCTGTTTACGCAGATTGAGCAGAGTGGACAGTAAAAAATCAACGCTTCTCGCGTTTGTCGCACAAAAAAAGACAAAGGAGAATTTTGTCGCCTGTAGATTAAGATCTCGAACGGGAAGACAATCCGAGACAATGAGGCTTTGCGGCAGCGACAAAAGTCGAAAGTTCGAGCGGGATTTGCTGCGTGCGGCTGCGCAGGTAAACAGCACCGAAGCGGTTTGCGAGTTTTCCGGAATTTACCGATGACTTTATAACCCTCGGCGAGGGTGGGCCCGAGTTTTTACGTCGCGACTGTTGTTTTGGTGCACCGAATGCGACGAAATCCTTTGGTCAGGTATAAAATCGTCTTCCGCCTTTTTTCTTTTTTGTATACCTGATGACGAGGGTAGTTTTTCAAATAACGACAAATGTCTCGCGAATTATTGACATTATAGGAGAAAATTATTCTTTCGGTTGAAAAATCTTTTTTTTTTAAATACATGTATTTCAAATACAGTTAACAGTTGACATCTTTGTGGGAATCTTTGGACTCGTAATTGCAGTGAGAACTGATGCAATAAAAAAACGACTGTTAGGACTCGACGTTATGTTTAAACTTTGCGCCCGCTGAGATTTATTCTCGGAAATGCGATTTTTATCACGCGGGCTCGTTACACCAAACAGTCCGGGCGACGAGTCGCAATTATCACGTGTAGAGAGGCGACTCGGAGCGCCGCAGAATTACCGCAACTTTGTCGTCGACACGTCGTCTAATTGCGTTTACCGGGCTTCTTAATAAATCGTCGTCGGCATGCGGTCCTGTTGCACAATGCACATTGAGGAGAGGAACGAGAAAAGGAAGGATTCTTTGGTCGGATCGTTTATATTTCTCCGAGCGCAAATGCGACCGGTTCTGCGGCCGAGTGTCGCGTTAATTGTAGCGCATTTCAGTGCATTTTTTCCTTCGAGCGAGAGGGAGAAGTGAAATTAGCCGCAGTGTGTAACCAGCGCGTTAGAATAGCTGCATTTTCATTGTCAGTCCGTGGATTCCGGGAGAACATTAAACAACGTGGAATTATTTCAATTGAATTAAAACGTTTTCTTCTTTTTTTTTATTAATATCTTCTGAGTATTCACCAAGTTTCGGTCCGAAGGTTGGAAAAACTTTCACTTCATCGATACGCAGAAAAAAAGAGCTCTCAAGACTGAACGAGTCAATTATTCAATTTGAACCAATTTGAGGCTCGTTGCGAAACTCGGTCGCCAGGTTGAAATTCCATCCACCCGATAAATTTAAGCCCAAATAATTGATCATTTTATCCCAATAAATTCAATTGAATTAATTTTATCAAATTAATTTCTCTCGCAATTTTTCGCCTCAAACACCTGAAACAAATAAATCCACCTCCTCGCGATTTCGTCATCGTCGCCGGTGGAACGATCGAACGTATACCGCTCGTTTGTCCTAAAGTTAGCACAGTCTCGACTTTCGCAATGGATCCCGCTTCGATCGCCCGGCCATTCGGCCGTATAACCGCGGCGTCTAACGATATATAATTCAGCATCCGTTTAACGTTCGACAGCGAGGACGAGTAGTGGCGGCGCATATAACGACGCTTTGCTCTCGACGCTTACTATTATTTGTCGACCGTACAACTCGCCGCCGCTTGGCTCGCGGCGAGTGAGGAATATCATTTGGGACGCTAACCACTGGGAAATAAAGTCGCGGCGCAATCTCCCGTAGACAAATAGACGAGCGGGAGGTGCAAAAAAAATCTAACGGATGCAACCGAGTATCGACCAAGAAAACAAAATACAACAAAAAAACATTAACCCGACCTCGTTGCAAAATCAGAGGCGAGTGTAACCCACGACTCTCGGATTGGCTGGCGATGAAAGTATGCAAAATTGGTATATAAAATTTGCTGATAAGCCGGACCAATGGTTCCCTTTCATAGTTTTGTATGTACAGAGACACGGACAGTCGGATAGACGGAGATACACGCTGTACGTTAGTGGCGAGGGAAAATGACACGGCGAAAGCCCGGTAGACGGTTCGGCTAGTCGGTCCATGCGTGGCCGCTCGCTCGCGTTGCGCCGGGCGGCGCGCGCAGCGCTCGCCAGTGTCTCTTTCAATCGTTCGGCTCGGCGGCTGCGGACTCGAGAGGCGAGATCGTTAAAGTAATTGCGCGCTGCTTAAGCGGACGCAAAGAGAGGGAGGGGTGAGGAGAGATATAAATATATATAGATATAGAGATAGAGGCAACTGCAGCCCGAAACAATGGGAGCTCGTGTTTTCTCTCCTTCTCTTTCTTTTTTCTCGACATCGTTCTCTCTCTGTCTGAAGAATCGCAATACTGGCAAATATATCCGCGGTGCGGCGATTGCGAGCGGCGATTGGGCGAGGAGCGGGGGAGAGGGGAAAGGGGAGGGGAGGAAGGTGGTATGTAAATTCCAGCTCAATCGACTGGATCGTGATTGCTCCGGTGCTTTCCACGGATTCCAGTGAAACTGCTGAAGCGGAAGGTGATGTGGCCTTCGAATTCGCCCGAAGTGCTCGGTAACAACCGCGCCGGCCTCCCGGTCGCCTACTGGCTCGGCGCTCGATTGACTCAACGAGTCGCGCAAGAGTCGCTCTCGCCACTCGCCGGGCTCTCGCACTGTGTCACCGGGTAAATGAGACAACAAATTCCACGGTTGATCGATAATAGCATCGTCGCGGGATGAGCAAGAGGTGGGGATCCCGTCGTCAGCTCGCGATTCGCTGGAAATTGCTCGGGACAAATAGGATCGACGGCGGAATATTCTCTCCGCGGTCGATCGTCAGTTTCCGTTCGACTGACGTGCGCGCTCGGAATTGACGTAAGCGAAGAAAAATATAAAGATAAATATAAAGGCGAATTCGACGGTACCGAAAAGGAGAGGGGAAATTTCGCACGAGTTGGTTTATGACTTTTTTTATCGTACGGGCGCCGGATTTGTGATATTAAATATATATATAAAATAAAAATAAAATTGTCACGTCGGTTTAACCGTTTGCAAACACGAAATCCGCATCCTCAAATCTTTATTTCGTTGGACCTTGCTCGTGAATTCACTATTATTGTCGATCTTTTTATTCTCAAAAGAAAAACGTTGGGCACCACTGGGTGGGGGGGTGAAGTAAAGGGGGGAGGGCTGCCCGGTGTCGAGGGCCACGGGAGAACGGAACACTATCTCGACCGCAAGGAAGTGTCGCACGTGCCGACCGTATGTCACCGAATCCCTCGAAGGATGAGACTTTGTCGTAGGTCCCGACCAGCCCGGCCGTGGATTCTCCACGGGGAATCCATACACCGTGCACCGACGATATTTATACCCGGCGATTTTCCCCGCCGGTGGAGGCAGCAGCGTCGAAAGAATCACACCGTGTATTATTATACATATACGAACATACGTACTATATATATTACTCAACATGTAATAGGTAGCGTCTTAGTTGGCAAGTTCAATGCGTGCAACGCTGTCACTCGGTGGTTTTACACGTAATATACGCGGCACCGGCCAGGTCGATGGCTCGTGTGCCGCTCTGAAAGATATGGACTCGTCGAATTAGCGACGCCGGGACACCGTTCGTTATTTTCCGTCGTCGTCGTCGTAGTCGTCGTCGTCGTCGTCTTCTCTCCCCCGGCTCCTTTCTCATCACGCAGACCGCCGGGCGCTGCGCGAGCGAGTCGCACGCGCGCGCCAACCGGAGGAGAGACGAACGCGCGCGAACTCGTCCAATTTTCCGCGCGTGTCGACGAATCGTCGTCGCGCGCGCGCCGTGTCGTTGCCGTTTCTCCGGGCTCTGCCGGTGCGTGTCCCGAGCGAATTTTTCCGCGCTCGCTGATTCGCGCGCGGACAACGTGCTGGGTCGAGCTGGGACACGACGAATCTGCCCCGCGGACTTTTTAAAATTTTTTCACGATATTACATGGGAATTTTCTTTTTATGTCAGAATAATAATTTGTGTCAATTTGAAATATTTTAATAACGACGAAAGTACTTGAACAGCGTGTCTCGAATCCCAATTACTTTTTTTTTTAAATATTTTTTCCCACCTCCTTTTTCCCTCCTCTTCTTCCCGCTATTTTCTTTTTCTTCTTTTTATTGTTTTTCGGACCGCGTATCGCGTCGGTCGATCGTAAAAACCGCGGGGTATACGGTTGTCGCTGGTATCTCCGCGGCTTATCGAACGCACAGTTATTACGTTTTACGATTGCGCCCATGGGTATCGAGTTCTTGCTCCCCGTGCAAAGATACCTCAACCGCTGTGTCTCTATCTCTCTTGCTCTTTCTCTCTCTTCCTCTCTCGGCTTTCGGATCGCGTCGCGTGTGTAAAATTGCGGCTCGCACGGACTTTTGTGTGTATAAAATCCTAGCCGTGCGGAATCGGGCATGTGTGGCATTTATTTTACGTCCAATTGCGTGTTTAGAGTCGCGAGGGGCTCGCTCCGTCTCTCTTTCTCGCTCTCGCCGATAGAGACACAGACACGGGGAGGTTACACGTCCTGAGCTGAAATGAAACGACAACGCGCGTCCCGCCGTTAAGATGATGACGCCGACGAGGCACAAGAACAGCGCCGAACGTCGCGCGCGAAATGTTTCGCACACGCTTCGGGCTCTCAATGCCCGCGAGTCGAGGGGGAGAGGAAGGGGTAGCGACTGACAACAATGTTCGCGTCTAGGTGCATTAAACGGAGGACGTTATAATGTGGCGCGAGAGCGAGAAGGGACGGAGGCGAGAAACCGAGAGTCACAAGGAGGGGGAAGGACGGTGGAGAGGGGAAGAGGGGAGGGGGGATTCCGTGCGCATGTGGAAGCCGAGAAGCGCGGCCGGAACGGTGATTACTTCGCTACAGAGACATCATTGTCGCCCGTGGAATACAATTAGCAGTAAATTAGCATACGCCCATCCGCGTCCGATAATAAAATCCCGCATATTATAATGATTACATCGGATTTTACAATGACCGCGTCACGTACGACCACAAATTATTAATTTAACGGCGCTCGCGGACGCGGAGGCCCCCAAGTTGTACGTGACACACGCGGCCCGGAAAACCCGTATTGTCGCGCGATTTTTGTTGAGGCAGAATTCAAATGCAAAAACGTGAAATACGCGGCTCGGAAAACCCGGATTATTGTGCGAACCTTGCGGTGAAATTCAAATGCAATATATTCGTAATTCGAATTTCACCCGCGATGAGCTTGGAATATCTTCACCGATGAAAAAAAGCGAAATATTTGATTTCGTTGAAATTGTTTGGTCGAAATTATAATTCACGCGGACAGACTCGGTACTGTTGGTTATCGAGGCGAGACGTCGATGCCTCATTACAAATCGCGCGAGAGACACGCTGCGGCGTCGATTTTATTGTCATAAGAACGCGGTATCGCGAGACGAGGACGCGCTCCGCTCGCGGTAATTGAACGATAATTGAAAGTCGTAGAAACTCATACTTAACGCCCACCTACGGTGTAACCCTCGACCGGCGACTGTAATTCACTCTCGGAATAATACCCGCTCGAGAGGCGTTGTTACATGTCAAAATACGTATAGCGCGTGCGCTATACGTATTATATATACACCCCCTCCTTCTTATTCCTGCGGTTTCGACGGTCGCGTCCTCCTCGCGATGTATTCGCGTCGTCCTCGTGTCGTCCTCGCGTCAAGTTTCAGCGCGAGTCGAAACCGAAGACGTTAAAAAAAACTTATGTCAATTCCAATTACAGCGCATTTTTTTTCGTAGCATGATCGTCGTTCAATGAGAAGCGGAGGTTAAAATAAGAATAAAAAAATAAAATAAAAAATATATCTCACTGCGCAAACAATTAGACCTAACCGCGGCCGCCCAATAAAACTTCGACGCTCGCGAGCTCACCGTAGCCTGCAGATTGCGATCCCTCGAATATGTCAGTTCCGCCATTATCGCGACGCGAGCGAGCGCGGGGGATGAGTCCGGTAGTGGGTGGAGGGTGGGGGAGGGGGCGCGTAGGAGGCAGAGCGACCGCGGAGAGTTCAATTCCAGTGATGGAAGGTGCGCGCGTCTCGGACCGATGCAAGCGGAGAATAAAATAAAAAGCGTCCGGCTCGCTGGCCCCGAGAGTCTCGTCGAGCTGCGCTCGCGCTCATCTCGACTCGGTTATTACAAGATATTTCGGAGGTCGGACTCGCGAGACGGAGTCTCGAGCCGCCGCCGCCGCCGTCGCTGCTCCTGGCCCTTCGCGCGAGTTGCGCGCGGGCGATACATACACAACAACCCAATGTTACAGCCTCCCGCGCGAGCGAGATTCGCCAGCCTCTCTTTTCTCTCTCGTCTTTCTCTCTCTTCTCTCAGCAGTCGTGCACGCTCGTAAACGCGTCTCGTATTTCGCGGCGTTATAGACAGCGTCGGGGTATATAAACGTCTCATCCTATGTACTTACCGGTGCGCAGCCCCCCTCCCTCCCTCCGCCGTTCCTCCCTGTCCTCCCTATAGCCGCTTCCCCCTGCATGTATATCGCGCCCTCTCGCCCCTCTCACCCCCTCCCTTCATCCTCTGCCTTCCCCTCCCTCCCCCTCCTCCCGCTATCCGCATGTATATCGCGCTATAAGCGAACGGTACGAGCGCTCCCCCCTCGACGCCCCCCTTTTTTTACTCTTATCCTTCCCTACCCTCGCTGCACTCCCTCCGTTCCCCCCCTCCCGCTTCTACTCGTGCATATATAATTTTAAGGGCGTTGCACGTGTGCGTGAACGCGACTTTTCCAGCCAGCGACTTCGCTGCTGGCTATTTCGTACACTGTGTATATGTGTATATAGCGATGTACAGAATCCGCACTCTGTAAGTGCTAATACAGTGGTACACACCTCGCGGGTTGAAATAACACGTTGCTTGGACATACAGCGAGAAATAAGATTGAAGGGGGAGTGAGAGAGAGAGAGAAACAGGATAAATTTGATCTCACACGGTGATATTAAATGTGCCATTATAAGTCTCTCGGCCTCTCCGTGCGCGGTTTGCCCATCGGGCAGGGAAGAGACGAGACGAGACGAGATATATCTCGGGCTTTATTTCTTCGTCGCGTTCGATCATTGCTCCGCTCATCTTAGCGAGCGCGCGCGGTACTCGAGGCCGGGCGCGTCGCACGCGATCATGATTTCGACGGATATGCCGCGGGCGATTTTCGAGCCACCAGGCTCGCTGCCGCGGCTCCCGCGCGGTTTGCACCGTGGCTTTTGACATTTCTGGTTTTGCCTTCGCATTAGGAAGGTTCGCGATATTAGCGTTTTTTTTTTGGTATATTAATCTCCTGGAGGTCGATGATAATTTTTAATTAAACAATTCTTGAGTGTCGTCGTTGTTCAAAACATCGTCTGAAACCCGTGAGACATTTTTTTATTAAAAATTCTTGGAGGTTAATTCGAGAGAAAAAAAACATTTCGTTGCCAAAGAATATTTAATAGATACAACACCTGTGCCGTGTCGCATGGTGTTGTGAGCGCTCGCGCGCGACCGACGACTCGGACCACGTGTGCAGATCCGAGTTCGTCGAGCAGCGGCGGCGGCGGCGGCGCAGCCTCGACCATAACCGCAACGGCTAATGCGCGCCTCGCGCAGACAACGCTACGGGCCCCCAGACGAATTTTATAGGTCGTTCGACGGTTTCGAGGTTTAATAGCCGAATTCCATGCCCGCGAACTGCCAACTCCTCGCGGACGACGCGAGAAGAGATTCCTGCGGGTTTGCACGGATCTCTCGGGTCGTGTGTGTCGTGCGCCGTGAGTCGAGCGGACCAAAATGGTCCCGCGGATATTTTGGGAATTTCGCGAATTTATTTTTCATACGAAGTTATACGAAAATATTCGGCAGCCTCGTGAAGCTGACGCCGAGAAAGAGAAGAACATTATTCGTCTCTGTAATTAATACAACTTGATAAATTATGAAAGAAAAAAATCATAATTAGAGTTGATTAAAATTAGTCGATTATTTTCATCCCAAGTATCGCGCAATTATCACAAAAAGCATCCCACAAATGTTCAGGTGCTTCCCGACGTAAACTCCGAAATATCAGCACGCGAATTTCGGTTGTCTTTTCAAAACAGTCGTAAAACGCAAAATATCGGGTCCGTGCTCTTCTCTCTTTTTTTGCTGCTGCAAGTGCTCGCAGTCCCTAACCTCGCGACTACTACGAGGTTATAAACTACTCACTTTAACGCACACCCGGGCAACAATGTTATTCGGACGTTACGCGTTGCATCGCTCACGAGACGCACGTGACTCGTCCTTGCGCTAAAAGAAAAAAAAAGGCAAAAAAAAAGTTTGCAGCTGTGAGGAGACTCGAGACGGTGCGACGTAAAACGCGTGCGCGCGGCGCGTTCGCTCGCAGACGGCGCGAAAGTAGACTCGACGCGCTCGTCGCGTACTTTATGCACAGAGGGCGAACACCAGAAACAGCAGCAGCGGCCGCTCGGACGCGACGCGACTTGCAGCGCGGGGAACGAGGAGGAAGAATGAGGCGCCGCCGCCTCGCACTTTTTTGGGCGGCCTTTTCGGGTCTCCCGCTCTCCGCGTGTTTCGCAGCAGCAGCGGCGGCGGCGGCAATTTCTCCGTGAGAGACGCGTGAGACGACAATTAATGTAATTACACACGTACGAATGAAAATAATCGTATTTGAGTGGCGTGCCGCGCATGCGTAATGCAAGTCGACTCGCAAGTCGTCAACCGCGTATCGCAGCTGCGCATCTTTTATTAAAAATAGTTTTTAATTTTTATTTTATTTGTATTTTTATTTTTATTTCTCTTCCTTTTTATATTTTGTTTCTCATTTCTCGGCAAATTGTTCTTGGTTCACTGGTTGCGACGCTTCACGTCGAGATTACGCGGAGGGTTTTTCTATATCGCGCGAAATCTGGAACTCTATCTTTTTTTGTTTCGTGGGAATATGAGGAGCAAAAAAAAATAAAACGTAACTGCAATCGTTACGCATGCAGCGATGCTAATACGATGCTGCATATCAGCTTAAGGGGTGCGCGGCTAACTCAATTAGTCGCATTATTGGTATCGGATAATATGCAGCGAAGGGGTTCCCGCTCCGTCTCCTCCGCGTCCTCCGTCGTCGCTCTTGGCCATATTACTAACAGAACCCGTACAAAAGTTTCGCTCCGTCGCGTTTGATATTACCACGCAAACGTCGCCGCCACCGCCGGTGTCTCGTGTACATCCAGACGCGCGGTGCATCGCCGTGTCTTTAAGTGATCGATCCACCTGCGCGAGTCCCGCGATCGGGTCTTTCGCCACCGCGTGAAATTGATGCAGCGCGAAATATCATTTACGGCGGACAAAACCTAAGACGGAATTTCCACTTATTTTTTGCATTTCCGATGTACATTTTTTATCCTAAAATAAACAAATAATGGAAAGTCAAATATTTATTCCAATTTTTGTACATAAAGGTCAAATGTTTATCTAAAATATTCTATGTATAAAAACTAATAAAATAAAATAATTTTTTTTTTCATCGCAACAATCATCGACCGAATCGACAATCTTCTCAGTAGACGCAAATACTTCTAAAACAGATGAAAAAAAGGAAAAAGGTGTGGTACCTTTCCCTTTTTGCTTCCTCATAGAGGAAGCTTTGTTTTCGTGAAAAAATTTTTTTTCGAGATTTTGATGTCAGTAGACTCAGAATAGTCCAAAACGTCGAGAAAAGTGGTTTGTGCGAAATGTATGTATGTATGTATGTGTGTGTGTGTGTATGTGCACGTTTCGTTGTTTACACGATAACTGTCGCAATTTTCGATGAATCTTATTCAAATTTGGCATGTGAGTGGGCTATCATGCAACACTGTTTGGGATTGTAGTTGACGCGAATCGGTTAATAAATTCAGATTTCGCAGCATTTTGAAAATTTGGCAAAAATTGTTTTCACGATGTAACTTCCGTAAATTGAGAGATATAGGGATGAAATTTTGTACGTTAATAGACCACCATCAAACCATGATCTGTACCAAATTTGGAGAAAATCGGTAAAGCAGTTCCCATGTTATTGCAATTTCAATTTTTTTCGAATCTCTGGAAGTAAATTTAGCTCCTGTAAATAATAAGACAACCGATTGCGATTTTGAACGTGTCATTACGTTTATTGATTATTAATGAAGAGTTTCGTCAAGGAAACGGTCATTATATCGGTAAATTTAGATTTTGCGGCATGAGAAACTAAAAAAAAACCGACACGAAAAAAAAAATGCGGAAAAAATTGTTGCAGAACTACCTCAAATTTGGTTCACATATGGACAACCATAGACTACGTTTTGAGTCGAAATTTGACGCGGATCTGTCCAGCCGTTCAAATTTTATGGCATTTTGAATATTTTGAAAAATCTCGTTCACGCGCTGGATCGTGCAAATTACGAGGTTACGGGTTCTAATTTGGTTCACACATTGACTATCATGAACCAAGGATTGGGTACAATTTTGAGACAAATCGGTACAGTGGTTAAAGTGGTTGAGCTCAAACAAGCCTGCAAAGTAGAACCTTGCAAATTGCTTCCTCTAAATTTTGCACTTTTAACGAAGCTTCCTCTATGAGGAAGCTAAAACCGATCAACATACTTCCTCATAGATGTAGCTTCGTTAAAAGTGCAAAATTTAGAGGAAGCAATTTGCAAGGTTCTACTTTGCAGGCTTTTTTCTGTTTTGGAAATTTCCGCGTCTACCGTCGCGTCGCGTTAACCTGGGCATAAATTTCCCGCCCTGGGAATACCCCGACCCTGTAATTCCACGGTGACGCCTCGAGGACAATCGAGTCGAAGATTCCGGTGGCTTTGGGCGTCTTATTTTTCCGGGTTCTCGGCGACTGGGGAAGAGAAAGAGAGACAGAAAAAAAATTGTATGCGGGTCTACACGTGGACGGGAGAAATGATGTTCGGACTGCGGACCTAGAACGAGGCTAGTTGGACGAACCTATAGAGCCGCAGTCAATAACGAGAAGGAGACGAAGTAAAGGACGACGAAGAAGAAGGAGGAGAAGAAGAAGAAGGCTGTAACGCACGTGGCCAGGGCTTTTATTTCCGGCGGATGCGACATATCGAGGCGCACGCGGCTACGCGCTCTTCGGGGTCTGCGATGCCCCGCATCCTACGCGCCAGAACCCCAGTGTCGGGGTATCCTTCCTCCCTTCCGCTTGACTGATCGCTCCGGCCTGTCGACCGGGCCTGATGCACTGAAACACAGACACATATCACAGACACACACACAGACACAAATACACGGTCACACATCGTAAGCGGCCCGGCGCGTTGATAGACTCGATGCCGGCTGCCGCGCACGACGAGCCCAAAGAAATTTTTCGTCGTGTGCGCGCAAAGTGCACATTCACGTGACGCGCGTGAACGTAACGCACGAGACGATCGTGAGGGAGAAGGGGGAGAAAGAGGAGGGGGGGGGGGGGGGGGCGACGATAGGTCGCGTGCTCGCAGCGACGACCTCCACCCCCGCGCGCCCGGCAGACCTTAAGTCTGCGGCGAGCGAAGCCCCGCGCGTTGCTTGCCGGCTCCTCGTATCTCGTTTCCTCTTAATCTTCCGCCCCGCGCGCGTATCGCCGCATATCGCGTCTCGCGGGGCTTATCGGACGGATCATCTAAACGATATATGAACCATGATTTTTTTTGTAATTGAAAGATTTATTTTTTGAATTGAGGGTACTCGAAGAACTTATATCCCTCGAAGCTGATTTTTGCCAGCCGGTGGTTTTAATAAATATGGTCCATTATTTTGCGTTCGACTAATTTTTCAATCATCGAATACATTTTTTTTAACGCTCAGCTACCGACGCGGTTCACCGTTACGAGGCCCAACCCGACGGCTATATAGGGACTACGCGGCGGGCCTTGCCGGGCATAAATAAAATATACGCAGAGCCACCTGCGTTACATTATATCGTCGAGCGTGCCGCGCGATGCAGGCGGGTTTGTACGCCGGACGCAAGGAGCATCAGACGCTCTGGGCCGTTCGCTCGCCTTCTTTTGCGTTTTGCGTGAAATGCCGTACCAACATATTTTTACGGTCCGCCTGGACGCCGGGTGCGCGAGCGAAATTAAATCAAAACTGCAGGTAACAATTACCAGACTCGGGACTTTGTTAATTATTTCCAGTGCCTTCACACATTATTAATAAAAAAAAAATCTGCGAATTAATTTTTACAGATAATTTTTTCGTAGTCTGGGAATTGTCGCGACATCTTTACTCGCCGTGTGTAAAATCCTGTTATAGCTGCGGCACATGCGACCGAGACTCCGCGGCGGTTGTTCAAGGGTGGCGCAGCTTACGGGCACCAAAGGGCGCCGCGTGGTGTCGCCAATCGCGACACCCGAGACCGACCGGACGGTTCCCGCCCGGGCCTTTTGATACGGCGACCATTAACACCGCGATACATGAGTTATATCGGCCGGGATCTCTACGGGTCCTTGCGCAGCGCGTGTAGTAATATTCGGGGTCCGCGCGTCAACTCTGAGTTAAAAAAAAAAAAAAAAAAAAAAAAAAAAAAAAAAAAAAAAGCAGAAAAAGAACTACGTCCTTCGTCCTCGTCTCGCTCTCGCGGCGTCAGGTGCACCGATCACGGCGGGGGCGACTCGCACACGCACACGACAGCGGCGCGCGCGGGAGTCGACGCGATACGCGAAGCCCGGAGTCTCGCGCGCGACTCCGACGCCCACGCTGCGCCGCCGCCGCCGACTCGAGCAGCGTCGTCGCAGCGATAAAAATTAAAGCGCCGTAATGAAGGCCCATTGTGTCACGGCGGGCGTCAAACTTTAATTGAAAATTCGATTCACCCCGCGTGAACGAACCCGCGGCACTGCGTAGCCGCGCCGCGGCCGCCTTTTACTGCTGCGCGCGCGACCGCAATTCATTCGTAATTCGGCGTAAAGCGGGGGAAAGAAATTCGTGGTTCTTGCTGTGTAAAAAAAATATCGAAATAAGCGGAATCGGCGTCTGGAAAGTGATGCAGAGAGAATTATGTAAATTACAATTAGTTACACCTGGGAATTATATTGAATGGCATTTTTTATAATGTTCTTGCATTGTGAAATTAGTGAAAAAATGTTGAATTACGAAAAATCGCCACGTCGATCGTAAATCGGTCAGACGTCCTTGACAATTTTCCCTGGAAGCGCGGGGAAAACGTGTGGGCGCGAGTGCGACGCACTCGCGTCGAGTGCCTCGCGGAGTCAGACGCGCCAGGAGTCAGGATCATCAATTAACCCACCACGGAGTGGATCCGCGGTGCGTGCGCTCGAGTACGACGACGACGACCACGACGACGACGCCCCGTGAGCCGTAAGTCTAAATCGTCACGCGTGTTTAGCGCCGAGTCGTCGCGGCGGCGACGACGACCACCGCGTAGGTACCAACCGACCGACCGACCGATCTCCTCCTTCTCCCTGGGACGCCGAGCGTCTCTCTCGCGAATCCACCAATAATTCTCGCGAGGCGCTACGCGCTGTTCCACCGCGCCGGCCGGCCCGTTCGTCTTCGACTCAACCCGACTATATTCGTCTTGACGTATTTTGCGCACTCAGTGCGCACGCGCGACTCCTGGCGAAATTGTCGTTAGGAAAATTAAATATCTCGCGCCGTGACGAGCCGACAGTTTACGGGTTCGAGTCCGGCGATTCGCGAAAATTTAGGTGACGCACGCAACGCAAATTGTACGGAATTGTATATGTTTCAGATTTATCATGATTTTTTTTAAAGACACTAAATGCACTGAAAAAATAATATTTTTTAAATGATTTAGTGGATGCATTATTACAAGGAAATATTTGAAGCAATGTTTGACACGTCGTTAGCTCGATCGTCGCTACTACTGTGAATCGATTCGCTGCGATTTTTCGGCGAAAGTATCTCCGGCCAGATCTCATCGGCGCGTCGAGACGCGCGCGCCGCCAGACGTATCGCAATTTCGGAAATTCCACCGCGAACGACAGCGAAAAAATTGGGACGATGAGAAACGAGGGGAAAAAAATGTGTGTATATCGAAAAAGGAGCAGGAAAAAATAGAGACACGAGACACAGAAGCAGCAGCAGCAACAGCAGGAGCAGCGGGAGCCGCGGTTTACACGTAGTATAGTCTCTTCCACGAATTGTATCGTGGAGAGAAATGTTGCGTGACCGCGGGAGTTTCCGAAATCCTTTCTCGTGTGTGGGTATAATCAGAAACTGGAATTCGATGCTTCTCTTATTTCGCATCTCCCTCCTCCGATATAATTGGATTAATTTGACTTCTCCTCCGGGACCCGGCAACAGGACCCCTAATTTATTCCTTAAGAGTAGCTAAAAAAAAAAATTACGAAGAAAAAATAAAAAGATTCACTCGAGATTTCAACGTGCAAAAATTGTACATAGATTATAAGTGACGCACGAAGGCTGCTTGGATTTTTTTGGGACCGAAAAGTATTTAATTAATTAATAATTTTGTCGATTCGGGGAAGCGATCGTTAAGACTGCGGCGAGGCAAACATTTTCGGTTTAGTAGATTTTCGTGCCAAAGGAATTTCAATTGAATTGACAAAATGATCTGTGGGAAATATTTCGTTTCTTTCTCGTCGCGACATTTTTTCAATTTTTTTTTTCATTTGAGCTCGAGGCGAAGCTACCAGCAAGCGCGAAAGTTACGATTGTCCTGGCCTCGATCCCGATAGATCGATGAATGTTCCGTTGCCGCGCGACTCTGAAATCGTTTCCAGCTATTATACACATTATAAAACTGTTACATTACAAATACGAACAAAACCTCCCGCGAGTTTCGCAACCGAACGACCGGCCGTGCTAATCGCTCTCTAATGGGGCGAACGGGGTTTTCGCCGACGTGAAATTCCTGATGATCGTAATGCCAGCTGCTGACGGGACAAACAAATAATCACTGATTTCCAACCGGAAAAAAAAATTGTTCTAAAAAAGAAAATTCATTGTGTCAGACAATTAACGATACGACATTTTATTTATTCTCCTCGCATTATTTCTGGAATAAATCACGTCACTCTAATCCCACGGAATAATCTTCAAACACCTCAAACTCTCCCACAAAAAAAAAAAAAATTGCAAAAAAAATCCACACCTATTTTTGCAATTCCAATTGTCCGCGTCCCGCGCGTGTCTCGTATTTAGCCGCGCCGGCAAAATTTACGGCTAGTTCGGGCAGCGCTCGTCGCGCGCGAGGAAGACGAACGCACGGCGGAAGATGAAGGAGGGAAGGTGAGAAAAGGCATTAAAGTTGCGCTGTCACAATAACTAGCGATTGTCAGCGCGAGCTCGCCGATGTCTCCTAACGTTTCGCGACGCAGCGGCAGCAGCAGCAGCACCGAAGCCTCCCTCGCAATTTTCTCTCTCTGTCCGTCGATTGACTCTCGACTCTCTCTCCGTTCATCCGTCCGTCCGTTCGGATCTCGCGTCTCTCGGCCGTTCGGACATTCGTTGCCTCTTCGTTGCACTGGTCAGCAACGACGATTGTATTATCCCGGTAGTTAATGCTATTTTCGCGAGTTGAGTTTGACGAGTTTACGACGCGATTCTCTACGAGGGTATAACGCGTGTATATATGTATATATTTATATACACTCATATATACATATACACTATATTTATTTGTGTATATATATATAGAGCTACACGTGTGCGAACTCGCGTTTCGCCGCTGCCGTTGCTGTTAAGGCCGAACCGACGAGCGTATAGCAGCAGACGGATGGACGTATCGGGAGGGGTCTTGAGTCCCTCGCTTGAGTCTTGAGTCTTGAGTCTGTGGCTGTAGCCGCTGCCGCCGCCGCAGGGCCCCTGATTTATGCCCGACGTCGCCTTTGCCAATGGATTTACATCCCGATATTTATTATTCGGAATATTATCGCCACGCGCGTTTATTGCGTTAGTGGTGAATGCGATGTGCTTTCGTTCTCTCTCTCTCTCGTTCGTTCGCTCGTCGTCGTTTCTTATTTTCCGCTGCATCCTCGCTTCCCGCATGATCGCGTCCTCCGCGTCCTGCCTCGACTTCTCGGCTGTGAACGACCAGGAGGAAAAAAAATTACAGACGTTTCTGATCAACGTTTTCGTGAATTTTCGTGTCCGATAATCCACATGGAAAAGTATTGAAAATGCATTCGGACTGGAAGCGAATACAAATAATTCCCGAAGACGTGACTTTCATCTCGCGATCGCGAAATATAAAAAGGTCAGTTAGCTAAATTGCGGAATCAACCCAATTTTTCTCGACCTCATTTCGACAAAAACAACAACATCCCAAACTTCGATCCCGTTGTCCCTGGCCTCCGAGTCCCGCGAAGCGTAAAAAAATGATCCTGTTGACTAGAACTTTTCGGAACAATAAAAAAAAATTGAGTCAGTTTGCGGGAATCGGCGATAAATGGAACGCAGTCGGTAGACAGATTTCTTTTTGCCTGAATGTCGGATAGACGAGCCTAGACGACGCGAGTCCTTCCACGAAGATCGAGGAGCTGCTCGTCAGGGTGGGTGGGATGGCGGGAGGGAGCAGGGCGAAAGGCGAGACGCGAGTGGAGGGTAAGACACGCGGCGCGGGATGAATTTTCGGCTTTGTCAGGTAGCCCAGGCGGCGGATTTATCGTGGGATCCCTCAAGTCCCTCTCGACGTATCATTAAATTAATGTTAAATAAACGGTCACGCGGGGGCGTAATTTAGCGCGAGGGGTAGCGGGATGAGGGAGGGGGGATTATGCTACTGCTGCTGCTTTTGCTTTCGCTGCTGCTGGTGATTCTGTCGGTCGAAACTTTTCGGGGCTTCTCATCTCGTTTCGAGCGCGTCGTGACGATGATTCGGCGTCGGGGGATCCGCGCGATTATTCATTCAGGGAGCCGAAAAGACAACCTCACCGGGGGCTCCCGTTCTTCACCGGGGCACACGCGATCTCATCGGGTCTCTTCTCTCGTCGTCGCTCTTGTCTCTCGCTATCTCTTTCTCTCTCTCGCTGCGTGTACCCGAGCAGCCGCCGTCGCTCGGCCTTGGATCACGCCAGCTTCTTCATCAACCCGAAAAACTGACACGCGGGATACCTGACGGACGATCTCTCCGCGCGTGTATTATGTCCCTCGGGCTTCGGGGATCCCGTCTCGCGGATTCTTACTTCTCGTAAGGCGATCGATCGACCGCGCGTTACTTTGGGTAAGATCGATGCTTTCGGTTGGATCGAACGAACGATAGAATTTTACTGAAATTTATTTAGGTTCAGAAAATTATTTCAGCTCAAAAAAATTATTTTGTCTTAAAGAAATTATTATAGCTCAAAGAAATCATTTCGGTCTAAAAATGATTTTTAATCACATTACATTTTATTTTAATAAGTAAAAATGCGTCAGAATTTTGCGGCCCTTTGAAGGGTTAGATTTAGTGTCGTTTTCAGTGCCGATGCAGGTTCCCCGAGGTCAAAGAGGCGAATACGCGACTCTCCACGTGCACCAGCCACCCACGTGCAAATCACGATAATGATACGGTGAGGTTCGCGATTGTCGTTAGACGTCTCGCGCGAGACGTCTTGCTGTCGGTCCTCAATTTCGTTCGCCAAAAGGCGTAGGCTCGCGCTGTCCGCGTGGGCAAGGGAGATACGCGCGAATATGCGTCTCGCCGCCGCACAGTAAGATGAATAATTTTCAAGGCTGGTTCACACCGCGCGCACGGATTAGGGACTCTCGCGACACCCTTGTGACTAAACGATACATCCGAGCCTCGGCTGCTTGACGAGCTACTCGAGATGACAACGATTTTCGACTTCCGCTCCGTCCCACCTTAATATTTATTCGGTTGCATAAATTCATTGAGGAAGAAAAAACAATCTGATTATTCATCCTCCACAATTTTTGTTTCATGCATTTTTTTTTACACATTTTTCAATTCGTCCCTCAATTGTATATCTCGATCGACTTTCCCCACAATTTCTACACGGGGAGAAGGGTCTGATAAATTTTACCATATATCTAGTAAAAAGTACCATTATTTTCTGGCACAGGGGAGTCACGACGCCATCTATCAAGAAGTACGAGAACTTTGAGAATTTTTACCACGAAATTGAGAATTTTTACTACGAAATATGGTAAAAATGTTCATATATATGGTAAAAATTCTCGTAGTTCTCGTACTTAACGCTAGATGGCGGCTATGGCGGCCAATTACCAGGCGCATTGGTAATTTTTACTAGATCCATTGGTAAATTTTATCAGATCCTTCTCTCCGTGTACTCTCATTCCACTTTATCTGCCGGTTGAAATATCACACATCGTAATTTCCGAAAGTCCGATAATTTTCTCTGGCGTATCGAGGAAAGAATGCGACTAATTCGGGGGAAGGGGGTTACAAAGTGCGCGGGACGAATTGTGCGCGCCGAGGACACTTAAAAAAAAGCAAGCGCGGTCGGAAGCTCCTGATACGTCGTCGCATGTTCGCACCGTCCGTGGCGTCACCGGCGATAAACCCGAAACGAGAGGGAATCTCGCTCATCGCTTTCCGACGAAATTTCGTGCTCGATCCCCACCCCGCCTCGATTCCCCGAAACCTTGGGATAAATCGTCTGCGACCCATCGACAGCCGCCGCTGCCTTCGACGTTGCTGCTGCCGCCTACAAGCAGCGACGTTCGGGTATTTGCTTTCCCCAAATTGTCTCGTATCGCGAGAGGAAAAGACCCCCGAGACATCTAAAGGAAAATCAGCCCCGGTAATTTAGTATCGAGACGACACTCCGACTGCCGCCGAGGCCGATAGCCGGAGCCTCCGGACGGTTCCTGTCACGTGGTGGACAGATGGCACGACTCTCGAGGGTCCTGCGCGTGGACGGACGCGACCCGAGGATCTCGGCCTCCTTTCCGCTCCCGACAATACTTCGGATCGACATTGCGGCACGAAAAACGCGCGTTCGCACTCTTAGCGACGTCGACCCCGAGACGACACGTCATGTTCGCCCCCGAGAAAACACGGATATATACCCGACGCTGGAATCCGGGAATTTCCCTAATAACGAAACACAATTCGACATCTATTTTCGGCTGCAGCTTTTACACAGGGCGACTGATCGTCTCTTGTGTTTTTTTTGCACTCGGCGAAAATCATAAAAGCCATTGGATAGGGTTTTCAAACTTCAGAAAAACGATTTTTTTGCCGCAAAAATCGGGCGCGACATTGCTTAAAAAATATATTCTAGACGAAATTCAACAATTTTCGATTTACGATCCGATTAATTTGGGAAATTAGAATCTTGAGAACTAATTTCATCTCCACATTGTTTCGCCCGTGGCTCGACACGCGCGGTGCGCGGGATTCGAGTGTCTCGCTCGGTACTTGTTGTATCAGCTGCGACCATCCGTTGCCCCGGTTGACGAGGCCTCGTGGGCGTTTTGACGTTTCGTCTGCGCCCGCGGGCGCGCGAAGCGCTTCGTCGCTCGGACGCTGTTCCTATTTTAATTTCGCGATTATACATCGCGCGTCGCGCTGGCGGCCGGCGCGCGTGTGTCAATCCGCGTCAACACGTCCGTCGGACGCGTCGCGGCAGCGGCGGCGGTGGCGGCGACGGGGCGGGAGAGCCGCGCGGGAGGCCTCGCGGGTCGACCTGTGTGAACTTGGAACCCAATTTAGAGGAAATACATTTTTTCTTAATGCATACGTTTGTACTCGGTATGTACTTGTTTGTACCAACTTTTTTTTCGTTTGTACCTTAAGGGTTTCAGAAATACAGGGGGTTGTAAAATACTCGGAACCCCGCTTAAAGATATTGCATTTTTTCAAAATGCATACGTTTGTACTCGATATGTGCTTGTTTGTACCAACTTTTTTTTCGTTTTTACCTTAAGGGTTCCAGAGATACAGGGGGTTGTAAAATACTCGGAACCCCGCTTGAAGAAATCTAATTTTTTTGTACGCATACATTCGTACTGAGTATGTACTAGTTTGTACCAACTTTTTTTTTATTCGCACCTTAAGGGTTTCAGAGATATTGAGAGTTGTAAATTACTCAGAATCCAGCTTGAAGAACTTCAATTTTTTTTGTACGCAAACGTTTGTACTTGTACCACTGAGAAATTCGTTTGTACCTTAAGGGGGTCGAACGTGGCGGGCATTGAAAAGCTGCGAGTGCGACAAAGTGGCAATTTTTCAAGATAATAACAAATTTTTAGCAGGGTTGGCTTCCTCGCCGTTTGTACTCGTTTGTACCACTGAGAAATTCGTTTGTACCTTAAGGGGGTCGAACGTGGCGGGCATTGAAAAGCTGCGAGTGCGACAAAGTGGCCATTTTTCAAGATAATAACAATTTTTTAGCAGGGTTGGCTTCCTCGCCGTTTGTACTCGTTTGTACCACTGAGAAATTCGTTTGTACCTTAAGGGGGTCGAACGTGGCGGGCATTGAAAAGCTGCGAGTGCGACAAAGTGGCCATTTTTCAAGATAATAACAATTTGTGAGCAGGGTTGCCTTCCTCACCGTTCGTACTCGTTTGTACCATCAAGAAATTCGTTTGTACCTTAAGGGGGTCGAACGTGGCGGGCATTGAAAAGCTGCGAGTGCGACAAAGTGGCCATTTTTCAAGATAATAACAATTTGTGAGCAGGGTTGCCTTCCTCACCGTTCGTACTCGTTTGTACCATCAAGAAATTCGTTTGTACCTTAAGGGGGTCGAACGTGGCGGGCATTGAAAAGCTGCGAGTGCGACAAAGTGGCCATTTTTCAAGATAATAACAATTTGTGAGCAGGGTTGCCTTCCTCACCGTTCGTACTCGTTTGTACCATCGAGAAATTCGTTTGTACCTTAAGGGGATCGAACGTGGCGGGCTTCTAAAAAGTGCAAGTACGGCAAATTGGCCGATTTTCAAGATAATAAAAATTTGTAAGCAGGATTGGCTTCCTCGCCGTTTGTACTCGTTTTTACCACTGAGAAATTCGTTTGTACCTTAAGGGGATCCAACGTGGCGGGCTTCCAATAACTGCGAGGCCGGCAAACTGTCCATTTTTCAAGATAATACAAATTTGGTTGGTTTCTCGCAGGATTGGCTTCCTCGTCATTTGTACCCGTTTGTACCTTCAGGGAGAAGCCACATTAGAACTTTAGAAAATCGATTTTTTTATTGCATATATCGTTATCATGACTATCTAAGAATACGCTATCCAAATTTTAAACCGAAATCAGAACTTTTCTAGATATCGTAACGATAGAACCGAGCGCTCATCCTGTACTTACAAGCTACAGGTTCGAAGCGCTTTGAAAACACGTTTTATGCAGTTCGACTTTTTTCGCATCTGCGGGCATTCTGACGCGAAAAGTAATGAACCGATCGTTATCAAAATTGGCAGTAATTTTTATTATGCAATTACGAAGTTGATGTACCAACATACATGGGATGATATCGTATTTCTGAAGATTTTTTTTAGCATTAGTTGTGAAACAAAAAGTGATAATTCATGCAAAAATTAAACCACCTGCCACATTTTTTATTTCCGTCATTTTAACCGACATTGAGGTTCTTCGGAAATCAGTTCTTAATGTTGGAAAAAACCCTAATGATTTTGGATCAAAATTGCAATGGTTACCCTGCCCGCAATGGGAAAATTCTACTGACGACCTTCACCGGACATCAGGCGCATCGCTGTCATTTTTCCGTGAAATTATTTTAAAAAATGCACAAAAGTTGTTCGAAATATGAAAAACATGAGGGCCACATTTTATTTAATTCTAATAATTATTTCCCATCCAAATGAAATCCTAAAAAACCAGTAAAATGAGCCTCCTAATGTGAATTCCCCCGTTTAAGGGGTCGAACATGCAAGTGCAAAACTACAACCCTGCATGTTGGACTACAACGAGTTACCCCAGACTACTACAATTAGTAGCAATTTCTCCAAGCCATGACCATTGTCACTAGACTCTTACACTCTTCGTGTAACCCTACTCTTAGCGTAACCCAGAACTAACGGCGTGGACGTGGCAGGTTTCTAGTTCCATTTTTTTTTTTTTATATTTTTTTTTTTTTTTTTTTTTTTATATATATTTTTTTTATATTTTTTTATATTTTTTTTTCCATTTTTTTAAAGATAGATGTACTGAATACATTCACCTGATAAATGAATGTCGTGCTTATTTTTAAATCACGCGCCTTTTACTTTTTAACATACATCAGCAACGACAGCTTTCGTTTTTGCAGAAGTGCTCTCGATGTGGCGAGGACTGGCTTTTTATCGACACATAGGTCGTTGTGGACTTCCCATCGTCCGGTAATACGACGGACGTACGCCACGTAGTGCCCAACACGTTTTGGGTCTGATGCACCGATGTACTCGATGACCGCTACTAGTCTATACTCCGTTTGCTGCACCTGAAGACTCAAAGGGATTTGCGAAATCGTCAATACCCCTGACCAGTTTTCGTACCCCATATTTGCAGCAAGCGTCAACCACTGCAAGCACTCGATGTCAATGAACAAGTGCGGTCCTTCAGACACTTCCGAGGTGACCTTTCGACTTCCGCACCGCACGCATTTCTTCACGCGTGCGTCTAACATTTTTTTTTGTACGGACTTCTCCAAAATCTGCAGACCCTCTTCATAGAAGGGCTTCGTGTCCACTTCTATCACTGAGCGAGTCTCGACGACGTGATGATCACAGTCACGACATTCGTGCGAGATTCGATAAGACGGCCCGTCAGTCAAGAACATCAGTTTCGCTAAATTTCCCACATTCGAGTGACAATCAACTCTGTTGTTTTTCTGGGTGAATTTAGCACAGAGTAACGTTGATCGTTTCTTGTACGTCTGTGCCGTTGCTCCGGAAGTTGACAACGTTTTTACGAAATCGTAGAACTCGTTCTCCGAATTATCTACATAGTTTTGATAATTGGACCAATCCCGATACCCGGTTAACACCGACTGCGCGAGCG
The DNA here is from genome assembly GCA_964034905.1 of Itoplectis maculator. Lineage (NCBI taxonomy): Eukaryota > Metazoa > Arthropoda > Insecta > Hymenoptera > Ichneumonidae > Itoplectis > Itoplectis maculator. The sequence goes on from OZ035853.1 coordinate 9,685,291, forward strand.
AGTCAAAAGCACACGTATTATAAAACGTGACGTCTTTCCGTCCTACACGGACTGGCCCCAGTACTTGCCCGTTTTTGAGCAACGGTAGATTGCCATTCCTGTTTGGCCTCTCGAGAACATTTTCTATATCGGGACACGGAGTCAGATACTTGCCGCGTTTCGGCGGTTTTTCTGCTACTCCACTAGGATTTTGGCGCTTCGACGATTTTTCAATACAACCGCGTGCGTTGCTCTTAGACAAATTCTTGCCACCCCAGTTCTCTTCTTCGTGTAAGAACGGGTAAGTCACCTTACTGCTTTCGGTAGTCGTCTCAGCCTCTTCCACTGATACCGCCTCGCTCCCGCCCAGTTTTGAGCTTTCAGCTAGCTCAGAGAGCTCCGAGCTATCGTTGAGCTTCGAGCACTCGCCGAGTTCCGAGCTCTCGTCGAGCTTTGACCACTCGCCGAGTTTCGAGCTCTTTTCGAGCTGCGAGCACTCGCCGAGTTTCGAGCTTTTGTCGAGCTTCAAGCACTCGCCGAGTTCCGAACTCTCGTCAAGCTCCAAGCTCTCGCCGACTTTCGAGCTTTCGTCGAGTTTCGAGCTCTCATCAAGCTTCGAGTTCTCGTTGGGCTTCGATGTTTCGCTAAGTTCGGAGACCTCGTCGAGCTTCGAGCACTCGCCGAGTCCCAAACTCTCGTCGAGTTCTGAGGTCTCGCCGATTTTCAAGCTCTCGTCGACTTTCGAACTCTCTTCGAGCTTTGAGCTGTCGTCGAGCTTCGAGCTCACGTCGCGCTTCGATGGTCTGTCAAGTTCGACGACCTTGTCGAATCTCGACGTTTTTTCGCTTGTTCCGACTGGGGACGCGCAATCAGCATATAGCATTTTCTCGGCGCCAGAAATCGAACGGATATGTTTTATTAAAAACTTATCTACTCTGAGGTTGCGATCACCTTTTAGCGTCAGTCCTTTCAGTTCACGGAAATATTCCTCGCTTCGTGCTGAAGTTGCAGTGGATCCATCAGCTGCCAGTACAGATGTCCAGAGGGTGAAGTGTTTGCATATTCTCAGAAGACCACGCGCAAAATCGGGGCACCAATAGGGATTTGGTCGGTCGCCCATTTGCGTGTTGCCACTATTGCAACTATCTTCGAGATTTTTCAAGAAATCACTCAACCTCCCGGTTACATCAAAATCGGCAGCTTCGGGGTCCAGTGCAACTCTCGTATCATCACCGGAGTCACCGCAACCTGCAGCATCGATTCCAGATTTGATCATTTCGTCGATCTCTCCTAGAAACGCTCGTTCGTTTACCGCTTTGATTTTTCTTATCAATCGTGCTTCGGCGTCGAAGCAGTCATCATGCTCGATCTCCGAATAGGCTACGGTCAGGGTATCGCGTACTAAGCTTTCGAACTGATCGAACGTAGTGCATTTGGCAATTAATCCAGTGCACCTGAGAAAAAACTCCTTTAGGCGCGCATGCGTATTGCCGAAGCACTTCCAGCGCGATACAAGCTTGATGAGATGCGCAATGTCGATCCTCAAGCGACATCGGGGTGTCCAAACGGTGTTGCTTCCTTTAACGAACGCGAAACATCTGTTGGTGTACGTGTCAAGGTCAATTATTTCGAACGCTAAACTGAGAGCGTTCAAAAGTGCAAGCGAATAGTCGCTTACAACCTCTTCAGGTACTGGCACGCCAGATCGCAACCATTCTCGTAACCAGTAAGTCAATATGTTCGTGTCGTGCTTCTCCGAAACCATTTGGACAACCGGCAAGATTTTTTTACCAAACGGTACCACACCCTGGTAAAGATAAACCGTGGAACTCGACCCATCTGGTTTAGGAATCTTACCAATAACTGAACCTGTCGCGTCTATACTAAGGCTACCAGTTTTCGTCGCGTCTCTGCAGTACTTCTTATAGAGATAAGATTGCTCTTGACTCCAGTACATTGCGAAGAACTTATCCGACCCAATCTCTCGAACGGTACCTACGAATTCAGGGCGATATTTTAATTCGCGCACCGATTCGACGAGGTCGACGCCTTTACGCAGCCCTAACTCTCGATCGGTTTCGGTTTGTTTTGCCTTGCGTAAAACATCTTCGCTATACAAGTGCGCAGGAACTTTGTCGCCAAACTCCATGTATTCATTCGCCTTCTCTCTGCGCCAAGCATAGGTCGACTGCGCGGTGACTTCTTTAGCGACGCGTTGCCTCTTTTTGCCTCGAAGTTGGCGCTTCTTTTGGTGCACAATATCCCTCGTGTCACTCGTGGAGATGTGTAGTGTGAGACCTTCATCTTCGATTGGTTTTTCTAAGGCCACCAAATTGATCCGCACACCACACTCAGTACAAGAACCCTTTACCGACATGTATGGTTCCCCGTCGTTCTCGTTGACTTTCGAGTTCTTGAACGAAAAGCAGCATGGCAACTTATGTTCCCGCCACAATTGCTCCTGAAGCACATCAGTCCAGCCTACTCGCAGTACTCTGTAGTCTCGACCATTGTAGCACACATCCCGAGGCCGGATACTATTCCAGTCGTCGCTTGTCAACGTTATTGTTGTCCGTAGTGATGGCAACAGGTCACGGGATGTGTTCAATGACCAGTTTGAGCCACAACTGCGATCCATTTCCGGAGTTGAATCCTCGGGATCTTGTTCGATGCCATGCTTGCTTCGAAGCATATCCTGGATTTGGTGGTCGTTCCGGGAGATGTAAAGATAAACATGCTTTACCGACATTTCGTTCCGCATTTTTTTTGCCGCGTCGTTCCAAACGTTTTGCGACAAAGACTTTAGCTGTCCGGTATCATCGAAAAAATTCAAATCTTTCACTGCATCAAAAATCACTTTCACCGGAAACTTCGGAGCGCGCGGCATTTTCCACGATTATCTTTTTTCACACAGTCGACTTAATCATGAAATGGTTCCGTTTTCCACATTATCCGCAACGTCACATAAGAGCTTATCACTTCAGATTCATTCCATTGCAATGGAACAAATCTGACAAAGCGAAGACAACGACCACGATGACGACGAAGGCGGCAGCGACTACGACGATCACGATGTAGACGTAGGCGGCGGCGACTACGTCGATCACGGTGACGACGAAGGCGACAACGACTACGACAACCACAATGACGACGTAGGCGAAGGCAACAACAACAACCACGATGGCGACGGCAGCGAGAACAACGAAGACAACGACGAGGGCGACGACGAGGACGATGACGAAGGCGGCAGCGACTACGACGATCACGATGTAGACGTAGGCGGCGGCGACTACGTCGATCACGGTGACGACGAAGGCGACAACGACTACGACAACCACAATGACGACGTAGGCGAAGGCAACAACAACAACCACGAGGGCGACGACGAGGACGATGACGAAGGCGGCAGCGACTACGACGACCACGGTGAAGACGTAGGCGGTGGCGACTACGTCGATCACGGTGACGACGAAGGCGACAACGACTACGACAACCACAATGACGACGTAGGCGAAGGCAACAACAACAACCACGATGGCGACGGCAGCGAGAACAACGAAGACGACGACGAGGGCGACGACGAGGACGATGACGAAGGCGGCAGCGACTACGACGACCACGGTGAAGACGTAGGCGGTGGCGACTACGTCGATCACGGTGACGACGTAGGCGACGACTACGACAACCACAATGACGACGTAGGCGACGGCAACTACAATAACCACGATGACGACGGCAGCGAGAACAACGAAGACGACGACGAGGGCGACGAGGACGATGACAAAGGCGGCAGCGACTACGACGATCACGATGTAGACGTAGGCGGCGGCGACTACGTCGATCACGGTGACGACGAAGGCGACAACGACTACGACAACCACAATGACGACGTAGGCGAAGGCAACAACAACAACCACGATGGCGACGGCAGCGAGAACAACGAAGACGACGACGAGGGCGACGACGAGGACGATGACGAAGGCGGCAGCGACTACGACGATCACGATGTAGACGTAGGCGGCGGAGACTACATCGATCACGGTGACGACGAAGGCGACAACGACTACGACAACCACAATGACGACGTAGGCGAAGGCAACAACAACAACCACGATGGCGACGGCAGCGAGAACAACGAAGACGACGACGAGGGCGACGACGAGGACGATGACGAAGGCGGCAGCGACTACGACGACCACGGTGAAGACGTAGGCGGCGGCGACTACGTCGATCACGGTGACGACGTAGGCGACAACGACTACGACAACCACAATGACGACGTAGGCGACGGCAACTACAATAACCACGATGACGACGGCAGCGAGAACAACGAAGGCGGCAGCGACTACGACGACCACGGTGAAGACGTAGGCGGTGGCGACTACGTCGATCACGGTGACGACGTAGGCGACGACTACGACAACCACAATGACGACGTAGGCGAAGGCAACAACAACAACCACGATGGCGACGGCAGCGAGAACAACGAAGACGACGACGAGGGCGACGACGAGGACGATGACGAAGGCGGCAGCGACTACGACGATCACGATGTAGACGTAGGCGGCGGCGACTACGTCGATCACGGTGACGACGAAGGCGACAACGACTACGACAACCACAATGACGACGTAGGCGAAGGCAACAACAACAACCACGATGGCGACGGCAGCGAGAACAACGAAGACGACGACGAGGGCGACGACGAGGACGATGACGAAGGCGGCAGCGACTACGACGACCACGGTGAAGACGTAGGCGGCGGCGACTACGTCGATCACGGTGACGACGTAGGCGACAACGACTACGACAACCACAATGACGACGTAGGCGACGGCAACTACAATAACCACGATGACGACGGCAGCGAGAACAACGAAGACGACGACGAGGGCGACGACGATGGCGGCGACTACGACGACCTCGATGATGACGGCAGCGAGGACGACGAAGAAGTCGGCACCGAGAACAAGGAACACGGCGACGCAGACGGCAACAACGCCGACCACAATGATGAAGGCGGCGAGGACGACGAAGATTTTTTTTTTCTTTTATTAATTGCAGTTTATCTCCTTCAGGTCTGTTAAGAAATAAACTCCAGAGTGGGTGATTCAGTTTTCGATATCCAGGTTGATTTGTCCATAGTTTTTGAAGTCCAGGTTGATTTCTCGAAGTGGACATCGAAAACTATGGGGAAATCAACCTGGACATCGGAGACTATGGGGAAATCATCCTGGACATCGAAAACTATGGAGAAATCAACTTGGATATTAAAAACTATGGGAAAATCAGCCTGGACATCGAAAACTATAGAGAAATCAACCTAGACATCGAAAACTATGGGGAAACCAACCAGGACATCGAAAACTATGGAGAAATCAGCCTCGACATCGAAACCTATTGGGAAATCAACCTGGAACCTGGTCCTGGTGAATCGTAATTAAAACGTTCGAGCGAGCGTTCCGAGCGACTCGAGCGCCTCGAGCGGGCTCGACTACCTAGGTTAGCGAACCCTTTGAAGTACAAACAAATTTCTCCATGGTACAAACGGGTACAAACGGCGAGAAAGGCAACCCTGCTCACAAATTGTTATTATCTTGAAAAATGGCCACTTTGTCGCACTCGCAGCTTTTCAATGCCCGCCACGTTCGACCCCCTTAAGGTACAAACGAATTTCTCGATGGTACAAACGAGTACAAACGGCGAGAAGGGCAACCCTGCTAAAAAATTGTTATTATCTTGAAAAATGGCCACTTTGTCGCACTCGCAGCTTTTCAATGCCCGCCACGTTCGACCCCCTTAAGGTACAAACGAATTTCTCAGTGGTACAAACAAGTACAAACGGCGAGGAAGCCAACCCTGCTAAAAAATTGTTATTATCTTGAAAAATTGCCACTTTGTCGCACTCGCAGCTTTTCAATGCCCGCCACGTTCGATCCCCTTAAGGTACAAACGAATTTCTCGATGGTACAAACGAGTACAAACGGCGAGAAGGGCAACCCTGCTAAAAAATTGTTATTATCTTGAAAAATGGCCACTTTGTCGCACTCGCAGCTTTTCAATGCCCGCCACGTTCGACCCCCTTAAGGTACAAACGAATTTCTCGATGGTACAAACGAGTACAAACGGCGAGAAGGGCAACCCTGCTAAAAAATTGTTATTATCTTGAAAAATGGCCACTTTGTCGCACTCGCAGCTTTTCAATGCCCGCCACGTTCGACCCCCTTAAGGTACAAACGAATTTCTTGATGGTACAAACGAGTACGAACGGTGAGGAAGGCAACCCTGCTCACAAATTGTTATTATCTTGAAAAATTGCCACTTTGTCGCACTCGCAGCTTTTCAATGCCCGCCACGTTCGACCCCCTTAAGGTACAAACGAATTTCTCAGTGGTACAAACAAGTACAAACGGCGAGGAAGCCAACCCTGCTAAAAAATTGTTATTATCTTGAAAAATGGCCACTTTGTCGCACTCGCAGCTTTTCAATGCCCGCCACGTTCGATCCCCTTAAGGTACAAACGAATTTCTCGATGGTACAAACGAGTACAAACGGCGAGAAAGGCAACCCTGCTCACAAATTGTTATTATCTTGAAAAATGGCCACTTTGTCGCACTCGCAGCTTTTCAATGCCCGCCACGTTCGACCCCCTTAAGGTACAAACGAATTTCTCGATGGTACAAACGAGTACAAACGGCGAGAAGGGCAACCCTGCTAAAAAATTGTTATTATCTTGAAAAATGGCCACTTTGTCGCACTCGCAGCTTTTCAATGCCCGCCACGTTCGACCCCCTTAAGGTACAAACGAATTTCTTGATGGTACAAACGAGTACGAACGGTGAGGAAGGCAACCCTGCTCACAAATTGTTATTATCTTGAAAAATTGCCACTTTGTCGCACTCGCAGCTTTTCAATGCCCGCCACGTTCGACCCCCTTAAGGTACAAACGAATTTCTCAGTGGTACAAACGAGTACAAACGGCGAGGAAGCCAACCCCGCTAAAAAATTGTTATTATCTTGAAAAATGGCCACTTTGTCGCACTCGCAGCTTTTCAATGCCCGCCACGTTCGACCCCCTTAAGGTACAAACGAATTTCTCAGTGGTACAAACGAGTACAAACGGCGAGGAAGCCAACCCTGCTAAAAAATTGTTATTATCTTGAAAAATGGCCACTTTGTCGCACTCGCAGCTTTTCAATGCCCGCCACGTTCGACCCCCTTAAGGTACAAACGAATTTCTCAGTGGTACAAACGAGTACAAACGGCGAGGAAGCCAACCCTGCTAAAAAATTGTTATTATCTTGAAAAATGGCCACTTTGTCGCACTCGCAGCTTTTCAATGCCCGCCACGTTCGACCCCCTTAAGGTACAAACGAATTTCTCAGTGGTACAAACGAGTACAAACGGCGAGGAAGCCAACCCTGCTAAAAAATTGTTATTATCTTGAAAAATTGCCACTTTGTCGCACTCGCAGCTTTTCAATGCCCGCCACGTTCGACCCCCTTAAGGTACAAACGAATTTCTCAGTGGTACAAGTGCAAACGTTTGCGTACAAAAAAAATTGAAGTTCTTCAAGCTGGATTCTGAGTAATTTACAACTCTCAATATCTCTGAAACCCTTAAGGTGCGAATGAAAAAAAAGTTGGTACAAACTAGTACATACTCAGTACGAATGTATGCGTACAAAAAAAATTAGATTTCTTCAAGCGGGGTTCCGAGTATTTTACAACCCCCTGTATCTCTGGAACCCTTAAGGTAAAAACGAAAAAAAAGTTGGTACAAACAAGCACATATCGAGTACAAACGTATGCATTTTGAAAAAATGCAATATCTTTAAGCGGGGTTCCGAGTATTTTACAACCCCCTGTATTTCTGAAACCCTTAAGGTACAAACGAAAAAAAAGTTAGTACAAACAAGTACATACCGAGTACAAACGTATGCATTAAGAAAAAATGTATTTTCTCTAAATTGGGTTCCAAGTTCACACAGGTCGCGGGTCGCCATAAATATTCAGGTAATTTATGCGTCAAATAAGATTAAAAGATCCCGCGCGTCGCTGCTTCGAGCGCGATATCCGACAGAACAGCTCGCGGATTCCCCTCCTCCCCGGACAATTCGCGGCGCTCGCCAAATTCCGTTTCCAGATGCGCCGGAAAATTGCGGTGGTCCTCGTCTGTTACGAAGCACCGGCCATTAATCTCTATCTGTGTTACATATTTATTATTTCAATAAAAATAATAATTTTCTGGTTAATTAATATTTTATTTACTAATTGAATTAAATTAATTTTCTGGTAAATCTCCTTTTAATAAAACTTCAGGTAAAATTTAAATAGAGAATTTCTTTTCTCCATTAAAAAAAAAATCAGGCAATAGAATCGTTGCTTTCCTCTCTATTTTTCGCAGCTTGCTCGAGAAGTGAGACATATCTCGATCCTCGATACACGATAAGACGGACGGGACGACAGGCCGGATAAACAGACCGACCTGGATGGAATCCCGCGGAGCCTCGAGAATGTTTTCCTTTTCTCTTTCCATTTTTTTCTCTTTCGTTTTTTGCTCTAATGGACATTCCGAGCCCCAGTAGGATCGATAGGCCTTTCCCCTTGCTCAGGATCGTTTCGATAATGATTACATTCTATCGGCCGCAAGGACGACGCTACACTTTCGGTTCTCCAATCCCTGGGAGATAGCGAAGCTCGTCCAAAGTGCCACAACTCGAGTGGAGCAGCAGCAGCAGCAGCATCGCGCGAGTTGCCTCGAGTTGTTGCACCGCGGTGCAAAATCCCAGTGAAGTATAACGGCCTTAGAGTAGTTGGAGTATCGCTCGCGCCACGCGGTATTAGCTAATCCACGTTACCGCTGCCGCTGCCGCTGCCGCTGCCGCTGCTGCTGCTGCTGCTGCTGCTGCTGCCGCCGCCGCTCGAGTAAGAGAGTGGGTTTTCCATGTCGTGCACAATCCAGTCGGGTAGGTTAATAGCCCATAAAATCCTGCCGTAACTTCCCCATTTCTCTCTCGCTCTATCTCGACGACTGACCACCCAACTAATTCCCCGCGACTGGATCGGCGGCTCCGCTCGCTCGATACACTCGGCCAGTGTTTAATGCATATACATTTTGTTTGTATATATGTATATTTGTGTGTGTGTGGTTGTGTGTGTACTATGTACTGCGGGTCTCCAGGAATCACGATGACAATGAATCATCGAGTAAAACGTAAAATCAGTTTATTGCCTGATGGTCTCTCTCTGCTTTGAACTGTCTCTCTCTTCGTCTGTTGCACAATTTATTAAGGTGGACTACGCGATGCGACATTGTCGCAAGTTGCGAAAGTCTTCCAGATCGATCTTGTCGTATTGAAGTGGCGAACAACTCGACATTTTGATACGACAAAAAAATTAATTACATCTTTTTTATTATCGTTAAAAAAATACAATTTTGTGAATCCCCGCCCTGAAAATATTTTTCGAGCAGCTCAAATTCCCAGGTAGTGCAAATATTTGTCTCTTGCGCTTCGGGGGCGTTCGGAAGGATTGCGGATTATCAGGGGTTGGGGGGGGGGGGGGGGGGGTGAGGCTCGTTGGAACAATTGTGAGTACGTATTTTCCCGAAAGGGATTATCGCGGTGGCGAACTTCAGTTGAGCGAGCCGCTGGGTGAAACATCGCGCGGGACACGCCGCACAAACTCGTGAAACGATCTCTGATCGCGCTCGCGCGCGCAGAGCGAGATGCAAGCCGATACAGAAATATACCTCGGTGGTTTTCTAAAGGTCCGTGACGGACGGACAGCTGGCCGTCATTAAAACCCCATTAGCAAAGGAGATGCCCCCTCCCCTCTGCCTCTTCACTGTCCCCCTCCCTTCCTCGCCTCTTACCCTCCTCCCCTGCTACTCCGTCAACCCTCTCTCGGTCTGAGAAACTCGCGCCTCTCCGCCAGCCCCAAACGTTCTAACAATATCTTCCACGAAGCTCGCGCACATCCACCCACGCTATTAATATTGCGCCGTACACCCCCCTCCCCCCGCCCCCTCCTACTCGTCATCCTCCTCATCTTCATCTTCCTCCCCGCGAGACCCGCGACCTCCTACCAACTTCTCGAATCTTGCATTTCGTTATATTATGCCGCGGACTCCTATCGTCATCGTCCGAGTAAAATTGCCTCGAAAATTATGGCCGGGACATTGGGCGACTTTACACGACTGCGAATCGCTCAATGCACAGATTCTATAATAGCCTCATTAGGGGAGGTCAACGAGATCGGGAAGAGAGCCGAAATTTACAGGTGAGATACCGGAATACAGGACAAAATTATTGACGAGGAAATCTTAGATCATCTCGATATCTCGAGGAAAATTGTTCTGTCGATTTTTCGAGAAACCGAGGTACCTTGACTAGCAAACATTTTTCAAGGAGTCTTCCATAAATAACAAAAACCACTCGACTTATTCAAAACAGAAACAAATACTCATAATTCTCGACATTTTTTTCCCAACGCATAAAAAAAAGCTCGTAAATCTAAAAAAAAATTCTTCCACCCGATAACCCGTGAATACGCTAATTTCCGATAACGCGTCGCTGCATTGAAGGCCGAGCGCGAAAAACTCGACAATCGCGACGATTTTGCGAGCTGCGCGATACACATTCCGTATATATCATCAGCTCGCTCCCCGGCGACGAGTATGTAGGTCAAGTTCGAAGACTCGAGACTCGAGACTCGCGGCGCTCACGCGTTCGTCGCTGAATTACGGTGCTTTTCGCGCGCGCGCGAGATAATCGTCGAACGAGCCGCGAACGCTCGGCCGAGAATTTCCGGCCGCCTCGGAGCTGCCGTTTTCGCGTTCCGTCGAGACGCTCGGCTCGTGTCGCGCTCGCGACACGAGCCGAGCCACTCGACTCTTTGCGGACATTCGTCTTCCGTGGGAGGCCCCGACCGACCAGCCCAACCAGCCCGAAGAGGCCAAACCGCGTCTCCCACGGGCGAAGAGGCAAAAGTACCACGAGTCACACAAACACACACACGAACTTATATACAAAATCACACAGACTTGCACAAAATCACAAATACACAGACTTGTACAAAGGCAAAGAGAGGCAGCCGCGCGGCGGTCGCCGAGAGCGATGAGAGCGCTATATCCACCGACGATAAAAGAGGAAGAAGCTGAAGAGAAAAAATAAAATAAAAAAATAGTCCAACGAAGAAAAGACAGAAATAAATTTCGCGATCTCCGGACCGCGAGGGGCGCGTCTCTCCAGGATGTTTGTCAGGGGGTAGCGATGATTCTCTGCGACTCCGTGTGTATCACCCAGAGGGGACCGCGTTTTTACCCCCCCACCCCCTTCTCCGTCTCCCTTCTCTCTCTCTCTCTCTCTCTCCTCCCCACCCCTCTTCGTTCGGTGCGGCAGATCAAACTCGGCGGGTCATTAATTAAATCTGGCGGTGCAGCAGCAGCAGCCGGGACCATCGGGCATCACACAGCGTCTCAGCCCTCCATCTCTCCCTCTCTCTCTCTTCCTCGCTCTCTCTCTCTACTCTATCTGTCTCTCTGTCTATCTCGCTCCCTCCGACGTTCCCACACCGCTCGGTTTATAAATATATCCGAGGAGATCGCCACCGGGAGTTTTCCAGGAACTTGATACTCCCGCCGATGTGTAGATGGTATTACACACGAGTAGCTCCGGGGAATATATATCGCGACGCGCGACCGCGCGGTATAAGCTCCTTGGGTCGTTCCATCACTTTCACTCTCCTTCTGTGATGTCTTCGGTCGCTGCTGCCGCTGGGACGTCGAGCTGGGGGGAATCATTACACATAATGCGACCTCTGGCGGCCGAGAAGAGAAGCCGGAGTCGCAGTCGTTTTGCAGTTTTGATGCGTTTGTGACGGTTTCGTCAAGAGCCTCTTGGAGATTTTTCGGCCGGGGGACAATACACGGCGCATGCTGAGAACATGTTGCGGTCCTTTTATTACTCAGGGAGGAAGAGAGAGAGAGAGGGAATTCTGACGCTTTCGTAGCAGCGGCAACAGAGGCAGCGCCGGGTCCGCGTGCGGCCTGTCATCTGGCGCGCACGCGGCAACCGAGACTCGAAAGCAGCAGCAGCAGCAGCGCCCGGCTTACGCGCGCGCGCGCTCCACCCGATAAAATAAGTTTATTGCCCGAAGTCTCACTCGACGTCCGAACGGCTTGCGAATCTCGCGAAAACGAGCAACTGCCGATCGGTCGAGATATGCAATATGCGCGAGTTATACTTTGTTTTAATTTTTCGCGACACATTTTTCATGATTTTTTTTTTGTTTTTTAATTTTTATGTAATATTGAATTTGTCAGAAAAAAAATCGCCGGTTGCAAAGTTTTTTCTATATAAATTTTGCGAAGTCACGAAAAAAAAAATCTAGGCCGAGACAATTTTTGCGATCGATTTTTCCAATCAGCGAATTTATATTTCACGATGACCGCACGTCGCGTGGAATGCGATACAAAAAAGAAAAAAAAAAATCGTATACCAGTCCCATGTTTCGTTTGACCTGCGGTGCGAGAGGCATCGAAATTCTCGTTATTAATTCACCGGCATTCGCAGCGCAGCACAACATTAGCCTCTGCGTGACATCATTACAAGCCCTCCCGGTCGTGTCGCGCTATGTCGGACGACAATGCGCGCGATCGCAAGCGATAAATCAATGCCAAAGGGAATATCGATCGGGTTCACCGCCGTCGTGAATATAGCGTATTAGAATAATCTCTCGCCGATCTAAATCGATCGATCGAGTCCGAGTCCGAGCGTCCGAGAGTCTGGACAGCGATAGGAGATGCAGTTTATCACAGGGATAGCGACGAATTAATTCGGTCTCTGCGCGATGCAACTGCGGTGGGGAGAGGGGGAGGGGAGGGAGAACTTTGTGTGTGGAAGACACGCGAAGACGACACAGAGAAAGGGAGACAGCGAGTGTCTCGAGTGCCCAAGACGAGCGCAGCGCCAGATGAAGCCGTAGTTGACGTCCACGTGGGAACACTGCAGGGGTTCCACCTCGTCTCGTGTACCGAATGCTCGAGGCTTTTTTATCCAATTTTTTTTTGTTGTATTTATTTATTCTTTATTTTTTATTATAATTTTTTTTTTCATCAACGTTATAACGATATAAACGCCCGAGCGACCATTCGTCGCCGAGGACTGCGGTGAAATTCCTGTGCGCCGCGCAACGACATTAAAGTCACTTGTTTATACAATCTCGTCGCGCGCGCGCGCGCGGCGACCGCTGCGACGTAATATAAGCGATATAAATATGCGGCGAGGATAACTCGGCTCGGGGGCAGAAACGAGCCGAGGCGCACACTCGAAATAATAATGTTTCGCCGCGGTAATAATAATTCCGCCGCGTGGCAACGCGAGTATCGTGTATATATCTTCGCTGCGGGACGATACGACCGTGCGATTTCGATTTTTTATTTTTTTATTGTTGTGTTTTAATCGGGTGCTTTACGGCGTGACGTACGATCGTGTCGTTAAAATTGCAGGCGTCACGATTTCTTCGTCTCTGTTTGAGCGAATTTGTCGTTACTCAGTCAATTTCAACGATTAAATGAAATCGAAAAAAATTAATTCATTTTTATTTTAATAAAATTCCTATTAAAAATCTATATTTATATAAATAAATTTCGATTTTTGTTTTGTTTTCAATCGGGTACTTTACGTCGCGAATGAAAAATGATTTCATTTTTATTTGAATAAATTTGCCACTCAAGTTACTTCGATTACAATTCAGATAAACCCGTTCGTCGATTATTCTTCTCGATACCGGAGTCGCGCGGCAAAACAGTCGCGGCGCGCGGCGATTACCACGAGTGCAGCGGCAACGGCGAGTGCCCGAGCGTTAATTAGAAGATTTAGAGAAGCGGGAGAGCGCCGAGGGCGTTTAGGGGATGATTTAGTGGCCGAGCTCGAGCCTCGCGCGTCGAGTCTCGCGCCTGCGCGCACGCTTGCGTTGCGCGTTGCGCATGCCGAGCGACGCTCGGCGCGCGAGACTTCGCGCTCTCCACGCTCCTTCGCGAAAACTATAAAGTATCAACAATAAAACGATCCCCTACTATACGCGCGGTCCGGACCTCGCGCGGTTATAAATCTCCCTTGCGGGTTATCACCTCAGGTTCTCGTGTGTCTCCCGCTTCGCTCTTCTCGTTCATCCTTCGGCCCGACCGGCGTGCGCGCGCAGCCCGAAAGCCTCTCTCCGTCCTTCGCCGGGTTATTCACTCTAAATTTAGTCATTGTCTCTCGCGTGGGACCTTAAATCTTCGGTCACGAGCTCGCTGCTACCGTACCCGTGCGTCCCGGTTCGCTCGAGTCGCTTGGCGACCGGCGCAACGGGAATCCAATGCTGGTGGTTTACTCTATCATTTTTTTAATCTCAGATTTTTGATAGTTTTTGATTAGCTTTTCATTTTATTTCAGAAAACAAAATCTTTTTCAGATGACTTCGGGGTCTATGTAATTTTGATTTGCTTACGAATCTGAAAATTAAAAATATGCCCGAGAATAATTGACTTTTTTCTGCTGAAATAAGAATTAAAAAAAAAACATACCTGAAAATCATTGAAACGCATAGATTCAGGTGCGTCGGTCAGATCTCGACGTGGGGGTTGATTCCTCTGTGACTGGGGGACAACCGGTCGTCGCTCCGAGGTTTCGGTAGGAAACGAGGAGCAGCAGGAGCAGCAGCAGCCGCCACCGCCGCACAACGCGCCCACTTGTTTGCCCAGAGTGACACGTTTTTACCTGGTCATCGCGGGTCGCACACGTTACACGCCCAAAAACCGACCCGACGCGCCCCGGGACCGCGCTCGCTGCTCTCTCATTCGATATTGATTTATTCGTCTCTCCGGACGAGGAATGCCCGAAGCCATCGTCTCTGCTCACTCGTCTCTCTCTCTTTCTTCGTCTCCTCACGGCGCGTCGCACCGTCTATTTGTCATTCGACAATGTGTATATTTAGCCCGCCCCCGGTCATTCGGGTTTCTTTATCTCCCTCGATCCCCGATGCACGTTCGTCTGTCGCGCATCCGTTATTCAAAACGAATGCATCATTCATTCGCCAGATTCGTTCATTTGTTTCATCGAATTCCACTTCCTGTCTCCCCCTCCCCCCTCGGCCGCCGCCAGAACATCGCGACTTCCTGTGCTCTTGATTTTTCATCCCGTTGAATTATGCCGATAATTTTGTTTTTACTTTGTTTAATATTTTCGAAATAAAATGAACTTGGTCTCGGCCAATCACGGGACGAATGAAGTGGTGACAATGACAGCGATATTTCGAGATTTTCGAGCCACCAACTTTTTAGAAGGATCACTTCGTAATTTTCGTCGAGTCTTCTGGTACGATTCCAAAGATTCAACGGTGAATCTTAGATGACATTAAAAGATTTCGTTAATGCGCCCATCGCACCGATTTTTCCCTCTGTTTGAATAGGATCTCGCGCTTTGGTATGCGGTGTCGTTTCGTTTTTTTTGTCCTCGGTTCTGCTCATTCTCTCGGCTCCTCTCGTCCCTCGCGCGACGGGCAAATATTGTCGCACGTGCTTAAAATACCTGACCGCACGATCCGAGGGCCGGATAACGCGTTCGCCAACGGAAGATAAGCGTGCGGGACGCTTCGGTACATGCGATCGTCGCGACGAGAACGCTGCGCGATCACGAAAAAAATATAATAGCTTCGCGTTATCGTTTCCACCGCATAAAGTGCACGTCCGGGACGCGAACGATTGTCAATTCGTTATTCCTGTTCCGCTGCTATTTCGTAACGTCGATACGTACGAAATTCTTCGGTAATCGGCCTTGGCACATATATATACATAGTATATACGGTATATATAGTTATCTGGGAACGAATAATTGCGGCTGGTCGGGTGATATCGACGTCAGTTGAGTTAATTGGTCACCGCAAGCATTCGAATTGCTCAGTGGAGAACGTGCGATTGCGATCGATCGAATTGTCGTTCGCCGAGCGAGTGCCATTTGAGTGTTACGCAATCGCCATTTTCGTCTTCCTGCCTTATGCATCGCGTTCATATGTTTAGTGAATAAAACGCGATACGCGAGTGTCGCCCCAATGACATAGGAATTCGTATAAAAATAGAAAATTCATCGACAGCAAAGTGGAAAGCAAAATTAACACGAGCATTTTTTTCTTTGTCTTTCAGTCGCACCAGGAGGAGGATCTCTCGGATCCGGATCTCCAGGACGAGGAGAGCGGCGAGGAGCTGCCGCAGCAGCCGCTCCAGGCCAACAGTCATCCCTCGTCGGACAACAATTCCGGCCAGGCCGCGACACCGACGCCGCTGACTCATCTCAACAGTCTGACGACCGCTCATCATGCGCACTTCTTGTCCAAGCTCAAAATGGAGGTGAGTCGACCTTGAAACTTTTCGATCTGAAACATCTCAGAGTCTATATTTACTTCGATATTACATAATTATAAAACAATAATTCTGCCAAAAAAATCATTCTGTACAGAAATATCGAAAAAGAACTGAAAAATGAATAACATTATTTTTGGTGTCTTTTCCCCAGCCACATGACATGGACATCCTCAGCAACAAGAGCAACCTCGAGGCTCTTCAGGCGGCGATGGGCGGCGGCGTCGGTGGCTGCTTCAATCTCCCGTTCTCGTTTCCGCCACCGGCCGCGTTCCTCACGCCTCAGCACAATTCCCACAGCGGTCATCCCCAGATCGGCGGGGTCGGCGGTGGCGGCGGCGGTGGCGGCGGCGGAGGCGGTGGAGGAGGCGGCGGCGGCGGCGGTGGCGGCGGAACCGGCGGAAACGCGCTGACCTCGTCGGCGAGCTCGCACTCGAGCGAGTCATCGCAGGGAAGCGCGCGCAACAGCAGCGATGTGCGCGATCCGGGGGGTCACAACGCCCAGACGAACCCAGCGAATTCACACCAACAGCCGACCAGCTGGAGCTTCGAGGAGCAGTTCAAACAGGTGCGTCAGGCAAGTACCTAAATGTCTGCCTTTATTACACGATACCGCGAATATTATTACCCACCGATGATGATACACCCCTGCCAATTAAATCGTGTGAAATTAACTAAACGCGCTTTTGAGCCAACAGCAGCCTCCGCGACTTTTGTAACTCACCGAAGAGTCGACAGCGGCGGCGGCTGCGGACGAGAGGCCGGACTATTCGCTCGACGACCGGCCAAACGGTCCAATTACAGCTCCAAACGTGTCGGCGACTTTAATTAATGCAATGAACGCCGGCTAATTATCGGTTTTTACGCCGGGTGCGTCGCTCGCGCCCCGGCGCCGCCGCCACGGGAGGATAATTACCAGTGGCTCTGGAGGTCACGTGGACGCTTGGAGAACGGGGGCGCGCAACGTCGTGCGATTCGTCGGCGAGTCAACCCACGACGACGATGACGATGATGATGAGAGGGGATGCACCGACTCCGGGGAACGACGCCGGGTATCTCCTTTTGCGGGCCGCGAGCGCGGCGTATTAGCTCGCTCGTGGACGACTCCGGGATCTCTCGAAGCCTTGTTAAGGCGTTTTTTGCCCGTTGCCCACTGAGCGACTGACCAACGATAGTCAGCCCCTCGGCCGGTCGAACAGCGAGAGCAGCGGCAGCGCCACCGGCGTCGGCCGGACCAGGCCCCGAGGTGTTTCCAGGCCTCGTGCGCGAGCTTTTTCGGTTTACGCGCGGAGGGTGTGGTATCGAATTACCATTTAGATTGGCCGGCATTAACGGCGCCCCGCCGCGTGGCTCGTCGCTTTGTCGTCGTTCCTTCCCGCTGCCGCGCGGTGCATTACTCGTCGCGCTGTTATTTTTCGCGCCGCGGCGTACGCTAAAATCGCCTCATCAACCGCGAGCGCCGCGCGGAGTAGACGACTGGTGTCGCGCCGGATTCTCCGAGGCTCGCGGGGTCGACGAGGCCGGGGTCTGTTGGTCCAAGGATTGTTCCAGGACTCGTCTGTGGAAGGATTTTTATTATTTTCAATCCTTCCACTCTTCTGTTTTTAGCTCATCGGAAGATTCCGCAATTTCGTTTCTGTCGTCAGCCAACCGGGCCGCGAGCCACTGGGAATAAAGTCATCCGATTCGGAAGCAATGAATCCACCATTGACCCGAGTGACCCCGGTCTCGGCTTGCGGCGCTCGAAACGGTCGCGGCGCAAGAAACAGCGGAGACGCGCGAGAGCGTCGAGTTCGTTCGCCGCGCGGTGGACGAGACGCAGAAACGAAAATGAAAAGCTCCACCCACTCGGAACTGACGGGGGGGAGACGTCGGAACTCTCTTCGAGAGAACAGCGCGTTCGCGCTCTTCTTTCGAGACTCTTTTCTCGCGGTCTCCCGCATCGCATCCATCATTCCGTGGGGGCGTACTTGTTGCAGGGTCTTTAATCTTTATCCTTCCTCTCGTCGTTCCTCGATCCTCCCGCGCGCTCGCGGTTCTTGCTCCTCGCCAGCGTGTTCTTATTTTATTATTGTCTCGCATCCCTCTCGGCCGGAGATTTTCGCTGGGGCCTCGCGGAGTCGGCGGATTCATAATATCCATATTTGTGTTCGTTGTTTTGACGCACGTTGCGCGAGCGCAGAATAAGAGAAGCACAATAGAAAAATCCAACAAAATAAAATAAAATAAAACAAGAAAACGGAAATAATGCAAACCGAGTCGAGGTGCTCGAGGTATTCGAATAACAATCCCGAGGGGTAATGAGAGCCTCGCGAATAATTGGAGAGAAAAAAGCAAAGACGTTCAACGGTAACGAGGCCCATTGGGCTTTCTTGCCTCTCTGAGGCGACTACCGCGTTGTTGCAAAAAAAAAAAAAAAAAAAAAAAAAAAACAAAAAAAAAACAACAAGAACCTTCCATCAAAGCCATGGCAGATTTTCCAATCCTCAGCCGGAGATTTCGTACGTTCAGTGATGACGACGATCGCGAGTCTCGCGATTTTCTCCCTCGATCACTGAGGGTCCAGACGACGGCGGGCTCTTCCCCCCGGTGCCCGGTAAATCGCCGGATAAAAGTGCCTCGGACAGGTTTATGCCCGGTTCGGTTATTGTCTTGAAATGGGGTACCCCGAGCTCGGCCAACAGCGAAAGCACCACCAACAGCAACAGCATCAACATCAGCATCGGCAGCAGCAGCAGCATCGGACCTCGCGCTTAGTCGCTTCAAGGGCGGAGGGACCCACGGGCCGCCTCGGCCTCCTCTTACCACGGCCTAAATAAAAGTGTTTCGGATATAAAATACCCCGTCGAAGTCGCCGCGCCACAAACTCCCAGCGCCGAGTGGACACAATGTTACACATTGTGAAAAAAAAAAAAACAGCGACCCCTGCACAAGTTCCCAGTCGAGGCAGAAAGACCCCCCTCCCCTTTCTCCCTCCTGGAGTGTGTTACACGCAAAACATTATACATCGGGGCGATATTGTCCACGTCGGTATTAGTAGAGTCGCTCAGGATTCGTAGTGGTGAGCGCAACTCGTCGTGGTCGTGGGGCAGTCATGGTGCTCCTTCTGCTACCAGGACCCGAGGAACCGGCCACGAGAAGCCTCAGCTCCCTCCCTCCCTTTCGCCCTCTCTGTCTTTCTCTCTCGCTCCCTCACTCTCTGCAATACTGTAGCACTATACTTTGCAGCCATTGTGAAATAACTCGTAAACCTGCAAATTGCCGGCTATTTCGCTCCCATATACGTGAGCCGAGCGATCTTTTACACCGGCTTCGGCGCATTCGATTGTGTGCTGTGTATGCTCGACGCTGTACGTGTGCGATTTTTCCATCGACCTCCCTCCCCCCTCTCAACTTCCACTCCCCCCCCCCCCCCCCCGGTGTACAGCGTGTCTATAACTCCGCATGTGTATGTTTCAGCATATCGTGCGCCAGGAGTCGCTGCTACTGTTGCTTTTGCTTCTGCTGCTGCTGCTGCTGCTGCTGCTGCTTCTGCCCTTCCTCGTCCCTCTCGGCACTGAGACCAAGTGCGAAGTGCACGTCCAGTGAAAAACACAAACGGAAGATCTCCAACCAACACGTGCAGACCGTCCTGTCGTGTCTGCTCTGTCTGTCTGCACTGCTCTGCTCTGTCTGTGTGAGAACGACGACGAAGCCGAGGAACATTCACGCTCCCTGGCTTCACATTGACACCACGTTTTTTTTTCCTCTCTGCATACGCGACGCATGTAGCGCGCCCTATCGGCCACTCGCGATCGACGGGGGATGCGAGCACGTATTGCAAACCGGAGGATATGAACACGCGGTGCGAGCGTCGCATTGCTGACGTGCGACGAGCGCGACTTATCAATGTAATCATGCTAATGCATTGTCATCATGCGATTATGAGGCCGATAGCGGGCGCAGCGAGCGCGGAGTCCAGTGCGCATGGGCGATGTAAAATAGTCAGCAAACTATGTCCTCGCCTGTGTGTTTTCTATATATATATAGACGCATACATAGATGTCGATATATGTGTATATAGATATTTTTTTATATACGTCACACATTGTGTACTATGACATCGGGCATGCGAACAAAGCTGGTGGTTCGTCATTTCGCGATTGACTCGGTTCTCTTATACGTAGCTCGTGGTTCTCCTTTTTTTTCAATAGTTTTATGTTTTCTCTCTCTTTTTTCGTCTCGTTTCGTTTCATTTTGTTCTCCGGGCAGGCGCACCTGCAGACATCCCCCTAGAACCGACGGCGGCGCGCCGGTTCGTGCTGTTCGATAAGCCAAGTCGATCGTGGGCGCGGCTCTCACTCGCGGAGCGCGGCAGTAAAATAAGAAATTGCCCGGCGCGAGACCAGGTGGAAAAAAGTGGAGTACAAATTTTCTAGTATTCTCTCGTTCTCTCTTGGTGGCGTTTTTTGCTGCATTTTTTTTCTGTTCATTCTTTTTCTCCGTTTCTCTTGTTAGGCTTTGTGTCGAATTATACACGAGCCACGTGCACACGATTAGCCCGAGCGGCCTGAGCGCCGAGCGATATCGCTCAAACATTTTATTCATAACCCGTAGCCCCCGAACGCGAGCGCGTCCGATAGGCAAACCAGATAGACGACAATTTGACCTTAAAGTGCGCCTCGACAATCGGCGATGCCTCGGTAACTCGCAATTTATGGCAATTGATAATAATCCATAGCGCCTCGCGAGACAATCGAGAGCACATGCGAAAAATTAAAGCGGGTTTTTATTTTCGCTCAGCGCCAAAGAAAAATGACACTGTCGCTCCGTAACGACCGGCGCTGCGTCAACGTCTGACAGTTGAACATAAGCGCGACGGCTTTTCAACAACCCGCTTTGCGTATCGACGACAATTTGCACTGCTGTCGCAATAAGTCGCGAAAAAATGTAGGTCGATTGTTTCCACGTGGAAACGAGATTTGATTTGCCGGTCGAAGATATATTAAATGTATTTCGCAGCCAACTTCGCGATAAGCACGCGGGATAGTTTTCCGTGACTGATTTCTATTCTGAATGCGAGACAATAATATATTGATCTTTCTTTTTTTAATTAAACATTAATTAAATATTCACCGCTAATGATCGCGGTGTAGTATTTCACAGACGACGAAAACCTATTGCTACTCGATATTTCGTGGCAACATTGCGACTGCAGCGAATAAATATTGAAAAAAAAAAAAGAAATAAAAATAAAAATAAAAATACATTCAAAACTGCGACCAAGTGCCTCGCGTTGTACAGGCCGTGCGCGTAAGTGATCCACGCGAATGTACTTGCGCACCTCGGGTATACCCGGCGCGCGCCCGTTAACTCCGCCGATACCATAGATATTTGTCCAATAATTGGATAAGGCAGTAAACGCCTCTAATAGCCGCAAAGCCAGAAGTGCCTGTACATATACCGTATATACCTACCCGCGTTGAAAGCTATTTTACGGGACGTGCAACAGCAGCAGCAGCGGCAGCATCGAGCAGCGCCCGGCTATCCTCTCGGCTCGTTCCCGGTGTATATAACTCAACGCCGCTGCCTACAGTACTGAGCAGCTTGTAACAAATACCCTTCTCACTCGCTCTGTCTCTCTCACTCTCTCTCTCTATCTCCCTCTATCTCTTTCTTTCTCTTTCTCTTTCTGTGCCGGTTGCGGACTCATCGTCTTTTTCCTTTACGCCCCGATTTTTTCCCTCGTAAAATTGGCGAGCTGCAAAACAGCGCCAGCCAAAGTAGCAGCAGCAGCAACGTGTTCGTTCGCTCGCGTCTCTCCCTTTCCCTCTCGCCCCGGCGAGAGAGTTTTCACCCAAAGAGAATTGCCCTCGCGCAGATCTCTCGGGAGCGATATCCGCGCGCGGGCCTCGATCGTTGACGATACTACCGACGCGGCGTGGCGCTTGGGTTCCCCGGGCTCGTTGAGTGCAAGGAGAGCCCATTGTCTCTGTGGCTGACGCGCGCGACGCGCTCGCACTTGGTTTTAATTTTTATTCTTGTCTTCGCTCTATACCAGTGGCATTTCCTATGCGTGTAATTATATTGTTAATATTTTTTTTCTTTCATTGCGTTCAGTAACCTGCAGACCAATTCATGATCGGCTGTGCTATATGACGGAGGGAATAATAATGCATTTTGGATTTTCGCGACGATAATTAATGTAACCAGCAGTCATTTATGGTACCTGTAAATATTTTATATAGAAGAACTCTCTATATTCGGCATTGTTATCCCATGGATTTTTCACAGTGCAAGCTGCAGAGGTGGCTGCACCGCACCGAGACGTTCGTCGAGGCGAGAAGCGCCGAGGAAGGGGTATATGGCAACCGGGGACGCGATAGGCGCGCGAGGAGGAACAATCATTTGTCGCTGCTCGCCGGGTGTGTACGCGCGCCGCGAGATGGCTCGTTACACCGAGCGAGAGGCTCAGGGATAAAGCTCCGTGTCCTTCTCAGTTTGCCACTTATTATTTTTTTTCTCCTGAAGCGACTCGACTGCCATTCTCGGCAGGATGTGACGAGCCGATGGTCAAGTCGCACGAGAATCACTCGTCATTTCAACGACCCTTCCTCGCAACCCCGCTCCCTTTTCCCCCTTCTTCGCTTATCGCGCTGTGAATCACTCGCGAGAAAGACCAATTTTCAACAAAGCGAACTCGCACACAGACAGACAGACGCAGAAATGCGCACGACAATTACGGGCTTGTTCTTGGGTTCCTCTCCCTCTTAAAAGTAATAACGATCCGTTAACCTGTAACGGGACGCGCGCCAGGCGCGTCCACATCTTCACCCTCGCTGCGCGCGTCGATCTCGAGGAAATAATCGCGGGCAACGCGTTTTGGTGTTTATTCGCTAAATTGGATTAAATTGATGGTTGTCGGATTTTTATCTTCGAGCTGACTCGTCATTAATTCTTCGAGGAGGAATTTTTTTTTTTTAGATTTATCTGTCATGTTTTATCGTGGAAAGTGATACCAATCAGTCCACGGTCTTTTGTCGTTTTGTCGAGTCGATACCGGAATAATTTCGTCTGCGATAACGAGAGACGAATTTTGACAAATAAATCTCGTGCGAGACTTTCCCTTCTCTATCATCAATCCTGTCGCTTCGAATCGAAAGAGAAAGAGAGGGGGAACAAAATCTGAAGACATCTCCATCTGAATATGCGTTCCGATCGCGTCGCACAGACGTCGCTGAGGTTTATACAGCTTGACCTCGGTTAGCATACCAAAGGAGCATTATATTCCGTAATCGGTTGGTGCCGGTCACGCGGGGCTTCGTGGGGACCGCCACGGCTCCGGCGGCGGCGGGCGAGTTCTCGCTATTACAATAAACGTCTCGCGTCCTCCCCGCAGCCGAGGACACCGACCATTTTTTATTTCTTTTTTTTTTATTTCGGCGAGCCGACCAAATCCCTCGGCGACAATGAACGCAATATATTTATAAGTTTGAGACTCGCCGCGTGTACAGTGTGACACATCTCGCGTCGGTTCGACTTTCGGCTCCACTTGTTCGTGTGGGAGTCGTTCGTGTAAAGAGAGAAAGAGAAAGAAAAAGCGCGCTTCGCGGTTTGACACACGTTGCGCATTCGCGCGCGATTCTTGGGCTACGCACGGCGAACGACTCACTGGCGGCTGGAGCTTCGGTGCAACAGCGACGACAACGCGTCCGAGTGACCAACGACAGACGCGAGAGCCAAGGGTACGTCATTTGAATTTCAATGAGTGATGTGGGTGCAAGTGTCGCCGCGCTACTCGTTCGGCGATATTTACGAGAGTCCTCGAGACTCTCCGAGCGCCCGTGTTCACGTCGTCTTCCTGCGCGCAAGAGAGAGTGAGAAAAAAAGTTGCAAAGTAGAGCTTTGTACATTGCTTTCTCATTAATCTCAATTTTCACACTCTATGAAGAAGCAAAAATATCTGACATTAAATTCTTGCGATCCGCAATTTCTTTCATTACACACCAGAATATCCCTGAATGTATCAAATGTCCTAATAAAAATGCCGTCGATACAGCCATAAAACAATTACACCTTCGAAAATAAGCCTAGTGGAAAAAAAAAGATATCTGTCCATCAGAAGTTTCGACCTACCCGCTCGCGTCACAAAAATCCTTTTGCTTCGCGGTTATTAATCTCGGCGAGTTTTCTATTATCCTCTGTATCACGCGTCCTCATCGCATCCTCAGGGCCGAAACGAGAGTGACGGAAAGGAACGTCACCTTTTTCTACGTCACGCACGTTCGGCCGCGATCGCGGGCTCGTTTCTTTTTATTTCCTTTCTTTATCTCTCTTTATCATTTCTCCCGTGAAATGCAGAGTGCAGTCGACGCCGCCAAAATGCGTCGTGTGTGACGCACGTGTGAGCCGCGCGCTCGTTGTCGTACACAGACGCGTGTAACATAATAGTACAAACACGAAGCGGCAGTTGTAATGTATGCAGGTGCTGGCATAGAATCTCGACTGTCCCCGCGGCCGACGAGAGCCCAGAGTTCATCCATCAAGAGTCTCGTACACACATAGCAAAGGCATAGAGACTGTTCGCGGTCGCTCGCGACATTCTTACTATGCTCGATGGCCTCTTTCTTTATTACTACACAACCGAAGAATATCGTCTCGGGTTTTTTTTTTATTATTTTTTTATCGCGAGCCGCCTTTGAATATGCCACGCTATAGATATAGATAAATACGTGCATACATATAGCTATGAATGTATCTCCGTACGCAAAGCTGTTGAATTTTCACCTCAGAGTCGTCGGTTCCGCTCGTGAGTCGGACTCGACAATGAAGAACCCGGAGAGATACATCATCTTCTACTTTTATCTCCGAACCGCGGCGAGAGACGCCGAGTTCGCGACCCCTCGAATAATTTATTTTTCCCTGCACTTCCTGCTGTTTGGATTCTCGGATTCTTGACGAATGGCGCGTTGCATCGAGTCGCGTGGCGTTAAAAATAAATCTTCGCGGTTTTCTCGTCGAATTTTCCATTTTTTGGGCATATTTGTGTTTTTTTTTTAAATAAAAAAATGGAAGAGGCTAGTTATCTCTCTTTTAAAAAGTTCATGAGTAACTGAAAGCATTGTTAGCAAACTATTCGAGCTGTGATTGGCCGGGACTCTCAGACCGAGTCCAGGTTCATTTGTCCTTGATAACTTTGACAGTTCTGTCAAATATCGTATTTTTTTTAATCCACTAAAAAAAGGTTGACGGCAGTGTTTTCAGGGGTAGAATATGCGACTTGAGAACGATAGTATAGGTTAAAAGTCGATATTTTGAAAAAATAAATTTAGTGACCCTGATTTGGGCGGTTTTGGGCCCGGCGGCCAGGTCTACGATTTCTGACAAGCAAAACGACAAATTTCCTTTTTTTTTTTTTTTTTTTTTTTTCAAACGGAACTGCGAACAAGGGTTTTTCAGTTGCGATTTACCTTTTTAAAACTTTATAAGAGCGCAGTACCGCAAAAGCACGCGCGCCAGCGCGTGTGATTATCCTAGTTAGAATAAAAACTTGATTCTCGATCGTATATTTAATTGACAATTTCGTTGGTCCAAATTGACGGACGTTTTCGTCGGTTCCGAGGACCCGTAACTCGAGACTTTGTGCGTAACGAGCGATTCCCTTTATTCCAACATTAAAACATATAACTCTCCCCTCACCCAAATAATTAGTTCCCTGTATTTCCCACTCCCTGAAATCTCATTTGGGCGATTTTTTTTATAACGTTCATCTTCTTCGATTCACCGGACATAATGACACGTACATCGACTTGTCGGTGGTACCGCGGGAAATGTGCCCGCGCACCCAAAGAAATATCACGCACGGAATAAGAGACATGATCTGAGCGCGAAAAAAAACGCGTCTTGCGCTCCGAATGGGATTGCGATCGTTTCTTCGGGCGCAACGAGTTAATTTTCGTAATTCACGTGTGCGAGTTGCACGTACGTTGGCTTCGACTCTCTTTGGACTCTTCTCTTGCCGTTGCGTTGCGCCTTTGGGCTCCCGCTGCTGCCGCTGCGGATTCTCAGGAGCGTCGCGAGCGCGCGCGCCGCATCCGCAGGTAATTGCGGAAGTCGGGAACGAGAGACCGTCTCGTCTCTCGCTCGCGCCTTGCGTACTTTGCGCTATACGTACGTCGCGCGGATCTCTCACTGCGCGTAATACGTCGCGCCGGACACACCGGCGTATGTCCCGAGCGCGCACCGAGGCGCGTGTACGGGATGAAAATTGTGCGGTAATATAATGAGGCCCGGCATGCACCCGATGGCAGCTGTCGCCGGGTAATTGTTGTCGTACACATCGCCCGGGTTGTACCTACCGCTCTCGCACTTTGCTCAACCGCACGTTTTTTTTCTCTCGAGGCGAAAGAACTTCGAAGTGTTTTGCCGCGAATTCGGCAAATTTTGCGGTGAAATTTTTTATTCGCGAATTTGTCGGAGCTTCGACCGCTGGAAGAGGAATTAATTGGCGGATTGATTAATTAATTAATTCGTAATTTGGACTCTGTTTTTGCGGGTGGTTTTTGTGATAGAAAGTGAGGTGAGGACGTTTCTCGTGAAGGCGACGTTGTTGCGGGTGATTTTTTATTCGTGATTTTATAGTTTGAAGGTTTCTGTAACCGAGAAGAAAAAAAAATTAATGGCCAGTTCCGGATTAAATTGATTGACTTGATAAATTAATACCCTGACGAATTCATCGGGTGGCAGCTAGTTTATTTTTCGTGCCCATTCAGTGTAGTCTTTAAAATGTATTCAAACGCAAAAGTTTGGCAGATATGGCGAGCCAACATTTTTTCCCTTGAAGTCGGTGACGAAAAGAAACGAATACGGACATTCGAACTGTTTTCTTCCTAACCGATTAAAAGATAAAGACTGCGAGACATAAAAAGGACTTTGTGCGATTGCGCGTAAATTATCGCAAACGCTCGGCCGTCGGCTCGCAGCGAGTTCACACCACTGGATAGACCGGTTAGAGCCGCGCGCGCACGTGAAACTTATATATATATTAATGCTAAAAAGCCGAGAGGGAATTATACGTTCCGCGGGACACAAAGCCGGGGAAAATTGTACAGAGCGAGCGCGGCGGCGGGAGGGTTGATATGCAAAGGGAGCGAGTTTCAGGGCATCGCGCACAAGGGAGACGCGAGAACTCGAGTCCTCCCATTATCCTCTCTCTTCTCGTTTCGTCTCATCCCACCCCCCCCCCCCCCCCCTTCTTTCTCGCTCTCGGCCTCAACACACGCGGTGCGTGCGTGCACGTTCGAACGAGCGAGCGAATGAATGAATGCATAGCTTGAATCCAATTCGTTGCGCTTTGCCGCAAACGAACGAGCAGCGCGCGGGCGGTGCGTACGTTGCACGCGTGGGTCGCGTAATTTGCTTAATTGCCCGCGCTCATCTCGCGGCTCTCGCAACGCGATTCCGACCGGTGGACGATTTACGGTACCGATTTACAGCGCCGAATATTTGCACAGACACAACCGCCGGTAAAATCATCAGCGCTGAGTAAAATAAACAAATGAATATAATATTTGGATTCCTTAAATTAAATTGAATTTAAATAATAATTAATATTAACAAAAATTATTTTAGTACTGATTTGTCTCATTCTTTGAAATTAGGACTTTGGTTTATGGCGTTTTATTTGTTATTATTATTATTTTCATCATTATTATTCTTTTTAATTAGAAAAATATTTGTTGTTCAGGATAAAGTGCCCCAACGCATTGTTTGGTCGAACGGTCCAAACAATGCGACCGCCACGCGCAAATGACTCAGATTTATAATGACGAACGCCGTTCGCTCGCTCGTCTTGGTTCCCGGCACGCGGGAGATGTTGAACTACATTCTGCGCGGTGTTGCCGGGATAGGCCCTGACACGACATGTGTCGGTCGTCTCGCGCGTCCCGAGATCTAAGACTGTCGTCGCTCCTC
Organism: Itoplectis maculator; assembly: GCA_964034905.1. Taxonomy (NCBI): domain Eukaryota; kingdom Metazoa; phylum Arthropoda; class Insecta; order Hymenoptera; family Ichneumonidae; genus Itoplectis; species Itoplectis maculator. The sequence goes on from OZ035853.1 coordinate 9,713,626, forward strand.
GCTCCCGACTTCCGCTAATCCGAGAATCGGGCCTTTTAATGCGGCGCGCGCGCTCGCGAGCGAGAGCGACCGAGAGAGTTTCGCGATTATAAATATCAGGGATACGGGGAAGTCGGCTGCTACGCGGGAAGCATTTTGCGCACCCGAAAGCTGCTCATCCCTCCCTCTCCCCGTCTCTCTCTTTAACGGCAAAATGTAACCTCCAGCCTCGAGCTCTGATCTTCCATAAAAAAAAATGTTCCCTTCCTCCCGAATCACAGCGAAACAAAATAAAAATAAGAACGTAAAAGCCGATAGCGTTATTTATCGCTACCAAAGCCACAAACGCTTCGTGTCATCGCCGTCGATGTGACCGGGAAATATTTTGAAATATTTTCCACCGTTTTCTCAATACCGAATATAGTCACGAAAAAAAGAGATCCATACGTCCAATTATAATGACACGATTTTTCGAGCGTTATTTGTGGTACGGACGAAATTCGATGCCCTCCGAACCCGAGGAGGGTTGGATTCTCCTCGATGATTGTCTGCGCGGTCCGGGGAGTCTCGACCGTACGTCGCGCACGCGGCTGCCGGACGAAAGACGCAACGAGGCTGCTCTCGCTCTGTCACGCCAGCACGCGCCTCTTCTCTCTCGCTCCCCCTTCTCTATCGCCCCCTCCCCCCCCCCCCCATCACAGTCGATGCCGCACACGCCCGCGTGTGCGGAGGCATCGACTGCGCGCGACGACAACGAGCAACGAGCGACGAGGAGCAACAGAGACTGCGCGCGCCAGTATCGGTGTGAGAAAGCGAGAGGAAACGAGTGTAGATGCCCCACTCGAGCACCCCGATCGTTTGGTGAGATAATTTTAGTATTGCCGCACGTCGGGGGATCCTCGCTTCACTCGCTCTCGCTCGGCGGCAGCGGCGCGGAGTGCGGTCCAGATGCTCGCGATGCCCCGCGCGCCCGGCATTGTTGCACGACACGCGGCGCCTAATTTTAGAATCGAGTAGGCCCCGAATGCGCAGGGAGATTCCGTCCTGGGTCCTCGAGGAAAAGTACCCTTTCCGTGTTTTTCTCGCGCCTCTCCGATATTGCACACAGACAGAGACACACAGACGGGCGGACACGCGACGCGAGACACTCGAGAGCGTCCGGAGGACACACCGGGCCTCCCTCGTCAACGCGCGGCGAGTGTCGCCGCTCTCGAGACTCTCGGCCGGATATAGTGACGGACTTTTTATTTATTTCGGGATCTTCGCGACAGGGGCGAGACGACTTTTCCCCTCCGATCGCTTTGTCGATTATTAATTATGAGCGCCGCATTTTTTATTTTTCTATTTATTATTATTATTATTATTTTTTAATGAGGGATGTTTAGAAACTTGTGTTTCATTGCGTTTAATTATAGACGAGGATGTGGATTAATTTATGAGAATTAGGAGACACTGATCTGATTTTTTTTTCCTGTTGGAAAGTTGAATAGATGAGAAGTTTCAAGGAGTCGTGAGTCTTGGCGTTTTATCAGTCATCCGCACCCCCTCATCTGGGGCAAATTCGACGAGCGGAGGGAAAATATGCGCGGTAAGGTCGATCGCGCTTGGCTACTGGAAACTCGGTGTGAATGGCAGGTTACCTCGCAAAGAGTCGAACGATGTTTGAAAACAACGTCACGCTCCGGCCGAAAGATTGTTTTTCAAATCGGGCGGTGGCGGCGCGGGCGGACAGCTCTCAAAGGCCTCCGCGCCGCCGCCGCGCGCCACTCCAGCTGCTAAACTTCATCCTCCATCCACCTCTTCGCCTCAGCCTTCTTCTTCCTTCTCCTCCTCCTCCTTCTCGCCTTCGTCCCCTCTACTTTTATTTTCTCGCCCGGGCTCGGGGGTTATGTATTCCCGTGTTGCTGCTGGCTGTTGCGTGAGAGATGTGAGACTCGCGTACACAAATCTGTCTGTATTTACATGGTACATGTAGTCGAACATTTTCCTAATAATTCAAACGGTTTCTCCAAAGAAAAAAAAAAGAAATTGAAACCAAAATCTTTTCTTTTTACCTTAATTTATTTGATATTTTAGCCCCAAAATTAACGTAAATAAAATTAAGAAATAAATAAATTATAATAAATAGAAAATTCAAAATTTCACAAATTTAAACGAGTCCTCTTCTCTCTTTTGGAATTAAATATTTCAATCAGCCGGAAACGCCGCATAGCAGTGTCAAACCACCTTCTTTTTGCCACAAGCCAAAGAACCCACACACGTCACCGGCCAACGAAGAGGCCCAAATTAACTTCATCCCCGTGTTCCCCACGCTAATCGGAGCGATCGGCGTTTGATGATCGTCGCAGATGGTTCCAAGCGACGAAGCGAGGCTGCGGGGTGATGTGCGGGTGGCGAGCTGGAAGGGAGCTGGAGGGAGGGGGAGGGAAGAGGTGGCGAGAGAGAAGGGCGCGTGCGCACAGGTCGTGGCAGGTCGAAGACCATCGAGGAGCTGATACATCGTGGCTCGTAAACCGTTAAGTGCCCGTGAGCAAGTAGGAATGAAGCTGGCTGGCAACTCCGTACAGCACGTACAGTGCTACAACTAGTGCTACAAACGCTGGCCTCTCTCTGTTCCTCTCTGTCTTTCTCCCTCTGTACATGGGAAATAAGAGGAGAATAGGGCCGTGGGACGGAAGCGGATGTAGCGGCCATAACTCGGCGGACCTCGGCAAAAGTTCTCTCGAATCGCTGTAGCATATAGCGATTTACACCCCCCCCCCCCTCTCTCCCCCACCACCTTTTTCTCTCTTTTTTATCTTTATCTCCTTCTCTCCTACCCGGTTGGACGATCGCAGCGCGAAATCTATGTCGCTCGAGCACCTCGGCACCTCGTAGCACCACGTAGATGATTCCGTTCCATTGAAAGAGTCGCGCTCGAGTCGCACTTGAAGAGCGTCAAAGCACACGGGGCGCAAGAGGCGCGAATCGCACGAATCGCATGCGCGCGCCCACCGTGGCATCGCCGGCCCGGCGCCCGGAGCTGCCTCGCATGGCACATTAGAAATGCCGCCAACTTCTTATACACGATATAACGAGTGCTGTATATGTATATAGTATATATTTTTTTCTTTTCAAGGGTATCGGTTGGGATCTCCCGAGCTGCTTTCGTGCGTCGAGAAATTAAGCCCGCGGCCGTTTAAGATACACCCGCGATATAAACGCGAGCGATCTCGAGGAGGGGGGTGAGGGCCTCCCCCTCTCCTGTCCCCCTTTAATAAGTCGACTGTATTCGTGAACGCGTGAATCGTTTAGAAAAAAATGAGACCCTCGCTTATACCTACTTAAGGGTCGTGTGTGTGACTCCTCGCCCCTCAGTCAAATTGATACTGTCGTCGCGGTCCCGATATGAAGCACGATATCATCGCCCCGGTGCGATGATATACACACGGATCGCGATAAGATCGAGGCAGGTAGCAGGTTTGGGCGCAGAACGCGCGCTCATCGCGCTCCGCCGCGTTTTATCGCAGCCGTGAAATTATCGTCTCGACGAAAACGGGGTTGATTAAAATATTTCGTGCGGCCGAGGCGGGAAGTCGCGAGCGGCGCTTAACGAACCGTGAAGTTTGATGATTTTAATCGAGACATCGGTTTTACGGTGAGGGAGAATGAAGAAAGGGTCCGAGGTTTCGGAGATTTTCGAGCGGAAGTCGGGTTTGTGATTTTTTGCACAAAAGACATCAATTTTATTTTTATTTATTTGTTCATTTTTTTTTGTTAATCAACTAGGAAATTGAAACCAGTGTTTTCGAGGGGTGGAACTCAAAATCGATGTTTCGAAAAAGGCATTTTTTTTCTACTGATCGATTATCGCATTTTTTTTTTAATTTAAACTGCAGCGACTCGTAATCGATGCCTCGAGACGAAAAGCAGAGTCGACGCGGATGCAGAGCAGAGAGGAGAGCGGGCGAAAGAAAAGACGAGAGAAGGGTCGACCTTTACCCTTCACGTTTAATCGATGGCTTAATGACCCACCGTCCGGAGTTTCGCGATCGAACGATCCCGATCCTCGTAATTAATATCCCCCCGCGGCGCCCAGCCAGCATCATCAACGCAGCAGCCGGCCACAGCACATGCGCACATCGGGCGCTCGGTGCATGAGAAATGATTTGAAAACGCGATTTGCACGCGAGTGCGAACGCACGATGCCCCGTTACATGCTTACCAAAGCAATCATGCGGTCCACGCATAAGACGCGCGAGTTATTGGCCGTATTATACGGTGCGAGTCGCCGCCGACGCCGAGAACAAGAGAGCGAGAGAGCAATCACGCGCCATTCGGGACGAAGAGGAGACGGGATGAAAAATCGCGTATAACCGAGATATAAAACGCCCGGAGGCGACCAGACGGATCGTGTCGTGGACGCATAGAAACCATTACAACAATTACTGTATATTTTAAACATAATTTATTTCATTTCTTCCCCGATCCTGTATAAAAAAAATCACAAAAAATTCTTATAGATTGTAATTATTTTTTAATGCGTCCATATAATAATCCTAAGGATTATTGTGTTTTTAAACATGATTTATTTCATTTTTTTCCCGCTTCTGTAAAAGGCAATTGAATGACTGCTCAAAAATGGTAATTTTTTTTTTTAATACCGCGGCCTTTATTATTGCGAACGCTGTATATTATAAAGTGCAGGATGTGAGTCAAACAAGAGAACGAAAAATTTCCCGCGCGCCACGGTACAAAACGGGAAGATATAATATCCGAAGATGTAATACGCGCTGAGAGTCGCCAACGACGACGACGACGACGACGACGACGACAAAGCGAAGTTTCGACGAACGAGAGCAACCGCGAGGCCCGCGAGCCGAAGTACGTGCGCTCTATTCACGCATATTCATATTCATAGATAGCGCTCGCGTGGTGCATATTCATAGACCTCGATGTTACCGGCCCATTTTGAAGAGCGCGACGCGCGTAGCAGCGCCAAGCGGGCGCGGCGGTGGGGTCGGTAATGAGGGGGGGGAGGGTTTCTGAAAAGGGTGGAGGGGGCAAGACTTCCGCGTGGGGCGATTCGTACCGGTGCTCGCACGTATATCGTCTCGCCGAGAATTTTCTTCGTCATTTTTTTTTCTCGTTCTTTTCTTTTTTTTCCCTTAATATTCACGTCGACGCTAATCAAGACAAATCGAAATCTTGACGGCGCGTCGAGAGGCCGAGGAGAAGCCGCGAGGATACTCGCGGCATTGAAATCTGGATTCTCTTTGTGCGATAGTTTCACGTCGCCCGGCGGCCGCGGCGTAGACCGAGCGTGATTTAAGTCCTCGCATCTTATTAGCCGGGGCACAATGCGCGAGGCCCCCGCGCGCAACCGATGCCGGAATCGCCCCTTGACTCCGTAATACGCTGGCTCCTTTATTGCGCCTGCGCGGCCTGCGGGATGAAAAAAAAAAAAAAAACGCTGAGTCGAGAGGAACCCGAGGTTCCTCGGACTGGAAATTCGTTCCGCGGCCGCGCGACTCGCCAATGGGAGGAGATACGTGTCCGTTTCCTTTATTCGTTGCTGTTGCTACTATTGATGGCTGTTTTTTTTTGCTTTTTGCTGTCGTGACTCTAGAATCGTCGATACAATGTCCGAGCTGCCGCAGAAGTCGGAGAAGCTGATTGGCGATGCTGATTTTTGCCATTGATTCGACTTCCGGGATTTCCGCATTGCTCGACGGTTTTTTTTCTCTGCGTTGCACAGAATCAAAGAGACTTTTCCACTCTCGTTTCCTCGATCGTATAAGACGCGGGGTGACCGTGAATTACTATCCACGGTTGCACTCGGGAGCGGGGGTGGGGGAGACTTCGATTGTGCGGAGGGTGCGGAATCGCATTAACCGCAATTACGTTCCATTGAGCCAGCTTCTCGTCTCGTCGCAAGGTGCTGCGTTTCCCATGCGCCGCAGCCGCTGCTGCTGCTCGGTGGGATCGAACAATGGTCAATATTTACTACAGGCCATTTCTTTTCAAAATTTCTAAGTTTTAACCCATACTGTTCTTCTCAAGTCGCATATTCTACCCCAGAAAACTATTTCTTGTTTACAAAAAAAATATTTCTATTTTACTCTCGACCGTTCAACTCGTCGTAACCGATACAATTGAGTTCGCCCAAAGTTGCGCGAAATCCACCCTCAAAGCTCGAGGCCCGCCGATGGCGCGAAAATTCGCGATGTTTACCGGCGGACGATTGACGATCGGTTCGTCGGGTCTTTCCGGGATGCCGCTCGTCCGTCGACCGGCGGCCGAAGGGGGGAGGGGGGGATGGACAGCCCGTGTGCGGGCGACGCGGAACGAGAGGTCGATTCTAGGTAGGCATAAACCGGCTGATGTACGCCAACCGGGCTCAGATCAAAGTCCCGGCTTTCAAACAATGTTACTGTTGCCGCTCGCGCGCGGCGGGAAGTCCAATAGCTTCGCGCGCCCGCGCGCGTCGCGTTTCTCGCTTTCGCGCGACTCGCGACTCTGTGTGCGCGTGCGCAACGAGCTCGCGCCTATGCTAAAGTGTCGGGCCGGTCTTTTAATACGCACGCACGAACGCAACAGCAGCAGCGGCAGCGGCAACAGCAACAGCGTCGACCAGGGACAAAAGAAACTGTTATCCGTCGGTAATGGGTTCCAGGTGCGGCTCGCGGACTTCTCGCTCCTCGGGACTGCGGCCACCTCTTCGGCCTCACCCGCTCGTCTCTCTCGCTCTCTCTCTGTCGCTCTCTGCCCGCTTCCCGGCGTCTTCGTCACGGTTCGCGAACTCTCGTCGCAGGGTCGCGACCGCAGGAATAAACGACAAAACGACGCGGCTGCGATTCGCTTTTTTTTTACTCCTTTTTCTTTTACTAGGCTAATCACACGCGCTTGCGCGCGTGCCCGAGATATCTTTGCGCTGCTGCGCTCTTATAAACCTTTAAAAGGGTAAATTGCAACTAAAAACCCTTGTTTAGTTGATTTAAAAAAAAAAATGTTGTCCAACAGTTTGTCAGAAATTGTAGATCTGGCCGCCGGGCCAAAAACCGCACAAATCGGGGTCAGGAAATTTATTTTTTCAAAATATCGACTTTTAACCTATACCATCGTTTTCAAGTCGCATATTCTACCCCTGAAAACACCGGTTACAACCCTTTTTTAGTTGATTTTGAAAAAAAAAAAATGTTTGGCCGAACAGTTTGTCAGAAATCGTAGATCTGGCCGCCGGGCCGAAAACCGCCTAAATCGGGGTCACGAAATTTATTTTTTCAAAATATCGACTTTTAACCTATACCATCATTCTCAAGTCGCATATTCTACCCCTGAAAACACTGGTTATGACCCTTTTTTAGTTGATTTTGAAAAAAAAAAAATTTTGGCCGAACAGTTTGTCAGAAATCGTAGATCTGGCCGCCGGGCCGAAAACCGCCTAAATCGGGGTCACGAAATTTATTTTTTCAAAATATCGACTTTTAACCTATACCATCATTCTCAAGTCGCATATTCTACCCCTGAAAACACTGGTTACGACCCTTTTTTAGTTGATTTTGAAAAAAAAAAAATTTTTGGCCGAACAGTTTGTCAGAAATCGTAGATCTGGCCGCCGGGCCGAAAACCGCCTAAATCGGGGTCACGAAATTTATTTTTCAAAATATCGACTTTTAACCTATACCATCGTTCTCAAGTCGCATATTCTACCCCTGAAAACACTGGTTACGACCCTTTTTTAGTTGATTTTGAAAAAAAAAATTTTTGTCCGAACAGTTTGTCAGAAATCGTAGATCTGGCCGCCGGGCCGAAAACCGCCTAAATCGGGGTCACGAAATTTATTTTTTCAAAATATCGACTTTTAACCTATACCATCATTCTCAAGTCGCATATTCTACCCCTGAAAACCCTGGTTACGACCCCTTTGTAGTTGATTTTGAAAAAAAAAATTTTTGGCCGAACAGTTTGTCAGAAATCGTAGATCTGGCCGCCGGGCCGAAAACCGCCCAAATCGGGGTCAGGAAATTAATTTTTTCAAAATATCGACTTTTAACCTATACCATCATTCTCAAGTCGCATATTCTACCCCTGAAAACCCTGGTTACGACCCTTTTTTAGTTGATTTTGAAAAAAAAAATTTTTGGCCGAACAGTTTGTCAGAAATCGTAGATCTGGCCGCCGGGCCGAAAACCGCCCAAATCGGGGTCAGGAAATTAATTTTTTCAAAATATCGACTTTTAACCTATACCATCGTTCTCAAGTCGCATATTCTACCCCTGTAAACACCGGTTACAACCCTTTTTTAGTTGATTTTGAAAAAAAAAATGTTTGCTGCAAAACAGTGCTGCAGTGCTCATCACGACAAACTGTCAAATCTCGCGCTGTTAAACAAAAACTGTCGGTCGTCACGGCCCTCGACCAATCGGAGGCCGAGTTATATCGACAACAATGGTTGCTCACGCACTTTTTAATAGAGGATTCACCCGCTGGACTCACGCGAGCGATTTATATACATAAATGGGACACGCGTCGAGTGATCGTGTCGCGCGACAAATATGAAAAATGAGAGAGAGGAAAGGATCTCGGTTTACCATTATCTTTTCTTTTCCTGATGACAGCGTTCGATTTTCCCCAACTGAATTGCTACTTCGGGTTTATCGAGGCTTTTTTTAGCATTTTTATTTTATTTAATTTTTTATTCCTTTATTTTTTTTTTTAAATTTTTTCCCCCACGATGTACAGAGAGCCGCACGGATGTCACTCGAAGACGTCGCTGCATCGTGGATATATTCGTCCCGTTGAAATTTCCCAGCTGCGCCGCGACAACGTCGATCGAGACGATTGGTCGGCTGAGTCGAACGGCGCGCGCGAACCGGGTTCTCGGCACGTATGGCTGCTTTCGCCGCGGCGGATTCGTGCGGGAAACAATGTGTTCGGTGTGTATAACATATTTAACAACGGCTCCGGTCGCCACGTTTCGACAACATTGTTTTGTCGCCAAGGGGCTTTGCGGTCACGGACCGACACTTTTGCGCTCGCTTGGTTTTTCCCCGACGAGCCGCGTCGACTCTCGCGGGACTCATATTAGATTCGCCAATTTTTTTCTCTCTCGATTTCTGCGGTTCACCTCTCTCTTTTCCAAAATCCTTACATGACTTTTGGTATAGCAAGTCTAAAAAGTATTCCAGCCTCCATAAATATGAAAAAATCGTCACCGTACCGAAACACCAAAAAAGAAATCGTCTCATAACGCTCGCGAATCGCACCGGTTGCCCGAGGCGTCCGGTTACACGCGTCAAAGCTGCAGGTGTGTCCGAAAAATTTGCACGCGAAACTCCAAAACTGCAGAAAAAAAGTATATACAATTATATTCAAACGACACGAAGAAACGAGGAAGATGTCGCCCGATAGAGGGTCACGATAATATCAATTTAGCAGACGAGGCGCGCAGCGGCATGAAATCGTAGCCGTAGGGTGCGCGCGCGGTTTGCACGGCTCCGAATGTGTCCGAACCGAACGCTCCGCGTTGTTCATGAAGCCATTAGAGCTGCTTCTGCCGCTGCTGTTGCCGCTGCGACTGCGACGGTTCCTGGCCAACGACGCTCGCACCGGTCACTGAGCCTCGCGGTGCTCGCGAAACGAAGGGAGCGACGCAATCGGTGTGCGTGACGAGCGTGCGCATGAGTCGTGTGAGACAGGGACGCCTATATAATACATACATATATAAACTATATATATATATATATATCCGAGACCGTATTGCAGTCTCGTGTGCGTTGCGGTCGTGTGTAACGTGTGTAACGTGCGGAATAGAATCCAACCGATGAACTCGAGAAAGGAAAGGAGTGGTATGGGGAGGTGGGGGGAAGGGCGAAAGACGCCCTTAATGACGGGGTTTCAGTCTTGTGTGGTAATGCGCGGGGCGTTCTTTGGCGCCTCCCTAATCAATTAATCAGCAAATCTCGCTTTTATCTCTCCTTCGTTTGTAATACCTCGTTCGCCGCTTAGGCGCCCGACTCGCGTACACAAACACAAACACAAAAAACAGATACCGACAAGCTCGGGCTTGAGTCGGGCTGTGCTGACCGAGAGCCGTGTTATTTTCTCATTCTCGGTTTATTAAGGGACGATTAGGTCGCCCGCCAGCGAGGACCGAGCGCGCGGTCACGTCGCCCCCGTGTCCCGCGTCTCGGCTCGCTCGCCTAATCGGCCCCGGCGTATCGCGCCGAATCTCCGGGGGCGATAAATAATCCTCTCCTGATACACGAGATCCGATAGTCCCGGATCTTTTCACGCACGCGCGTGACCCACAATTGTTTCCCGGGGGCGCGTTTCTCGCGTCCCGTTAAATTGAGGGGATTAAAGTGTTTCGCGGACGACGGGGATTTTTTTTTAGGATATAAACGTGGAGGGAGAATATATCGGATGAACGATCCAATTAATTAAAAAAAATCATTTTGTACTTTTTGTAGCGTGATTTATTTTGTCAAATTAAACAAAATAAAAATAAAATCTCACCTTTAAAATTCAAGATATATTTGCAGAGGATAAAATCGCGACACATTTTCGCGGTTATCTCGCCGAATCGAATAAATGTTTATTTCCGCGGGCGGCGCGAGACGATCACTGCATATCAAGGGTGTTGCGGTAGGGGAGGTAGGATGGGGGGAGGGGGAAGGTTCAACGACGCCTGGCATCCCATTTGTATATAAGATGAAACAATAAGTACCGACCGCACGACGACGACGACGACGACGAGAGCGAGAGAGAGACAAGCGGCGCGAAAGGTTCGTTTACACACTCGAAATACCTGGAGCCTCGGTCTGCGCCGCGAGACTCACAGCCTCCCCGACTGATCTGCTCCCTGTCTGTTAATGCCCTCGCCGCGAAGATCTATGGACTGCCCGTAGTTTATATGCTAATACGTAAAGAGTGTTAAATACTCGATCATTTATCACGCCATCGCTTCTCTTATTCTCGCCCTGAGGACGAGTCCCCTCCCCCCCCTCTCCGCTCCTTAGAGAAGTGGAGAAGGGGGGAGGCCCGCTTCCTCGCCGCTTCTGGTCCGCTCCTCTCGGACGCTCCGCTCGTTCGCGCCGTACCCGACCTCCTCCCCCCCTCCCCATGGTTTCCGAGCGCGGGAGGGAGGAAGAATTTTTTTCTCGTTTGCTCTTGGGCCAACAATTATCACGCTCTGCTGCGCTTAAAATTCACCGCGCACTTGTCGATATCATTCAGCCTTTTGTGCGGCGAAGACGCGGGAGAAAAAAAACCCCCTTGAATTCCAGAAGTGTCGTAGACGACGGAATACACAGAATACACGTAGCTTCCCGATGCTTATGATGACAGAAGAAACAGAACACGAGATGCTGAGATTTGTTGACGAGGGAATTTTGAGGTAACGATAGTCGTGAGGGGCCCTATTTTTTATTTTCTTATCATAATTTTTTTATCAATCCATCCTTTTAATTTTAATGAGTATAAAATCGAAAACCAATTTTCATTTAGCTCACTTGGGTCCTTCATGAGGCCAAGCCTAGCTGATTCGAACAATCAACTCCTGGATTCCAGATATAAAAAATCTATTCTGTATCCAGACGAATGTTCAACGAGTCGTGACGTTTGCCGCGCCGCAGATCGCACGATCTTGCAATCTCACGTAGTCGCCCCTCGAGTATCCCGTATCTCGGGGTCAAGTATAATTGTAAGTTTACAGCTGAGCCCGGTAACACGCCTGGCGACTCGCAGCCTGAGAGATCTCAGGCGTGATGCGAGGGATCGAGCCCGGGGATAGTCGGTGGGGGTGTTTATGGCGTCGTAGTGGCTGTATTTCGAGATTTACGATTCACGCCGAATAATCCAATAAGGGCAGAAACGACGCGCGGCGTGGGCGGAAATGCGACGGGAGTTCTCTCGCAGCAGCCCACGTGCTCTCGCTTCTGCTCTCGCTCCTATCTCGCATTTCACGTCGCGACGTGGTGCGCGCCCATTTTCATACTTACACACGTATCTTATATCTATAAATATTCGCGATATCAATACAGGGCGATTCAAAACAAGTGTTTAACATTTTCAATCAATAACATCTAATCATTAAAATACGAAAAAATAAAATTACTCGCAGTTGTAAAAATTGTAAAAAAAAATCGATATTATTATTTTATCGCAGCTGCAATGGGCAAAAAAATGTCCCTGTCGAAGAAAACGAATTTTTCGTGAACAGTTGATCGCCCGATACTGACTGACTGTCTCACGGGTTGCGCACTTATCCGTCGTGGCGCGGACGTTCGTCGACGTCTCGTGTGTGCATTTTGCACGTGGCTCAGCAGCGACGGAGCGAGTGCAGAGAGCGCGTGCAAGTGATCCACGGTGTCTCGCGGGTGCGTGCGCGCTGCGTGCTCGATGGGAGCCGGGGCGAGAGATGCACGCGGCGCGAGTCTCGCGGCGCTGAGCGCGACGACACGAATGCACGGAACCTGTTGGGTACAGGTGTCTGGGCCGCAAGTTCGTGTGCACGACGACGACGACGACGACGTCGACGCGTACGACGAGTCGCAACCGCTCTCGTACTTTACCTACTTATCGCGCACTCACTCGCTCACCCGCCGAGAGGGAGAGAGAGCGAGAGTGGCACTCGAGACTCGTATCTCGTCGAGTGTGCACGCGCCGAGAGGGAGAGAAAGCGAAGGAGAGAGAGAGAGAAAGAAAGAGGGAGAGAGAGAGCGAGGCGTGAGCACCGCCGTTTTCCCGTCCCTCTCGCACTCGCCCACCCGAGCCGCCGCCGCCGCCGCCGCCGCTGCTCCGGCTGTAAACAGCCCTCCTCGAGCAACCAAGTGTACGCGCGGAACGCACGTCCTAGTCGAGCTCTCTCGTCTCCATTTCGCCATCATAATAAATACGTGACATTCCACCCGGCGCCCCTGGCACACGCAGCGCCGCGCGCGACTCGCGCGTCACTTACCCGCGACACTCGCAGCCCGCGGTCAGGGTCGGGATGAGGATTTTTTTTTCTTTTTTGAGAAAAATTCGATTAAGGTAATTTGCAATCTCTGTGACATTGAGAAAGTTAAAAAAAGTCGTTATTATTAATATTGTTGTTATTGTTTGAAATTTGTGTCTTCGATTTTTTTTCGCCTGACGAGCAGACGACAATTCCGATCAAAATTCCACCGAGTTCGAATAAAAAAAAAGTTCCTCGGCCTAAGGAAGTTACCGGTCTTCTCTCGGCTATCCCGAATTCGAGGAATTCGGAAGTAACTCACGGCGAGAGGTTGATATTTAATGGCTTTATAGACCGTAGGACGCTACACCTGGGTCACAATAAACCGAGCGGATCCATGAGCCCGTTTTATATACCTCCGGCGCGGTTCCTCAGGGGCCCCGAGAGCCTCGGAAATTATAAAAGCACGCTCGACGTGCCTCGTGCCGTCCTCTGTACAATAAAAGAGACCGAAAATAATAATAATATTCGCGAAAAACTCTGTTTTCACTGCGACGATTTATATTGCCCAAATAAATCGTCGAATCATTTTTATCACGACGCGGAAATCGCTTTCACGTTCGACCCACGGAACGGTATATTTTCTATCTTTCAAATTGAAAGGCTAATTCGATCTTTACCTGGCTGTGTACTCGA